>OY978449.1:16079154-17463244 GCA_963854805.1 Plagodis dolabraria | reverse complement strand
ATCTTTGATAGGCGGTCCGAACAAGGGCACTTCTTTGGCACGACTGACGGCTATACTGTAATGAGTGTTCTCCGTGCACGGGTCTATAGCCCGCACCACAACGAACACGTGTTGGAACTGCGAACGAATGTTTCGAGGAGTAAACGGTGCAGCTCCAGGTTCTTGAAACACTATGGTCACTATATCATTGCCAATATGCCGCTTCCTTAACAACTGTTGTCTGTTATTAGGCGTGTACGGAAGCATAGTCGACACGTGAAACATAATCTCGCAGCCTTGATGCGTTGCGAACACAGAATACAATCCTGTAGAATCCGTCTTGTTATCCAACCCAGCCTTGTATTTATCAAAATCCTTTAATCTGACAGTGTGGCCGAGCATTTGAAGGAATTCCACAAACGCAGGACCGGCTTCTTGATTGTTGTACATTTCTTCTTCTGTGGATTGGCCGCTCTTGCAGTACATGACGCCGACTTTGTAGTGTCGAGTAACACACTGCTCATCCAGACGTAGTAACTGTTCTTCGGCTCCGCTATTTGGTATTCCAAGTCTGGAAGTAAAGGATATTCATGATGTTCAATAGAGATTATTTTAAGAATAACCCCTGCCTGTCAAAATAGTAACTTACATTAAATTCATATCATTTCAAGCATGAATGAGGTTGCCTATTCCACTGTCTATTCAATTTAATAACCAATGACATGTAAAACGCATGGAACCTAAAACATCTGGCGAAATCTGGCCTCTGAGTGTGCTTATACCCTTTCTTCTTTGAAGTAGTAACGGCGGAGTGGCTATAACTGTAGACGAATGCGCAGTGGGTCGAATCCCATCGCGAACTTGAGCTTCACTACACAGTGATATGGCATTTTGTGAATGCTCGCCTTGGTAACCAAGCCCTCAAATAGAAAAACTGTCACTAAGCATCGGACGGTATGTTCAACAACTTCCTTCGAGTGCCAGTAATATTGGGTTTAGTCTATTTACCATCCTCGGCCACATTATCACCAACAAGGGAAATAGTGGTCAAAGGCTAAAGTATCAGTCATAACATAAAAATACGAAAATGTAAACAACTATGGATATTAGAAACAAATTAACAATTTACATTACTCTTCTATTATTATTATATATTGGAAATTAAACCCATAACTCAAAAATACGTGCTCCAAAACTTTAGTACACGACAAAACAGTTGAATAGAGAAACAGTTGACTGAGTAACTTTTCTTTGGACTTGACACATTTCAACTTTGCTTTTATTACTAAACATCTCTATATTCCTAGAACTTACCTCAAACAACTGAGCTGCACTTCAGGCGCCACATACTCCAATACATCTTTAGTATTGTATGTAGAACTGTTGTTGGAAGGTTTGACAGTGGGCAAGGCTTCTTCTAAAATGGACCCACGCAACGTGAGAAGTTCTGAAGTTCGCACTATTAGTCGGAATTGCCAAGCAAGTTGTGACGCCGGCACTGAAGCATCGCCGCCGCCACCTCGCCTTAGTTCGACTCGCTCCTTTTTTATTGATATCGCGACTGGACCGAGATTCTCATCCATTCCGAACCAATTGTGATGGTCTGAAAAACACAACAAACTTATTACATATAAATTATCACACTAATATTATAAATGCGAAAGTTTGTGATTGAGTGACGACGTAAGTGTGTATGTTTGTCAGCCCTTCATGTCGAAACGGCAGCACCGATTGCGATGAATTTTGGAAAATAGATGGTTCAGGTTCCGGATTAAAACAGAACTTTTTAATAATAAGTAATCATGTTTCAACATTGTCTATGCAGGTGAAACCACGGTGCGCAGCTTGTTTATCGTATGTAAAAGGAGTTTGTCCAGTGATGAGACCTAGCTAAATCAAACTCGTTTATATTCTAGACATTAGTACTATTAGTAGTAGTAGTTAGTTAAATTTGCTTACGAGAACAATATTACAATATATAATCACACTAATATACGAGTATAAATACTGTCTACTCATTCGACGCCGGCCGACCCGACGCGCCCCTCCGAGACCCACGCCTCAGCGGGACGAGAGGAGGAAGCAGTCCAGCGCAACGCACTTACGTCCCTCTCTAGTATAAAGGCTAGCGCACCGCGTGGCCCGCTCTCTTTCTCGACCACAGGACTCGCCTTCAGCGCGATCCTCTCCCTTTCATTTTAAGTGCTCATTTAAATTGTTATACACTCGAGAGCACAGAAATCGCACACCCCCTACATTTTCACTTTGACCTTAAATATTTTTTTAATTATATGTTGGTTGCAAATATAACTTAAATTCACACTGTTAGCTTCCTAAAAACACATAATGCATAGTCATGACCTCCAAAATCATTACACTAGCAACAAAACAATAGAATTACCCGAAATCGCTCATTTCAGGTAGCGCGGCTTCCGCGACTGTGAGAAGGTATAAAACGTTAAGGGATGATTGTAACCTTAACATTTGCATACCAACTCGCAGTCTGAAGGGTCCTTTATTGAATACGTAATCATTCTGAACAAGAAAATGGATACCACCCCGGAAGCAGCGTCTCAAGTGGTTGCACTAATTGAAGCTGGACAGAACCAAAGTCAAGTGGCACGGCAGTTAAATTTAAGCCGATATGCTGTTCGACGTGTATACCAGCGATATCAACAGACTGGTGGCTATACACGGCGACGAGGAACTGGCCGACAACGGGCTACCACACAGCGCGATGACCGGTTTCTTGTCACAACATCTCTACGAAATCGCCATTCGAATGCAGTTCAACTCGGACAGCAATTCCAGGAAGTTAGAGAAGTGGAAGTTAGTCGGTGGACGGTTAGAAGAAGACGATGTGGTGCCTTATTCGGGATTTATCGGCGAAAATTTTATTTTCATGCAAGTTAACGCAAGACCACACACCGCTGCTATAGTGCGCCAGTACTTGGCGGAGGTTGACGTACCAGTAATGGCGTGGCCTGCTCGGAGCCCAGACCTCAATCCCATTGAGCATTTATGGGACCAGCTGAAGAGACGAGTTCGAGCCAAAAACACGTCGCCTACGAATCTTAGAGCACTTCAAACCGCTATTATGGAAGAATGGGATGGCATACCGCAGGACTTTGTGAAAACATTGACATCTTCGATGAAACATCGAATGGAAGCTGTTATTAAGGCTAGGGGCTGCAATACCTTTTATTAATTAAACAATTTTATCAATTTGGTTGTTTTAATACCCTTTTATACCTTCCCATAGTCGCAGAAACCGCGCTACCTGAAATGAGCGATTTCGGGTAATTCTATTGTTTTGTTGCTAGTGTAATGATTTTGGAGGTCATGGCTATGCATTGTGTTTTTAGAAAGCTTACAGTGTGTACTTTAATATAATTTAAGTTATATTTGCAACCACCATATAATTAAAAAAATATTTAGGGTCAAAGTGAAAATGTAGGGGGTGTGCGATTTCTGTGCTCCCGAGTGTATATTATATCTTTCATCATTAAACCCAGTACCAGTTTACAGTCCATTTTCGTTATCCTCTAATCTCATTTACAAATACGATTTTTTGTAAGTGGTTGAGTGAAAGCTTGCTGCAACAAACATAGCATGTTCTGCTTAAAGCCAGTTCAAGTGAAGCTAAGTAGCTGTAGTCAGTACCATATACATGATCAAACGGACGATTTCGTTATAGACAGCCACATCTGTTGCTTATTTTTCTAATCATTTTATAGCACTTATTACTCAAGTACAAAACTATCCGAACACAATGAGAATAAAAAATACAATGAGAGACAATCACATGTCTGTCTTTGAGTTTATTATCCGTCTACAATACTTCAAGTTATACAGTATTGTAATAATGTACGCAGTAAGTTCCTAGCTTACCCGCCAAAGACGACGCAAAAAAGGTAACCAACCTTGTTTATAAAAATAGGTTCTATAGTAAGAAGCACCCAGATCCTGGCTCTCGATGGGCAGTGGTGCCAGAGAGCGTGCAAAGGGACAGCCATTCCTCCAATGCGTCTGTCCAGGAGGGAACTCAAGCATGGATATACCGTAGGCAGCGCGTGGCTTGTGCCACCCACCGGTTTGCCCACCGATGGCACCGCGAGATGTTCGCCAACATAGCGATACGCAGCGCTCTTCTTCGCCTGGAAAAATAACACAATATTAATTATCAAAAACTATGGCAAATACGCGTAAATAGTCGATATTTGCAAAGAGAAATAGTTAATCTGTATCTAAATAATGAAGCATAAAGGCATTATACTTTCGTGTCACGTCTGTACTCAAACAGTTTCCGTGAATTTGGCAAACGGTTAGTTTGTAGAAAGGACAGATGAAGTGCGATATAAAATATCTTACCCAGATAAAGCATCTTACACAGAAAAAGCAGCAGCTTGTAATGTGCGACCATACTATATTTATACTACATATATAACATGAGTCAGATCGTGACCACGATTGTTGCAACTTAATCAAAACCTCGAAAAGTGTAATTTAAACATGAATTTGGTTCGCGAAAGTTTTAGAAATACCATAGTATTGCTTATAAGAACAGAAGTGGTTTTTCCACTGTATTAGTTTCACATGACATTTGATACACTATAATTACACGAGCAAATTTAAAAATCAGTACCAAAATACACAGTAACAAAAATGTTAAGCTTAGGGGCACATAAGCTACTTCCTAATGATGTGTATCTAGCTATGCTTTTAGCAATATGTAGATACCATTTTTACCTACAGTCAGGTCTAGCTCACTCCGCACTTTAGATACATCAGCGTATCCATCCGGACGGGATTATTCTACGGTGCGTGCCGCGTCAGAAGAGATCAGAGCTATGCATGGCTATGCGATAGAAAAAGAGACGCCTTGTAAGTGAATATAATTATTAGGTAATCCTTGCTTTGCGAGCTGAAGTGCACCTTATTGCTTCATAGCTAGAGTCGCTTATTGGAATGGCTTTGCGGATTGATCCTTCAGGTTCTTTTAATTCTGTGCTATAGTGCTTATTATTCTATGTTCTTACCAGCATTTCCTAAGTAAAACAAATATACCATAAAGACTTGCAACATACATATTATATAAGCACAAGAAACAATCATGGGATGCAACAGAGACCAAAAACACCATTGGGTAACAAGAATCTAATGGGACATATATAATAAAATATCAAGAATAGCTTTAACATCTTCTGCAACTAAAAATTAGATTACACATCTGTTTCTGCTACTTAGAATATAACATTTATTAAATAGGGTACAATTTAATTAACATGACACTGAAAAAAATAGTAGGCAGATAATGCACTTAGAAATATTGTTTTAAGATACCTACACATACATAATACATGAAAAAAAATACTGAAGACCATGGATATTTAAAAATTGTTTTTATCTAGATTACCAGTCACTTGGTTATTGCAATTTATTTGCTACTTTTCATGCAAATACAACAACATCAAATCAGGAAACGTACTAAATAGTTCACATGTTTAACAATACAAGAAAACAATCAAACAATTACCTTAAGTAAACCTGGTCTTTGACTGTGAACATATTGAAATGCATGAAAAAAACTTGGTATTTGTACATAACAAAGTAATTGCAGCTGAGTGTACAATGTTAACGCATGACTTCACAGGCAAACACTGTTGTAATTATTGCATTCATTAAGACTATTTTTCAATGGATGCATAGATTTTTCACAATGTTTGAACAGTTTTTGTAGAATACAATTGGATGATAAGAATTAATACTTGAAATCAGACTTTATTTGTTTGCAGTTGTACAGTTCCTCTAGTTCCATGGGGTATTGGGCTAGAATATCATCCCCCATCTCTTCCCATGGGTCTTGTAAGAGGCGACAAACGGAAAAATAGTAGAAGGTGGACAGCAGTGCCTTTGAGGAACAGCGTGTGACTGAGGAACCTTTCATGTGGGAGGCTCTGTTCAGCAGTAGACAATCTGGCTGATGGTTGGTTACCAAAACCATAATATTGTATCATCTGACTCAACTAAAACCAGGTAAGGTAAATGAATTCAAATAAATAAATCATGTTACTTTTAATTCGGCACTCACATTTCGAGCACATATTATTAAAATTTGTAAAAAAGCTTTTAGAAATTTAGGTTTTATACTGAGGATGGCTTTTCAAATATTAAAGCGATTACTGCTTTGTACAACGCACTGGTCAGAAGTCAATTAGAATGTAACGCAATAATTTGGTCTCCTCAGGAATCAAAATATATTTTAATGCTAGAGAAAATACAAAACAAATTTTTACGATTTTTGTATTTTAGAAAATTTGGAGTGTATCCTTTTTATCCATTAATGTACCCTACACTATTTACCCTTGGTATGGTTGGATATAACGAATTGAGAGTCAGGAGGGAGCTCGCACTCATTTCGTATATGTTCAGGGTAATTAGAGGAAGGGTGCATAATGCCGATATACTGGAGCAAGTATACTTTTTCGTCCCGGATAGGTACGTGTGGCGGCGGCGGCGGCCGCGGTTGGTGGCGCTGCCGTGCGCACGAACTAACTTGCTGCGCGATGCGCCTCTGACGCGTGCACTCCGCAACCTCAACATTATCGCGGAACAAGTGGACCTATTTTGTTGTGATCTGAGCGAATTTACAAAAGTCGCATTACATGTTCTGTGTAATAGGAATTAGGAATTAGATACCAAAAAAAAAAATTATATGTATATATATATATATATTAAATGTGTATAAGCAGCTACTCTATTGTATTGGGTGTGTACCTGTAAAGATAGATGTATGTATGGAAATAAATAAATAAATAAAATATTCTGACTAGTATGTTTGAGACTTTACTGCTCCATTAGGTCATAGGTCCTGAAATAAAATAACACATTGTGTAGTCACATAATATTATATAGGGATAGTATGATATTCCAAATCATACATAAAATTAGGTTGAAGCAGAAACTAGTACCAATCTATTTATTATAAGAACATAATGTATTCAGATTCTTGTGCAGGTCACATAGCAAGATAACATATTATTATCTTATTTTAACATATGTTTTAATATAGTTCTCCAAAAATGGGATCTATTGATTTACCACCTAATTGATTTAGCTCATACATATGAGTATTCAAACTTGTATATTGGGTAATTGCACCCCCTATCTGTCTAGAATCTATGGTTTAAAAGTTATTATTGATTAGAGATACAAATGCTAAGATACCCAAGTTATTATATGTTTGCTACGCTTGGACAATATATGGGTAAAAATATGTTTAGTTGTTAAGATAAGCCAATTCTGCAACATGATTAATTAGTATGATACAGTAATCAGTTGAGTTCAAAAGTGTATTATGATCAAGGATATAAAGATATATTCCAGAGCCAGTAGAGAGTGAATAAAGAACATAAACAAGTTTGAAAAAAAAATTAAACAACTTCCATGACCAAAAATTAAGAATTAACCTCACATTATCATGGTCCAACATCTACAAGTTAATAGGTAGCTACAATTAGACATATTGCTCATATGAATATCTCATGTTCATTTGCATCAACATAAATTTGATAAAAATTATGCAAACAAGTTATAATGCAGTTAGAAAACTGACTGGTCAATGGAGGATATCTGAAAGATGATATTCACACCAAAATAAGACAAAAATAACTTGCCACATTATGATTAGGACATTTAGGACAGTTGACAAAAGACTTATGTCTACATGGCACATACACATCACAGCCAGAAGAAATGAGGCATTATAGATGCAGATATTTGTATTGTCTTACAAAATTACGAATTTACAAGAGGAAAAATTTAAGTCATGTGCGGGATTCGAACCCGCGTCCATCCACACCTTTAGCCGGGGTATGCTCTAATCCAATTCAGCTAACATGACAATGACTCATAACCAAATTTTTTCCTATAGTTCTTTAACCATCGTATCGGGTTCGAATCCTACACATGATTAAAATTTTTCCTTTTTTTAAGTTATTGTAACGGAACCATCTCAAGGCCCACCTGATGTTAAGCTGACTAACCTTTGCCTATAACGGAAGCATTACGTCACAAGTCACGAATTGCACTGCGCCAGTCACATTGAGAAATAGCTGTTAAGTCTCATGTGCCTGTAATTTCACAGGCTCTCAAGGACTGCTGCCGGAACACACCGTTAGGTGCTTGGCGACAGATTTTCTACTTGAGGGTTGTCGCTAGCCAGGCGGGCATTCGCAAAAAGCCCTTCCAACATGCGGTGAAGCGGCGGGATTCGAACCATTGACCTGCTGCGCGGCAGTCCATAGCCAATGCCACTGGGCCATCACTGCTTGCATATTTAAAATAAGTTGATATTAATATACAAACATATAATAAGACTAAAATGAGCTTATGGAATTCAACTTTTCAGTAGTGCTAGTAACCCATTTTCACAATAGTACAAAGACTGCATATTGAAGTCCCTTTAAAATAATTTATGGTTCATAACAAACCCAGATATTCATAAAAACCTTAAAAAAGACATTATAAATACAGGCAATGAAAAAGACATTATAAATACAGGCAATGAAAAATACCTACAGTAATATGTATGTGTAGCAAAGACTTGCAGTATATCCAAATCAACTAGCTTTACATCTACTGCAACCAAATGCAAGTAGGCAATTTTAAGCCGGCAGTGGGAATCAAACCATGAACCAGCAACACAGCAGTCCATGGATATTACTGCTTCAAAAAGCTTAATATCCTGGACCACATTTAACCCATTAGCATGATCATAGTGATATGTATGAATGAATTTCTATCATTGCCCTCATCTATGATTCATACTTATCAGCATTGTCTTATGTGCCATGCTCACTGGAGCCCTGCACAGCATTCGAAAACCAGTATAGACAATCCATTACTTTACAGCCTGATAGCCAATTACAGATTTACAAAGAAAATTAAAAAAAAACTGGTCAAGTGCGAGATGGGCTTCACTCTTTTGGGGTCCTGCATTGCAACTGCACTAAAAAACTTGTTGGTCAATTGCAACTTAAAACCAGCATAGTTTCTAAAATCACTATTTTCAGTATTTATTGTTTTATATTAGCATTATTTAACATTTATATTTTTATTACATTGTATTCACAGAATAACAATAAATTTTTATTGTTTCAATTGTAACCAATCTATAGCGGTTACATAGAGAGGAAGGAATCTGAATGCATGTCCAACTTTCCTTATAATATACTATATCCATTAGATACTGAAATATCAAATTCTTAACTATGTACTTTAGTTTTAGTGATTGACCCCATAGCAAAATGGTAATTTTGACAATATTGATGGCATCTATGTATTTATCATAAAAAAATACCTCTAAAAATAGAGCATACAAATATGGTATATATATTCCATCTCTAATTCAATCTTTAGAGGTTAAGCTCTACACTACTCACATCCGAGGGTACAATAAAGTATTTTTTATCAGCTACATTCTGATGTAGTAGAGCTCACTTAACCCTATTAGTATAATACAAAACCGATATTATAGATTTATGAATAAAATTCAACTGTTATCATTATCTAGGTATCATTTGTGCTGCCATCACCTAAACCACCAATACCGGACAAAATCTTAAAAAAAAACCAAGCATTTTGGTGAAATTGAGTTATTATCCTGGTAAATTTTTGAAAACAAGGTAAATTTTTTTCATTTATACAGCTTCTTTGCACAAAAACTACAGTGCTACAAACATAATTATTCACTCTTCTCTTTCTGAGACAATCTGGTGATAGAAATAATGAGGAGCAATGCCAAATGCATCAAATTAGAAATAAATTATAATTTTTGGTTAAATAAATAATCAAATAACTATTAGTACCTAGTTAGAAACTAAAAACTACATAGTATCAAAATGTTTGAAGTCATCTTGTTTCGTTACGTAGATTAAGTACCATAAACAGTAAAACTTTTTTTATGTAAAGAGCTTAGTCGGTTTGAGCATACCCTGGTTAAAAGGGTAAATGACGCGGGTTCGAATCCCCCACATGTCTTTAATTTTTCCTCTCGTATTTTTTTAATTTTGGAATGTAATTCGCAAAGCATGCGTTATTGCAAACATAAAAATATTAAAATCTTTTAACTTATTTCTGTATGAAAAATACATGGATATACTGATGGATAATACAAGGATGTTAAAATTTATTACAAACTGATTCTCTCTTTTTCTAACCGGAATTAGGAAAAGTCAAAGCAACCCAGGTCCTTAAATTTATACTTTATTTTGATCAGAGAAGAAACCATGTGTTTTTTCAGTGAGTTCTTCTCCTTTGTCCATTGCCGCAAGACTAGGGAATAAACTGACAATGTAACTTGAGTTGCCAACTAATATCAAGATTATCATGTTTTTCACTACATGTTTTTAGCGTACGGTAATGAGAAAAAAGCGCTAAACACTAGAAATATTCTAGACCTACCGCCAAATGCGCCAAAACGACAACACAGTGAGTGAATGATTGGGGTCGGCGGCGGTTTTTTATGGTGGGGGCCGGCGGCGCGGGGCTCGGAACGTTCTGTTGTTGTAGATTTTGCTGCGCCGCGCCGGAGTGTACTTGTATGCAGCTTACTAGTGAATATGCATATATGCAGCGCCGGTGTTTCAATCAATTGCTTATATTTCAATCAATCCGGATTCCCCGGTCACAAAAGTAGCTATTTCAAAACCCCTACCGGTCGCCCCCCGTACGCCCTGTAAACTAGGACAAATCCGGGGTAACCCGGACGGATGGGAGCCCTAGGTATGATGCACATGAATTAAAAATGATTGAATTTCTAGTTCAATCTAAGGTACAACATTCTACATAAAATACAAAATTTCAGGTAAGTAACTCTAACCGTTAGTGAGCTAGAGACCCATGACATAAGGACAGACAGACACACATTCAGACAGAAAGCAGTCTGATTAATAGGGCTCCACTTTGCCCCTTGGGTATGGTATCATAAATAAAGTGCATTAGAAAATCCTTTTTAAGTTATGATGCATGTACAGAGAATTTTAAATAGTACCTAATCAGACATGGGCAAAATAAGGTAATTGTACATATGTTGAGTGTAATAAATAGTTCTGCCTAATAATGCCAAGTCAGAGTGGTATTTGTGTGTCACCTGATTCACAGATCACACAATACTCATGTAGGAACTTGTATAGAACAGCTCATTGGAAAGAATACTAAGTATCTACCTATATTAGCTGCTATTAAACAGGCTTTTGTATTAATGTAGCAAACTTAAAGAATAATACTCATGTTGGAGGTAATGTAGTTGAAGGGATAAGAATCATAAAATGGTTAGGATGGATGTTAATAATTTTAATCATTTTTTGTAGTGGATGGAACAGTGCAATGATATAATTTATTTCATGGGACAATATTCTAAGCTCTCTCTTAGCTCCTTTTGATTGTTTGAGCAATTCATTATTGTATGTTTTGTGCTGTAACATTCCATGTAAATATAGATGACCCACAACAATGCACAGGTGAGCCACCTGTTATCAACCAATTTTACCATTATAATTTGAATTCAGTCTACAGATAAGGTAAACATCTTTAATATAGTACCTAAAACAAAATAGGGAATCACTTATGCAAGCACATGCTTCTTAGAATCTCATAAAAACACAGTGGTTATCATGATGATTATATCTTTATAAACATCATTGAAAAACTTACCGCCAATTTCATTTCTAAAAAATGGACAGCTTTCAAGGAGCTCATTTGATCGCCCATCTCCAGTATCAGGTATGGCATCATCTCCTGGTGGCATACCTCTAGTCGCCAGTGATGCAGCAGAGGCTCCTGTTGTGGTGTTACGTCGGCGGCTCAGAAGCGCTCCACGAATTTCAGCTGCATAGCTCAAGTTAGCCATCAGGGACTGACAGTCATAATGAGCAAACTGCTTTCTCTTAGATATGTCACTCATCATGGAGAATGAAGAATCGTCTAGATGTTGACGTGTAAGCGCATTCGCTGCGCCGCCCCAGAGTTTATTGAGTTTGAGGCGAGGCTTAGGGCTGGCACTAGCGCGAGGCAGTGGCCCATCAGCGTGATCACTGTTAATTACATCCACAAAGTGCTCGCTGGCGCGGCCCAGACCCGATGACTTATCCGGCGTCGGGACGCCGTTGTAGGTATGGACCATTGCGGGCAGCCGCTCGCTGCCACTGCCGATCACGTCTATTGATCCGTGGCTCCCATACTCCCGACGCAACCCGTTCCCAGATGGTTGCTCGGCATATATCAAGTCAAGACTAGAGTTGCTACGGTAAATAACATCTCTGGGTTCCTTTCTTCTGTTGTCTGGAGCGTACATGGCATTATTTTGTAAAGTCTATTTTACTTTTTTTATCTGTAATACACGAAGAGGACTTTACAAGCACTGATAGTGGACACTGTTATCATGATTGTGTGATAAAAACAATAGACAGACATAGTATCATTTAAAAGTCCCTTGGCGATAATTTGGAGAACTACACCTATTTGTAAGCTCTCTCCCTATGATGAAGCACTGAACTTAGATTACATTCTGTTCATAGATTTTTAAAAAAACTCAGAAGATTTATCGACACGATAGGTAGTTAAGTACCTATTATTCAGATATTCGGTCCTTTCACGAAAGAAACTTTGAATATTATAATTTTTATAAATTCCGCAAATCCCAACAATGCAATATTTTGGAAATAATGATATTCAGAACAGTGTCCAAGTGTCCACAGACGAGACAAGTAAGGTGCGTTCGTTTTGGCTCGGTTGCGTTTGTAGCAGTTTCAAAAGTGGCATTTGTATCTTAGCGTTCGGAAAGGAGCTTCTGCAATTTTTGATCACCAACGACTGTATGCTATCCGAACGTCTTATACTTATTTTCATATTTTGACAACCGCTGAAACCCAAAATAACGTTTTCTGGAACTGCAGCAAAAGATATAGGTGCAACAACTGAAGCCAAAGTTATAGGTCTGTAATTAAATCTGCCGGAGGCATCGCCAGTTCTATTCATTATGATAGGAACCACAATATTTCTCATAAAATGTTAGTTGTCAAAAAACGATCCCACGGTATGACGTGGGTCAAAAATAGCACTTTTCTCTGTCATTTGTAGCGTTTTCAAAGCTATCCGAACGGTGAGCGAAAACGATATTTATGCTCACGAAGTCCCTATACGAACGCCCTGTGTGATCATTTTTGGCGTTCTTTAGGGCGTTCGGATAGCCTATCAGTTCCAAAAATAACACTCACAAACGCTACAAATGATCACACAGGGCGTTCGGATAGGGACTTCGTGAGCATAAATATCGTTTTCGCTCACCGTTCGGATAGCTTTGAAAACGCTACAAATGACAGAGAAAAGTGCTATTTTTGACCCACGTCTTACCGTGGGATCGTTGTGATCGTTTTTTGACAGCTAACATTTTATGAGAAATATTGTTGTTCCTATCATAATAAATAGAACTGGCGATGCCTCCGGCAGATTTAATTACAGACCTATATCTTTGGCTTCAGTTGTTGCACCTATATCTTTAGCTGCAGTTCCAGAAAACGTTATTTTGGGTTTCAGCGGTTGTCAAAATAAGTATAAGACGTTCGGATAGCATACAGTCATTGGTGGTCAAAAATAGCAGAAGCTTCTTTCCGAACGCTGTAACCTCTCAGGATCCTATACTTTTTTTTTTAAATAAATAACTATATTTGAATCACCAAATTAATACATTTTAAATTAAATAATAATTAATAAAGAAACATTAATAATAATAAAACTAAAACAACCACCTAACTTAAACTAACTTAAACTGATCCTAAAAATGATCCTATTTTTGCTTTAACTTAAACGCAACGATGCTTGACTAAAAATTCTGATCCCAAATTTTCGAATTACTAAAGAATCCTAAAATAACATATTTAATATTTTTCTTTAATCTAAAATTATTGTGATTTGAAATATGGCATGTGAATCGTCTAGTATAGTGGTAGGACCTTAAGAAGTGACCTATTGTAGTAATCCATTTTCTTTTAAGGTAATTAAGAAAGAACTTGTCTAACCTAACAGATAATACTCCTGAATAATATCTACTTAACCTATCATTTAAATCTATCAAATTAAAATTTATAATTAAAATAAGAATCATAAAGATGGACCTATTATACTAGTTATTATACTATAGTATTCTTACAATAAATAATTGCTAATCATTTAATATAATTTTGGAATATTATTTGTTCATTTGATGTTGTAAAGGAATAGAATTTGAATGTATTATTAGAATAACGTAGACATGGAATAAGAAAACAGAGAATATTAAAAATCTCATAAAAATTAGAATTAGGTATCTAAAACCAATTGTAAATTATTAAGACAACTGAAGTCTAAAACTAGGTAAATCATTGTAAGAGATGTTACATGAAACATATATTATGTTTCTAGACCATAATTCAAGGTAAAGCAATTATAAGCGAAGTATCATTAGGGTATTGAGTCGTTAAAAAATAATGAAATCGTTAGGGTATTAAATCATTAAATGACTAAATAATCTTTGTATGGGAGCAAATAATTGTTTCTTAGAACAAAATAGAAATTACGGGAAATTAAATTGAAAAACAATTAATATATTTTACAAATAGATAAAAGCAGATAAATGAATCAAAAGTTAATTTGTGCATAACCCAAATCTAATATCACGTGTATAAATTGTTATTGTAGATAGTCTTAAATTAAAAATAGGTATCGGGAAAACCAGACATAAAATCTAGATAAAATAAGTAGTATAGAATTTGGCTTAAAATAGCATAAGTATAAATTATGTATGTATTGGCTATTGTAATGAAAAACAAAATGAAACTAGAATTCACTTGAATGATGTACACATAATAATATATTTACTTGGTACTTGGTACTTGGTGTGCGGGCTCTTTTCCGCAATTTTGCCGCTATTGTGCGGCCTATTTTGCGTGGAGTTTGGTGGCCGTAGTTATTCCAGCCATCCAATGCCGGCCAGGAACGCAAGCAGCTCGCTGACGCCGGCGCAGGCCTCCCGGACGGTTCCTGGCGTACCAAGGTGTTCTGCTCTATGGGACGCCACACTGCTGCACTCAATGAGCACATGTGCGGCCGTCTCCTCTGCTTCCATACAGCCTCTGCACAAGGGGCTGTCTGTGACACCTATAGTAAACAGGTGCTTGTTTAAGTTACAGTGTCCAGTGACAATTCCAACTACCCGTCGTAATTTGTCTCTTTTAAGTTTGAGGAGCCTTCTTGAGTACCTGTAGTTTAACTCTGGGAAAGCTTCTCTCGATTGCCTACAGTCTATTGTGCCTGCCCAGTGTTTTTGGTGTAAGTTTTTAGTTCTTTGGCGGATCCACGCTCGGATTTGGCTGAACGGTAATGGAATCTGGGGTTCTGGTCCTGCAGGGTGAAGATCAGAACCTCTCCGCGCCAACTCGTCTGCCGCATCGTTGCCTCTGGATCCACTGTGCCCTTTTATCCATTGGAGAGTAACTTTGTTATTATAACTACTTACTTCTTCCAGTAGCTGGTGACACTGTATAATCAGCCCCGATGATAGATCATGTCGTTTCAGGGCTCGTAGAACTGCAGTACTGTCGGAGAGGATTCTGATATTGTGACCATTTACCTTTCTACTGAGTAGCGCAGTCAAAGCCTGGATGATACCTACACATTCAGCTTGGAATATGGAGTTGTGTACACCAAGGCCTGTTGCTATATGTATGTTAAAATCTTCGGAGAAGCTCCCTGCTCCTGTGCCAGTAGTCATTTTGGAGCCATCTGTGTAAATTCTATATTCGTGAGTACCTGAACTATCACTAGGCTCTTCGTGTATTTGTATAGTGTAGCTCTTAGAGAAGTGGTACTGCTTGTTAACTTTGTCATAGAGGGATAAGATCAGGCTATTATTGTTAGCAGTGTATTCCTCTATAATACTTGTGTGTGGTGTTTGTTGACTGAGAGACCAGAGATTTAGTGATTTAAGTCTATATGCGGAAGCCGCTGCTTCTTGCTGTATAAACAGCTGAAGCGGTGTCATGCCGAGCAGGGCTTCCATCGCAACAGTAGGCGTAGTTTTCATACACCCAGTGATGGCGACGCAGGCTAGTCTCTGGAATTTTTGCAGTTTGGCAATAGCAGTTTTTAGTGTGGTTCTGGGCCACCATACCACTGCTCCGTATGTTAAGGATGGTCGGATGACCGTTTCATACAGCCATAGGGTGATCTTGGGGCTGAGCCCCCATGTTTTACCGATCATTCTTTTGCATTGCCAGAAAGTGACACTGGCCTTGTTCAACTTATTCTCTAGGTGACTTGCCCAGTTCAGTTTGCTGTCTAGTATGATGCCCAGATATTTAACCTCTTTTGACAGTTTAAGTTCTTTATTGAAAAGACTTGGTAGTGTAAACCTCCCTAAATCTTTTTTGTTTGTGAAGAACAACAGTTCTGTTTTTCCTGGATTTACGGTGAGCTCTTGTTCTGTGCACCATGCTTCAATGATCCTCATGGCTTTTCTCATCAGTTCACATGCGACACTGGCACGTAGTCCCGATATTAGAATGGCCAGGACCCCTACCAGCGTCGATTAGCAAACGGACTATTTGCAAGGCAGTGTAAAGGCAGCGCTTCTAATCAACTACACTAAAATGGTACCAGGGTCTTTAAATAGCAGCGCTGCGTTTATACAGTTTGACGACCGAATGAATGAATGAATACGGATTTTCAGCCAGTTGTAAAACGTTTGAGCAAAAGGGATAAAACTATTGCTTCGTGTGTCTATTTCGCTCCCTCAATTTTTTTCGTCAGAAAACCCGAATATTTATGCATTGGCTTTTACCAGGTAATGAAATTATTTTTTGAATTTAATAAATGTAGTCTAGGAATTATATTTTTCTTCTGTTTATATGTATTTTATATACTCTGTTGACATATATTCCTAAATAAACGTACTTTTGTATTAAATGTTAGTTTCGCATATCAAGACAATATTTAATGATGGGTTTTAAAACGAAGGCGTGTGTTACCAGGATACATCCTAATATTAATGAATGTGCTATGATGCTGCGCCATCGGTAACATTTTCACAGCCTATTTATTCATACAGTCGTTAAATTAAACGAAAGCGTCTAGCTAACTTTCATTTTTAAATTTTAAGTCTTTTTACTTTAACTATCATGTAATTTTCAATACATTATCTGGTTTATTACAAACCTTTTTCACAAATTTTGTTCCTTTTTTGCGTTCAAATATCTTCCTACTGCTGGCAGCACTTTAGCAGTATTGGCGCCATTTATGATTTTAAAATAGTTTCTTTCACTGCGGAATAAAGTTTGTTTATGTACTTACAAAAACCAACGCTTGTTATTTGTTTTGGAGTTAGTGTCGTGCGTGAATCATAGTTTTTCAATGCCGTAAGTACAAACGCAGTGCTATTTTGCATAATATATTCTTCAGCTAAGCTAACTTATGGGACACCTCAATTTACATTGGAAGGGCTCATGTTTTTCAGTAGCTACTTATTTCATTAATTCTGTTGCTTTACTATTTTAGTAAGGAGCAAAGGCGTCGACGAGTGTCTCTCGGTCAGCTCGAAATTATGTGGGAGTACCTGAGGCATAATCGTAGTCTTGCTGTCGGGAGGAATAAATCCGCGCAGGCACGCGAGTACTCCCGCAGAATGTGGACGACGCTGGCGCAGGCCCTCAACGCACACGGGGAAGGGGCAACAAAAGATTCGAAAGAGTGGGCCAAAGACCAAATATGTAGTCTCTTCTCTAGTTGTCAGTAATTTGTTTATATTGCTATCCTATGGTAACAACCTACTCAACATTTTTTTAACAAATAATGGAGCCGACTTTAACTCTCAAAAGTGGAAATACCTAACTTGTTGAAGTGGGAACGATTGTCATTCACCATCAACAATCCAATTATCAAGATAGGCTTAACACTTTTCATTTATTGGAGTGTAACTCAAAAACAGCTTGACTGATTTAGATGGAACCACCCTTATGAAGTAAAAAAGATTTTTTTAACTCACTTCACAATTGTTGAAAATATCGATGAACACACACAAATAAAAAAAATACATACAGACGAACATACATAATTAATTATTAATAACCCAATTTAGTCAATTTGTGATATTAATGGAGCAAAAACGAAATTACGTATGTTACGACTATACAATAACCAAAACATTACTTACTTTGCTTGCGACTATCTCTGTCAACACAATTTTACTGGAAATTGAATACAAAAAGTACGTACAATAGCAACTTTTTATGATTCACTTAAGTTCCATAAAATTGACAACTAGCCGTCAAACTAGCAGTAAAGAACCTGTCAGATAACAGACGATGGTACGAAAACCCCCATAAAATGAATGAACAAAATCATAAGCGGAGTATAAGCAGCGCTGCTTAGGATACAACGTGATGTGTGCGGATTGTGTGACACTATGGTACGAATTAGTGGAACGGTTCATTTCAAGTCTTACAATAAACTGCAATAAGAGACGCTGGTAGGCCTGCAGGTCATCAGCATAGCCCACCGTGAAGAATCGACTGGAGTTGAGCCTGGTGATCAGATCATTGACTACCATATTCCAGAGGAGTGGAGACAGGACTCCCCCTTGTGGGCAGCCCCGCGATACCACCCCTCTAGTTTCACCATTTAAGACTATGCGTACCGCCCTTAGCCTAAGCATGTTAATGACCCAATCAGTTAGAGTGGGATCAACTCCATGTCGACGCATTGCAGTTCTGATGCTGGTGAAGTTCGTTTTGTCAAAGGCGCCCTCTATGTCAATGAAGGCTCCTAGGCATAGATTTTTATTTTGTAAATCTCTTTCTATTCTGTGAACCACATTGTGCAAGGCAGATTCAGTAGATTTACCTGCACTGTAGGCATGTTGTTCAGGATGAAGAGGTGTTATAGTGAGTATGCTATCTCTGATATACCTATCACACAGCCTTTCAAGGGTTTTTAAGAGGAAAGACGTGAGGCTTATCGGTCTGTACGCTTTCGCTTCTGTGTAATCACTCTTGCCTGGTTTGGGTATGAAGATAACCTTGACCTCCCTCCATTCCAAAGGTACATATTTATGTGCTAGACATGCCCTAAAAATGGGGTTGAGTACTCCGGCTATTAGAGGCAGGCCCCACTGTAGGAGCCCAGGGAAAATCCCGTCCAGGCCTGGTGTTTTGAATGGTAGGAATGTGTTAATTGCCCAACTGATTTTTTCCTCCGTCACCACAGTCTGTGCGACCAACCAGTCTGTCGGTGTGGGTGTAGTAACTACATCTGGATTCCAGCGAATGGCGTCCACGATGCTGCAGCCTGGGAAGTGTGTTTCAAGTAATAGTGTGTTTGTCTCTGTGTCTGTTTTTGTGTAAGTGTTGTCCTTTTTCTTAAGAGTACCGATATCTTTACTCGAGTTGGTCGCCATTATTTTTCGTACTCTGTTTGCTTGTGCGTTGGATGCTATGTTTGTGCTGTAGTTTCGCCATGACCTACGAGATTTAGACCGGATAAGTTTCGTGTAGGCTGCTCTAGCTTCAGTGTACCTGTCCCAGTCCTCGTCCCTATAGGTGTTCATGGCTCTGTTAAACAGCTTGCGTACTTTCCCTCTCTTTCTTTCTAGAGCTTTTGTCCAAACTATTTTCCTGCCCTTGTCGTCATTCGGCAGTGACAGAGGACAGGCGTTCTCGAAACTTTTAGTGAGGTCAGTTGCAAGCTGTTTAACATTCTGCTCAATGTCTGTAGTGCTGTCTAGTTGTGTAGTGTTTGCCTTTTTGAGGTACTGGGTCAGAGATTTCTTAAAGATTTCTCTGTCAGTCCTTCGGGGGTTTCTTGTGGGCACTGGTGTAGTTTTCGTTACCTGTAATTCAAACCTTATCCACCTATGGTCCGAGGCTGAGAGTTCATCCGAAACTCTCCAGTTAGAGATTAGACTCGAGTTACCTGATACTAAGGTGAGGTCTATGATGGTGCGGCTCTGATTTCTTACAAAGGTTGGTTTCGCACCCGTGTTTGCTATTGAAAGATTGGTAGAGAATAAGAAATTTACCAGATCATTTCCCCTGCTGTTTGGTGTTGGCATGCCCCAGATCGGATGATGGGCATTCGTATCTGCTGATATTATGAGATTAAGGTTATTTTGTTCACAGTATCTTACCAGGTCATCAACGTCTTTCGGAGGAACCTCCTCATCGCCGGGCATGTAAGCTGACGCGACGATAACGTCCCCAGTCACCTCCCCAATCACGCTCGGGAGCCTGGCGGTTGCCAAGTCTCTGGAACAGAACTGGGTTAGTGGTACTGCTATTATATTTTTTGGTACATAAATGCAAGCTCGATGCTGATTACAAGTGTTGTCAAGGATTAACTTACCTCGTAGGTTTGTGAGACCACACACACGCCCGGCCCTGATCCACGGCTCCTGGATCAGGGCGATGGTCTCCTCGTTGTTCGCCTCCAGCACTCTGCGCAGGTTAGCCGTTGCAGTGAGGCTGTGCTGGAGGTTGATTTGGATGACGCTACAGGTCAAACGGGTTTGGGTCGCTGTCATTCGAGCTTCCCTCCCCATCTGACTCCGTCTGGCTCCTCCTGGGCCTCCGCCATGCCTCCTTTTTTGGGTGGTCGGAATCCACACTCATGCCTTCCGTCGCGTAAGAGGTTGATGGTATAGGCGATGAGTGAGACGGTGCAACCGGAGTGACCTCCATCGTCCCGTCTGTTGGAGCTGGTCGTTCTGCTATCTGCTCCGGAGGTAGAGACTCACTCACACTAGGTGCCTCTAGTGCGGTCTTCGTCGTCATTACCTCCGGTGGTTCGTCCTGGAGCGATCCGTTGGCCGCGTAGAAGCGCACGTATATGTTCCCCAGGTTATACCATAGCCGTCTCCCATTTTCCAGGAGAGTCGGTATGACGGTTTCTGGTATTCCCAAAGTAAGGAACAATGTGTCTTTCTCGGGTCCGTGCAGAGAGTGGGAGAACAACTTCCACGTGTGGACGAGTGCCCACTTGTTCTGGTCTGCGAGAACTAGGCTAGTGTCCTCCACTGTGCCCTCACATTCCGGAACGAAGAGGGCTGCTCAAACCAGTCTCGTCAGGTCCGCCTGCTTCTTCACAATCAGGTTAGCGTCTGCTTCAGTAGGGATGCTGTCAATTGCTCTTTTGAGCCACTCCAGTGAGGCCTCGTTCTCACACCACAACTTCAGTGCTCCATCTGCCACGATGGGTTTGCCTCTGAAGAGGGGGGAGAAGGAGATGTTAGGGTCCTTAACGTCCGCCAAGATCCGCGCTGTCAAGAACTTCTTCACCTTCGTGGCTTGCTCTGCTGTCAGTTCGTAGTTTGCTCCTGTCACAGCTACGCAGAGGTCACTCTGGACGATCTCAGCATAGCTGGTCTGGGCCCTGCGTGAGCTGTCCAGCTTTGACTTTTTGTGTTTCCCTCTGGGTGACACTGTGTCGTCTAACCGCGTCCTTTTGAAAGGTTCGGTGCGAGCTGGGGCCTGTGCCGATTTGGCAATGGCCATCGCTGCTCGTTTCTGCCGGTTATGGCGGTTGCCGTGCTTGGTATGCATCAACTTGCCCTTGGATCCTGAGGGTACAGGTACTACCACTGGTAGGCCTGCAGCGGTCTTAGGCTGTGATGCTCTGTTTAACTGAGAGGTTCTGGGGGCATTCACGGTTTGGTCTCCAGTCGTCGGCTTTTGTCCCGTCGGACGGTCTCCCGCTTTAGGGTCTCCGGCTTGATGCCTTTGTCCCATCGAGCACGAAACCGAACTAGGGTCTCTGGCTTCCGGCTTTTGTCCTACCCGTGTTGCCTCTAGTAGCAGTCTCTTCCTCTCTTTCTGCCTCAGTTTCTGCTTTTGCTTTTTCGTCAAGCGCTCCGGGACTTGCGCCACCTCGAGTCTTGACGAACCTGCTGGAGGGTCTCCGGCTTTTGGCCGTTGTCCCTTCTTCTTTTTTGACGGTTTGACCACCGTCCACGTCGAGGTACAAGGCTCCGGGACCGTTAAGGCCGCCACGAGTTCCTGCACCACCTCCCCCATACCCGAGGGAGTAGGGTTTGTTCCTTTTTCATTCGTATGCTGGTATTGGTTTTTGGTGTCCATACTTGTATATTTAATTATTCACCTTCCTGATTCCCCACCCTCCACGGAGCCCGCACCTGGGGATGTTAATTATTAACACCAGGGCTATCAGTAAGGTATAGAGGGGTAGATCACGTTGCCCACGAGTCCGCACGACACAAAGGAGTCAAATCAACCAGCTTGATTGACGCCCGTGCACCGCCGACTGTGGACCCCATTGATCTCCCACTCTCGCCATGACGGAAGCATAAGGCTGCCCATCTGTGCTGAGTGACCAAGAGTGGCTAGCTCCTGGCCTCCCGTTTAGGGTGAAATCCACACCAAAGAGGAGTGTTGCGTTTCTGCGCTCAGCCTCCAGGTTTGTTTCATCCACCCGTACGGGCCCCCCACGTGCAGCACCAAGACACGTGGGTGGTCCTTTCCCTCTTGCCATCACTCGTTTGTGGGATAGCAAGACCACAGTGGTCGGACCACATACCTAACCACTGTAGCGGTATTAGGAAAGATTAGAGTCGGGATAGGATTAAAAGCTACTGGATGGGATGGGATTGTTATGGATCGTTACTAGTGGGTTGGGATGGGAAAGGTGGGATGGGAGTTATAACAGAATTGCGTCTAGTGTTTTGGTTTCGTCTGTTCCTGATGGGACCAGACCAATAACAGGCGGCACCACGAGAAGGTAACATATTAGACTTGTTATGGATGTCTACACGACCTGCGCTCCTTTCCATAACCCTACGCCGAACCTGCTCACCGGACAGGTGGCCAGGTTAGGTTTGTCCCATAGTAAGCGTATCAATACAGCGCTACCTGAGAAAACCCCCCATAATAATATATTTTCATGACTCCCTAAGACTTCCCGAGATTCCCTAAAAAATTGCAAAACATATTATAGATTAACTATATGATTATTATGTTTTGTGAGAAAGGCTGACAAAGAAAATATACCAAAAAGGATAATCAACGAACTCCGTAACCACTTTATATTTTAGGCGACTTCAATCATTTGAAGATCTAAATAAAAGACGAGACTAAAATTAATTTAAATTATATATTACAAAAACCGTATTACGTATTTCAAAACGAACTTAAATCTATCGGAAATATAAAGAAAACTATTTGATATTGAATATTATATTCTAAAATACAAATTGACCATTTACTTCCTCAACTTATATTCACAACGTCATATAGTAAAATGGTTATTAATATATGATAAAGTATTGAACAAAATTGTTTGATAAAATTTGATTAAGTAAACTGAATTATTTTAAAATTGGTTTAATTAAAAGAGTAGGAGAATGGACTATACTGATAGTTCATAGATTATTTTGACTCTGACTTCGACACTATTAAATTTTGAAAGTATAACCATTATTGGTAGTAAACTAGCAAATAGGATTTTATAACATATTGTTATTGTAAGATTTTATTATTTGATAAGTTGCAACTTTGATAATTAGATGGATCCATCGTATTTTAGTTAGCAGTTTTAAGGAAAAGTTCAAATTCTGAAGTGCCAGGGACTTGCAACCCCTAGAGTACGTTTCAGAAGGCCTTCTTTACGGCGCACGACGCCAATGCTCATTGGTTCACTTAGGTAAAGCCTTCTCCTTAAATCAAATACTGCTTAACTTCCTAATTTGAACACATTATTGGATAATCCATCATATCCATATAATGAGTGTCATTGATTGATTATTTCTCAATTTACTTTTACATATTTCGTACTCGACATCATGTCTAGTTAGTTAATATCATTGATATGATACCTTTCGGTTTGAAATAGAATGTTATTTAAAGTATTATGGTACAATCCATATTATTATTTAATTTCAATGAAAAATTTGGTTATATATTTTAGGACTTACTTTGCCTAAGTTTTGTAAAATCACGTGTTTGTGATATCAAAAGTGAATTATATTTATACTCTGACTCAAGTACTCAAATATGAATATATAAAGTTTAGAGGAGTTATTTATATTCCCTCTGATTTTCTCATGTCGAATATAACATCTTTCATCCTTACAGCAGAAAGACTTATTGAAGTTGTGGTCGCATTTGCACCAATATTCAACAATGTATCATCATGGTTGAATATAATTTATATTTCATATTGTTGTTTACATATATACGAGGACTTACATGCCTCATTCTTGTCGTAAAGGTGTCAATCCATATTGGTTGAACAAACTTAAAGCATTCGTTATATCAACTTAAATACTTGAGTAGAATAATCATACACATTTATAAGTTAGTTTAGACAAAATAAATTTTCTGGAACAATATTCAGAAAACATTGGGGTAGGATAAGGACACAAAATCAATATAATTTACTATTGCAGTAGATTAGAACTGATAGACCCAAGAATACTAGTGTATACTAGTTGAATAGTGTATCAATCCCGTAAATTTTATAATACTCAAATAATTCAATATAAACTTACGTACATAAATTTTCTCCACATAATTTTTATGCTCTCCATAAATCGTTTTTTTAGTATGATTTCTTTCTAGTATCTTCTCATAGTAGGCAAATCATAACTATTTCTTATATTTTAGATTTAAGCGAAAATTACTAAAAAAATACTATGAGGATTTCAATTTTTCATGTCATTTTGTATTCTTGACAGATCCTCTCAACATTTTCAAACTATTCTATGCCTCTTACTTTTTAAACATAAAATGAGGTCACAATCTCATTCCAGATTTAAGACATCAAAAAGGTTAGCATACACAAATATTGACTATAAAAATTTCTTACTTAGGATGAATAATTTATTTCTGATCTTTAGGTTCTGTACCACATTCAATTATATTATTAGTATTTAGTGACGGAACTTCCTACTCAAGGTATGTTCCGTTACAACGCTAAGATACAAATGCCACTTTTGAAACTGCTACAAACGCAACCGAGCCAAAACGAACGCACCATGTGAGTGTTATTTTTGGAACTGATAGGCTATCCGAACGCCCTAGTAATAAATAAAATAAGAGTAGCAAACTAGTTAAAATCTTTTTGACTATGGATTATGCTGTAGAGTAGCGATGGGCGATTATTACTAAATCTAATCGACTTAGTCGATTGTTTTGTTCAGTCGATAAAAGTCGATAACAATCGAACTGTGATCTACTAGCGGTGTGCGGCGGGTGGCAATGACTGACACGGTGTTCGTATCATTTTTTGTACTACTCATTCGATTGTAGCGCAGCGCACTCACTATAAATTATTATACTCGTACGTACTACTAAATTAGTATTTACAATGCGCTGCAAATCAGTAGTTAAAAATCCCTGCGGCTCTACTTACGACTGCAGTTGATATACGATTGGAGATAACAGTTATTCAATTGTCTAACTCATGGGCGTACCCAGGGGGGGCAGCTGCCCCCCCTAGAAGATTAAATAAATGTAATTTTTTTTTGGCAAATAGAAATTAAAAACGTATTACCTACTCTGCGCAAAATGAAGTGTTGGAAACAAAATATCTTTTCAGCCAGGTTTTTTTTTTATAGTTAAATATTCTACAATATTCGATATAGAGTCTATGTATAGTGAGTCGTGTCGGTCGTGCCGCAACGTATTTATTAGAATATTTTATATAGTGACTTTCAGCCGCCGTCAAACAAAACGCAAAATGTTTTGATCAAGTTTTGATACACTTTATATATTTCTTTATTTCGTTTTTATTATTTTTTAGTGATAATGAAAGTGACAGTAACGATTCATAGTCGAGAATTTAATTTCTGGAATCTGATTTTGATTACGCGACAGAATAAATTAAAACTAAGTAAGGTTTTGATGCAAGTTTGGTTTTATTTATTATATTTATTTGTTATCAATGCTAAAATAAAATAATATTCAATATGTTGCATATTATTTTAAGTAGTATATATCTGTACAGATTTAGTTTAAGATTCTTAGTGTTTATAAAATAAAATAGTGAAAGTATCAAATTCAAATTTCATAGTATATTCAGTGTTTACAACTAAAAGATTTTTGCTGCGGTTTTATCTGTGCCGCGGCTCACTAGACAGACTCTAGTAATTCTAGTATACTGTTAGCGATGCAATATAATTTAAATCTCCCGCAAAACCATCGCATCTCGTAGTTTCCGGTTCCGCCGAGACAATCAGAGAGCCATCTAGGATTAAAGCCGAATATAATTGGGAGAAAACAACATCTAGCGCCATCTAGTTTCGGACGGCAGTACTTTATCCAGTAAAAAGAAATAAGATCAATTTATACGGTCAATAGCGACATCTTGTATTGAATAGCAATACCACGTAGAACGTTCTAGCATGGACTATTCTGGAAAGAAAAGACAGTGATAGCAAGTATAAGACAAGGATGGAAATAGAGTCGAGTATTTTCTACATATTTCGGGAGCAAGAATATTTCAATATATTAGCGGAAGCGTGAGGCAGAGCACGTCAATTTAGTTCGATTACAATTCAGTTCGGAGTGTAATACGAGCGAATATTTCATACGACGTAGTGTCTTATAGTTTCGTTGCGGCGACACGAGATTTACGTTGACTGTGCCACAACTGGAAATATTACTCCGTCAAATGGATATCAGGAAATTCTTTGAAAGAGGTGAGTCAAAACAAAACACTTAAGTAGGTACCTAATATGATTATTTGATTTAATTCTCTCTTGTAAGTGTATATCTTAAGCATTACTTACAATATTTAAATTTATTAATTACAAGACGTGGTTTTGTTATAATAGCTAAAATAACATTTGTGAATATTTTGTGATTAAAAAGTAAAAAAAAAACATAAAAGAAAGATCCTTGCAATATCTTGGATTTATTAATAAGTCCATACCGACAACAAAGTCCCTTTTCTCTAACGTCACAACAAGTGTATTATTTCAAATTACCTAGTTTTGTATCCATTTTTTAGGGAGGACACGCGAAAAAAGAAAAAAAGGTCGGGAAAGTAGCAGTGGAAGCGATGAAAATGACAACCATGATAAAACCACTCATGTAATGCCAAGATAATTGCATGCTAACATTGGACAAGCGTCAAATTCTCCTGTAGAACCTGTTAATATATCTGTTGCCGACTATTCTTCTCCATCGACATCCCAACAAACTTATGACGTCAACGTCGATCCTGAAATTATAGTGGACGATGGCTGTCATGAAAATGATCTGGGACGTTATGTTGGGTTGGCTACCCAGCTATCGACGGAAAAGAAGAGGGAGTTGTTACAAAATCCTTGGATCCCGCCCAGAAATTACGATTTTGAAAGTGATGCAAGCCATTTAAAAAGAAAATTTAACTATGCTTGGTTGGATCAATATTCACCATGGCTAGTATATTCCAAGCGACTAAAAGGTGCTCTTTGTAAGCATTGTGTTTTGTTCCCTCCGCCCATTAGCACTGTGAGAGGAATTTTGGGATCGTTTATGGTCAGGCCATATATAAAGTTCAAAAATATGCATGAAGACTGCCGAAAGCATGCAACGAACAACCTTCACCAAACGGCGACAAATGCTGCAAAAAAATTTCTTGAAAATGTTCCTGTAGACATCCAACTGCAAAGTGGACACCAAAAAGAAATCGATGAAAACAGACAAATATTGTCATCAATTATTTCTTGTATAGTATTTTGCGGCACACATGATATGCCTCTTAGGGGCAAAGAAGCAGATGAGGGTGTTTTATTAGATTTATTGAAGTTGAGAATCAATTCAGGGGACGACAAATTAAAGAGTCACCTGGAAAAGTGCCGTCGCAATGCAGTTTACACATCACCAAAAATACAAAACGAATTGATAAATTTATGTAGCGAAGTTATTAAGGAGAATATAATTAGTGAGGTTCAGAAGACCATGGCTTACGCAGTCTTAGCTGATGAAACAGCAGACGTATCTGGGAAAGAACAGCTGTCAATAGGCGTGCGGTTCTACGACGAAAGCAAAAGGAAAATCAGAGAAGAATTTGTAGGGTTCGTTGAACTAAAAGCACAAAATGCTTCCACAATTGCCGAAGCAATTGACAATTTCTTTAGTTCTAACCTCTCAACCAAAGATTGCGTAGGTTTTGGATTCGATGGCTGTTCTACAATGGCAGGGAAAGAGGGTGGCGTACAAGCCATTTTGAGAAAAAAATATCCTCGTGCTTTATATTTTCATTGCTCATGTCACAAACTCAACCTTGTTGTGAATGATGCGAACGCAGTGCCAGAAATTAGAAATACTGTCGCCACTGTAAAGGATGTTATAACGTTTTTCAGGGAATCGACTACACGTCGAAACTACTCTCCAAACCTATCACGATTATGTGAGACGAGATGGTCAGAAAAATATAAATCAATCAGAAAGTTTTCTCAACATTTTTCAGAGCTTGTGAAATCTCTAGAAACGTTATCCGTAGAAGGAAATTATGCCACCAGAAAATCTGCATATCAGTTGCATTCAGCCGTTACAAAACCAGTGTTTATTGTTACTCTACAAACAATAGCCAAATATTCAGCAGTTTTAGAACCAGTAGTTAACGCACTGCAAGCTAAATCGATCGACATGATCTCGGTAGGGGAACACATCAAAAATATCAAGGACATTCTCAGAAATGACCGCGAGTTTCCTGATAGAATAAGTAATGAAATACTTCAAAAAGCACGAGCTGTTGCAATGGATTTGAACATAGAAATTTTGGTTCCACGTCTTGCTCATAAGCAAACACATAGAAGTAACCCCAACTTCTCAGATCCGACTCCTCATCCCCAACTCCTCAGATCCACCTCCTCATCTCCAACTCCTCAGATCCACCTCCTCATCCCCAACTCCTCAGTTCCACCTCCTCATCTGCAACTCCTCAGATTCACCTCCTGATCTCCAACTTCTCAGATCCACCTCATCATGCCCAACTCCTCAGATCCACCTCCTCTTTTCCAACTCCTCAGATCCACCTCCACATCCCCAACTCCTCAGATCCACCTCCTCATTTCAAACTCCTCAGATCCACCTCATCATCTCCAACTCCTCAGATCCACCTCCTCTTTTCCAACTCCTCAGATCCACCTCCACATCCCCAACTCCTCAGATCCACCTCCTCATTTCAAACTCCTCAGATCCACCTCATCATCTCCAACTCCTCAGATCCACCTCCTACTCCTCAGATCCACCACATCATCTCCAACTCCTCAGATCCACCTCCTCATCTCAACTCCTCAGATCCACCTCCGCATCTCCAACTCCTCAGATCCACCTCTTCATCTTTAGCTCCTCAGATCCACCTCCTCATCCCCAACTCCTTAGATCCACCTCATCATCCCCAACTCCTCAAATCCACCTCCTCATCTCCAACCCCTCAGATCCACCTCCTCATCTCCAACTCCTCAGATCCAACTCCTCATCCCCAAATCCTCAGATCCACCTCCTCATTTCAAACTCCTCAGATGCACCTCATCATCCCCAACTCCTCAGATCCATCTCCTCATCTCCAACTCCTCAGATCCACCTCATCATCCCCAACTCCTTATCTCCAACTCCTCAGATCCACCTCCTCATCCCCAAATCCTCAGATCCACCTCCTCATTTCAAACTCCTCAGATCCACCTCCTCATCTCCAACTCCTCAGATCCACCACCTCATCCCCAACTCCTTAGATCCACCTCATCATCCCCAACTCCTCAGATCCGACTCCTCATCCCCAACTCCTCAGATCCACCTCTTCATCTCCAACTCCTCAGATCCACCTCCTCACCCCCAACTCCTCAGATCCACCTCCTCTTTTCCAACTCCTCAGATCCAACTCCTCATCCCCAACTCCTCAGTTCCACCTCCTCATCTCCAACTCCTCAGTTCCACCTCCTCATCTGCAACTCCTCAGATCCACCTCCTCATCTCCAACTTCTCAGATCCACCTCATCATGCCCAACTCCTCAGATCCACCTCATCATCCCCAACTCCTAAGATCCATCTCCTCATCTCCAACTCCTCAGATCCACCTCCTCATCCCCAATTCCTCAGATCCACCTCCTCATCTCCAACTCCTCAGATCCGACTCCTCACCTCCAAATCCTCAGATCCACCTCCTCATCTCCAATTTCTTAGATCTACGTCCTCATCCTCAATTCCTCAGATTTACCTTCTCATCTCAAACTCCTTAAATTCACCTCCTCATCCCCAACTCCTCAGATCCACCTCTTCATCACCAACTCCTCAGATCCACCTCATCATCCCCAACTCCTTAGATCCATCTCCTCATCTCCAACTCCTCAGATCCACCTCCTCATCCCCAACTCCTCACACTACACCATACCTGGGATTTTATTCACGGACGTAAACAGCTAAGTACCACACACACATAATTAAAGCCCGATATTTAACCAAGCGGCTTTATTGGTGACCCACTATGAATACGGAAAGAGACACGTATCGAGAAGCACATGAATCATCTACGTCCCCGCCACCCGGCACTAGTGATGGGACCATGTCGACAAATTATGGCGATGTATATAAGGTTGGGGTAAGGGTACCACCGTTTTGGCCGGAAGAGCCTGAGATTTGGTTCGCCCAAGTAGAGGGGCAATTTGCCATTTCCGGAATAACAAACGATTTTACCAAATTTAATTACGTCATTGGCCACCTTGACAACCAACATTCAAGGGAGGTCAAAGACATTATTATCAACCCACCCGCAACCAACAAATACGAGAAGCTCAAGAGCGAGTTAATTAAGCGGCTCAGCGCGTCAAATGAAAAGAAGATTAAACAACTGCTCATGCACGAGGAACTCGGAGACCGCAAACCGTCTCAATTCCTCCGTCACCTCAAACATCTCGCAGGTTTGGACGTTCCAGACGATTTTTTTAAAACCATTTGGACCAGTCGCCTTCCACACGGAATTCAAACGGTGCTAGCAGGTCAACCATCAAAGGCGTCACTCGAGGAACTGGCTGATTTAGCCGACAGGGTCAACGATCTGGCTGCAACGACACCTAGAGTCGCCGCTGTGAACAACGCTATTCCTACGTGCCTACTTAGCGACCTCACTAAGGAAGTTGCAGAACTTCGGAAGCAGTTTGAGAAGCTCTCATCTAACAGAAACAGCAGACCTCAGTCGCGCTCATCTCAACGGAACCGCAGTACTTCCAGGCACCGATCACACTCAAACTACAGGAAGTTCCCGATATGTTGGTACCACAGCAAGTTTGGTGATAGTGCTAGCAAGTGTACGCGCCCCTGCGATTACAAGTCGGAAAACTCAAAGGTCGGTCGGTAATGGCGACGGACGATTGCCCTTCATCTTCAACTGGTCGCCTGTTTGTTACTGATCGGTCTTCGAAAACGCAGTTCCTGGTCGACACCGGTAGCGACCTCTGTGTCTTCCCACGGTCAGCGCTTCGTGATCGTCGTACTCGGACGGACTACAACTTGTGTGCTGCTAACGGATCGAACATTTCTACCTATGGTTATGTAAATTTAAATTTAGATTTTGGCCTACGTAGGAGTTTTGTTTGGCGTTTTGTAGTAGCAGATGTAACGAAACCAATAATTGGTGTAGATTTCTTAAATTTTTACAACCTTGTAGTAGATTGTCGTAATAAGCGTTTAATTGATAATTTAACTTCAATAACTGCTATTGCTACTTTAGCTCATTGTAAAAATGTATCATCTGTGAAAGTCGTAACTGGTGAGACACGATTTCATAAAATTCTCGATGAGTTCCCAGAAATCACACGACCAGCTGGTAGACATAACACTACACCACACAACACTGTCCATCACATAAGAACGACACCAGGACCTCCAGTGTTTTCACCACCTTGTCGTTTAGCTCCGGATAAACTTAAGGTCGCCCAAAAGGAATTCGAATCCATGATAGCCAACGGTACAGCGAGACCTTCGGAAAGCCCTTGGTCATCCCCCCTGCACTTGGCGCCTAAAAAGAACAACGGTTGGCGTCCATGCGGCGATTATCGCAAGCTGAATGCCCGCACCGTGCCTGACAGATACCCGATTAAGCACATACATGATTTCACTCATAGCATTGCAGGATGTAAGGTATTTAGTACTTTAAAGTCAAAGTCTAAATCATTTATTCAATTTAGGCGTCTACGACGTTCTTATGAAGGTCAATTACAAATTTTAATATTGAAATATACTACATTGTACTGCCACGTTCAGCAAACAAAAATTATAGAGCCACTGCGAGAAGAACGGGCAAGAAACTCGGGGCCATTCTTTTAAACGTTTTTTAAAAATGTGTTAAGTACATACTATATAGTAAAATTATTACAATACTTAATTTACACTACGTAGGTGTTAGGCGTTAGCTTGGCAGAGGCGAACCAGTCCAAGCATTTTTGTCGTTTAAGTAATCACAAACTGTGTAGTAAGATTTCTTTATCAAAATATTCTTCACATGCAACTTGAATTTTCTTTCTGTGAGCGTTGTAATATGTTTGGGCAATTTATTATAAAACCGCACACCATTTCCTAGGAAGGACCTTTTATTTGTCTTTGCTAATCTAAAACCTGGCACCGCTATTTTATCTTTATTCCTAGTGTTATAATCGTGAGTGTCACTGTTTGATTTAAATTTGCTCAAATTTTTACGAACATACATGATATTTTCAAATATATACAGACTTGGTAAAGTTAAAATATCAATTTCTTTAAAAATATATCTCAGGGATTCCCTAGGATCCATTTCATATATGGCTCGAATTGCACGCTTTTGTAAGATAAAGATTGTCTCTGTCTCAGCAGCAGCTCCCTACAGCAATATACCATAAGACATAATACTGTGGAAGTACGCGAAATAAACGAGCCTAGCAGTAGCTACGTCTGTTAGCTGTCTTATCTTACAAACTGCATATGCAGCAGAACTAAGTCTTCCAGATAGATCAAGTATATGTGGATTCCACTGTAAAGTTGAATCCATTTTAATTCTCAGAAAGACTGTCGCATTGTCAAAAGAGAGTTTTTCTAGGCCAAGCTTAATGTTTGTTTCAACATAAGTAACATTTGGTAAAGAAAACTTTAAACAGTTTTTTGAATTTAAGAGAAGATTATTAGCCGCGAACCACTTAGAGAACATAGATAACACATTATTTACATGAATAAGTTCACTATCCCTCCTAGATAGGAGGGATAGTGAACTTAAAAATTAGGGAGGTATCATCTGCGAATTACTACCCCTCCTATCTTACTATCCCTCCTATCTACTTTAAAAATTAGGGAGGTATCATCTGCGAATTAGACCTTGAGCGAGCCCATAACCAGGTACCTGTCAGCGCGGAGGACATTTCCAAAACTGCGATCGCCACGCCATTCGGTTTGTACGAATTTCCGTTTATGAGCTATGGTCTTCGCAATGCTGGGCAGACATTTCAGCGGTTCGTTGACGAAATAACCAGAGGGCTCGATTACATTTATACGTACCTTGACGATTTTTTAATTTTCTCGAAATCTGAGCTGGAACACGAACAGCACTTGCGTGAGATCTTCAAAAGGCTGAAAAATTACGGTATGTTCCTGAACACTTCAAGTGTGTTTTCGGAGAGAGTGAGGTAACCTTTCTAGGGTATTCAATTTCAGAAAGCGGCACAAAACCTCTTGACTCCACGGTGCAGGCAGTGAAAGATTTTCCACCTCCTAAGAACGTGCGTCAATTGAGAGGCTTCCTGGGCATGCTCAACTACTATCGAAGATTCCTTCCTCAGGCAGCTCAGACCCAGGCACGCTCTTTTAACAGGTTCAGTGAAAGGAACGCAGCCAATCGACCTCACTGGCGAGGCTTTGGCAGCTTTCCAAGCTTGTAAGGAGAACTTATCTGATGCTGCTTTGTTAGCTCATCCAGACTGCTCAGCTAATCTTGCTGTTGTTACAGACGCGTCCAATAAAGCCATTGGAGCCGTTTTACAGCAGTTTAAAGATGGCGCATGGCAACCTTTGGCATTCTTTTCTAGGAAATTGAGTCCTTCACAAACAAAATACTCGCCCTATGACAGAGAGTTACTTGCCATTTACGAGGCAATCAAATATTTTCGCCATATGCTCGAAGCAAGGCATTTCATCGTCTATACTGACCATAAGCCGATCAGTTTTGCATTCCACGAAAGGAAGAACAACTGTTCGCCTAGGCAGTATAGACATCTTGATTTTATCTCCCAGTTTACCACTGACATTCGTCATATATCCGGTAAGGATAATGTGGTTGCTGACACCTTGTCGCGCATTGAAGAACTGTCAGAGCCAGTAAGCCTTGAAACATTGGCACATAGTCAAGCGTCAGACCCTGAACTTGAGTTGCTTCGAAATGGTGGCACATCATTAAAGTTGCAAAAACTTTACGTCGCTGGATGTCGAACGCCCCTGTACTGCGACGTCAGTACCTCAACATCCAGGCCCTTTGTCCCCAAATTCTTTCGAAAGCAGGTCTTCGACAGCCTGCATTCTCTAAGCCATCCTGGCGCTAACGCGTCTACCATATTAGTATCCGAGCGTTTTGTCTGGCCAGGCATAAGGACTGTAGAGAGTGGTCGCGTGGTTGCCTATCGTGTCAGCGGGCCAAAGTTAATCGACACGTGACTGCACCCCTTGGCACATACAACTTACCTCGCACGCGCTTCAAGCAGATCCACATAGATCTGATTGGTCCCCTTCCACTGTCTGAAGGTTGTAGATGACGTCACGCTACGAGTCACGCCACCCACCATGTCATCCCCACGTGTCCCGAGTAGCTACAAGCAGGTCCTGTGACTGTTTCATCGTGGAAGCTGCCTACTTGCCGAACCGAGCTATCCGCCGAACCAGTGTTGACGTCACTCTGCGACCCTTTCATAATATTAAGTTTAAAACTAGTTTTCTAATATTGTTAACAATATTATTCAACATTTCTCATATTTGTAAACACTAAACATACCGTATATAACTTAAAAATATTCTGTTAACAATTCAATAACCTTTTTATGTAATTATCACTATAAAAACGTATATCTTTACCAATTGTAAGCTACAACAAAGAACGGTGAGTCACGATCGGGCCTATATAAAGGCGTGTTTAGCCGCTGGCCGTTTAAACTCGATCGTGCGCTCGGTGAGTCAAGACCTCCTGAAGATGCTTCGTTTAGAAGCGAAACTAGTCGGGTATTCTTCCGGTTAGGCTGCGTGATGTTTGTGACGTCGCGTAGATAACAGGAAAATTAGGCGGAATTGTCACTAGATATATAATCTTATGCTTTTATAAGTGTTTTATTTATATATTATTGAATGTTTTTATAGGATACTTTTAAAAGTATTTATTATTAAATATGGATTTCCGCAAAGTAACGCCTGAATCTATTCATTATTTTACTTAATTTTACTCTAGCCATTTAATCTCACTTAGTTAGAAACCCTTACATACCCATCAATCATAGTTTGTTACACTACAACTAACAAATGAATGTTCCCTCAATCGATGGTTGATTACTAGTCAGACAATCGAATAACTGTTATATCCAATCGCATATCAACTGCAGTCGTAAGTAGAGCCGCAGTGATTTTTAACTACTGATTTGCAGCGCATTGTACGTAAACGGCACCATCTTTTGTAAATACTAATTTAGTAGTACGTGCGAGTATTGTAATTTATAGTGAGTGCGCTGCGCTACAATCGAATTAGTAGTAAAAAAAATGATACGAACACCGTGTCAGTCATTGCCACCCGCCGCACACCGCTAGTAGATAACAGTTCGATTGTTATCGACTGTACAAAACAATCGACTAAGTCGATTAGATTTAGTAATAATCGCCCATCGCTAATACACACTCACTCATTCTGTGTTCCTACTTCCATAATTATTATACTCTTTGATTCTGTGTCAGAAATGTTGTTTTGTATTTGTAAAACGTTGTGTTGTGATTGTTTACTTGAATGGGAGTGTAGTTTGGTTATTGTTATTCATGGGTTGGTTGATAAAGAAGAAAAAATATATTTGATAAATGTATTAGCAATATTTACTTATAGGTATACCACTGCTCTAAGGGAATGAAGGGTTCAGACCTTAGAAGACTATATTATGTTGCATTCTGTGCAGCACCAGTTTTTATAATATCGTACCTGTAGTTTAGTACCTAACGAGAATCCGTGGTGACAACTTGGGGAATTTCCCCTAAATTTAGGTTGAAGTGTTAAAAGTTTATAGTATTTTAAGGGAAGGATTTTTTGGGGGTGTTTTTAGGGTTCTCAAACAAGACAACCAATTAAATCAAACAACAGTAGAAATTATGGAATTACAGCAAGATCTTGGTAAAATAACCTAAAAACCGTCAAATATGCGAACAGTGAATATTGACAGCTTGACTCGAACAGTCAGTCCACACATTAGTATGGTCACTAAAGAGTTAATAACTGTGTAAATGGGTGTGATAATGTGCGAAGCAAATAGGTGCGTTACTCTTTGCTTTGCTATCGTCACTCCCATGCTCACCAACTGAGAAACCATGAGAAACTGTGACTTAGCCAAATGCAACATATTTTGTTGGTTTGCTAGGAAATATCATCTACTCATAGAGTGATTTATACAACTCTTAGAACAAAATTAATATTACATTACATAGTACTTAATTGAACATTACGTTTCTCTATACTTATATATTATGAACTTTGTCATGTTCTCTTCCAGATATTCATCAACATGAATGCACAAAAAAATGAGGTTACAGCTCAACCAATATACATCATACAAGTGAATCCCAATGTTCATTCGGTTCCACAGGCCATCCAACTGCATAGATTGGAAAATTTAAGCGTAAGTGTAGTCAATGAATAGATTCAGGTGTTACTTTCTGGAAATCCATACTTAATAATAACAAATATTTTAAGAAAATAGGTACCTACAACCTAATTAATTAGGCAGAATTGCCACTAGGTATATCTCATATTTATTAAGTTATATATATATAAAATATTAATTTGATGTTTTCTTAAAATATTAATAAAATATTTGTTATTATTGTAAGTGTAGTGTTGTTATTTTATATACCTACATATTATGTACCTACTTTGTTCAATATAATCATAGATGTCGCTGACTTACTTTGGTCCCAATGATGTAATGAAGGATGAGCCAGTCCCCAATGTCCAGTGTTTAGGCTTCTGAACATATCTTTGTTGGAAAAATCCAATTATGGTCCGTTCTGGGGGTTGAACCCAAGACGTCGAGACTCCATAGTAAAGCTTCGTTCGACTCAACTAACAAGGCAGTTTTGAAGAAGAAGTCTATTCTGAGGATTCATCTCTTCAGTCTAAGGGTCAATTTCAGCAATTTGTGGTTTATATATACCCTAATATCTTTTTATACTACAGTTAAGTATTAAAATGTGAGAGGCCTAGTTTTAGTTGGGGAAATGCCTTCGCACTATCCCTCCACCACAGCAGCAGTGGAAGGGGATGTGTGGGACTTGAACCCACTAAAAGCAATACCCCCCATGAGCAGTCCTCCACCAAGGTGGGGCAAGATAGGGTCGCGATATTATTTACCATCTTGCCCCGGCGGTAAGCCCAAATTCAGTCGGGACTCTGTGCCTGTGGAGGGGCGACCTTGCTCACACAAGACCACCCCTTAAGCGTTGGTTGAGATTCCCCCGACTCTCCAGCACGGGCGAATTGCCGCCTCTGCGCCCCCATTCGTCTGCGCTGGAGCTGGGCAGCATGGACATCACCCTCCTGACCCACTCCACGGCCTCCTTCTGCGCCATTACCGCTCGATCTCTCCACCGAGCATGACGTTTACAACACTCGGCAGAGAGAGAGATCCCCTCCTATGAGAGCTGAAAGCGTGTGCCGCTGCGGGCCCCATAGGGAACACACAGCGGATGAAGCGCCGTATCCTCCGGCGACCCACACTCGTGGCAGGCCAGGGTCGCCTCCCGTATTGCGGTATTTGCAGATACTTTTCGAAACATCCGTGTCCAGAAAGCACTTACACCAATCGGAAGGTCAGCGACCCGAACGGCCGCTCCACCCACCCCCGAAAGATTGTCTCCACCGTCCACCGCCGCCAACAGGGCAGCCCTCGCCTGCCGCAGTATGCATGTGATCTCCCACATGCAAACTGCGGCAGGCCACTTGGAATATCACCGGCCAACACGCAGGCTGCCATCCACGACACTGTCCGGTATCCACATATCGCCCTCATCGCGACAACCCGCTGAAGGCGTCGCAGCAGAATTTTGTTGTCGCAATAAAATAATAAAATGTGATAAGCCTTTGCTGATCTTATTAAAAGTAGCCAATATAATAATTAAATGTAGAAGTGCTATGACATCACAAAAATGGAATATGCGGAATTAAAATGTAGTATACCAACTCCCATGAACCAATTTACAATTTTAGTGTTCGGCTTAACTGTAGTGAACTACAGTGCTACAGTAGCTGTACAAAGCAATATTCTGACCACATTCCACCCACACTTCAGTATTTATTATTTTTATGTATTCACAAGTCAATTTCTTTTTGTTAAAGGGTATGGATAATCTAATAATACCATTACATCAACAAAAACATGGCCAACATCTTCTTCTGATTGGTAAATACTTACATACATATTTGATCTTTGTTTAGTTATTTTTAATTAAGATTTGATTTATTTGCTGTATTCATGACAAATTACTTAGCATCTCATAGGTATACACTGCGGGTGCCTGGAAGATCGCCTGCAATAGATACATCAATATAGAATTTTGATAGAATAGGATTGGATAGGAGAGACATATATATTTTTATACAAAAGGGCCATCAAAGTTGTATATTTTACACCATTTTTGATATGTGGTGTATCTCAAAAACTTAACTAGTAAGGAATCTGAAATTTCGGAACGTTATGTACCATATTTCATTTTCCCGTATTTGTTTTTGTTTCTTTATTTCATACTTCTATTTGACTAACAAATACTTTAAATTTTTATTTATAATCATATTTTAAACAATTTTACTGATTTTCAACTTGGTGGGAATTTATTGCGGGACTAGTAGTAGTATTGCACTAGTCATTTCAATCGCGTCCATCTTGCAGTAAACAATGCGTGGAAGTCGTGCAACTGACTAAATTGTGAGTGTGGATGCCTATGACCCTTGCAACTTCCGCACGCCACGATGCATAGATGTTGTGCAACTGACTAAATTGTGATGAGGCTAGGACCCTTGCAATTTCCGCACGCCACGTGTCTTGCGAGAGCCTCCACGGAGCGTAGGTACTCGTGATTTATATCCAAGGTACAACTACCTAGCTAGACACACTTTCGACAATTACAGCTTTGGTATTAAGACACTTGCGGACGAGAAACCCAACGCCATCTTGGGATTTCTGATGTCCTGCCTAGCAGAAAAACAGGGTACCAGAGTTTAGGATAAAAGCATAATCGTGACCTGTCCCTTTATTAACGTTGTCGGACAGAAATTGCAGATTGACAACCTCTTGGTATTCCTTAACAGTCCTTCCGTATTTGATTGTTGAGATGTGCAATTTTGTTTGATTATTGATGTGAACTCTAAAGTCTTGCCCACACTGAAAGGCGGGGCTTTTGTATTGATTTGTCAATTAATGAAGTGTACGGAGCACCACATAATTTTATGAGCACGATAGATGTATGGTTGGATCTAGCCTTTTCAAAAATAGTATTTTGTTGTCCACTAAAGATTTGGGTAAAATATAAATAAGAGCATAGGTTTATTAGTTTTAGAGTAACAGTCAATCCAGTTAACCCAAAATTGGGCTGGGGTGCAGGATGTGCAGTATAGCGTGCGACAAATAAGTTTGTCTTATAAGCCTTTGACCACTCTTAACTGGCGATTAGTAATGATGTATGACTTACTTCCAGAACCATTGACAGAATCGACCAAAATTTCATATGCTAGAGAAAAAGAAGGCAATAGTATTACTCCACATGGTACTCTGCCAGACACCAAAACGGAAAGATGTGAGGCTAATCAAATGGAAGGTTATGTGCAAATACAAAATAGTTCCAAAGAGCGTGTTGATAACGTAATTGCAAACTACTTAATAAAGTGTAAAAATACAGATACGGAAGGCAGCGATTTCGATAAAGCTGAAAGAGCACAAAGTTATATAAATGATACCAGAGTTGAAAATACTTCTATACCAAAACAGAAGATAAAAAACTATGGTAAGTTTTTATATTTGTTATATATTTTAGGCACGGAACATGCTCGAGGCCCACCTGATGTTAAGCGAACTAACCTCAGCCTATGACAGATTTATTTCGTCACAATTCACGAATTGCACTGCGCCCGTCACCTTGAGACATAGTTGTTAAGTCTCATGTGCCTGTAATTTCACTGGATTTCAAGGACTACTGCCGAAACACAGCGAGACCACAGGTGCTTGGCGACAGATTTTCTACTTGAGGGTGGTCGCTACTCGCTCGCCAGGCGGGCATTCGCAAAATGCCCTGCCACCATGCGGTGAAGCTCAAGCCAGCGGAGGGATTCGAACCCTGGACCTGCTGCGCGGCAGTCCACAGCCAATGCCTCTGAGCAATCTTTTTTTTTTTTTTTTACATTACATGGGTTTGTGTTTGACTCCATCTCACCTAATGGTAAACGACGATGGAGTCGAAGATGAATCACGCTTGCCCAGAAGAAACCTATTTACTCTTTTTTTGAAAACACCAGGATCATACGCACCTGGAAAGACTGACGATGGGAGAGAGTTCCACTGCTTCGCTGTTCGCAGGATAAAAGAGCTCTGAAAACGCTTTGTACGAACCTGTGGCAAATTGACAGTGAAAGGATGAAAGCTCTCTCCACGTCTAGTAGTCCTATAGTGAAATGGAGAAGACGGTATGACATCATGTAGCTCTTGAGCACATTCACCGAAGTGAATGCGATAGAAAATCGACAAACAGGCTACTTGGCGTCTATGCGACAAACTCAGAAGTTTTTTCCCAACTAGCTTACTGTCACCAATTAGCTTAGTGGCACGCTTTTCTACTGAGTCCAGAGCCGCAAGCTGGTACTTAGCTGAACCGTCCCAGAGGTGGCTGCAGTACTCCATGCATGAGCGCACTTGGGCCTGGTAAAGAGTGAGCAGTTGCGATGGAGTAAAGCAGCGTCTCACTTTGTTCAGTATGCCAAGTTTTTTGGCTGCGGTCTTGGCTTTGGACTCAATAGATTGGCCATAGTTAAGGTTGGAAGATATGTGCATGCCGAGCAACTCAATGCCATTTCCCAACAGTATCGGTTCACCTTGGAAAGACGGAGGAACAACGATACAGTCCCGTTTGGCAGAGAAAAGACAAGCTTGCGTCTTTTTGGTGTTAAAAGCAACCAAATTTACTGCACCCCAATCGGACACCGCTTGTAAAGTGGTATTTGCTCTCTCGATCATTGCAGCTCTTGAAGACTGGATCTCAGATTTCTTGGCTCTAGGATTAGGAATGTATCTCTCCACTACTGTACTATCATCTGCATACCCAACAATACCTGGTGTAAGGAGGTCGTTTATATGCAGAAGAAATAAAGTAGCAGAGAGAACAGAGCCCTGGGGTACTCCGGCATTAATACTCATCTTTTCTGATGAGCAGCCATCTAGGACCACACGAATAAATCTGTTGCTCAAGAAATCGGCGATCCAGTTACAAAAATCTGGTGGGAGGCCATATCTGGGAAGCTTGCTTAATAGGCTGGCGTGCCAAACTCTATCAAAAGCTTTTGATATATCAAGAGACACTGCCAGAGCCTCACCTTGCCGCTCGATAGCCTCTCCCCAGTAATGAGTGACGTACACCAGAAGGTCCCCAGCAGATCGGTCTCGGCGAAATCCGTACTGGCGGTCACTGAGCAAATCGTTTGTTTCGAGGTAGTCAAGTAACTTGGTGTATAGTACACGTTCCATGACTTTACAGAAAATGGAAGTGATCGCTATCGTTCTGTAATTACTGGGATCTGTTCGAGAGCCTTTCTTGGGTACAGGCTGCACATTAGCAAGCTTCCATCCCTTTGGTACCTTGCCGGTTCTTAAAGAGAGGCGATACAAGCGCGTCAACACGGGAGCCAGCTCAGGCGCACACACTTTCAAAACTATAGCGGGAATACCATCCGGTCCAGAAGCTTTGTTGACGTCTAGACTCCGCAGCACCTTAAGCACTTCTCTCTGGTGGATTGAGATTTTGCTCATTTCGTATTCGCATTGAGGAACGAGAGTAGGAGTGCTATTACCGGGGTCCATCCGTGAGCTTTCTGCAAAAAGGTTAGCAAAGAGATTTGCCTTATCTATTGCAGTGTGAGCTAATGACCCATCTGGTTTCAAGAGCGGAAAGAGAGCTGTGACAAAAATTAGCTTCGATCGATTTAGCCAAACTCCAAAAAGCTCTGCTTCCTGAGGGGTGGGATGCTAATTTGGCTCCAATGCGGCTAACTCGATCAAAACTAGCCTGGCGCAATGCTTTCTTATACTGCTTCGTTGCAGCGTTGTAAATAAATGAAATTAAGATAAATTTTTATTTTCATAATCTACATGTATCCATATAACATTGTGCAGAGGCCTTCTTTTAAGTAAATGTATACCTGTATCAGAAGACCTCGCTCTTCCATATTTATAGAAAATTCATAAGTATTAATTAACATAAAATTAAATTAAGATATACTAATTAAGAAATACTTTAGATTTTAATTAAGTATGCGTCGAGGGTGAGTGAGAGTGTGTGCGTGCGTGCGTGCGTGTGTGTGTGTGTGTGTGTGTGTGTGTGTGTGTGTGTGTGTGTGTGTGTGTGTGTGTGTGTGTGTGTGTGTGAGGGTGTGTGTGTACGCGCGCGTGTGTGTGTTGTGTGTGTTTTGTTTGACATATTATATAATAGGATGAAGAACTGCCTCAGTTTCATCATAAGTAAGAGTCCTAAGCCATGAAGATAGGGTTTTTTTACACTCATAATAAGACTTTGAACAAATCGCTAATTTTCTGTTCACCACATTATAGAGATAGGTAGTTTGAGATAAATATTGTCGTTTAGCGAAAGCTGTACGTACTCTTTTTCTCGACATACTAACATATTTTCGTCGTTTTGTTAAATTTATTGGTTTATATTCAGTTGTTTTATGTATTTTTAGTATAGAGAATAGTATGTATAGCTTCCTTACTGTTAGAAAGTCACAATATTTATAAAGTTCATTTGAAGAGAAACGATATGGCTTAAAAAACATAGTCTTCAGCAAAGCACGCTGTGAAAGTAGTCCCGTTTTTTGTCACTGAGAGTTGCTGATTTGGAGACACGCGCTTCAGCCCACGCCTTGTACTTTTCCTGCTTAAGTCTTTCGGCTTTAGCACAGTCAGAGTTGTACCAAGGGCGCGCCGCGGAATTGGGTACCTGGTCACGAAACGGGATATAATATTCCATTCCTTGGTTTATAACATCGCAAATGGCATCAGCACAAATGGACGGGTCTTCAGAAGGAAAACAGACCTGCTGCCAAGGACAAGCTGCATAAAAGTGTCGCATCTCATCCCAGTCCGCTGAACTAAAGCGCCACAGTCGTCTGCATTTTCTAGAACTATAATCTGGGGGAGAAAATGTGGCCACAGCGTTAATTAGACAGTGATCAGAATTTCCTATGGGAGCAGATACAGAGACTGAGTATCTATCCGGATCATTGGTTAAGATTAAGTCTAAGCAGTTAGCTGTGTGGCCTTCCACATCGGGTATTCTTGTGGGCTGATTAACAAGTTGAGTAAGGTCGTGTGATAGCGCAAAGTTGTGCGTTTCACGGCCAGCATGGTCAGTTTTCTGAAAGGGAAACAACCATTCTTGATGGTGAGCGTTAAAGTCCCCTAGGATCACGACTTTGGCTTGAGGATATCTCTGCTGCACAATGTCGACCGAATCGCTCAGGTATTCAAGAAGTCGCGAAGTTTCCAGATCGCCGCTGTGTGATCTGTAAATGCAGGCGTACACGATTTGTTCTTGACCTGTATCCACCAAAGTCCACAGGACGGAAAAATCTGGTGTTTCCAAATTTTGGAGACGTTTGCAACAGATATCGTCACGAACGTAGGAGCACACGCCAGCTCGTGGCTTAAAATTGGTCTCCAGGGTATAACCTGGGTAGTGGAGGTATGTCATGTCAGCTGGATTTTTTATCTGAGTCTCCGTTAAAAAGAGTAGGTGGGGTTTGTTAGTCTCGAGATGATGAAAGACTGATTCGAGATTTGAGTGGAGTCCTCGTATGTTTGAGAGCTGCACTTTTAGTGTGAGGACGTGCATCTGCCGTTTAAACTTACTCTTTTTATATTTGTTTTTCATGTTTGGTGAAGGTAAATAGGTTTACAGGCTTTATGTGCACGAGATGTTAGGAACTAAATTAATCGACTCACAAGCACAAGACTGCGAAACTGAAAGACTTGCGCGGAGACCGCGGGGACGCCCGAACCCCCCTGAAATTCATCATCGGTTCCTCACACCCGGTCGCCATCCGGCCCGATGATGAGTCGCAGGATTTTTCACAAGCGGCGGGACAGCCTTTCATAGTCGGCTAGGCTATTATATGGGTCCCCTACAACTTGCGGTCGCCAGCAGAGATCACCGTGCTTCAGATCCCGCTACCCTCCGAAACAAGCCTACCGTCACAGCAATACGAGTTAGTCGAAGCCAATCTTATTCCCAAACACAACTGTACACAAAAAAGCCCGTCAAAACGGTGATCCTGGCCATCATGGTGGAACACAACGGATCGTTTGGCACCGAGGCTTTGACCAGAAGGTGGTAACTAACCGGCGGCCGAAGCCTACCACCAGTTTTGTTCAAGTGGAGTTGCAGTCCTGAAAGCACAGGCACCACTAATATTGGGGCATGTGCTAACCGGACTGGCAAGAGATGCGACGAGCACGCCTCCACGCTTATCCCTCAAAAATCATCATCTATGCTATATCCTATGTCTAACAGACATAAACGATTAGTTTGTTCACAGCTTTAAGATGTGATTATGTGACGCACCTCTGTGACGTTTAAATTCAAAATTGAAACCTCAGAGCTCTTTTCCTGTGTTGCATATTATAGCCCGCCGGCGAATCCAGTCCGGTAGCATGCTCCTGACACCGAAACGAGATGAGACAGCGCCGAAGCAGTGTACACATTTACTTGGCTGCCTGTCCAATGCTAACCCGTCACTCAAGCGCCATCTTCTTAACCGCTGAAGTTTCAAGTAGTTTGGCGAGACCTCTAGAACTTAGTCAGAGATCGTGACGGACCGCAACAATTTTGCCAAGGCGTAAGTGATGCAAAGTGCTTTGCATCACTTACGCCTTCGAACATACAAAAGCAGACTAAAAAGTTGTCCCTAGATTCCAACTATCCATCCTCCTTTTTTATTTTATGAAAATGCGAATGCTGCGTACTACAGCTAGAAGAACCACACCACTCGAGGTCGATGGCGGAAGACACAAGATTGCCGTCAAATTTTGAACTCGGCTGGAAATAATCTCGTTCTCGGTCATGGAGTCGTTAAACATAACGCGTGTTTTGGCATCGAGTAGAAGCTAAAATAATTAGCCGTATTGTTGTAGTGTAGTATAGTTCTCGAAAGAACTGTTCCATAACTTTCCAATGGTGGAGCGTAAAAACTGGACAAGAAATAATAATGGACTGAATGAGCATAATGTCTTTACTAACTTCGATTTGTGTATAGAGAGTTGTTGCATATTACACAAGAGGGTTTATAATATCCTTCTTGAATCTTAACATGTTTTACGCCTAATCTTCCGTCTGTATCATTAGATATATAATGTGGTTGGGGAAGTATGCGATAAACCGTAGACACTTTCTCTCAATTTAATGGTATTTATTTATTCATACAAATAAGACGGGCCTGCCTTACAATATACAAGGATATAGGATACTTTATTAACCTCAACGAATTTTCATAAAGGATACGTCCAGCCAGCGTCTTGCGGTCTGGTCATATCGAACTCAGCTCGCACCTTATTTAAACATTATTTAAAGCCATGGCAACCGGTCAGCAATTCGCGTAAGGTGATTGGACAACGAGCAAGACAAACAGCGACTATTTAAGTTTTGACTAATTTACGTTAAACTGATCGGTCCTCCGCCCGCAGCCAGGGAGCAGCATTTCCGCGTTTCTTCCCGATACGTTCCCTGCGTTTTGTTCTCGCACGGTGGGATCCTAAATACACAAAATATGTTGACTGCAAATGATCTTCACACAGGTTGCGGGCTGCATTCTTTTTGAACGGACCGCAGGAATCATCCTGTGCTGTGTGACAAGTACTTACGTAAAATACGTAGGTCGATCTATAAGGGCTTGACGATGTTGACACCTATTTACTTAGATGCCGAGACATGGCCCAGGATCAATAAGATGGGTGAGCAAACGTCTTTGCTCTATAGTGAGACATTCAAACAATTATAAAAGAAATGTTGTTCTTATATATGTACGAGTAATTAACGAAGTTCAATACAATCTCACGCCTAATGATTGCGGGCAGTTTATTTAAGAAGTAAAAAGAAAATTGATTTTCCAGTTCACATATCTGATGTGAAAGCACCACCGCGAGCCATAGCAGTGTTACCAGCCCCCTTACAAATTAGGGGTAGTTACATCTCACCGCGAAGGACTTTACCCGTTCGTGCTCGCTTTGGGCCTGTGCAAGGTATATGCTTTTTTAAATCAATGCTCGCCTGCCTAGCTACCAAAAACTGTCGCCGATCACCTAACGCTGTGCGTTTGGTTTGAGAGCCAGTAAATCAAGCATGGCAAGAACAACATCTTTGACCGCATCATAACTTACCTTCAGGTGAGATAGGGGTTAGAGAACGACTACGCTGATAACACTTCCACTTCAATGTCATATATTTTAATCATTTAATCTTTCTGAGTAACTCATTTGTTTCCTTATAAAATTAATGTATTTTTATTGTTATAAATATTGCAGGTATCCGTCGAACTATAACACGGTTAGAAGCGCAAATTTTACTGTCAAATAAAACAACACCAGTGTTTCTACTGCGTCAAGACGAGGATCACGTTATTTATATTGATGTATCTGATAAAGGTATGAAAATAAAAAAATATCAACTGAGCATTTTAAGTTTGCTTACGGGAGATGCACATTTTGTGTATACAAACAAATTTTGCCCCTCACCTCTTTTTTAATTTTATATCAAATATGGCTGTTGAACTCTTCGGTAACGCTAGTGTCGATTCGGTTATAATGTGTACTATAATGACCACATTTTTTTTGTAAATATGGAACTTCTTTATGTTCAGTAAATTCTATGAATCTCAGGATACTCGGCCAAACGCTTTTTCCTTGTCAACACCATAATACATTATGGAATCAAAAGCAAAACATAACGTCAATTACTGTGAATTTGAGAGCTGTCACTTTGGCAGATGTCAAAATATACTAAATAAATCTACTAAATACGATAAATTTACGGCCATCTTATTAAAAAAAACAATTTGTAGTAGGAAAACGATTAACTGACGTAATAACATTTATGTATTATTTTACTGAGTAGGAGCACGAAGAAATTACGGAAATTTCTTCGTGTAATAAATTCACAAAATTATCGTGCTCCTACCACAAGGATTAGTATATCCTCTTATTAGCAGAATTTAGGACGAGCGCGACGAAATACCCTGTATTTTTTGCCTGTAGAACACCAAGACAATCTAGTCGGGTGATCCACGACCAATTAATAAATAATACTTACTAAATTGTCTTTAGAATACCCGAAAGCAGAAGGTGTACAACAGAAAATTGAAAAGTGGGACTACGAACCCACGGTGGTAAGCCGTGGATCCACCATGGGAAAAAGTGGACTCTTCACCCATGTGCAAGTGGTTGCATCATATGCATATTTCGTCCAGAATTATTTAAAATGTATAGCCACCAAAGTCATTTGACTTTGGTTGATAATTTGGCCTTCAACAACGACTTGAAATTCCAGTATGTAAAACAACCGCACCTATCGCTCTATTTCATAAAAATCACACAAATCTACTCGTGCATACGCCAGTAAAACTCTTTAAAAATTAAAAACAAAATATTTACAGATAAGTCAAACTGGATGGGCTTACTGCCCCTTGGCGTTGCATCAGACCCAACAACAGCGAACTTGTGGCTTTATGAAGAGAACAACGAATTGTATGCCCTTACAACGCAGCCTATATGTGCGCGAAAGCCGCTGAGACTTGGATATAGCAAGAAATATGTAGAAGAGCACAACATACCATCGGGACCACCTGTATTGGACCTTGAAACAGGTATAGTTATCAAATTCACTTTGAAAACTATTGCGATTTTTTTATCCCTAACGACATTGATGACTTATTTGTAAACGACTGGAGCTTAAGTGATATTTAACTGAAAGCTTCCGACCAGGGGCCTTATTGTATAACTAGAATGTAATGAAATGAACTTACCAACCTATCTCATGTTTTTCTTCTCTCTGGCCACCTAAATTATATAAATTAATGCTTATGCCCCGTGAACAGAATAAGACCTACCATAGTTTAGACAATTTTAAATTTACAGAATTGTGTAGAATTTACACCTTAGAATATGTTAGATCTAAAAATTCAGACAAATGGTTCTATGAAAATGTATAACAGAAAACAGACATCCAAAACAAAGCTTGGATAAATACACCTAGATTTAGAAAAATAATTACGAGGTATCACTACTCAGTTGAAATAAGAGACCTCAGTGCCGAAAAGAGAAAACAAAGACGAAAATGCCGTATTATAATACCCAAAACGCAATAATGGCTAAAGTAATAATGATACCAAAAGCAGGTAAACCACCTCAAATAACAACATCATGTAAATCTTTTTCTTCTCATCATGTCAATATTATGAGAAATCTTACCATTAAGACGACGGAAAAAGCTTGTTGACGAAAAATGTTTTGAAGTTCTTCCTCTATGGTTCACGAACGCAGGAAATGTTCAGTATGTCATGTCAAGGAACCGTATGTTACTTCTATCAGTGACTGTGGAAGTGTCAGTGATCAAGTTAAAGGTTTAACGACGATTTGACAAAGGCAGCTGTGTCGGGATAGACAGACGCAACCGCAACTTTAGTTACGCGTTGAGGCCCGTGTTCGCCTCTTCGCACAATCGTGACTCCCAGACGAAGGACTTCAAGACAGTCCGAAACTGCGTGTCGGAATCTTTCCGGTAAATATCAGGCGAGTCCCAGTTGTTTTCTAATTGTCATTTAGGTAACTATCCAGTATAGTTATTACTATGTCTTATCTATGCTTATATAAAAATAAATTCTCAGTAATATTCTGACCCATGCTCGTTAACGTATCAAATTTATATATGATCAAAGTGCAATAAATGCGGGGGAAACATAAACCAGTATTAGGTATTGGCAGTGAACGTTGAAGTCACGTTAATCTGTAATAGTAAACGAGAGCGTAATACCATCGCCTTTCGCACGTTTTATGACCGCAAATGGCAGTTACTGACCTAAGCACTGGCGTCTACTTAGGACAGCCACCGGTAACAGTACAGCATTAGGTGAAGTAGTGGGGTAAAGATCGCGAATGTCAGTAGGGGAGAATTGGGGGTTCTGCATCTGCATCGCTCTCGCTACGCTCGAGCTCGCGATGCATGACCCCCAATTCTCTCGATTATCTGCTATCCAATCCACATCAAACATACGATTAATAAGTAGTATTGTAATTACAAGGGAACCGACAACTTGTTTGCGCACGGATCATGTGTCAGATGTTTTTATTCTCTATAATCGTCTCGTTAGCGCATTTTACAACATGTATTATGTTCGCTCACTATATTCGTCGCACTGAATTAAAAAAAGCGAGGTTCCCTCTAGTTTATAAACCGCTATCGTTTTATCTGGTCAGTCTGCATTTGTTTATCTGAGCAGTTCATTTTATTTTAGACCGTTCAAGACAGATCAGTTCAGAACATAATACTTTGTCTGTCTAGTGAAACAGATGCGACCGACACATTTATAAGGCATAGGTATATAGTATCCCGATTTAAGTGTGGGTTATACAGCCGTGGTATGTTACCTAGAGTACGTACGAGTACGTATAAAGTGGGGACTTTTTATGATTATTACATTTTATTATTTTGTACTCATGTCAATGATATGTGCAGTCCTATGTACCTAGGCTATCAAGTCAGCCTATATTTGGATTTTCTAGCGTACGTGATTCAACGATATTTTTTTCGTCATATTTTTTTATCAAAGATACGATTAGTCAGACTGTCATGTTGACGTAGTTGGTAAGTTCTTGTCTTCTATGTTGCGGGTACTAGGTTTGATTCCCGACAGTAGCATAAATCTCCTCATCAAGGAAAATATGCACTTCTGGTTCTGGGTGTCATTGTGTGTGTGTGTGTGAAGAAGTGAATGTTTCTAGCACCTAAGATACAAGTCTATGAATTTAGTGTGGGCTATGAGTTTAAAAGTTTTTGTTTTTAGTATTTTCTAAGATATCTATACTTTTCACTATCTATACTATTAAATAGCTTCTTAGCAAACAACAATATTACTGTGATTATATCGATACAAATATTTCTGAAAAGAATTTCTCTTAGCGATAAGACTCCATTGTCACTATCCATAGGTTACTTTACGGGCTTTTGGTTCTTTTGATGTTTTGTAGTAATCATCTTGTATAGAAAATAAAAAAAGTTAAAAAAGAGATTGATTATAATGAATAAATAAATAAATGACGGCCTATGGTTCAAAGATACAACCTTCGTTTCATGATTTTACATAATTAAAATTATAATATACGTTTTGGTTAAAATTTAACGTAGGTACCTACATATTAATGTCTAATAAAAATACTAAATAGGTAACAGTAGTGATCAGAACATTATGTGATTTTTAAATATTTACTTAAGTAGCAATACATTTTTAGTATCGTCAAAAAATACAAATCGACTTATTGATGTTTGTTTCGCTACTAATATCTAAAAGATTTAGTTATAAGGATTTTCATAAAAAGCATTGTTTTATTCGAGAGGTTCTCTCATTACTGGTGATCAATTGAAATATGTTGTTTACCAGTTAAGTGAGATCTGTAATTTAAAAGACTCGTAATTGGTATAAGTACCTGCCACTTCCTTATAGGATTTTTGTCTCCAGTTGCTCGAGAATGTGCAGCAGTCATCGCTTTACATCCCTTGACGACAGCATAAAGTCTCATTCAGATTTGTTTATCGGTTGACAAGATGAAATGAACTTTGTTTACAAGATCGTTAAGGTATACAATCGTTAAAACTTTAACCTTTCTGTTTTTTTATTTTTGTACGTTTTAGTCAAGATTCGACTTGTGAATGCATCTTTATAAAATGAGATTATAAATAGGACTGATTTGGTGCATCTACATTTAAAAGCGGATATTCAGTGGTGGGCGACGACGCTCCAGCATCCAAAAAAAGTGCAGTTATTTACATATTCGGAACTTCAAGGAACCTAACTATGTAAGTAAGTGACCTTAAAGTATTTATTGTTAGTATGAATGAATTATTAGTGAGTGCAAATTGCCTTATAACTTCGGTGAAAAAAATTAGATGCCATGCTGGCGTAGTTGTTAAGTAATTGCCTTCTACACCGGGAGTTTCGGGTTCGATTCCTGACAGAAGCTCAATTTACTTCCCCAAGGGAAATTTGTATTTCTGGTTCAAGGTGAGATTATGAGTGAAGTGAATGTTTCTGGCACCCGCTATACAAGTCATTGAACTAAGTGTGGACTGTGAGTGTGAGGATGTAAACGTATAAAGTGTAATGTGACTTAGGTACCTGTGTTGATCGGCAAACTAACTTGTGTTAACTCATGGATTTTTTATTTATAAAGCATTTTGCTATGCTAGGCTAAAACAATGTTCAGAAACAATGTTGTGTTAACTCGTTGCGAAGTTATCTTCTATTATAATTATTTTAAATTATTGCTTTCAGGCCGGGCTGGTCGCAAAATCCTTTCTGGGCCGATGAGATTGATGTATCGGACGACGAAACACCGGCGGGGTCCGAGCCTGTAGCACCTCCACCTACACCACAACCTCCTGCAAAAAAGGTGGCTCAAGAAAAGAAGAAAGACGGAGGCGCATCAAAGAAACGGACGGCTAGCAGCGGCGCTGGGTCTTCATCGAGAAAGAAAAAACTGCCAGCGGCGGTGTCAACAGAACTGTTGACGACATCCCATTTCTTTGGCTCGGACACGGATGACGTAGAATTACCTCTGGCGCAGCCCTCGATTACACAGGTAATGAAAAAATATTATTCGCTCGTTTACTTATTTTTATGGGTGTGATACTCAGTGTGTGTGTGTGTGATGATTGTTTACGGCACCATGGCCCTCTTAGGCAGGGTATTTTTTTAGTTACGATGGTGGATAAGCGTTGTTTAATGCAGGCTAGATTATTTTTGTAAACATTTATGTAACTTACTTTTGTTACAGCAGTTATATCAATAAACTGTTACGTATGAAGGTCACTTATTATTTGTTTGATTTTTTTTCAGGAGATCGGAGAAAGCAGCAAGGTGAAACCAGCGCGTGCGGCTACATTGCGGAGCTTCTTTTCACAGCGCGGAACGAGCGGGTATACAACACAACGAGATCTCACACGTGGCGGGGAGTATTACGTCGAGTTAAGGGTCTATAATTCCCGAGAAGCTGAATGTCAGCCTAGCGAAGAACGTTGGAAAAGAGCCCTGGTTACTTTAAAATTGTGTACTGACACCCAAACACCTGTATGGCGCGCATTGTCAACACTTGTAGAAGCCGGGAAAAATGAATTCAAGGCTATACAGCCAATAATGTATCCCATGAAATTACATTGAACAGTATGTTTTAACAGATTGGTACAATCGCAATTGTTTCATTTTGTCTTTACTTTATTATATTACCTTGATATTTTTATTTCTACCTTATAATAGGTAATTACTTGCATATATACTACTTTTGAATTAGTTAATGTTAGTTTTAGATTTTATGAATAAAATTTGAAATGGTTATTCTTATTTTGTGTCTAATAATTGTTTTATTTACAGCAAAACTAAAAATGAGAAATATTGAAATATTGAAATATTGAAAATTGAAATATTGAAAAATTGAAATATAGAAACTGAAATACTAATTGCAAACATTATAATAATATCTACACAGTAAATTGCAAACTAGGATTACCAAACTATACATTTAAGTATCCCATGATACCGCAATGAACAATATGTTCTAACATACTGACGCAATAATATTCAATTATTTCACTTTTATCTAACTATCTTTACTTAACTGTTATCTTTATTTTATTTATACCTTATAATAGGAAAGCATTTACAATACTTTTTAATCAACAAATGTAAGTTTTATTTTCATGAATAAAATTTTAACTGGTTATTATTATGTTATGTCTAATGATTGTTTTATTTACAGCAAAACTATAAATGAGAAATATTGGAATATTGAAATATTGGAATATTGAAAAATTTAAATATAGAAACTGAAATACTGAAATATACTACTGAAAACTAATTGCAAACAGTAAAATTAAATCTCAGATTACGAAACTATGCATTTATATTATTACCGACATCTAGGCAGGTTAATCGCTTCATATCAATTCATGCAACTATTATATTAAGTAAATACCTCAAATATTTACCTATATTTTTTAATATTTTTTATCAGTTCAAGTTTGTTATCAAGTATACCTACTAAGGAACAAGTGAGGCAAAATGGTATATTGTAGAGAGTGTAATATTGAGGTGTCTCGTATCTCGTCGCATTATAAAAGTAGTATTCATAAATCAAACTGTTTGATCAACTCTGAGTTCCCAGATGTGCAGATTATAGCTAGTGCATTTAAATCTAGAATTGTAAGTTATAAAATAAACCCTATTTCGAATAATATGCTGCCTGAGGAATTTTTGAATAAAGCCTCTACTTCAGTTTTACAATTAATAAAAAAATCATTGATCCAACACAATGCATTAAAAGTCAACATGGAATTTTTTGTGTCATATTATTTACCTAAAAATGATGAAAAAGCCCTTAAGTCATTTAATGTGCCATTTGTAAAGATTTTTTACAACTCTGATTTGATATCGTTTTATAAAACATGTGTCCAAAAGCTGATAACGAAATGTTCAGAATTCGAAATGTCGGGGAGTGGTTGGACACTAAATTCTATCAGTCATTTAGAATTAAATATTAATCAATACAATCCATTACGGGCGGGCTCATACGTGAAATTGCCGCGAGAAATTCAAAACACCAAATCATGTTTAAACATTCAAAACAAAGATGATCGATGTTTCTTATGGAGCATAATTGCGCATATGTATCCAGCAAAAAATAATCCAAATAGAGTGTCGTCATATCCACATTATAAACATATTCTGAACACTTCAGGAATGACTTTTCCTTTGAGTTTAAATGATATTAAAATATTCGAAAAGATAAATCCTTTAATTTCGGTAAATGTGTACGGTTTGGATAAAAACAATATAGTATCTGGTCCCCTCTACAAAACAAAACATCGTAAGTTGACGCATATTAGCCTGCTCCTCATTGAGATAAACGGGAAAAACCATTTCTGTTTGATAAAAGATTTCGGAAAGCTTGTACATAGACAACTTACACAACATAAATGCAGAATTTTTTTGTGTGACGAATGTTTTATTTATTTTCCATCGCAAGAAAAACTGGTAAATCACGATTGCGCTAGAGTAAAAACAATTCTGCCTCAACCAGGTAGTAAGTTATTATTTTCGCATGTTGAACGAACTCGTAGAATTCCTTTCGTAATATATGGTGATTTTGAAAGTTTGCTTAAAGAATATTCGGATAAAAGCAAATCACAACATGTTGAGAACGTGCAAATACATCAAGCGACTTGCTTTGCTTATTACATATGCTGTGAGTCTAAACCGAGTCTAAACAAATTTGTGTCTTATCGGGGCCCAAATTGTGTAAAAAAATTTATTGAAGCTCTAACTAATGATGTAATGGAATTATATCAAATTATATCAATTAAACATGAAATGATGCCGCTAACTGAAAATGAGCTGGCATCGTTTAAACATGCTACCATCTGTCACTTGTGTAAAAAGGAATTTGTAGCTGATGACGTAAAATGCGCAGACCACGATCATTTTGATTCAGCTTATTTAGGTCCGAGTCACGTGGGATGTAATTTGAATGCTAGGACATGTAAATTTATTCCAATCATATTCCACAATCTTTCCGGATATGACTGTCATTTATTTATTACCGAGCTATCTGCGATCATAGGACGTATTAATCTTATTTCAAAAACAAAGGAAAAATACATATCAATCACAAAGTTTATACCAATTGATTCCATCAATGCCGCTCAGTTGAAATTTATTGATTCGTTCAATTTTCTTAGTTGCGGCTTGGATAAGTTAGTAAAAACACTGCAGAAAAGTGACTTTAAAAATTTAAAAAAATATTATCCTGATAGTAAATCGTTTGATTTATTGTGTCAAAAAGGAGTATATTGCTATGATTATTTGAATTCGATGGAACGCTATAATGAACCAAATCTTCCTGACAAGAGTAGTTTTTTTAATAGGCTTTCTTCTGAAGATATATCAGATAAAGATTACGAACATGCGCAAACTATTTGGAATGAATTTAACATAAAAGATTTAGGGGAGTACACCGATTTATATTTAAAATGCGATGTATTATTATTATGTGACGTTTTTGAAAAATTCAGAACAATGAGCTTGACTTACTACAACTTAGATCCTTGTCATTATGTATCATCACCTTCATTAAGTTGGGATGCCATGTTATTGTTTACAAAAGTTGAGCTTGATTTAATTTCCGATGTTGAAATGTATCAAATGCTTGAAAAAGGCATTAGAGGAGGTTTAGCACAATGTTCTCTCAGAAATGCTAAAGCAAATAATAAATATTTGTCTAATTACAATAAATACGAGCCCAATTCTTATCTAATGTACCTCGATTGTGTAAATCTTTATGGATATACGATGATGAAATGTCTTCCTACCAATAATTTTTCCTTTCTAAATGAAGACGAAATTAAAACCCTTAACAACATTGAATCGATACCAGATAGTAACAATCGCGGATACATACTTGAAGTGGACCTTGAATATCCTCCACAAATACATGATCATCATTCTGATTTACCATTCGCGCCAGAAAAATGTATTCCGCCTAATGGAAAATCTCAAAAGCTAATAGCAAACCTACATAATAAATATAAATATGTCATACATTATACTCATTTAAAAGAATGTTTGAGAAACGGACTTGTACTATTAAAAATACACAGAGTATTGGCTTTCGATCAGAAACAATTTCTAAAACCTTACATTGAATTAAACACATTGTTGCGACAAAATGCAACTTCCGAATTTGAAAGGGATTTTTTTAAAAAACAGAATAACTCTATATTTGGTAAAACGATAGAAAACAAAAGAAATCAAGTTGATGTAAAACTAGTTAATGTATGGAAAGATTGTTCTAACAGAACTAATAAAATTTGCGGCGCTGAAAAATATATAAGTGCGCCAAATTTTATGAATCTCTCGATTTTTACAGAAAATTTGGTAGCTATTCAAATGCAGCCAACACAAATCAATCTAGACCGACCAATATATATTGGCTTTACTGTTCTAGAACTCGCGAAGAGACATTTATATAGATTCCATTACGCGATTATGAAAAAAATGTATGGAGAAAATATATGCCTTTGCTACACAGATACTGATAGTCTTTTATATTTGATAAGGACTGATGATTTCTACAAGGATATGAAACTTAACCTACAATACTTTGACACTAGTAATTTTAAAGAAGATAATGTATATGGTATACCTCATGTTAATATTAAACAACCTGGATATTTTAAAGATGAAATGGCTGGTGAGTTAATTACAGAATTCACAGGACTTCGCGCAAAACTTTATTGCATAAATACTGAAACATCTTCACTTAAGAAAGCCAAAGGCACAAAAAAATGTGTAACGAGGAAACTTGACATGGCAAAATATAAACGATGTTTGTTTAGGAATATTGATTTTAGAGATAGTATGTACATTATTAAATCAATTAATCATAAAATATTTACTCAGAGGTTGAATAAATTGATTTTAAATAAATCAGATGATAAGAGACAGATCACGAAAGATATAGTAAAAACTGTACCTTGGGGACATTACAGCAATATATTATAATAATATTGTATTATATTAGAAATATATCATAATAATAAAAGTGACATTTAAAAGCAACATTGAACTGTAAATAATGACAAAATTATATATCTTGTCAACTGAAAACCGTTTTATTTTGGTAAATGTTTACTATAATTCCTAACATAATAACTATATATATATTTATAAGTAATACATTTGTAAAGTTATATAGTCTGTAAGTCTTGATTTACTGGTAAAAGTTATAATTTGCTATATATAATATATGTGAAATATATATGAAATAAATTGAAATCGCATAAAATATCATTCCTTGCATTTTTCTTAACCTATCCTAATTCCTGTCTGATTTTATAAGATTATTGTTAGTGTTCGACCGAATCCAGATTTACATCGGTCACCGAAATAATGTGTAGGTAAACCCTGCGTAAGCAAGATAAATAAAACAAGTACGTGACTCGTAACTATGTTTATTAGGTTATATATTCAATAATATTACAATAAAATAAAATATCAATAAATACAATTAGATAGATTTATAAAGGTTCTGGGACACATAACTTTTTTGTCATCTTACTTATTAAATCTTGCGTTGCGTCTAAAATGTTATCATATTTATCCTCAACTACATACTGCACACTTACACAACAATCATCACTTGCTAGGGTGTTAATTTCACTGATTTCAATTTTTATTAAGTGATGTCCTTTTCCTGGTATTTTTCTGACAACGAATGATGAATCTGGTGATATTTTTTTCTTAAAACTTAACTTTCCTTTCTTATGAATTGTTTTGAATGATTTATTTTTTGTATTGGTTTCTTTATTTTCTCGAACAATATCTCTATCGTGTTCATGACTGTTCCAGATTAAATTCATGTCTTGAGCCTCTTGTAGATAGAAAGGATCAGCGTCAGCAAAAACTATGCTTGTCATTGTTTCTGTAACAAAATAAAATAATACTTATTAAATTAACCTTCATATGAACTACCAATTAGTTTTAACTGATATTATTAGTAAAAAGTTAAAATAAACACTTACCAAAATCAGGATATATGTAAACCAACAGTGCAATGCAAATTTGTCTGCTATACAGTGGAGCTGGTGCAACAATGAATTAATAAGTATTACAAAAATAATAACTAAAATATAACTAGGTACTTACCTTTTTTGGTAATAGATCACGTGGACAAAGGTTGTTTTTAAAAGCTAAATTTCTTGGAAAGCAAACATTAGAACCGCTAACATTCGATCAATAGAAATGGACATTGTAATGATTTATCTATTTAATATAAATACCCTATACAGTATTGTCAGATATCATTATGAGGTTGATAAAGCAACCCACAACTTTAGAAATTAACAACATAGAAGTAAAATCACATTCCGGAATTAACAGACATAGCGTATTACTTCCCAATACGATTCGCTGTCTAATTTGCGGTCCATCTAATTGTGGAAAGACCAATGTAATGATAGGCTTATTATTACATAAAAACGGCTTAAAATTTAAGAATGTTTATCTGTATTCAAAAACCACATTTCAACCAAAATACTGCTTTTTAAATGAAATCTTGAATCAAATTCCAGATATAAAATTTAACATATTTAATGATAACAAAGACGTTATTGACCCGGATATTGCTTTACCAAATTCTGTTTTTATTTTTGACGATGTGGCATGCGAGAATCAGACAAATATACGTAACTATTTTTCAATGGGACGGCATAAAAATATAGATTGCTTTTACTTGTCCCAAACTTATTCGAAAATACCAAAACAATTAATACGAGATAATGCAAACTTTTTAATAATTTTTAAACAGGATGATATAAATTTAAAACATATTTATAATGAACATGTTAATTCAGACATTGATTGGTCCAAATTTAAAAACATATGTTTAAAAACATGGACTTATCCGCACTCATTCTTAATTATAGATAAATATAGTGAATTAAATAATGGTAGATACAGAAGTGGATTTGATACATTTATTAAGTTCGATTGATTTCATTTAAATACAAGTCATAACTACTAAAGTCATCATTTCTTATAATTTAATGGATGTGGTAACATCGTTATAAAACATGGAAAAAAAATGGAAACACCAAATACTCGCCTCAGTTAAAACAATTAAAAACAAAATAAAACAAATAAAGGATGAAGAAGACAACACAAACTTAAATTTAAATAAAATATTTAAACCTCTCACTGATCCTCTTAATAAAATGGCTGAATCTAATTCATATAAAAGTGATATTAAATGCACTTTTGATACAAATGATTCATCACTGTGTAATTATTCCAACGGTTCACCCGACGACAAATTTCAAAGCTATAACTCTGCTAAAAGTGAAAATACATTAACCGATAGTGAATCAGAAAAACAAATACATTCAACGCCATTTAAAAATGAAAAAAAAGTAACCAATTTAGACACTCCCCTTCTATCAATATTAGAAAAACAAAATTTGCTTGATGAAAATAATACATTAAATGTACCATTTGGAGTACGGGATGAAAACAAGCAATTATTCATGGGAAACATACCAATCTCTTTTAAGGTTTTTGGTAAAACTTCTAGCGACAATGAAATTTCTTTAATGACCCTTGGAAATATAAACTACGAAATGACACCTGGTATTAAGGAACTTTTATTTAAAAAAAAGCCGGATTTAAATTTGGTAACAGAGAGAGATAAAATAGTTTATAAAGATATGTTACACAATACTAATGCTCACAAAAGAGATTTTAATCGTTTAGGCCAAATAAGAGGAGACAAAAGCATGAAGTACTGCCAAATTATAAAACCCTTATTTTTTGATCGAGATGAAGTGGAAAACAAAGCTATCAAGCGTGGAACTGGAGTTAAATCCCCAAGTTTTAAAAAAACCTATAAATCAAATACAGATTTTATTTATTGGGACGATCCTAATGAATTAATTGAAAGACTTATGCTTTTGGTGGCATCTAGAGATGCTGGTAACAGTAATCATGACAATGAAATTATTTCAATCATAGAAGAGTTAAAAGAAGCTGGTATAATTAAAGAATAAAATGACTAAGCGTTGCGAATATTTGTTTAGTCTTTAAGAATCATTCAAACATGAATGTCAACAAATTCGGCCATCACCTATATAAAAAACAGAAAAAAGATTATATAATCCAAAGCGAATGTTCTATAAAACAATCTAGTGATGGAAATTTAAACGCCCAAAATAAGATCCTTAAAAATTTGGAACATCCAATTGATCTGAATGACAGCGCAACCAAAGAATATGTTGATAAATCTCTCATTAATATTTTGAATAAAATTTCATCTAACACAAACTTGCTTATTGAATTAAATAATCGAGTTAATAAATTAGAAGTAATATTTAAACATTATAATAAACATGAGCAAAAAAAGTGTGGTAAATGAGATTCATAAATATGCAAGGGTAAATTTTCCTCGAAGACATGTTGTGATGAAAGATATTGATGACCTTTGGCAAGCTGATTTAATAGATATGCAAGCTGTTTCTAAATTTAACGGTGGTCATAATTTTATTTTAGCCGTTATCGATACTTTTTCAAAGTACGCATGGGCATATCCACTGAAAAGTAAAAAAAAAGAAGTTGTCACTCGAGCTTTTCAATCTTTATTACATAAAGGACGAGTGCCTAAACACCTACAAACGGACAGAGGCAATGAGTTCTATAATGACAAATTCAAAAAAATTGTGGATAGTTATAAAATAAATCACTACTCCACTTACTCTACTAAAAAAGCATCTATTGTAGAAAGATTAATCCGAACATTGAAAAATAAGCTCTACAAAGAATTCAGTTTCAGAGGAAACTATATATGGTATGACGAAGTTCTTAATAAAGTGATTGACATATACAACAATACCATTCATAGAACAATTGGTATGTCTCCAGCACAAGTAAAACAAAAAAATAAAGATATATTACTGGAGAGGTTCAAAAAGAATCTTACCTCTATCCCTAAAGAAAAATATAGAAAGAAATTGAATGCCAATGATTATGTGCGCATAAGTAAATATAAAGGCACATTTGAAAAAGGGTATACGCCGAATTGGTCAACAGAAATTTTCAAAATCATCAAAGTGCAAAACACTGACCCAATAACTTATTTATTAGCGGACATGAGGCATCGTCCAATACTAGGTGCATTTTATATACAAGAACTACAAAAAACTCAGCACCCTGATGTTTATCTTGTCGAAAAAGTTTTGAAAAAAAAAGCTAAAAGGTGTTACGTTAAATGGCTCGGGTTCCCTTCCAGTGAAAACAGTTGGATTAACAAAACGAATGTTTTATAAAGATTGATTATACATAATTGTAATTCAGTCTCCATCTGGTTATGACGGAAGATAGTCTTCTGAATAGATTAATCAACAAATTGCCATTTGAACTTCATCTACCAGGATATAATTTCTGTGGACCAGGAACTCGCTTAAAAGAAAGACTGGCTCGTGGGGATAAAGGCATCAATCAGCTGGACGAATATTGCAAACAACACGATATAGCCTACAATAATTCATCTAATTTACATAAACGGCGTAAGGCAGATATAATTTTACTAAAAATGGCGAAGACACGGACTACTTCTGCTAATGCTAGTCCCGGAGAAAAAATAGCAGCTTCATTGGTTAATAAAGCAATGTTGGCCAAAGTTGCTTCTGGTTCTGGAATGAAAAAGAATTTTAAAAGCATTGTATCTCACACTAAAAAGCAGATTCGTAAAATGAAACCAAAATGTAAAAAAATGGCAATAGAACTGGCATTTGCTGCAGCAAAAGATTTAACGAAAGATTTACCTATTAAACTACCACGAATTATTCCTTTACCAAAATCAGGAGGTGTTCTTCCTTTAATACCTATTTTTGCGGGATTATCAGCTGCTGGAAGTCTGGCTGGTGGAGTATCCGGAATCCTTAAAACGTACAACGAATACAAAGCTGCAAAAAAACGTCTTTCGGAGTTAAAGAGACATCATGATAAATTGGAAGGTTTAACTATAGGCAAAGGGCTATGCATTAAACCATATAAAAAAGGTTTTGGATTATACTTATCTAAAAAAAAAAAAAACTAAATCAACGGTTGCCTAGTCGGGCTCTTACAAATATAGATTTATTGAAATATTGTAATAATATTCCTTACTTTAGAGGTGTTTTTATGAGAGATAATTTACCTAAAAGACCATATCCTATTGAGTGTGGTGTCGTCAATTTAGATAGCTCAATAAATCCTGGAACTCATTGGGTAGCCTATGTGAAAATTGACGATTACATTGAATATTTTGATAGCTATGGGAACTTGAGGCCGCCTAAGGAATTTATAAAATATATGATGAAGGGAAACATTCTATATAACTATAATAATCATCAAAAAAATAATACGTATAACTGCGGTCATTTATGCCTTAAATTTTTAGAACAGTTTTGGTGTAATACAAACAAATAAATAGTGGATGTGTTTTATGTTTTCTCCAGTTTAGTATAAATTGTAGAACAGTCTACGACTATGTCTATCTCATTAAGTTTTTCTGGAAAGAAATCTATATTAGAAACCACTTTTCATCCACCTCTATCTTTAAATCATAGCTATGAGTGCGGATTATTATATTTCTCTGTTTTCAATGTTATACCAAATATATCAGATGTTAACAATATATTTAGTTACGGTGAAAAAAATAAAAGATTAAAAATTCCAAATGGAAATTATGATTTACAAGACATTGCCGACTATTTAAATAGCAAATTGGATGACTGTGAACTCAATATTGAATCCAATTCAAATACTGCAAAATGTTCTCTTTTTTGCACAAAACCTGTTAATTTCCAAGTAATAAATAGTATGGGAAACATGTTAGGTTTTCGAAAAGAAATACTAGAAGCTAATAAATGGCATGTATCAGAGAATCCAGTGAACATTCTTCCAACAACAGTCATAAGGATCGAATGTGATTTAATACACGGCTCGTACATTAATGGTTTATCTTCCCACATTATTTATGAATTTGTACCAAACGTTCCTCCAAGCTTTCGGTTTATTGAAAAACCTAAAAATATTATATATTTTCCCGTAAAAGACAACAACATATCATCAATTACAGTAAAAGTTGTTGATCAAGAAGGCAATCTCATTGATTTCGGTGCAGAAGAAATACAGATGAGCCTTCATCTACGCAAGCAGAAATGATTGTATTTGGTCAAAACACAAAAAAATATAATATTATATCACCAAAACCAAAATTAAAAAACGGTATTATCAGCTATGCTTTCAAAAGGCATAGACGTATCAGAAATCCCAAAGTAAAAAAAATAACAAAAAAGAATAAAGATTTTTTACGAGCTCTGGGTTTCAAAATATGAATATTCTCGATATTGATAATTCACCACATTTCGACAACTCTATTGAGAGTTACGAAATACATACATATAATCCATACAATAACAGTTTTAAAGCCAATGATGAAATACGCATATCTATCCAACAACAAGACATATATGTACTACCATCTGCCAGCTCTATTTACATCGAAGGACGTGCTACGGTAACTGGAAAAGATGCTGCAGGCCATCCTACTAAAAAACCTGTCAATTTTACTAATAATCCAATATCATATCTGTTTCAAGACATTCGATATGAAATAAATGGCGTAGAAATAGATCGTATCAGGAACTCTGGAATTTCTTCTACTATAAAATCATATATTTCTATGAATTACGGTGAGAGCAAAGTTGCTGCTGTATGGGGTTGGAATATAAATGGTCAAAATTCCAAAGATGATTTCTTTAGTGTTGTTATACCACTTAATAAAATGTTAGGGTTTGCTGAAGATTATAATAGAATAATTTTAAACTGCAAACATGAACTGGTACTTAATAGAAGCAGCACTAACTATAACAGTGTTATTATTGATAAAGATGACAGTATTGAAATAGATATACTGAGAGTTCAATGGCGCGTACCACATGTGAAAGTTTCTGACCGAGAAAGGCTTTCATTACTTAAATTTCTAGAAAAAGATAAACCTATACAAATGGCTTTTAGAAATTGGGACTTATATGAATATCCTTTGTTGCCAAGAACCACAAAGCATTCATGGTCTGTAAAAACGGCTTCTCAATTAGAAAAGCCTCGATATGTTATATTTGGTTTACAAACTAATAGAAAAAATAACAAAACTAAAGATAGTTCTACATTTGATCACTGTAATTTGACTAACGTTACATTATTTTTAAATTCCCAATATTATCCTTATGATTCACTAAACATAAAGTTCGATGAAAATAAGTATAATATATTATACGAATTATATGCCAAATTCCGTCAGTCTTATTACAACCTCCCAGCTGATCCGTTGTTAAACATTAACGAATTTAAAGAGAAAGCTCCTTTGTTTATAATAGACTGTTCACGACAAAATGAAAATTTAAAATCAGGACCAGTGGATGTACGTTTAGAAATTGAAAGTGCCCAAGAAATTCCAAATAATACAGCAGCCTATTGCCTTATTGTGAACGACCGGCTTGTTGAATACAAACCACTAAGTAATATTGTACGTAAACTAACATGAATGCAATTGTAGACGTACAAGGTTTCAAAACTGATTCTAATGAATTCATTGTAAAAGAAATAGCACTACAATTTGATAAACAAATAATAAATCTTGTATTTAAGCCACCCTTCCCGTTTTATGACTTAACAAAAACAGAAAAAAGACAAGTATGCTGGATTGAAAGAAATAGACACATTTATTGGAAAGAAGGACTTATACCGTATAATTATCATAAGATTTATATTGCAGAAATTTTAAGGAACTGTAAAATATATGTCAAAGGTTCAGAAAAAGTTAGATGGCTAAGGAAAATATTAGAACAAGATAATATAATGTATGACGGAATTAGTAAGTGTATTTTCGATCTAGAGGATTATGGTTGCCCTAGTTTACTAAGTTTGTATAGAAAGTATATTTCATGTTCCGATGTTTATTGTTGTGTATATCATACTTCATACTGTGCTCTAAGAAATGTAATTTGTCTTCAGAAATGGAATGTAGAAAATAAATGTTTTTAAAATTACCTATCTTTTTAATAAAATCCTATCCTATTTAATTTTAAAAAATAACCGTTCGGATTAAAAATAACTAGGGGTGCCTAATGCATAAGCACTCTTAGAATCCTTAAATCTTGTAAAGTTACAATAAGGATGGACGATTGTGCAAACAGCTCGATCCGAACTTAGCCCATTGATATCAAGAAGAATGCCAGTTGTGATCTATATAACGGAGAGAATTGGGGGTCATGCATCGCGAGCTCGAGCGAAGCGAGAGCGATGCAGATGCAGAACCCCCAATTCTCCCCTACTAATGTCATTCATATTCATTGATTTATTATTCCCATTCATTGATATATCATGCATATTCAATGAAATATCATTAATTTAGTCGGATGCCAGCGGGACGTAAGCGCTACGCGTGAAGCAGGAGCCGGCTGATCGGCCAATAATGTGGACGCACGCACCCATCTTTCCGAGCACCCTTTGATCCGCCGAAGGATCTTTAAAACGTCTATGCCACTGTTCAAGTTGTTTGCCGGTTTCTATAGACATCTACGCGCAGACTTCAAAGAACCGCTTTAATAATATCGCAGTTTTAAGTTTATTCTCCAGCATAATATTAATGTTATCAATATAGGTATATTTTTTTCAGGCGATGTACTGAATTTAAAACATTTACTAAAAAATGGCGCTTCTAGCTAAAAGTAGTCTGAACCGAAAGCGGTACATGAGTACTGCAGATATGGTAATTATTTTGCCGCTAAGCATAAATGCTTACATTGTTGTATTCCGGATTGAAAGACCTTGCAGCTGTCATTGGTTGTTATTTAGCAAATTACAATAATTTTCTACATTATTTTTTTAAGTGAATCCTGTGCAGTGGCGTTGCAACGAATGTAATCGCGCTTTGTCGTCGGCGGCCCTTCTGCATCGACATATGGATGTTTATCACAATGTGAGTGGCTAAATATTGTATAGATGATGTGCTAGAGAATTTGTAGTTTTCTAACGTGATTGATTTACCCTAGCGTGATAAATCTACTTTAGGGAGATTGATGCTTCCTTGTGTGATTGGTGCTGCCTAATGTAATTAATGCTTCGTAGTGTAATTGATGTTTCCTTGCGTCATTGACCTATATATACTAGACGCGACATCTCAAACGAGGATAGTCGACCAGTGCAAGTATGCTGGCCAGCATACTCTCCCCCACACGCAGTTGGGCACTCGTAGAGATTACACGCGGTTTACGGTCGAAAATTGTGAATTAAAAATACACAATTGATAATACACAATATTCGAACGTAAAGCGCGCGTAATTTTTACGAGTGCCCAGCTAAGTGTGGGGGAGAGTATGCCGGCCTGCATACTTGCACCGGTCGACTATCCTTGTTTGAGATGTCGCGTCTAGTATATATAGGTCAATGCCTTGCGTGATTAGTACTGCCTAGTGTGATTGATGATTCCTAGTGTGATCGGTGCTACCTAACGTGATTGGTTCTGCCTACTGCCATTTTTTTTATGCCTGATAGGTTAGCCTTTGACCACTATCTCACCTGATGGTAAGTGATGATGTGGTCGTAGATGTTGTTAAGACTAACCTAGAATTACTGGCTCTCAAGGACAGCTGCCGGAACACACCGTTAGGTGCTTGGCGACAGATTTTCTACTTGAGGGTGGTTGATGTTTGGTTTTGGTTGGGCCATTGATGTTTCCTAGTATGATTGATGTTTCCTAGCGTCATTGATGTTCCTCAGCATGAGGAAAACTATGTATTAATGCTTCTACCAGTAAGAGAACTATATGAACATGAGAAAACTCCCAAGCATAATGAATCAATGTATACATTATATCTCTTTTTTGTCTTTATAGGATTACATACGATCATCACGGTGTTCTTACCGCTGTCGATATTGCAAACGTTCTTTTGGCCGATTATTCACGTAAGTAATCTACAGATTATTCAATATTTTTTCAAAGATTTAACATTTCATTGTGATAAAATAAAATGTTTATATGCTATTGTTAATTCAATACGGAATTATTATGTAATCATAACTAAAAAAATGTGGAAGTACATTTAGGTATTACAAAATGAGAGGAAAAATTATAGTCATGCTGGATTCGAACCCGCGCCATGCACCGTTATAGCTGGGGTATGCTCTGACCGCTAAGCTAACATGACATATTACTCATAACACTAATTTGTCCTCTCGTAATTTTGTAATATAATCCGCGGAGCATGCGTTATTACAAAAATAAAAAAATTCAAATGCTTTTAGGTATGTCTGGAAGATATTGCTTTTTAAGCATAAGATTGAATAAAAATATGTTTCAAAAATGTTACTAATAAAACGTTATTAATTCAGACAGTTAAATTAGGACATATGTCAATTTGTACGTACATAGGTTATACTATACCATAACCATATTCGAAATGCCCTACCACCATGATATACGTGCATGGAACTGAATGGATAAAATGAAACGTTCTTCGTTGCAGATTAAAACGCCATATGCACAGTAATTGTACAAAAAAGCCTGGATATTCACCGTAAGTATTTTTTCTGTATGTTTTAATTTACAACAATAATTTACAACTTCACTAAACAATAATTGTTACAGTAAGCTATTATCTTTGGAGTAAAATTGGTTTCTGATTATGTACTGTTGTATTTATTTGTTTATTCATAATAGGTTTGCGTTTGACCACACCCTACCATTATACGCATTGATGTGGTCTAAGATGGAGCACAGTACTTAAGTTAAGCATTTATAAACCATTTCGTGATGCCAGATAAGGGGGATACTAAATACCCGTGGCTCGTGGGTTGCCGGGCTAGAATGTCACCTCCCTTTGCTACCTGTGGGTGTCGTAAGAGGCGACTAAAGGTAAAAAAACCAGGTGGGCAGTAGCGCCTTCTGAGGAACTGATATCTTAAATTACGATTCCAATGTGCCTGCTAAGCTTTGGGAGCTCAATTTAAGGAGGATACTGTCTTCAGCGGTGGACTATCCAGCTGATACAGTAAATACCGGATTGTTTCTAAAACGTAAAAGGGAAACTTTCGTGAAGGATTAATGGAGATTTGTAAATTTTTAATACAATCGTAAGGTAAAAGAATGAGGTATTTTTTGGGTTCCGTAACGAAAGGGTAAAAACGGGACCCTATTACTGAGACTTCGCTGTCCGTCCGTCCGTCTGTCACCAGGCTGTATCTCAAGAAAGGTGATAGCTAGACAGTTGAAATTTTCACAGATGATGTATTGTATGTATTTCTATTGCCGCTATAACAACAAATACTAAAAATAAAATAAATATTTAAGGGAGAAAATTACCTACTCTTGAAACTCCTCAGTTATAAAGACAATTGTACTTACTCTGATAAAAAGTACGTTTATACTGTAATTTATAAGTATTTGTGTTATTTAGTAACGTGGGCATTAGCTACGTTGATTTGTGAGTTGGTCTCGTTTACCCGGATAGATGAGAAAGTGTTTCATCTGCATTAGCAGCTTCGGTGTCAAAGTTTAAAAAAAAAAAACATTGCAATATTTCAGGGAGAAAACTCCACAGCCAACCGAAAGAAACGAAGATAATGAACCAGACATAAATTCTGTTCTGGAAGACAACAGAATGCCCTCAGACGAAAGCTTCCAGAATTTTACAAACAGTCTTGATTTCTCCACTAACCTTTTTGATACGGACCGTATTGCTGGTCTCGATATTTCGAACAATTCGAGACCAGACAGTGAATTGAATCCTTATGCGATTGGATTTAAAGATGATAATGCGCTGAGTAATGATTTGGGTTTCTCAAAATTTTCAAATGATCTTGAAAATGTTCAGGTGAGAGCAAAATAAACAATAATTTCACTTTTATGACAATTTATGGGCTATGCTTCGCTTTAGAATCTCAAAGTTCTGGGTTCGATCCTTGTATCAGGCTGTTATCCGGTTAAACTGTCAAATCATTTTTAGTGGAAGTCCGGAATCTAGTTTTGTGCGCGGTAGCATAGATACGCAGGCAAATATAACACCGACACCCATAGTCTGCGTCGCAATATTTCGTAGATATACAGACAAATATAACACCGACACCCATAGTCTGCGCCGCGATATTTTGAATGATTCGTAGAACTTAAGTAGTCATAACGAAATCATTATGAAACAATGAGATCCTTTCATTCCTGATTTTTAAGACGTTGTCAAATGCTGAATTTGTGTCACTTTCTGATTGCGTAGGAGTGATAGAGAGGCAGCTATGGTGAAATCGCGATCAGTTTAGGTAACATCCGAAATTAACACAAAACTAGTAACGTCAATCGAAAATGTAACGTTTCTTGATAAGGCTTTTCTATTTTATTAATATTTTATTCATACACATACATAAATAATTAAGATATTTACGTTACAAGCCTAATTTAGATTCAACTTTGCAATTTTATTCTATAGAGAAAATTTGCAGTAAACGTGTTTCGAGCCTTAGATAATGTGATCAAGACTACCATATAATTATCTTACTTCTACAAACTAAATACATTTTGTTCAAAATCTGTTTAAGTAAAGCCATTAAGTTCTTGTCAGCGTCTTAACGTAGCGACACCTGCAGCTAAACTGAATTTAACTACAAATAAAACTATTTTTAAACTTGCTTACGATGACACAACTAACATTGTAATTATTTCATTAACGTCAGCTCAGCGAATGAGCTTACTAAATTACAACGAAAGGAAATTTTTTAACCACAAGCGAGATTCGAACCTGCGACCATCCGTCCCTAGAGCTGGGACATTCTCTGCCTTTTAGCTATGTTGTACTCATCATGATAGCTCAATTGCCCTTAGCATATCCCTTGGGTGATATAGAGACGTGATAATATGAATCTATTTAAATAATTATTTTTTCTTTTAATAAATATTGTATTACAGACAAAACAAGACCAAGAAGAGCAGCCATTGGATACATGCACATATTGCTGTCAAGTAATAGCAAGGGAAAATAAAATCAAGCACTTGAGGTAAGAAATTCATCAAAACACGAATACCACTGAATACCACTGAAGTTGAAGGGTTCTTAGGATCAAGATATATAAGGTGACTATTAATTCATCAACAATACTGCGGGGTATACCTACCGAGTTCATTGCCCTACCAATGCGTTAGAATAGCTAGAACGTGTGTGTATTAATAATAATAATAATAATAATTTATTTCAAAAAAGTTTTACATGATGTCGCAGTAAGGAATACATAATGTTTACATAAACTATGAATAAGAACAACAAAAAACAATGTACAGGTACAATGTAGGTACGTTATGAAGGGCACAAGTATGCTTCAAGACGCAAGCCGCACCAACCGCCGTTAAGAAACACTACCCTCAGAACTAAGAAAAAAGCTTGTATTGTTGTTGTGTATGTGTGTCTTGTCCACGGCGGCCGCGAGTGTTGTCGTCGCTATCATTCTCAAAGTCAACGCGCCACAGCTTAGGCAATAGTTAGTATCAATTTTGTTGATGTGAAAATTAATTATGAGTGGATCACATTCAGTTATCGATTCTACACCATCCCCCGCAGTATTGTTGATGAATTAATAGTCACCTTATATAAGGTTCTATAACATTTTTTGCTGAACGTGGCAGTACAATGTAAAATATTTGAATATTAAAATTTTGTAATTGACCTTCATAAGAGCGTCGTAGACGCCTAAATTGAATAAATGATTATGAATTTGAATTTGGATATTAATTCATCAACAATACTGCGGGGGATGGTGTAGAATCGAAAACGGAATGTGTTCCACTCATGTTTAATTTTCACATACAACAAATCAGTATAAATATTTTCTAAGCGCGGCGCGTTGCCTATTAGTATGATAGCGAGAACCGCGGTTTACTCCATTCTCACACGTACGAACGCTACCCGATGTCAATTAGACGCTATCACTAGGGCAAAACAACTGTTTTACCCTAGTGATAGATGAAGCTGTTTCACGTACCTATTCTGACGAACGCGAAGGCCTTACCGGCCAATCTAGCTAGACTGCCGAATGCTTTGCGTAATCGCTCTTCTTATATTCTTTTTAATTTCAAGTTTAAGTAGGTACGTACTGTATTGTGTTGCAGCTACTTAGGTATGCCGTATTGTGTTAAACCGCTACCGCGTCGCGCGTTCTCGTGTCGCAAGCCGCCAAAGACCGACTAGGCAGAATAGGTACACAAAACAGCTGTCTATTGTGCCTAGTATAGCAGTTCATTGACTTCGCGTAGCAATCGTAAATAGAGTAAATACACCGTGTTCGTAGACCGCGGTTGTCCTTGCTATTATTCCCAAAGCCAACGTGCTCAGCTTAAGCAATGGTACAGACTTTTTGTGTATGTGAAAATTAAACATGAGTGGCCCGCAGCATTGTTGATGAATTAATATCCAACTTACATTTGTCAAATCTACCATCGGCTAGTCCATGATTCGCACGATGTCGTCGGTCCACCTATGCTATGCTTACCTACGCTGCGATCCTGCAGCGCAAGTACCGAAGTTAACAATCGCTAAATTTGACATTTAAAATCGTCTAAATTCGATTGAACGGGTTATATCGATGTTTGCAAGTACGAAACCTACTTAAACGATCGGTAATTAAATTCGGTAAACATCGTTAAAATTTAACGAATTTGACAATAACCCTAGCGATAGCATGGAACTTTAAAATGACGCCTGAGATCGTCTATTTTCTAGATTTTAACGAATGTTTTGTCAGGTTTAGAAAGAAGCTCGACATAACCGAGACACATTTTAAAATGATCTTTTGGGCTCTGAAAAAAGAGCGGTGCTGTGCAAATACTGCAGGGAAGAGGTTGACAAATGATAACAACCCTACCTATAGGACTTTCACAAGAGTGCTTCAGGAATCTATTTCGAATATTGATAGAAATTGTACTCGCTCTTCATGCAAGGCTTTGAGAACGGATAATAGGACGAGATCTCACGGTCTTACCCGTGCTCATAACACAAACTAAATATCTAAGTAGGTAGGTATTTAGTTGTTGCTTATGTCTTCTGCAGCGGGCACAAGAATTTTGAGATGTTTTATTGGTTTACGAATAGGTATATACTCTCAACAAAAATAATAACGATTATTTTAAAAAGCAAATTTTCTTCTTCATGTGTATCTGGTAGATAACTTCAGTCAGCTGTCATATTATTATCTCTTTAATTTAACTTCAACCCGATACTGAGAAAGTTTATAATTTAGTGTAAATTTTCTATAATATGTTGAATTCAACAATAACATACTGTATTTATTTGTTATATCTAAAAAATGCTTTAATTGTAATTATTTTCAGAAAAACTCATTGCCCTAGTGAATGAACAGTTTTAATAATCTGTGCAAAAACAGTCTGATTTCGAAGTTGCCATTTCGTAATAATCGACATACTGTCCACAATTTCACGATCGTAATCGGTCGACAAGAGTTATCGACAACTGTTCCATACTCGCAATGGGCTATACGATTCGTTAAATTTATCGATCATAGCGATACGATAATTTAACGAGCCATACTACGGTACTTGCACTGCTGGTTCGTGCACTGGGGAATGTTTCTTCTCAATCGTTATGATATTTTTCTGTCAGAAAGGAATGCTTCTTATGATTTCTACATTTCATTTAACAATTATTTTTACAAGCTATATTTTATAATATTTAGTACAACGCGAAATTCGATGTTGAGGAGAATTCTTAGTATTATAGTTATTTCTAAAACCAAACCTTGTTCCATGTTTATTGTTTTATTTTTCAGACAATGTCCTTCAAGATTGATATGTGAATGTGGCCGCGTGTTTAGACGTAAAAGAAGCTTGGCGCAGCACATATATAAATATCATCCTCACGTCAAGCTGGAGAAACCGGTAAATTAACATTAGTCTTATAAATTCGATGCAGTAAACAGACGGCACATAATATAATTTCGTAATAAGCAATCCAATTATAAGTTCTCAATTAATTTGTAATAGCTTTCGTCGTCCCTATCATTATTTTTAGAAAAAGTAGCAAACAATTAATTTACTACATCTTTTTAAAAGTCCAATACCTATTTATAAACGTAGCTTTTGGAAATACATAGTCTCTGCCTACTCCTTCGGGAATCAAGTGTAAAGTGAATTTTAAGTATATCCTATTAATATTATAAACGTGAAAGTTTGCAAGGATGTATGGATGTTTGTTACTCAATCACGCAAAAAACACTGAGGAGATTTTAATGAAACTTTACAGTAATTAGCTTAGACATCAGAATAACACATAGGCTATAATTTATAAAGATATTATGTAAATTGTCGAAAATATAACGATAATTGTCAAGTAAGAAAAAAATCAGCCATATGCGACCTATTCTGTCGTGCACTGCAAAAACCGACAGCATAATATCTATCTTTAATGTGTAAGCCATTATCGCCAATATAGTGAACCACATATACTATAAAAAAATATAATTTAAATTTCAAAAAAATTCTTATGCATATTCGGTAGTAACAAATTGATCCTTTTCAAACTAATATTATTAAGGGAAACGTTTGTGAGTGCGTTTGTATGTTAATTACTTTTTCACCCTCAAACGACTGGACCGATTTTGATGAAATTGGGTATGATAGATAGCGAAATAAATAACTCTTTATTGAAAACACCATGATAACAACAATAAACTTATTACTAAATATACATTAAAACCGAGTGTATCAATGGGTGGTCTTACCGCTCAGAGCGATCTCTTCCAGACAATCTATCAACAATAGATATGGTCAAAATATTGGGCGGGATTTCTTATGGTCTTAATAATTGTACATATAAAAAACTGCTGTATAGGGTTACGTTTTCTAATGACATAGAATGGGTAGAATGTAGAAATTTAAATTGTTCTTTGAAGTAGCGCGGGGATAAAGGATTGAACAGAATACTGTAAATGAGAGATAATATATGAGCATTCCGGCGACGACGAATAGGGAGCCATTTGAGCTTATGACGAAAATCGGAGACATGATCATATTTGCGTAAGCCATATATAAATCTTATACCTACAAAAATTAATCGTATTGAGGTAGAAAAGGCGCTGGATTAACACATATTATACATTTTATCATCATCATCCATCAACCCGCGAGTGTAACCGCGGGGCGCAGCTAGTTATACTATACACGAAAATGATTAATAAAATTTATGAATTTGATATTTTCAGGTTAATGAGAAACCGGAAGCAAATGAAAAAGACATGGCTTATAAGTGTCAGGAGTGTCCAATGGGTTTCAAAGTGAGTATAATTAATAATAAACGTCCGCCGCGGTCATGAGTTGGATGGGTGACCGCTAGTGACATTACTACTGAGTATGCACGTGCTTCGGAGGGCATGTTAAGCCGTCGATCCCGGTTGTTGTCTATGATAGCAGTAGTTATATAGCTAGGTAGCTAGCTAGTAAAATAGCTACCACCCTCAAGTAGATAGTCTGTCCTTGAGAGCCAGTAATTCTAGGTCTGAACAACAACTTCGACCACATCATCACTTACCATCAGGTGAGATAGTGGTCAAAGGCTAATCAGGCACAAAAAAAACCTACCAAAACAGTATTTAAAAATACCAGGAACAGTTTGTTGTTTAACATTCTTTGTTTTTTTTCTATCTTAAATAGATATAACATACAAGCGTCTAACTTTGTTATGATAATAGTCTAATGATTCCGAATTGTATTAAAAAAAATTGGTAAGTACATTCTATGCAGAGTCTGTGTCTGAGTTCGAGTCCAACTCGTACTTAGCCGTTTTTACTGATACTGCGGTTAATAGTGATACCTCAAAATCAAGACTTATTCGAAAGTTTGATGAATTCCAGCGTCGCGGCATGTTGGTGAACCACTTGTGGCGAGTCCACAAGATGATCTCGACGATGCCGGTCGAGAAGAAGGTCCGTCATTACCCGTGTGTCGCGTGCTCCAAAATATATCGCAGCGCGAGCAAGCGCGACAGACATGTGCGGGCGCATCATCCAGGTATTACAAAACAGACCAAAATTTGACCATGTATATATACTTTTTACTTCCTGGGGGCCGACTCCCATCTCTTAATTCAGTCTTATTTTAACCTTATATTTACAATTTTAATTCGCACTACCACATATCAGTATAGTAAACTTACATTAGAACTTCCACGTGAGAGCGAGCTGCATGCATTGAATCAAGTCATCTGTGCGATAGAGATAGCGCTATATGAACTTTATTGTTTCGTGATGGCCACGGTACGAATGTCAATATCAATATTTTAAGCTTAAAATAATGACGTTGGTTTTCTATAATAGTTTTTAAAAGGTGGGAGTTTGGCCCCTGGTATATAGTATAGTAGTATAGTAGAATAGAATATAATATCATTTTTTTGCTTCAAACGTAAGTACGATAATGTTGTTATAAGCAAATTAATTTAAGACCTAACACATTTCATCAAATTACTGGCATGCAAGAACTTATAATGAAAATGTAATTTCTAGAAGTAGGTAAGTACTATTAACAGGTTTCTTAAACCTAATCCAATATAACTAACCATACGGCTTATAAAATATTGATCAAGAGAGAATAAGGCATGATCCAGCAACCAGACTTTTAGTTCATTCCTAAATATGTGCAAAGCTAATTGTTTAAATAACTTGTGGTAACTTATTATATATTTTGATTGACATAGAGTAACTATTTTTCTGATAGCGTACCGACTTATGAGCATACTTATTTACCAATATATCTTTTGTATATATGTGGGTTTGTATATATATATATATATATCTCTCGTGGCATCGTATCTCCAAATTGCCCTAAGTGATTTCAATGCTGTTTATTTTATTCAATGGCAGGCATTTTTTACACTTACGTTTGTTCACCAACTCGCCTGTTGGCACGGTGTGCTCGAGGATGGAGCACGTAGGTCTAGAATAAGTCTATTGACTCTAAATTGACGATTGTCTATTGGCGCCTTGAAGAATAGATTGTGTTAGTTGAGAAATACAGAAGGTGGCAGGGTGTGCCATCCATGGGTTGTATCTATTATATAGCAACGTGAACCGAAATCTTTTCGTTGTAATATGATAAACTTCCCTCATATACTGTTGGAAGTGCGCGGTCCTTCTGCTTTTCCTTTTGTGATGGCCCTAAGTCATTTTTCGAATCTGATGAGCTGTCTGATTTCTAAGATTTTCAAGTGTATAAGCATATCCCTTGTAGTAATCTCAATATGAACATTACAGATGCTTCGGGTTTTTGCTAGTTTGGTTTTTCTCGATGACAACTCTGACAATAAATTATAAGTTTACATGAGTTTCTGGTTAGTTTAAGTTTTTGTTTATTAATTCTGTTTTGTCAGTTTTGTCTATGATAGATTTCTCCAACTTATAGCGTGTAAAATATTATTTTCTAAATTTAAATCAGAAGTCTTACAAATGTCTATATGTCTATGATCTTGATTTTTTTCTTTATTTCACTAACTGTTTGATTTTAAATAAGAGTTATCTTGTCCTAAGTAGGATATGTTTATTAGTTGTAACTAATATAATTGATGATCTGTAGGTACAGGCGTAGATAAATTCCGTGGGCAATGGATAGAGGGCGGTGTGAAGTCGTGCCAGCCTGCGTCCTGCACTGAGTGCCCGCGACAGTACGCGTCGCGTGCCAAGCTGCTGCAGCATGTCCGCCAACAGCACCCGCTATTGGTCAGTATAAGAACAAATACTTAGATTACACTAGCAGCCCGCCCAGGCTACGCACGGGCATATAAAAAAACGGAATACTTTAATTATTTCGATTTTTTTTATTCCTAGGTTCATCACGGATAATGTCAGACGCTAATGCACTTACGTTTAATGAAACAGTAAGTCGTATATAAGAGCTTAATACCAATTTTTCTTTTTGCAGGCTAAAACGATGAAAACGCAAGCAATGAAGAAGCAAACTTCTGAAAAGACTGACTGTCAAGTAAGCACATTTTTTATGGCTTTATTAAGATTCCTTTAATTGGGTAGTTTTTACAAACTTACTTGCATATGAAAAAGCGACAAATTAATACAACAAAATAAAAGAAGTAGTTAACACTAGAACTATTAATGAAACCTTAGCATATTCTCTAATTCGGGCACGTTGTGTGCATTGCATATTCGATACTTTATAATGGGTTGCTTTGACATTAAACAGTCAAATTAGAGTCATGAGTCATATGTCATGTTGGCTTAGCGGTTAGAGCATACTCCGGCTATAGGGGTGGATGGCGTGGGCTCTAATCCCGCACATGACTAAAATTTTTCCTCTCGTTGTAATTTTGTAATTAAACTGTCAAGTTTATGCTGAAAATGAAACTACCGCTTAGGTACTCCATTATCATTAGATTTCACCATCAAAACGAAACTACGAATACGTATTTAGTTGCAAATTAAAATAGCTCATCTAAAACTAATGGGTTACAGAATAAAGAAGCTGCGGAAACCACGTCACAGGAGAGAATCATCTACAGTACAAATCCTACCAACGTGTTGTTGAGCTGGAAGGCGGAATGAAACATCATTTCTGATAATCTGATGGTCCAATTTTTGTTAGATCTCATATTTATTCTGTCTCTTGTATAAAACAACCTATTTAACTTATTATATAATTTTACCCACCGAGATAATCCCACTGTAAAATATGTTGAATAATCAACAACTGTGATGTGTAATATTTAAGTTTTAAGTGTAAACGAAATGCAATAAAGACATTGAATTGTTAAGAGTATATTTGTTAATATTATTATATCATTATGTATTTTAAGTAGGTATAAGCTGCTGTTAGCAATGAGCGTTGGAGCTAGTGATATGGTTGACTCAAAGCGAAGCAATGGTACATTGTACACCTAGGCGATAAAACAATTTCTGTTTGAGAGTATGTCCGACGAACTTAGGTTCGATGAAAGAAATAAGTAGTACTTTATCATTAAATTATTATTAATAAACATGTTTAAAATCAACTGAACCATAAAATGATTTCCTCTGGTGGCATTTATATGCCACCATTGCGGTCATATACCATCATCGGGGTTAAAAAGTAATACAAACTACAAAGACTGTGTTAAAACATAAATAAACACAGTAGGTAAGGTATGAACTTATTTAGTTAAAAGTTAGAATAGTTTGAAAAAAACAAGTATTAAAGTCCTTAACCAATCCTCGCACAATGCAACATATATATGTAACTTCTGCAGCGCGGAAATAACTGCGTTCGCCACCCGAAAACTGAATGTTATATCTCCTCTACGAATTTTATTCGTAGTATCTCCTGCGATTAGGCATGTACGGTGCTAAGGCACTACTTCTGCGTTGTCATAGGATAGTCCAGCTCTATATTTTTTAAGGCGATGCCCCGTCCACCCACTCAACTTTCCCTCTAGTGGGTGGACGGGGAATTCAAGTTTCCCTTCCACCCACTGCTCTAGAGTTGGAACTAATTCAACTGCTTCATCGATATAACATGTAGACCAACAAGGCATTATTCTAATATATATATAAAAGAAAAATTTCACCGTGTACCCGCTTCTCAAATTGTAGTTTCAAAGCCAAAATATCTCGTTCACTCGCTGATTAAGCACACGAGATTTAAATCTTTAATATATATATATATATTATAGTATACTGGTACCCTACACTTACTACTACTATACTGAGAACAGATCGTCAGTCTTTATGGGCTCTCAAACAGCCTGAGAACCGGTGGGGCGACGGGTGATGAAGGCATCATGATAAGAGGTATGAGGACGGATGGGAAACAGAAAATTAGTCTTCGAGAATTTACTTAAGTACAAGGAGCATTTGCGTGTGCAACACTGACGAAGAATCACAGGCCTCATTCGGTGCTAAGCCACGAGTACAAGGTGTTTTTGCGAACCAATGCGCTCGTTGTTTTGATGACTTCCAGGCTTTCGATAAGGTTAGAACAAATTAAAGATTAAACCATATAGATCTTCGCTTCAATCTATACTGACGACACATATCGGCGGACGTAGGTCCGCCTCAACATGAGGTTCGTGGTGTCGTTTGATGAAGTGTCCATTTCATGCAGTTGCAGTGGCACCGTGCTGCGTGACACTGCACTGAACTCGTCAATCCGAGACATTAGTTTTATGTTTCGTTCGGCTAATAATTACATTTGTTACAGTGCCCTTTACGCCTATAGACAGTACAGTAGCTTGCTTTGTAGCAATATAATATGCTATTGCGGTGGTACCTACTAAGACGCAATCTTGTTAAAGAAGGCCAGCTAACTGGTAAATGATCAACAGCCGTTTATTGTGGCGTTCAACAGGGTTTTGTGTCTTCATGGCCCTTTCCACGCAAAAGTAATTACGTCATATTTTAAACACTCAGTGCAATTTGCGTGCATGTTCTTGCTTCTAAAATCTATAATATGTTTCTCATGTGTCAGTTTTCCGTAAAAATAAGCAATTCTATGGATAGCCTGAACAATATCTTCGACATCATCACTTACCATCAGGTGACATGGTGGTCAAAGGTAAAATAATTTCGAAAAACTGTTTTGTATGGAATTCTATATTCACATTTAGAGATAAAATAATAATATTAAAACGAAAAACTAGTAAACCAAAGGCATTCCTGCAACCTCAAGGTCATGCATGCAAAATATCAACGAGTTTCAACACTTGTTATTCAAACTAAGACGAAAATACGTTTGTACGGAAAGAGCTACGAACACAAAACTCAATTATTACCTACTTGTATTTAAGTCCCGGTAGGCAAACTTGAAGCCAAGCTAATAACAAGTTGACCTTGAAATCGGGTTTGTCTCATACCGTAATTTAGCTTTCGTAATTATTAATCTTCTACATCATATTTAGTTCATTTTAATCGCTTTGCACACTTATTGATAACCTACCCATAGGTAAGAGTGGTCCAATGGCAAGGCTTACATATTTCGCCATGATCCTCTCAAGGGCAGTGTGAATTTTTATATGGACACCATAATAAAATAAAACATTTCAATTTATAATCTGATTTTTTTAAAATATGTATGTTAAATATATATGTATTATTATATATATTATATTATATATATATTATATTATATGTATATATTATATATATACATGCATATAAAATACATTTAATATGCATGTACTAGTTAGTGTTTTATTTTTAATCCACAAGCTAAGATTTTTTGCCTTTAAGGGTTATTCAGTATATCTTTTGAAACGTAATAGGCAGCAAGATGAAATTTTCTGTGAAAATTTAGTATGCTGGATTTTCCAACATATAATAATAACAAAAATATTAAAATGAAGATCCCTTAAGTACAAGGTTTTTTTTTTAACGTTTGTCTTTACTCCAGGTACTTAATAAAAATAATAAAGACTGGCGAGTCGGACTCGCGCTAACAATCCTATAAAACGAATGAAAATCCGATTTATTTATTATTGTATTTTAATACGGAACTTTCGGCGTGGGAGTCCGACTCGCAATTGGTCAGTTTCTTAATTATTTTCTATTTAGATGGGGACAAGTACCTGTCCTACAATGAAGTGTTAGTTAATTGGCATAATCAATACATGAGCTTAGTTGTAAGGTACATAATACACTCGAGAGCAATGAATCCGGGTCACTTAAAGAATGTTAAAAATCTCGGAAACTAAAAATGATAGGTTAATGCAATAAATTGTATTTAATAGACAATGTAATATAAAAAAAATATGAGTCACCATACATTTTATTAACACAAAATTACATAAAGAAAAAAACTGCTGATCTCTCCTTAAAACAAAAATAGGAAACATGAAATTTTTGAACTTTATTACGATTTTCTTGAATTTTAATACTTCATATTGCCTCCTCGTGCTTCCATTACTGCGTTTACGCGGTTTGGCATGCTGTACACCAAGTTCCTTATACAATTTTGGGGAATATTCTCCCATTCCTCTGTGAGAGCAATTTTGAGCTCACGAAGCGTGATTGGGGGAGGGTTTCGTTGTTTTACGCATCTGCCTAGCTCGTCCCAAGCATGCTCGATCGGGTTGATATCCGGGCTGCGCGCTGGCCACTCCATACGAGTAATGTTCATCTCTTGAAGGTAGTCATTCACAATCCTACCTGTATGAGGTCGGGCATTGTCATGCATAAATATAGCATCCTCACCTAAATTGACCATAAATGGACCAACGTGATCATTGAGTATTTATTCCACATATCTTACGCTAGTTAAAGAGCCGTTTTCTATGATCACCAGCTCTGTGCGACTTTCAGAAGAAATTCCGGCCCACACAAGTACAGACCCACCACCGTAGGCTACTTTTTCTTCGATGCATGCTTGCTTGAATCTTTCCCCTGGTCTTCGATACACTCTGTGTCTTCCATCGTGCTTGTAGAGCATAAATTTTGATTTGTCGGAGAACATAACTTTTGGCCAATCTTCAATACTCCAATTTACGTGGCTCTGGGCATATCTTAGTCTCGAAATACGATGCCCACGCTCCAGTTTAGGGCCGTTTGCAGGTCTAAGGGGTTTTAAGTTAGATTCAGCAAGCCGTCTTACTGTCCATGCACTTGGGTTACTTCCTCCGAGGCGTCGAAACTGATTGGTGAGTTCAGTTCCTGTGAGAAAGCGATTTCGAAGCATGGTGTTCACCAAGTATCGGTCTTCTCGTGCTGTGGTACACCTGGTTCTGCCCGTTCCTGGTCTGCGTAGGTTAGAACCAGTTTCTTCGTAACGTCGGAGAACTCTTTGTACTGTTGACAGCGACACACCGACAGTCCTGGCTGTATCGCGCTGACTCCGGCCGGTTTCCAGCATTGTAAGTATTCTGGTGCATTCTTCAGGCGTAAGCGACATAATTTCAGCTTGAATAATGAATATAGAGCACTATCAACATGGTTTATGTACCCACATAAATGACAGATTACAAACAAAAGCAAAACCAAATGCTGTAATTTCGTAGTTCCATCTTCGAAAGTGGCCCTTTTTCAAATTTGATTTTTTTATGATATAACTTTACAATAACTAAGAAGTTTTAATACCTACATTTAAGGAGTATTACATTGTCTATTAAATACAATTTATTGCATTAACCTAGCATTTTTAGTTTCCGAGATTTTTAGGATTCTTTAAGTGACCCGGATTCATTGCTCTCGAGTTTATAATATTATATTTCAAAACTTTGATTAAGATCGTATCTTTTATTGGTACCTAAATCATCATCATCATAACATATTTGGAACGATCACCGTTAAACAAAGGTCCAATAGGGGGATTTGCCATAATCCCTAAATATATTCTCCAGAAACCACAAAAACTACGTAAGTAGGTACCTATGTTTGTTTTGTCAATATCGATCCAAGAATGAATATCAGAATTGACGTAAAAAGCAAAAACAAGTGATATTTTGACCCATTTCTTCATCAGAGATCACAACTTTAAAGGTTATGACTGGGTGGCGAGCAACGGCGCCGGGTACTGGTTCGATCCTTGAATGAAGTTCTCTTTCATTATATATTATATATATGTTACATAGTAATTTTAATATTATTTTTATTTATATTACTTATTCCTAATGAATTCAACAATTCGAAAAGATCAGAAAATTCCATTTAGGTGTTTCTAGATTTATTCTATTTATTATTTCTGGAACTCGTAATTGCCTGATGAGGTTCCATATTTTCCTTATATGAAGTAATGTCAACCACTATGATGACTGTACCTTAAGCACCTTTGAAGTCGCGAGACTAAAATTGTGTACCTGCTAAAAGCCGTGGAAGTGGTGCTAATATAAATTAAATTTGGGAATAATCCTGAGTAGGTAGGGGTAAATGTATGTGAGGTAGTGCGTAACAGCGAGGGGATAAGGGATGTAGGTAGGCATGGAATGAATTGAAAGGTAGGGTCGAGGTAGAGACGCAATTTATGAAGTTCCTATGAATGTAATATCAATGTTTTTTTTAAAGAAAGCGGTCAAGACTAATCTAACATGTACATGCATAATATATGTTAGATTAGTTTTGATGGTAAGTGATGATGTGCTTGAAGACGTTGTTCAAGCTAACCTAGAATTACTGACTCAAGGACAGCTGCCGGAACACACTGTTAGGTGATTGGTGACAGATTTCCTACTCGAGGGAGGTAGGTAGCTAAGCAGGCGGGCATTCGCAAAAATACCTAAATGTCATAGCAACACAGGCGCAGCCGCGGACAATATCTTTTGGTGTTTTACACTTTATATTACACATTTGAGTATATTCTGAGAATATACTCAAATGTGTAAATACACACATCAAAAGTGCCTAGGGATCAAGTACGTTTTCGAGTAAATCAAGTAAGTTTTAAACAGATCTCATTTGGATCAGGGGCAACATCAATGCTCAGATTTATGCGGAGAGTATTGTTTCAGAAGTGATCATCCCTTTGCCGTTTGGGTAATTCGTTTCGTCTAATGCACGGTAATGCATGTCTGCACATGGCTAGAGTCGTAACTCGACTCTTGCCGATGTTCGCATCAACGTTCTGCCGTGGCCTGCTCAATCGCCAGACCTCAACCCCATTGAACATGCATGGGATATGCTACAAAGAAGAGCTCTGCCAAGTATGGATGCCGTGCATACCCCACAACAGCATTTTACTTGTTACAAAGAACGTGGGCGGCTATTCCTCAAAATGATTTTGAAAAACTGATTTTAAGCACGCCAAATCGCTGTGCTTGTGTGATTATTGTAAATGGTAAAAACACAGATGATTTATTAATATTATTTTGTAATAAAAATAGCAAAAATCTTATTTCTTTTCGTTTTTCTGCCAAACAATTCAGTTATTGTACAAAATATACATGATCCCTAGACACTTTTGATGTGTGTATATGTGTAGGTATTTGTGGTCGCTTACTAGTTTCAAAAATAATCCAGTTTCATCAACATCGGCTTAGCAGTAAACTGATACACCTAAGCCGATGTTGATGAAACTGGATATTTTTAGGTTCTGGATTCAGACAAGGATACTTTTTATAACAATTAACTTAGTGCCTAGTTAAGTAAGTACTTAAGGGTGTTAAACCGTACGATGTACCTACCTACTGTGATTTCGATACGGGCAGATACGCTTGCGGAAGCTACTAAGTCTATAATTAAATTACAAGTTCGTCCTGTTGATAGTACCATTGAACTGTATAGGGGAACGACACGCTTGGTGGTTCCATTCAATACATCCGGTGAATTCCGTCGATGCGTTTAGTGAGGGCAGCTGTTAGTGTTGTGAACTTGTGACTGTGAGTATAAAACCGAATTATATCATTAGAGTAAGTATACTTTCTCTCTCTTATATCTTTCTCTCAATAGTTTTTAAAACCAATTAATTTTTTTAAGTTACATAAATTTGTTTATAAAAAATAATAATTTCTGCCCTCAAATTCGCCCCCGCGTATTGCTGCATGTTATAGCTGTATAAAATTTCATATAAATCAGTTCAGGTTTTTACATATCATGAAGAAACAACAATCAGACAAAACCACTTTCCTATTTCTATATTAGTTTGAATATATGAACATGTAGGTATAACTAAGTACCTAGGTACATACCTACTTAAATGCTAAACAAATATTCATATTAAATTATTGTGAATAGACTATATAGAAAGTTATTATATGAGAGTAATAAGATACATATTTTAATGAGATAAGTATCCCAACTAATTAAAAATTCCTAAGGCCTCACACACAAATATTGCATAAGATATGTTGAATGAATAGACTCTACATATCACGGTTCGGCATATAGGTATGTACGTACCTTGTACGTATATTGACAACAAAAAAAAAATTGCTATTTTAATGATACACCGTCTCATGTTGTGACTCATACATCTGATAACTAATCTTGTTTTTGTCTTGTTCTGCTCTGCTAGGATGGCTATGTCCGTACGAGTAAGCGAGACAGTGCCTTTAAATCAGGACTTGCCTGATTTTAAACAATAATTATAGGCCTGTTTCACTGTTTCCTGCAGTATTTAAAACTAAGTTGTCCTGCATACATGTCTGCAATATGGTGATAACGAGTAGATCAACATGATAACGAGTAACTAGTGCAGGAGTAGCTTACAAAAGAAATTTAACAACCGTAGGAACAGTCTTTGTTTTCGAACACGTATTGATTTTGCGCAAACGAAATGTCAACTGAGTTCACAAAGTGTTATCGAAGTGTTTGACTCAATTCTGTGAATTAGATTATGCCTGGCCAGTCAATGGGATGTGTAAATTGTGTCAAAATGGAATATGATGCAGAAGATGGATTGATACCGAGAGATTTTATTGAATTCGACTTTGCCGAAGATGCCATGGATTTTGAGGTTAGTCACCTATGTTTTGACTTTTGTTTTGGTTATCAATACAATAAGTACCCACTTACTTATAAAATAATAAAACGCCCACCTATGTTATTGGTTAGCAGGTAGGTAGGTACCTAACTATTCTTATTTTGTGCGTAATAATAACTCATAAGATATAATTAGGGCTGCCATCCGGACATTTGGGTGAAATTGAGTTTTTTCCCCGGACACCTATGAAAACTTACTGAGACTTCGCTGTCCGTCCGTCGGTCTGTCACCAGGCTGTATCTCAAGAACGGTGCTAGCTAGACAGTTGAAATTTTCACAGATGATGTATTTCTGTTGCCGCTATAACAACAAATGCAAAAAGTTGGCCAAGTGGAGGTTGGAGTCACGCACGTTAAAACAAAAAAAAGTTAAAATATGAAGTTTAATGTTGTATATCTAATTGTACGAAAACATCGGTGCGCGAGTTCGACTCGCACTTGGCTGGTTATTTTTTTCATTTATAGAGCTTCTTTGCACAAAAACTACAGTGCTACAAACATAATAATGTACTCTTCTCTTTCTGAGACAATCTGGTGATAAAAATAACGAGGAGCACTGTTATTTGGCATGAAATTAGAAATAAATTATAATTTTTGATTTAATAAATAATCAAATAAACTAGTCACTAGTTAGAAACTACAAACATAGTATCAATATTTTAAAGTCATCCTGTTTGGTTACGTAGATTTAGTACCCAAAACCTTTATATGTTAATCAAAAGTAAGTAACAATTTAAATTTATACATGCTCAATATCTTTTTACTTTACGAAATCACAAATATAAGAGAGGAAAAAATATAGTCATGTGCGGTACCGCGTCATCTACCCCTTTAGCCGGGGTATGCTCTGATTTGACCGACTGAGCTAACATGTAAATTAGCATTGTGACAATGGTCATGTTAGCTCGGTCGGTCAGAGCATACCCCCCAGTGGATGACGCGGGTTAAAAAATCCCGCACATACTATAATTTTTCTTCTCGTAAATTTGTAATTTTGTAATGAAATCCGCAAAGCATGTGTTATTGCAAACATAAATATATTGTAGTCTTTTTACTTATTTCGGTATTTTTCAGATGTTAAAATTTTTCTCAATGTGATCCTTCTTTTCCAACAGGAATTTGGAAAAGTCAAAGCAACTCACGTCGTTAAATTTATACTTTATTTCAATCAGAGAAGAATTATTTTTTGGTGGGTTTTTCTCCTTCGTCCATTGCCGCGAGACTAGCGAATAAACTCTCATTTTTTTTTTTTTTTAATTGCCTTTAAGTAGGCATACAGGCAGGCGGCCCACCTGATGGGAAGTGGTTACCGTCGCCTATGGACGTTTGCAACACCAGGGGTGTTACCAACGCGCTGCCGACCTTTGAGAAATTTAATGACCCCCTTTTTAAACAACCCCATATGTGTGCGCAGTGGGAAAACCTCGGCGGGAAGCTCCCTCCAAATCCTTAAAGTACGCGGTATGAAAGTTCTACCGAACCGTTGCGTAGTAGAGTGCAGTGTCTCGAGGTAGTGAGGGTGAACATCCCGCCGATGGCGAGCGGTGCGGTGATAGAATTCTGGAGTTGGCATCAGATCAAACAGTTCCTCAGAACATTCCCCATTGTACAGACGGTAGAAAACGCAGAGAGATGCAAAATCTCTACGGAGATTAAGCGATTCCACACCATCTGTCAGTATGGGATCATCGACAATACGAACGGCGCGACGTTGTACAGAGTCAAGTGGGTCAATCTGGTAAGCAGGAGCTCCAGCCCATAGATGTGAGCAGTACTCCATATGCGGTCTGACTTGCGCTTTGTAAAGCGCAAGACGTTGCCGCGGGGTGAAGTACAGCTTGGACCGGTTTAGCACACCAAGCTTTTTTGAGGCAATTTTAGCTTTGCTCTCCAGATGACCCCGAAACTGCACATCATTCGTTATGTCGACTCCAAGGATCCCAATACTGTTAGAAATGGACAGGGGTGTTCCTTGGAACTGCACCGCAGGGACGAATGGGTTTTTTTTTCGCAGAGAACGCACAGACCTGTGTCTTCGTGGGGTTAAAATGGACAAGATTTTGTCGTCCCCATTCAGAGACTCGCTCCAGGGAGTTCTCTACTTCAGACACAAGTCTTACCCGATTCTCTTCTACTAGCGGCCGGGGGATATTTGCACGACCAGTATATCTGGCGTCACCAGTGCTGTCATCCGCATAGCAGTGAATATTCTTAATAGACAATAGGTCATTGATATGCAGAATGAACAATGTCGGCGACAGCACGCAGCCTTGTGGCACACCAGCTTTGATTGTGGTTGAGCAGCAACCGTCGACGACGACTTTAATGCTGCGCCCACTAAGAAAGCTGGATAGCCAGGTGCAAAGCCCCACGGAAACCCCGTATGAAGTAAGCTTCGATAGAAGCGCCCGATGCCAGACCCGATCGAATGCCTTAGCGACATCAAGGCTAACAGCCAAGGCTTCACCCTTGCTTTCAATGGCTTCAGCCCAACGGTGGGTAAGGTATACCAGGAGATCTCCAGCTGAACGACCGTGGCGAAAACCATATTGCCGGTCACTGAGTAGCTGAGATTTCTCAAGATAGCCCAGAAGTTGCTCGTTGATTATTCGCTCCATCACCTTTGAAAGCAAGGATGTTATCGCTATAGGCCTATAGTTGGTGGGGTCTGTCTTATCACCTTTTTTGGGGATAGGGTGGATATGGGCTACTTTCCATGAAGACGGGACATAGCCAGAAGTGTAAGAGAGGTTGAAGAGACGGGTCAGAACTGGAGTCAGTTCAGGAGCACATATCTTTAGCACTATTGCAGGTATACCATCTGGCCCAGACGACTTCTTGACATCGAGGGAGCAGAGAGCTTTACGAACCGCTTTCTGTGTGAAACGGACCTCTTTCATAAAGCTCCCACACCACGGAATAGTAGGTGGGGTAGCTCCTCCGTCGTCAAGTGTCGAATTTAATGCAAAGATACTGCCCAAAAGTTCGGCTTTGTCCTTTGCAGTGTGGGCCAGTAGGTCGTCAGTTGCGCGCAATGATGGAAAAGACGACCGACAAAAGTTGCCCTCGACAGCTTTGGCGAGCGACCAGAACGCCTGCGTTCCCGAAGGAAAGCTCGCAAGCCGCTCGCCGATTCTGCGGATATGCTCAAACTTTGCCCTTGCAAGCCTTTTTTGGAGGGACCAGGAGGCAGCGTTGTAACTTCTTTTCAAATCGGCAGTTTTAGGATCCCGACAGTGTTTAGCTGCCTTCCATGACTCATAGGCTACCTGTTTTTGGCCAACAGCCTCCGCAGACACCTTATTGAACCATGGTTGGCTCGAGCCGCCAATCGGGATTACAGAGTGCGGAATGTAACATTCCATACCCTGCAAAACCACATCGGAAACCAAATTTGCAAAGCTGTCGGTATCGTCCGAGGAGAAACAAATCTGCCCCCAAGGATAGGAAGCGTAAAATTCACGCAGTCCGTCCTAGTCTGCTGACCGATATCGCCAAACCTTCCTTTTTCCGTTGGGACCAGCCCGTTTGGTAATAGCAAGGGGTACTTCAGATGATACCAGACAATGGTCAGATAACTGACCGTATGGTAACCCAAGAGGGGCCTTGACCGAGACCTGGTAATTCTCTGGGTGTGTAGTCAACAGAAGGTCTGGCAAGGAGGGCTCATGGTCTTCAATGTCAGGTATTCTAGTAATCCCAGTGACCAATTGCGTGAAGCCATAAGCAAGAGCAAAATTACGGGCAGTAGTTCCGTGAATATTTGTCCTAGGAGAACCCAGCCATTCGGTATGGTGGGCATTAAAATCTCCAAGGATGATAATTTCCGCGGAAGGATACTGCTCAACAACTTTGTCGGTTGCGTTTTGGACATGCCCAAAGAAATGAGTGTTTCCAGTTCCGTCGCACTCTCTGTCATGGGACCTGTACAGACACGAGTAGACTCTGGTGAATCCTCCAAAGTCAACTCGTACCCATAGTGTGGAAGTGTCCCGATTTTCAAGGCCGTGTAGACGGCGGCAGCAAACATCCTCCCGGGCGTACAGACATACCCCGACTTTTGAAAGAAACTTATGTTCTAGATTGTAGCCTGGGTACTTTAGGTATGATGTATCACCCGGAATTGAAATTTGCGTCTCCGTTAAAAACAATAAGGCCGGCTTCGTCGTCTCTAGATGGTGATGGACTGCGTTTACCCGGACACTATTTGAAAACCCCTCCCGGACGCCCCCCAGACGCCCTCTAAACTAGGACAAATCCGGGGAAACCCGGACGGATGGCAGCCCTAGATATAATAGATGTGGATGGCTAAGAAGAAAATTTTAATAAAAAGTTCACCACTATTGTCATTAAGCTTTTACTTACATATCAACAAATATTTTTATTTATTATAGAGGACGATAGGTAGGTATTTTATTTTGAAAGCTATATCCTATATATCACTTAAGGACATATACCTACCCGCCAGCCAAAGCGTGAAAATTTATATAAACTCAATTTGTTATTAAAAAAAACTCGCATGTAAATATGGTGTATTATTAGACCTATCGTATCTGTCTTATTTTCTTTTGGACTAATAATTTTTTTATTTATTATATAGCGTTTAGTATATAGCACTCGTTTTTAGGAGTTTGAGTCAGTTATTCGTAGCTCCAGATTTATTTAAAAAGTATAGTACACATGTATAAATAACTTCCCATTATGGAAAGTTCTTTATATTCCCCATGTTTGTGGTGCAACAGAAATATTAAAAACATGCTTATTTTTCTTGAAAGAGATGCTTAAAGTTGGGTCTTTCTTTTATCTAAAATTACGAGTTTTTGAGCTAGTGTAATTTCAAAACTGTATAATTTAATGAAAATCTGATGCACCACAAACCTCGATATTAGGGTAGTGATTACGTATGTAGGTAAAAAATCATTTTTACCTATACAGGGGAATGATGGGGAACTTCTAGACATTGTTTGTAATTATGTTTTGAACAACTTCACAAAAATTCAGCTTGTTGGGACTTTATGTAACTTCACTCTCATTTTTTGGTCTAAATTGACCGGACTATAAGTTGATGTGTGATTATAAATTGTGAATACTCTAATTTTGGGTTTGATACCGCTTTTTTTAAGTTAGGTAAGTACCTTACTTAAAAAACCGGTAATATATGATGTACCTAGGTAGGTACATCATATTATAATACCTACTATTACTGAGCAATTAGGTAACACTACCATTTTAATAGTGGGAAAAAAGGTTGAATGACATATTGTTGGATATAGTTTTTAGGTTGTGGTGCAAGTTGGTATTTGGAATAAGGAACGGAAGCATTATATAAAATACATGTTTTTAATTCGGTTGGGAATACGGAAGTTTCTTCAAAATTAGAGCCATATGTGTTTTCTGACCAGAACCATCTACGTAAACGATCTGAAAACACAGATGGCTCTGCAAATTTCACCATAAACCGTGACCCTATTAGTCAGACAACATAATTGGCTCACGCACGATACAATAATTGGCTCTGCTAATTTCAGAGACCTCGATATCTCGAACAACATTTCATATCATGGAACAAAATACCGTCTGTCTCCAAGTTCAATAATATGGCAGCTTGGCGTCCAAACTTGTTCAAAGTGGCAGGCTTAGTTTTGAATCCGTGGACGTTGCTTACCTATACGCATATGTAAATAATATAACGGATTTTTTACCCGATAGGTAGGTACGCCTTGTTGCTAGTTTGGAATAAATATCAAGAGATTTATTTAAATTTGTTTTAATCCGATTATTATTTTTGGGTGTTGTTGTGTGCCTAAACTTAAAAGTATAAGGGATATTAAATTATAGTGTTAATTTTCTACTTATTTTACTAGTACATAATATGTAGCTTTTATAATAAATTGTGAATTTCGATTCGCAAAACTACAATTTCAATATCATCAATATCTGGGTAGGTATTCTAATTTATATTTAAATATGTATGTACTAAGTTGATGTGTGATTATAAATTGTGAATACTCTAATTTTGGGTTTGATACCGCTTTTTTTAAGTTAGGTAAGTACCTTACTTACAAAAACCGGTAATATATGATGTACCTAGGTAGGTACATCATATTATAATGTGTTTTAACAAGTCTCAAATGACTTCCTCTTGGAAGTAAGTAATTAAATAAAATTGAAATAGCTGTATTCCAAAACTCTACATCACATTCGAACCATTATTTTTAATTATTACGTATATGTATACATATAATTGGAGCAAATTTAATGTACCTATTTGCTCCAATTATTGCGTAGGTATAAAATGTTTTTAAACGAAGTCGGTACTAAAACACATCCCAGTGGAATTAAGTTCAGCTTTCCGAAAAAAGGAGACAAAAAACAAATTCGTTTAGATACGGTCGATTTTGATTATGATATTGTTTGAAGAATGTCATACGATTTTCATTTACGTTATAGTGAACTGCCTAAAATCATTAAAAGATCAATTATCTGACTCTTAATTACAATGGGTCCGAAAAGACTGTGGAAAATACTGTGCTATTTCAGGTCACTTAAATGGACAATATTCGGAAAGATTATATGGAAAAGCACGACGTAACTCCTAAAAGAATCGAATATGTAGATAAAATACCTAGATACTCAAATTGCGTGGAGCAGGGAAAAATATAATGTGTATGGATGAATCTTACATAGGTACATACCTATATACATCCCACACTAAAGGAAAAACTTGGTGAAGCATAAGCAAAATGAAAAAAAATAAACGATTTAAAGAGCTCGAGGCTTCGAAGGATACGCTTGGAAACAAACTTCCAGGAAACAAAAAAGGCTATGACCCACTAAGATTTTTTTACCTGTAGATGCGTTGTATGCCCTCCATATTTACTAGACGAATTCTGGGTAATTACCAGAGTCACTACCAGTCTTGCACTTCCCAGCGTCCGGTGAATACATTTCCGCTAATCGTGTTTTTTAGGAATAATCTGTGGACAATATGCCTTCCTTGTGTCTTTAGACTCTGAACCAATTATACAAGCACTGTGAGAGATAAGAAAACTGTTTTATTTCACGCGTAATTATTGCTTTTATTGAGTAAATAGAAAATATCGACATTTTGTTTTATCTAAGGAACTATTCTCAATGAAATGGATGAGCGAGATATGTGTATCGTTTGGTGTGAGAGAGTGAAAGAGATCGCAGTGTAATGGTGATCGGAACGTCTCGTGGCGGTTCGGTGGTTACACGAATTGGTTATATTTATCTCTTTCTTACAACAGATATGACGCACGTTCTTTCCTTGTCATTACAAACTGCATATACATGTGCGTAGGTATGTAGATAGGTAAATTCTAGTAAGCTTTTAGAGCAGTGGTGTTCGGATATAACTACTCTAATATTTCAACTCTCTGATGACCCAGAGCTGTTTTAACGGATAAACCTCCATGGATTTATCCGTTAAAACAGCAGCCCTACAGGCGACTAAAACAAAGAAATGAATAACGATAACTATGTATGCGAAATGGCTGGTTAATCAATTAATCCCAAATATACCCAGTGAATCTGTTTTGGTTATCGACAACGCACCCTATCACAATAAATGTGTTGAAAGACCCCCCAATTCAAACACCATTAAACAGGAAATGATGAACTGGTTAGGAAGACACGGAATTTTATTGGATCCAAAATTTACCAAACCCGAGATATACAATATTATGTCAGCACACGGTGAACCTTACAATTTCCGTGGACAAGGTACCTGCCGAACATAGACACACTGTATTGCCATCTGGATTTTAATGCAATTGAAAATAAATGGACTCAACTGAAAGATTAAGTAGCAGTTAAAAACGTGCATATTAAAAATAAATTAAGAAGTAAACATGACCGAGATCACACCTTGGCGTGCCGGGCTAGAATGTCACACCTCCATTGCTTGTGTCATAAGAGGTGACTATAAAGCTAAAATACCGGAAGGTGGGAAGCAGCGTTTTCTGAGGACCTTATATATTAAACTGCGATCCCCAAGACACCTGCCAAGCGTGGGGATTATGGTGGGGAATATTTTAAATCAGATTTACCCTATCGTTAAATAGTTGAGGTCCATTCGTCTTCAGAATAATAAAAAAAACAGTAATCAAAATCAAAAATCTTTCATTAATTAGAAAAATATGGCGTTCCAAACAATAGCCTGTGGAGTAAGTGTTACAAATTGCAAGTTAATTATTTATAAGAATTACTTATTCGTGATATATCTGCGTAGATTTTACTTCTTTTAAAGTTTCCTTTTTCTCTTTAATAACGATGAAGTACTCTTCACAGGATAGCTGTTGATTGAACTGGATGAGTAATTCTGCTTTTATTAAATTTACGGAGCATTTATTTATTTTAAATTCACCTGGGAAAAACGCGTTCAGGAAAGCAGTTTGATGTTGGGATACTTAATATGAAAGACACTATTTAAAACATATTCCTGGTATCTTTTTTGGTAACTGTTGAAAGAACTGGTGCCATTTCTGTGCGGTGGTGGCAGTGGTGTCTTTGCAATTTCGGTGACGAGTGGCCAGTACACACTTGTCTATGCCACCCACCCACGCTTCAGCACACTGCGTGCATGGTCCAGTTATCTCCGAAAAGCTGGACTGAGCCTATCCCTATTGGGACGTCCCGCCAAAATCAGGACGTCTAGCAACGCTGACCTACATATGTACATAGTTCTGAATTCAAATTCTGATAACGACGAAAATCGATTCCGATAAATTTAATAATAGATTATTGATGGATATGGAAATTAGTATTCGTTTGTACCTATTCGGCGGAATGATTTCGAGACGTTTGAACTTTGAATGCGGTGATTGCCGATGTGCAATATTTACCACCCGTACCCGCACTTTTTTTTATTGCTGATAGGTAAGCCTTTGACCACAATCTCCCCTAAAACCACCAAATTAGGAATAAGTTGGGGCCAGGCCAGCTTTCCACCCTCCCTCACCCCGCAAACTGGCGACACGTTTCGTTAAGGGATAATTTGTGATCGGCACCTTCTGCATGGGTACCTATTGCCCTGTCAGAGTGTCATACTTCTTCATCTCGTAACATATTAGGTACCTATATCAAAATATTTTTTACCAATACCTACATGGAACTGACTTCAACACCCAAAAGTGTGAAATAACTTGAACTCGGTACCATGATAGTTCACAAGTACATATCACAATATTGTGCGCATGGTACCGACTTCGACAAGTTATTTCACACTTTGGGTTCGGAGAAATACACTCGAGAGCAATGAATCCGGGTCACTTAAAGAATGTTAAAAATCTCGGAAACTAAAAATGATAGGTTAATGCAATAAATTGTATTTAATAGACAATGTAATACTCCTTAAATGAAAGTAAAAAAAATATGAGTCACCATACATTTTATTAACACAAAATTACATAAAGAAAAAAACTGCTGATCTCTCCTTAAAACAAAAATAGGAAACATGAAATTTTTGAACTTTATTACGATTTTCTTGAATTTTAATACTTCGTATTGCCTCCTCGTGCTTCCATTACTGCGTTTACGCGGTTTGGCATGCTGTACACCAAGTTCCTTATACGATTTTGGGGAATATTCTCCCATTCCTCTGTGAGAGCAATTTTGAGCTCACGAAGCGTGATTGGGGGAGGGTTTCGTTGTTTTACGCATCTGCCTAGCTCGTCCCAAGCATGCTCGATCGGGTTGATATCCGGGCTGCGCGCTGGCCACTCCATACGAGTAATGTTCATCTCTTGAAGGTAGTCATTCACAATCCTACCTGTATGAGGTCGGGCATTGTCATGCATAAATATAGCATCCTCACCTAAATTGACCATAAATGGACCAACGTGATCATTGAGGATTTCTTCCACATATCTTACGCTAGTTAAAGAGCCGTTTTCTATGATCACCAGCTCTGTGCGACTTTCAGAAGAAATTCCGGCCCACACAAGTACAGACCCACCACCGTAGGCTACTTTTTCTTCGATGCATGCTTGCTTGAATCTTTCCCCTGGTCTTCGATACACTCTGTGTCTTCCATTGTGCTTGTAGAGCATAAATTTTGATTCGTCGGAGAACATAACTTTTGACCAATCTTCAATACTCCAATTTACGTGGCTCTGGGCATATCTTAGTCTCGAAATACGATGCCCACGCTCCAGTTTAGGGCCGTTTGCAGGTCTAAGGGGTTTTAAGTTAGATTCAGCAAGCCGACGTCTTACTGTCCATGCACTTGGGTTACTTCCTCCGAGCTCAGACCGAATAAAAAGTCAAGACAGAATGTTGTGAACAGAGAAGTGAGGCCGGTTTTCCAAACATGTGTGCGTGTGTCGGTGTTGCCATGATAATCAAATTACCTTATGAAAATAACGTTACCAATTTAATAACGTAATTAGTATTAATACAACAATAGGGTTCCGATGTAATGTGTCGGCAAAAGTAGTGTCGTTTAGTAGGGGAAGGGAATGGAAAAAGTGTTTCAGAAATAACATTACTGGGTATTTAATTTATATGCATTTATTTCTTGTAACTAATTAGTGACGGGTTTTTTATGCAATCGGGGAAAAAAGCACAAAGCCCACCTGGTGTTAAGCTGTAACCTCTGCCGATACAGTTCGTCACAAGTGGCAAACTGCACTGCGCCCATCACCTTGAGACATAAAGATGTTAAGTCTCATGTGCCTGTAATTTTACCGGAACATAGGAATGTGAAAATTACTGCTTGGCGGTAGAAATAGGTATAAATAAATATAAGTCGCCGATTTTAAAACATTCCCATGATAGTTCCTTTTTACTTTTCCGAATGATTTCGATCCAATTTTGTTTAATTTTTGGACTCAATTCGGAAAATGAAAAAATAATTAAACAGTAACACTGGTAAGTGACCAGTAAAGCGTGAACAGTTAAGAGGGAACTTAAATTTGCCTTAGTAATATCAATAATAATATGGTTATAATTCAACTCTATACACAACAACGTTAAAAACAAAAAAATCAATTGAAATATGTTTTTTTTAACGAAAAAGAAATCATCTCATTTACTTCAATATCTTCGAAACCGAAAATCCAATACCAATGAAATGAATATGAGGTATCAGCAATTATAATTAAAGGTATCAGCTTTCCAACAAAAAATAAAATGACGGAGTTATGAAGTAACAAAGATTTAATCAAATAAATTAAATAAAAAAAAATACAACTGAATTGAAAACCTGCGGGGTGATCACGTATCTTCTGTAGCAATGAAATGCTGATTGCAACAATCAAAAATGTCAGTTTTGACAGATCTTGTATCAATGAAAAAAACAGATAGGTAACAGACCTTCTTGTGCCCAAACGTTAGTCGCCGACCGTTTTTTTCTTTTATACCTGAGACGATAACTGGCATATACATTGATCGATTTAAAATTTCGTAATATCCATCTTCTTCTTCTCTCTTTATATAAAGCTCGATTACCACACACTGACTGACTCACTGACTGACTCACTGACTGACTCATTGACATAATTGTTCTCCCAGAAGGAGCAGAGTAGGGTTAAAATGAAGTATGGCGGAAATGTAGGGGGGGTTTAGGTGAGTATGGGCAAAATCGAAAATCATAAAAATGACGCCTGCCAAGTAAAGATGGATGACGTATCTCGAAAACGGTAAGAGATAGATAGGGGGTGTTTGAACAAATGTCATAGGGAATCTGGAGAGCAGTCAAATGACATGTGTCAAAAGTGCTCCTCTCATTCTTCATACTGCATTTGGAGTAATTTCCTTACATTTTCGACTGTTTTTGGAGGTTTTATAGGATTTTCGACTAATTTTGGAGTAACTGTCATACAAGAAGGTATAGCGAGCCCGAAGGGCGAGCTTCTGGTGAGGCCGAAGGCCGAACTTTCGGCCCGCGAGGCCGAAGGCCGAGCGTATGGCACGCGAGCCCGAAGGGCGAGCGTTTGGCGAGGCCGCAGGCCGAGCCGTATTAGTGTCTTGCGAGGCCGAAGGCCGAGCTCCGAATTCACATGCTCCTCTCATTCTTCATACTGTATTTGGAGTATTTTACCATACATAACCGACTGTATTTAGAGTTTTTGTGGGATTTTCGACTGAATTTGGAGTTACTGTCCCCCATCATTGTATCGCGAGCCCGAAGGGCGAGCTTCTGGTGAGGCCGAAGGCCGAACTTTCGGCCCGCGAGGCCGAAGGCCGAGCGTATGGCGCGCGAGCCCGAAGGGCGAGCGCTTGGCGAGGCCGCAGGCTGAGCTGTGTGAGTGTCTTGCGAGGCCGAAGGCCGAGCTCCGAATTAACATGCTCCTCTCATTCTTCATACTGTATTTGGAGTATTTTACCATACATTACCGACTGTTTTAGGAGTTTTTGTGGGAGTTTTAACTACATTTGGAGTATCTGTCCGAGGCCGAAGGCCGAGCTCCGACTTGAGGGTATTTTCCACATCTTCGACTGGTCTCTATGGTAACTGCCCGCGGTAACCAAAGCACCTACAGGTGGGGTTCCTTCACCGAAGTGACTCAGAACCTTGGTACGATTCTGACCGTACCTCTTTTTTATGGCAGTAGGGTGAATCTGGTTTGGTGGCTACAGTTTGGTTCTCTACTGTATTAAGAGTTTGTATGGGACGTTAAATCTTTTGGAATTTTGAAATATTTTTTTATTTGTATAAGGTGCTTTTATGACAGTTCGTACTGACTCAAGATAGATGCGGGCCGCTCGCGGCCCGCACACCACTTACCATCTAGTTCTACTATAGAGTTGTAATAACATAGTATATATACAGGTTGAACTCCCATGGTCAGTATTTCCTTTGATTTCATATTATTATTATTCTAAAATCTAATTTAATGTTTGAAATCTAAGTAGATCAAAATTTAAGTTAATATTGGCATTTATTTTAAAATACAAGTAATAATTTCTTCTTCCTGAACACAATTTAGCCCAAAATATATCTACCTCCACACAGCTTCAATTCTAGTGTCTAATGGCCAATCTACACTTTGGATACTGCAACACGTTTCATACGCTTGATATATCCTGTAAAATAAAACCAAATGTAATAAAGCGACTATGATATTTTTAGTATGTTAATGTTTTGCAAAAACGCATGCTCTGCGGATAACATAAAAAAAATACTAGAGGCAAAAATGAAGTCATGAGCGGGAAAAAATAAGTTTCTCCTCTCTCCGAATACTAAAAATAATAATAATAATAAGAAATTACTACTTGTATTTTAAAATCTATGCCAGTATAAACTTAAGTTTTATTTATTTATTTATTTCTTAGGAAGACCAACAATATAACAAATATCTTATATATAACTAATAACAACAGATAACCAATTATAAGTCCTCACGGATAGCTATCTTATAAATGACATTCAAATAATGAACACTAGGTTACAGCTTAGTCTTTTTATGTTTAGACTGCTGCATATGATAAAATTCAAACTTTAGTTTAGTTGAAGAACTCTCTGCTACAACCGCCTAGCCGATGCAATGCTTGTACAAAATAAGTCTAGGCCAACTCTCTTGTTTATCTCATAAAAATTTCTGCTCACACGTAACAGGTAAGAATTTTGCCTTTATTTGTTTTATTTAGATTTTAGAATAATAATAATATGAAAGAAAAGGAAATACTGACCATGGGAGTACAGCCTGTATATATACTATATATTTACAAAATCTTTAGTAGAATGGATAGTACGAAATTTTTATTCGATCAATGTATATGCCAGTTATCGTCTCAGGTATAAAAGAAAAAAAACGGTCGGCGACTAACGTTCCGACGCATTAAGGTCTGTTACCTATCTGTCTTACAAAATTTGTCAAAACTGACAGTTTTATTGTTGCAATCAACAGTTCATAGCTACAAAAGATACATGATAGCCCTGCTGGTCCTTTTTGAAGTCGGTTGAAAATGGACTGAATGAATGAAATCCATCTTTTAAATTTGCAATTAAACCACTGAACCGATTTTGATAATGATATTGCGTCGTAGGCATCTACGACGCAATATCTGTATTAAAAAAAATACAGTCCAACTGAGAACCTTCTCTCTTTTTTAAGTCGGTCAAAACACATTGATCAACTACGAGTATTAAAAAAACTAATAGCAATACGTTGTGTATTATCATCCAATAAAAGGGTAAACCTTATAGGCTTAATAACGGTAACACCAATGCCACTAGAGGTGTGTACCGGTTCTCAAAAAACCGGATAATCACCGGTTGGGATGGGTACCGGAGAGTAATCGGTGTTTCAATTAACTACCGGTTAATCGATTATTTGATGGGTAATCATTTCTGAACGCGCGATTCAGTCGCGATTAGGGTAGGGATGTATCTTTGTTTGATACTACTCATATGAATATCATAAAATGTGAATATTAATTTCATCTCATTTTATTCATACTATAAATGCGTTTTGCTTCTATTAACCTACACGGGAAACCGTTACTACTACTACCCCATTGAGCTCTCCTCCGTTTATGCTACCCAAGAAAAACCCTTGTTCTCGGTAGGTAAGTATATTGAAGACAATCAAAACCATTTTTTTCCTTGGATTGCATTCAAAAATATTTTATATAATCTCATTCGGTAATATTCTAATTATGAAATGAAATACTGACTTTTATTGGCATATTTTATTTACATACTTCTTTAAGAAAATTACAAAATTAAATTAAAGCATTATTCTTCTAGCAAAAAAATGCTTTAATTATTTTTTTTTAATTATTAAAGTACAATTTGTCCCATCCAAGGAGGTTTCAATTCAATTTAAATACACATTATCTGTGGTGAGCGCGCTGCGCGCGCATCGCCCTGATTTCGAGCCAATAGACCAAAAACAGACTTTTTTAAATCCAAAAAAGCATTAAGCCATGATATTAAATAATAATTGTATGACATTTGCATAAACTACTGTTATTGGTCACATTAAATTCGATTGGATGTCAAGTACTTTCTGTGCATCAGTAATAAAATATACTGACTATCCGGAGAATAACCGGAGAAACACCGGTTATTCAATAAAATCTCCGCAAAATCTCCGGAGGCTAAAATTGCCTCCGGTACACACCTCTAAATGCCACCACGCCGCAATAGTTCAACTGACGAGTCAAGGCGTAGTTTCGTTGTACATATGTGTGTGTAATCGTGTTTGTACACGGCGAGGCGTAGTTTTACCGGCCTCACTGCTCTTTACACAACATTCTGTCTTGACTTTTTATTTGGTCTGAGCCTCCGAGGCGTCGAAACTGCAGGCTTATTAGCTAACTCTTGGTGAACTTCAAGACGAAGGCAATTGGGGTGCGATTCAGGGGAATTATCTATCATTTTTACTGACGATGGAAGTTGAATGAACTAACAAAAGTGAAATAGATTGGGTCTTTTGTGCGTTTCGTTTATGCTTTCGTGAAATTTCTGGCCCTATCTTAGGGCCATTTGGCACTACATGGAATTGTAAGGCGCAAAATGGTAATTATATTGTGATTGGTGAGTTCAGTTCCTGTGAGAAAGCGATTTCGAAGCATGGTGTTCACCAAGTATCGGTCTTCTCGTGCTGTGGTACACCTGGTTCTGCCCGTTCCTGGTCTGCGTAGGTTAGAACCAGTTTCTTCGTAACGTCGGAGAACTCTTTGTACTGTTGACAGCGACACACCGACAGTCCTGGCTGTATCGCGCTGACTCCGGCCGGTTTCCAGCATTGTAAGTATTCTGGTGCATTCTTCAGGCGTAAGCGACATAATTTCAGCTTGAATAATGAATATAGAGCACTATCAACATGGTTTATGTACCCACATAAATGACAGATTACAAACAAAAGCAAAACCAAATGCTGTAATTTCGTAGTTCCATCTTCGAAAGTGGCCCTTTTTCAAATTTGATTTTTTTATGATATAACTTTACAATAACTAAGAAGTTTTAATACCTTCATTTAAGGAGTATTACATTGTCTATTAAATACAATTTATTGCATTAACCTAGCATTTTTAGTTTCCGAGATTTTTAGGATTCTTTAAGTGACCCGGATTCATTGCTCTCGAGTGTATTTTGTCAGAGACTTTGGGGTGTTGAAGTCCATCCAAAAAGATTTATCTTTTATTTATTTTTATAATCTTACATAGGTAGGTAGTTTTTTATTTATAAAACTACGTACCTATTTCATTAGGTGTAAAGCATTGTGTAGGTAGCTGAAATGTATCAACAGCTGACCTACTTATGTTTATTCTTAGTATGTTTTAGGCACAGACTTCAAGAAATACCTTTTAGTCTGAGGTTTTAGGTCATAGCCGGTACTTATAAAACAATTTCAGAAATATGTTCTTACTAGGTAGGTATACGTAAGTAATAACATATCTGACCCAATGATTTATTACTGTATAATATCATTGGTTGGACTGGCTCTTTCTAAGTTACGAATGACCTACTTTACCTTATATTAATCACCATAAAACATACCCAAAACCTGTTAAGAACTAACCAAGTCAGTCAATCATAACATAAAACAACAAAAGGTTTATAGGTGAACGACACGACGAGGTAATAGAAAAGAAAGGTATTACTAATAGATAAACTCCTAATAATAAGACTATGTTAAGTTACTCACCACAGTCAGTAGGTACTTATCTTACCACAAAGTAAAATGACTTTGTGTCAGTACTAAGTACTAATACCTGTGAGTCACTGCCACTGGACAGAAAGAGACGCAATGTATTCGTGACGAAATCAAAACAAACATTGCTCACTGCTTTTTGCATTGCTCGTGTTCGTTCGGTTCGGATTTTGGAAGTTTGAAGGTGGGTAGGCGGCTAGATAGACGTTTGTCGAGGTGCGGAATTAGATCGCGTATTCGAGCGGATATTTACGGGATGTGAAGTGGCGTGTGGCACCGCTGGATTGAATAATCTTGAACAGCTCGTGTTGTGATAGTGTTTTCGTTTGGTGGTTTTTCGAAACATGGTGTGTTTGCGAGGAAAATGTGGGTGCGGTGCCTTTTGCCGCAGACTTTTTTGCCGCGCTCGACAGAAAGAAAATGATAGTGAAGAAAGCCCTACAGTGACTATGGTAGGTGATTAATGAAATAAAAATAACATCTAGGTACTTATTAATTTTTATTAACCCTCCGTGGTGCCGGGTTAGAATTGCACCTCCCGGTATCATCCAGTGGGTGTCGTAAGAGACGACTAAGGGAAAAGTACTGGAAGGTGGGCAGCAGCGCCATCTAAAGAACTGCCAACTTACACTGCGATCGCCAATACACCTGCTAAGCGTGGGGATTATGGCAAATACCTACTCTCTTAATAGGGGAGGTTGTGTTCAGCAGTAGTCGATCCAGCTGTTACAGTACAGTAGGTAGGTATTCATTTTTATTGCTCATAGATAGCCTTTTGGCCGGTAGTCACCTGTTTTTGTCAACAGATTTTCTACATGCGGGTGGTAGCTAGGCGGGCATTCGCATAATGTACAGTAGGTATTCATTCAAATGTACAGTAGGTTGCCACATCTGTAAAAATCATGAAACGACGACCGGAAGCGCTCGATATTAAATGCCACTAGCGGTCACCCATCCAACTCACGACTGCAAGTACGACTAGACAAGCTACGCTTCGAGCGCTTTGAAACTATTACACCGAAGGTACCAAAGTTAAGCCTTAGGTAGTCTATGGCGATAGGTATAGCTGTGAAACTTGCAGTGGTGATAACATATCATACTCGTATGTTGAACTCAGTTAAACACTTACCTAGTTATATAGGTACTTACTATCGTATATTATACATGGGCGTAAGAATTTATCAGTCATCAATTATGTAGGTATTCTTTAAAGTATTTTAAAGACACAATAGTTTATTGTCAGATCAGTCTGCGTTTGGATACTTTCGAGCTTTACCGACTTTTGAGAATTAGGTACTATAACATGATAGGACCTATGTCACATATTATAAGGTAGGCATTAAATTAATTTTTCAAAAACATTTAGACACTTACCTACCTTGTGTTTTCGTTTCTATTTTAATTTATATAATTAAAATCGCCCTACCTATAATTGAATAGCTTTTTGATGGTCTGTTATAACAGTTGCAGTTCGTCACACGTGGCGTACTGCACTGCGCCCATCACCCTGTCACATAAAGTACGTTTCATGTGCCTGTCATTTCACTGGAAACCCTTACACCATCTAACCAGACCACAGTAATGTAAACGTGACTGCATGGCGGTAGAAATAGGTATGGTGGCAATAGGTACTTCCCCGAATGAATATGCACAAAGAGTTCTACCGCTATATACCTACTCAAAACTTAACACATCAAAAGTGCCTGTGGAACATGTACCTACCTACCTATATTTTGAACTATAAAAAATATTCAATTATTTTTTATTTGCCAAATATAATTATCCAGACTGTTTTTTTAATTTAATTCCTATGTTTAAGTTGACAACAATGATTCCCTATATTATGTATGAACAAAAAGTTGCAATTTGAAGAAATGTTAACCTAAGTTAATGTCCTCAATCAAATAGAGAAAAAAACGAAAAAAAAGAAGATTTTTGCTATGTTTATTGTAAAATTATATAAATAATCTGTGTTTTAACATTTAGACTAAAAACAACACAGCGATTTGGCATGCTTAAAATCAGTTCATCAAAATCGCTTTGAGGAATGGCCGCCCACGTTCTTTGTAACAAGTCAAAAAGCTGTTGTGGGGTATGCACGGCATCCATACTTGGCAGAGCTCTTCTTTGTAGCATATCCCATGCATGTTCAATGGGGTTGAGGTCTGGCGGTTGAGCAGGCCACGGTAGAACGTTGATGCGGGCATCGCGCATCGGCAAGAGTGCGAGTTACGTCTCTAGCCATGTGTGGACGTGCACTATCGTGCATTAGACGAAACGAATAACCCAAACGGCTTCGCAAAGGGATGATCACTTCTGAAACAATACTATCCGCATAAATCTGAAGTTGAGGTTGCCCCTGATCCGAATGAGGTCTGTTCTTTTACCGATCTAAATACTGGCCCAAACCCATTGTTCCCCCTCCATATGGGTGAACTTCTTGACAGAATTTTTAACGTTCTTTACGTCCAGGGCTCCTCCAAACTAGAGTACGTCTTGTATCAGGCCCATCCCGAAACGAGACTCGTCAGAAAAGCACACGCTCCGCCAGTCTTACATAATATTATTCGAAAACGTACTTGATCGCTAGGCACTTTTGATGTGTGTATTTAATGCACGGTGAGGTTTCAAAGTTTAAAAGTAGGCTTGCTTGATCCGAATGACTCTCCAGAACCTTAAAATGGTGCTTTTTTCTGTGTTTTGGTATAGAAGAGTTTGGTTTGTATTTTTATAGATACTCCCTATCTTTTTTTAAAAAGCGAGGCCTTATAAAAATATGTAGAAAGTGTTGATATTGATAGCATGTATTGAAGATTCACTGTTGTAGCCGGAAAACGTCCACTGTGAAATGCTATTAGCCACTTTTATCCATCAGCATCCCGTGACTAGTAAGATACTAACAGAATTTACTGGCAACACGCACTGGGTGAAAGCTTTGGTCTTCAGGCTCTGAGTGATGGGTACGGGCTCGTTTATTACTCGTGTTTAGTGCTGAGTAAAAATATTGCTGAGCGCTGTATTAAGATCCTCAAGCAACTCTACCATAATGTCTATGTAATCGGCAAATCGAATATTTGGGTGCCGAATTCGTTCCAGTTCAAGAGTTTGAAAACCTCCTCCAACGCTTTCGTGTTCGTTACAAAAGTTTCGGAGAAGTATAACATCTCCCTGTCTCAAGCCTTTGTTGCAGTTGAATTAATTCCGTACTCTTGTCCTGCATTTATTTTTACAAAAACTTCAGCGCTTAGACAGCATATCCAGTAACATAGCTCAGAAGCGCGATGGGCCTGTAGCGCTTCAACAAAGTCTTAAACCTTTGAAGAACAGTACCACTACACTTCTTCACCAAGCTTCTGGCATTTTACCTTCATAAGGATGTCAATTTTTTTTTGTCCAGCCAGAGCAACACTGGTAACGGGTTTGCGTATCGACATAATTTTTGAAATCTTGGTAGCTCATCTACTTACCTACTGATATAAATAAAAAAATATAGCTCTGTATAGGTAGATATATATGTAATTTGTTTATATTTTTTTAACAAATTGTATAGCAATCGCACAGACCGACAGACATTATAGGAATGGCATGGGGAAACTATATGAGTTCCTGTTTGACTGTGGAACCTGAAAACGTTCATTCAACGATGCAGATCAAAGAAAAAATCCTAGTAAACAAACAGCAACGTAAACACGCTCCAGCATCTGAGTACAAATATCCTAATGGCGATACAGAATATATAATAGTATTCTATGCCTATCCCAGTTGCAAGAATATATATCTGGATGACCGACACACATCTTATTTTCGGCTTTACTACCGCCCGAATGTTGGAATTCATGTGGAAGTGATGTCACCGCAGATAGGTTTGATCTTGAACACATAATATGAAGATTATCAGCGGCTTTTGTTTTCCTGAAATACGGGAATGTATCTTTCAGTAGCATAACATATTAAGTACCTATATATCAATGTGAATTATGTACTTACAATAATAGAACAAATAATAAATGTGGATAGATGTAGGCTGGTAGGTAATGCCAGGCAATTAGGGTGTCTTATGAAATTATCATATTTAAATAGTGCATTTAGACAGTGCCCGTCGGGAGCTCACAGACGCAGCTGCGCACTCGCCCTGATGATGAGCATCTGATATGTTCGAAACCCGGGTCGACGTTTTCGATCCCCAAAGTGAGTGTTTTTGCCGGTTTAATTTATAATATTTAAATATGTGTGAAACTCACGAGAATTTCATTTAAAAAATTATCATATGTTTCATTCATATCTTTACACGTAGGTAACGTGTAAAGATGACACAGAAACGAAACATTCCCCGACATCACGAAAATCTAAAACCTTAAATTTGAAAGTTAACTTCTGTGGTGCTTACCTACGTACATACCGAGCGCATTTGAGTCGAAAAGAAATGTCAACGATCAAACTTTTTCGATAAAACATAAAGCTAAAAGCACGCGGGAGTCGTAACTTCATCGATCTCTAGAATGCCAGTAGGGCAACTACACGGGACACGGTGCCAACTGCCAACAAAACTGAAAAGTAAGTACATAGGCATACATTTGGTTAGGCAATCGATTGAGCCAGGCACGCAACCGTTTTGTACAAAACTATACACCACCATAACGGTCCCCAGGCTTTAAAAATTACGTTCCACGGGCAAGTACCGTCACAGAATAAAAAGGACCTAACAATACCTGCTACCGACTTGACAATAGATAATGGGTGCTACCTACAGTACAGCCTTTTAGAGTAGCCATTAATTAATTCGTCGCATTAACAGTCTGTCGGTAGTCTCCAGCAGTAGCGCCTTATTAAATAGACCCTGACACCAATTTGAGCAAAGCCATAACTTCAATGACCTCATACCGGTGAATCAGTGTTATCCATGTAAGAAGCTAATTCGTGTTCGGTTTTTCGATCATACGAATTTCAATTACTGCGTACGTAGGTACGTAGTACTCATACAATATTACATCATTCAATAATTAAGTACTGATTAAGTACATTACAGCCTACCTAGGTTATAAGTACTAACATATGCCTGTCTATATCTACGATAGGTTTACAGATATTGAATTATTTTAGCAAATTTTCAAAATATTAAATAGTATATACAATATGTTGGCTTCGATACTTAGCAGCAATATCTTCCAGGCAATCAAACACAAATTACCTGGAACTTGATAGTAGATAACGGGGCGAAAATAAACGTAAAATAATGTCTTAGGTGAGTCATCCGTCAGGTTATACCATAGAGATATAAAATACTATTTAGAGTGGCAGCCATGTCAGTTTCCTTAGAAAACGAGCGTAGCCAGTTCAACACATGTAAATGATACGTGACATTATATCTTTATTGTTCACTACCTTCGATAAAATATACCCTAGATTCTGCGCGAACGCTCCAAAGTTAACCAAACAAAACTGTGCTTATAATGATCTGAAGCACAGTTTTGCCGTCAGTGACGCGCTGATCGTCGAGTGAAACAATGCCGAAGTGCTCTGTGAATAGTTGCAAAAATAATACACTTACAAAGCGAAAAATACATGGGATTTCATATTTTCGGTAAGTTTTATACATATTTATCATATTTTAAGTGATAAACATTCATAATTATTTAATTATCACCTCCAAATTAATACATCAACAAATTAAATTCCGTTACTCCTGTCACGCAGTTGTCTCTTTCGCACGCATAATAACATCCCATGCAAGACAAGAACAAGTGAGCCCTAATTCAGAACAAGTCTATCGGAGTCGTCATAATAATCTTTTATTTTCTCAGACTGTACACAGGCATTTATTTTACATTTTCCAACTTCAAAAAAGGAGGTTATCAATTTGACATGTCTGTATGAAATATTATTAGAACTGCAATATATTCACTTATAATATGGATTAGTGCTTACAAACATATATACAATATTTTTATGTGTGTGTGTGCATATCTTTGTATGTTTTATGTACTAATACGTGTAACAGTGACTTGGCTTACTGATTGGAAAAACACCACAAAACCTTTTTCAAGTTCTAGTGTTCCTATTTTTAATTGATGTTGTATGTTAATAATTTAATATCGAAATGTCCAAGCCACCTGCACAATCCTAAATGCACGAGGTTTAGCGTGCACTCTTATTATTACAGATGATTTTCAGAATGTATGATATGAACATAGTATGTAAAGGTAGTTTATAAATATTAAATATTGTATTACATATACAATGTATAACATTAACATTGTATTAACATTCATAATTACTCAAACACATTTACTTTATACATTTTGCTGTAACACGCAGGTATCTGAACTGCAATTCAGGTCTGATACATTATATTGTTATATTATTTGTTTTTAATTGCTTTTTGTTCTGTGTGGAATAAATGAATAAATGTTAATGAAAATTAAAGCCGAATAATTAATATTCTGATTTCATTATAACAGATCCCTTTTCTATCTCCCAACATCCGCATATAATCTACTACACACCTTTTCAACCCGGGCAAAACCAGGGTATATAAGCTAGTTGACTAATACGGATAGTTAAAATTCCAATTATAAATGTCACCAAAAAAACTAATTACTAAATAATATTTTTAGTACGAGATTAGGAGTAAGCGACTCCATTGTATTTTATGTTCTATCACAGCAAAGGGTAATAAAATTTTACGAGCTCTCTTCAATGGCGCAGAGTAAAAGTGCTACAAGTTTATTACGAAGTAATTGAAAATTAAACCTTATGCAACTGAAACAAGGTTGAATATTGTTAAATAACTTAAATAGATTTACTACGTTTTTGTGTAATTTTAAGGTTTTTATGTGTATCTCAATAGACAGAAAGGTATAGGATAACTTGAGCCGTTTATATGCGTTCTGTCAATACGAAAAGTTGCATCTAGGGTATATTTTATCGAAGTTCACTACAAACAATCCGATTCCCTGATTAGTCCCATTTTTACCCAATTGAAACGTTTAATAAGCCAATTTATAACAGTTGAAAATACACCTTATCTAAATAGTGGTAAGTTTGAATTTCTTGTGAACTTTGTCAAGCTATCGCAAGTTGCCAGTTGACAATATCTGTACAGTAATTGTGCAGTCTCGGCTCAGTCAAGTATGATTTCAATTTTAAAATCGTTCCTTGGTAAAATTTGAGATAAGACAATTGAAAAATAGTTCACAAATAACTGCACAAAAATGGTTACGAGAATATATTTATTGGGTTAGCTAGTCAAATTTGATCTTATTTTATTTATTTATTCGGTACAAAAAGTGGTATCCTAGCCAGTGATGTAGTACATTTTATCGATAAACTTTTCCTTCGACCTAAAACGATTTATAGGTTATGCGTTGATGTGCTGTGCGTTTGTGCTATAATAAGTTTTCATGCGGTTTTATATAATCATTTGAATATGTAGTAATGACAGGCATCTAAGCATCTTGACTGAACCATATAGCTCACTAGTATTTCTATACCAAAAGCTTAAAAGACCGCTGAAAACAGAAGCATGTGGAAGAGCATAGTACATCGAGCGATTAACACTACTTCAGACCTAGACATGACCTTCAGCAATGATGATGCTGAATAAGAAAAAGACGATAAAAATAAAATAAAGCTATTACTGCGAAGCACAGCTTAATTTCACAGCTTAATAATATGTTATAGGCTTGCTTATTTGTAGTAAAATTATTACAAACACATAAAATTCGCGTAAAGGGTGGTATTAGAGATAGGCACAGATAGGGGTTCATAAAAATAAAAGGCAAGGTCAAGGTCGAAGTCGTGGTATATATAACAAGAGGTAAATTGCAGATGAATTTGTGAGAATTGCCAAGATAGAGAGCAGTTAGCAAAAATACATAGGCTCAATAACTTATAAGATGTTTGGCAGGATGCGATTCCATGTAATAAGGTACTATTAGTTAAGTTAGTATGATTGAGATATATTGAGTTAGTAATTAACTACCTATCTTACTAGATTTTCTACGAAAAGGGAATCATAAGGTAAACTCAAAAGATACAACATTTATAGGAACACATTGAGCACTTTAATAAACATAATACATTAGGTTCACATGGATGAATTCTGTATATGTTTATAGTTACCGTTCGCAACGATATAATCAAATGGGCAAACTATTTAGGAAGAACAAAGCCAACAAACTTAAACCCCTACACAACACGTGAACAGCAGTTATGTTACACTAAATAAATAAATAATAGGTTATAAATAAACTCTTCTCTCTACATATTATATAACTTATTATTTAGTAACCGGCTAGGACTCGCGTAATATTTACCGGATATTGCTCCGACCAGTTTCGAACTTATTTGAAGTTCTTCGTCTGGGAGTCACGATTGTGCACGATCGAAATTAGACGCCACCCTAATTTTAATCGGGATCGTGGATGGAACATTCCGCCGGCCTGGATACCAGTCCTTAACATTTGTGATACGGCATCGGGGTGGAACCGCGAAGAAGATAGTACAAGTGTAGTGTGTCAACATTCCCTTACCTACCAAAACGACAGTGACAATCACAGTGATAGTGACAGAAGTGACAGTTCGGACGGAGAAATCCTGACTTTGACAGCTGCGGCGCAACCGTCTCAACGCCAGTTACGTGCTGAGGCCCGCGCTCGACGCTGTGCACAATCGTGACTCCCAGACGAAGAACTTCAAATAAGTTCGAAACTGGTCGGAGCAATATCCGGTAAATATTACGCGAGTCCTAGCCGGTTACTAAATAATAATTATGGACAAAACTCGCGACAGTTTTTTAGCTCAAATTATATAACTTATCCAAAAGTTGTTCCCAGGTGTTCTATATTTCCCCTATTCCCCTATATATAATAAATTTGTGGGTGTGTGTGTGTGTGTGTGAGGGTGTATGTGTGAGGGTGTGTGTGTATTTGTGTTCGTCCAGTAGACAGATGAACTAATATCTTATGTTTCAGCACCAATTTTGCCTTGGCCAGTTCTCACCGGACATAACTCATTAAAACTAAACAATCTCCTTCGTTTGATGGTCTATCTACGTGACATTGCCGAAATTGTGGTGGTGCCTAAAGGAGCCACAAAACAAGAGTTTAAGTTGAAATCCTAACCTTTAAAATTTGCCTGTTCTTGTAAATATTTGAATAATATATTAATTTAATTGATGTTAACCTTCTGATCTACACGTCTATTTTTACGTCCTGATAAAAGTTCTATATGCACTAAAAGCAGCATAACAGATGGTTATTGTTCTGTAAGTCTAACAAGAAAGCTCCAAATCAGATATTGGAATGAGGTGACATTTAGTCACTAACAATAATAATTTATCGACAACATTTTGTCGATAGAAAAAATCATCAATCACTATATGTCAGATTGCACCGACTTTGTTCATCAGCGAAATATAAAACATTTAGGAACAATTTATTATGTTTTCCGGTGATAGGATATTCCTATTTTGTTTACATTTGTGATATCGCTATTGAATCTGCAATTTATAACAGCACAACGCGGCATTTTCATATACATTTACGGAGATGCATGCGGCGCGTTAACCGCGGGTCGACTGTCAGTAGCATTATAGTCCGTTGACGTAAATACTCCTGTTTAGGACTATGTTAGGCTCGCGGGCCACGCCCTCTTCACCTTTCTATTGCTTTCTCTTTTCTGTGGGTTATACTGTCACCACCACACGCCTTGTCTGGCTATACACGATAAAAAACCACTATTACCTACCTGAGTACAATGCATGTATATTGCCAGCACCTACTTTTTTATTTCTTAGTAGGTATACCTATATAGGAAGTAGGGCATTTCCATGACAACAGATGTGACCTAATTGAAATTAGTTATCCATAAAAAGCAAAACAGTCGTGGAAATGGAATTAGGAATAACTAGCTAAGTCCCTGCGGCTTCGCTGTAGTGGCTTTGCGTAGACTTTGAGAATTGCATAATTTTTTTTTTAATTTTGCCGATTTTTTTATCACCTCGTATCCCCAATATTGGTGTTCATCATACCCCTATTTTCTAGATTTCTTAGGGATATCATTGGTATAGTGAAAGATGGAAGTAAAAATTCGTTATCGTTGAAGAAGAGTTCCAAAAATTAATTTTAAAACGCTGCACTTAATTTTTTTATCTATAAAGCAAGCAGTTATTAAAAAACCTTCAGCATAGATTTGTTGACAAAACGTCCGTACATAATATGAGTATTATTGTTTTAGAATCCAAATAATTTGAAAATGTAAAGAGTAGTGAATGATAAAGTTTATTCTGATAAAGCATTGTACAGTTTCAATGGAATCGTTGAACACCTGTTTCCCAGACTAGACTCGAGGTCCATATTATGAATGCTCTTCCGTCGGAATCGTTTCAAACAAATAAATTCGAGCCTTTCATCAAATTAAGTTCATAATAACTGTGTCAAATTATTTATCCTCTGATGAGGATAAATAATGAAGGATAGGAAATAAGAATCCTATGAACCTCTTCACCTTCAAAGTGACCTAGAATCAGGGAATCGCCCCATCAAGAATGCAACGAAAGGATAATTTCGAACTATGAAGCTCATTCAGAGCGTGAGTACCCTAGGGACGAATGTTTGCGGGTTCGGACCCGCTAATTATCAAATTTTTCCTTTCGTTGCAATTTTGTAATCTTTACATATAAAAATTAAAAAGACAGATAGGGTAGCTTATATCTCAATTTATACCCGTGCGAAGCCGGGGCGGGCCGCTACTAAATAGTATAAAATTATAGGGTACAAAATACTTTCTTTGCTAGTTAGTACAAAATACTAATAATACAATAGTTATTTGTTATACAAGAGTGCAAAGTTGCTTTTTAACCGCGTGTTCAATTTTGATGACCGAGCAAGCGAAGGGTTCTAAAATTGAATCACGAGCGCAGCGAGTGATTCAAAATTAGAATCCTGAGCGTTAGCGAGGGAATCAAAAGAGCACGAGGTGAAAAATCTTTGCACTCGAGTGCAACACGTAACTTTTCATTCCACCTCAGCGAGGAAATGATTAAATGCCAAATTGAAAAAAGAACACCAAGAAGGTTCCGAGTCTTAGTTTTTAACAAATTAAAACAAAGTTTTATGATATATACGGCACCATAGAGGTAGCAGTAAATAGGTTTAATGTTTTTTTTTAATTCACACACACGATGTTCTAAATTCAATTTACTTTATCCTCTAGAGAATAAAAACGGCTTTTCCACTCAGATATTGAAGATTAAAAATACTCTTTCCGAGATGGTGGGATGAAAAGTATTTTTCATCCCACCATCTCGGAAAGAGTATTTTTAATCTTTAAAAGCCGTTTTTATTCTCTAGAGGATAAAGTAAATTGAATTTAGAACATTGTGTGCACTAAGCTTGTGAATTTAAAAAAACATTAAACCTATTTACTGCTACCTCTATGGTGCCGAATATATCATACAACTTTTTTTTAATTTGGTCAAAACTCAGACTCGGAACCTTCTTGGTGTTCTTTTTTCAATTTACTTTGTACGCGGTTCTTTACGCGGCATTTTTTCACGTCATTGTTAAACCTTATAAGAAACTTGAAAACAAGTGAAAAAACTAAAATGAGTGATTCTAGCGACGAGGAAGTTTGTTTGACGCCAACAGAATTGACTGAAACTGTTAATAATGCGCAAATGAGCTTTCTCCCTCAACAATCACGCGAGAAGTATTTAAAACAGTACGATATGTTCAACACGTGGCGACTAGCAAAAGGAGCCAAAACTTTCTCAGAAAACGTTTTTTTTTTTGCATTTAGTCATTTCCTCGCTGAGGTGGAATGAAAAGTTACGTGTTGCACTCGAGTGCAAAGATTTTTCACCTCGTGCTCTTTTGATTCCCTCGCTAACGCTCAGGATTCTAATTTTGAATCGCTTGCTCGGTCATCAAAATTGAACACGCGGTTAAAAAGCAAATTTGCACTCTTGTATAACAAATAACTATTCTTTGCTAAGATAATATGTGATTATTGATATTAACATTGGTTATCATATCAGTAATCAATCACATATCTACCTAAATCTTATCAATCGACGTTGTCGATCGGAAATATAAGTACCACAGATAATCTTGTAGGACTTTTGTACCTGCTCGTAGTGTTATAAACTTATTTGAAAATAATTTACTATACCGATAATATAAACATGATAGTGAATGACATATTTATTAGAAAGCCCATAACACGATAACATGTGCGTGTCGCATGCAAACGTGTAAATAAATGTTCATGGATAGTGTAAATAATTTATAATATATTATTAGTGTTTGATTTTGTTAAGTTTTTACTTGCATTACTGTGTTCGGTTGGGTTGGATGTGATGCAAAATAATCAGTCAAAACATTTGTCTAAATACAATGAAAGTCAAACTTACAAGAATAATAGGATGTCTACCTTGTGGACACAGGAAGAGTTATGATTTAGTGTGTTATTTTATTTCCATGCTATTTACTCATAAATTCTATTCACTTACGTCACAATATGAAGCTACTAATTTAAGTTCCTATGAAGCAATGAATTGTATTGTGATTTGTGTCTAATTAAAATAATTTGTTTTAGAACCAGTTAGCAGAAGCGCGGGAGGTGAAATTCGTCCAAGTTTTGACTGAGCCGTTATCGATAGGGTCACACATAATATGCATGGGAACGCCATATGAAGATTTACCGTGGTAAGAGTAATATCTATATTATGGATAAGTTTGAAAATATTGGATTATAGCTGCATACTATAATCCAATATTTTCAAAAATCACAGCAAAGAGTTCATCATAATATTTATATTAGTCCCGTTAGTAGAGGAAAATCAAATAAATTAACATGTTTCTTGTGTGTATACATAGTCTGAATAATAGTTATTTGTTATACAAGAGTGCAAAGTTGCTTTTTAACCGCGTGTTCAATTTTGATGACCGAGCAAGCGAAGGATTCTAAAATTGTATCACGAGCGCAGCGAGTGATTCAAAATTAGAATCCTGAGCGTTAGCGAGGGAATCAAAAGAGCACGAGGTGAAAAATCTTTGCACTCGAGTGCAACACGTTACTTTTCATTCCACCTCAGTGAGGAAATATATAAGGTTTAACAATGACGTGAAAAAATGCCGCGTAAAGAACCGCGTACAAAGCAAATTGAAAAAAGAACACCAAGAAGGTTCCGAGTCTGAGTTTTAAACAAATTAAAAAAAAGTTGTATGATATATTCGGCACCATAGAGGTAGCAGTAAATAGGTTTAATGTTTTTTTTAATTTACAAACTTAGTGCACACGATGTTCTAAATTCAATTTACTTTATCCTCTAGAGAATAAAAACGGCTTTTCCACTCAGATATTGAAGATTAAAAATACTCTTTCCGAGATGGTGGGATGAAAATGTATATTAAGCATTACTTAGGGCCTCTTCCACTACATTCAACTAAAGATACAATTATGTGGTTACTTTCTGGTTAAAGTTACTCGGCTAAGAAAACTTATAAATATGGTTTTTCAATTGCACAATATAAAACAGACTTCTATAATTAACTAACAACTAATTTAATTATGTAACAACTCGATGTTTACTTGCACTGAGCAAGTGATATATAGTTACAGTTAAACCAAATTATCAGTGAAGTGGCAGAAAAAGGAACTACGAAATCGCTTACGAAAATTAGAAAAAGAATTTGGTGTTTCTCAACCGACAGCGCCCTCTTAGAGTTCACATATAAGTAAGTTGGTCGAACTGTACTTGAAGGATCTTCGGAGTAAATACAAACATTCGTTCAAAATCTGTCAACAACGTCACTCATTCATTCCTCTATGATAATTTTTATCAAATAGTTATTTACCCAATATGGAGTTTGAAATACAAACCTATTTTATAAACCTATAAATCTTATCCTACCTCTCCAAACTATTTATATATCAGAGACATAAAATATTTATTTAGGGTACCTACCTACTAGATGTAAAAAAATATTCCTCGAATGCCGCTATTATAGTTTACTGTTTCTATTAGACCGTATAGCGGCATTCAAAGAATATTTGTTTTAGTAATCTATCGGAGAATTTGCACTCTTTAAAAAACTTTCTCACATCTTTAAAACAGTATATATGTATAGTAGAAAATTCAAAGCTATGAATTTATTACCTTTATATTTTAATTTTTTTTCTTATGCTTCTTGCTACAACCTTACCCGTGATCGACAGAAGTGTTGATGTTGCCAAAGGTATAAACAAGTTATACCTTCAAGTGGTATTGGCTCTCAAAGTTATCCATCTATCGGACTACGCTCGGACGGTATATGCCCGAAAGGTGCTTGATGACAGATTTTCTATATAACTGTAGCATAGACTGGTAGCTACCAAGTATACCTAACCACGTATTGGTTGAGGCTGTTTTCAAATTATGGACCTTGCCAGTTTGCCGTCATTGCTTCTGATTCAGTTACGAGAGAAAGTGGTATTGTCTTATCCAGCTTGTACTATGAAAATACAGCTTTCTGGATTAGGTTTCAATAATTTAGTTACCTAATTCATTAAGCATAATTTGAAAAGGATCGTAAACTACAGAAATTCCTTTCTATTTGAATATTTTTATGTTTGCGCAAACGCATGCTCTTCGGATTACATTAAAATAAAAATTTACGAGAGGAAAGGAAAAAATCCTTTCTACTGCTCTATCAAATTTAAATAAAATTATTCATATTGTTTAAAAAAGCAATTTTCTAGGTTTGCTGTGAACTTAGGCTGCGGTGACGAAGACAGTGGTAGAGGAGACGTGGCAGTGCATTTCAACGTACGACTACCTCAGTGCTACGTGGTACGCAACACGAAGAGACACGACAAATGGGGTGTTGAAGAAACGACTGCATATAGGTAAGTCCCTACCTATCTTTTTTTTATGCCTGATAGGTTAGCCTTTGACCACTATCTCATCTGATGGTAAGTGATGATGGGGTCGAAGATGTTGTTCAGGCTAACCAAGATTTACTGGCTCTCAAGGACAGCTGTCGGAACACACCGTTATGTGCTTGGCGACAGTTTTTCTACTTGAGGGTGGTAGTAGCCAGGAGGGCATTCGCAGAATGGCCTACCACCATACTTTAACAGTCGTTGGATTTAACAAAAAAATTTAAAAAAAGCGGCTTATGGGTATATTTTAGACGAACGTGCCCTCCGAAGCACGGAAGCGCTCAGTAGTAATTTCACTAGCGTTCACCCATCCTACTCATGACCGTGTCGGGCGTTGCTTACCTTTGCCCGTGCCTTTGCTGATCGGTTCAGAACGGCTAAGAAAACTTCGCTACGAGCGCTGCTATATGTTAATGTTTACTACATAAACGCTAATAACTGGATCGTCACCTCGTCGTTTCATACGACGAGGAGACGTTCCAGTCATTAGCGTTTATGTAGTCAACGCAATTCGCCACGAGTAAGACCAGTAAACACATCAGGCAATTTGTGTCTGTAAATTAAAGGTGTTAGGTTTTATATTAGATATCTATACTAACTTACTTAGGTATGTTATGTATACTATAGTCCGCGGTGCCCTAAATAAGTGTCAAGGCGAGTCGATAACATTCTTTCACACCACACTGTTCTCAGACATTATATTCACTGTTGTCTCTAGGGGAATTACAACAGCACAATACTGTACCTACCATCCCATTGTTAGGTGTGAATTTATTTGACTCCACTATATTTTATTTGTAACGCATCTGAAATCTCAGGTATAACATCATTGTGTTTATGCGAAGGCTGTATTGTTCAGAAATGCGACGGTATAAAGAGCTGAAAGCTTTACAATTGAAATGAATATAATAACAAATTTCCGCTATGCTGGCCGCATGCCAGTTTCTTACTTCGGATATCTATTAAAATGATTGATTTCATGTTCGATTTGCGATGTGGTATGTAAATGATGTCATGAGTGAATATTTAAGACAGAAAATTATATACAGCTGCATATGCTTGGAATCTTTATTATAATAGAATTAATTTGATATTCGCTTCCTTTTTATAGTGGAAGGTTGTATAGATCCTATGAATTTGTTCGCAAGTATATCTACTAGCGGGCCGCCACGGCTTCACACGGGTTGGATTTAACAAAAAAATGAAATAAAATTTATACAGTTAAAAAAGTAATTATAGTAACATAGATAGACTGTAATAGAGTTATGGTAATGCAGAATTTTTATTAGATTTTGATGTCCTCTATAAAATTGTAATAAATATCACTTTGTTCTTTTATTAATAATTCCGCAGCGTACCTACGCTATAACGTTATTTTTTTCACGTGTTGGGTTACATTATCAAAATTTTCATACCCTAACTTTTCTAAAATATTCTATAGCCTATTTTCATCAGAGATAATGTAGGATTCTAATGGTGAAATAATTTTTCAAATCGGTCCAATATTTGTTAAGTTTATTCGTTACATACAAAAATACAAATTTTTCCTCTTTATAATATGCGTATAAATAAATAATAATAAATAATTCAGAAAACAAACAAGCCAGGCAATAAGGATTTGAACTCGCGCTTTAACCTATACATAGTTAGATTTTATGACTGATGGAAAACTGAGCCTTTAAGCTTTCCATCAGTCATAAAACAGATATAGGATTTGGGCGTCTTTATCTATAGGTATAATTATGCATGGTACTACTATCCATGGCATAAGACAGTCTTGTCTTATGCCATGGACGTATAAATTGCGGCGAAGCAATGTCCCCATTACTAATACCCCTGCCCTGGATCCTCTCTTGCAAAATAGTATTTATATTATACAATTTGCATCACATTATTTGCAGAACTTTTCCTTTCAAAATCGGGCGTCCATTCACGATAGAAGTTTTAGTAGAAGAGAAAGAGACCCTCTGGGCCGTAGACGGAGAGCACTACGCCAGCTACGCACACAGGAACCCTAGCGCTTTAGCAGCCAATTGGGTGCAAGTAACGGGAATTAGAGACGCAGCTTTAAAAGTGCAGAAGACTGATGTTTACCCAACTTTAGCCCCAGGGGCAGAAGAGGTAAGATAACAAAACAGTTAAGTTTACACTACTTCATACACTACATTTATTTTAGTTTTGAACCGGTTGTTGCAATAAAAACATTGGAGCAGAGAGTGCTAATAAACACTGTTGATTGGTGGTTGTACTACTATACTATGTTAATTATTAAGATCTATATGTTTTGTTTACTTCATTCGTGATTAAATATTTCCCATCATTACTCCCTTTCTATGGCGGTAGGGCAATTTGAGAATGCCCGCCTTGCTAGCTACTACCCTAAAGGAGAAAATTGTGTATTCAAAATACACAATATTCGGACGTAAAGAGCGTGTAATTTTTACGAGTGCCCAGCTACGTGTGGGGGAGAGTATGCCGGCCAGCATACTTGCACTGGTCGACTATCCTCGTTTGAGATGTCGCGTCTAGTATATATAGGTCAATGATCAAGGCTGACATTTTTTTCAGAGGTGTATTTCTCGTAGTCAAATGGGCATTCTCCCCTGTTTTGTGTAACATGCGCTAAATATTTATTGTAATTCACATCAGAACGTTGTTTTCCCTACTCAGGTGATAATTATGTTGTAGCTAAATTTACTTTGGTATAAATTTATACTTACTATTTTCATCATATTAAATTGCAATACTTGTTAAATAATAACGATTACATGAATTATTATTTTTGATATTTCATGAAGCATGAATTGCTTTGGTTATAAGGTGTTGGTAATTGGTGGACATGGACCTTATGTATAGGTATAGGTTACTTAGGGTCGAGTTTCTCATCTGGTAATTTGACATTTCAGCGAATATTTATACCTACAATTTCAAACTTTATATTTCAGGTACCACTAAGGCCAAGTATAGAAAGCCTAGCGGAGGGTGCCGAACCCAAGTGGCGGCCCAATGTGATAGCGATGTTGACTAATGGAGTTCCTGAAGGTCACCAGTTAGTTATTTATGGAAGGTAATTGAGGCCTATGTACTGTTATAGCATCGTTAAGTAATATCCTTTATTAGCTACAAATACATATGTAAAGTGCAACTCACATACAGTTACCGCTTTGATTTCGGACTCATCAAGTTCATCAAGTTTCTGAAGCAATGATAGCTCAGTGGCATTGGCTATGGACTGCCGCGCAGCAGCTCCAAGGTTTGAATCCCGCCGCGGGCTTGATGTTCACCGCATGGTGAAAGGCTATATTACATATGCATTTTGCGAATGCCCGCCTGGCTAGCGACCACCCTCAAGTAGAAAATCTGTCGCCAAGCACCTAACGGTGTGTTCCGGCAGCATATTACAACGCTCACAGAAAGAAAATTCAAGTTTCACGTGAAGAACATTTTGATGAAGAAATCTTACTACATAGTTTGTGATTAGTCGCCTCTGCCAAGCTAGCGCCTGTCATATACGTAATGCAAATAAATATTGTAATAACTTTACTATATAGTATGTACTTGTTAAATGTGTTAAACATTGTTAAAAAACGTTTAAAAGAATGGCCCCGAGTTTCTTGCCCGTTCTTCTCGCAGTGGCTCTATAATTTTTGTTTGCTGAACGTGGCAGTACAATGTAGTATATTTCAATATTAAAATTTGTAATTGACCTTCATAAGAGCGTCGTAGACGCCTAAATTGAATAAATTATTTTGACTTTGACTTTGAGTCCTTGGAAGCAATGGGAGCTAGTGAAATTACAGGCACATGAGACTGAACAACTAAGTCTCAAGGTGACAAGCGCAGTGCAATTCGTAACTTGTGTGTGAAATGCATCTGTTATAGGCAGAGGTTTATCCGCTTAACATCAGAGGGCCTCGAGCTTGTCCCGTCAAAATAAAAAAAAAATAACCAAGTTACCGTGCGCACAATATTGTGATAATATGGGTATTTTCGACATAATGAAATTTTGATTAAAAAACATTTTTACTTAAAAAATGGAACCGCCTTCAACACTCAAAAGTTTGAAACAGCTTATCGAAGATGTCTGAATGGTGATGAAGTATGTCGTTAATAAACCATTCTATGAAAAATGTGTGTGAGTAAGTGAGAGGCTGAGTACAGGGGCAGAGTAGGCTGACTTCTGGTCAAATGAGGCTGGCTACTGGTAAAAAGTGGCATATTTTGTTTTATGTTTTTTTTTTTAATGATTATAAATACTTTTTACGTTATTGTTGATTTAATAAGAATATTTAAGAAATTGTCTTAAAACTTTATGAGTACAAATTATATCTACATGTAAACTACAGGTACACAAAGTTTAAATTTGTGTTAAAAGGCTGACTACTGGGTGTTTTACCCTACACCTTGTACATTCAATTAATCGAATTATTTTCCTACTTCCTGGCTGAAATGGTTACCGTGGGACATAATAATGTGGTTTGTTATTTAAATCTAGGCTTGGGATTTTTGGAATTTGGGATAACGCTACGCGTATTTTGTTGCATATATTTGAATTTAGAAGAACGCGAGTCTATCAGGTTGTAGACACCATAGAGATATAAAATAGGTAAGTACTATTTTGTATTTTCCGTAGAAAGAGTATTGTAATACATACTCTTTCTACGATATTTTCTGTGGTATATACTCCTTCAAGCTAAAAGTAGGAATCCAACTGAATAGATTATATCCTTTAATGTACCTAATTTCGGCACCGGAAGAGAAAACTGGCAGCTTGGAGAAGGAATATGTTTATCCCGAGTTGTTTATTCCACTGTACTCTAGGGGCGATAAGAATAACTTAAACCGTTTTAAAAAAGTGTTATTCTCGTTTCAGACTACGGCCAATGCTACATTCATTCACGATTGACCTGATGGACAATGCTCGCGAATGGCCCCGTCCGAACATGCACGTGCACGTAAGCGTGCGCGCGCATGCGGAGTCGCACCTCGACCGGCAGCTCGTCGTGCTCAACTCGTGGTTCGGCGAGTGGGGACTGGAGAGACGACAGCGTACGGCAAAACTTGTACCGGGAACTTTTGTAAGTTACCTTCGGGCTCTTACGACACACAAATTTTATTCAAACAGGCATTTATGTTCAGACGTAGGTACGCGGTTTGAGCGTTGTTAGAGGGCGGAGAGCGCGCGCCGCCTTCAAACCGCGTACGTCTGAACAGAGCCTTATACCTAGGTAGGTAGGTGCCTGTGTTAATTTAGGATCCCGTTCACTGCTACATCCGTATATTGACCTTTGGCGTTGGCCTGCGAATGACTTATTATGCTCAATTCTTGGATCGGAGAGTAGGCACTGAAGAGGTGACAGCTTACGGCAAAGCTTACGAGTATATCAGGAAGGAACTCATATTGTATTTAAAGCAGTGTCACTGGTTCGAATTTCACGACACGTTGATAGGGCTATATGCATACTTGTCTGGGCTGCCGGTCTGGCTTTAGCTATATTTTACAATCAGTTCCACTCCGGACTTGCCTGCCACCATCGTCAACAACATCGTGATAAACCAATCTCAGCTTTTGTTATGCCCTCAAAAAATCGACTCATAATGCTGGGCTTTATTACAAAACAACGATAACAAATATAAACAAAAAAGCAAAATTAATATCCGGCGAGGTTCGAACACGGTTTGTCCCTAATATGCTCTTCCAATATGAGCTACTATCGAAGTATGAATGAATAAATAATAACCGGAAGAATAAATAATGTGTTATTATTAATGCTTATGTTACAGTCTGAATTTGTCCTTTTGTTCTTATTATGCTATATTTACAGTTCACATTGACCATGGATAGATGTCGAATGTGACCCACAAAGGAGACAAATATTTCAATTATATATATTTACATAACTCATCTCATATCTAAATATGAAATAAGTATTTAAATTATTCAATAATTATGTTATCATTGCAGGTTACATTCAAAATAGTTCGGAGTCCGGCAGAATGGTCTATTTACGCTGAGAACATCCTAATAGGAGAACTAGAGCATCGGGCGTCCCCAGAGGGCGTAAAGTCAGTTCGTATCCGAGGGGATCTTTACCCAGAGAAAATTTATCTCTGTCCATCCACCAGTTCACCAATATGAGACAGCTGAGCTGCGCAAAATAAGAAATACAATCAGAGATAGTGCCTCTTCAACTCGTAATGGAGGTTAAACGAAATCTATTCGTGGTAAATTGTTGAATGTTCTGGCTTTAAACTAGTCTTAATGAAGCTTCTAGGAAATAAAAAAATCATGTAAGCATATTGATTTGCTGACGTGAGCGTTTATTCCAGATATATTGTCTGTAGTAGCTCGCATATAACGGATAGTAAGTTTGACTAAGTAAGTGAATAAAATGTATGCCTTGGTGTGATTAAAAAGCTCGTATTTTAGCAATTGATCTGGCCGGTATATTACTTTTCTCTATGGATCTGGCATCTGTTCTGAAACGTAGATGCAAAATCGGAGTCAGAATCACTATTCTCAATAATCATTTTTAAACTATTATTTAGTATGTACAACATCTACACATCAAAAGAGCATTTTATATATGAATTTAAGTTTTATTATGATGACTTTACGTGGTATATGTTTATAATTTAACGTGTTTTTAGTTATTTTAAGTAGAAAATATTGTATTTAGGTATAAGCTCATCAAAGACGAAAATATTATGTACCTAGGTACAAAGATTAATCGCTGATTAGCTGAAAGCATTTATATTCATTGTTAGGCTTAAAAATTTGTTATATTGTCAATTAAAATGTCAATAAATAAATCTTAATACTATACTGCCTTGCTAAGTTTTCCCATCGAACATTTCGACCGAAGTATTTCGAGGTTTCCATATTAGTTATTTATTGCTATATATAACATTAAGCTACTAACGTATTTTAAGACAAGACGAATATATTTTACTGTATTGTTGTTATAATATATGTATATGTTTAGGTGTTATTAAGTTGCAATCGTGTATAAATAAATGCATAATAAAGTGAAAATAATGATGTTAAAAAGTGATATTATTGTTTATAATAAACGTTTATTACGTTTCTTGATATTTTATTCGCCAGACTTCCAGCTCAGTTTAAATAAGTAAGTGCTACCTTCCATACAAAATAACGACGTCATTATTTTTTTTCGAACTAGAATCTTTTTTCTGTTTTAGTTCCGTTAGGTAGTTATATGATTTCTCGTAATGAAGAGTGCGGGGTAGTTACCACCGCATGTTTCGATCTAAACTTGTTGACTCGTAAGGTTTCTAGGCCCTAGAGTATTTTTACACATATAAAGCTATATTCTCACTTATACATGCTTTGTTTTGCGGTGATTAATTACTTTTTATTTTATTACTTCTTAGAAATTGAATATCACTTATTTGCAGAACTTAGAGTTGACATAGATTCAACTATGGCTTTTCATATATATATATAACATTTGTTACATGTCATTTATTAATGTAGTCACGGCCAATATATTGTTAAAAAATAATAGAAACATGCAAACCTAATATCAGCAAAGAATCAGAGAGTTGAAATACAAAATGCAAAGAATAAAACAATTTGGATGGACTTAAGAATCCATTCAATCGATGTTTATTCATACATAACATAATAAAGTAAATAGAGTAGGTACTTAATACGAGAAGGGATTCATTTCGTTTTACGTAACCGGTAATAATACATTACTGTGTAGTTAGGATTTCTTCATCAAAATGTTTTTCACTTGCTACTTGAATTTTCCTTCAGTGAGCGTTGTAATAGTTTTTGCTGGGAAACTTTATTTTGTTTGGGAACTTTATCATAAAACCGCACACAATTTCTTAAAAAGGCCCTTTAATTTGTCTTTGGTAATCTAAAACCTGGAAACGCTATTTTATCATTATTCCTAGTGTATAATCGTGATTGTGTTGGATTTCAATTAACAATTTTTTTTACGAACACACATAATATTACACAAATTACATGTCATATACAAAAAGAAACCTTTAGACTCAAATGCAAAAAAAAGTACAAAACCGACAGAAAACATTGTAGGTGATAACATTCTTCAAAAGTAACCGTGTCCGTTAGTCACGGGTTATTAGCTCGTAAACAGAATAAATTACTAACCTGAAATTTTAGTGTTTGTTGTATAACGTTGATCCGATGAGAAATATTGGACTAGAAATTAAATAAAATTATTTTATCAGTGATTCCATTACATAAGAAGTAAGCCGAAGAAAACTCTGTTGTACCTTAGCATGAGGTGTCATCAATGGGGGCCAAAGTTGTCACTCTCTATATATACTGAAAACGCCGATTTATAATGAAATTTTGAAGCTGTGATCAAACCAACAAATTTTTTTATCTCTTGAGGGCTGTTGCAAATAAAGAGACATTACGGAATTAACTTAAGGCCCGACTCGCATTTCGCCAGTTTTCAAGAATCATGCTTATAATATACTTCGGCGCAGAAATTCGAGGTGACAAAATTCAAACCAAGAAAGTCTATCTATTCTTAGTTTACTCATTATAACTACCTATCTACCTACCTATACCCTATTTTATTGGCATGGGAAAAATGCTTTTACGCACACCCACAGCTGCCTTATTTGCTTGATGTCGGGCTAATGATCAGTAATGATCCCACTGCAGACTAAAAACCCTGTGGTGCTCCATTGTCCTTGACTGGTGGTGGTGGGCGCGGGATCGCTCGCTGCAGCCCCCACCGATGCCACTGCCCGCCTAAGTAGGCCAACCTCTGAGAAACCCCCTTCTCTCTCCTACCGCACTGTTTAAAATAGTGTAGCACAATGTAAAATTTATCAATTATCAAACTGCAATATCACCACCAAAACAATTACAAATGAACATATCAAACGCAAAGTCGTTACGCTTACGGCTTTGAGCCGGCAACGATACATCACCAATTCGGTGGACGCGTGATGGTTAATGTCACAGCGTGTCCCGTAGCGAATCTCGTGCGCGCGTTTTATACATTATTAAACTAAAATCTCTGTACCTTGGTCACTTTTCATCCGATTAAAAACAAAAAAACAGTATTTATTGTATCTTCAATGGCTAAAAATCTGCATAAATAACGAAAAACGTCAATCCACGGAATAAGCCACGCTATCGTGGTACCTGTCTATCACATTTATGAAGGGACCTTTTGCGTGAGTACAGTGCAATATTTGCGTGATTGAACAGTAGTGATCCTAGGTGCATAATATAACCTTGTACCTTTTTTTTTAACCGGCGGTATGCCTTTATTAAACAAAATACTATGCACTATTTACAACACTACAGCTACTACAATAAAAGCATTTAGACAACCTATAAGTCATAGCAGACTCATAGGTAGTCCAAATGCTCCAGCCCACTCCCAGACCTTGTACCTATATACTGAAAAAAAAAAACTTACATTGTGTACTTACGTGTTAAATTAATACATCGGAAACGTAATAAATCTTTTTGGTATTTTTGTGATTTGGAGACTGTATTCACCATGGTACAATAATATACTACGCCAGGTATTACACTCCGAGACCGGATGTCATGTACCGGGACACATGCTTGTCAAGCATACCGTCATCAACGGCTCTCAAACTTTATACCTAATTTGAGGAAATTGGGGGCAGTAAAATAACAGTTAATAGATTTCACCTTTTTTATTAATAAAGAAAATCACGTGAAATTGATTTAAGTTACACAGATTAATGATTCTTGAATAAATTATGGTTATCAAGTTCTTACAGTGTATGTTCGTAGTTTTCTTATAATGGGTACCGTCGATGCTAATAGGCCAAAATTTTTCATAGATTGAAATCAAGTAATTATTTTCTATGCCGAAGAAAAAGCCAGTTATCTGTATTTTGGTGTACAATTTAGTTTCAAAGAAAAGCTCAAAAATATCAGAAGTAAAATTTAATTAGGTAGATAAGTTATATAACTAAAGAAATTTTACATTACATACCATATTTAGTAGTCGCAGTAAGAATGAAACAATTTTGCAGGAAATGAAAAAACTTCAAATCACTGCTTTTTCTATTTTTACTCTTACAGTTACTTTTTGCATGGTGGAAGGCCGCGAATGCCCGCCTGGCTAGCGACCCCCTCAAGTAGAAAATCTGTCACCAAGCACCTAACGGTGTGTTCCGGCAGCAGTCCTTGAGAGCCAGTGAAATTACAGGTAAAGAGACTTAACATCTATGTCTCCTGGGGACAGGCGCAGTGCAATTCGTGACTTGTGACGAAATGCATCTGTTATAGGCAGAGGTTAGTCTGCTTAACATCTGGTGGGCCTCGAGCTTGTTCCGTCACAATAGGAAACAATTACATGATTTTTTTTATTATACTCGTAGCTTCCAGAAATGGGCCGACCACAAAATTTGCGAATCACTGCGCATATGTGCATAAGCGAGAGCGAAACAGATGCAAATCATATACGTGAGACAGAGACGGCGATCAAAATGGTGGAACCATAGGCAGACAACTTTTTTCATACCATTTACTGAGATGAACATTGATTCATGTGTGACTATCTATTAGACGTTTGAAATATTGTATTGATATTTTATAACAAAACATTCACATGAAAAATAACCATGAACTTGTATTCTGCTGCAATCATGTTTTAATAAAGAGCCAATGTGGTAATGACGCAAGCCTGTGATTCTTCGGGATCGGGAGTAGAAGACTTTGTTTTCTTAGATTATGGTATTCACTATGTATTATTTTTCTCTATGCTGTAATCTTTGATTTTGATATTTGTATTTCAGAGGCAGGTGTTAAAATATTCAGAAAATCTGTTAACAAATAAAAAAAACTGTGATATTGTTAGGTATGGATAGTAACCGCCACCCTCAAGATCCACAGAGCAATGTCAATAAATTCAGTGGCTACGAACCAGACAAGTTAGTACTTATACCTTCCTAACTTTGCTGTACCACATCTATTTAACCACAGAAATTCAACATTACCTATTTAGATCAATAGCTTTCTGGAACATAATGGTTCTGCTGCATAAAGCATAGGTTACCGTGACTAGGTTACCTTCCTCGTCTGACTAACCTATTAAATTCTAATTCCAATAATCAGTGTTATCCTGGTGTAGCTTATGACGAGTACGATGGGTTTCTTCTCAACAAAATCGTCTGGATTTGACATTGCTATACACATTAGCGAAATTGTTCATCAAGCGGCACAAAAGTAGTAATGGCTGTGATAATAACTATGGTCTGCCACGCTGGGAGTCCATGGTACGAATCACGTTGCTAGCCTGAGCTTCGTTCTTTTTTTAATCAGATTATTGCTTTTAAACACTACTTGGCGTCTCACAACGCCGCATGATGGTATAAGTAGTTGCGAATTCTCGCCTGGATGCTTATACTGGTGATGTGGAGCTGGCTCTAATATATATATATCTGACGCCAAGCACCTCATGGTGTGTTCATTTCGACGTACAGCGAATGATTTTTACAGTGGGAAATTTGGCCATCTGTTTGTCTCGTTTTATTGCTTAAAACTCGTATATTTTCAGATACACCATCGATAATGTATCTCAAACGATCGCAACTCACGAAGACTTGACTCCTGGTAGACCACCATGTCTGACGCAGACGACTATTGCGAAATTCCTGCAACCACTCACCATAGAGCTGGCAGAAGTTCCTCCAAGGTTTAATACAGCCAAAATCTCCAATTTAATAATAGTGTATATACTACTATTAACAATAGTAGAAAAATGATTTATCTTTATATCACAGCATATAACTTCAATATCTAAAGGTCACTTAAAAATATATATAGTATCAATTTCGCCTAATTTTTTTTCCTACTGCGCCGACGTGGGGTCACAAACGCCACGCTAAAGGCCAATTTCATAAAACGAATTCCTAGTTATAAAAAAAACGAATTCCTAGTTATAAGAAATCTTTTACTTATACGTAAATCCTTCAATTTACGTATAAGTAAAAGATTTCCCTTCTTATAATTAATTCTCATGAAGGTTTTAAAATCAGATTGTTTCAAATCTTTGAGTAGGTAATGCTATTCTTTAATCATAAATCGTAAGACTTTATATCCTGATGATAGTAGTCAGTTAGGTTTCTACTAAATATGGTATAGTTAATATTCTTTACTTATTAGATAAGGTACCTGGTTATAGTCGTAGTGTAGTACGACTATTTACTTTTAAATAGTCGTATTTATTACATACAAGTATTATATACATATTTACTTAGAAAAATAGCAAAATAGAAATATTTTATTTTAGCCTTTACATATTTTAGTATGTTATAAGTAACATATTTAACAACATGATCATCTTTTACTTCTTTACTTACCTACTTAAAATAACATATTCCTTAGGCCAAAAATCGATGAACTACCTGACGCGGTTCTTGAGAAAATGGTGGCTAAGGATAAAGCTTTCTGGGTAGACAAGCCTGGGGCTAACGCGTACACCCTTCACGATGCGTATCAAAATTGCGAAATGACCACTGTGAAAGTGAAACCACGTAAGATTCATCATGTTTTTTACCCCCTTTCAAAAAAAAAGAACGAGGTTTACAATTCGTCTTTTTTGTAAATGTTTGTTACTTCAGATATTTTTACTTTTTTTTTTTTTTTTTTTTTAAAGCTGATCGTGATCCATTTAAATTTCATAAAAATCGGTCAAGCTGTTTTTGAGTTACACTCCAATAACTGAAAAGTTTTTCCTATCTTAATGACAAAGTCAATGCCAATTAATTCGAAAGGGCAAAAAAAATTACCTAAAAATGGAACCGACTTCAACACTCAAAACTGTGAAATAACTTATTGCAGTCGATACCATGCGCACAATATTATGATATTAGGTAGGTACTTTTGAACTATCATGGTACCGACTTCAACAAGTTATTTCACACTTAAGTGTTGAAGCCGGTTCCATTTTATGATTAAAAATTATATATTTTTAAAAGTGTATTTTCAGAGTGGCGCGTTCTTTGTGTATTTTTATTTCATTCAGTTCTTAGGACTAAAAGAAGATGTTCTCCCTAGTCCTAAGAGATATTGACAAACCCTGCGTCTCAGTCTCGATAGACTTGAGCAGGCATTTAAATCTCCTACTGACCTTCAGTGAAGAGCAAAATACCGTAAGGTTCCAACATTATTATTGTGATTTGTCAACAGCTCATCAAGATGTGTTTCCTCGTTCATATCAATACGATCTTGACTGTGTGAAATATCGTCGAACTCGTGCTTGTGATGGATTGAAGCAACATTCAGACATAAGAACGGTGGGTTCCATCATCTTAATTACTGAAAATATTTTAGTAATGAAGCTAAGCAGGGTAGGTTCTACGATTTTTAATAACTAGCATAGGGGTCTATCGTATAAATCGTAGAATCTACGAAATAAAAAGTTTCTACCACATATATTTAATTATTTATTTTCAAAGAGTATAACCTCGAACTTGCTTGGGCACTGTAGTACCAAAACGCATTCGGCTCCACACTGTTAAAAACTCTAGAAGTAAGTACAGTAGAGATACTCGTTCCTAATAAAACCACTTTTCTTCTCTTTATTCTTGAAAGATATCATAAAAAATTTGCTATCATCTTGTTTGCACTGAATACAGCTTTATTTCGATATACAGGGTTATTGGTAAAATGCCGACAACATCTTATGGTTGACTTCTGCTAGTCCTAACAAACAAAAAACTTTTTCCTCTCGTAAATTTGTAATTTTGTAAACCTTACTCATTAAAAAAAAGCTTATATGTAATATTTTTGTAGGTACGTGAATATTTTAAAATGTTAGTGTTTTTTTTTATTGTTTGCCATAAGAATCGTAGTATATGTAATTATATGATATTTATTCTTATTCTTCTTATTATTATATTCTTCCTTACTCCTGACACTGTAATCATCATTCCAAGACGATAGTTCTTGTGTCTCGTTTGAAATGTGAAAATGCCATGGTTTAGGATGTGAGTTGATCTATTTTATTTTAGGTAGGATAAAGCTTGTGACAATATTTTTATAAAATAAAGACTCCGAATCTCCATGTATTACTTTTTACAGAAACCGGTTAGTGTACAATGCCGCGATTGTACCAAATTAAACGTACCAGGACTGACTCCCTTTCAACAGGCCTGGGCCCAGGATCCTGGTCAAAAGAGATGGAAATATTATCCAGACCTCTCAGCCACACTTTCCTACCAAAAAATCAAGGAGTCGATGGATGAGTATGAATTTTGTCCCTTTGTTTGTTAATACGGGATAAAGTACGAAGTTGTTGTTTTAAGGGCCCAACGGACAAATTTGAAATTAAATTTAAGAATTACGCAAAAACATTACTTATCAAGTAAAATTATGTTAAAGCTTTCACGGTCTTATAGTATAGTTATTTACCGTGTAGTTACTGATTTTTTGCTCTCGATATTTCGGTACTAATGCAAGCGCCATGATCACGAGTGAACTGAAGTCGGGTGGATGATCGGAAGTCGATAACGGCTTGTACTCTCCGAGCTGTAGACCTCGCGAGCCTGCCCTTGCAGAGCTTACAATTGAATAAAGGTTCACTGCGCATGCTGATGGGGGAATGGGGCACATAATCAAAAAATCTAGATACCTGAGTTATGTACCTAAATAATAAATGATTTCCTTAGAAAATCAATGACATGTGGGCCCAGCGAAAGCTAGTTGTATCAGAAATAGTTAAGTAGTATACAATTATTTTACATACTTGGTAATATTATAATTACATAGTTTTGTTGTTTGTGATCTAATTTTCTCCCGTATTTATCTCGAGCTAATATACTGGTTACTGAAACATCGAAAATAAATAATTGATTATACGAGAGAAAGAGACTATCACTTATAGGCAACAGACGTGCGTATATGTGCAGTGAACCTTTATTCAATTGTAAGATATAGAGACACGCGAGGTTTACAGCTCGTTATATATTTACTAATAGCCTCGATGGGGGCTGCGTGTCATTGATTTTCTTTGACATAAGTCCAAGAAATATTTACATTACATACCAGATTTATAGATTTCTTGACCCATTCTCCCATTAGCGCTGTGAACCTTTATTCAATTGTAAGCTATGCAAGGGCAGACTCGCGTCGCGAGGTTAGAGCTCGGAGAGCCACTAGTTTATTCGGGATATCTCAACTATTACATACTCGTCATATTTAATGGAACCACATGACAAGTACCTACTTTCGAATGTAAAAAAACAGCAAAATCGGTGCAACCTGTAAAGAGTTACGATGAGGTAACACATTTCTTATACAACAAAAAAATACAGTTGTATAAGAACCTCCTCCTTTTTTTGAAGTTAGTTAAACAGGGGTCCAAGTACAAAAAAAAACAGATTTTTTTAGTTTTTTTGTTCTTGCACTTTGTATCGTAATACATACGAGCATCAAAATTTACTATATTAGTCCAATCTCTGCCTACCGTATGAAAAACAATAAAAACTGGTCATGAGCGGGTTGAGCAAAGATCCCGAACTGAATAAAACAATAACGACTTTTGGTTTGGTCTGTACCCTCCGTGTCCGAGTTCAAGTCGCATATATACTCGTAGCTGCTTTTTTTATTTATGCCGTAGGCAAGCTGTATTTAAGGATATTACTTCGAATAATTCTTTGGTTATAACAAGGATAACAATTATTACTATCAATTTGATTCCTGTTACTAATTGTAGAGATTCTGTTTTCCAGCGAAATGAGAATCCTGCTATTTGCAAATTCGAACAAATGCTAATAATTCATCTCTCAACATCTTTTTTATTTCAGCGTATCGCACATGGTTATTTTAGAGTCTGACATTTCATTTCAGGGTTGGACGCCCATTCAAAAATGAAGCAATTAATTGGTACTATCAGAACTATCCCCCAGTAAAATATAATACGATAATGAGAAAATTTTCTAAATAAATTACAAATTTTTGTTATGAATAAAATTTCTACGGATATGTGCGTATATTACTCGAACATTTAGTATGCTCGTGAGTACACAATCAGCGGAGTTTGAAGAGGGTTGACAAATTTCGCTATAGTTTTTTTTTAAACAATCTTCTTAGGTACAAACACTAAAAAATTGTAGAATGTCGGTAGTTAAGTGCTGATCATACGCCGCGCAGCCTGCGCCAACGTCGCACTCACAACACAGTCGCGAGCGCTTTTACGAGCATACATACTTGAGTGTCGCTTCTTTACTTGAGTATAATATGTTTTGTGCCTGTGGTAACTATTAGTAATTAAACAACTTTAAACTAAGATTTTTTTACCTGTAGATCAATTGTTTGCCCTCCATTTTTACTAGACGAATTCAGGGTAATCGCCTGAGTCACTACCAGTCTAGCACTTCCGAGCGTCCGGTGAATACATCGCCGCTAATCGTGTTTTTTCGGAATAATCTGTGGACAGTACACCTTCCTTGTGTCTTTAGACTCTGCACCAATTATACAGGCACTGTTGTGAGAGATAAGAAAACTGTTTCATTTCACGCGTAATTATTGCTTTTATTGTTGAAATAGAAAATATCGTTATTTTGTTTTATCTTTGGAACGAATCTCAATGAAATGGATGAGTGAGATATGTGTATCGTTTGGTGTGAGAGAGTGAAAGAGATGCAGCATAATGGTGATCGGAACGTCTCGTGGCGGTTCTGTGGTAACACGAATTGCTTATTTATCTCTTTCTAACGACAGATATGACGCATAATATTTGAACGTTCTTTCCTTGTCATTACAAACTGCTTATAGATGTGCGTAGGTATATACATAGGTAAATTCTAGTAAGCTTTTAGGGCAGTGGTGTTCGGATATAACAACTCTAAGTATTTCAACTCTCTGACTTTAAACGGTTATAATAATATTTATCATTATTCTTGCTCCGACGACGTTTCAAACACTTCGCAGTGACCGGGTCATGGGTTCGGGTTTATACGTCACTTGAGTTATCAATAAATTATTTTGTACTACCTGTGTGCGTGTGCATTGAGTGAGCACCCTCAGAAAAAAATTAATAAAATAGGATAATTTAGTAAAAGCTCTAAATCAATTGTAAAACCAATATACCTTTTTGTAAAAAGATAAAATAGAAGATAAATCGATTATAATATGCTCACTCAGTTCTCACAGAAAACCATCAATATATTTAAATCTATTGAGTTTTCAAAAAATAATTGTATACTAGTTTTTAGTAAAACTTGTGAAGAGTATAAGTTTGTATTTACAGATCACCTAGTGCCGTATTTAAAAAATTACAAATAGTTAATTGTGCTCACTCAATCCTCCAATTTCGCAAGGGCAGATTGCTCTGTAATGAACTATAAAATTAAATTTCGTTATATTACTCATGTTTAGTTATTGTTCAATAGTATTTCGTAACATACTAAACGAAACTCTTTTGTGATACATTTATAAGTAATTAATTATTTTATATGCTCACTCAATCCACACATTTATGAAAATCAAAAAACATGAATATCATTACATTTGTAACCATTACAAAAGGCCCAGATAGCTCATGTTTTAGTAAAAATTTTTACTAAATATCTACTATTTCACTTCTACTATTTTATGAGATATCCTTATTTTATTGTTTGTATGAAATTTCGTAATGTAGGGTAACCATCCATTATGTAAAAGTTCCTATATACCGAACAAGGTTTTTTCTTTTATATATGGCTTCACATATATTTGTTTACAACCATTGTAGTTTTACAAATATTATAAGTCAATAAGCTATCCTACTAATATTATTAATTAGTATGTGTATGTTAGTTTCTCACCACTCGCCTCCAAAACGACTTAAAGGGTTGCGATGATATTTGAAACATAATACAAACCTGCTTCGAACATAATCACAATAATTTATTTCAGAAAAACATTTAAAATATAATCTAATAAATACTAACATATGGTGGATACCTATATCTTAAAAGCTATGCAATGTTTTCAATAAACCCCAACCTAAGCAAAGCCTGTATCTTGGGCGCTCATTCTACCAAAGATTTTTGATTATTACTTTTATAGCAATAGGAAGGTATGGAAAAAACTGTACTTTCAAATTTTGACTAAAATAGGATGAAACTCATTTAAATATATCTGATTGTATAAATTACAATTTGGTTTCGTATAGTGCTAACTTTACAAACAGAAAAAACAAATTAACACCAGAAAATAATTCATATAAATAATTCTTCTTTAGATATTCATAATCCGATCATTCACGTACATATCTTTATACCACACCCACTCAGAAAGTGTCTCATTATTCGTTCAAAAATATGTTATAAAGTTCTTAATTTCTCCCTTATATATTTAAAATTCTAATTATTAATATGCGGCGGGAATTGTTATATGGAATATTATTTGTTCCTTCCGTAGCAGTGAAGGAAAGTTGTATGAAAATCCAATTATTTTTTGAAAACTCAATAGATTTAAATTTATTGATGGTTTTCTGTGAGAACTGAGTGAGCATATTATAATCGATTTATCTTCTATTTTATCTTTTTACAAAAAGGTATATTGGTTTTACAATTGATTTAGAGCTTTTACTAAATTATCCTTTTTTATTCATTTTTTTCTGAGGGTGCTCACTCAATGCACACGCACACCCGTCTGTTTCGTTAAGGCTTACCCTTAGCAAATGAACTGTACGGTTTTTCATAAAAATTTACCCATCACAGAACCACCACATTGAACTATCAGAGAAGTGTTATTTTCACAAAGGAAATTGCTAAACCCACTGCCGTATATCAATCCGAATTAATAGTCCTTATTAAAACGGCAAAACAAGAGAATATTACTAAGTTTCAATCCTTTGTCTAAGCCAGATATAAAATAGTGGGTATTGTTAACGGGTTACTTTATGTTATTTCATTGATTTATCTCTTATTTTGAGTTCTTGGAACGTATCCTCTACTTTCCTATACAAATTACCGTCCCGTATCCACGGTTCCTATATTCGTGGCATATTTACGGAACGTATACCCCGCGAATAAGGATCTTTTACTGTACTTTATTCACCGTGTTTCACAAAAATAACAAAGTATCGATAATATCGATACCTTATGGCATGGCGTACTGCACGAATTAAATTGGAGCCATATAATTTACTCAGACCGAATAAAAAGTATTTGGTCTGAGATAATTAAAAAACGTTTTTCTATAGAAATCTTAGAAAATTGATACATTGTGTAATATGTGTCGAAAAACAATTATTAGGTTTTTGAACTTACTTGTCTTCATCTAGTTGAAATATTCCAGTATATAACTTTTCTCTTTTTTTATGATTATATTATTGTCATTCCTGTTGTACGTAGTAATAAGTTCTACGTACAACAGGAATGAGCTCTATCTGTGCATCATGCAGCTAAAATAAAGAAAATAAAACCTTATGCTAAGGTCGTAAGAGTCTTGTTGCGCGCAAAATAAAAATGAAGCAGAGTGAGAAGGCTGCCACTGAACCCTGTGTCCCGTTCTTACAATGACTTAGAGTTGAGTTAAGTTGATTTCAATCCTTTCGTTGTTTGTAAAAAAAATTGCGATTAATGTGTTGTAATCAAGTAAAAACATTTACTTCTAAAATGCTTCTAGATATAAATAATAATTTATTACCGACGTGTTAAAGCAATATTATTTGTTGCTACGTGTAAAGCCTTACTAACGCAAAAATTTTGCGTGTGGCGTATAGGTTTTCTTTTATTTGTATGAAATACGGACACCTGACCTGACAAACCTAAATGAAATCGTCGACTCGAAATTAATACCGGTGTGTTTTTTGATTACGTGATATATTTGAAGAATTTTAATAAAAATGGGGAGAATTTGTGTCGTGGAGGCCTGCAGAAGCGAGTTTTATCCTGATTATGGTTTATCTTTTCACAAGTAATAGTTTTAAACATAATTTGTTAGTGAAGAATTACGGTGACCATGCATGACGATCTAATCCTTTTTTTATTTTATTGTCATGAGGAAAATGCATTTACGCATACACACCCGCCAAGGAGCAGGTGGTTATGTAGGACTTAGGATCAATAGGGACCCCACTATCGACTAAAAACCTCATGGTGTTCCGTCGTCATCGAATGGCAGCAGGAGCCATGGAGTCACTCGCGCTCTCATCCGCAGCCCCCATCGACGTCGCTGCCCGCTTAAGCGGGCCCAGCCTCTGGGAATAACTCCCCCCCCCCAATGTGCCACTTTGTGGGATGCCCACGAGGGCATCCTCACCTCATGAGGACCTAACCCTGATGGGGGGTACCGGCTGTTCCCACGGCCGACACCCAAGGTCCTCTGAGCGGCGACGGAGTGCGAGTATGATTGGCTCGTCTTCGTGTCCGCGCTCTGCGGAGCGGGAAAAGGAGAGAGATCCTCTCTCTGTCCCGCTCCGCCACCCCCTGCGAGACGATTGTCTCAGAAAACGAGGCCACCGCCTCCCACGACCTCTTGTCACCGACCATCTTTACGATGATGGCCGTCAAAGAGAAGTCGGGTCACTATCCAATCCTAGTTCAAGAACAAATAATTTAAATACCTATGCATTTTTTATTCCTTTCTCTATTAAAATAACTTTGTTTCAATTTCAGATTTCCTAAAGATCCTAATGTTAGTTTAACTCATAATGCAAAATTAGAGTCAATGAAACATATATGCTCGGTTTGCAGCAGAAACTTCACAATACTGTTTTATTTAACAATATCTGATTTAGAATGAAACTTAAATATAAACTTAACTGTTTTTCTTACCTAATTAATGAAAGGTACCGTAATTTTATCTCATTCCAGCTACATGTCGTATACCACAAGGACCAGTAGGTAAGTACCTACCGAAATGACGAGAGTGTAAAAAGCAAGCAAAAACAGTAAATGTACAGTGCTGCAAAGGGCAAGTTTATCAGTAGCATCTTCGATTACAATCCATTTGAAGCAATGATCTGCTGACGTCAGATCACAAATATTTGTTTATACATATTATTCTTAAATCATATTTCAATATAGTCACCATCGCCAGTTACTGAGCTCTCGTTCGGCTTCAATTTTGCGACAATAGCTCATTCCTGTTGTACGTAGTACATATTACTTCCACGATTATTGTACATACAGGGCCGCGTTCCAAGCCTCAGAGTGTAGTTGTTTGGTTGTTTTATCTTATTCCAAAGTTTCGAACCCCTCGGTTGTTTTATAATCTCAAATTAGATATTTGGTTGGGAACTAGCAAAATATATAGACGTTTTATGATTTTGAAAAAGCAATAGCCTACTGAACAAGCAGTTACCTACAAAATACAAAAGGGTGCATATAATTCTCTCATCAAGAAATGTCAAGGTCATGTCAGTTGAATATTCGACCTTTTAACGATGAAAGATAAAAAGTTGCGCTTTACTCGAAGGTTGTGAACGACGTTAGACGTTAGTGTCGGTTTTGAATGTTGAGATGGATGATAGGGCTTGGGTGCAAGCTTCCCTCCCTGTGAGGTTGGGGGGCATAGGGATACGCAAAATTTCTAGTGCGGCATTACCAGCTTTTTTATCTTCTGTACACAGTACACACAAATTAGTAGAAAAAAATCTTGCACGATCTTTAGGCTCTTTCGATGTAGCATATCTGGCTGAGGCCAAAAACACATGGAGACTGGCTTGTCCAAATACTGAATTCCCAAAAATGTTGTAATCTCAGAAGCAGTGGGATCGGCCGCTATGCGAGCTAACACGGAAAGATCTTTTAAATACGTGTTCTAGCATCGCAGATCGTGCTCGTATTCTCGCTGTTTCTGTGTGGGAATCTGGTCTTTGGTTACAGGCCATTCCTTCTTACAAAACTGGTAGCCTTATAGATCCATCCGCTTTTCGTCTACCTATTAGCTTACGCTTGGGTGCAAGGTGTTGTGTTGCACATAACTGCCAGTGTGGTACTGCAGTTGATCAACTCGGTCACCATGGCCTCTCCTGCTCGAAGTGCTGGTCGAATTTTTTTTTTTTTTTTTTTTTTTTTATTGCCGATAGGCTAGCCTTTGACCACTATCTCACCTGATGGTAAGTGATGATGTGGTCGAAGATGTTGTTCAGGCTAGCCTAGAATGACTGGCTCTCAAGGATAGCTGCCGGAACACACCGTTAGGTGCTTGGCGACAGATTTTCAACTTGAGGGTGGTAGCTAGCCAGGCGGGCATTCGCAAAATGCCCTACCACCATGCTATAACGACTGCCATCCTAAGACAACAACCGGGACCGACGGCTTAACGTGCCCTCCGAAGCACGGAAGCGCTCAGTAGTATGTCACCACCGGTCACCCATCCAAGTCATGACCGAGGCGGACGTTGCTTAACTTTGCTGATCGATTCAAGATGGCCAAGCTAACTTCGCTACGAGCGCTTCAAAATTTCCCGCCACGCCAGCCTTAACGATATCATTCGCCGGGCTTTTGCCAGCGCCAATGTTGCAGCTATTCTGGAACCGAATGGTCTGATGCGTGACGATGGTAAAAGACCTGACGGCATGACTCTGGTTCCGTGGAAGTTAGGACGGCCCTTAGTGTGGGACGCTACTTGCGTAGACACTTTAGCGCCTTCACATCTTTCTGAAACCAACATGAGGGCTGGCGCTGCGGCTACTTCGGCGGAGCAACTCAAGCGGCGCAAATATGCTAACCTCGGTATGGGTTACATATTTGAGCCGTTTGGTGTAGAGACGTTAGTTCCGTGGGGACCGGGAGCTCATCGTATTTTCCAAAACTTATCTGAGCGCTTGTTCGATGCGACGCGTGATCAAAATGCTGGCACATATTTGGCTCAACGAATAAGCATTGCAATTCAACGGGGCAATGCTGCCAACATGTTGGGCACGCTGCCAACTGGGAGTGGGCTGGAGCATTTGGACTGCCTATGAGTCTGCTATGACTTATAGGTTGTCTAAATGCTTTTATTGTAGTAGCTGTAGTGTTGTATATAGTTCATAGTATTTCGTTAGAGTGAAAAGTTACACTCCGAGTGCGCTTCCTAGGTTCCGAACGACCTCCACGTTGTAGCTTGCTACATACTAGTAATCTGTGGGTTAGTACTGTTATATAGAGGTGTTATATTAGGATCGTATTTTCGTATTCCTATTATCGAATATCACGCTCAGCCAATATTATGATATCTAACCTATTACTGGCTTATAGTCAAATAATAGTGACAACTTATCATATTATTCGTTCATAAAAGACGCGCAATTTAATCGTTATTGGTCAAAATATTATGTGTAATAGTTGACAAATCGCTCACGTTATTGATATATAAATACAGTGATTTACTTTGCCTTACTTTATACTTTAACAGATCTAGGACTGTCAACGAAATTGACAATGATTTATAAGTTGTATTTACATTATAAGAACAGAATAGAAAACTCTTAATTGTTACACCACATTTAAAATATTAAAGTTTACATCATAAGATTTAATTAAATAATAATAACATAGTGTTACAATGGGCGGTCTTATCACTAAAAGTGATCTCTACCAGGCAACCTTAGGACGGAGTTGAATAAACAAAACTATTGGGGCGGGTGTAGTCTAACAATTAACAATGAAAAAGTACAAATTCATAAAAATATTTTAAAAATAATACTTATTTTATTAGTGTTTCTAAACAAATATATAAAAATAGCATGTAAGTTTTTAAAATAAATAACTACACATATAATATATATATATATATATATATATATATACATATATACATATCAATATACATAAATAGATAATGATATACATATATAAATAAAACATATAAAAATACATATCATAATATTATCCCATATAAAGCCTAGAAATTTTCAAAAATGTAGTGCAAAATTAATTAGACAAATAAAACTTTTTAACTTGATCCTTGAACATTCTGAGAGTTGGTGCTTGTCTTATAGATACAGGAAGAGAATTCCATAAGCAAGCAGCCTGAATAGTGAAAGATTTGCTATAAAACGAACTCGTATGAGGATGGATTTCAAGTGTAAGATTTTCTGATGACCTTAAAGTGTATGAAGAACAGTGAAGGAAATCAAAACGTTCCTTGAGATAGCGCGGGGATGTAGGATTAAACAATATATTGTAAAGGAGACTGAGAATATGAGCATTCCGGCGAAAACGTATTGTCAGCCAATTGAGCTTAGAACGAAACTGAGAGACGTGATCATATTTGCGTAAACCAAATATGAATCTAATACAAACATTTTGAAGACGCTCAAGTTTATCTAGCTGTTCCTCCGTGAGATCGAGATAGCAGGCATCAGCGTAGTCAAGAATTGGAAATAATAGAGATTGAGCTAATGCAATTTTAGTGGCTGTTGGAAGAAAGTTGCGCAACCTTTTTAAGGATCCTGCTGCGGCAAATAGCTTGCGACTGGTAATTTGTAACTTTTGATCCCACCTCATATAGCGATCCATTGTTATTCCAAGATTCTTAACAGAGCTACTAAAGGGAATAGCAATACCACCAAAAAAAACTTGAGGAAGTAATACCCAGTCAATTGTTGACATTAATCTTGAGCTACCAATAACTATTGTTTGTGTCTTTATGGGATTTACTTTTAACCCAAAAGAATTGCTCCATTTAGCTATGCGATCAAGATCAGCATTAACAATCTGAATGGCTTCAGATAGTTTATTCACTGGAGCCTTAGAATAAATCTGTAGATCGTCTGCATATAGGTGGTAGGAAGAAGTGAGGTTGTGAGAGATCGAATTAATAAACAAAGCAAACAATAAAGGAGATAAGACGCCACCTTGCGGGACGCCTGCAGTCGTGCTACACCACGAAGAGTACCACCATCTTCAAGGCGAACACGCTGCCTGCGCCCGTACAGATAACTGTGAAACCAATCAACTACCGTTGGAGAAATGTTAATTGAGCGAAGGAGAGCAAGAAGAATGTCAAAATTCGCAGTGTTGAAGGCGTTGGTAAAATCTAAAAGAGTTAATACAGTATTTTCGCCGTTGTCCATTCCTAGACGGATATCATCAGTAATTTTGATGAGAGTAGTTACAGTGCTATGCCCAGGTCGAAAGCCAGATTGAAAAGGGTTTAAAAGTTTGTTACTAGTTAAGAATTTGCTAATTTGGTTGTAGATAAGACGCTCGAGCACTTTTGACAGGAATGAAGGATTGAAATGGGTGGATAATCGGAATAAGATTTAGGGTTTGATTTTTTAGCCAAGGGAATAATTTGAGCGTCTTTCCAGATTGAGGGAAATACTCCATCAGAGACGGAATTATTAAAAATGTGACAGAGAACAGGAAGTATAACATCTAGGATGGGCATTACCATGTTGCGACTTATGCCGTCAACACCAACAGCATTGGAAGTGATTGAAATTACGCTCTTCTTAACATCGCAAGCAGATAGTTGATTAAAAATAAATGGCGAATGGTCGGGAGTCGGTAAGGTTGAAAGGTAACGTAGGGTATTATTTGTATCTGAGATGTTAATATCAGACAGCGAAGAGAAATGTTGGTTTAGAGAATTGATATTTAAATCATTTGGAATTGATTCTTGTCGTGATTTACCTATTCCCAATGACTTTTTTCAAGACGAAAAACGTTGTGATACGCCACGCACAAGTGTAGCTCCGTATTTATTTACATTTTAAATTGGAAAATGACGCAAAAAACTTGTGAATCCTTATTGCGAGACCTCATCAAGACTGTCACTGCTCTTGGTGGTAAGGTCACGTCACTGGAAGCAAGGATCGCCGAGCAAAATTCAATTATGATAAAAAGTAATGAAGAAATCGCTAAGCTCAAATCGAAGATTGAGGGTAACCGAAAACTGACGGCTCCGAGCGCTTCGGCTCCTACTGCAGCGGATCGACCCATCCGACAGGTGAGAGTGAAAGCGAAGGCAACAACCGCTGCGACCACCGCCCCGCGTGCGACAAAGGAAACACGACTGGCGACTGCCGATGTCACGAAGACCCCCGAGGTGAGCCGAACCACTTCTACTTCCCCGTACGCGGGTGTCAATGTTGCAATCCCTAATAATGTGTCATCACAACAAGGTGGGGCCCCACTGTCAGCGAGTCAAGAGGACAAGGTGACTTTAATAAATACGACTACCGAATGGCAAGTGCAATCAAAACGAAAACGTTTGACAAAAAAACAAAGACCAATTTTGGTAGGCTCTGGAACATCTAGTAATGATCTCCAAACAGTAGAACAATTTAAATACATGCAAGCGTGGTTTTTCAAGCCCACCACTACCGAAAAAAGTATCCGGGACCACGTTAATAATATAATTAAAAGCGAAAAATCTTTCGTGGAAAAACGTCATCTAAGAACAGACCGACATGCAGCATTTATTATTGGTATTCCGCTGAACGATTACGATCATGTTTACTCGCCTACAGTATGGCCACCGGGTGTTAGGATTTCCGAGTGGACATATTTTCGTGCGTCGCCCCGTGAGCGGGGCGATAATGCAAGCCGATCGAGCTGTCCCGGAGCTACAATAGATCAGTTAACATGCATCAGGCATCACTAAGTTCACTCCAACAACGTGGGATCGTCGTATGCCATCAAAATATTGCATCTATTGACCATAAGACTCAAAGATTGGAAGTGCTGTTGAGTAGCGAACTAAAATGCAACGTTCTCGCAATAACTGAACATTGGATGACAGAACCAAATTTAAACTGTGTTTATATAAATGGTTTTAAGTTAGCCTCTAAATATTGTAGGAAACAAGTAGCTCACGGTGGATCGTGCATATTTGTAGACGAAAACTTAAAATGTGTTGAAAATTTGGATCTTGTGAATCTGTCGGAGGAACGATATTGCGAGATATCCGCGATAGATATTATAGAATTTGAAATCACAGTAATTTGCATATACCGCACTAATTTGATTAGTGGTAATGACTTTCTTTACTATTTTGAACGTTTGCTCGATAAGCTAGCCCATCGTGATAGAGACTTTATCGTCGTTGGCGATTTCAATATTAATTGTTTGTCCGACGATTATCCCGAAAAAAATAAGCTTTTGGATCTTTTATCAGCCCACAACACGGTAAATATTGTAGACTTCCCTACTCGTGTAACGGCCACGACAGTGACTTGCTTGGACCATTTGTATACAAACATGGCAATTGAGCGTGTGCGGGCTGCCCCCGTGGTGACCAACCTGAGCGATCACTTCGCGGTGCGGGGGGGTGCCCGACGCGCTTGATTAGGGACTTCTCACAATCTAACCGTGCCAGCTTCGCCGCCTCAATAGACAGTATAGACTGGCGGGAAATTTTTGAGCGCTCGAAGTCAGCTGATGAATTAGCTTCGTCAGTTATAAATATACTTGTCAATAAAGCCGACGTATGCTTTCCAATGAAGAGAAAACACAAAAAGTGCGACTCATCGTGGGTAACTCCCGATATTAAAAATTTGAAAGAACTTTTATTTGAAATGCTAAAATTAAATAAAATATTCCCAAATGACATACACATTCAACCTGTAATAGATAAATTGAACTTAAAATATAACGTGGCAATTAATGATCAAAAATCAAATTATTATGCTAAATTAATAGTTAATAGCAGAAGCGCTTCAAAGGGTATGTGGGCAATTGGTAACAAAGAGAGAGGAAAAAACAACTCGCCTAAACTTAATTTTACTGAAATTGTAGTAAACGATGACGGTAAAAAGTTTTCACACCCCAAGGAAGCATTAGATGCAATGAACGCACGGTTCCTCAACGCAGCGGTAGCGTGCGGCTCCCCGCAGGCGGATATCGGCGCTGTGCGTCGCGCCTTGTCAAGTGCTCGCGCGGCCGCGGACCGCTCGCTGCGGCTGCGTCCCTTTACTGCGGACGAGGTGTATCACACGGTCACCACACGCATACCGCCCAAGCAATCGAAGGACGTGTATGGTCTCTCTATGGAGATGCTAAGGACGACCATCATACCCTTGGCGCCTCTGCTATCGTCCTTATTTAACACATGCTTAAAAGAAGGATCATACCCAGGTCGTTTAAAAGTGAGCAAAATATCACCAATTTTTAAGGGTAAGGGAAAGAGGGAAAATATGGATGGATATAGGCCTGTTTCAATAATTCCCGCAATTGCCAAGATTTTTGAAAATGGATTGAGTTCTAGGCTAATAGAATACTTGTCGTCGACTAGCGCACTATCCGACCGGCAATATGCTTACCGTGCAGGACGCTCAACTACTAGCTTAACTAGGGAAGTCGTTAGGCGGGTGGTGGCCGCTCGCGAGCGCAAACAGCAAGTCGCAGTCCTATGCTGCGATTTATCCAAAGCGTTTGACGTAGCTGACCACGCTGTGCTGGCAGTTAAATTAAAGCATTATGGAATCCATGGGAAGTCGTATGAATTGTTGACAAATTTATTGCGAGGAAGGTCCCAAATTGTAGACGCTGGAGATGGCAGGAACAAGTCTGACCCGCTTTCGTCTTCGATGGGGGTGGCGCAGGGATCCTCTGTATCCAACATATTGTTTTCCCTCCTTTTAAATGATCTGCCAGATGTCGTGACAGTGGCAGACGTACTACTGTATGCCGATGACGTTGCAGCAATCGTCACTGACGCTACGGTGGATCGTCTTGAAGAGAGGCTGAATGAGGTGGCTTCGACCCTTGCAATATGGTTTCATAGTAATGGGCTGGCACTCAACCTAGGCAAGACGCATTTCATCCACTTTTATCAGGTCGGTAATTTATCACCTCTGGCGGTTAAAGTGGACGGTGCTATGATAGACCAAGTAGAAAACACGACTTTCCTGGGATTTGAAATAGACAAGGGGCTGACGTGGGAGTGCCATGTTCACAAACTGTGTGGAAAATTAGGAAGCGCCTGTTATGCGCTCAGTAGAGTGTCCCGAGTGGCCCCCGCTGAGGTGTCACGCGCGTGCTACTTTGCGACGGTGCACTCGCTGCTGCAGTACGGCGCGGAGCTCTGGGCGCGTTGCGCACAGTGGGAGAGAGTCTTTCGAATGCAGAAACGTGCATTAAGAGCAATTATGCGAATACCGCGAGACACCTCCGCAAGACCGTATTTTAAAGAACTTGGAATTCTCACATTGCCTGTCATCTTGATTCTTCAGGTGGCAGTATATGTGAGAGACAACTTGGCACTATACAAGAAAAACAGTGACAATCACTCGTACAGCACCCGCAACTCAAACAAGCTCGCGGCAGTATCACGCTCCCTAGCCAAGTCGAGCAAATTGACTCATATACTGGGTCCCGCCGTTTACAATAAGCTCCCCGACGATATCGTCGCAGCGCCCAGCATGGCCTGCTTCAAGTCCCGTCTGAAGCGCTGGCTTATCGTGCAAACGTTTTATAGATTTGAAGAGTTCATGACATTGTAGATAGTATTTCGTAAGTTATGTCCAAATTATTTCTATTTTAATTATTATTATTATTGATTATTATTATTATTTATTATTATGGATTATTATTATTAATTATTATTATTGTAATTGAACTGTTTTTTTAACATTATGAATCTATTGTATTTGAATTTAATAATTATTATTTATAGATGTAGGTATACACATGTATACCCAACATAATTGCTAACTAGACATGTAAATTTATTTTACCAATAAATGAGTATTTGAGTATTTGACCTGAGAAATTTCCAAACTTTGGCAGGGTCCTCATTAGCGACAGATTTGTGAACATGGTGGCGTAAAGCATCCCTACACACCATATTGCAGCGATTGCGAGATTTCACATACACAGCTTTATTTTCATCACAAGGTCTACGCTTGTATTTACTTTTAGTGACTACTTTTTTATGCATTAACACTTTTATATCATTGGTTAACCATGGAGCTGGAAGGTGCTTTAATTTTATAGCTCGAAGAGGGGCATGCTTATCATACAACTGTGTTAATAAGGAGTTGAATATAGCAACTTGGTCATTCACAGTCACTGCATCATATACCGGAGACCAGTCGACTAAATGGGCATCATTAAGAAAAGCTACCTGGTCCATGCCACTAAAATTGCGCTGAAGTATGATTTTAGGTTTAGCTTTCGGAGGACGAATTTTGTAAGATAGGAATATTAGATCATGATACGAAAAGGCATCGGCGGAACATTGACCGTGCTTTGCAACATGCTGGGTGGATGATACTATAATCAAGTCGAGAAGTGAAGGAGTGTAGTTAGGGGAGTGATGAGTAGCATTTAGAGGTAGAATATGCATGTTGCAGGAATTAATCACAGCTTCCAGTGAGATAGTACGACAATCACGTTTGAGAAGACAGGTGTTGAAATCACCCATGATAATGGTATGGATATATGAAGGGGTAAGATCTTCAAGGATCTGTTCAAATGATGAGACGTAATTATTACAAGAAGAGTTGCTATAATAGGCTCCGAGTAAGATTTTATTATGTGAAAGAATAAATATAGATTAGGATTATAGATAGATTATTAATTCTAGGTTAGCCTGAACAAACAACTTCGACCACATCATCACTTACCATCAGATGAGATAGTGGTCAAAGGCTAACCTATCAGGCATAAAAAAAAAAGATTACTTTATGTTCCTTCTGTTTTTAATGTTTTTTTTTTAATGTATACTAGCTTTCCGGGCGCGGCTCCGCCCGCGCGTATGTCGGTTATCGCGCGAAAACATCAACCTCTTTTGCGCAGTCGGATAAAAACTATCCTATGTTTTTTCCCGGGTCTCAAACTATCTCCATACCAAATTTCATTCAAATCGGTCCAGTAGTTTTGGCGTGAAAGCGTAACAGACAGACAGACAGACAGACAGACAGACAGAGTTACTTTCGCATTTATAATATTAGTACTGAAGTACTGATAATATTTCAAAAATAGTGTGTAATAGGCAGCGTTACAAAAATAGGTAAATACTAACCCATAACATTGCATAATTAATAATAATCTATCGATATCCATTGCCTGGTCTCATTGTGATTATCCACGAAGCTCCTATACAAGTAGCGACATGCAAGGTCCGAGCCCCGAGGATACAATTCAAACTGGAATGTCGGCGTCGCATTCTCTCGTGACGAGCGAGAATGAGATGGCAAGTCACAGGCAACTGTAAGGAAGAATAGCGTCACTCGGTCGCTCACTATTATTTGAATAACCTTTTACGACAAAATTCATATTACCTAATATTAAACTTCTGTCTTGAACCTATTACATATACCTTTTTTTTTTTTTTATTTGCATGAGGAAAATGCATTTACGCATACGCACCCGCCGGGGAGCAGGTGGTTATGTCGGGCTCAGGGTCAAAAGGGACCCCACTACCGACTAAAAACCTCATGGTGTTCCGTCGTCATCGACTAGAGGCGAGGGCCGCGGGGTCACTCGCGCTCTCATCCGCAGCCCCCGTCGCCGTCGCTGCCCGCTTAAACGGGCCCAGCCTCTGGGAATAATTCTCCCATGCCACTTCGTGGGATGCCCCGGAACACGAGGGCATCCACATCTCATGAGGACTTAATCCTGATGGGGGGTGCCGGCTGTCCCCACGGCCGACACCCCAGGTCCTCTGAGCGGAGATGGAGTGCGAGCACGATCAACTCGCCTCCGTGTCCGCGCTCTGCGGAGTGGAAGAGAGAGAGGGTCTCTCTCCCTTTCCCGCTCCTCCGCCTCCCTCTGCGAGACAATAGTCTCGCAAAACAAGGCCACCGCCTCCCACGACCTCTCATCACCGACCATCTTTACGATGATAGCCGGCAAGGAGAGGTCGGATCCCACAACCGCGATCAGGGATCGCCGCGGTCCCGCTCCTCCTGGGCATGTCTCCAGTGCGTGCTGGGCGGTGTCTTCCGCAAAGCCACACTGGTGACAGGCCGGGGAAGGCTCCCTTCGTGCGACGTTACACAAGTATCTCCCGAAACAGCCATGTCCGGTGAGAACTTGTGTCAATCTGAAGGAGAGCCTCCCATGCCTTCTTTGGACCCACTCTCTGAGTATGGGCCGGATCGCATCGAGGAGCCGTCGAGCGCCGGCCCCCCTCTGTGTGGGTCCTGCAAGGAGCCTCTCACCCCACGTGGTGAGAGCTGCTGCCCTGGCGTCATCACGCCAGTGCGCCACCTCCCGCGGCACCGGTCGCTCGTCCCGCTCCCGAGCCTGCACTCTGCGTTGGTAGACCGAGGCTAGGACTTCGGCCTCAAGGTCCCAAGGGAGCAGTCCAGCGAGGACGCATGCCACCTCACAGGAGAGTGTGCGGTATCCCCGACACACTCTCACTGCCATTACCCGTTGCGCTGCGAGTAGTGCAGAGATCCCCTCACGGCGGAGGGAGCCCGCCCATATTGGCGCACCGTAAAGGGCCATGGAGCTGACCACCGCTGTAAAGAGGCGGCGGCAGCTCCCCCCTCCTCCCCCGGTATTCGGGAGGAGGCGACTTAATGCGCCAGCTGTCCCCAGGAGTTTGGGGGACAGCTTCCGCATGTGTGCTTCGAACCTCAATTTACTGTCGAGGACGACGCCGAGATATTTCAGCGTCGATCCGACTGGAATGGAGGTTCCGCCCACCACGATGGTGGAACCTGCAGGTGGTGCCCGTCGTCGGCCATAAAAATAAATAGCCTCAGACTTATGGAGCGCTACCTCCAGGCCCAGCATCCGGATTCTTGCCACGACCGTCGCGACACCAGCTGTGGCCAGGATCGCGGCCTCCCTGTAATCACCTCCCCTAGCGGTAACCAATGTGTCGTCAGCGTAACAAACGACGCTGACGCCACAGAGATTAGCACCACGAAGAACCCAATCATATCCGACGTTCCACAAGAGGGGGCCTAGAACTGACCCCTGCGGAACGCCGCGTGTCATGGGACTTCGTCCCTCCCCATTCGTCGTCGGGAAGACTACCTCCCTATCGGAGAGATAGTCCCCGACGAGTCTTCGAAGATACTGGGGTACCCTGTGGTACTCCAGTCCCCCGAGTATCGTGCTCCAGGGCAGCGTGTTGAAGGCATTGGTTATGTCCAACGACACGGCAAGCAACACGTCGCCACTGGAGCACGCCTCCTCGGAGAGGTGGCGGACGCAGGAGATGGCATCCAACGTCGAGCGACCTCTCCGGAACCCGAACTGAGTGGGCGCTAGATCAGGTCCTATCGTCTCCAGGTGCTTTACAAGGCGGGCAGCGACGACACGCTCCAGCAACTTGCCCGCCTCATCAAGCAGCACGATGGGACGATAGCCCGAAGGCTCGTCCGCAGGACGGCCCTCCTTTCTCAGGAGGACGAGCTTGCCCCTCTTCCACCGCTTGGGTAATTTGCCCTCCCTGAGGCACCTGTCAAACAGGTCTTTCAGGAAGGGCCCCAGATGCTCGAAGGAGAGTGCCCACGCGCGACCTGGTATACCATCAGGCCCAGGCGCCGTGTTCTTGGCTCTCATCCTGAGCAATGCGGCACCTATCTCTCCGTCGGAGATAGGGGCAGGCTCGTCTTCGATCGCGTTAAGATCTATTGTAGAAGCCAACTGCGCGGTGGGAGGCGTAAAATAGGTCCCCGGAGCACCGGGGAACAAGCCATCAACCACCCTTTGGAGCACCGCTGGGAGGAGCGAGGCAGTCGTGGGGGGGGCCCAGGGGCGAAGCTTTTGCCTCGCCCACATATACGGGCGGCCCCACGGATCGCGCTCAAGCCCCTCCAACAGCTGATCCCAGGCTCGCTGCTTGGCCTCCTTAATAGCCACACGTAAGGCCCTTGAAGCTTCTCTGTAGGCGGCGTACAGGGACTCCAACATCTCTGTCTCCCGCCGCCTCCGCCTCCGATACCGCTGGTATCGGCGGCGTCTCGTCACACAGGCTCGCCGGAGTTCAGCGATCTCCTCTGACCACCAGTAGACTTGGCGTCTGGGCCGTGGGGCTCGTGTTCGTGGCATCGCTGCGTCACAGACGTGCGACATTGCCTCACACAGCCCATTCGCCTCCATGTCAACGTCCACTAGGACTGGGTCAGGAGAAGATCTACTCCAAGCCTGGACGAGAGCCGCCTCCTGCATTACTTCAGCATTAAGGCGCTTCAGGGCCCATCGTGGACCGACCTCACGCGATCCTCCTCGCACTGCACCCGTCTGGAACGAGGAGACGCTGAACCGGATATACCGATGGTCGGAGAGCGTTTCCTCGTTGACCAACACCTGCCAGTCGCAAATACGGCAGGCGAGGTTTGGGGTGGCAAACGTCAAATCGACAATCGAGCCACCCCGTTGACGAACACATGTGTTTTCCGTCCCGCGGTTTATCACGCAGAGGCCAAGCTTTTTTTTTTTTTTTTTTGACGCTGGGAAAAATGCGTTACGCATACCCCCCCATTGGGGGATGGGGGGGTTATGTGGGACTCCCCGGTAGAAGACCGGTATACCCACTAAACAACCCAGCGGCATTCCAGCATCGTCTGTGTATGGAGGAGGACTGGGAGACTGGCAGAGCCTTTACGTCCAGTCCTCCGCCGACGACCGCCCGCTTTACAGCGGGGCCTACACGCCCCTCCCTACGGGAGGGGCTCGGGAATGACCAGGAATGCGTGGCCATTCCCGCCCGACGGAGGTGGTGAGCATGTGCAATGCGAGAGAAGACGCCCCCGCGCCTGTCTCTCGCTACTCACCACCGGGAGGGGGAAGGTGATTATTCAATCGCCTTCTCCCACCCCTTCGACGTCTGCGCAGTGGCGCAGCAAGGGGGTCATCCTCCCTTGCGCGCTCTGCCGCCTCCTTTTCAGAAATAACTACTTCGCAAAAGGAGGCGACCGCTGTCCAGGCCTCCTCACCCCCCAACATGGCATTGACCACGCTGGGAAGCGAGAGGTCTAGCCCGATAATATTCACCAAGCCGCGGCGCAGCTCGGTCCACGACGAACACACCTCTAGGGTGTGCTGCGCCGTGTCTTCCGCCGCGGGACAATGGTGGCACGCTGCTGCTTCCTCCCTTCCGATCCGGTGCAGGTATGAGCCGAAGCACCCATGCCCGGTCAACACCTGCACCAGACGGAACGAGAGGAAGCCATGGGGCCGCCCTAACCAGTCTTGAAGGACTGGCCCAAGCGCATCTAGCGTACGGCGCCCAAAAGTGGCGGCGGCGAGGTCCTCCGTCCAATGATGGACGACAGCTTCCCTCGCCTCACGCCGGACGGCCTCTCGCTCCTCCAAGGTGGGTGGCTCCCCGCGGGCTTTGCGCCCCGCCGTCCACTCGTACACTCTGGCGAGCACTCCCGCCTCAAGCTCCCAAGGAGGGGTGCTAGCCAGAGCGCACGCCGCCGCAAATCCCACCGATCGGTAGGCCCTCGCCACCCGCAGCGCAATGGCCCTTTGGGGCCTGCGGAGTGAAGTAGCGTTCTCCCTCCTTTGGAGGGAGTCCGCCCAGATCGGGGCCCCGTATAGGGCCATGCTCTTCAAGATGCCGGCGTACAAGCGCCGGCATCGTGCCCTTGGCCCCCCCACATTTGGAAGGAGCCACGAGAGGGCGCCCGCAACCTTGAGCAGGCGCGTTGACAGCCCGCTGAAATGTGGGCCGAAGCGCCACCTGCTGTCGAGGACTAGGCCCAGATATTTCATCTGGGCCTTCACCTCGATCCTGACACCCTCCACCACAATGTGGGTGTCAGGGGGAATGCGCTGCCGAGGCCCGTGGAAAAACACGGCCTCGGTCTTCTGCAACGCCACCCTCAATCCTAGTCGGCGGATCCTTCCCGCGACTAGCGATCCGCCGGCCGAGGCCAGACTCGCCGCCTCTCTAAAGTCTCCTCCCCGGGCGGTGAGAAGAGTGTCATCCGCATAGCAGATGACACTCGTGCCACGGAGGAGACTCCCTCGCAGCAGCCAATCAAATCCGATGTTCCACAGGAGTGGCCCCAGGATAGACCCCTGCGGAACACCGGACCCCACATCATACCGACGGAGCTGGCCCGTGCGATCTACAAGGAGAACAGCTCGGTCCCCCAGGTAGTCGGCCAGGAGAACGCAGAGGCCAACCTCAGCTAACCATTCTAACAGGGTAACGCCCCGCGGATTTGTTGTCGGGCAACCCCATGCTGGAGATTTCGCATTGAAATCCCCAAGGACAACCAGAGGGCGGGGGCGGGTCTGACCAATTAAGGTTCCCACCTCGCTGAGGAGGGCCTCGAACTCGTGTAGAGGTCTGTTAGGGGAGTGATAGACCCCTACGACGATTACCTGACCCACTGATGCTGCCACGTATCCCCTACCCCTCGTCACTCCTTCGAGGCGGTGGGAGTGAGCCGGCGATTGGGTAGTGATTGCTGCCAAGCCATCCAGGTCCCCCACCCAGTCAGACCTGGGTGGGACCCTGTACGGCTCGGCGATCACCGCCACCTTTATCAACCGCTCCGCCATACACTGCAAGAGAAGATCCTGAGCACCGGCGCAGTGATTGATATTCGCCTGGAGGAAAGTTAGGGCCATCACTAACTCACCTCCATGCGCTCCGCTTGCCTTTTTTCAGGGTCGAGCAGCTGCATCTTGGCCGTAGCCTCAGACGCAGCAGCCTTGCGCTTTGTCCTTTGTTTAACTGGGGGCTTGGTACAAGCCTTGCCCCCGGATAGGTGGTCCGCCGCCTTCCCTGCTACAGCACAGAGGGTGCAGCGGGGGGCAGCAGAGCAATCTCGGGCCTTGTGGGCCTTTTGACCGCAGCGGTAGCACTCGTCGCTGCGGTCTACCTCGGCGTTGCATTGGGCCGCCACGTGGCCCAACGACAGGCAGCGGAAGCAGCGGCGCGGCCTAGCATCAAGGATTCCGACTCGCGCCGCCACCCAGCCTACCAGAACGCGCCCACTGGCCGCAATCTTCTTTGCAGCAGAAACGGGGCAGCGCACAAACGCCGTCCCCAGCCCCGCTGGTCCTCGACGTATGCTGCCGACGGCTACTGCTGCCATGGGACATCCCCCCAGGGTCGCCAGCGCGTTCGCCAACTCCTCTGATGTGGCCGAGTCATCCAGGCCGGTTACCCGCATGTCAGCGGTAGTGGTCGGCCTGGATATTTTTACCTCCGCTCGGTCCCCAAATATCTCCTCGAGTCTCCTGGCGAGGACATCCGCTTTCGTGGCATTGTCCTCACCAGGAACCTCCAGGATTCGGGCCCCGGTGGCCGCCGTACGGATTGTCAACGGCGGCAGACCCAGCTCGGAGAGCTTGATTTTGGCCTTGGCCTCTCCCAAGACTCCGGCATATGTCACTTCTTTTTCCGCCGCTCCGGGTTGCAGCGTGATAACCACAGCTGCGGTTCGGGGGGAACGGAGTTTAGTCGTGCCCTTTGGTTTGGGCAGGGACGGCTGAGGTCTCCTCTTAGCGGGTGGCGGTGGAAGTGGGACTGGTGTCGGTGTAGGCGCTGGCACCGGGCGAGCAGGTCTCTGCTCCTTGGTTGCCACCCTGTCCCTCCTTTTTCCTAGGCCGCGTCTGGCCACTACATGCCATGCCTCGGTCAGGGGAGCCGGGGCAGGGGCAGGCACCAGTGCGGTGGCCGCAGGATTACGGCCCATCTTAGTTTTGCTTTTGGGCTCAGGTTTGGTTGCTGAGCCAGCCTTCTTCTTTTTTTGCCCCGGGGTGCTATGTGGGGTGGATCCACGACTGGTTGTCGCTGCAGGTTGCATCCCGGAGCCAGCCTTCTTCTTCTGGACTGGGGCGCTCTCCAGGGTGGCTCCATGACTGGTGGTTGCTGTGGATAGCTCATCAGACACCCTCCGCCGATCTGCAGCGAGAGGGGGTCTTAGGGTTTTTGCCGGCAGCAGCCGCTCCTCCAAGCCTTCGAAGCGGGCGCTGATCATGGTACCCACCTGCACCATGACCTGTCGCACCGCCTCATCGCTCACAAGGGGCGTGGGGGGCTGAGCAACTAGTGCCGCAGCCCGGGCTGCCTTGATCTCCTCCATTTGATGACGAAGCTCCTTCAACTCCGCCGCCAGCTGTGAATTGGCCTTGACAAGTAGGGCCATCTCTTCGGGCATCGAGCGGGCCCGTGACTCCAGGAAGGACGCTTTGATGGACATCGCGGCATCCTTCAGGGCCTTCACGCTCGTGCCCTTTAAATTCTTGGACTTGGTGGCCACTGTCAATACAGTGTCCACCGAGTCCAAGAGGATCTTCTCCAGATGAGCGGCGTCGCAGTCGCCCAGCCTCGAACCGGTAGCCGGAGGTTCCGGCACCTTCAGAAACTGGGCGGCCGTTGATGCCGCCCTCCTCTGCTGCAGCTCCTCTGCCGACTCCTTTTCGGTGATAAGCCGCAGCTTCTCCTCGCGCGCCCGGTTCAATTCGGCCTTGGCTTTCGCCAGGCCGACATATTTGCCGGTCGTGGGTGGCCTTCCTCTGCCGCGTCGCGCGGTTGTGACCTTGGGTGACGGTGAGGGGTCACTCAGGTTCCCATCGAGTTCGTCAACTCGGCGTTTCCTCCTCTTGGGAGAGCCGCGTGAAGACATGGTCTCCCACGTCGTTGCATCGGAATCCGTCTCCGATAAATTCGGAGACGGAATCCGAAGCACTTTGTGCAGTGGGGTCACTTCTGCGCCTGGTTCAGACGCAGAAGAGACACCCGCTGCCTCCTGCTCGTTTAGGTCCGTTGACTTGCCGTGTTTTTCGTTTCGTGCAGGATCAGTGTCCATAATCATGCCAGAGTCGTTGGTGCGCGGGCCAGAGCCCGCGAAGCGGTTGTTGCCCCCCCCAGATACGTTGGGGCAGCCTTCTTTCGAAGGGTGGGATTTACCCACCTGGGGATTATTAACAATCGCTCGTTTATCCATGTTTGTGTTTCCTTTTTTGAAGGGGTGAGGTCCCCTTTTTGGTGCCCTTGCGACCGGGTTCCCCCCAGCCATGCATCCCATAGGCGGGCACCGAAACCGTAGGATTCGGAGACGCATGAAGCCCGACAGGGTGGCCGAGTTGACCCTCCCTGTCGCGCCGCGAGCCTTGGAGGCCCGCCATCCCACGACCCGAAGGCCCGCTGCAGCCGCTGTTAGGCGACTGCCATCCAAGAGTGTGCCCGACAGGGTGGCCGAGTTGACCCTCCCTGCCGCGCCGCCAGCCTTGCAGGCCGGCCATCCCGCGACCCGAAGGTCCGCTGCAGCTGCAGAAAGGCAGCTGCTCCTCCAATTTTGCCCGACAGGGTGGCCGAGTTGACCCTCCCTGCCGCGCCAACCGTCAAAAGCGACGTCGCTCCACCTCGTTGCACGACAGGATGAACCTGACGTGCCACCAGCCTTGCGGGCCAGCCATCTTTCGACCCTACGGATCCGCTGTCCCTTCTCAGGACCCCTACTCCGCGGATTAACCGCCTGCCCATCCACTGTGCCGTATGCTAGCTTCATAGGGACACGCGGAGAGCACCTACGCGTCAGGATTTTAGCCAGCAGCCAACAAGATCCCATATAGAGAAGTTATAGACTGCTGCCCAGGGTGCACCGGCCCAAACACTGCTGTACTCCCCGGATAAAAGGCATCCGTAAGAGACCAGCAGCATTGAAGCACACGAGGAGGTATCCTGACCAAGCACCCCTATTACATATACCTAATACGAATATATTAGTCACACCTCTACTGTTATAATTATAAATAAATCTGTCATTCTTTGGTTGTGTCAAAACGTCGGATCATTGAACTAGTTTCTTTCTTAGCGAAAGAAAATAATATATGTATTTTTTTTTCTTTTAGGGTAGGTTTAATTAGCCGCCATGGCTCACATATCATACTATTTTTTTATAAATCAGATGCGCTGACTGGCAGCCACGGCAACTAAATTGCATAAAATAAACTAGACGGTAGGACGGTAGTCGGTGTATTTCTTTTCTCTATGGACGGTAGAACTTTTGGTAAAATTATTTCTCAAGGAACTAATGAATTTTGCTAGATAAACTATAAAGATAAATGAGTTACTTACTCTTCAAAAATTTGAAGCAAAATTTATTGGTCTGTCGCGTATTATACTCATTGTAGAGACGAGTCAGCTGTCCAATAAGTGCCGATGTCTATACTGTAATAATCTGGTGGTGTTGATATGTTGAATCTGTGGTAGGTTCATGAATTTGACCTTCTCAAGGTGACCGATATCGCTAGCCGGTTTTCCAGTCAGGGTTGTGAGAGTCCGGCGAGTGCACGGCTCTTTCCTGATTTATCTAAATTAACGAGTCAAGATGAGCGTTCAATCTGATTCGGACAAACGTAAGCAGATATCTGTGAGGGGTATCGTTGCTGTGGAGAACGTCACCGAAGTGAAGAAAGCCTTCAACCGACATGTCCACTACACCCTAGTGAAGGACAGGAATGTCGCTACACCCAGGGATTATTACTTTGCCCTGGCACATACTGTCAAGGACCATCTCGTCTCAAGGTGGATCAGAACTCAACAATACTATTATGAAAAGGATCCCAAGGTAAAATAGTTAATTGTATTAAATCTATACCTTTCGCAAGCACAGTTTGTTTACTTGTATTTAGTGGTAAGAATCACTTAGCCTTACAAATATTACTGAGAGTAATGTACTAGAGCTCTTTGAAAGCAGGATTCAGCCACAAAGCTTTTTTTCTTCAGAAATTTTATTTAGTTTCTAGTCAATATATTCATTTTAATCAATATAATATATTTTTTTATTATAAATTAAGTAGGTACATATTTTATTTAGTTTGAAGTCAATATATTCATTTTAATCAATATAATTATATCAGGTTAAACACATTATTGCATCATTCAAACATTTATCACCATATATTTTCATCCCACTTAGTGTCAAAACAACATGAATTCATATAAAAATAGTGTGTAAAGATATTTGTCAACATAATAGTTTTTTCCAAAAGGTTTGCATTTCCTACAAATGTAACTTGGTGGAGCCTACATAGTTGCACAAATTACTACTAATGACAAATTTTTTAAGATTCTTCAACTAAGTTGTAACTGAATCTGCAGTTCTTATTATGAAAGTTTGCATCAAGTAAATTTTGAGTTATGGATACAAAAGGCAATAATATATAATAATAATAATTGATATATTATTGCAAAAAGTTGGCATAGCAATAGTTTTGGCATAATGAGCAACCCCTAATTTTCTCATACTTCCCCTGTTATTTTAAATCCAAACAAATCCATACATATAAATATTTATATATATATACAAATACTTACATATAGTCTGACTTAAAGCTTGCAATAGCAGGTTTTCCAGTCCAGAACTGATTTTAGATGCTGGAGACCTAATAATGAAATCCATAAGTGATTCCGAAACTGGCAACTCGTTTACTATGGTTTTTGATATCTAGGAAACTAATGGCTAAATTTTTATTCAAATAGATGTTACTAATGAGTTCATAATCAATTACTGCCAATATTTCACTTTTTTATATAAACAGCTTAACATTAAAACTAAATCATGTCAATATGATGCATAGACCTAAATATTACCAAAAAACATACCAAAGTAAGGAATTATCAATTAATTAACTCACTTAAACAATATTGATTGATGCTTGAGAGAGAAACTTTGTGCTCTAATAATTTGTAAATGTGATTTCCGCATAGGATGCAATAGTGCATGTAATCATACTAGAATGGCATTTAAAAAAAAGCCTTTGACCATTATCTCACCTGATGGTAAGTGATGATCAGGTTGAAGAATATGTTGTTCAGACTAACTTAACATTACTGGCTTTCAAGGACAGCTGCCGGAACATATGGTTAGGTGCTTGGCGACAGATTTTCTACCAGAGGGTATATTAGAGGTAGCTAGCCAGGTGGACATACACTAAAAGCCACCTCCCAAAAGCTACTACCATGCAAAAAATATATAAATACATATTATTCAAAAAATCGCTATCCATGTTATATTGTTTACACAAATAAATAGGTCAGGTTCACTGGAAATTTTTGATTCAGGGCTTTACTACAACCATAACCTGTTCACATGCACCCAAATTTGGGCATTCATGAATGAAATACAATTGTTATTTTATCTATGATGCGCATGGATAACATAAAGAACTCCCATTGAGCCGAACAATTTTAATCCTACATATGCATTATGCACCTAGCCTGAGAATGAATGTTTTATTGTGTTTGTAGATAGTATACTGTATATACCAATTTGTCCCGACAAAATCATTGTAGTTGAAAAAATCTTCTACATGAGTAAACAAGGAACTAAATTAATAAATTTAAGAAAATATGTCACTACTCATTTTTGACTTATGTTTTTGATTTGTACTATAAATATAAAAAGCTTGAAATCAAAAGTGTATCTGAAATAAGCTGACCAGTATATTTTGTGTGTATAGCATACAAGTGTTAAAAGTATGACAGTATTTATTTTTGTAACTGATTACTGAGCCTGAATGATACCCCAGAAACTCCCTCATGTTAAATAGTTTGGGAAAAGTATTACTGACTGCTTATGCAAGGAAATCTTCTGAATCATGTAGATAATGCAGCAGCCATAGTCTACTACTAAATATCTTGGCTTAATATGACTATGTATGAATCAATAGTCTTAGATTTTATATTCACTTTCGTAAAGGAAATCTCATATTTTTAATCTAGGGTTTTGAGAAACGAGTTTAATCATAAAAAATGGGAAGATAATTATATTTTATAAATTATTGGAGTACAAAATGTTTTGCCCCGGGCGGGAATGGCTAGATAATGTTTTTAAAGATAAACATTACCATTGTCATAATGTAACTGTATGTGTTTGTATTGTGTTAGTCCTTTGATACTTCATTCCGCAGCATCATTTGACTTTATATGTCACAGCATAGAACACATTCAAATAGGCAAGATGTTATGGTGATAAGTTTACACTATACAAACAATTATAAATGCATTGGGACAGGGTAAATGCTGAGCAAAGCAGAAAGTATGGTGGCATGAAAATGGATGCATTTAGAATATAATTATTACTGATAAAGAAAAATTATCCACTGTATAGTATGAAATTCAATGAAGCTTTATTTAATGAATAGATTCAGGTGTTACTTTGCGGAATTACATATTTAATAATACAAAATATTTACAAAAACATAAAATTAATATTGTTTGGCTACGTGGCGTTTGTGACGTCACTTTGGCGTAACAGAAAAATTAGACGAAATTGTCACTAGATACATTTTTAAGTATTTTATTAAGATATCAAATGGTTTCGTAAAAAAAATATGTTATTAAATGCTTTATTTACTTCGATGACATAGGTATTTTTCCAGTTAGTTTGATCTTAAAACCAAACCACTGTACTGTTTTTGCCACCTCTGAAGTATGACATACAAAACAAAATAAAAACGAATTCATCACTTAAGGTGGAGTAATCACTTAACAATCATACAAAAAAATAATGGTTGAAGTTTGAAGTTTTTGGAAATAGGTTTAAAAACATTAAAATGTATTTTATTTAATGTATTTTATAAATAATATATTGGAAAAAATGATATTAGGCATCTCCATTTCGGAATCGGAATATCGAAAAAATCTGGTCCGAGACCGAGTTCCTACAGTTAAAAAATTCCGGGTTTCGGAAAGATTGTTCTAAACTTTCATCACTATAATGTCAATTTCATGTACATGGAAGACAAATAATATCCCGAGATTATCATAATAATATTATTTCATTAACAATCCTGATATGACAATGTACCTACTTAATATAATATATAACAAATTAAAAATGTTCATGAAACATATTATGAACATCTGAGATTTATATTACTAAATTTCCTCAGCGCGTTTACTACCTCTCTTTGGAGTACTATATGGGCCGTTCCCTTCAAAACACCATGATCAACCTCGGCATCCAGGGAACTGTTGATGAAGCACTCTACCAGCTTGGTCTGGATATTGAAGAGCTTGAGGAATTGGAAGAAGATGCAGGTCTTGGAAATGGAGGCTTGGGTCGTCTGGCTGCTTGTTTTCTGGACTCTATGGCTACTCTTGGACTGGCAGCTTATGGTTATGGTTAGTAAAAAATATATTTAATATGTAGTTTAACCCTTGAGGGTTATGAGTCAAAATTATGCAGTCATAATCGTGAAACTGTAACGCATAGTATCGTAATACGAGAATGACCGTAACACTCGTGAATTTTGTAAAGAGTACACGTGAGACATATACATATAATATATGCACTCACCCTAACACAGTTCACAAATGTTACGTAATACACATTGAAACACACGGTATCATTCGTAAATCAAAATCTCTGTGAATAAAACGAAAAACATATTTTTTTAAATAATGTTATTTATTACCTTGTAATTTCGCCATCAAAAATATGAATAATCTCCGAGACAAAAAGGCTGACCGACTTAATATTTGATTATGTCACAAACAAAAAGAGGATTTTTTTCCTTAGGTTTAGCCATCGCGCATCGTGTCGAATGGTAATTGCCATTAGTCAAAAAATGTTTAACGGTCCTGGATACAATTTATTCCTCGTTTTAAGGTAACAAACGTGAAGAATGTGTATTTGTTTTTGGAATTAGTTTTCGAATATTTTCTTAACGATATAAAGGGATGTAATAGTACATAGCAAATTAATTGAAGGCCTTTAGAAATTCCAAAATTTAAGAGTAGCAATTTTATGTGTATATTTTTTGGCTCCATTACGAGTATGTGGGAGCCGGGAGGTGACATCTTCTACACACGATTTTTGTTCAGAGACGAAAAAGAACCCTATAAGTAATAAAATATTTGCCAAGGTCATAAATGGAAACAAAAAATAATCTCAATTATATGTAATGAATAAACATAATTTTGCATTAAGAAATACATTTCCAACTCATATTTGACTCATATACATAATATACTAATAATAAAATTATGAACCGATACTTAAAAAAAAAAGATTACATCATCAGCCTTTTTTCCTTATGTAAAACTTTTGGGTTCCCAACGAATTGAGCTCCTAGCGAATCCCACAAACCGGAACACATTTGTCAAAAATGTCTATCTGATCCTAACAATTAATTAGTCTCTAGCCCATCAGATCCCACCTAAGGATTCATAATTTATCATCGTCGACGAAATGCTTAATTACTAAACTGAACACTTAACAAAAGCAATATATGGAAATAACATAAATTTAAATAAAAAATACTAGGCGAGCATAATCCTGAAAGTTATAAGTTTAAAACTCGTAATAGTTTTTTTGCGCTTATATCTCTTTTGATTCATGAGATATCCCAGAACACTTGTAAAAGCAAAATATGGAACCATTAGTTCAAATGAAAGGTACTAAGCGATAATAACCATGAATGAGGTATATCATAGATTTTTTTTCTGCTTATTTCATTTTGTACCTTTATATAATCTCATTCGGTAATATTCTAATTATGAAATGAAATACAGACTTTTATTGGCATATTTTCTTTACATACTTCTTTAAGAAAATTAAAAAAATAAATTATTGCATTATTCTCCTAACAAAACAATGCTTTAAACCAATTTTTTTAATTATTAAAATACAATGTGTCCCGATCGGGGTTTCAATTCAATTTAAGTACACATTATGTATGGTAAGCGCACTGCGCGCGCCACGCGCTGTTTCCGAGCCAATAGACCAATAACAGACTTTCCATTTTCGCGCTATTTCGTACATACGAATTTGAGTAATATTTTGTTGGATAAAACTTTAGTAGCAAAAATGTCAAGCAACACCGACGATACTGATGAAAATTTAACTCCACCTGACATTCTAGAAATAGCTACGAAACTGACGAATAGTCTTTTGCCAGAAAAATCAAGAAAAGCGTATAGCCATGAGATTAAATAAAGTAGTGTATGCAACTGCATATAATTAGGTATTAAAACACTCGTGTAATCTTATTTTGCACTGATGTTTCTGCACTCATGTTTTAATACCCTCTATTATATGACAGTTGCTTAAACTACTATTTATTGATAGGTTATAAACAGAATCTTTTTTTCATCACAAAATACTTATTCCTCAGTGAATTCGTTTCAAATGTTGGAATTTAACTTTAACAAAGTTGAAAACTATTTTATTCGAAAACATAAGATATTTGATTTGCCTATAGTGTTTAACTGGTATTTGGTCATTTGTGGCTGATAAAAATACCGCTTCAGGTAAGTTCCTGTTGTAGGAGATCAGAAACATCTAGGAGATTACTTTACACTCATATCGAAAATGATGTCATTTTACATTAAAAAAATATGTTCCAACGTCATTGATTGGTTGTTTAGTTGTTTGATTTCGTTTGGGATTAACTCTAATTCAGTGCACTGAATAACGTATCCCTCTATTATCCCTCACGTATTTCACAACTGGGAGCCCTCGTAGACTACCTACAGTGCGTTGCAACGAGATCATAGGTGCTTTTCATATTCTTATTCTGCCTCTTGTTTGAATCGACTTGCAACAAGGCTTCAACACGTAAAAAATATCGAAAAAGTAAAGGGCTTAGTAAATATGAATCTGGTCCTGGTCTGGAATAGTATAAGTAGTGAGTGATTTTTCGAAAAGATTTTCGGATCGGTTTTCCTAGTGCGTTTCGTGATTTACATGTAAAAAACAAATTGGACTGGTGGACGTTTCAAAATTCTTGTCATACGCATTTTGGCGGACGGTAAAGGTACATACCAACTCATTCAGTTGCGGCCACGGTGGCGTTCAAGGAAACGTTAATTACTTTTATTGTTTTATGTCAGTTTTTGTGCATATTATTAAGAGTCTCCCAAATGAAAAACGTGACAAAACACCGGTAAAATATTTTATTTAATTTCGATTTAAAAGAACTGTTTATCACCTTGATCGCCACCGCGGACGCAGCTCAACGCGTCACTTTGGGCGCAGTTTTCTTATTTTTGTAAAATGGTACTCTTTGGATGGAGTTAAATACATGCTTTCGTTCCTTACTCTCGTAATCATTTATCATTATCACATAAGTCACTAGTTTTCCGGCCGCGGCTCCGCCCGCACGTATATTGATTATCACGGAAAAGCATTTACGAATTTTTGCGCAGTTGGACAAACTATGTCCTTCACCGGGTCTCAAACTATTTCCATATCAAATTTTATCCAAATCGGTCTAGTAGTTTTTAAGTTTATTCGTTGCATACAAAACACAAATCTTTCCTCTTTATAATATTAGTGTAGATAACTAGCATCACTAAAAATAAATGTAGATGAAAAGTCAGGCACTTGTAATGAGCACAATGAAAGGAAACATTTGAATCACGACCGAGATCCTCGCGAATCCCGTAGTTTTTACAGACTTTTAAACTTTCGCTTTATACAGCGCGAACGGTGCCAGACTTTATGGTGAGATGCCAAATTTTTAAGACATTTGCTTGTTAAAACTAGACACTCAGTTACATGCACATTATTTTTATAATTTGCTGAATTGATAGATGGTTATGTTCCTTTTATATGTAATCTGAAAACAAAACTGGCAAAATATGGGTGAATTTGGACACCTCTGCCCCATCGGGGTTATGCGCGTTGTGTGGTAAACGAAATTTAGTTCTGGTAAACTATTCGTGATTGATAGAGATAAGCTTATTCCAGTAAGGGATAACAGCAAATTATTTTAATAATGTGCTGGTCCGGTAATTGGTATCTAATGCTCCTATTATATTATTAAAGGTAAAGCATAACTGAGAAAATATCCATGTTAAGTTATGAACCCTCTGCCTACCCCGCCGGGGTTATATAGGGCTCATTTGGCAAGCGCAATTTAGAGCCGCGCAGACAATTCTTGATTGAATCAGAAATACGGGTGTTACAGAAAGGCAGAATTACTTAGGTACCGCCAGCCTGTCAACCTACGATTATACAGCCTAAATTATACAGAAATAAAATAATAAATTATATATACATAATTGTTTTCCACCTTCACGAATGCAGGCTCTGCACCTTTTCAAGAACGATCTCTTCATTAACCTTAAATAACTAGCCGCATTTACAAACAAGCATTGTACTGAAGTAAAGTATTGACTAAAGTTTTTGATTTTGAATAAGGTGATATTTAGAAAAAAAAATCTTACAGTTGCTGTAGCTAGAAAAGTAGGTAGTGCTATACTATTCCAAAATCTTAGCTAAATGGGCCATCTTTTGAAGTAACTTGCCGAGGGTAGTCCTATAGTTTTTTTTTTTATGAACTGTCAAAGTTCGGCGATATTATTTTTTCAATCGCATGTCAAGGAAAATATGCTAATTTTAACAAACCTAGCAATCTTTTATGCTTGATTTGTGACTGCAATTCCTTAGTACGTTTATTAAGGATCACGTTAGTGAAAAAATTACCGTAAAATTGTGTAATTTGTGGTCACAGTACTAGCAAATATGGTTAAAGGTATTAATTTTCCGATTTTTTATAAATTTGTCAGTTAAAATTTAAATATACAATATGGATTTTTTTTTATTTTTCCTGGGACTGGTGTGACCCCCCCTCACACCCCGTGCCCGCTTGACGTTGAGTTCTGGGACTCCCTGTATATTCGAAGAGTTCAAAAAACATGTCTGAGAGACATGTTTTTTGAAGAGACTGAACAAATCTACGTTCAGTCTATAGAGAGTTATATTATATTTGAGGGTCATTTTGTGGTAGAAATACTTGACATTACTCTCAATGTAGTATGAACTAATTTGAACGCTCGCAGCGTCAGGTCTGGCTTCAGGCCAATACAAACGTGTTTATTACGTATATAGAATGCTCTTAAACTTCGTTAATGTTTATATAACCATGTGCACATTGTATTTTTTCGTATGTGGTCTTAATGAATGTCAATTACTAAATTGGCAGTGCAATTTGAAGTGTTGTCATTGTTATTATAAGACTTTCAATCAGTTTCAATGTATTTTATCAACTTAGTTGATCATCATCTCATTGTTGCACGGATCGAATAGCATTCATTGAATATTGTTTGTTAGTAAATTGGCCTTCTGTCAGATACATTTTAGGGATTCCATATCGGCCTGCCAGATGTATAGCAATGCTACATCGGTTCGTTAAATATACAACGCGCCAAACATTTTGCTTCGTTGCCTGCGTTTGTATACGTGTTTCATCATCAATGTATCATCACATCAATTAATTAAACAACAGAAAACTATGTTTATGGATAAAAAAATATGTTACTAGCTTTTACCTGAAGCTTTGCCCGCGTTATGACCACGCGGGCAAAGCTTCAGGTAAAAGCTAGTAACATATTTTTTTATCCGTATAGCTCTCTCGGAAGCAACTCAGTAAATCGGGATAAAAAAACTACAGTGTAATTCCAGAAACGATTTTTGAGAAAATTTGGTACAATTCTTGAATCGACCAATTTTAATTACAAACCATATAGCCGTTATAAGCTTATGCAGAGGGAGAAACATTGATATTTATAATTTAATACTTATTAGTTGCATTTACCCTGTGACTGTTTTCTTTACACTTTGGCTAGCCTGACCTCTGTGATTAGTAATGATGTAGTCAGATATGGTATCGTCTAGGCCTAGAATGGATGCCATTTATGGGCTGTAACTATTAACAGCTTACCTGGTTTTGCTGCAGACTACGGTGCCGAGTACTTTACTTATCATTGATTAAATGCTCTATTTACAAACTGTCGTTAGTTTTCGTACTAGTGAGCCAATCTCACAGAATCAATTTTCAATGAGACGGTGGGAGGAGTTTAGTTTTACCGTAGTTTATGAAGTTTTTCGTTCTTGGAGATGTATTAAAATTAACGTGGCAACTGTAACTTGGTCCAATGTGGTCGTTTTATATTGTGTTGTAAATTTTCATATCAAATTTATAGCTGCCCATTCCGTAGTAGATGTCCCTCGGTCAGTTATATCACGACACTGGAGGTCGAGACAGGTGATTAGATTACTACGACACGCCACCAAACAACGAGATGTGAAGCCAGAATCACACAAAACATTATTATTATTATTATTTATGTTATTGTGACGGAACAAGCACAAGGCCCACCTGATGTTAAACGGTAACCTATGCCTATAACAGATGCATTTCGTCACAAGTGACTGCACTGCACTCTAAGACATCGATTGTCAAGTTACCTGTGCCTGTAATTATAATAGCTCTCAAAGACTGCTGCTTGAACACGACTGAACTAGCCAGGGGAGCATTTTCAAAATGCTGGCGGTGGGTATCGAACCACGATACTGCAGCACTGCAGTCTATAGCTATTACCGCTCGGCCATCATTGCTTCAAAACATTACTAAACACAAGTACTAAGGAATTATAAAAAAGTTATGAAGACTAATATAATTTATACAATATATTCAATATGAACTGTGTTTGCTGTTCTAAGCAAGCATTCTCTTTATTTTGCATAATAATAATAATATCTTTATTGAAAAACATATTAGTTACAAAATGTGTTGTAACTTTGCCTTTTGTTTTTAGTAAAAACTATGTTACAAAAGACAGTCTCTTCCACAGTGTGCAAACGTTTAATATAAAGACACTAATAGCTATTAATTTAGATCATACATTACATGAAAATATATTCTATAGAGTAATACATATCTATTGTAACCGTTTACTCTAGGTAGAATAGAAAATAAGTAGTGTGAATATTAGAACAAAAACTATTAACCCAATGAAACAACCATGATATTAATTTTGTGATAACTGTTTTTTATGTCATTTTTTTATAACTTTTTTTTATTGCTATGTCTTTTTAATCTAGCAATCTATTATATATTACTATTATGTGTGTATATGTGTAGGAGAGGGTGTATCAGCTTGTCTTGGGTATGTATGGGAATGTGGGTGTTTGTGAAAACGTGTATTGTATGTTGCACTTGGATATTGAGTAGTTAGTATAACAACAATAAATGTCAAATATTACATTCAACAAAAACTAGTCATGATTATTTAAAAAAAACTTAGATGATCATGACTAGTTTTTGTTGAATTCAATATTCGTTGTATAACTAATAATCACGATAAATTGATTCTTTTAGATATTATTTTTATAATGTTGATACAATATGTATTTTTGACAGTATATTGAGTTGAAAATACTGATTTGGCAGCTCTTAGCCCCTTGAACGATTCTTTACGACGACAACTGGCATACTGAAGTAACTAGGTCCAGGGTTAGTGAAATCGGTATTAGTTTAAATCTTTACACAATTAGCTGTTTCCATTAGGTTTCGTTTTTTTAATTGTAATGTAATGAATGATTTAATGAAACAGGCTAAAACTATTACAAAATATACTCTTAATTCTGTATAATGATGATAAATAATAATACACTACGTTCTTTATCACACTTTAATATAGTTACATTTTATTTATACATACAGGTGTAGGGCGTTACAACTTATGAAAAACTAGCGGCCTGCCCCGGCTTCGCACGGGTATTTACAAAAATTTCAAATTTTTTGAAATAATTTTTAGCCTATGTTCATTAGGGATAATGAAGGATTCTAATGGTGAAAGAAATTTTCAAATAGATCCGTTAGTTTTTAAGTTTATCCGTTACAAACTAAAATACAAATCTTTCCTTTTTATAATATTAGTGTAGATAAAACTATCCCGCTAATACATGTTGATTTAGAAATGCGAAAAAGATTGTATTTTTAACCTTTGCCACCACCGTATTTAATCACCTTCGTAACAGCCGAACCAATTTGTATAAAAATTGGTGCAATGTATGTATATTCTTAAATACTTTTAATATGACCTTCTTATTTCCCGGAGAGCGCGATATAAGGCAATTCTATGCGGGCCAAGTCGCAAGCGGATTTTAATAAAATAACTTACACCCGTAAACTATGATTTTTGGACAGTATATAAAGTACAGAAAGTAAACTTCGGAACACTGAAAACTGCATAGAAATACGTTTAGTAGTCACGGAACCTTAAATAACAAACGGAATTTCTAAAAAACTAAGACCTATATTCTGTTAATTCACAAAATATTTTATCCACTTCTCGATATTTTGTTTGATGGTAGTTTTTTATTTAAGTGCCAATAACTTTTTTAACTGTTGACAAATGTATTAACTGTTGTTTTGTTTTGTCAGGTATCAGGTACGAATACGGGATATTCGCGCAAAAGATAGAGAACGGTGAGCAACAAGAGGAGCCCGATGATTGGCTGCGCTATGGTAACCCCTGGGAGAAGGCGCGCCCGGAGTTCATGCTGCCCGTCAACTTCTACGGCAGGGTCGTAGATACTCCACAAGGGAAGAAATGGATCGATACTCAGGTCAGTATCTATATAAAGTATGCAAGAGTCACCCGGAGACCATAGTCATGAGTCAATTCATGCATGATTAAAGCATGGAAGTAATAAGTACTACGTACAAGAGGAATGAGCTGTTGTTGCAAAATTGAAGCCGAACGAGAGCTCAGTAACTGTACCTCTTATCCCTCTCTGGCAATGGTGACAATATTGAAATATAATTTAAGGACTATACTTTTATTATAATAATGATTTGTGATCTGAGGTCAGCAGATCATTGATTCAGATGGATTTTAATCGAAGATGCTAATCATAAACTTGTCCTTTGCGGCTTGCTTGTAGATTTCCTGTTTATGCTCGATTTTCACATTCGCGTCATATAGTTAGGTACTTACCTACTGGTCCTTGTGGTACACGACATGCAGTTGGACTGAGATATAATTACGATAAACTACCTATTGTGGTATATTTCATTAATTAGGTAAGAAAAAACAGTTAGTTTTACATTTAAGTAGTAATTTTAAATCAGATATTGTTAAATAAAACAGTCTTGTGAAGTTTCTGTCGCAAACCAAGCTTATTCATTATATGTTTCATTGTTTCTAATTTTGCATTATGAGTTAAACTAACATTAGGATCTTTAGGAAATCTGAAATTTAAACAAAGTCATTTTAATTTAGAAAGGAATAAAATATTCTAGTTCTTGAACTAGAATTGGATAGTCATGTATGGTCACCGTAATTCCTCACTAACAAATTATGTTTAAAACTATTACCTGTGAAAAGATAAATCACAATCAGGATAATAATCGCTACCGAAAGCTTCCACGACCACTCCCCATTTTTACTAAAATTCTTAAAAATATCACGAAATCAAAAAACACTCCGTCCGAGTCGGCAATTTCATGTGGGGTTGTCAAGTCAGGTGTCCGTATTTCATACAAATAAAGGAAAACCTATACGCCAATCGCAAAATTTTTGCGTTAGTATGGCTTTACACGTAGCAACAAATAATAATGCTTTAACATGTTAGTACAAAATTATTATTTATGTTTAGAAACATTTTAGAAGTAAATGTTTTTACTTCATTACATTACATCAATCGCACATTTTTCGACAAACAACGAAATGATTGAAATCGACTTAGCTCTGGCAACTCTAGGTCACTGTTAGGACGAGACACAGGGTTCAGTGGTAGCCTTCTCACACGGCTTCATTTTTATTTTGCGCGCAACAAGACTTATGACCTTACTATAAGGTTTTATTTTCTTTATTTTAGCTGCATGATGCACAGATAGAGCTCATTCCTGTTGTACGTAGTACTTATTACTTCCATGGGTTAAAGTGACTTGAGAATCTACTTTGATGATTCCACTGCTAAAGGAGTTTAGCAACTAAATATACATTCATTATGTAACGACGGGTTATTATTTGTTTTATATTATTCTATCTTGCTTTTGTGTAGTACCTACAATCAACATCCGAAAAGATAAAATAATAAACTAAGAAAATAATCCTGAAAATACTTTCTGTTTAATTATGTCTCATCGGTGCCAAACGTGAAAAAAACAACTTGTTTATATCATTCGAAACTGGGTTTAGTGCTTTTGGAATATATTGCTTCCATTAATATACAATCTTCGTATCATAAGGTTAGGTACATATTCCAACGGATTATTTTTCCCAAGTGATGGGCATACAGCAAAGCCGTGTTATCGTTGCTTTACCGCGCAACATGACCAACTCAACATTTAATAAAAACGTGAATGCCGATAACCCGGCCCTATCTGCAATAAAAATTTACTAGTATATACCTTGAAGAGTGGATATAATAGTAAATTGTAATAATAAAGATACAAAATTAGGGAAGATAAGACCTCTGCTAGTTTTGGGGTAATCGCAACATATGGAGGTGCTTATCACAATCACTTATCGTATACTCGGTGATTGGAGAAATGCACTAAAATTAAATATTCTACATTCATGCGGATCATAGATAGTGTTACAATAGAATTTCATTCATAAATTAACGATATCATCTATGTGGATGCAAAGGGTTAAGATTATGTATAGGTCAGATCAATAAGTGACCTCATTAGAAGAAATATAGATTAATTAACTGGTCAGCTTCTCTTGTTGTTCCTATGCCTATAATATAGGTTCAGGAGTTCATTCATATGCAAGTTTTATCGTTAACAAATAAGTCAATTATAAATTCATATCGATCATTCGGAAAGATGTCAACAAAGGTTCACGGTTGTTGATCATGCACCTAAGTAAAAACAACGCTGATAAGCCGGGCATTCTAGGCATATCCTTGCACATATTATTGCTATGGCACCAACTGTCCAAGATTTTATCTGTCATCATAACACAATATCTACTAAGTATTTAAATATCAATTGCGTTGCGTCCATGCAAAGTTTTATAACTTTCTGACTTTGATAATTGAAAAACAATCTTTATGAACATTCTAGGTACTAAAACTAGGTAAAAATAATTTATTGAAGCCGTTGACAACGTGAATCATAACTGAAAATATAATATTAGCATACATATAGGTTGTAGGTTACAATATCTGGATTACGGGCTTCCCTACTAGCAGCACCCTCTCACGGGTTGATTTGCATGACGGCCAACCCCTGGAGGGGTTACAGCCTGCCACGTATGGGGATTATGGCAAATACTAATAGGAGATGTAGACTAATAGGCTATGTTCAGAAGTGGACGATCCGGCTGATACAGTAATCGATAATCTTCTTACGTGACACTAGCATCGCGAACCTCACAAAACTGCCTATAGTGTCTTTGCAGATATCGGAGTAATATTATAGGAGCACCCGTGGAGTACCGGGTTAGAATTGCACCTCCCCATATCATCCCGTGGGTGTCGTAAGAGGCGACTAAGGGAGGAGTACTGGAGGGTGGGCAGCAGCGCCTTCTAAAGAACTGCCATCTTACTCTGCGATCCCCAAGCCGCCTGCCAAGCGTGGGGATTAAGGCAAATACCCCCTTAATAGGGGAGGCTGTGCTCAGCAGTGGACGATCCGGCTGTTACAGTATTATAGGTACAGCTCAATCAGTGATGCCTTACTGCAACTATTGCAAGAGGAACGCTTTCATATAGCTTCAATTTGTCTCTCGTGTTTACGATGACGTATGACTTTTATGTCACTCCTTGAGCCTTTTGCATGCTTAAGATGCACGAGACTTGCCTCCACCATATCATTGGTTGATAAGATACATACATTTTCTCCTGTGTTTGAACCAGGAATAGGATGTTAAGATATTTGCGCCCACTTTGCCTTTCCTGCGTATACGTCTCTTAGGGCTTACGTGACATGGTGATGGTTCCGATGCGTACATTAATGTATTAGTAAAAAACTATCACCAGTGGGCCCTACTAATATAATTATAATACGAAAACTAAAGCTATTACTGTAGGGCTCCCATGTAATAACTAATTAACTAATCAGCTGAATTCTCATATATTCTTGTTACCAAATGTTTCTTAATGTAATGTTTAAACGCAGGTCGTGTTTGCTATGCCTTACGACAACCCTATCCCTGGATACGACAACAATGTCGTCAACACCTTGCGTCTGTGGTCTGCAAAGAGTCCCATTGACTTCAACCTTAAGTTCTGTAAGTATTGACAGCTACTCAGAAACCTCATCAGAAATAAATTTAAAAGTATGTTTTAACTTGTTAATGGTGTTTTTCAGTCAACTCTGGTGACTATATCCAGGCGGTGCTGGACCGTAACGTCGCCGAAAATATTAGCCGGGTACTGTATCCAAACGATAACTTCTTTGAGGGCAAAGAGCTTCGTCTCCGCCAAGAGTACTTCATGTGCGCTGCCACCCTGCAGGACATCATCAGGAGATATAAATCATCCAAATTCGGCAGTCGGGAAGCCGTCAGAACGTCATTCGAGCACCTCCCGGAAAAAGTCGCGATACAGCTCAACGACACCCACCCCGCTCTTGCTATTCCCGAACTGTTGAGAATTCTCATCGATCAAGAGAAACTTCCATATGAAGAAGCTTGGGATCTGGTGGTGAAGTGCTGCGCTTACACCAACCACACCGTGTTGCCCGAGGCTTTGGAGAGGTGGCCCTGCTCGATGTTGGAGAACTGTCTCCCGAGGCATATGGAGCTTATTTACAAAATCAACTTCCTGCATCTCCAGGAGGTCCAGAAGCGCTGGCCAGGTGACATGGATCGCATGCGCCGCATGTCGCTTATTGAAGAGGAGGGTGACAAGCGAGTGAACATGGCCAATCTCTGCGTCGTGGGCTCCCACGCCGTTAACGGCGTCGCGGCCATTCACTCCGATATCCTCAAGGCCACCATCTTCCGCGACTTCTTCGAGATGTGGCCCGAAAAGTTCCAGAACAAAACCAACGGTATCACTCCGCGCCGCTGGCTCTTACTATGCAACCCGGGCCTGTCTGACCTCATTTCAGACAAGATTGGGGAGGAATGGACTGTGCACCTGGAGAAGTTAGAGGGATTGAAGCGTTGGGCTAAGGACCCCGCTTTCCAGCGCGCCGTTATGAAGGTCAAGCAGGAGAATAAGTTGAGGCTGGCCAGTTTGATCGAGCGCGACACCGGAGTTAAAATTAATGCTGCGTCTATGTTTGACGTTCAAGTTAAACGAATTCACGAGTACAAGCGGCAGCTGTTGAATATTTTGCACGTAATCACGCTGTACAACCGTATCAAACGCGATCCCACCGCCGCGATCACGCCGAGGACGGTGATGGTCGGCGGTAAGGCGGCCCCGGGGTACTACATCGCCAAGCAGATGATTGCTCTAGCCTGCGCTGTCGGCAACACCGTCAACAATGACCCTGATGTAGGCGATAAGCTGAAGTTGATATTCTTGGAGAACTATCGCGTCACACTCGCTGAGCGTATCATGCCCGCTGCAGATCTTAGTCAGCAGGTTTGTACTATTTTTATTATTATTTCATGGGCTAGTCTTTGACCACTATTTCACCTGTCGGTAGGTGATGAAGTGGACGATGGTGGAAGCAGGATAGACTTTGAACGCGAACTGGCTCTCAAAGAGTGCTGCCGGAATACACTGTTCTAGGTGAGATAGAATGGCCGCGGGAGCATGAAAAGAATCTTATCACGGGACATCATTACCGCCTGGCTAGCTACCATCCTCAAGTAGAAAATCTGTCGCCAAGCACATGACGGTGTGTTCCGGCTGCTGTCCTTGAGAGCCAGTAATTCTAGGTTAGCCTGAAACCCATCTTCGACCACATCATCACTTACCATTAGGTGAGATAGTGGTCAAAGGCTAACCTATCAGGCATAGAAAAAAACATGAAAGTAACAACCATTTAATTCTGCTCTTTGCATACTATATTTTTTTACAACCCATAAAGCCAAATACTGCTTGTTTAATCCTGTCAATATTTTCAATGTCAAAGTGTGTGTGTGAGTGAGGGGATGTGTGTTCCACTCACCTTCGAATCATGAGAACAGATTTTGATCAAATATGGTGTCCTGGATTGGGACATAGGAACTCCTTAGATCCTGGATTAGAACACAGAAATCCATTGTCCAGATTTACTAAGTTGTTCCCGGAGAGAGTAATATAACCGAATTCGCTCGGAAAAATAGTAGATAATATAGTTCACTACTACTATTATGATTATTGTTTCTTGTGCGATGATAATAATGTAATTGACACTGTAGTAGATAATGTAAGATTACGTGAATACAATATGATAGCTAATAGCGATAATTACGATTAACACATTATTTTAGAATACCATTTATTTTATAGAATTACATATTTACATACAAAAATTGCAGCTTCTTATATGTACGTCATGAGATGTACCGGCAATGGCGTCTACTCGCAAAAAATATGGCACAGACTAGGTAAAACAACGCAAATTACGGAGAGTGACAGTTTAGCGAAATTAGCTTCACAAAATTGACACACGAAATCTGTGGTTTACTTTTTTTTAGGGTTCCGTACCCAAGGGGTAAAAATGGGACACTATTACTGAGACTTCGTTGTCCGTTCGTCCGTCCGTCTGTCACCAGGCTGTATCTCAAGAACGGTGATAGCTAGACATTTGAAATTTTCACAGATGATGTATTTCTGTTGCAGCTATAACAACAAATACAAAAATTTGGCTAAGTGCGACACTTAAAACAAAAAAGGTTAAAATATGAAGTCTAATGTTGTATAGCTAATGGTACGGAACCCTTCGTGCGCGAGTCCGACTCGCACTTGGCCGATTTGTTTGCTTATATAGCTTGGCAGGAATAGACCAAAGTTTGGCTACTATCTCATCTGATGGTAAGTGATGATGTGGTAGCAGATATTGTTCACACTAACCTACTTAGAATTATTGTCTCTCAAGGACAGCTGCCGCAACACACTGTTTAGGTGCTCGACAAGAGTTTTTTCTACTTGAGAGTGGTAGCTAGCCAGGCTGGTATTCACAGAATGCCCTATTATTTTATGCTATAACGACTGCCCCTAAGACAACAACCGAGACTGACGACACGGAATCGATAAGTATTAATGCCGCTAGCGGTCACCTATCAACCCAGGACCGCGGCGGTCGTTGCTTAACTTAGCTGATCGGTTAAGAAAGGCAAAGCAAACTACGCTGCGAGTGCTTCAAAAATACCATAGTGACGTCATAATGTAGGCGACAACCGTATTAGCGCTGTTTTTAAATTTAAATGAATCATATACATATCTGTTTTGTTTTAAGCTTTTAAAGACCAGAATACCAGATGTACAGTCTAGTATTTTGAGATACATTTGAAATAATAGTCAACTACTCTATTCGATGATAATATAATGTACTAAAGATACACAAGGTCAGACGACCACTATGCAAAAAGATGGCTTAGCTTACCTAATACCGAACAGTCATTTGTTTATTAATGTACAGCTACTGAAAAACACAGCAAAGTGAAACGCTGGTTATTAGATATTCGACCTTGTTGTATTTAGTTACGGCTTTCATTCTAATTACATTCAAATTAATATTTGATATTGCTAATAACAATGCTCGTGAAATTCGACTGTCCCATTTCTAAAACCTCGTTCGAATAAGCGCGTTCAAATATATTTTGGTGTATATTATAGGTGTTATTGGATTTTACGAAGACTCACTAGAAAATATGTTCTAGCTCATACATTGATCCGCTGTTTTGGAGCCATTCTAGATTTTGTTACGTATCAAAAAGCCATATTGTTTGACGGTCTATAGGGGGGTGACCGATAGTCACCTATAATAATTTCCTACTATCCGATGAAGAGGGTAAGGATGAAAACTGTTGTTATTTACAATGTATATTTACACATAAATATTTACAAATTTCAACATATCAATAACCAAAGAAAATTTTAGATATCCTGATAGTCAATATTGATTTTCTCTCTACATGGCAAAGGAGAAGGTCATGTTTTGTCAGATAAACCTCTAATATAATAAAACTCTATGAAAAGTTTCCATGTTAGTAACTGTGGAGGTTGATGCAACTGGTCTACCAAAATTGTACACGTGTGAATTGATTAGTCCATAAGTTAGCGCCCCAATGTATTGAGCTAAATTTATGTTGATGTGCATAACCGCTGAGAATCGGCTGTGAATATATTCACATTATAACAATACATTGCCATTGATATGAATTAGATACCGAACTATATTAATACCGTCACCAGTATCGTATACTATTATAATAGCTCCTGTGACAATAGCCCGTCTTCTAAGACATCCTATAAATGCACAGAGTAAATTTAATGCTTTGTATTAATTAGATTGCTTAAGTCACGAAGAAGCTGACTCAAGTACTGGTTTGGATGATCTGTTTTTTTTACCTTAAGCATACATATTTAAGGTTCAATTTGCGTGCAACATATAATTTCCGTTTTGTACGATAGCAAGCAACAAAATGCAAACTTGTACTTATAAATTATTAAAGCCCAGTTTTGCCCCATCATTCTGTAAGAATATGTAGTACAAGTACTTATGTATAATATCATTGATTCTGTACAGTTGAAATATAAAAAACCTCCACGTCTCCAGCACGAAAAAGACGGTTTTGATCTTCAATCAAATATACTATAGATACCCAGTCTCTATGAAAATCAAACCTCAACAGTGTCCCCGCGCTAATGCATACATATACAGATGTTTACATCTCCAGCTAATATAAAAAAGTCCACAAGTGGATATTATATCATTTTAATAATGAACCTTAATACCCTGTAGTAGAGTTGTAAAACATTTGTAAGAGTTCTGTAACTATTACTTTTGGCTTTATGGATGATGATACCCAGAAATAAAACAAGACATCTAAAAATATATTTAATGTTAAAACAACCTTAATAGTTAGCACTAAAATACAAATTAGTCTCAAATAACATGCGAGTTACATCATTTTGGACTTGAACTTACCTTATCTCGACCGCTAGGAACAAAGTAATTCGGCAGCGTGGAGTTGCTTAGTTTGTTTTTTATTTGTGAATGGTAAATGGATCAATAAGGACACATAATTACAAACGGGCAACTAATAGTATTTAATATAATGTGAGATTCTTCTAGCTGAAAAATAACGAATACATTAATTAAGAAACAATAAATTTAAATTAATGATTATAATAATTAAATGGCTTTTGATATACCTGCATAACATTAGGAACAAATGTCTTATCATTTCTTGTAACTGGAGCGGCGATCACAACTCGAGATGATATTGTGTTTTCCCTTTCTTTGATTCCCCTAGCTAAAAAAAACGAATAGATTATTCAATTTACAACAAATTTAAATCAAAGATTATCAATGACTACGTAGTTTTTAATATACCTTAACAAAATTTGAGAAAGAAAATACTCGTCCTAGTGTCGAAGATACAAACATATGTTTATACATATTATACAAATGCCGATTTGTCAAAATAAATTACTAGCAGTGCTGTGTCATCAATTTGAGCATTGTGGTAAAGACTTGACATAAGTAAAACCGTTCGTTCGTTGTCCATTTTGATTAAAAACACGCTAAACTACGACAAAAATCAATGAAATAATAATTTGAAAAATGGCATATAAGAACTACGTCGTGGTTGCGGAAGGGTCAAAATTGCCCTATTTGCGTTTGCGCTCGTTTACCTACTTGCACGTGTTCCACCCGACTAAGAGGAAGTGCGTAGAAGGGAGGGTTATTCAATGACTACAGTTACTGATAAGTTCGATAGCACGGTAATGTTATATAGATAACATTACCGTGTCGATAGCATGCGACTGCAAGTAAAAAAACTCTAATCAAATAAAATCAGCACGGTCAAATTGACCCTACCACATCCTCGGCGGATTAATACTTTAACTTTACCTGTATATTTGGTGTGGCTGTCTTTTTTATTTTGTTAAATCGTTTCTTCGTGACATACATATCCTGTTTACAAAAATGTTCCGAACAAATTACACTAGAGGAGTTTGGTTCATAAAATTCTTCCTCTCTGTTTCGTGATATGATACACCTCCATTTCTCCCTTTGTATTCCATTTAACTAAAACAAACGAAGTATTTCAAAAAGATTACAAAAGTGTAACGCACAAAAAAAATGAAAAGGGAATGACGACTCCGTATCCTCTCATACAGGCCTTGTTCTAAAGCACTAGTTTCGTTTCGCTTTTGCCCATCGAAGTCCGAGCCAGAGTGAAAGGGATGCGTACACAATGCGTGGTTGAAAATGAAGAAAAATATTAGTAAATATGCCAATAAATATACAAAAATATTAGTAAATATGCAAATAAATGGATAACAATGCAATACTTACTCAAAGTACGAAACGCCATCCTTTTTTTGCAGTTTTAACGTATAATTCTTGCATGTTTTCACTGCACACTTCGGCATTTTAACACGTCATACGATTGGAGCGGTCACACGCGACTGAGAGCAAAACAAGGCATACTACACGATTTATGCCTTGTTTTGACGGTGCCGTTTTCGAGCGCTGATCGGGGATCTACCTTATATTTCATCGCAGGTTTTGATGTTCAAAAACTCGGAACAAAATCGCAAACGTAATTTTGGTAAATTAGATTTAACTGTGTAAATCCGGCAAAACATTTACGTTTTGGACCGAATACGTCACCTGGATGACTGGCAGAATAAACTCCTTGTTTACTATTAGCTTCCGTGTTTCTTACTATGTATTTTTCTCACTGGTATAGAAAGAGGTGTATAGTTATATGCTTCACACCGTTTTCTTCACACTTCACACCAAAAAATATTTGTCTTATGCCTTCAATATCCTCCCTGTGCTCAATAGTCTTTGGATTGTATGAATAAATGCATCTGAAAGTTAAGTTGATCGTTTTTGGCAGATGTTTTAGATGGATGCTGTTTGATGATGTGATAGCAACATCAAATCATTGTCAGTAACTGCAAAGCTATGACAGTAATTGTCAAAACTGTATCAGGCCAATCTCAAATTCGTGATGCTTTATACCAGCATAATATGTAAGGATCACTAATGACAATTTTCTATAAATATTTTATGAAAACATTAAATTAATATTTAAGAAAAACACTTAAAATAATTGAAATTTTTTTGTATTGACAATTCCGCTTAAATTTCCTGCTAAGCCAACCTGACGTCATAAACGTCACGTAGCCTTCTGCTTCATCCGGACGTCTTGACCCTTGAGCGCACAATCGAGAAATTCTCGTTAGTGAGCTTTGTTATTGTTAAATATAGATTTCCACAAAGTAACGCCTGAATTAATTAATTATCTTAACTTCTTGAGAAAACGCTACGTTGTTCATTTCTAGTCTGCTTCACTAGCTCGGGATTTAATGTCGACAATAGAACCAAAAATCAACTTTGCTCACCTGTCTTACAAATAACTAATAAAAAATATTATATTTCTTTTTCATAGATTTTATTGTCTGTCTATATTGAATCTGACACGATGGTAGGCCATCATAAAGTTACTGGCAGGTTTAAAGTTACTAGCAGGTTTTTACATGATAATATTGGCTCAAAACGCGATCTAAAAACAGCTCTGTATAATAAATGATATCAACTTTGGAATGTGTTCTTTTGTTCCACGACCCAGTCTGGCCTTGAATCTCCTCATACCGATTAAGTATCTCTATTGGTTTCTTGTTTTTATTACATTAACAGATCTCCACCGCTGGAACCGAAGCTTCTGGCACTGGCAACATGAAGTTCATGTTAAACGGTGCGCTTACCATAGGCACTATGGACGGCGCCAACGTCGAAATGGCAGAGGAAGCCGGGGAAAATAATCTGTTTATTTTCGGCATGAGAGTCGATGATGTTGATGCTTTACAGAAACGCGGGTAAGCATATTGTGTAACTTAGCATTATTAGCATAGTTTCTTAGGTAATCATAAAGTGAGTCGAGTCGTTAAATTTGTTGAGTTTGCCACACTTTCAGCAATCTCGTGATAATTTCAGCAGCACCTACATGGCTTCTATTTGAAACAAAATGTTGTTTACTGTCTCATCACTTTGACATGACAAATAGTAAACAATGCAACTCCTCCTGTAAAATACAAGCTATTTTGAACAGTCATCATTTCTCCAATATGTGAATTTAATATGAGACATATCTAGTGACAGGTGGGTGTTCGACACATGTGCTTTAGAAATATAAAAAAGCGCTTGTATCATACGTTTTATATCATAATATAATAACACAAACTAACATTTTGTTTACAGTTACAACGCGTATGAATATTACGAGCGCAACCCCGAGCTGCGTCAATGCATTGAACAAATCCGCAGCGGTTTCTTCTCCCCGAACGACCCGGGACGGTTCTCGCACATCGCCGACGTGTTGTTGCATCACGACCGGTTCTTGCATCTCGCCGACTTTGATGCCTATATCGAAGCGCAACAGAAAGTCTCGGATGTATACCAGGTACGTTCCGTGAACAGCCAAGAAAGAATAATCAAGTCCGCAGCGGTTATATTTCCCGGATGACGTGGTTCTCGCATATTGCCGACCTGTTGTTTCATCACGAGACCGGTTCTAACATTTTGATGCCTATATCGAGTCCAGAGAAAGTATTTGATATATACCAGGTACCTACCGACAGAGGGTGAGAGAGTAACAGCAAATGCTTAGCAGTTCCTTCTCTCTGGGCGACCCAGGACGGTTCACGCACTTTGCTGACTCGTTGCTGCATTACAGCTGGTTTAAGAATTTTACAATATAATTATCCTATGATGAATATGTACGCAGAGAAAAGTAGCAGAATAATAAATAATGGGATTGTCTTGTCTCAATATTGTATCACCTAATATTTTTTCGTCTCAGAAACTGTGAGATCAGCCTTTCTGCGAACTAGCACGGAAAATTCTTTAAGATATGTGTCCTAGAACCGCAGATCGTGCTTGTACTCTCGCTGGTTTTGAGTGGGAATCTGGTCTTTAAATACAAGCCGTCCCATCTTTCAATACTAGTGACCTTGTGGAGCCGTTCACTTTTTCTCTTACTATAAGCTTACGATTGGATGCATAGTGTTGTGTTGCCTATCACTGCCAGTGTGGTACTGCAGTTGATCAACTCGGTCATGATGGAGCTGCTCTCGAGGTGCTGGTCAAATTTCCTTCCAGGCCAGCCTCTGCCAGGCTTGTACTAGCGCCAATGGTACAGCTAGTCTTGAACCGAATAGTGTAATGCGTGACGATGGTAAATGGCCTGACGTATGGCTCTGGTTCCATAGAAGTTAGGGTGGCCATTGATGTGGAACGGTACAGTTTAGTGCCGTCACATCTTTCTGAAACAAGTGTGAGGGCTGGCGCTTGGGTTACTTCAGCGGATCAACTCAAGTGGTGGCGCAAGTATGCGTATCTTGGTAGCGGTTATACATGTGAGTCTTTTAGTGTAGACATTGGGTCTGTGGGGGCTGGGAGTTTATCTTATTTTTAACTAAAAACTCATCAGAGCCCTTGTTCGATGGGACGTTTGAATAAAATGCTGGTACTTATTTAGCTAAACAAATCAGCATTGTGAGCCAGCGTTCCAATGCTGCCATCATGCTGGGAATGCTGCCAACTGATAGTGGGCTAGAGTATTTAGAATGCCTGTGGGCCACAATGCAATTTGGTTGCCTAAAAACTTTCGTTGTAGCTACAATGTTGATAATAATTTGTAGTGTTTTATTAACAAAGGTATACCGTAAATAAAAAAGATGAAAATATTTATCCTGCGACTTTCGTAGCAGAATAAATATTTTTGTACACTAGCATGTGGGGTATCATCGTCTGGAGCTCATTGTACAGTATATTTTTCACTTCTGATATTCGTAGAGTTCTTGTTTATGCCCGGTGTAAGCGGACTAAAAAGTCTTTTAAGCTCTAGTGCATTAAAATTGTCTTTTTTTATATACAATTTTCAAAGAGGTGTAGATAATTAGTTCTATATTACTACATATGGAAAGTTAGCTTGGATCTTTCATAATATATATATATCTATCAGGGGTATTATAAAAGACCCAGCCATACATTTTGTCGAAGCATTGACACTCAAGATGATTATATAAATTATTTGTTTTACTCGCAATACCAGCCCTCGCCTTTGGCTTGGGCTCATATACACCTCTGCCAAAAAAACATGTTTTTTGCACCTTTACTATCTGTACTGTAACAGCCGGATCGTCCACTGCTGAACATAGCCTCCCCTATTAAGGGGGTATTTGCCATAATCCCCACGCTTGGCAGGCGTCTTGGAGATCGTAGTGTAAGTTAGCAGTTATTTAGAAGGCGCTGCTGCCCACCTTCCAGTATTTTTCCCTTAGTCGCCTCTTACGACACCCATGGGATGATATTTATTTATTTATATATTACAAAAAGTAAACTTACAGCTAAGGAGCCAAAACGTTTACAATTTTAGACAAAACACAATATTCTAATAAATAGTTCGAAGGGGATCGACATGGATGTCGGCATTTTGGACCTCGTTGACGAAACAGTTTATAAGATTTACTGCCCTTGCCGTGGGCGCATTATTGGCATATCGGGTGCGTAACTTGCTAGAAAATGCCAACAGACGGTGCCGACGACGCTCACCTACGCTAGTGTAGTTTGCGTAGTTAGTTGCGGAACATAATAGCTTACTCGAGATAGTCCTGAGGGATTATCTACTGAATTGCGCAACAGCATACAGTAACGCATAATCAGTAGAAGCTTGCGCCTGCGCTCTAGAGTAACAAGCCCTACCATACCAGAGACAAACAAGGATGGGAAAAAGAAGGGGTAGTAACCGTATATCTTCTTATAAAGGGACCTGGCAAACTTACGCTGAACTCTTTCCAACATTATAGTGTACTTTTTTCCTTCGGGTCCCATACAACTGCTCCAAATTCAAGCAACTACGAACATATGCGTTGTAGAGCAGAATTGGTATATTTATATCTCTAAACTGCGCAGAGGTTCGAGATATAAACCCAAGAGTTTTATTTGCTTTTTTGCAAATGGTCGTAATGTGCTCATCAAATCGCAATTCACTGTCCATTACAATACCTAGATCTCGGATTTTGTTAACTCGCTCCAGGCTAATTCCTAGATATGGGGAGGTGCAATTCTAACCCGGCATCCCACGGGGCACGGGTTGTACAATCCACTATTTAATATTTATTACTTAATAAAAAAAATTAAACCCTTCCATTTTAGTTATGGGTCTACCCCAAATTCTAAACTATAGTCTGTTTTTTTTAACAAACGAGTACCGAAAATTTTACTGCGTTGCTATTGGCCCATGTAATTAACCTAAAGGCCGTTCCACACAAACTGTGGAGTTACTTGAGGGTGGTATCCAGGCGGGCTTATGCAAAATGCCCTTCCACCATGTGGTGAACCTCAAGCCCGCGGCGGGATACGAACCATGGACCTGCTGCGCGGCAGTCCATAGTCAATGCCACTGAGCTATCACTGCTTCATATTTAATCAACATTTAAATGTTTTCAGGATCAAGCGAAGTGGGCCGAGATGGTGATTATGAACATCGCGTCATCCGGCAAGTTCTCGTCCGACCGCACCATAGCAGAGTACGCTCGCGAGATTTGGGGCGTCGAGCCTTCCTGGGAAAAGCTACCAGCCCCGCATGAAACCTAAATACTGCCCTTTCACCGTCCCCTCATAACCAACCAAGTCCGAATGTTATGTAAGCACGTACTGTTTTCTTGCAATTGTAGTTAGCTGGCAAACAATATGGTACATCGAATAAACTCTTCTACTAATAACAAAGTCTGAGCATCTCACATAAAGGACCACCTAAAACAGTTTGTAATGTATTATACTTGTATTGTCACATTTCCTGTATTCCATGTAATGTGTGAATGCGTAACATCGCAACACTAAGGGAAAGCATTGGTGCTGCTTTGTATAAAGCGTGCCATGCCGTGAAGCATACCACTAAAAGTAGTTTTTCCGGTGTGCCACATTTCTTGTCCGTAAGTGTAGTTAGTTCGTTGGTATACATGATTAAATTTGGTGTTGATTAGATGTAGATTTTTCGATATACTGGAAATAATTAGCAACAGATATTGAGATATTGTTATTTATATATGTAAATTTATTTATAAATATTGTTAATTGAATATATATGTATCTTCATTTGTATTTATTTGGAAATGAACGGGAGTGAACTAACTTTTAACTTATTAATGTCTCTAAATGTTTTTCGAAATTTAAACTTTTTCAGGTTCATTTTATTCACTCTATATACGAAGTAGTATAAGCAAATTTTAATGTAGAGTTTAATTATGATCGCTTCAAGTTTAAAAGAGCTATATGAATATATAAGTAATTAGTATATAAAAATATTAACTCATACTAAAGAGTATAGACTCTAACTCTGTGGTTCTAGGAAGATGTTTATATATTTAAAGTATATTGTAGTAATGTTTACGCCATTTCAATGGTTGATGCGGCAAGCGATAATAAGTTCCTAAAGAGATAATATTTTGTCTTCCTGAACAGAAAAAAAACATGTGTAAGTTCGTTGTTCGAGTTTGGCAAACACGTGTACGAATTTATTTTTTGTGCCATAATTATTTATATTTCGGTTCTCTTCTCACAGTAACGGTAACCACATGTCAGAAAAGTGACTCATAATTAATTGGTAGTTACTCAAAATTTATACATACACCATTAGTCATACATATAAAAAGACACAGATCTGTGTGAAGGGATTATTAGAAATTAGAAATATGGATTTATTGTATTTATAAGATATTTTTTTTACATAATATACTGCCATGATTGTTAAAATTAGTGATTATGTTGTCATAATAATCAATATTTATATTTTTAAATAAACTATTTAATCATTCACGGTGTTTGATATCGACCTACCTATTAATCGTATGTATAAATAAATATTTCTTTATTTGAAACAGGCTGCAACTCCTAGAGAAGACATACCCGATAGGTATATCACTAGCTACAAGATTGAAGATAATGAAAGGACCTCGAGCAAATGCGAAGCCGAACGAACATTACATCCAGCGTTCGCTTAGCTTTGTCATCGTTTTTAAGTCCTGTAAGTGAATACATATAGTTATCAAAATAACGGTGCTCAAAAATATATGTAGTGATAATATTGTCATTATGTGCCTACTACTACAGGCTCATAATGAAAATATTACAAATTTAAAGTAGGTGCATCAGAACAATACATATCATCACGTAGGCGTGGGCATTTTGCGAATGCTCTCCTAGCTAGCTACCACCCTTATAAATAAGCTAACCTTTGATCACTATTACCGTATTGTAAGTGATGCCCGTGAGTGTCGTAAGATCGAAGTATACCAGAAAGTGGGAAGCAAAATCTTCTGAAGAATTGTCAATTTACACTGCGATCCCCAAGACGCCAAGCGTGAGGATTATGGCAAATCCCCCAATGGGACCTTGGACCTTGTTCAACGGTGGACGTTATTGTTGATGTGATGTGATGAAGTGATGATGCAGTCGAAGATGTTGTTCATGATACCGTAGAATTACTAGCTATCAAAGACAGCTGATGTAACACACCGCTGTGTGCTTGGTGACAGATTTTCTGCTTGAAGGTAGTGGCTAGTCATTCCTGCATTATCAAAATCCTAAAACTTATGCTTTAACGAGTCTAACCCAAAGACAATAACCGTGGGCGGCTTTATGTGTCATCCGAAGCATGGATGCGGTCAGTAGTAAATGCGACAAGTGGTGAACCAAACTCATCAATCTCGTGAATTTTAACTCCTTTATTCTTTTTTAGTTACGTACCTGCAGTAGATAGATATAAAAAGAACTGCGCATAAACGGCTCAGTTGTATAGTTACGGCAGTTCGATTCAATAAAATCGGCGGCGTCGTAAATGAGCGAGAGGCATATATATATTACTCGGGTCCTTTACAATCACGCGTGCGTATTCGAATAAAAAGGATCGCTCCGAGCCATACTGTATATTACACATTCTGTGTCGCAAGGCACGAACTCATCGGAGTGTATCCTGCGGCCTGCGTGCGCATTCAACGAGTCCTGCGACTCGGTCAAAATCGCAGCGTCTCGCCCAGATAGGGAGTCTTCTATCCCTTTCGTTTGGCTGCATGTCATCGGCCGTTTGTATGAAGCGTGTACGAGTTACTCATACCGCGTCTGATCCTCAGACGAGTCGGTTGTCGCCGCTCGTCGTCGCGTGTGTTGTGCGTTCAGTGTAGTGGGACCTGCTCCGAGCTGCTCCCATCTCGCAGGTAACCTTCCCCCATCCATTGTACATCCAAACTCGACATTTCAATGCCCTTTTGTGTCACAAAAGGTTTTCACAAATAACGCCGGCTCTGCGAATGCGCGACCACGATCGATAACGATGTTGTCTTGACCGGGTAGGTAGAGACTCGCGGTATCGCCTCTAGTCTTTTGTTACCCTTCCTGATACTATATTTGTAGAGAATGTTTTCATAATAACTTGTCTATATACAAGGCGTGTAATGTAATTTTATGGTTATCGTATCAGTCACGGAATAAATTGTAGGTACTATATGTATATATCTACTTCAATGTAGGTGGCTGTATATGAAGTGCGATCCGCCGTTGGAGCCTCGCTGCCGGCGCTAGCGAAATTAATTTATCCATAATTTATCGAATATGGAACTAGTTCATTATTATTAGCAGAACGCAAGGCAATAGAAAACTTGTTTTCGTATATTCGTACTAAGTATAGAACTAAGTTCCTGTAGTTACAACTGACATTGCCGGTGGGTGGCGGATATTGAGAAACCGCGGTTGGATTCGTTTCGCAATTATCGATCTCATACATCCATTAAAAATCGTCCATTAAAAAAGACTAACTAAAAAGTATGAAGCTCTTAAATATCGAAGATTCAGAAATGTAGCTGCGATTAGGTACTACATTGTTAGATATCTATCTACAATGTGTTGGTATTAGCAAGCCAGACAATAGTTCATATAATAGGTAGAAGTTGCTACCAAAATTATTTAGGTAGCAACTTCGACCTATTATATCTCAAAAATTATAAGTACTGTGACCTAAGTGGTACACAAGTATATGATCATATTATAGAGAATTATACACAGAAATACTGTACAAGTCATCTGAAGCGTAGTGGTGTAGTTCTGACTAATGAATGATTCATTCATTGATGAAGCACATGGTACCTAGAAACTATTGCAAGTACTACTACATATATTAAAGATTTGCTACAGGTTTTCGTTAAAAAGTCCGTCAGTAACCCCAAGAAGTTCAAAGTGGTATCTAGTGCATTTATAAATAGCTCTTCTATAAATACAGCAGAATTCTAGGAGTCGACCTATTAACTGTAACCTAAAAGGGCTTCTAGATTGGCTACGACGGAGTTAGCTTTCGCTTAGCTCTACAATAAACCAGTATTGTCATCACTAGACTGCAGAAAGTATATCGCGTTCATAAAGACAGGTTAAGGCCAATAAACATACAGAAAAGGCGATATCGTCGTAATTATCGTTAAAAGGCCAAATGGAATGATAAAATTGACGGTAACAAAAAAAACCACTTCTGAGATTGGAAAGGACTAGTTGTTTAATATTTGCGACATTAAAAGAAGGCGGGTAATATTTCGTAGGAAAAATGTTATAATCAGTCTTTAATAAATTTTAAATTCTGAAAGACTAGAATTGCTTATATATTAAATAAAATGTGTAATTTCGGTCGACAAGGACTGACCCCTGCTCTCCCAGCTCGTCGACCTTAATTTACTGCCATACGTAGAGGGTGACGATTCATATGGAACTGCGCTGCGGCTGCCGAATTCTGTCGTTCAGCAATAGCATATACATAATTGTAGTCACGATTACTGTTTATTTATCACAACAACACAAAAACTTATTCATGTTCCTACCCTTATGTTACTCATGTGGGGTCGCAAAATATTTCTTCTCTAACAGTACAAAGGCAGCACTAGAATGAATAAAAATATATATGACTAGCGGTCCGCCCCGGCTACGCACGGGTATTTAACAAAAATTTCAAAAAAATATAGTTTCAAACACAAAAAAAATTAGTCATTGTAACATAACCGTAAACGTTAGACTTACTGTACTGGGGACTTTTTTATAAATATTGATGTGTTTTGTAAAATTGTAGTACACCACTTTGCTTTATTTTGAATCAATTCTGCACCATACGAGTTATAACTGTTTTTTGGTATTTTTTTCGGTCTTTGGGTTACATTATAGAAGTTTTTATACGGACCCCTAACTTTTTTGAAAATCTTCTGTAGCCTATGTTCATCAGGGATAATGTTGGATTCTCATGGTGAAAGAATTTTTCAAATCGGTCCAGTAGTTTCAGAGCCTAATATATGCAAACAAACAATCAAATCTTTCCTCTTTATTCTATTAGTTTAGACAACATAAGAACATTTTTGTTAAAAGTTATGTCTTCGGTTTTATGGCCGGCCATTTACTTGACGGCATCCCTTGTTGGGAATTCTCTCATTGGTAGTTGACATACGTAGCGCGTATGTAAACTACCGTGAACACTTTCGTGAAATAAGGGCGTTAAGATGGTAAGTAAAGCATCCCTGGTATATGCCCTAAATACTAGTTAAAAATGAAGTATATACAAATTTGGTCGTCTATTACTACGTGCTTTACAGGTGCCAGTCCTAGTAATCATCTCGTATACCGTACCTATTATGTTTGATTAACTTCTACAGTACAGTTTTGCAAAAATCATAATCGTTAAATTTGGTCATTTAGATCAAGTTACAAAAAAGCTAGGAATGATCTCATGGGGACCATCAACCTGGTCCTCATTTGAACCGGAATAAATTATCAACCTAAACTCCTGAGAATTGAATTCATACTTTTATAAATATAGTATTTATTATTTTTAACTAACCGCTGAGGATCGGCTGTGAATATAATATTCACAAGATAATAATAAATTTATATTGTTATGAATTAGATTTAGGGTTAGTACGTACTAAGCCTCCACACCTTAAAAACCACACCAAAACTGTCAAATGATGTCTGAGTTTAAAAACAGACGAAAACCGAATTAATCGTGGATTAATGTTCACAAAGATTAATGTGCTGAAACAAATGTATTCAATATGTATTAGAATTATGCCGTAAAATAAAATCTCGATACCTTCCTTTCCAAATTGTTTGGTACTTTGCTGGTTACGTTTTAATAATTTGGGTGAACGAACACATGGCGACTTGGTACAAAAAAGTGGGCTCCATTGAGGCAGGTGCAAATGCACGAAATAAAGACAGGGCCTGTTTTTGTTAAAACTAGCAGGTAAAGAGCCTCCAACGTATTCTTTCTGTAATAATTTCATAGGCTCATTTCTTTCCTTGAACGAAATAAAAGATTTGTATTAGACCACGACGTCCACGACTAAGGATTTATAAATAAGAGTTAAAATTGCAAATCTAAACCAGTAACATATTAAATCAACCTAACGACTTAAAGCCGACGATTAATGCTCTCTCTGCTAAAAGCAACAGTTATTTCGAACAAAGCCTCCATCTTAAACATAATAGAAGACTTTTTCCCATTTCGACTGCCGCTAAACGTCTTTTTATTCTTGCGGCAAATGTCAGTGGCATCCTGCGTAGGATGGGTCTAGGTATGGAGTGAGGAGGGGAGACCGGATAAACGGAATTTGCCGTCTTCAAACGGGGAGGGGGACTTGCAGCTTCGCAGACGGGCTGGCATGGGCGAAATCGATTTACTGAACGCAAGTAGTGAGGAAATGCCCTTTACATGTCGTTTTTCGGAAGTACTGGTGGATATTATACGTTGTCGAGATAAGATTTGTGTACAAGACTTCTCAATTTTTTTTCCGCTATCAATGTGCCGATGCGGCTCCGTTATATGTGGTACTAGTCCTTTGGCTTGGGCCCTGGATGAACTCTACGATAAAAATTCTATAATAATCTATTCAACAGCTTATATGCATTTTAGCATTGATTTTGGTCAGATAAGATAATTTCATTTATCTTTGACGTATAGATAAAACTTACCTAGTACTTTAGTAATTCATAATCGGATTCCGATGGAACGCTTATTCCGGATAAAACAGTTCCATCCACGGATTTAGGAAGTCCTAAATCCGTGGTTCCATCTGTAATATACGAGTTATAATCCTGATTTACCATAATTATGCAATTTGAAACTCATCATAGGGATTGGTAAATTGATACTACATATCAGTTATTTATATATTTTTTGTACTTATTCCTGCAACCTCTTTAATAATAAATACACTACGTTCTATGAACACACAATAAAACCATAACATCTGGCAGACTTCAGGAAATATAGTAGCTCTACTTACTCAACAAGGATTCAAATACGAGAAATAGATGCTGACGAATAAACTTTAACCATATAATAATATATTTTTAAAAGCCTTGCCTTAAATTATATCATACAATATTACAAAGATATATCTAGGTACATACTTAAATTTTTTCGCGGTTTCGTCATTTCCGGATCTCCGTCAGCGAGACGTGCTTGCGCCACAACTATTCTGTTTTATTTTCCACACATTCAGCGTCAGTGTGATACCAATCAACTTATCCAAACGTACACTCGTAAATCCAAACACGAACGCGTCGTGGCCATTTCTGGATAATGGAGCCCGAAATAGTCTTCCGTCACTCGCGCATGAGGTTACTCGGTAGGCTTGGTATACTTGCTTGGTATGATCGGTTTCGATCGGTATGCTAGTTAAAATGGCCTGTGATTTGATGTGAGAAGGAAATTGAGAGTTCATTGTCTGGAATTAATAAAGACTTTTAGTATTAACACCTTTGTATGAGTGCATGTATCGCATTTGGCGCATTGCTGAGGGTCGCATTTTGTGATGTGCTTCTTTTCTGTTATATGATAAAAACTCCTCAATGATAATTATGTTGATGATTACCCATGGACAATGAAATCTACTGCCATGGACAATATACGTCGTCGTGTAAGGTATGCGGGGAATGTTTCTCAAATAGAATCTTAATAGGCAATTCTGCGTAGGCACCTTAACTAGTAGAATACATTTTACAGTTCCTGGGCGAGGCGCCAGATGAGCCTGATTTTAGATGATTGTCCATTGTTTGTGTAGTGTTCAAAAAATAATCTGAATGTTATAAACCACAGAAATCACCATCCATTAAAGTCGAAAGAACAACACGATCTGATGTTTAATTCTTTCATGGGTATATCTTGTTATATATCTTGTTCTTGGCATTTGTGTTACCTTAAATATGTTTATCTTATTCAATTGATAGAGCTTTATCGAAAGATACTTTTGGTGTATTATACAAATATTCTTATTTGCAAGATTATTATTATTTAGAAGAAACTTAGTCATGGTCAGTTGAGTATCTACTGAATGACCGTGTTTATAAATTGGCATGATGTCATTGTCATACGCTATTTGTTCGTCAAATTTAAAATACAGTGTTATTTTTAAAGATAACCGCTTATGATTTGAAGAAGCTGCGTTCTTCTGGAATCAGATACGATGATAGATATATCATATATGCCTTTGTTGTGGTGATGTCTGAATTATTTTGAAACCTTTGTAAATGAATAACAAAACTTTTGATAAATTTATTTATTTATTTCTATACATACATCTATATACGATATAGACACGATTATTATATAGACATTCGATTTCTACCGTGGCATAACATGTAAGAGAAACGGGTCGATTAGTCTTATGGGCGTTTTACAATGGTAAAATGAAGACTAAAACTATTCGTATAATGTCATATGTTGAGTTATTTTAGGTATGTAATCATAAATGCTCCATAAAATATCTTACTACACATATCAAAGCCATACAGTTCCTGATAAGAGTCTAAGGACTTTTCCTATTTTCCATATCCACGTGTAAGATGTCGTAAAAGACGATTAGGGAAAGAATGCACTGTATGAGCAACATGACACTACTCATGTCTACGTGATTAGGGTGCTACTGCACATTAAATGCATGGCAGTACGAACTCAACACCCTTGTTAACTGATAATAGCGGCTATACCACCTAGAAGTGTGTTCCAACTGTACCGACCCCACGTGAATGGGATATGGGTAGAATAAGGGTTTGGATAAACTCGTTAATTATACAGTTTTAGGATTCATTTTCGGCTCCATATTGCGCCGTAGACTACACCTACACCTGCCGGCAGAAATGTGGAACAAGGAACGAGTCCATTTACTTCGCTGAAACCCGCTAGCCTCTAGCCGCTGCCTTTCTGCCTGGTAGATTCAAATCGTCCTAAAGCCTCATGAGATGGCAATCCACTTATTTATCAACTCTTTATTTGACTGCAAAATCTGTCGGGCTGGAATGGCAAATTAATATTTTTCATACTAAATGAAGGCTACATTATGCTAAGTTTTCTCTGTTTTAATAACTCTACTCGTAGCTTTATGTTATTCACAACACACGTATTTCATATTACTTAAAGTCGTGTAATTTCATTGGGCTACTGGGTAATACCATTATTTAATGCATCGCGTGAGCCTACGTAATTACTTTATTCCCCTTTTAAATAAATTGCTAGAGAAGAGAGGGATAGAAACATCACAGGGGGAGTCATATTCACCAGTCTAACAATGCTGTGAGCTTCGGCCACATAAAAAGTTTACTGCTCCGTTTGAAGTTCGTTAGAAAACAAGTCCTTACTTTTAATTTATGGTACAGAACCACAATTTCCTCCGGAAAACAATTTAAGCTGCATCAACTACAAAAGCTTTGACTTTGTTAATGGGTACCAGTTAGCATGACTTAGCTTAATTAGGATTACTTTTCTAGGGTTCTTTAACCTCTGTGTCACCCCAAATATAAATATATGCATTTGCATTATAGATGAGTAAATATATTAACATTTAGATATATAATATCTACAGTGTTGTATAGTAAGTTGAAGCAGTGATAGCTCAGTGGCTTTGGCTAAGTACTGCCGCGCAGCAGGTCCATGGATCGAATCCTGCCGCGGGCTTGACCGACTTTCACCGCATAGTGGATGGGCATGTTTGCGAATGCCCGCCTGGCTAGCGACCACCCTCAAGTAGAAAATCTGTCGCCAAGCACAAATCGGTGTGTTCCGGCAGTTTTCCTTCAGAGCAAGTCATTCTAGGTTAAGCCTGTTAACACCTTCGACCACATCATCACTTACCATCAGGTGCGATAGTGGTCAAAGGCTTACTATAGGCAATAAAAAAAAAGTAAATTATAATATAACTTTTCACTTAATATAGCAACTGAGTTTTGGTCCCATAGTAGGTAACTAGGTACATAAACAGCCGATGCAATCGTAAAACTACAGTAAAACGTAATTGCGATATCGTTTTAAGAGCGTAAAGTAATTACTACATTACTGAAGTAATACAGCAAATTGATGCAATATCTTAGTAAACAAAGTTATGAATCTCTTTTAACTGGCACTTGATCAGTATTGGAAGGTTCCTTTTGTTATAGTTTTTATGGCATTTGATAGAATTTAGTTTTGTTACTGAATTATGTGTATTTTTGTTACAGATCCGGGCAAAGCCCGCCGCATCGCGGCGTATCGAGTTTTTCTTTTCTGTTTGGGAAGTTTCATCTTGAACTGCTAGTGACAAACCTAGTGATAACAGTGAAGTGACAAAGGTGACTTTGAATATGGCTCTAACCGCATTCACCGCCCTCGTGGCACTGGCCGCTCTAGGTAAAAAGCTCTTATTATTTTTATTACTATTTTCTACTTTAGTATTTTAGATTTTATCTATAATCTATCTATAGATACGTAAATTCGTATCGTATCGTTTACAAATATGTTCAGAAACTTAATTAAGTCAAGTATGTATGTCTCTTCACAATTTGGAACTACATTTTATCTTAGTTTACTTTTTGTCGTACACTCACTAATATACTGTAACTAACCCAGTGTTAGATATTTACGTACAATCGACTGCATACCGTTACATCTTGCAGAATGAACATCCCGTGTCGGATTTCACATTTCTAACATGGTGTGCTCCCTGGGACCTTCGATCTTTAAGCACAGTTTTCTGAGCGTGCTACTTTTGGCACGGCATATGAAACTCAACCATAATGGTTAGATTCGGAGGTGGGCTACGTATTTAACTGATACGAAGATTTTCAATTTGACGCGTATGCTTTTTATTTATACCAGGCCACTCATAACTTTTTAATGGATTATCCAATCTTGATTCTTTTTTTTGTTGAGATTAGTTCTTTCAATTATTTTTTTTTACCAATACACCTGAATGGCTTAATGATAATTCTTGTGGATAGTGACCAGTATTGTGGACGAGTGACACGATCATTTTATAAGCAGTATGCATTACGGAAAATATAATGAATAAAAAACATAAAAACAACAAAAAACATATCATTTTTCATTTTTCATTTCATTTCATTTTTCATTTTCATTTTCATAACCGATTTCCAATACTGAAAAGTAGGTAGGTACACAGTAACTTGTGGAAGTCAGACCATGAAAATGTGAGCTAGAGTATTTTGAATCGTAACTGTGCCAATATCTAAGAGTTATTTCATACCTTACGGTTCTGAAAATAGGTTCTCCTCTATTTAAATATTTTTAACCCCAAAAGGGACCAAATTAGGACTTTTATAAGTTTGAAGCCTTAGTCTGGGCATCAAATGTGGGTCTGTCGCGAGGCATCGTAACCCAAAAATGGTTCAATCAATTTTGATGATGTTTTTTTCATTTAAAAGCAGACCTTAATGCGATGTTTCATGTCATTTCGAACTGATCAGATGTTTCCAAGATACTAGATGGAAGCATATTATATCAAGATGATTCGAATTGAAACTGAATTTTTTATTTAGACTCGGTTACACTTAGAACACTTAGATCCTAAAAGAGTTTTTCGTTGATGACTTTTTAAATATTAAATTTGTATCTTTGTTAAAAATGGAATGGTGAAACAAACATTTGGCGCTACTTGATGTTGAGCTATTACCCCAGCTATCCTTAAAAATATATATTTAGAACTCTAGAAAAACAAAATTTTAGTTAGTACTGCAAATGTTTTTCGCCCGAGAGAGACTGCCGAAAAGCGAATGCTCTTGTAATTATTCTAGCACGCCATACATAATAGATTTACCAAGCTAGATCAGATCTGGATCTTTTTGGGCTTATGAATAAACTTGTCCGTTGAAGCAATAGAAAAAGAAGCAGTGATAGCTCAGTGGCTTTGGATACGGACTGCCCCGCAGCAGGTCCATGGTTCGAATCCCGCCGCGGGCTTGAGCTTCACCGCATGGTGGAAGGGCATTTTTGCGAATGCCCGCCTGGCTAGCGACCACCCTCAAGTTGAAAATCTGTCGCCAAACACCTAACGGTGTGTTCCGGCAGCTGTCCTTGAGAGCCAGTCATTCTAGGTTAAGCCTGTTAACATCTTCGACCACATCATCACTTACCATCACGTGAGATTGTGATCAAAGGCTTACCTATTACCAATAAAAAAATTAAAAAAAAGCGGTGGTACCAATATAAATATTGTCACCGTCAACAATCTTACCGCCCATTGTGAAAAAGAAGGTTTGGTGAGAGGTATTCTGGCTTTACAATAGCTTTAACAGAAATGCCATACACCAAGAATTAAAAATGTCCCTTCCTCAACATGTTTTCCTTTATCATCTCTTAGATATTAATCGAATACATACCCCTACTCTTCGTTGAGTTTTCTAAGGGAGTATGGTGTGGGTGGTATAAGAGAGGGTGGAGGGTGAACACGACATAACCACGACGTCACGGGTCGATACAGGCAGCGGCCGGGCAACGAACTAATATTTGCACGTCACGAATATTCATGGTGATACGGCTACTCTTATCTCTACAACACACACTTCGTGTTTATACATTTCTATAATCAAAAAAGGGGATAGCATCTCTCTGAACTGTTTGTCTGTGAAAAAGTAAAAGTTTAGCTGAATCGCAGAAGCTAGACGTTAATAGAATATTAGGCGATACGTGTCTAGAACATATTACTGAAATGATCAACAACATAAACATGCAGAGGGTAGAGCACATACAGGAAATCTGTAATCACCTACAGTGTGTTCTGGCAGTTCCATTATAGAGTTAGCCTGATGCCAAAATTCAGCAAGACTATGGTTATTCTCCTAGCCATTACACTTTTTTATTGCGATAACTTAAATTTACCCCTTTCAAGAGGAACTTTTAGTATTACTGAGTATTAATATTTCCTGCTTAAAATTTCGCAACGGCGAGTTTTGGCAATGTTTTCACAAGAGCAGTTGTCACCTACAGGAACTTCAGGAAGGATTATATGATTATCTATATATTATTTGAGTAGCTTCTCGGCCATGAGTGGCCTATACGAATATTTATTTTGCTAAAAGATAACGATAACTGGTTAAAATTAGCCTGTATGAACCTATTTATCGTTTAAATTTCGTCTGCCGCTGTCAGCAACCTTTGAATCAGAATGTTTGTACAGTTTGTTAGATCTATACGTCTAATGCTGGGGTCAATATGTTCGTTTCAGATAGTAAAAGAGTATCAACAAATATTAAGTCATAAATATTTCTATAACGAAGCTTTAATAGTATTAGCATCTTCGCTGACTACAGAGAAAGAAATTAAATTCTGCCATGCATGGGAGTGGGATAAAAAGTAATCATGTTTCTGACCGCGTTTTCGGTCGATATGTTATATATTATACCATTATACCCATTATACCCATTTTGCTACACAGGTACTGAACTTGAACCCAGTTTTCTATTTATAGTATACATGAGTATGGTAGCGTATAGATTAATAATAACTTCTTCCTGTCCCATCGAAATACACTTGAGATAATCTCTGCATTTGACCATTTTATTAAAATAATCGTTTGCACTTGTGTCTAGTAGACAGTGGCCAGTTACTATGTATTCGTCGTAAATATTCATGTTGTTGGTCGCGTGGGCGAGGTCGTCAGGTTCAGCCTGAGAGTCTGAGAGCTAGGTTTAACGGATACTATCATGTAAACTGTGGATTCGGCAAACACCAGAACGTTGGCCTTTCGGCGCGTCTACCGAAGGTCGTGGCCGTGACTCATTGCAATTTTCGATGTTTGTATTTTTGGTACATCGATGGAAGTTATTAACTTTGTAAATCCAGATGTATAACTACATCTGGCTTACCTTATTTATAAAGAAAGTCTTAATATAACTCAGATTTATGTTTTACTTTAGTACAGAATTTGAGGAATGGTTTTGTTCTTACCAGGAGTATTAAATTATATAATGCTTTCTATCCTATGTTATCTATTATTCACTTTTCTGATGATGGTACAGATAAAAATAAACATAAGTACTGTTAGATTGAATGCGAATTGAATTCACCAGCTTAACAATTCTGACCTACATGCGTTTATGTTTATCAACCTTGGTTTACGTAATAGCAGATCATGCGTAGGTATACAAAAGCAATATAAAGTATTGTTGCCACAACACGAACACCATTCAGTGTATAATCAATATGTTATGACTAAAAATGGGATGAATTTTATGTACCTTCCTAAAATGGTTACCTTTTCGAAGCTGCCTAATAACTTTGCTTATGTAACGAAATATAAGTAATTAACCTACTATTGATAGCTATCTATTTTCAATATAAAATTATGAACAGAGTGAGAGAGAACAAGGATCATTTTAACTTTGGGGAAGCAAGAAATAGTAAATTAATAGTAGTTTTTAATGTGATTGTGTCGGAACAGGCACAAGGCTCACCTGATGTTAAGCAGACTAACCTCTGCCTGTAACAGATGCATTTCGTCACAAGTGCAGAATTGCACTGCGCCCGTCACCCTGAGACATACAGTTGTTCAGTCGCATGTGCCTGTAATTTTATTGGCTAGGACTGCTGATGGAATACACTGTTAAGTGTTTGGCGACAGATTTTCTACCTGAGGATGGTAACTATATTAATAACGTTGTATAAAATAATCCGCCATAAGTCACCTAAAAGTAGGAATTTAATATTTATACAAGGGCAGATAACGTCACGCCTGTTTCTTTGACTTAGAAAGTACCCGTCTCTTACCAGCGTGTTTTTACTTTTTGTTTCATGTACGCCCATCGGCCAAGGGTACACATATCCTGGCCTTTTCCCAGAACGTATCTAATTTCACTATTGTACCTAATTCACCTTTTATAGATTCTTTGTGTAGATTACTTACCTGTTTTGTTATTTCCTTACTTACACAAGACCAAACTATCTCTTATATATATTTATCTTAGATTAACTTCCTCGACTAATATCACTAGGTACATCCTCATTAATATTTACTGCTTTCGTATCACTCTGTTTGACTCATTATAGCAAAGCTTGAGGGCTTTAAGTATTGCGTTATACGAGTATTTATTGTATAATGTGAGTCAAAGTCAAAATCATTTATTCAATTTAGGCGTCTACGGCGCTCTTATGAAGGTCAATTACAAATTTTAATATTGTAAAACTACACATTGTACTGCCACGTTCAGCAAAAAAAAATGTATGGAGCCACTGTGAGAAGAACGGGCAAGATACTCGGGGGCATTCTTTGAAACGTATTTTAACAATGTGTTACATACTATTTAGTAAAATTATTACGATATTTGTTTTCATTACGCAGGTGACACGAAAATTTTATAATCTCAATCAGCTCTATAGCATATCTTAAAGTTTGAAAATATTATATTTTTCATGATACCTATAAGTACACGCATAGGCGATGCGTGTATGCGTATTGCCCTTATTCTTATTCTAACAGACAGAAAATGAGAATCTGTCGCAAATACTGGTCACCACAAACCTACGAATATTGAAGGTGCTTTTCATACAAAAACCTTATTAAAATGTAGGCGTAGCATAATTCTTGCTCAACCATACTTGTAGTCTAGTATAGTTGAGCAAGAATTAGTATAAAAACAATGTCTAACTTTACAAACGTTCCACGTGTGTTTTCGTGCAGCGATGGATAATATTTTCATAAGGTTTAACGTACCTTTCAGTTCTAATATAAACGCCGCGAGCAACAATGTTTGTTTACTTAACCATACTGTAGATATTTTAAAGCTTGATTACGAAAAATACGATGTTAATGTGCCAGAGTAAAAAGTTTGATAATAAACACGCGGTTTTGCGTGACTACTTATAGTTATGCGCCTGACTTACCATACTTAACTAATCTTTATGAGAGAAAAAAAGAAAATTACATTTATTAATCACTTAGGATCCTAAGCTAACTAGGTGGTAATAAATCAAATATCGTGATGGTACACTCTTGAATATATTACTAGGATCTGCAATATTGACGATGTTAAAAATTATTCATACATGCAGAGATTTTCACGATAGCTACCTCTTGACTTATATTAGGTACTAGCGGCTGGCTTAAAACCGGTATTTAATAATAAAATAAATTAAAAAATATTTTGTAACCTATTTTCATCAGGAATAATGTAGGATTCTTATGGTGTAAGAAGTTTTCAAATCGGTTCAGTAGTTTTTAAGTTTATTAGTTACATACTAAAGTACTAATATTTAAATATACATAAGCTACCACCTCTTATTCTTATGACTTCATCACGTCACTTACCACCGGCCCCTAATTAATAAACTTAACAATTAATCATGACAATTTGACATCCACTGACGGCTTTATGTAGGTTGGTTGAATGACATGAGTTAATTATTAGTAGAAGAAAAATAGTGATCTATACCTCAAAACGTTATGTTCAATTTTGTCACGATTAATAGGAGCAAAGTCGTGGTCACAGCCTGTATATAAAAAAACTGGAAAAACCTATCCTGGGACAGTTGATCCTAGTTCCAAGCTAATAATCTATGTACCTGCCTATTTCGCTCTATCTAACAATAAAAGATTATCCGGATTAAACAATATAGTGGGCCACCGAATTGAAATGACCTCGGCTTCGGTGGCATGCGGCTACGCATTCCGCCCACTGTTTACAAGCAGAGTGTAACAACGGATAGTGGTACTATCCGTTGTTTGTGTCTTATGCAACAAGGCTCCTTCCTATGTACACATATGGCGGAAACCACAGCTGCATTATGACACCGGCACGACCGCAATGCGTAGGTGCTTGAGACTAAGGTGTCGGTGACTACATTCCTCTGGGATTGTGAATTAGATTACGAATTTGTTTAGTAATTTCTCCGTTTACTGAAAATATTATATTTTAAAAGATTGATTTGATTTGCGGTACCTTTTGCCTTTCCATATCTTATCAATACTGTGTGTTCCCTAAACTCAAAATTAACATATTTTTGTAACATTAACTTATTTACTTTATTAACTTACACACACACACATAGGTACTCATACATAAATAACGTAACGCATATTTCCTAGAGGGGTAGGACCACGGCTTTTCACTAACTGTGATCTAGACATAGGTATATAATTATGTTTAACTTTCTTCATTCTCGTCTCACCCTTCAAACGCACCCTTAAGTTTAAGAGTACCCATGAGCTGACTATTTTTTCGAATGAAGTTGCTGTTTGCTTCAAACATCGACAGTACTAACAATCATTTATTTCTCACCACTTTGTGAGTAGGGTCATTAGTTGATTAGCTGTTTCGAAGTTCCCTTTTGCATAAAATTTGCCAACAATGCTGAGTTGCTAATGGTTCTGTGGTTTTGGCAGGCACACTTATCCTTTATAAAACTGCTTACCGCAATTGTACCAATAATTCGGTACCAGTGTTACAGCTAAGGTTGAAAAGGCGATACAGATGATTTGCTACAACGCACTTTAGCACCTCTATCAATATTGTGTCTTATCTGGCAGCGTTTTCTAATTTCATACCTTTCAATTTCCTCCATACTAATATAACTTTCATCATCAGTACTGTGTAATTGAGGCTGTAATTGCAGTTTTCATATATCGCAAACAATCATTCAAAATACTTTTTCCATTTCTTTAATATACTTTCTTCACAATCCACTACCCTTCCACTCTGGTCACCTTTAATTTTCCTCCATACTAATATAATTTTCATCACCAGTACTGTTTAATTGAGGCTGAAATTGCAGTTTTCATCTAATTCAAACAATCATTCAAAATACTTTTTTCATCTCTTTAATATACTTTCTTCTCAATCCACTACACTTCCATTCTGGTCTCTGGCTGAACGACTGTAAAAAACTTCAGCCGCTGTTTTAACAATATCTTATACTCTCCTTATAGCTTGTTCTACGTCCTTCAAGCCATCAGTGGCTTGTTGCATTTTTCAGTTAGCTCAGGTAATAGCTGTAAGCCAACCAATTCAATATTAGGGGTTCCGTATTGTCGATAATAGATTTATATGCCTACACTTTCCGTTTGTTCGACTGACGACACGACATTCAAAAAGTTGTATCTTTTCGACCGTAATGATAGCCGGTAGAAATGTTCAAAGAATTTGTTTTATTATGCCAGATTTCCCTACAAAAAGTAGAAAAAATTAAGTAAAAATGTAGTTATAAGATAAACTTCACGTAGGTACATTGAATTGTGGGTATAGAACAAAGGTTAATTATCTTTATTTCACAGGCATTGAAAAGCATTGGATTAGGTTATGTAAATTCTGTAGCCACTATTGTTATAGGCATTTGGTTACTCACTCCAACTATAGATGGTGATATAAGGGACTTTCATAAACAAATTCATAAACAATTAATGTTATCTAAACTGTAATCCCACACAAATTGAAACTTGGTATTATTATTATGAAATCACCGATGTATATATTATTGTGTAGGCGCATAACCAGAAATAAATATCGGACAGAAGGCTAATATTAAATATATTATATGAGATATCAATCAAAACGTTTTTAATTTATGTTTATAGATACGCTTTTAAAATAATAATAATTTATAGATTATTGTAATGAAGAGTTACGTTAATCAGTCAAAATATTAATACAACATTTAAAACTTATAATTATGCAAGTTCGAGTTCATGGTAACGGTAAACTTTAATGTGCCCAGTACAGAGATAGAACTGAAATTCAGATCCCTTCCTTAAAGCTCAATACACAGCGTGGCAAGATGTTGTGAAACAAAGATAACGATGGAATGATGATAATAACACACGGTAGCTGGAGAGCCAGGAATTCTGACAGGTCAATGACCGCGCTTTATGGTTCGAAACAATGAAGTCATAACTTCTCACCATACCATCAAATTAAACGATGATAGGTTAATTGGTTAAGAAAGTGTTAGCCTTTTTTAAGTTTGTTGGTACAAAGCTTTTTTCTGGTTTAGAGAATCGTAGTTTGAATGTTTGCTTTGCGGGATTGATATATTACCTCAAGAAATTTTGGTAATGTTGTTGATTATGACTAATTAGTCTCCCTCAACTTATATAACTGATTAGAAGTAGTTGTAGTTTGTATCACAAGAGAGCAAAATAGTTTGACTTGTTATACTTATAAATTGACTTGTAATACTCTTACCAATAAATTGATTATTCTGATTATTCTAGTAATTTTACAGTGAGGGCGCTATTTTGAATCAAGAGCAGAACGAATAATTCATTAAGCGTATCGAGGGATTCAATATACTTCTCCCGACGAAAAAATAGTTTTGCGACAGTGTCATACACTCTAATTTTTTTCCCACTATGAGAAAAATAAATAAGAGACTAAAATAGTACAACTAAGGAATAATTTTAATAGTAATTTTAGGTATATAATCCGTGTACTTGTATTTCGCTGTCCTATTAGAACGCATTCGCGTGTTCTTCATTTGTTTTTATTTTCGTTTGAACTTATAACCGGCTAGTTATAGGTAGGTACATATTTTTTTCATAATAAACGATTCTCCTAATATGTCTATGGTCTAGTGTATAATCAGATGCCCTGCAAAGAGCAATGTTCATGTTCCTAATTCAAACTTTTTTCTCACCATTATAAAACTCTCTTACAGAATAGACCTACTTGGTTCGCACTTATAGACAAACTAATAATTTAGAGTTACCTACGCACTAGTTATAAACTTTCTTGTTTGTTTTCACAAAGCTTTTGTAGTGGTAGTTGTTAATTTACAATTTCAAACGAACGTTACATGACACTCCCGTTAATACTCGCTACGGAGTCCGTTGATGGTTTTCTAAATTAGGAATTCTAACCATAACAACATGTGACACGCACCACCGTTAAATTTTTGAAAAACTTGAGTTCATGGCAAGAATTTGGTAACAAATGGTCAAGACAATTTGTATTTGGAATGCTCTGTTAAAATTAAGAAGTAAAAATTCATTACTTCCATTCAAATCAATAGTTACAAGTACTGACAGTTTTTCAAAAATGTTATAAGCGTGTAAGTAGGTATTCTAGACTATTTGATTTCTTTTCAAGAACAGTCGACTCATCATCGTATTTGTCTCGCCTGTTTCTTTTTTCGAATCTTTTGCTAGGTGTTAGTTTATTACGACGTTTCTGAGCCTTGAGCTATTCAATAGTAATTGTGTAGCAAATCACGTACATTTTAATTACACGATTTGCTCCTTTTGAATCGTCGATATTCTATTGTGTGGTAATATTGCTGTCATATACAAAAACTTAATGTGATGACAATGAATGGGTCAATTTATTAAATCTTTGTTGTTGTTATGAAAGCAAATATATGTTTCACTCTTTTCGTAAGTGACTTGTCATTGCATCATTGTAATAGCCTAAAAAGAGCATTTTGTGGACTCGAACTCGCGGCAATGACCTACTGAAAATAGCGACAAACTGACGGACATTATTAGTACACAAACACAAAACTCTATCAGCTGTTGCACTACGCTTCTGTTATCGCTTATCGGTTTTGCTTCACCACCTGTTATAGATAAAATAGAAATTACATTCTTTTCCCTCTAGCAAATAAATTATTAAGCTGTTACGTATTTTTTTGCTCTATTGCTATCTTTCAAGTTGCCTAGATACTCTAATCCCTATATGTAAACCTTTCTTGGCAACTTTATTAATAGGTATGGCGTTGCTAGAAATACAATCATTAATACTTAATTATGAAATCTATTCATTTGCATGACACAGATCGCATGCTGCTAACTTGTATTTAGTGCTTGCAAACTATTCTTCAATAGTAGGTAGGTACAATCTTTTTAAGGCTGATGCCGTTAGAATTTTATCGACTTGAGTATTTAGTCCCTTAAATGTTGTCCACAGAAGAAATATTACGAATGTGCTTATCTTATTTATGTAGTTTTGTATGTAATAATTAATTACAGTATACTTTGTCGGCTGTTTGGAGTCGACTTCGATCGAAGTTGATAAAGTACCGAAGTACCTATACGTTATTATATTAATGTTAACAAAAGAGATTAATGAGACTAAAATTAGGTTTTAGCATCATAATCAAAAGTAATGTACGATGTGAAACATGTCAGCATCTTTTTATTGTTTGTGCAAAGTCTAAGTGCACAGGCAAGAATTCCAGACAGTGGCAGACTACAGCCTGTTTAATTTCCATACGAGTCCTAGTGCATAGTTAATCCTATCAAGTGGTATGATAAATAAATCTCTTCGCCTCGGTCCGTGAAGCGTGGAACAGGTTGGGAGCGCATCTGTCCTCCAGTCCTCCAATCAGGAGCGTGCTTTAGAACACATCTGTCGCGCACGCAGCACGCCCTCGAGTTTTTGTTCCTTTTGTTGCTATTTTTTGTTGAGCCTGTCGCTCGTCGAGTGGCCGATTCGACGGAAGCTTTTTAATTTTCGGCCGTTTATTTGAATGTATGGCCTGCGTTATCTGAATTAGTTTTGACTGGTTTTCCTCGTTTCATTTTATCAACGTCCATCATTATTTGAAATTAACCGACATACACAAAAAAAGGGATGTTACATTTGTTACGCTATAACTCCGCCAAGTATGCTTTTTTAATATTTTTTGTTGGATAGTGTATACCTACCTCCATGTTGGTCCAATTTTTTTTGCCACCATACCTATTTATGCACCCACGCAGTAATGTTCGCATTACTGTATTTTAATATGGTTAAAAGGGTATGGTGCCGTGAAATAACAGGCACGTGAGACTTAGCAAAATTATGTCTCAGGGTGATGGGCGCAGTGTAGTTCGTAACTAGTGACGAAATGTATCTGAAATATGCAGAGGCTACATAGGTACCTACCACTTACTTTAATACACTCGAGAGCAATGAATCCGGGTCACTTAAAGAATGTTAAAAATCTCGGAAACTAAAAATGATAGGTTAATGCAATAAATTGTATTTAATAGACAATGTGACAACTCCTTAAATGAAAGTAAAAAAAATATGAGTCACCATACATTTTATTAACACAAAATTACATAAAGAAAAAAACTGCTGATCTCTCCTTAAAACAAAAATAGGAAACATGAAATTTTTGAACTTTATTACGATTTTCTTGAATTTTAATACTTCGTATTGCCTCCTCGTGCTTCCATTACTGCGTTTACGCGGTTTGGCATGCTGTACACCAAGTTCCTTATACGATTTTGGGGAATATTCTCCCATTCCTCTGTGAGAGCAATTTTGAGCTCACGAAGCGTGATTGGGGGAGGGTTTCGTTGTTTTACGCATCTGCCTAGCTCGTCCCAAGCATGCTCGATCGGGTTGATATCCGGGCTGCGCGCTGGCCACTCCATACGAGTAATGTTCATCTCTTGAAGGTAGTCATTCACAATCCTACCTGTATGAGGTCGGGCATTGTCATGCATAAATATAGCATCCTCACCTAAATTGACCATAAATGGACCAACGTGATCATTGAGGATTTCTTCCACATATCTTACGCTAGTTAAAGAGCCGTTTTCTATGATCACCAGCTCTGTGCAACTTTCAGAAGAAATTCCGGCCCACACAAGTACAGACCCACCACCGTAGGCTACTTTTTCTTCGATGCATGCTTGCTTGAATCTTTCCCCTGGTCTTCGATACACTCTGTGTCTTCCATCGTGCTTGTAGAGCATAAATTTTGATTCGTCGGAGAACATAACTTTTGACCAATCTTCAATACTCCAATTTACGTGGCTCTGGGCATATCTTAGTCTCGAAATACGATGCCCACGCTCCAGTTTAGGGCCGTTTGCAGGTCTAAGGGGTTTTAAGTTAGATTCAGCAAGCCGACGTCTTACTGTCCATGCACTTGGGTTACTTCCTCCGAGGCGTCGAAACTGATTGGTGAGTTCAGTTCCTGTGAGAAAGCGATTTCGAAGCATGGTGTTCACCAAGTATCGGTCTTCTCGTGCTGTGGTACACCTGGTTCTGCCCGTTCCTGGTCTGCGTAGGTTAGAACCAGTTTCTTCGTAACGTCGGAGAACTCTTTGTACTGTTGACAGCGACACACCGACAGTCCTGGCTGTATCGCGCTGACTCCGGCCGGTTTCCAGCATTGTAAGTATTCTGGTGCATTCTTCAGGCGTAAGCGACATAATTTCAGCTTGAATAATGAATATAGAGCACTATCAACATGGTTTATGTACCCACATAAATGACAGATTACAAACAAAAGCAAAACCAAATGCTGTAATTTCGTAGTTCCATCTTCGAAAGTGGCCCTTTTTCAAATTTGATTTTTTTATGATATAACTTTACAATAACTAAGAAGTTTTAATACCTTCATTTAAGGAGTATTACATTGTCTATTGAATACAATTTATTGCATTAACCTAGCATTTTTAGTTTCCGAGATTCTTAGGATTCTTTAAGTGACCCGGATTCATTGCTCTCGAGTGTATATCAGGTAGGCCTCGTGCAAGTTCCATCATAATCATCACATTAAAGTAAAAATAAACATTAGTCTAGTTCTATTTTAATTAAGTACTGTCAATTAACCAAAAAGTATTTGCATAGTTGGATGCTTTATTGTTAATTTTAACTCGTGTCAATAGTGAACAATATGACAATTGACAATTATCTTGTAAACAATATGCATAAATAAAAACAGTGAAAGTACTTAAAAAAACAAAACTGGCTTTCAACACTGAAAAAAATATAATAACTTGTGGGAGTAGGACCATGATAATGTGAGGTCAATGTTTTGATTGGCATGGTACCGTCGTCAACAAGTTATTTCATACTTTTCAATGTTGAAAGTCGATTCCGTTTATTTATAAATACCTCCTGTTTTGTGCAACACTTTGTTGATGATATTATAAAAATCTTACCTGTACTGTTTCATGAGTACGTGCCATAGGAGGCATTAGATATATTCCCTTTTAATCTTTTAAACGAAGGACTCACACGTACTATTGTATACATATTATTCTTTTTACAAAAACCTCATAGTTCATCTCATTTACAATGAGTAATGTAAAACATCATCGGCTCATAAATCACAGTAATATGATTCATGTTTTACTAAGTATAAAAGAACAACTAAGGTATCCATTATAATATCAGTCATGCTTGGCCTTTTATGCTTAACATGTTATTTCATTCAACTAACCAACCACATCTGTTAGAATCTTCGGAATCTTCGTATCATAGGCCTATGAAATATAGATAGACAACCATTTTAGTAGCAGTAGAACTCTCTGTGCGAGTTCATCCGGCGAAGTATTGCCACCGTACTTATTTTTACCGCAAAATAGTAATATTCGCATTACTGTGTTCTGGTTCAAAGGTTGAAATCACAGGAACATGAGGCTTAACAACTTTATGTTTCGGGGTGATAGGCGCTCTTATAACATACTAGCTATCCGGCCCCGGATCCGCCCGCGCGTATGTTGGTTATCGCGCAAAAACATTAACCTCTTTTTGCGCAGTTGGATAAAAACTATCCTGTTTTTTCCCGGGTCTCAAACTGTTTCCATAGCAAATTTTATTCAAATCGGTCCAGTAGTTTTGGCGTGAAAGCGTAACAGACAGACAGACATAGTTACTTTCGCATTTATAATATTAGTAGAAGTGGCGAACTGCATCTGTTATATAGGCAAAGGTTACCGCTTAACACCACGTGGGCATGCTGCCTGTTCCATCACTCTACTGTATCAGCCAGATTGTCCACTGCTGAAGAGTGTTGTACAACTTGTCCACAGCGTCCCCCATTAGGGAGGGGTTTGCCATAATCCCAGCCCATTAGCAGACGTCTTGGGGATCGCAGTTTAAGATATCAGTTCCTTAGCACTGCTGTTCACCTTCTGATATTTTAGCTTTAGTAGACATTTACGACACCCACAGGTAGCAATGGGGGGGTTACCTAAGATTTTTTTACCTGTAGATGTGTTGTATGGCCTCCATATTTACTAGACGAATTCAGGGTAATCACCTGAGTCACTACCAGTCTTGCACTTCCAAGCGTCGGGTGAATACATCGCCGCTAATCGTGTGTTTTAGGAATAATCTGTGGACAATATGCCTTTCTTGTGTCTTTAGACTCTGCACCAATTATACAGGCACTGTGAGAGATAAGAAAACTGTTTCATTTCACGCGTAATTATTGCTTTTATTGATAAAATAGAAAATATCGTCATTTTGTTTTATCTTAGGAACTAATTTCAATGAAATGGATGAGCGAGATATGTGTATCGTTTGGTGTGAGAGAGTGAAAGAGATCGCAGCATAATGGTGATCGGAACGTCTCGTGGCGGTTCGGTGGTAACACGAATTGCTTATTTATCTCTTTCTAACAACAGATATGACGCATAATATTTGAACGTTCTTTCCTTGTCATTACAAACTGCATATACATGTGCGTAGGTATGTATATAGGTAAATTCTAGTAAGCTTTTAGAGCAGTGGTGTTCGGATATAACTAATCTAAATATTTCAAATCACTGGGGGTTACATTCTAATCCGGCACCCCGTATGGACATATGAAATGTACATATACCAACACGATGCCGGCACTTGCGTTGGTTTAATTTCAACTGTTTCTCGTAAACTGAATGTTTTACTCCAGGAATGTTGTATTAGCTCTTTAATTTTTGAGCTTATGATTCATTCTTACATTTGCTACTAATGCTACTAAGTATGTATACATACAAGTATACATACGTAGTAGTATAACTGCAAAATATCTCGATTACTTTATTTTTAGGCTGATTGAACAATACAACATATTCGTCATATTTCCAACCGCAGCTGCTAGACTTCACAGCACCGGAAACCAAACCGACGCGCTAAGTAGTAGCTCCATTATTGTCATAGTAATGAGGTCACTAATTAGTGGCTACAAGTGTCATGTGCGTTTCATCTCATTGGTGCTCGAGGATTGGTTAACTGGTGTCAACGATTATTGCATAAACAGTAACAAGTGCTTAATATTTTCATACGATTAATATTAGTAATGTGGCCTTATCTAATATTAATTAGCTCCTGTCGATTTACCACTTTTTACAACTTTGATTTGGAAACTATCCAAGGTATAAAAATTATTAGGAACAGATATATTTTGTATACTTACGATACTTCATTATTTGCGCACCTAGTGTATGTGCTAAGAAAATGTATCTAATAAAATACTTCACCTTCCTGTCCTAATCCCACGCTAAGTGGAGTCGCCAAAACGTGTATTTGTAATTAGTCTAATCTGTTGCTCATCTAACTACTCAAATCTTTTTTTAATGGGATTGTAACGGAACATGCTCGTGGCTCACCTGGCATTAATCGGTAACCACTGCCTATAACAGAAGCATTTGTCACAAGTGACGAACTGCACACCCCCATCACTGAAACATAGTTGATAAGTCTTTGTTTGATTCACACATATCTTTCATCACGCAGTGCATCCATAACTACTTCATTCCTCTAGCGTTAACCGTCAGAATTCAGTCAGAAAATAACACTTCACTTGTTACACGTATCTCAGCCTCCTCATTACATGCCTACACAGAAAATTGAAAAATAAAAAAATTTAACTATTCGAGCATCGGTTCTCCAAGCTTCCTTTGAAGTACTCATACTTTATCGTATTCATCCTACTTACACACACATCCATCTTATCATCCGCATCTCGCCCCCATACACTCTTCTTTCACTAGCCTCTTTCGTTGCCTAACATTCATAAAATACGTATACTTACTTAGCTTACAATAGTTATCCATACATGTTTCACCTAAACTTCATTGGCGTACGCGGATTACATTTGGTCCCAGACCATTTAGCCTATAGCCATTTCATCCATCCATATCTGTACGTTGTCTTGGACATGTCGCCATCATTTTGAAAATTGAATCGAGATAGCGAAAATCAGAAGTGACTTGTTGCGAAACGCCGCCAGTTTAGGACTAGGTGTACAGGGCGTCCCACGGCGAAGCCACATGGGGGAAAGTACCTTGAATATTGTAGATGGAACATTTTACTGAAAGAAGACATTATTTGATTTTAAAAATTAATTTAAACTGCATTCACGGATATTTAAATAATTACATGGTTGAATCGGGAATCCAGCCCATTACCCGAGAAAAAAAATCACCCTGTAGTTTTATCATACCGATCGAAAGATTTCATCATAAGGATTATTTTTTGCTAAAAAACATAGTGTCAGAAATAAAAGGAAGGTCATGAATTTTAACATTTGATGTGCCATTTTGGAGCCCATTTTTTATCCTTCTAAGATTTCTCGCAGCTTATACGTTCCCTGCCAATTCTCGTTCCATTTCAAAACGTCTCATGCATGCAAGCCACATTTATTTTTTATAACAACTGCGTTACATCTTTTGAGAGCCAGTAATTCTAGGTTAGCCTGAACAACATCTTCGACCACATCATCACTTACCATCAGGTGAGATAGTGGTCAAAGGCTAACCAATCAGGCATAAAAAAAAACTTCCTATTCCAGTTATTGTTCATTACTTCCTTCATTCATAATTATAACCCTTACTTACTATAGCCATTCTATTAAACGCCTTAAGACGTTTAATCAAGTAATTAGTTCATTCAAATAGTCTTAACATTTTTATACGTAGAAGTGGAACCTCTCGTAAAACAAAGCACGTTTTGTTTGCATTAGTAAGTACCGCCAGCGATGCTTTACTGCCGCTATATTATTTTTCCAAGCTTTATTACAAACTGGGTCGAGTGCTTGTAAGCTGACGCGCAAAGGGTTGCGGGACTCGTGAACCTGCTTATAACGCGCTCGAGTGCGAAAAACTACACCATCGCAACTTTTCATGCCGAAACTAGGTTAGTTTTTTGACAAAGGATGTTTAATCTCCAATGCAAAAATATAGCTAAATATTTAATTTAAACAAAATACTATGAACTATATACAACAATACAGCTACTACAATAAAAGCACTTAGACAACCTACAAGTCATAGCAGACTCATAGGCAGTCCAAATGCTCCAGCCCACTCCCAGTTGGCAGCGTGCCCAGCATCCTGGCAGCATTGCCCCGTTGAATTGCAATGCTTATTCGTTGAGCCAAATATGTGCCAGCATTTTGATCACGCGTCGCATCGACCAAGCGCTCAGATAGGTTTTGGAAAATACGATGAGCTACCGGTCCCCACGGACCCAACGTCTCTACACCAAACGGCTCAAATATGTAACCCAAAATATTTAATATTATTATTATTATTCAATATTTAATTATATTTCAGTTTCACTCACACTTAATAAATGCTGCATGCAAGCCTAACAAGGCTATATCAGAAAAATGCTAATACTTATTTTATTTTTTGTTTGTTGCAGGGTCAGTGCTATGCGAGGACGAAACTATCGGCCCGATATTCATGAAAGAACCCCCGAACCGAGTTGACTTCAGCAACACGACTGGCGCCACTGTCGAATGCGCCGCCCGAGGATCCCCTACCCCCGACGTTATCTGGGTGCGTGCTGACGGTAGCGCTGTTGGAGACGTTCCTGGACTAAGACAAGTGAGTAAATTTCTTCCAAGTTCATCTACCTTCAATAAAATTACTTTTCTACTATCAGTATGTACAGATAAGTCGCAGAATAATAAATAATCTAAGATTGTCTTGTCTAAATACTGAATCACCTAATATTTTTTCGTCTCAGGAACAGTGGGATCAGCCTTTCTGCAAACTAGCACGGAAAGTTCATTAAGATACGTGTCCTAGCTTCGAATATCGTGTCTATATTCTTGCAGTTTCTGTATGGGAATCTGGTCTTTCGTTGCAGTTTGATGCTACGCGTGATCGAAATGCATATAATGTACATTTGGCAATCCAACAGGGCAATGTTGGGCACGCTGCCAATTTGTAGGCTGTAGTATTTAGACCGCATGTGTGCCTTCAGTGGCATTTGAGGTGCCTAAATGCTTCCGTTGAAGTAACTGTGGTGTTGCACAATTTATAGTGTTTTGTTAATAAAGGCATACCGCCAATTGTAAAAAACAAATTATATGTATCACAAAAGTGTAAATGTATAAGTATATATTTCATCGATTGTCTAACGGCAAATGTGATCTGATGTAACGAAATCGTTTTTTTCTTTAGCATGCTATAAAAATAAGAATTTGCGAGGCACTTTAATCGAAATCTCGATACAACACTGATATAAATTTACTGGGACTGACATAGGTTTCTTTAGTGGCGTTCAATCTCTAAAGTTAAGGCGGTTACACACCGAAGTAGGCATGGAAAAGAAACCTTTATGAGAGCCAGTAATTCTAGGTTAGCCTGAACAACATATTCGACCACATCATCACTTACCATCAGGTGAGATAGTGGTCAAAGACTAACCTATGAGGCATTAAAAAAAACCTTCTTAAGCTACCTTCGGGTCTGAAACTGTCACTGCATGGCGCAGTTTCTCAGCAGTCAGAAAATCGGTTCTCATAGTCCCTATTTCTTTTAGCTTGACTAACACAATGGTGCCTAAGGTGTCCGACGGTGCTTAACGACTCGATCGTCGCATGCATGACTTCGCAAAAAAGGTTCTGAAATAATATTGATCGCTATGTTTGCAGGTGCAAGCTAACGGAAACCTGCTGTTCCCGCCGTTCCGCGCCGAGGATTATCGGCAGGAGGTGCACGCCCAGGTTTATGCTTGCTTGGCCAGGAATGGCGTCGGCACCATTCATTCTCGCGACGTCAACGTTCGAGCTGGTAAGTGGAGCGTTACAGAGACTGCTGCAGTCAGCAAGACTAAAAAGGCCCAAAATATTTAGATCACTGAGTTTTCCGTCTGTAGTCTATATAATTGAGGATACGGAAAGTAAATTATTCCAATCGAGGCCACATTATCTTAGAGCCGTAGGCGAGAGGTATAATAAATCATGCGGAGATTGTTTTTTTTTTTAAATCAATATAGCACTAGTCATACGACTAGTTCTTTAATATTCACTGACTGTTTGAATAACAAAATCTGCGCGCGTAGATTTTATGAAGAAGAATAAGGCAGTTGTACTCGCTAATTTAAAGCAACATACCGCTAACAGTAAGAACATAAAAACTTGAAGTAAGCAGTTATAACCGATTGGTAATAAAGCAATGATAGCCGAGCTCTAAAATCTATGAATTACCGTGCTGCACGTCCATGGCTTAATTCCCACCGCCAGCTTAAGCTCGCCTAGTTAGCTCAAGTAGAAAATCTCAGAGTTCTGTTATAGTTGAAAGGCAGATCAGAGGTTACCACTTAACATAAGGCGGGCCTAGTGCGAGATCCTTCACAACCTCATAAGAAAAAAGTTAGTGATTATTTCATATTTAAGGTGAGAAACTCATTTATTTGTTTTCCAAAAAAAGCTTTAGGACCAAGTGTGTTGAGAAATAAATATATCGGGCATATACATTTTATCAAATATAATTCATTAGCTCATATTATACTGAACTAAAGTCGATAGATCTAGCTTCAGCTTACATATTGTCCATATTACCTATCAGATAATAGTCCAATGTGAAGGACAGTAATGGATTGTGTTGTGCTATAATTATTATTGTTGTCGAAAAAAGAATAAATAACATGATTGCAATGGCAAAGAAACTTGATCGGGGAGAAAATTGGCTGTAACTCAAAAAATAATTTGATATTCATATCGGTATCAAGTTTCTACCGAAAACGGTATGCGATGCAATGTCATCAGACATATGATTTTATTTGAAACAAAAGACATCACACATAATTTATATTTTGTTACCAATAACAACTTTTAAAATACTATATACGAATAAAAGTAACTATATCAATTCAATCCAAAGTTAAAGGAATACTGGATGTATGTGGTATCTATCAACTCAGGGTACCCGATGCCAATAACGTTCATACGTCAGGGTGATTACCAATTTGCCATTCAATCTGCGAGTCTCGCCTAGAGCCAAGGTCCGTTCGCCAGCTAATCACTCTACTTTGCAATGATCTGTTGCATCCTATTGGCTATTGTGCGTCAACTGGTATTTATTGACTCAGGCTTATGCAGGGATGTAAATGTTAAATCCTGGATTATCAAAATCTGCACTTTTTTTACACATGTACAACCTGTTATTATTTCTTTTTTTGCTGTATCTATGTTGTATATTGTATAATTATGATAAATTTTAATGAACTCTGAAGCAAACTTTTCAATAGTTATATACCAGGTTCAAGTCCAAAATGTACCCAGACGCTTCTTTAAATTCATCACAAAAGCGATAAAGCCCAATTCTATCGTAGTATAAAAAGGCAGAAATACTAAAAAAAAATATTTATTCCTAAAGTTTGCATACAGTATAACCATAACATAATAGATGATGCATGAACTTAAACATTCTAAATCTCTGTCCACGACCATTAAAACGTGTAAAGATAAACATATCATCTCGAGAGGGGCGATAATGTATTCAGTAGAGGTTCCTTCTGTTGACTTATGACCTATGATCATTTGTTGCTTGATATGGTTTGCTGACAGACTAACGTACACCGCTGTCATACAAGTTAGCTTTTATAAGTAACAGCTTTAAAAAAATGCCTATTATGCCACCACGTGATGTGAAAAAATGAAACATAACAAATGACTACAGAAGCTTGTTCCTCTTGTTCTGTATTGAAATCTTTTTACAACCATGTCGCCATGAATAAAATGGTTGATTGGCCATCATAGGGCGCTGCCCTCTATGACACGGGGCCAAATAAGGTCAATTAAATAAAGCTACTTACAGCCGTAACTTATAGTCAATTTAGAGTGTTCATTGAGGATTATGTTATCGACTGGAAAACTATAAAAAGCAATGATGAAGAGATTTTGAAGTATTGTTTTACGTTATTGTCCTTTGTAACAATTGAATCAGTAGTGGTAGTCTAGACTCTCCATTTAAATGTTTGAAAAGGTTAATTTTAGATCAGATTAATGAATGCCCTTCTATTTATATTTATCTTTTTTGTGTATATTTCCAGATTTTGTGTACCTTTTAAAACAGGTTTCAACAGTTCATAAATGTTTCAACTTGTTTGTTAAGTGGTCGCGCAGCAATACGACACTGACGTCAACAAGGAATACGTTATCAGGGGAAACAGCATTTTGTTGAAGTGTCAGGTCCCATCTTTCGTCTCCGATTTCGTTCAAGTCGTGTCTTGGCATACTGACGATGAAGACTTCCTTCCCGGAGAAAACTACGGTTTATCTCTACTTAATTCTGGACACCAAATCTCCTTATCCTTCTCTCCCGTATTATAAACTATTAACTATCATAATGTTCACAGTTGTACAGCAACAGTACGAATCAGAAGTAAACAACGAATATGTGATTCGCGGTAATTCCGCCATCCTCAAATGCTCTATTCCGTCATTCGTTGCGGATTTCGTGACCATAGTGTCCTGGCACGACGAATCTGGCAATGCATTTATTCTTGGTGAAACAATGGACGGAGATGGTACAAATGACATAACTGTATTCACTTATCTCCTCATCTCCTTTGCCTTTCCTGTGTTAGATGAATGATATATGATCTAAACATATTTCAGTTGTAACGCAATACTACGAAGCTGAAGTAGTATCTGAGTATGTTATCCGAGGCAACGCTGCCTTACTCAAATGCAATATACCTTCTTTTGTCGCGGACTTTGTCAAAGTAGAAGCTTGGGTTGATTCCGATGGCGGCGAATATTTACCTAACGACGATATCGGTATTTCAACAAAAAAACATTTTCAATCATATTCCTCGTTCCCGATCTCCTTTCCATGTACTTACATGTGTCAAAATGTGTGACACTTCTTTCAGTTGTAAATCAATTCTATGAAGCTGAAATTCTAACGGAATATGTTATTCGAGGGAACGCCGCTGTTTTGAAATGCTCAATACCTTCTTTCGTCGCGGACTTTGTGAAAGTAGAGGCGTGGATCGACGAAGAAGGAACAGAGATTACTCATTCGGACAATCTTGGTACCAATGACCTGGCTAACAATATATCCACTTTCCGTACCCGCTAAGTGCATGTCCCAACACTTCGGACCTGTTGTTTCGAACTAAGTACCTTATTGTTATTCTTCAGTCGTGTCACAGTCTTACGTGACCGAAGCCGAAAACGAATACGTGATTAGAGGGAACGCTGCTATTGTTCGCTGCAAGATTCCATCTTTTGTAAGCGACTTCGTTTATGTGGAAGCCTGGATTATGGATGACGGACGAATGCTCACTATAAACAATACAAACAACGTCGAGGGTACCCTTTCACAAATATTTTTGAAAATTATCCCGTCCTATTTGTCATTCTCCAAACGATCCCATGCTTAATTAGTTATTTGAATTATGAATTATTTGTTGCCTGCTGAGTTTAGTGGTGTCGCAGCCTTTTGAAGCAGAAGCTGACAATGAATACGTGATTCGTGGCAATGCAGCCATCATGAAATGCGAAGTCCCTAGTTTCGTGTCGGATTTTGTATACGTCGAAATATGGATGGACAGTGAAGGCGGCACATATTACCCTGGCAATGGCGAGGGTAATTAAAGATAAAGTAGTCTAGCATATCCAAGATCCTGAATCCTTTGTTTCTTATTGTTCAGCGGTCCTACAAGAATACGAGGCTAGAGTCAACGACGAGTTCGTTTTACGAGGAAACACAGCTATAATCAAATGTATCGTGCCTTCCTTTGTTGCTGATTTTGTTCATGTAATGGCTTGGATTATGGACAACGAAACAATTTCTGCAGATGAAAATAAAAATATCGACTCTGGTACTTTTATGTCGAGCTTATATAATATTTTGTCTTATTCCACTCCACTCCAATAAATATTAGTCCTTTTCCTACCTGGCTCCGCTCTGTTTAATAGCTGATTTTATTGTTTCTTTAGTGGTATACCAAAATTACGAACCCCGTGTTACTGATGAAGATGTTCTTCGTGGCAATTCAGTCATTATAAAGTGTTCTATTCCATCGTTTGTGGCGGATTATGTACAGGTTGTGGAATGGGTGGCCAACGAAGACTCCCTCCCTACGATTTCGTTCAACGGCTCCGAGGACAATTACGGTAATCGAGAGTACCGCGCGGCCCCAATTGTTCCTATCCGCTTTCCGAATCCCCGAGATCAATTGAACGGTCGTGCCGGACGGTGCTTTAATATGACCATAATGGCGCTCTAACCCATCAACCATTTTTCAGCTGTTAATCAATTCTACGAGTCGCAAGTTTATGATATCTACGTTATACGTGGCAACGCGGCCGTGTTTAAGTGCCATATTCCATCCTTTGTATCCGACCATGTGCTAGTTGTATCTTGGCACGATAGCGATGGCGGGGAGTACGCCCTTAATAACGATTACGGTACACATTTATAGTGTCTGGTATAGATATTAACATCCTGTCATATCCCCCCTCCAAATGTATTTAACGTCATACTGGTGATATATACTTATTTTCGTTCGTTTCTAGTTGTATCGCAGGCTTACACCGTCAACTTAGTGGAAGAAAATGTGTTACGAGGGAATGCTGTAATCATGAAATGTCTCATTCCAAGTTTTGTAACTGAATATGTGTCCGTAGCGTCGTGGATTATTTCCGAAGGAGATGATGAGTCAGAAATTAAAAGTGACGATGTTGCTAACAATGAGGGTATTTAATGCCGAAAGAAATATTTCTTTATAGCCTTCAAATACATCCTTACTCCCCTCCATAACGTTTTATTTTCTTTGAAGTTAACTCAAAGGAACTACAACAATGCATCGTCAATTTAAGGGTTATTCCAAGTTATGTCTAGTCGTGTGGTAGGCATACACCATACATTTGGTTTAAGAAAATGTTCTACGAGGGCAGCAGTTTTAAACTGTTCGTTTCTTGATTTTTTACCCATTGTTCGTCCTGGGTAAAAATATCTGAAGGGGAAGTTGAAGAAATAAAATCTGATATTGCTGCTTTATAATAATCCTGGTTTTCTCAGTATAACTATTCCCATAGAAACATCGAGATAACTAATTTCAAATATACATTGAATATCAAGGAACGATATATTTTCAGTGGTGTCTCAAGTCTACACCATAAATATTTTAGAAGAAAGCGTATTACGAGGAAATGCAGTCGTATTAAAATGTCATATCTCCACCTTTGTGACTGAATACGTTAGCGTATCGTCGTGGATAATTTCTGAGGGAGACACAGATGAATTGGAGATTAAGGCAGATTCACATAGCATGGGTATTTTATAATGAGATTCTTGATTTCAAGTCCTTCCCATTTCCTTATTAATTACTCCAAACGCAGGTTTTTATTTCTCATTTCGTTAGTTCTTTTACTATTTCAGTTGTATCTCAAGCATATACTGTGAATTTGATGGAAGAGAACGTATTACGTGGAAACTCCGCAGTAGTCAAATGTCACATACCCAGTTTTGTAACAGAATATGTTACGGTCTCGTCTTGGATAATTTCAGAAGATGACGTCGATGAAATGGAAATTAAGATTGAGGAATCTTTTAGTTTAGGTATATTAGAAGCTGTCTGTATGAACACCTTAAATCCTTACACTTCCTTTTATATATTTTATATTTAGATACGTTGTTAATATTCTGGGGGCTAGTATTGCGAGTCAAACTAAAGAATGTAGGGCTGTGTGTGCTCTTCTGAAATGGATTTGTGTCATATTTGAAGTCTAAGGATTCATTAGCAGTGAAAGTTTTTATACAGTATTCAGAAACTAATTTATTCACTGGATATAATTACCGCTCTTATTGTTGGCGTTTAAATTCAGTACTCAAAAGGGGTAATTTCTTTGTAGTTATTTTCTTAACATAGTATTCTGCGATTTGTTCCAGTTGTATCTCAATCTTATACCGTAAATCTTTGGGAAGAGAACGTCTTGCGGGGAAATGCCGCTATACTAAAGTGTCACATTCCGAGTTTCGTCACAGAATACGTTTCTATCACTTCCTGGATTATATCAGAAGGGGAAGTCGAGGAAACAGAGATAAATTTAGATTCCGACTTTAATTTAGGTAAACTCGTTGAAATCGCTTTTCTACCATACCTTGTTTCCTCCCTATTTCCTCTCTCTTGTGTACGTCGGTAACAGATTGGATACAGATTTTCCTCAAATTTGTAGGCTTTTTGGAGTTAGAAACTTATGTAAATATAAGTACTACGTTGATAGTTGTAGCTGGACTGTCAGGCTGTTTTCATTTTACTAAGATATTGTATTATGACGATTCCAGTCGTGTCTCAGGCGTATGACGTGAAATTCTGGGAAGAGTACGTGTTGCGAGGGAATGCAGCTATTTTGAAATGCCAGATACCAAGTTTTGTTTCCGAATACGTATTCGTGGATTCTTGGATTATTTCTGAAGACGAAAAAGAGGAAGAAATTAAAATGGAATCTTCAATCAATTTTGGTATCATCATTAATTGTCTTTTGTTTCTTATAGATTGCATTCCTTTATGCCCTTTCAAAAATATCCCGTCTAAAGTCCTTTATCCCAGTCTTATCATAGCTAGTGAAAAGTTCTAAGGGTTTGAGGGTTTTATATATATCGCTATAAGTCCGTAGATCTAAAATTCTAATGGAGAATACGTCGATGTGTATGTTTATATTCAATGAAAATCGTATTGTTTCAGTTGTATCACAGGCGTACGCCGTGAATCTGATGGAAGAGTACGTTCTAAGGGGAAATAGCGCTATCTTGAAATGTCATATTCCAAGCTTTGTGTCTGAGTACGTTATTGTCATCTCTTGGATCATCAACGAAGACGAGCAGGAGGTCGAAATCAAACTTAACTCAACTCAAACTTATGACGGTACGATTATTTCTTCAGCTATGGCATCATGCCAGAACATCCAAGATAATATTTTGTATTTTTCTCTTGTCATCATACAAGCTTTTGAGTAATAACCTCCTCGCTACGTAGCTTAGGTCGAAATTCAAGTGTTTGGTTAGGGTTATTTTCCTAATATTGGATTCCCGTGGCTCCATGGGCCTCACGGCCTACCTTTGTCCTTTTTCCTTCTTCCTTAGACTAATGCATGCACTTAAATTTGTAAGTAAATCGTGACTCTATGTTGCGCTGCTGTAAAATGAATATGTTTGACGATGGACTGTCCCATTAGCAGTATGTATTACATATTTTGTACATTTTCAGAGGGAAAATACTTAGTGCTCCCATCTGGAGAGCTTCATATTAGAGATGTTGGACCCGAGGATGGTTACAAATCTTACCAATGTCGCACAAAGCATAGACTGACTGGAGAAACTAGATTATCAGCCACCAAGGGACGATTAGTCATCACGGGTAAGTCAATTATAACATTTTGTATTCCAAACCATCGCGTGCCATCAATTCATTGTCGTTCCTTGTACTGATACTTTTATTACAAAAAAATCGTGTCATCATTTGGTTTTTGTATGTATCGCCGTTGATTTTCATAAAGTTAAATGAATTTATGGTGCGTCAGGTTACAAAAGCAAACTAATGGTCTGTGTGACATTCATAAGTTAATTAAACTAAATCGCTTTCGAGTGCGTTAAAGTTAACTGTCTATAATTGACATGTTTAAAACGCTTTCGTTTTATTTATCTTGCAGCAATAAACCTTATGCTACACACACAGTCCATTAGATTTTTACGTTATATACTTAATGCTATTCCGGGACGCATGCAATAATTTCTAAAGATTTTTAAATATTCATTTAGAACAATCTCAATTAAAATTTGAAATTAATTAATGCACGATTACAAAAAATGTATTTATTAGTGTTGAGAAAGTTCTTAATTTATTCTCGTTAGTATTTTTAAAATAAGTGCAAGAAATATACGTAAATGGATGAAATTTTGTATTTACTTCTTCTTTTTCATAATTTGGCTGAATGTTTCAATTCTGTATATTTCTTGTATTAATTAAGTTCAGAGACAAATCTGCTGATTAGTCTTTGAATTTTTAAACTAAATCACAACTTGCCTGAATGTTGGGATAGGGTACCCTGCAGAACCTTGACTTGCGCGATTATTATAATTTACTTAAGCGTATAGAAACTGTAGGGGCAAATCAGGGCCTATTTGTCGATAATTCTTTCCTTTGATGTCGCTTTGTTCGTGAACCCGCCTTCTCCCAACATGCGCAGAGCCGGTGGGTCGGGTGCCACCCAAGTTCTCTAGTGCGTCGACTACCAGTGGCTTCCAGTTTAACCAGTACACCAGCATCGCTCTGCTGTGCCCAGCGCAGGCATTCCCAGCACCCATGTATCGGTAAGATCTAAGCAAATTAACGCCGTTTTGCGTCATTTCTCAGAGCCGATAGGCCGGGTACCACCCAAATTATCTACGACACAAGTGGGGGCCATGTACGTCACCACGGCAGGTGCTTCGTTTACATTACTGTGCCCCGCTCAAGCGTTCCCTGTCCCCCTATTCAGGTAGGATATGACTCATTTATTTCAGTAAGCATATTAAAACTTTCTAGAACCGGTCGGCCGTGTACCTCCCAAATTTGCCACCGTTCTTACTGGCACTATGTTTGAAGTTACGAAGGGCAAATCTTATGCGTTGCAGTGTCCTGCACAGGCTTTCCCAACCCCACTATTCAGGTAACCATCTTTATCTTATTGAACTTAGTTTTAACACTGCTTCTGTAGAGCCTGTGGGGCGCGTGCCACCAAAATTCGCGTCAGTTGTGATGGGTACGATGATCGGTGTCAAGAAAGAGCAGTCTTTTGCATTGCAATGTCCAGCACAGGCGTTCCCAGTCCCAATTTTCAGGTATTACATGTTTATTTGTAAAATTTTCGTTATAGTTTAAATTAAGACGATCCATTTTATCACAGAGCCAATGGGACAAGTGTCTCCGAAATTTCCAAGCTTAGAGAAAAGTAGACTTTTTGATTATGGTGCCAATCAAAGTTTAGTACTACTGTGTCCCGCTCAAGCATTCCCTGCCCCAATGTTTAGGTAAGATATTTAAATAAAATTTAGCTTTAACGTTATATTTCTTGATTTCATAGAACCAATGGGAAGAGTGTCGCCAAAGTTTCCGACCGGAGACATAAGTAGGACGTTTATTGCGAATATGGGCGACGGTGTCCCGTTACTATGTCCTGCGCAAGGGTTCCCTGCTCCAGCATTTAGGTACTTGTATAGTTAACCAACATAGTATCTTATGTTTTACGAACAGAACCCATGGGCAAGGTCTCACCGAAGTTTCCGTCAATGGAAACCGGCCGCAGCTTTACGTTTTCATCAAATTCGTGTGTAACAGTACTCTGTCCGGCTCAAGCATATCCTTCTCCAATGTTCAAGTATATCACTTGATATAAATTTCTGTCTTTAGAACCTGTCGGACGCGTGTCTCCGAAATTCCCGTCAATTGACAATTCCAGAGGTTTCAGCGTTATGCTTAACAGCAGTTTGACTATGTTATGTCCAGCACAGGCTTACCCAGTCCCATTGTTCAGGTAATATGATAGGGCTTTGCTTGAGTCTTGATCTCTTTAAATAATTAAAATAAATGAGAGAGCCACCTTCCGAAAATTCAGGCACGTTATTTTTATTTGTATTGTATCTTCAGAACCAGTTGGGCGCGTTTCACCAAAATTTCCGTCTATGGATAGTTCAAGAAGTTTCAGTGTAATGTCTAACAACAGCATTACAATATTATGTCCAGCGCAGGCTTTTCCGGTTCCACTGTTCAGGTAATAATAATCCTTGTGCACGGATTGGTTAATTTCTACTTAAGTTCATCCCAAGTGACAGACTTTGCGCTTTTGCCAGGTATTTACAGCGTCACTTTGCTCTGTCCTGCTTAAGCGTACCCTACACCAGTCTTCAGGTATATAATTTCTAATCAAGTATAAACATTAATTTATACCGTAGAAATGATCGCATGGGAACCCCGTTCCTTTATTATAAATATCCCTGTTTTGGTCTTATATAGAGCCGGTCGGCCGGGTTTCTCCCAAGTTCACTACAGGTGACAAAAGTCGCGCATTTGATGCTTTTGGAGGTGACAGCGTCACTTTGCTGTGTCCTGCCCAAGCCTTCCCTGTCCCAGCTTTCAGGTATTTTATTTTCTCTATTTAATGCAATAAAATAGCAAAACTTTTTTCGTAGTGCCTATGGGTAGTGCAGCTCCAAAAGTAGCAACAAAAGTGATCGATATCACGGAAGCTTCCTTCAATAATACAGTTACATTGTTATGTCCGGCACAAGCTTATCCTGTTCCAATGTTCAGGTAAAATTATTTTAACTTTTTCATATTTTTAAACATTACTGCAAACTTTATGTTTGTATAGATCCCGTAGAAAGAATATACCTCAGAAATGTACAACCCTGTATAACGAAAATTATGGGGCTTTAGTGCTGTGTCCTGTTGAACCATTTCCATTATCTTTTTCAAGGTAAATGAGACCATTGATATGATACCCTTCTACTTCTAGAGCCAATTAATAGCGCTCCACCAAAGGTCCCGACTAAAACTATCGAGTTCGTGGAGTTCAAAGTGGCGTCAAGCATAACGTTGCTATGTTTGGCTCAGGCATTCCCGGTTCCAGTGTTTAGGTGAGTTTCAAACTCGTTAATATCCACACGTTTGTTTTAGAGCCTGTCGGCCTGAAAGCCCCTACATTCTCTACAGATTTCAAAATGGCATGGTACGTAAAGGACGTTAAACAAGGCTTCGCGTTGCTATGTCCGGCGCAAGGGTACCCAGCTCCCATGATCAGGTATCTTACCCTCATTTGTTTTGATTTTAGAACCAATCGGCTCCAAAAGTCCATCATTTTCTAGTGGTTCAAAGTTAGCGTGGTTTGAAACGCACACTGGCAAAGATTTTGCAATAACGTGTCCTGCCCAGGGGTTCCCAGTACCAGTGTTTAGGTGAGGATATAATATAGTGTTTATTTTTCATGTCTATGCATATCATCAAATTGTTACTGCAATTTTCAGAGCCCATTGGTTCCAAGTCACCGACATTTGTTACCGATGATAAATTAGCATGGTTTGTGAGACAAAATGGGCACAGCTTAGCATTACTTTGCGGAGCTCAGGGATACCCTATTCCGATGTTCAGGTACTTTTACTACTCTTTATTGACATCGCTTATGTTTAATTCTAGAACCCATTGGATCAAAATCGCCTACTTTTTCTACTGATAATAAATTTTCTTGGTATGAGCGACCTGTGGGACAAAGCTTAAATATCCTGTGTCCAGCACAAGCATTCCCAGTACCATTATTCAGGTGAATTTAATAAATCTATTTAAAATTGTAGAACCTGTTGGCTCAAAGTCCCCTACATTCTCAAACGACGTTCAATTTTCTGGAATCACTCGTAGAACTGGTCAAGATTTTGCGCTCTTGTGTCAAGCACAAGCATTTCCTGTCCCAATATTCAGGTAAGATGACTTTTCGTCTAAGGGTTCTTTCTATTAACGCAGTACCTATCGGATCCAAAGCACCATCGTTTTCTTTGGAATTCAAGAGCACAACTCTTACAAAAATGGCGGCTCAACCTTTAGTTCTGACGTGTCAGGCCCAAGCGCATCCTGCCCCCGTATTCAAGTGAGTGGCCAAATTGATTTGAACTTTAATTTCTTTGGATCAGAACCAGTATCTGCGAGAGCACCCGCGTTTGCATCCACCGCATCTTCCTATAATTATGAAATTGAGGTTTATTCTGGCGGTTCAATGCTCTGTCAAGCCCAGGGGTACCCTCAACCAATATTCAGGTAGGACGTAATGTTAAAAAAAAAGAGCTTTTATGTATGACACGAATCGAATAAAGTTTGTTTCTTTACTATGCCAGACGCAGGCACTCTACGAAACCTTTAAGTAAGTTATGGTTCTTCAATACTCTGCCAAGAACAAGAGTACCCATAACCAAAATTCAGGTGGGTAGTACACTTTGTTTCAATGTTACTTCCTTCTTTTAGAACCGGTTGGAGCCAAAGCGCCGTCATTTTCGACTGATTCCAAAGGAAGTATTTTTATTAGAGAAATAGGTCAAAGCTTTGCATTACTCTGCCAGGCGCAGGCATTCCCGACTCCGATTTTTAGGTGAGGAAATATTATGACATCATTATTAACATTGTACATCAACTGATATGATAGTAATTTTGATGGTGAGATACCTAGATGTCTTGTCAACTCCAAGGTCCCTATGCCAATATTCATTTAGGTGCAAGTAAGAATAGGCCATCTTGACGCCATGCTGTATTTTATAGAGCCTGTCGGAGCAAAAGCCCCTACTTTTTCTACTGAATCTAAGAGCAGCACTTTCGTAAAGGAAGTCGGACATGGTTTTGCGTTACTCTGCCAAGCTCAAGCGTCTCCTACTCCTATTTTTAGGTAAGTCTCATTTCAAATCTTTATTCTTTTCTGCAGAGCCTGTCGGTTCAAAACCACCAACCTTCTCAACTGACTTTACGTTGTCGGCGGTAACAAGACATTTGGGTCAGAGTTTTGCAATGATGTGCCAAGCGCAGGCTTTCCCTTTGCCAATATTCAGGCAAGTTATAACAAAATGTTTCATTTATACATAAGTAAGTTCCATGTCGTTTGGTGCAGAGCCAGTTGGATCCAAGGCTCCTTCCTTTTCTTCTGAGTCAGCTCTGTCATCTTTAAAGAGACAACAGGGACAAAGCTTCGCAATGCTCTGCCAAGCGCAAGCTTTTCCTGTACCGATATTCAGGCAAGTTTTATTACATAACTTGATAACGTTTTAGAACCTGTCGGCGCAAAATCTCCGACGTTTTCCTCTGAATCTATGGGGAGTATTTTCCGAAAACGTGTGGGTCAAGGCTTTGCTCTCCTTTGTCAAGCTCAAAGCTATCCCGCTCCAATATTCAGGCAAGTGCTATTTACTTTTTATATTTTTTATCACAGAGCCAGTCGCATCGAAAGCTCCCACTTTTTCAACGGATGCTCGTAGTACAACGTTTATTCGTACTGTCGGCCAAAGCTTTGGATTATTATGTCAAGCTCAAGCTTTCCCCGTTCCTCTATTTAGGCAAGTGTTTTTTTATTATTATTTTATAATAAAGTTGCTCCCAATGTCCCAATTTAGAACCAATCGGGAGCGCTGCACCAAGTATCACAGTAACGCCAAAAGCAGCTGTACAGTAACCTCAATTTTCGCCACTCGCAATTTTGTGCCCAGCGCAAGGATTTCCGGTACCATTATCAAGGTATGTTAGTATTACTATCTTCTCGGCAGCTATGGTCTGTTCTATTTCAATGAGCAGCTTCGAGCCTGATACATTTTATAACTATTCAGGCAAGTTTCGGTTTAATTTGATGATGTTGACTATAGTCCGATTGATCCTAATACGTTAGATGTCCTTAAATTGTTTCCCTTAGAGCCGATTGGGAGTGCTGCACCAAGTATCTCAATGACCAAGGGTAGTGTGCACTACTCACAAACCACGTCACTTGCAATGTTATGCCCAGCCCAGGGTTTTCCCGTGCCGATAACAAGGTATGATTTCACCTCTCCCTTTAAAATGTCTGCTGATACCACACAGCGTCACCAACAATATGCTTTGGTAAGTTTAGTAAAGTAGCCAGAGAGAGATCAGAATGGAGTAAGTTGGAGGAAGCCTTTGCCAACTGGCAAATTGACATACAGGGAGTAAAAAAGCACCAAATACGCGAATATTTTTAGTTGTGTGAAACATAAATGACAAATAAAATCCCACGTCATCAAAATAAGAAATGAAAGGTTCCGAATACAATTATATTAAAAACTTTATATCCCATTGTCAAAAAAACCTTTGATATTAGGATTTCCATGTCTTAGGCATAGTTAAAGAGTCGTCTCTGTTATTACAGAACCAACCAATAAGATCGCCCCACGCAAAGATTCCACTAAGAACTTTGAAGGTTGGGAAGTTTTCGTCGTGCCTCAAAAAGATGTGGCTTATCTGACTTGCCAAGTGGCCGCTTATCCCGCTCCCACGTTTAGGTAGGTGTAGTACAGAGACGGTTTTGTATTCCAGAGCCCACCGGTAGAACCGGGCCTAAAGTGACTGGTGACGGGCTCAACCGACAAATAGGTCGCTAGGGACAAAGCCTCGCGCTTCTTTGCGAGGCCCAAGCGTCCCCCGCACCCCTGATGAGGTACGGCTAGAACTCGATCACGGCCGGCCGGCGGCACTTCACGCATTCATTCCTCACGTAGTCATATCATATCACCTCAATGTACTGATGTGCGATGTTATTACAGTCTAGCGGCGGCCGCCCCGCCACGTGACATGAAGGCGTGATGATCCGCGGCCGGCCGCGCGCCTCTATTACGCTCCCCTGCCAAAGTAACGATTGAGCGGTGCAGACACCTCTTGGTAAGTGTCAGGGTGTTCTTGCTTTCATTCAGGCGCTTTGATCTTTACTTTGTGCTTTACGTGAGTCAAAGCTGCATTTAATAATTTTCACTCTTAAATTATATAAATGACCCAACTAGGTTGTTTGGTAGCTTTATGAGTTGAGCCCATTGCTAGCTTATCCTTTATTTTTGTACTAAGCTAATCGAATGTAGGGGGTGCAGTAATTTCCTGGTGATTCACTAATTATATTTTTAAGAACGCACGTGAGATTTATTTTTTTAAGTATAGCATAGTGTCTCTGTTTCTTCTTTAAGAGCCAACAAACAGTTTGCCTCCAAAGCTATCTAGTGGTCGTTTTCAAGAGAGTTACATGAGTTTGGGACAAACTGGAACCATTATTTGTCTTAGTCAAGCTTTTCCTGTTCCTGTATTCAGGTGGGTGGCTCTTTCAGGAAACTACACAGTAGTACTTTTATCACTATAAATCATAAAGAAATCCTTCAAAATGGGACTGATTTATTTTATGCCAGCCATATATCTGTATTTGAAATTACCACGATTAGTAACAAATGTTATTGTATTCTGAACTTGTTCTCCTTTGTTGCAGATGGTACAAGTTCATTGAAGGCACGACAAGGAAACAGCCTGTTACTCTCGATGAAAGAGTGAAACAAGTATCTGGAACTTTGATCATTAAGGAAGCTAAAGTTGAGGACTCTGGAAAATACCTGTGCGTTGTGAACAACTCTGTTGGAGGTATGTTATCCTTTTAATAGGATACACACTAACTTAAAAATTACACACTAGTTTAAACCTCACAAAGGTAGCCTCCATTTAATTATTATTTTGTAGTCCATCTGTAATTTACTTACGTATTTATTACATCCTCTTTGATATGTTTATTAAACAGTTGAATCGGTATCAGCTGGATCGTCCACTGCTGAACACAGCCTCCCCTATTAAGGGGGTATTTGCCATAACCCCCACGCTTGGCAGGCGTCTTGGGATCGCAGTTTAAGATGGCAGTTCTTTAGAGGACCTTACTGCCCACCTTTCAGTATTTTCCCCATAGTCGCCTTTTACGGCACCCACCACGGGAAGATATGGAGGGGGGTGCAATTCTAACCCAGCACCCCACGGAGAAAACAGTTCAATACTATTGTTGATTTTATTTTATTCATTGATATTTTACTACGTTAAGCCTTAAAAAATATGGATTATTGCGGTTCCAACCCAATCTACAACAGTTATTTTATTTGCGAGCTAAGTTGAAGTCTCCTTCTTCTTCATCATACGTGAACCATGTAAATTTTCAGGTGAATCCGTGGAAACTGTTCTTACCGTGACGGCCCCGTTGAAGGCAACTGTTGAGCCGGCGACACAGACCGTTGACTTTGGACGCCCTGCTGTCTTCACCTGTAGATACGAAGGAAACCCAGTTAAGACTATCACATGGCTTAAAGATGGAAAAGACATGAAACACCACGATGCTATGCTCAGGTATCGTATAAAACTATTTCTTTATTCAAAAATAAAACCAACACCGTAGATAATAATTGAAATTTGTGCCTACCGGGCACTAATACTCAAAATATCTTGAATCCTTCATTTTATCTCGTATTTCTCGGATTTTCGCTTCTTATTCTCTATTAAATTACTTCAAAAAACGAGTAGAATTCGTATTGAATTATGTTGTTAATAATGTAAGTTAATTTTAAACATTTAAGATAACACTCTTTGCACGAAACGTAATGTAGCTTTTTCGGGTATTTGTTGTATAAAATTACTAAAAGGCGTCGACAGTTCTTCAAAAGACGCTGACCCGTACTCTGGTATTTTACCCATCGTCACCTTTTACAACAGCCACGTCAAATGATGTAGGGGAGCTAATTTTAGCATGCAACCCACCGGGAACAATCTCATATTAAATCGTAAAACTCCCAATAATAAATAATAAATCGTATTTCGTATATATATATATATATATATAATGTTTTTTTTTTTTAATACTATCAACATTAGCTCTTCTGTTCACGCGCCGGTCTATACGAAAGGACACTAACTACGCATTTATTTTCCAGGATCGAATCTGTCAAGAAAGAAGACAAAGGAATGTACCAATGCTTTATTAGGAACGACCAGGAAAGTGCCGGTGCCAGTGCTGAACTGAAACTTGGAGGACGATGTATGTATACATTATTATTTACGCTGGTGAAACACCAATAACCACAGTAGACCATTGGCATAGCAAGAAATCAGTTTTATTGTTAGGCCCGATTTCATCATTTACCTATTAATTAAAAATAGGCAAATGACTTCTATAAACTATTATAATGTTATTTGCCCTAGCTATCATAGAAAGTCACACCTTTAGTAATGGATTTATATATGGACTCCTGTCGTGGAAAAAAGAAATTTCCTTGGTTGGACTTTTAGGACATGTGATGGCAGCTGTGGATATAAAAATAGTATGTATACTATTTTTATATATAGCTGTAAGAAAGTGACCATATTTGTTTTTCAAATCAAATCGTTAATTGCGGTGGTTATGCTGATCTTAAATAAACATAATATTTATATAGTTATATTGTTATCACATAATTATCCTACTTGGGTGTAGCAATGTTGTAGAGGTGGCGGTGTTAGTGGAGCTATGCCGCCAAGTTCAACGGTACACATAAATTAAATCTTGTGTTAGATTTCTTACTTGCAGCAGCTTTTTGCATGATGGTAGGGCATTTTGCGAAGCCCGCCTGGCTAGCTACCACCCTCAAGTAGAAAATCTGTCGCCAAGCACCTAACGGTGTGTTCCGGCAGCTGTCCTTGAGACTCAGGAATTCTTGGCTAGCCTGAACAACATCTTGGACCACATCATCACTTACCATCAGTTGAGATAGTGCTCAAAGGCTAGCCTATCAGGTAATAAAAAAAACAGCTGTGCACCTGACCTCACTTTGCGTTAAGGTCAATAGCATGGCAAATTTAAAACACTGCAATATATTTGTACATATATGGTTACAATATATTGTTAAATTTAGAGATTAAAATTGTCCTTGGAATGTTAAACCCTAGATTGGTTAAATTGATCCTACAAGTCACAATAGTATTAATTTCTTCGATAATGTTTGCATTACAAAAAATTACCCAAGATGACATGATGATTAATATAATTTCCAGTTGAGCCACCACTGATCCGTCACAGCTTTGGCGAGCAGACCTTCCGTTCCGGCCCCTCTCTCCGGCTGAAATGCGTCGCATCTGGCAACCCCACCCCCGACATCGCTTGGCTGCTTGACGGAGAGAAACTGACCAGTGGAGAACGCCTACAGATTGGACAATTCGTTACTGCCGATGGAAATGTTGAGTCTCACCTGAATATCTCGTCCGTGCATACCAACGACGGAGGACTTTACACCTGCATTGCTTCTAGCAAAGTAAGTTCTTTATTTATTGCCCGTCTTTTCAATTGCCCCAGTTCTAATCTCACAGTCGTCAGGCATGCGTCATTGGAGAAGTGAAAAAATTACCTTATAGTGAAATGTAGCTTTGTTTCGCCAACGTACAAGTTTAAAGCTTTCAAATTTCGAATCATTGCAAAGTAATATTCTCGCGGTTTGTTGGCTGGTCTGTGAATTCGTAGTCTAGTTCTTAGGCGTTTTAACTGTTTAAATCTGGTTTTTCAAATCGTCAGATGACTATAATTATATTTCGTTAATATTCCTAATAATATATGTACACATATAATAAGAATGAGTTTTGTTTGCTTAAAAGAAAAGTTCAAATCTTTTAAATGGTAGGCCAACATTTTACCAGATTTTTTGTCTATGATTGAAAAACCTTTTCTTAGTGTTTATATTATTTTTTGGAAAACAAAAATAAAAAGTTATAATACATGTTTCCATTATCATGTATTACACCTGCATAGTACCACGTCTATTGTAAAAAGGCTCGACTGGCAGTGCATAGAGCGATATTGATGTATGATAGTAAAGATCAGGTAAACAGTCAACTAAGAAAAATTAAAAAGAAAGATCAGATGCGAATAGAATAGTGTAACTTGGAAGAGAAGAGATAAGAAAGCAATTTGTGAATGAGGATATAGTGAATTGGATCGAGAAAGATAAGCCATTACATAGGATCGACGAATTAATGACAAAAAAGTAGACAAGGCGTACGTTATGCCCGTATTTATTACGTTCTAGAATGTCACGTATGTACGTACGTACACGTCAAGTATCGGTAACTGATTGGCGTGTATGAAGAATGTGATGAGTGTGAAGCAAGTAAGAGCGATAATATGCACATCTTGAATGTTTGAAAGATCCTTAATTTCTAAGTGCGAAGAGACGCTAATTACCAGAACGAATCATAGCTCAAATTAATCCTTTCGTTCTAATTGCTTAACTGTCTATAAGGGGACGGAGCGATATCTGCAGCCAAACTGAATTGAACTACAAACAAGACTAATTTTTCAATTAGCTTTAACTTGTTTAGTATGAATTATGACGCAACCCGATAATTCTAACGTCGCTTATAAGGCGTTAATGCAAAAATTATAATTGCTTTATATTATGTGTATATCTTATATTAGTTGTGGGCGATGAAGATTTGAGATGCAAATCTGTGTTCTTCTTATAAACTTTGGATTATTGCATTTTAAATTGGTTACATTACAACCTGACACATACAATGTTCAGTAATAGAAGACTGCACAAAAAGGGAAGTGGATATGTCTTTCGACATAATAAACAATAGTGTGAGGTTATACTCAAACTTACGAGAGTATGTTATGGAAAATATACCACAGAATATTACTTGTGACATGTAAACAATATGAAATCTAAACAATTTGAGTTCTTTATTGTAATATTACCCGAGTATAGTGCCGGGTCATTTATTCCTCTGGGACTCGTAATAGTGCGACCGAAGGAAAAACACAGAAGGTGGGCAGCAGCGCCATTTCAAGAACAACTTCTACTGCGATCCCCAAGGCACTTGCCAAGTGTATGGATTATGTATTACCCCTCCCTTATGAGGGAGGCTTTTGTTCAACGATGGACGTTATGGGTGTTAATGATTGTATTGTGTTGTACAGGTGGGCAGTGCTTCCCATTCATCTCGTGTGAACATCTACGGACTCCCGTACGTGCGGCCGATGAAGAAGCGGCCCGTCGTAGCCGGGGACAATCTCATCGCTCACTGCCCAGTCGCTGGATATCCTATCGACTCCATTGTTTGGGAACGAGATGGACGGTAATGTCTCATGAATTTTTATCATTTAAAATCATTTAAAAGATGGTAATAAGGTCGATCCCTATTTCATGGAATCTAAAAAACCTTGAGACACATAGGTGTTGAGTTGAGACATTTGCCTAATTATTTGGAGTTTTTTAAGGTGACTGTCGTGACAAGCTTCAGCGGGGTAACCTCCGCCCATGACAGATACATTTAGTCAGTGACAAACTGCACTGAGCCCATCACCCTGATACACAATGTTAAGTCTCATGTGCTTATAATTTCACCGGCACCCATACCCTTCAAACCGGAACACAGTAAAGCGTCACTATCAATACGGCAGTACTTAGCCGGACGAAATCGTTTACAATAAATTGTACTGCTACTTTAAATGTGTTTAATGAATAAAACGAGATGTGCGCGAGTATGACAAATCGTAGTGGCAAGTCTTTGCAAAACTTTGAACTTTAAACATTGGAGAATGTACTAAGTTGTTAAAATAAACGTTTTTTTTTCTAAGCTGCCGTAAATGTAACTGGTTATTGAAATAAATAAATAAGTGCTCCTGACTCAGGCCCTATTTTGCTTATTGTTCACGAACGTGATTCAAGCCAGTGTGTTCTCTTCATTGGATGAAAGTACGGACAAACAACGTAGGCAAACGGACTATATAACTACGGTCCGTTTGCTCGTATGGAAACCTAAAAAAGCAATGCGCTAAAAAGTGATGTTGTGTGACTGATTGAAATTTGAATTAGAATACCTCATAGTGGTTCTAATACTTAAATTTTCATTTTGATGTTGATAGGCTTTGACTATCTCACTGAATGATAAGTAATGATGCGGTTGAAGAGTTTGTTCAAGCTAACCTAAAATTACTGACTCAAGACAGCTGCCGGAACACACTGCAAGGTTCTTGGAGACACGTCAGGGTGACAGGTAGCCAGGCCGTCTACCATTCTATAATGACTGACGAATCGGAATCAACGGCTTAACGTGCCGAAAACGAAGCACGGTTCTTTTGTAAATGCCACTTGCGATTACTCATCCAAGTAATGATGTCAGCGGACGTTGCTTAACCTAGTTCATTGGTTAATGACGACTAGGCATGCTCTACTATGAGCGCTCCACAATGATTCGCTGTTTTTCTGAACCATATCAAATATTATCTTCTGTGCAATAGTTTCTAATCCACACTTGATTTAAAATTCCAGCGTACTGCCAATAAACCGCAAGCAGAAGGTCTTCCCCAACGGCACCCTAGTAATTGAAAACGTAGAACGCACAAGTGACGAAGCCACCTACACATGTGTCGCCAAGAACTCTCAGGGATACACCGCCAGAGGCACTCTTGAACTGCAAGTTATGGGTATGTAACGGCTGCACTATTCGATTTTGTCAAACAAATTACGACAAAGTAATTCGATTTTGAGTGAAAATAGTTAATTGTGAGCCACTCTTAATATATACCTAACTGTAACGAAAGCAACAAAGTCGATTTTGCACTTCGAATAAATATATAAAGAAATGTAAATCGAGCTCAAAAACAGTAGAACACAAACAGCAGACTTGGTTTAAAGTTTAAAACTTAATGACATTTTTTAAACTTTAAACAGTGTAACGTGCGGCGAAACAACATTACCGCGACTTGACCAATCGAATGCGATCAATTCTAAGTGCCAAATCAATTAACCCATTAAATTTTGAAGATTGTACCTGTATGAGAGTAACACTTCTATAAATATTTAATCGTAGATTTTGGACCAATACCCCTCTACAGAAGAAATATAAGAAGCAAAATGTCCAGTATAGTCAAGTAAAGCGAGACTATGAGTAACTAAACTTTTCGTATTTAATTTACTTGCACGGGGTATTTGGATGTAAGCACATACTGATTTCTAATGTTTTTTGCCAGATAATGTATTGTACTGGCTAAGCTAATACAATCAATCGAAATAAATTGAGTTACCTTTTTTCACTCAAAGTCTAATTGCATCATGAATGAGGTGTTCTAGATAAAAAAAAAACTTTATTTTTTATTTATCTGTAAAAGAAACTGACTTTATTAAAAGAACACCTCATTCGCGCTGTGTTTTTGGAAGATTTAAAATGTATAACGAGGAGGTGACCATTTGACTCTGCATTATAAATGTCATTAATTTTTCCAATTTAATTCATGTGATAGGTAGGTCTGTGAAATTAAATTCTCATTTAAATTTTGATTCAACAAAATGGTACTGTCATGCTACCATCCCTAACCGCATCATCACTTTCAAACATGTGTAATAGTGGTTAAAGACTAGCGTGTATATCCCTAATAAAAGTAAAATTATATATGAATATTTTTTCACATGTCGAGTGAAATGGTTAAATACTGAGTCGACATTAGTAATAATTTGATTCCTACGATTTCGTACTTAATATTATTTTAAATTATAATTCTTAAAACTGTATTAGTGTGAAAAAAGACTCAGTAACTCCTCTTATTAAAATTAAATAATGTCATAGTTAAATTGTTTACAATTCATAAAAGTATTGTTATAAATAGCTTGAATAACTTATAATATTAATAACTAATTGAAACATTGCCATCTTTGTAATAAATTATTACGAAAAATAACTATGACATTATTTTATGTATTTGATTGTATGAACCACTAATGATTTTTCTTACAGGTAAATAAAATGTTGCATATTATTAGATATAAAAAATATTGACAAATCCATGTTATGATGATTATGCCCGCCAAAGCTACATCGTTTGCCACACACGTCCCTTGCACTACCGCTTAGTCCGAATAACGTGAGTTTCCGCACAGTGCCCCCACAAATGTTACCGTTCGAGTTCGGAGAGGAACCAGCGAACGCAGGAGACATGGCTTCCATATCCTGCGCAGTGAGCAAAGGAGACCAACCTTTAAACATATCCTGGATTTTCAACGGACAACTCGTACACCCCAAAAACGACATAGGAATAGTACTTACCTCCATCAATAAGAAAACATCGATACTGAACATAGACTCAGTAAGTGGCGTACACAGGGGCACCTACCACTGTGTGGCGACAAACTCGGCCGGCTCCGCTAATCACAGCGCTTTACTCGAAGTCAACGGTACAATCCCAGATAACCATAAGCTTGCTTACATTTCGGTTTTGTAAACCTTATACTTACCAAATCCCTTTCGATCCTGGTATTAATGTACAACTTCACCTTAGTTCCGCCGCAAATCTTACCCTTTGAATTCGGAGAAGAAATATTGAACGAAGGAGAGACCGCTTCGGTATCGTGCGTGATGAGCAAGGGCGATGTACCGGTCCGTTTTAGATGGCTTTTCGACGGTGAGGAGATCAAGCCGCAGAACTCCCTCGGCGTGGTCCTGACGACTATCAGCAAGAAAACTTCCATTTTAAATATAGAGCCAGTACGCTCCGTTCACAGAGGCTCATACACTTGCGAGATCATGAACGACGCAGGGCAAACCAACCACACAACATTACTTAAAGTCAACGGTTCGCTTCAACCCTAATTAGTTACCTATTTTAGTTTTGTAGTACCTAACGCTTTTTATGTCACTTCAGTACCACCCCAAATCTCACCTTTCGAATTTGGCGATGAGCCCGCGAATGCTGGCGATACCGCGTCGGTTCAATGCGTTATGAATAAGGGAGACTTACCAGCAAATTTCTCGTGGAGTTTAAATGGAAGAAAAATATCCAAAGATAACGGAATGGGAATAGCCATCGGCAGCATGAGTCGTAAGATGTCTATTCTTAACATTGACTCAGTAAATGGTACACACAGAGGCGTGTACGTCTGCCATGTCGAAAATTCAGCGGGTCAAGTGAACCACACCGCCACTTTGGAAGTCAATGGTTATTTTCACATATTAACTTTCATATGTAGAACTTTAACATCTTCGTTTTTATTAGTGTGAAAGTTATTATTAATGGTAGTTTCCTAAAACAGTTTTACCCCAAATCCATCCCTTCACCTTCGGAGAGGAGCCAGCCAATGCGGGTGACACAGTCGGTGTTCAATGTATGGTCACGAAGGGCGATGCGCCTGTAAATATCACGTGGCTTTTAAATGGAAGTCCTGCTCAGACAGTTTCTGGTATTACCGTCTTCAAGATTGGTCATAAATCAAGCAGTCTTTCAATAGAAGGTGTTGCTTCTATACATTCTGGAGTTTATACTTGTTCTGTCACCAATCAAGCTGGTCATGCTAACTATTCATCCGAGTTAGCTGTTAATGGTACTTTTTGAACATAATTTAATTAATCGCTTGCTTGAGATACGCTGCTTTTCAACTTTAATTCAAACCTGTATTAATTTGTAGTTGTTTACAGTTATGTATGACAATTTATGATTGAATGACTGTTATCCTTTTCCCAGATTTTCGCCAAAAGCAATGGTTCATCTTATGGATGTATCTATACTTTGTTTTTCCAGACTTCTTTTTTATTTGGCATTTTCTTTAAAGAGTTATTTTTTTCACTTTTTCAATATTTTCTTAGTGGTGCCTCAGGTGACGCCATTCGATTTTGGTGAAGATATACTCAACGCGGGAGAGACGGTGTCATTAACGTGCACCGTGGGGAAAGGTGACCTGCCGCTGCAAATTCACTGGCAGTTAAATAATCAAAACTTGAATTCTGGCAATGGCGTTTTTATCAATAGAAATGGAAAGAGAATATCAGTTCTGAGCATTGAAAATGTTCAGCATGAGCACATCGGGAATTACACTTGTATCGCAGAAAATGAGGCAGGTCGCAGTAGCCACAGTGCAGTTCTCAATGTGAACGGTACCCTCCAAAATTCAAAATAAGCTTCGCTTTCTTTAGCACGATTATATTAATTTTTTATTTGTGTAGTGTTGTTTCTAACCTGGGCTTCACAATATACACGTCAGCCGGATAAAGGAATCCAAAATTTCCATATGTTGTAAAACCTAATTTCCCATATGTTTAATCCATTGAGTTCCATCAAATCAATACTTGGCTCACTTTAATTCAAAATGTAGTGGCACCACAAATAACACCATTTGACTTCGGAGAAGATATTCTTAACGCCGGCGATACCGTGTCCACAATATGCACGGTGGGAAAAGGCGATTTACCTTTGAAAATACACTGGATACTTAACGATCACGAATTGAATTCGGGAAATAACGTGCTCATAAGTAGAAGCGGGAAGAGAATATCCCTTTTGAGCATTGAAAACGTACAACACGAACATATTGGAAACTATACCTGCATCGCCGAGAATGATGCTGGCCTGACCAGCCACAGTGCAGTCCTCAAAGTCAATGGTATTTAATACATTATCATGCAGCTTATTCCTCATGCTTCACTTATTCGCACATATTTTTGTACTTTGTAGATGTCTCCTGTCCAAAACCTCTTCTTCTACGTTATTAATGGTTTAAATAAAATATATTTTTAATAACTAAAAAAACGTATCTTTATAGGCATTCGATGGTGTTAAACGTCTAATGTTGATTTCCCATTTCGATAGTGATACCTCAAATTGCACCATTTGATTTCGGCGAAGATGTTCTCAATGCAGGCGAGACATTATCTACTACATGTACTGTTGGGAAAGGGGATCTGCCATTAAAAATACATTGGATGTTGAATGAACATGAGTTGAACTCGGGCAACAACGTGTTTATAAGCAGAAGCGGAAAGAGGATATCTCTTTTAAGCATTGAAAATGTCCAGCACGAACATATTGGAAACTATACTTGCATTGCTGAAAATGAAGCCGGCCGCAGTAGCCACAGCGCAGTACTTAGAGTCAATGGTATTGAAAATAGTTACTCATGACAATTCTCACGCGGTGGTTTATTTCGCATGTTTTATTTTAGTTTCTTAGATCCGACCTATTCACCTCTATTCCACACAACGACTAAAGTTATGTTCGAATATAGAATAGCTTTAGGAATTAATCATATTATTGTATGAGGGCCTAATATTTTGCCGTTGTATTACATAGTGGTGCCGCAAATAGCACCATTTGACTTCGGAGAAGATGTTCTCAATGCTGGCGATACTGTATCAATAACTTGTACCGTCGGAAAAGGCGATCTGCCTCTTAAAATACATTGGACATTAAACAATCTGGAGCTGAATTCTGGAAACAGCGTTCTTATAAATAGAAGCGGCAAAAGAATATCACTTTTGAGCATAGAGAACGTGCAACACGAACATATTGGAACCTATACCTGCATCGCGGAGAATGAAGCAGGACGCAGTAGCCATAGTGCAGTTCTCAGTGTGAACGGTATTTGAATATTTCGTGGCACTTCCTTTCGCATGCTTCTTATATTTTTGTAGATATGTCCTGTCCTTTTCCATGCCTTATTATAATAAACAATTATAATATTTCTAAAAATAATCGTAAGTTACAGAAGGAAAAATTAACATATAATGAGGATGTATTATATTTTACCCGATTTTTAGTGGTGCCACAGATAACACCATTCGACTTCGGAGAAGACGTCTTGAACGCTGGAGATACTGTGTCTCTCATCTGCACGGTAGGCAAAGGCGACTTACCACTTAAAATACATTGGCTACTGAATAATCAAATTTTGAATTCGGGACAGAGTGTGGCAATCAACAGAAACGGAAAGAGAATATCCGTCTTGAGCATAGAAAATGTTCAACATGAGCATATCGGCAATTACACTTGCATCGCAGAAAACCAAGCGGGTCTCAGCAGCCACAGCGCGCTCCTCAATGTTAATGGTATTCATTGTACTATTATAATTTGAGATATAATTTTTATGTGCTTTGCTTTTAACGCAAGTACTTACATTATTATTCTTTGCTATTCCAATATAAATTTCTCTAGAGCTCCTTTCCTTGAACATACATTTCTCCGTGCTCACAGAGTAAAACATTGTGTTTTTTATACGGGTTACGTGTGTAAGTGTGTGGCAAAGTAACGATAGAGGGGCACCGAAATGACCATTTGCAAACTTGTGACAACATTCTTCAGTTTACACTTTTCAAATTATTCAGTTACACCACAAGTTTCACCATTTGACTTCGGCACCGAACCCTGGAATGATCAAGATTTGGTAGTAGCAATGTGCGCTGTTACCAAGGGAGACATGCCTCTCGATATAAAATGGTACTTCAACGGCAACGTTATTAACACTGGAAATAACGGTGTCACTATCACCAATGGCAAACGAACCAGTCAGCTGACAATAGAATCGGTGACTCATCACAATCAGGGAAATTATACGTGCGCTGTTAAGAACAAAGCGGGAACAGTAAATCATACAGCCGAACTTTACGTCAACGGTACTTTTGTAACCCAAACTACCATTTTTATTTTGTGTTTTGTAATACTACATACCATGCATTAAATTGCTTTTTACGCTGACTCCCGAATCCTCTATTAGTCCCTCCTCAGATAATGCCATTCGAATTCGGCGAAGAACCAGTAAACGCTCAAGAAATGGTTTTGATAACGTGCACGGTCAGCAAAGGAGACCTTCCACTGAAAATTGAATGGTATTTCAACGGCAATACTCTCAAATCTGGGGACATTGGAGTTAACCTACTGAATACAAAGCGCACCAGCCAGCTTAGTATTGAATCTGTTACTCATCAAAATCAGGGGAATTATTCATGCATGGTCAAAAATGATGCAGGCCATTCAAATCACACCACTCAACTCTATGTCAATGGTATAAAAACAAAAAGATTGTAATTTGTTAGAACTTTTTTCACGGTTCGGTAGTTAGGTCCTAACTCATTGGATTTTCTTATTTTACAAATAATAATTTTAGATATAATAAGTACTATGCTTTAAATCCCTTCCTTCCTTGTAACTTTGGCGGCCATAAAGTGTGTAAAAATGCACCCATCGAAATAAGTATCAACGTAGTGGAATTAATTTATGAGAAAAATTTCAGTGGCACCCATTATAGCATCATTCGAATTCGATGAATCAGTATTTTATGGCGAAGGAGTTCAAGTCATGTGCCACGCTACAAAAGGAGATAAACCTTTAACTTTCAAATGGACTTTTAATGGAGGGGATGTGAGTTCGCTGCCTGGTCTGAACATTATGAATGTCGGGGACATGGGATCTGCCCTTATAATACCAGCTGTGACGGCTCAACACGCTGGAAATTTCACATGCACTGCCTCCAATGTTGTCGCCAGAACTAGCCACCATGCTACGCTCAATGTTCAGGGTATATGGCCTCGGTCAATTCACTGTGCTTTTACTGTTTTGTTCCATCTTCTACCATCCCTGTGAGAATCTGTATTAGTTCTATATTGATATATATATATCTGTAGGTAATAAGCTTTCATTGGTTGTTTCCAGTGGCACCAATGATATCCTCGTTCGAATTCGATGAAGCTATTTTCTATGGCGAAAGCATACAAGTCATGTGTCACGTTCAGAAAGGCGATATACCGTTACAACTGATATGGTCATTTAGAAATAAACCTATTACAAGCAATGATGCGCTAACTATCACTAAAGTAGGACTTAGAAGTTCAATATTGGCTATCCCGTCTGTAACTGAAAAACATTCCGGAAACTACACATGCACTGCTTCAAATATTGTAGCGAGCACAAACCACACAGCTACTTTAAACGTTCAGGGTATCTACACATAATCTTGTGTGTTATTTTGTTTAATTACGTTGTTATTTTTATTTAACTTATCCTCACCAGTTCCACCTCACATCGTTCCATTTACGGCCGAAGAGCCAGTATTTGCCGGAGAATCAGTTCAGCTGACCTGTCATGTATCTAAAGGCGATGCTCCTCTAACTATTACTTGGAGTTTTCACGGGGAGGACTTGTCCTCACATCAAGGCATCACTACCATGAAGATTGGCCAGAGAACATCGTTATTGACAATATCAAGCGCGACAGCCAGCCACAGCGGCGAATACTCATGCAATGCCGTCAATCACGCCGGTCTTGCTAGTCACTCGGCAACAATTAATGTTCATGGTATTCCACAATCCGATAGCCGCCCTGCCTAAACCTGTAACGCACGCTGCACGCTTAGTTCCGCATTAATATTGGCCTTCTGGATTAACAGTATTGCCATACATCGTACCGTTTGAAGCTGACGAGTCGGTGTTCGCCGGTGAAACAGTTCAGCTTAGTTGCCTAGTATCGAAGGGAGACGTACCTCTCGATATCAAGTGGCATTTCCATGGATTCGAAAACACTTCATCGCATCTCGGCATCATGACTACGAAAATGACATCACGCACTTCGTTCCTTTCTATCGCTGCGGCGACCGCTAGCCACAGTGGCAACTATACTTGCGTAGCTACCAACAACGCTGGCTCTACTAATCATTCCACTGTCCTTAATGTTCACGGTCAGTTTGAGTCACTCATCATTATAATCATATTGTTACGTTATTGTTTTGTTCCGCGATTCGATGCCAATGATCATGTTCTCAGAATCTGCATGAATTCTGCCGACATATTATAAGCAACGTGCGCTTTTGTATTTGGGTTAATATTTTCTTTATTTCATCCTTTTGTATATTTCTTTTAATACAGTTACACCGAACATTTTGCCATTCGATGTCGACCAAGCTCTGTTTTCGGGAGAATCCGTTCAAATGATGTGTCACATATCAAAAGGGGATACACCATTGGAAGTGTATTGGCAGTTCAACGGCCAACCATTATCTCAAGAGTTAGGATCTTCTACTAGAGTCGGAGATAGATCGTCTGTGCTGATACTGCCTGCTGTTACCGGTGCTCATAGCGGGAACTTCACTTGCGTTGCTAAAAACCGCGCTGGAATCACATCTTACACTACAATACTCAAAGTTATTGGTATTTAACCATGCTACATGGAAGGCTTGCATTATTGCAGTTTTTTGTTTAACCCTTTCCGTGTCCTGTAGAATGTAATGTCATACTTACTTTGTTTTCGATTTCAAGTGGTTCCACACATAATACCGTTTGAAGTGGATGAATCAATATTTGCTGGTGAATCGGTTCACCTTACGTGTCACGTGTCAAAAGGAGATCGACCTCTACAGATATCATGGAGTTTCCAAAGTCATGAAATACCGTATCATAATAACATGGGGATAACGACAACGAAATTAGGTGAAAAGGCTTCGGTATTGAGCATTCCGACGGCAATGGGCCATCATAGTGGAAACTACACGTGCACGGCCAGCAACCGTGCCGGTCGCGCTTACCACTCTGCTCTCGTCAACATTCATGGTATTAGAACTGCCCTTTTCTCCGAATAGATATTTTTAAACGATTGAATGTTTAGATATTGCACGCTTAGAATAATTTAGATCTTTCTTTGTTTGTGCTCAGTTCCTCCCCATATAATGCCATTTGAGGTTGAAGAATCTGTATATTACGGCGAATCTGTACAAATGACCTGTCATGCGAGCAAAGGAGATCGGCCCATGTCAATAACTTGGACTTTCGAAGGGAAAGATTTGTCTACGCAAATGGATATTAAAACTATGAAGATGGCGGACCGCACATCATTCTTGTCCATAGCATCAGTAACAGGTTCACATAGCGGAAATTACACATGTATCGCAAAGAATAAAGCCGGGGAAGAAAGATACTCTACAACACTCAATGTTAAGGGTATAATCGTTGTTAGTTATCGCAGCATGTATCTTGTAATATTCACTAACTTTACAAATATTTCTTTGCTCAGTTATTCCTCACATCAAACCTTTTGAATTGGATGAAGCTGTTTTTGCGGGTGGCTCTGTACATCTTGATTGCCACGTTTCAAAGGGGGATGTTCCATTAAATATTTCGTGGAGTTTCCAAGGATATCCCGTAACCCGTAGAATGGGCATAAAGACAACAACATTAAGCGAACGCGTATCCGTTCTTGATATCCCTAATGCGATGGGAGCAAATAGTGGCAACTATACATGCACAGCGGCCAACAGGGCAGGGACAACCAGTCATACAGCTATCCTAGACGTTATCGGTACTGTTTTTACTAAATGATAATCCCAACAATACTTCTTTTCTGTTCAGTTCCTCCTGTTGTCCAACCCTTCTCTTTTGGGGAAGTCGCCATGAATTCCGGGCAAGTCGTTACCACTCCTTGTTCGATTGTTGAGGGTGATCATCCCCTTCAGTTAAGATGGCTTTTTGATGGTGAACCTATTAAGCCCCGCTCTGGAATAACCGTCTTCAATATCGGAGAGAGAAGTGCTATACTAAGCATCGGATCAGTAGCTCACAACCACGCCGGAAATTATACATGCGTCGCAGAAAACGCTGCAGGGATCGCGTCTCACACATCAATGTTAATAATTAACGGTGCTTAGTACTCAAATTTAGTTCCTATGTTTTTCTCAATTAGTATTTATGGTTTAGTTTACCTCAGTTTTTTTCTGCCGAAAAGATTCATAGTCCCTTTTTGAACTAATTATTCCAGTTCCTCCTAACATTCTACCCTTCACATTTGGCGAGAAGCCTGCTAACGTTGGGGAGTACTTACAAGTTGCGTGCACAGTGAATTTCGGCGATCTTCCTCTTACAATCACCTGGACGTTTAATGGCCAGCTCATATCCCAAAGAAACAATGATTATGTTACGAGTAATTCCAAACGAAGTAGTATTCTCATAATAGAATCTGTGGATGCAAAACATGCTGGATCGTACGCATGTATCGGAGAAAATCGCGCAGGACGCAATACCTACTCAGCAGCTCTAATAGTTTATGGTTAGTCGATTATGAAATCGTAGTTTCTGTTATTTTATCATTTAGATGATGTTTGTTTCAGTTCCTCCTAAGATTGCGCCCTTCATTGCCGGTCCAGAACCGGCTTTTCTTGGTGATTACTTTGCTCTTCAATGTATTATAACACACGGCAACCAACCGGTCCGTATAACGTGGACATTTAATAATAGATCTGCTGAATCATTGACTGGAGTTCGCGTTAGTAACATCGATCGAAGAAGTAGTGTCCTTACGATAGAATCTGTGGACGCAAACCATGCAGGACTTTACTGTTGCACTGCGAGTAACGTGGCTGGCATCGCATCGCATACCACAGAATTAGTCGTAAAGGGTGCGAAAACCAAATGAAAAAAAAGATTCATTATTATTTTTGTCATCTTTAAATCCTCCGCCTTTCATGCCTTATATCTCAGTAATTTATTGTCCTAGTTCCACCGATAATAATGCCGTTCAGTTTTGGCGATGTGCCGGTCAACCCGGGAGACACTGCGGTAGTAAACTGCGTCGCCACTAAAGGTGACCAACCTCTCGAGATATCTTGGACGTTCAGCAGCGAAACGATAGATTCGAGACTTCAACGAGACATCACAACGACGCCGCTAGGTCCCCGCGCATCAGTTCTCACCATCAACTCTGTGAGCGCAAACCATCAAGGGAACTACACGTGCATCGCCCAGAATGCGGCCGGTAGAACCGAACACGTGGCTACACTCGTCGTCAACGGCACGTCATAACTTATATATTTCTGCGCTGCAATATAATAACGGGGACTAACATCACAACAACGCACTTCAAAGAACCAATCCGCCACCGTCACTATTCTTTTTCAATCTCACCAGTCGCTAACATTGCCTGCCACCGATCTAAGTCTAACCCAATTTTCTGTGGTTGTTTCCAGTACTGCCCCGTATAGTTCCATTCGCATTCGAGACACCATTGTATGCGGGGCAGGCGACCCAAGTCACTTGTTTGGTATCCGAGGGTGATACGCCTCTCGATATTCAATGGTACTTTGAAGGGCAGCTCCTGAAGCAGAAAGCCGGAGTATCGGCAACTAAAATTGCGCAAAGAGCTTCGCTGCTTCTGATTGACCCAGCAGGAGGGTCACACAGCGGCTCTTACGCGTGTATCGCGCGCAATGCCGCTGGCTTCTCCAACTATACCGCCTCGCTAGAAGTCCATGGTATACCACATGCATATTGTGTACCCTTCATTCCTAGCACGGAGAGCTTTGCGTAGTTTCAAAATTGTATGCTTGAAATATTCAGTTGTTCATGATAGGTCCCTTTTTAAAATGAGATACGAGTACTGAGAGAACTTTTTCATTTGTACTATAAAATACACAATGAGTATGTATAGATAGTTCTTACTAACAGTTTTAGTTCTTATTACAATAAATGTTAGCAGTAGGAGATTCTTAGGGCTTGGAAATCATAAATTTGTTAAAATGTAGGATTCGTAAGGAACCGGCTGCGGCTATCATCGACGATCCCATTTCATTCCTTCCTAGCATTTATGTTTTCTCTCACCTCTTCCTCTCCTTGGGTTCCTCTCTGTATGTTATTTTCATTCATTTATTTGCATATTGCCTTTTTTATTTAACTGCGCTTATGCTTGGCTTGTTCTAATAATTATGTTGAAATAACTTTCTATCACTCTTTGTGTTAAATTGATCATTTTCAAAAAGTTTTTGTCACACTTCATTATAATTATATTTTATGACATTTTTTGTCCGGATATTAAATAATATAATAAAATTATTTCAACATGTATTAGAATAATTGCGTTGCCTATATATTCCAAGTAATGGGCTTCGTTGTTATTGTTACTTTCTCTCCCTTTTTATGTTTTGTTTGTAGTTTGGGATGCTTTGGTGTATATTTTGCAACGTTTAAGATACATAAAGCTTCTACAGCGACGCTTATTATAAACATTTGCTATAATCTAAATATTCATGGTTTAATTGCGCATAATATTCTCTTAATATATTTAGTATTATACATAATGTTTTTTTGTGTTCACTGAAAAAAGAACAACGTAACTTAATCGTTATAGAAGCTTATTAAAATATAATTTAACGTATTGAAATGGAATAAATCTCTAACCTAGATATGCAAATAATATTTTTGTTACGTTGCCTTTTGTTTTCGAGGTCGTATTTATATCCAAATGTAGACTTATTCTATTTCAATGCGTCGTAAAATGAAATTAGAAAAGAGTCCCATAAATATTCACATCACTGTTGATATTTCTTGAAATTAATTATAAAGTGTTAAAGAAAATACATTTAATTGATATTCGGTTACTGCATGTCCTATTGTTGTCTTACAAAATATATTACATTCATTTTTTGACCATACTGTTAAAGTAAAAAAAGTTAAGAATTAAAATATTCAAATCACTCCATACGCTTTTGGGACATTTTGCTGTTGTTGTAACATATTGGTGATATTTCAGTACCCCCACGCTGGATACTCGAACCTACCGATAAGGCTTTTGCCCAAGGCTCTGATGCTAAAGTGGAATGTAAGGCCGATGGCTTCCCCAAGCCCCAAGTAACGTGGAAGAGGGCTGAAGGTATGGGAAACAGTTCTAAATTGATGAAATTTATAAATGCTATGATGAAAGTGCTTTTTGTACAATTTTAAATTTGTATAAACCATATCTTTTTCTTTAGGGGATACGCCCGGCGATTACAAAGACCTTAAGCCTAACAACCCTAATGTAAAAGTTGAGGATGGAACTCTGGCCATAAGCAATATTCAAAAGACGAATGAGGGTTATTATCTATGCGAAGCCGTTAACGGAATTGGGTCTGGACTTTCTGCAGTTATTCTTATCAGCGTACAAGGTATGAACAAGTCTACGTTTCGTATTATTTTGCTGTGCTATTTCTACATTGGGTATTAAGATTGAGATTTTATTGTCCTTAGCCCCACCCCAATTCGAAATCAAAATGAGGAATCAGACTGCTCGCAGAAGCGAATCTGCTGTACTGCAGTGTCAAGCCAAAGGAGAAAAAGTAAGTACTTACAACGTTTATACCGAAATTTTAAAAAAAAAGTATGACGGTGAATAGAGCAAAAGTGGTGAACCAGCTTAATAACAAGTGTAAATAGTTACCCCTACGATAATCGGATGTGACCTAATGAATGTAGTAATAATGTTTTAAATACTTAACAAGTACGTTCATCTAGTATAGGGAGAAAAATAATTAAACTTATCTAATTTCTAGCCGATTGGAATCATCTGGAACATGAATAACAAACGCCTCGAACCGAAATCTGACCCACGATACACAATCCGCGAAGAGATCTTACCAGGAGGAGTGGTATCCGACCTCAGCATCCGAAGAACCGAACGATCTGACAGCGCTCTTTTCACATGCGTCGCCACTAACGCTTTTGGATCTGATGATACCAGTATCAACATGATCATTCAAGGTGAGTAAAATTACCATTAGGAATGGTACTACAATTAAAATGTTCTATATTTTGTAGTTATCGTCTAACCGATTTCTATATATGCTGCGACGCGTAAACCGCATATTAATTTAACCCTCCAAAACAACCTACGAGTAGTTGATTATTTTTACAAAAGACTTTACTTTAATAAAAGATTGCAAGAATTCAAAAAGGATATAAATTATTTTAATTCTATTTTTTGCAGAGGTACCCGAAGCCCCATATGGGCTGAAAGTATTGGATAAATCTGGAAGGACTGTTCAGCTATCCTGGGCCGCCCCCTACGATGGCAACTCACCTATCAAGAAGTTCCTTATTGAGTACAAACGCGCTAAAGGCAACTGGGAGAAGGATATTGACAGGTAAAACACAAGAGATGTAATTTTAAATTTTCTGTACACACTAAATCTAACCACTGTACTGTAACAGCCGGATCGTCCACTGCTGAACACAGCCTCCCCTATTAAGAGGGTATTTTCCATAATCCCCACGCTTGGCAGGCGTCTTGGGGATCGCAGTTGGCAGTTCTTTAGAAGTTGCTGCTGCCCACCTTCCAGTATTTTTCCCTTAGTCGCCTCTTACGACACCCACGGGATGATATAGGGGGGTGCAATTCTAACCCGACACCCCACGGTGGTATCTCTCTCTAATCTAACCACTACTGCTAAATATTCAATGGTGCGTTTTATGATCTTTCTCAAAATGAAAGTCTAATAGGTCTAATTTTATTTTAAGATGGATTAACACGTGTGTTAGATCGTAAAAACTTACTATCGGTCTATATCACGATCCATAATATTGTTTCGACTTCTATCGAAAGCCTTCATTAGGATCTTGAGTGAGGTACGTCCGCCGCGGTCGCATCACGTCTCCCGTGTTTGTTAATCTTAAAACATAAACATGAGCGTTAGTTTCTTTTTACAATTTGTAATGTTTATTTTATTTATTTATTTATTCAGATACGCCAACAGTGTACATATTAAAACATACAGTAAAAAACTTATATTTACAAATTATAACAATGATATAAGTCATTATTACATTGGTCTGATATGCACACCTTTTATAGGCATATTATACAGCTTTCATTAAAATATTGATAACTAAATAGTAGTAGTTCTAGTAGTATTCACGTTTGGCGGTTTTATATTCAAAGCAAGAACTTAACTTAGTTATTATTATTATGTATTAATATGTAGCTATAATAATTTATATAACAAAAATAGGATTAAATTGCTAAACATGTTTAAAGTCTAACATTCACTGAAGAACATAATTAATTTACTTTTAAAGACATTGAATGAATCATTGAAAATATCAACATCGCCAAGAGCAGCATTTAATGCATTATAGGTACGACATATACGTTGTGTGGGGCAATTGTGACCCAAGTTAGTTTTGACATATGAACAGTGGAAAATGTTGGAGACTTCATATCTTGGATAGTGGTAAAGAAGATTCAAAAAGATTCTAGACAAAAGAGATGAACAGTCAGTGGAACCATGGATAACCCTATGAAGAAATGAGAAATCCCGAATTTTTCGTCTGTCACGCAACGATTGCATTTTAAAGAAATGTAAACGAGTTTCATATGGACTTCTGTGCGAAATTGCAGGACTAGAGAAAGCCATGGATCTTGTAAATGCACGTTGGATATTTTCTATACGTTGTGAATTTGTTGCATACAAAGGATTCCACGCCACGCCAGCATACTCAAGACTACTGCGAACCAATGAATTATAAAGAATGATTTTTAGTTCGTGGGGATTTGAAATTTTTGTTGTTTCTCTTGATAAAACCAAGTAATTTCGCAGATTTTGTCACAATGGAATCAATGTGTGTCGTGAATGATAATTTGCCATCGATTATGACTCCCAAATCCCACATCTCGTTTACCTCTTGCAGAAAATTTCCATCCAAAGTGTACATTGAATTTTTGTACATTTAAGTGCATACGATTGATGTCGCACCATTGTTTGATGTTGTTAATATCATCTTGTAATAAATTAGCGTCTCCACTGATCTGTAAATTTTAAGATCGTCTGCGAACAATTTGAAATTGCAATTTTTTACGTATAAGGTGATGTCGTTAATGAATATCGAAAAGAGCACTGGACCAAGATGTGATCCCTGTACTCCTGACTCGGCGAGGTAGCTTCGGGATTCATATCCATTTACATTAACTAGGTACTTGTTTTCTGTTCTTAAGGTAAGACTGAAACCAAGTTAAAAAATACCCATGAATGCCAATCGATTCCAGTTTCTTTAGCAGTAGATGGTGGCTGACTTTGTCGAATGCGCTGCTAAAATCAGTGTATACTGTATCAATCTGAAGGCCCTTGTCTACTTCTTTAGATATTTCAGACACGAAAGTAACAAGATTTGTTTCTACTGAACGACCTGCCTTAAAACCATGTCGATGCTCAGACAATAGGTGACTAAAATGACGAGAGATAATGGGGAAAACAAGCGCTTCGAATAACTTTGCAAAACACGATAGGATAGAAATAGGTCTATAATTCCGAACATTAATTAAATCACCTTTTTTGTGGAGCGGTATAATTTTAGCTTTCTTCCATTCATCAGGAAATTCCCCAGTGCGTAAAGATCTGTTAAATATTAACATTAGTGGTAGTGCTAATGCAGAGGTGCAACGTTTGACTAAAACTGGTGGTATATTGTCCGGTCCAGGTCCCTTTAGTGTATCTAAGTTCTTAATACTTCACGCTCTGTAAAATGTATGATGTCTATGCAAATATGGTGTTGATTATGTTTGATTATAGGCTCTGATGATAATTATGATCTAGTATTTAAGTTAGTAGTGAATGACTTAGAGAAGTTTTCTGCAAAGAGATTGGCTATATCGTGACCAGAATTGCCACACTTATCATCCAAATGCATTTCTGCTGGAATTAAAGAACGCACCTTACGTTTATCTTTCACATATCTCCAGAACTTTTTTGGATTTTTCGCAATATCTTCCTCAGTTTGGCTAATGTAATTAGTATAAAGTTTGTCAAATACTTTATGGCTATGTTCTCTAAGTATTTCAAATTCTATTAGATCACGGGGGTTTTTATATTTACGGTACTTTTGTCTTACTTTTTCCTTCTCTGCGAGTAGTTTGATCAAATTTTTATTAAACCATGGTGGAAACTGCTTTTTATTAAAATTATGTTTTGGAACAAATTGATCAATTGCGGTCCCTATTACACTGTTCAATACCGATGTCATCTCATTTACTGTCTCGCACTTATCAAACACTTCGTTCCATTGTGTTTTATTAATAGTGGACAATATACCCTGGTAGTCAGCTTTATAGTAATTAAATTGACTGGAAATTGGAGGGCGTAGACATTTTAATTCAATGTTTGGCAACGTACATATAAATGGAGGATGTTTGCGGTCGAGCTTGCTTAAGCAATCCAAAGGTTCCGTTAAAAATAAGTTGCTTATTGTAGTTATAGCAAGATCTAGGATTCTTTCATCCTCATTCAAAATATCGTTAAACTGATACATTTCAAACATAGATATGAAGTCAACCATTGCATTTCCTAAAGAATTGTTATAGTTAGATGGTGTCATATAGTTGTTACATTTAGTCCATTTGATAAAAGGCAAATTAAAATCTCCAAGAATAATAACCTCGTCGACCTGGCATATGAAATTGTTAGCATTATCTAGAAATTTATTCAAAACATCAAGTTTTGCAGGAGACGGAATGTAGACAGCACAAATAGCGACTTTTTTGATTTCATTATTTATTTTTAAATTGACAACGACCCATAAATCTTCAGCGCTTGATTCCCAAACTTCGAGACAAGATGATTTAATTTTACGCGATACCGCTATCAACACCCCGCCTCCGTCACTCTTAACTATATCACCAGTTCCGGAGCTAAAGCACAAACGATCCCGTCGATATACAACATAACGGGAATCTATGAATTCATTATTGTTTATACTAGAATTGAGCCACGTTTCAGAAAACACCAATATATCGTATGAAGATTGTAGTATGTTACTCAAAATTACATCAAGTTTTGTTTTTATGCCGCGGACATTTTGGTAATATATAGTAGCCATTTTTATTATTTTTAATGCACAATAAAAATATTTATATAATGATAATATTTAGTTGGTGGTTTTAAAGAAAAAACTGTCCAAGGAGCGTATATGTAGACCCTGGCAGTGTTCATCTTTTCTGACGTATACTCGACCGTCACGGACCCAGACGAATTTGTATCCCAGTTCCTTTCCTTTTTTTCTGGCTGCTGCATGTAGAGCCTTATTTGTTGGGCTCAAATGCTCTGACACGAAAACAGGTACACCGCAGCCGCCAATACCAAGATGATGGGAGTTGAGCTTATCTCGGGGGTTCTGTTTATTAAACTTCTGGACGGCGGCCAACAAAGTATCTCTCAGAAGTCTGGTTCGCAGTTTCACAACAATGGCGCGAGGTCTTTCACTGACCTTATTCAACTTTGCAACTCTGGAAGCGTGTATGATGTCAACATCCGCAAGGGGGCATTCAACTTTCTTGACAAGCTGCTCCACCGTTTTGAAAATGTTCTCCGAGCGGTTTTCAGGATGCCATTGACCTCCACATTACACTCGCGCTGATGCTGCTCTATTAGATTTAACCTGCTGCAAACTCCTTTTTCCAACTCATTTATTTTTGTTGTTAGCTCGTCGTTACATTTTTTAAGTTGGTCGATGGCCAGTGTTTTCTCATCCAACTCTTTTCTTAATTTCTTCATAACATTAATTTAATTTATTTTGAAGCGCTCGTAGCGAAGATTGCTTAGCCATTCTGAAACGATCAGCAAAGTTAAGCAACGTCCGCCTCGGTCAGGAATTGGATGGGTGACCGCTGGTGACATTACTACTGAGCGCTTCCGTGCTTCGGAGGGCACGTTAAGCCGTCGGTCCCGGTTGTTGTCTTCAGATGGCAGTCGTTATAACATGGTGGTAGGGCATTTTGCGAATGCCCGCCTGGCTAGCTACCACCCTCAAGTAGAAAATCTGTCGCCAAGCATCTAACGGTGTGTTCCGACAGCTGTCCTTGAGAGCCAGTAATTCTAGGTTAGCCTGATCAACATCTTCGACCACATCATCACTTACCATCAGGTGAGATAGTGGTCAAAGGCTAACCTATCAGGCATAAAAAAAAAAACATGTGTTAAAAAACATTAACGACTGCTCAAACGACGAAACTTTGTCGCCAACAGTACGAAGTTCACAAGTCACGGCTCTTAGCGCCAGTTGCATTTCCTCTCGTATTATGGTACGGATATCGGTAATTTCATCTGGAATGTCGTCTGATGACTTACGCCGGGGTTTAGCCTTTGAGACGTTACGCTGTGTAATATTTGCAAACTCGTTTGCCTGTTGAGCCGCAGGATGACGGGCGTATTCGTATTGTCCAACTTAGGCACCTTGCTGGTACACGCTGGACATTTCCAGCTCTTTTTCTTTTCTGCAGTAAAGTTACTAAAGCGTTTTAAGGTAATATTGCAACAATCCAGTTCGTGCTTTAGATCGCAATGATTGCATTTCATATACTCTTTTGTTTTGATTTCGTTATTACAACCTCCACATACTGACGCCATGATAATTGTAGATATTACTTTTAAGTAAAACAAACAAAGCAACAAGATCTTAATCAAGATCACACGAGCTAGACTACACAGGCAAACAAAACAAAAAAAGTTTTGTTATGATTATGCCAGGTTGATGCACACTCTAAACAATATTGTAGCTTTGTACCTTTTCTCAATGCATCTTCCTCTGTAATAAGTAATAACGTTGCACCTTTAGCACTATCCAGCAAAAATGTAGCACCCAGGGGTCGAAAATGGTCAGTAAAGTCAGTAAAAGTCAGTTTTTTTAACCTCGGTCAGTAAAAGTCAGTTTTTCCTGAAAATGGTCAGTAAAGTCAGTATTTTGGAAGAATTCGAAGAGGGTTTTAGAACAATGGCCGGCAATAGTTGAATATTTTACACAACGTTTACCGAATTTAAAACGCCGCCGACATCTATGGCCTACAAGAATATCCTTAGCTTCCCGAAGAGCACTACAGAGAAATTAAAAGTAGTGTCCACGGCACATAGTGTAAGGACATTCATGAAGTTCACTGGATTTTGCCAACATAATTAACCTTTTGTGGGAAGAGTTGACTAGGCTGATTAAAGTTCTGCTTCATCGCATATGTGTGACGAAAGCGCTAATTACCACAGAGGCAGCATTTTCATCAGTGTTTTTTGCCATTTTGTGGAAAAAATTGTTTTAGAAAATCCCGTACCAGATGAGCTCGAATGCATTGACAAAGCTGATCGCATAACCTTTTTGTCTAAATACCTTTTTGCTATTGGGATGGTGGAGGCCACACAGAAAATAAAATATCCTTTTACTTAATTTACGACCCGTAAGAGTTGTTTAAGCTTCGTAAAGTTGACTTTTGCACGTGAAGTCTCAAGTCATCTTTTGCGAGTATTAATCTGTCAAAAACCCCCTTATTAAACATTTCAGAGATTAAAGTTAAGACAGTAAAAGGTCAGTAATAGGTCAGTATTTTTTAGTCTTACAGTCAGTAAAATCAGTATATTTGACTGTACAATCAGTTTCGACCCCTGAGCACCACTAACAAGTGAACTCGCAGAGTTTTCTAGGGCGTTAAAGTTGACTCATAAATTGTTTGACACTCGCCTATCATTGTTTTCACTGACTGATTTTACTTATAAAGTTGTAACACTTGTAAACACAGCTTGTAATTACACTTTTGAATAGTTTAGCTCACGTTTACCTATTTATTTCACAAAAAATACACAGAGAAACCAAAAGTTATGTTGTTCTTTATCCTCCTACCCACAAATAATGTTTCCAGATATAACGATAAAACTTATGCCCAAGTTTATCGGATTTCAGATCGCGTGCCTATTTTATGCATCGCGTCGTCTGTAAAAATGTAATAGTGATAGGCGCATTAAAACTAACCTATTCGGATATTGTCAGGCATGGCACGCAGACCATATTTTCATAAAACTAGTTGTTAAATTTTTTAGTACTTAGATTTGGCATATATTTCAAGGATAAGCCTGTTGACACCTACACCGACCACATCATCACTTGTCATTATGTGAGATTGTGGTGAAAGGATAATCTATAAGAAATAAAAAGGAAATTTTAGATTTTATACCCTTCAATTAGATTCAACCAGCCGGTTTGGGTGTATTGTGAATAAATTATCAAATATTCTTCTACAAACATTAATTCAAAATATCTAAATATTTTTTATTTTTTCAGAGTTCTTGTGCCAGGAGACACTACTGAAGCTGGAGTGTTCAGCCTTCGTCCCGCAACAGCTTACCACATCCGCATCGTCGCCGAGAACGAACTTGGAACATCTGAGCCTTCAGAAACCGTCACAATCATCACCGCCGAAGAAGCCCCTACTGGACCACCACAAGACGTTAAGGTCGATGCTGTTGACAAGCACACCTTGAGGGTCACTTGGAAACCTCCCCCACCTCAGGACTGGAACGGCGAACTCCAAGGGTAAAAAAATAATCTTAGCAAATTGCTCATTTTATGTTTATTCGAATTATAAAATAGCAATATTCTGTTGGTAATCTTTTTTATCTTTGCTTTTACAGATACTATGTTGGTTACAAATTGGCCTCAAGCAACAAGTCTTTCGTATTCGAAACTGTCGACATTTCTAAGGAATCAGGCAAGGAACATCATCTGGACATTCTCAACCTTAAGTGAGTCCTTGGTCCTTTTAGATCTGAATTATCTACTAAATGTTCTATTTGCAAAATCTACGTGTCTCATTGAATAAACTGTAACGATCGATTTATGTGGTATTCAGGACTTACACTCAATACGCAATGGTGGTCCAAGCCTTCAACAAGATGGGATCAGGCCCAGTTTCTGGCGAAGTGAAGGCCTATACCGCTGAAGGCGCCCCGTCTGCTCCGCCACAGGATGTTCTCTGCACCACTCTCACTGCTCAAACCATCCGTGTCTCATGGGTTTCCCCTCCCCTTGCCTCTGCTAACGGATTGATCAAGGCTTACAAAGTTATCTATGGACCTAGCGAGACTTGGTATGGTGAGTAACTAACCATCATAACTCTATAATTTTTTTCTTCATTATTCAACGATATATTTTGAAAAAAACAGTGACTGGCAGTGACATTGTTATTGCGTCGTCTAGCAGTCGGCCCAACTGAAAGTCAAGTTTTAGGTAAAGTATGAGATAAAATCAATTATTTTACAGTCTTTTAATATTAAGAGCATCCTTTCCTTTTACCATGTGTTAGGTCTCTTTAACAAAAGTCCGTCTTGGTGGGTACCTGCTACAGTGTCACACATTAAAAGCAGTAGTGTGCAAGCATTACTGTGTTCTAAGCATTACTCAATATTCGATTTCACAGTTTGTTAAAACTAACATCGCGAAGTGACGAGCGCAGTGCACTGCCAAGTAGAACCGAAAAGGTGTAAATAGACAGGCGTGACGGTTACCACCAAGCGGGCGAATTCTCATTCTTATGACTTCATAAAAATCATAAAATACGATTTATAAATCGCTCTTTTCAATTGCGTGATATTTCATTGATAAATGTGTTGTGTATTTTGCAGACGAGAAGACAAAAGACACTAAAATAACCGCCAGCAGCGAAACCATCCTCCACGGCCTCAAGAAATTCACTAATTATTCTATGGAAGTACTCGCGACCACCAATGGAGGCGACGGCGTGCGTGCCGCTCCTATCCATTGCCAGACCGAACAAGACGGTAATTTCCCATGCAGAAACTAGAATTTTATAATAATAGCTTTACATTTGATTGCCGTCTTGCCTGATCATTGAAACAGAATTATTATTTATCACCACATTATTGTATTGCCCATTTATCGATTATAAATTGTGACTAGCTAACCTACAGTACTTACATAAAGAAGTAAGAGCACATTTGCATAGTTAAAATTCATAAAATAGTCGATCTCATTTATATTTAAAAGCGGCAGATCAGGCATTGACTGACGAGATAAAAGGAACTAACATATTAACACATGTCTAAATCTTCTAGTGCCCGAGGCCCCGCGTGCTGTGAAAGCGTTAGTCATGGGACAAGACTCTATTCTAGTATCTTGGAGGCCCCCAGCACAACCCAACGGTGTTGTTACTCATTACAACGTCTACACACAAGCCCAAAACGCCGAACCTCATCCTAATAAGGTACTGTACCCACGAGTATACCATATGTAAACCTTATTTTGACTCTAAACTACGAATTAATATGTATATAAGTATAACTCTCATACAGTTACCGCTTTGATTTCGGACTCAAGTTCACAATTAACAATACGCGCACAATCTTCCAAATTCAATTGGATTAGTTAATTGATTTGGCTCTTATAAATGATCGCATCCGATTGGACGCGTCAAGTTAATGTCGTTGCGCCGCACGGTACACTTTTTAAACCACGCCCGCCGCGGGAAGGTTTTTCTTCTGTTGGTTTTGAGCTTGACACACATTTCTTTACATATTTATTTGTAAACTCTTTATACGAAGCCAGCACTAAGCTGGCTGTCAGTCTGAATGGCAGCCAGCGCTTGATTGGTATTGACCTACGATAAACAGTATTTCAAGCTAAGCCAGCGCTGGCTTGTACAGAGCGCCCGTTTATTTTTCATGCCAGTGACTTCCGCCCGAGTGCAGCAGCCCCATGCCAGCATCGCGAACATGTGTAGACACTTTACGCCAGTCGTTGATTCAATAGAGTTCGTTGTCTCAGTTGATTGTGTCGTTGTATCAATAGAGTGCATGCGCGTTCGATTACCTCGAGCGTTGTGTCATCAAAACGCTTATGTCACAAACATCGCGCTCTTTATAAAACTGAACCAATTTAGTTTAGTCTTCACATAATTTCTTTGCGGAAAATCTCGACGTAAACAATAGCGCTTCAGCACTAGAACAACTTCATGAAGGAATGGAAGGAGAAGGACTGACAGACACTACTGCTGAAGTGTTTATAAAATATTTATTTTTTATCAGCCGCGTTGGTCTCAAATTAATTTTTTGCTAACGTAAATGTGTGCACGAAACGAGAAAAAAACATGTCCATATAAGATCTTATGTCTCAATTAGATCTTCACGATATCACGACGATCTTTTAAAGTTGTCAGCTTTAATACATTTAATTGTTTGCAAGAATATAGAACGTTCGATTTGAGACGATGTCACACATTAAAAGCAGCTTAGAAGCAGCAGCTTTTAAACTTTCCGAAAGCAATTGGTGGGTATATAAAGCATTTGATAATTTGCTTGATATACCCACCAATGATTTGCCATAAATTGAACGACAGATAACACTTCTTGTCAGTAGCTGTCATTCTAAGAAGAAAGTGCGTGGACGTTATTTGATTTCATATATAAAAATATAATAATACTGTCTTCCATGCAAACAAAGCTAATATAAATACTATGCAACATACAAAACTAGGTTGTTATATACATATGATATGTGATAAAATTCTTCCATTATTACAAAGTCCAATTGTCAAACGCAGTTGTCAAAATACGATCACTAAAGACCTATCATGGGTCAAAAATAGCAATTCGCGATGTCATTTGAAACTGTTTCAGAGCTTTCATAACGGCGACGTAAGAAAACATTCAAAACTCAATTATTGCATGGAACGTCCCTAAACTGGGCGTTCGCCCAAAGTGTTCGATTTTAGCATTTATGGGTGTTATTTTTGCTACCAGCAGGTTATACGATCGCCCTTTTACTTTACACAAATAATTCACTTTTGATTGTAAGATTACCAATACTCTATTATTTTTATAGGTGCCAGCATCTCAAACCAGTTACTCTGCGACCGAGCTCAAGGCTGGCCGTTATGACTTTTGGGTTACTGCGTCTACCATCATCGGCGAAGGACAGCCCTCGGCAACCGCTTCTTGCAGCCCTAGTGATAAAGGTATTTAATCAAAGAAATAATAATAATAAGATCCATTCTAACACTGACTCTTTTCGTTCCACGTGATTTTTTTCATATAATGCATTTACAAAGCGCAATGATTACATCTTTTTAATTTGTGTTATCGTTGTTATATATAAAATATTATTTATTATATAATATATCATAATATTTTAACTCAAATGCGTGTCCACATATTTCAGTGCCCGCTAAAATCGCATCATTCGACGAGTCTTTCACCGCTACGTACAAGGAAGACGTCAAACTGCCTTGTCTCGCGGTCGGTGTCCCTCCTCCTAACATTTTGTGGAAGGTAAGTAACACTCAACGAATTCTATCTTGTCACTACCGAACCTGTATGGAAATGCGATCCGAGTCCATCGTTTTAAGTATAACAATATCACTGTACAATTGACGGACCTAAATAAATTGTTTTAAAATAAATAATATGTCTGTAAAAATTGCAAGGCATTTGGTACGACTGAAGTAGGTAAAAATATATACGAGTACGTAATACCTTCATCCATTTTCTAGAAGTCTGTTAAAAATTTGGGGGAGAAATATTCAAAACACAAATATTTTTTTTATTTCTAAATGGGTTGCGGCTTACTTGTCGCTTTAAAAAGGCGATAAACTTTGTGTAAAAAAGAGCCGAATTTCAGAAGTATCTACCCTGAAATCTTTATTTAAGAACTATATATTACGATACGACCTGGACGATCCACGTATTTTAGCCAAAAGTTTTCTGGATGGGACTCGTTTTCTATATATGTTAAGATTTTTAAAGTACCCCGGCCTAACTTTAATTGTAATCTGATACTGCAAAATATTTGACACATCATAATTTAAATTATACACGGTTCCATCAGTCACAAATTATTTAAACATAAAAATAATTATGTACGTTAACTGTTTTTTTTAAATACAAAATGTTTACTGCCTCGCTGGCCTAGTAGCGTAAACTTTTTGTTTTGATATCTCGTATTCCTGAGTCGGACAGTAATTGGGTTTTTCTGACCATGATATTCTCAGTTGCAGTTCCGAGTCTAAACTGAGCTTGGAAGCATAGCTATAGATAGGCTCGTCTCTATTTATCAGCCCGTTGGCATCGGAAATACTTACATAATTTTGTATCGAAACGTGGGTGATTAGAAGCTTTTGTTTACCCTTACATGGATATACAAGCGTGTTTATATGACATGTAAGATATTTGAAATGTTTGTGTAGGTGAAAGGTCAGCCACTGGAAGCGTCGGAGCGCGTGCGACAGTTGCCCGAAGGCTCGCTGCAGATCGCGGGCGTGGCGCGGGAGGACGCCGGCGAGTATTCCTGTCACGTTGATAACCAGTTCGGAACCGACACTGTTACTCACACCCTCTCTGTACTTGGTAAGTAACCTTATATCAGCAAATAATTGATATTCTTTGATTCTTCTAAGATATATTTTTATTGCATGATATTATAAGTATATTAACGTTGTATATATATTGTCATTTTTTATGATCATTTAAATGTATCTGAAAAAAAAAATATAATTCTAATTGTATTTTCGAAGCGTTTTTTTTCTCTTATCTATAGCAAAAGCGAATGCCAAAAAGTATATAATATCAGTCACTAAAGCTTCCCACACACTATGGGTGAACAGTAGGCAACACATGCGCGTTGCGGGGTGGTACAAGTTGCGATATAGAGAAGCGAATCGAACACGACAACGTCCTTACATTACTTTTATCTGAAACATAATTAAATTTTCTTATTTGTTTCCTTTTGAGTTGCATAAAATAGTTAATTAAAAGTACTAACCAACCGAAATTAAAATCTGTCATATAAATACAGATAACAGCTCGAGGAAAGAAACGGAACACGTCACATCATCAGATTTATTGCCGATATTCATGCTAAAATATTGTTGACTATCTATGAAATGTAACTCATTCCACGATCAACAAATAGCTTTTGAAAATTGTGTAATAATTAATAACTGTACCTTACACAAAGTGGAGAAACGCTGGCCGGTACTTCATCCAAGGCCCGCGTAGAATAACGGCTTTCAAACAGCTCAAATTTATTCTATGTAGTATAATATAGTGTAATATTTTTCTAAATTTGAATCAGTATTTATGTATATTCTACAATGTTATATCTAACCATGTAAACATTCATTTAAAAATATAATACATGCATATTACCTATTCTATGTATTGAAGTAAAAATGTGCTCTAACTTGGTATATAATTGTTAGCGCCTCCATTCCCCCCTCTGCTGAGCATCGCATCGTCCTCCGTATCATCGCTGACGCTGCGCCTGAAGCCTTCCCCCGACGTGGACCAGTCCCCCGCCGCCGGACACACCATTCACTACAAACAGGAATTTGGAGACTGGGAGACTGTCCAGGTATGTCTCTAAATATACACACATATTATGGTAACTTGCAAAAACCTTTGCTTGCCAAAATTCAATTGTTGTGTATTTTTTATATTTTTCGTGCCAGTTGGAAGACTGTAATAGAAATTCTAATTAATAATGAGAATGTTTAAGCGTACTCTACAGACTACGGCATGTATTAATAATCTCAAAATTGAGACAGACCAAATTTTGTCACTATCTGACTGCGCAGGAGTGAGAGGCAGCGATGGTGAAATCGCGATCAGTTTAGGTAAAATCCGAAAGAAAAGCCTTCATTCGGATTTTACCTAAACTATTCTTGCCCCTCTTGATAAGGTTTTGATATTTTATTGTTACATATTCATAAACATTCAGTCATAAAAAATAAAGAAATTTTACGTTATAAGCGTAATTTAGAGTCAACTTTGCAATTTAATTCTATTGAGAAAACTTTAATGAAACATGTTTTGGATTTTTCTTGGCCCTAGATAATGTGATCAAGATTAACATATAATTTCTAAATTTATTAATTTATGACTAGAAGCACTATCGCGTGGTAAGCGAAAATCATATTATTATTTTACATATTATTGGAGTACAAATGCCAAGTCCAAGTGGTCGAGTATAGGCATCCGGCGCGAAATCGGAGGACGCGGGTTCGATTCCCGCCTGGGCATAAAATTTTGTACTCTAATAATTTGTAAATAATAACATATAATTTTCTTACTGCTACAAACTAGATACAATTTGCTAAAAAACTGTTCAAGTAAATCTATTTAGCATATCTCAGCGTCTTAAGATACAGTCGTGGCGTTCAATGTATGGAACATCTGTCAAAACTGCTGGCATGCAATGCATTTATCAATACGAGCCTTAGCCCGAAACCCAATAGTAAATACATAGATAGGCCAATAATGATAATCTTCAAATATTTTACTGATTAAAATAAGGCTGTCTCTATTAAGTTAGTAATTTAAGAGTCAATGTAACTAATATCGATATTTTTCAGATACCAAGCACTACCGACACTTACACTTTGGAAAACCTCTTCTGCGGATCTAGATATCAACTCTATGTAACGGCATACAACGGGTAAGTTGTAATCTTTATTAAGACGTCGTTCAAGTACAAGCTGCTGCCCGCGACCGCATCCTTATGGGATTTTGTTATTATACGGCTCACGATTAGTGCTTTTTAAACGAACGTCTGCTTATTACTTCAAATCGTCTTTTCTTATGTTAAAAACTGATTAGACGAATAAATCACCCGCCCCTGCTGGTAAGCGAATGCCTGTCCATAGTACTGTTGCAGTGTCACCCTTCTCGTCCTGCATGACAATGCACTGCGGTCGTCACTCTGAGACCTCTGTTCTCCAGTAATTTAACTTATAGTGCTCTTCATGCCTAAACACTGTATTTGCACACAACTGCTTAGAGGTAGAATATCTGACACTGCAGTGGTGTGGTACCGATCAAGATAGACTCTTGCTAAAGAGACCTACCTACTACAAACCTCATGTCATAGTTCAGTTGACTTGTTTTTATTGCTGATAGTCTAGCATTTGACTTCTATCATAAGTGTTGCTAAGTGATGATGTGGTCGAGGCTTTCAATAACTGTTGCCAGAACACATAGCTATTTTAATTCATAACTTTTTTTTTTAAGTATAAGGCTGCAATAAATATTCAGTATTTTAGATAAATAAGTTTCTTTATTAATCAATTATAACCTAATGCTACAACGTTATGAATATCAAATTACTTATGCAAAAAGCATTAAAATATATTAAATAATCATTTCACCAGTTTACCTACTTAGGTACACCGGTATTTTGACTATGTATAAAATTATTTTTAAATATGTTATTATCAATACGGATTTTTGTAGAGCGACGCCTGAATATTGAAATTGACATAACGGTATTTCGATATCCGTTCTATGATTTTGTATTGAATAACAAGTAATATTAATTAAAATCATAGGTGGCATTGAACGTTTTAACTAACGAACGCGTCTATACGCTTTAACTCAGAGGCGATAATTAAGTTTAAGCTAGTATTAAATCTGTTTTTAGCATTGCATTAACGCTAATTATAATTAAAGTGTTGATTGGCGTCTCTGAGTTCGACATTAAATAGTAAAGTGTTGTATATTGTACAGCATCGGTACCGGCGAAGCATCGGATGTGGTGACGGCCCGCACTCGCGGCTCCAAGCCGCCCGTCCCGCGCGCCGCAGACTTCATCGAGGTGGGCAGCTCCTCCGTCACGCTGCATCTCAAGCAGTGGCTCGACGGCGGCTGTCCCATGAGCCACTTCGTCGTCGAGAACAAGAAGAAGTAACTCACTATTACTTATTTACATTACTCTGGCTAAGTACGACCGACCGGTTCCGTGTCAACACAGAGTTTATCGATAAAATCGTTAATCCTTTCATTCTCTTTGAGATATATACTAGGAGTTCGACTTACATATATATGTTCTTATATCTTAGGTTTTTTTCTATATTCACAACAAGTTTGACGCTTACATGTCTATTACATTATCGTTTTCAGGATAAAGCAGTATAAAAACATTGAAAAAGAATCGTTTCTTATATGGGAATTAGGCAATCCAATAGGCAAGCAATATTTATGTTAATATGGGGATTTTAATAAAGTATGTTTGAAATTTTCTCAGAATATATTATATATTGAAAATGTTGTTCAGCTACCTATTACTGTACCAAAGATAAAAGGGCGTACGGACAGCAAAAGCCCGTTTTCTCATAAGTAACTGCGGAACCCTAAAAAATATCTGTTGAATTTTCAAATAGCATTTCAATCACTTTCGCCTGCTAAGCTAAATAAAATCATGTGATTTTTAGAGCATACAATTGCTACTCATGCTTTGACAATATTGTCTTCGAGCAATTAATTAAGCATTACATTATCAGCAAAAAGAGAAGTTCGAATCCCTCACAAAAATTTTTTTTTAGTAATAACGGTTAGTAGAAATTGGCATTTTTTTTACTATTTTTACTCTACTTTCGCTTCTTGTTATAGGGGAGCTGCCGAATGGAATCAGATCTCAAATGCCGTAAAGCCTGGTGGAAACTTCGTTGTCCTCGGTTGGTATCGTTTTCAATAACGCTAAGGTCGTAATTTATAAATCTAATTTAGACTTATTTTTGCCTTGCCTGAGCTCGTACAAGAAATCTCAAATAAACATGCCTTTGTTAACTTGTAAACTTCTGTTGTGTACGATTTCTCTACTGGTTTTCTACTAGGTATAGTACAAAACCTGTACGAAATGTACAAGTTTTATTTGAGCCTTCCGTATAAGCTGATATAGAAACTATGTATAGATTTCAACTCAACCTAATTAATTAATGGACTGTCTTCTGCAGATCTGGAACCGGCTACGTGGTACGTGCTGAGAATATCTGCTCACAACAACGCAGGATTCAACGTCGCCGAATATGAATTCGCTACCCTTACCATGACTGGAGGTAAGGTTCACTACCATCCGCCAATTTCAATCGGAATTTCCGCTTTTCTTTATGCTCTTTGAAAATTTACAAACTTGCCCTATCCATCAAGTTTTCCTAAGACCAGCTTAAAGAAATAATATCAACTATTAGCTTTAATGCTGTAATATATACTATTTTAGAGCCAGGCACACTACCGCGAAGTATAACTTTGGGGATGATTTCTTACCACCTTGTATGTCATCCTCACCTTGTACATTTTCCGATATTACAGCTAGTGCCTTACTAATAATTGTACATGATTGAAAAAACGTCATTTAGAACTCTGCACAACAGTTTTGCTTAACTGTATCAGGTGGATGGTCCACTGCTGAACACAGACTGGTCACAAAGCAAGCCTACACATTAAGGAGGATTTACCATAATCCTAAAGCTTCACAGTCAGCTTGGGAGTTGCAGTAGATGTCAACTCTACAGCAGAAGGGGTTGCCCATACCTTCTGGAATTTCCCTTCGTCGCCTTTTAAGACTCTCGCAGGAAGATATGGGAGGGTTGCAATACTAGCCCGGAAACTACGGCGTAGTACAGTTTGGCTTTACCCAGTGATAAATGGCATTCGATAAAGTTATTAAACTATTACTAGCAAAGGGTCAAGTCAATAGAAATTTCGGGATTTTTTCTAATTATTATTTTCTGATTATATCCCGTGACACAGTTCCTGTAAATCACGTGAAATTTCCACATTTTCCTAACGCCTTCGAAAAATTGTGAATACGTACCTGAAATGCATTCCCTTATCTTTGGATAACTTTTCGTTTATTATAGAAGACCTCAGTAACATTGGGCTTGCATTTCAGGTACGATCGCGCCCGCCCGCGAAGTCGGCGGTGGCACGCTGACCCCGGAACAGACGCTCAAGATAATCCTCTCGCACCTTAACCTTATCGTGCCGGTCGTCGCTGCTATACTCGTCATCATTATCGCCATTGTCGTGGTTTGCGTAGTCCGCGGAGCCAGGCACCCGCATAAAGGTACTAGATTCTGTGTAAAAATCTTTCTAATGGTATAGGAACCATCGCCCCTCTGCCCGGAAACGCTTATGGAGATAAAGAGCTTCCACCCTGGATCAAGGCATGGCTGGAACCGGAAGTTTTAGTACCCATCCTGGCTACGATCGTGGTTTTCATCGTCGGCGTGGTCGTCATCTGCCTGACCCTCGCTCGTCGGAACAGCCCGCACCGCCTGCGAGGTCAGAAGGACGTGTATTGTATGTATGGTGCATGACACCGCTTTTTTATTATTTTACCCGATTCGTGAATTTCTTGTACTATATTTTTTAAATGTCGTTGCACTTAAATATCACCTAAATACGTCATGGTTTTGATCGTTTTCTGTCCAAATTCATACTTTGATATTGTTTGCTTCTCTCATACGTCCGTCTTCACAATACACTTTAAATACTATATTTGTATGTGTTCCTTGTTTTGCCATAAATAAAGATAATGACTGATGGATAACAAGGTAATAAATAAAATATTTTAGTAATAAATAGCAAATCTATAAAGGAGACTAAGATTTACTAATATGTACATCGTGTAGTGTATTTTGATACACTACGCAAATTTTTGTAGTCTGTGTACAGCATTTTCATCTATAATAGCTGACCGCTCGGACCCCATCCTTCAGTCGGTTTGATTAAGTATATCTTGCTCCCTTGATAACTATGTGTTAAATCGAGATAATAAGTATTTCATGTCCGTAACGGACTGAGGCAAAAATCTAAAGAACGTAAATAGGGTTATAAAGTTTGAAATGGAATTTCGGCAAAGCTAAGCAAGCTCCAGTCGAAAAGCTTTGTATGCGAACAATAAAAGGCACTGTTCAACTTGATCTGCTGTGACATATCGCAACTGTTTAAATTATCCATATTTCTTTAGATTTTGATTAATTATCTCGTTGTTGGTGACGTCATTGGTCGAAATTGTTAGTCGATGTCTCGCATTGCGCTTTATTTCACGTTAAAAACAAAAAAAAATGTGTCATTAGAAATAAATCAATTAAAAACTTCATGTATATAATGAAATAGATGTGAACATTTTCCACTGTGATAATATATAGACCTATCTACTCCCAAAGGCACGCCTCTACACTTTTTTTGAGGGTAGTTGCATTTATTATAGCTTATCCAAACAATCATATTTCTTATTTTATTGTTTTACGGTGTACCATTATCAATTACATCAACACTAAGACGTAATGTACAAACGAGACCTACCCGTTCAAACGTACATCAATAATTTACTGTGGAGAGGCACGCCTTTGTGAGTGAACAGGTTTGTTATTAGTTATGTATGTAAGTAGTTGATTCGTAAAACAAATTCGTTATTTGTGCTGTAAAGAATGTGTAGGTACGTATGTTCCAGACGACGCGGTATACAACGCTTCTCAAGCAGCGCTGGGCGGCGGCGGCGGTACACTAGACAAGCGCGGTGGGCTGCGCGACGAACTCGGATACATCGCGCCCCCCAACCGCAAACTGCCGCCCGTGCCCGGCTCCAACTACAACACCTGCGACCGCGTCAAGCGACAAGCCGTCATCAGTGAGTACAACACTTTGCCCATACACTACTAGGTGGTCGGTCGGACCATGAGTCCATCTTGGGGAGCATCACCGCGCTCTCAGATATTCTCTCTCGATACTGTAATCTGCAAACATCTGCAAATACTATATTGTGCAGGGCCACCCTAGCAAGTGAAATAGACATAAGGACTAATGCCTCCGATTGAGGAAGGCAATGCATTGTCGAGAACGGTGATACTGTAATTGTAATGGACAGGCGTACCTACCATCGCACGGGCGACTGGTCCGTTATGATATAAAAAGAACTAGTTATTTGAATTTCTAACAGTGCGACGCGACGTGATTTCCATGGGTCAAATACTAACTTAAGGTGAACTTTCGTATATGTTCGAAATCCGGTAGAATTTTCACACGAAATAGTCTTGTTAGACTGTAAAAGTAATCTTCAGGAAATACTAAAGCTAGACCGCCAATTATCGATCGACAATTAATTACGTGACTTGACATAGCTTGTCAAAAATCCAAGATGGTGAATTCAAGATGGCTGCCGTATAAAGTACTTGTTGTTATGGCTTGTTTGTTAGGTTTTTAAAAAATTAATTATGGTAAAGAAATGGTATCTTGGTGAATGGTGATGGGCTTAGACAGCTGCAGCTGTATAACTGGTGTATAAAATTATTTAAACAAGGTTAGTTTGTCCAATGTTTACTAAGTTTTGGTACTATAAGAAAAGGATTACTTAAAATTAGTATATATAACATGAAATTAAACAGGAACTGAAATAAAATGGTGTGGGCCCATGAGGTTTAATAGTGTTTTTTTTATGTTCATACGTACACTTGTTGCTTTTTATGCGTTTCCTTCGCACGATTTTCCCCTTTTATAATAAAATTGTTTTTCACTTCTAGATTATAGATAGTAAATGTTTTAGGTGAAGGCAACTTTAATACGTGTTGTCCATGTTCTTGTGTTATAAAAGTTTCAGTTAATGTACTGATTTCACAAATATTATTATGAAATCTAACCTGGTTATATAAACCAAGATCGGGAAGTTTCGGTTATACAGAGTTATTATATTTAAAAAAGAACTATTTGTTGTAATCAAACTTTTATTTTTGTTTCATTTAGGACATAATAAGCATTTCTTAACAACACTAAGGGCCTGTTTCAGAATGTTCGAGTAAGTTTCGGTTATACTACCCAGAACATATTTATTAAACAAAACACTATGTTTGCGTTTCACATCATAAATTTAATCTACCTATTCCTAACAAGAATAGATAGATTAACCATTAACCCTGTATACAACGATGCACTGACATCTGTAAATCGATATGTCTATTTAACTGAAACTTTTATATATCATACCTCATTCTTCTTAATTTTAATAATTATTTTTTAAGATAGCCCCATGTTTACACTCGTCAATGTATTCTTTCTGACAGTAATACACTTTTGAGTGTATTTAAACACGGAGGCTCATTATTTTAATTTAGAGCATCACCTTATCACGTATCATCTCACTTGTACAAATTAGTATTCATTAAATCCACTTACTTACAAATGGATCATTCAGTTTTTGTGCAATTTATTCGTAAACTATCTTTAAAACACCAGTAAATTTTAACTGATATTTACATAAATATTATGTAATACATTCTATAAAAATATTAAACATACCTATATCGCTTTTAATGGCCGCCAAACCATATTAGGCTATAATAAATTTGCTTCTATGAAAATTGCAATACAGTAATACATAATAATACATTGTAAGTTTGCGGTCTGTATTTATTATGTGCAGTTGATTAGCTAAATTAATAACTATTATGTATCAATCATAAAATTAAAAATATTAGAGTGTGAGTTGGCGACAAGTGAGATGATAGGAGAGCGTGAACGCTAGGCGCATGCGTAACTCAGTAGTATGGTTCAGTGGGTGGTCACGCACACTCGACGTGGGACCCGCGACGTCATCACTACGAACGCGTGCGCCGCCCGAGGCTGCATCGCACAGGATCCGGCGAAACCATATCCACAGGTCAGTCGCTTGCTGCTTCCTCTGCAAGGCTTTCACTTTTATGTGGAAACGAAATTATTGAATACCCTATATTCACTAAACGCTTGTTATAATATAATAATATGGTATATCTAAATGAACAAAGGGATTTCAATTATTTCAGCATTGACCTGCAATACCCTTACTTACCTTCGAATTGTCAGTAAAAATTCTGACTGAAATGTTGAGTGAAGGTCATATTTATTATAGAAACATAATTGTAAGATATACTAACGCTACAAAATTGGAAATAATTAATTAACCTAACGTCAACTCTGCTAAACTGTTGGATTAATTCTTTTTTTCAATATAAAAGGCAAACTGCGATATAGAAAGTATATAAGTGCATTGCAGATCTATGTAGGTGTTTGAAAGCATGCGTTTAGAGTTTCAACAGCACAGTTTGTCGAACATCGAGACACGCACGCAGAATACGACCGTTCACAGTTACTAACCAGCTTGCAGTGTAAGTAAGTATAACAGTGTTGAAGTGGAGTTTATAATCACATGTATGTTTTTAAATAAAGTGATATTCATGTTTGTATGTTTGCATTTAACCCTTTATATTTTGTTAGCTTGTTTTTAATCCCCAATTACGCGTTTTGTTTTTTATATTTATGACGTAAACATAAGCTTGGGTATTTATTTGGTAAATACCTAAACAATAAATGCGGGAGAACTGCAACTAAATAAGGACCGCTCCATACATTGTCAAATTTTGATTATTTTTATGTCACCTACACATAATAATTGGAATATACTCTATTAAAATCATCAGTCCTCTAAATAAATATTATTTCATGTGTATAGGCAATTTCGATTACCGACATATATCTTTATATTAGTATATTTTATCTATATGAAGTAACACATACCTAAAAATGTTATATAAAAATATAACTACTAATTTAATTTCAATATATTATCATTTATGGACCAATAAGCTACATGTTGTCACTAAATAATCGACCCATAATTAATCCACGGACACACAGATGAGACATTAGTCCGTAGTTAAAACTAGTGTGTCGCATTAACAATCCCCGAAGCCCGTCTTAGCAAATCCAACATTCTCCTAATTAATTAAAAAAATTATCTAATAAATATAAGCGAAGTTCAGAATTAAAAAAATATCATTTAAGTACCTTTGTAACAAATTACATGAAGATAAAACATTCGGAAGTTACCATCAAACCAAAACCTCCGACCTCAAACCGACTGAGAACTATAGATGTAACATGTCCCGCGATATATAGTGAAGCAACATAAAACAGGGTTTCCTTTCTGAGGAGTCCTAGTACATATATATATACATCCTCTTTAACCAACAAATACTGATAAAAATAATTATTATTTGGGTAATTTTAAATTATGGTCAACACTAAAACATTATTCTTCTTCCATGAGCTGTTGCGATGTGGAACCCGACTAGAGCTCGGAACGCACTTGGTCGGTTTTTGCATTAACGATAACGAAATGTTATGCAAAATAAATTATCGCCATTGTAATTTTATGCAATATATTGTGTGATGCAGTGTGGTTGGTTAGTTTAGCCGAATGTAAAATATATTCAGATATTGAAATATTTTTATGACAGAATAATATTAGCGTCGACGTATTTTAACCGACTTTCAAAAAAAAGAGGAGGTTCTCAATTCATCTGTTTTTTTACGTATGTTACATAGAACTTTGGACTGGGTAAACCGATTCGTCCGTAGTCCTTGACAATGAATGACAATCGATCCCGTAAGTAGCACGGGTCACTAAAAATATTGTTTTTTTTACCAATAAATGGAACCGACTCAAGTGTGAAATAACTTGTTGAATATTGCCATGCGCACAATATTGTTCTAATAGCTACTTTTGAACTATCATGGTACCGACTTCAACAACTTATTTCACACTTTTGGGTGTTGAAGTCGGTTACATTTTCGTTAAAAGGAAACTATGAAAGAATATATTGTCGTTATAATTTTGGTGTACTTTTACAGTGTGGTACAGTATTTTTTTTGTATATGTGTATAGGCATGGAGGACGAGATCTGCCCGTACGCGACGTTCCACCTGCTCGGGTTCCGCGAGGAGATGGACCCGAGCAAGGCGCTCGCGTTCCCACACCACCACGCGGCGCACGCACACGCCGGCACCCTCGCGCACCCGCACCCACACCACCCCGCGCACTCGCGCGCCGGATCCCAGAGCATGGTCAGTTACTTACTGTTCTTATTACAAGGGTTTTATAATTAGCTGCGCTAGATGAAATCTATTTGTACATGTTTTTAGGAGGATCCTGCAATTTTTATTTAATGAGATGTAATTGAAAATGCCTATCTTATACTATGCAATAATCTCTGCCTATAACAGATGCATTTCGTCACATGTAACGAACTGTACAAAGTCCGTCGCCCTGAGACATACAGGTGTTAAGACTCATATGCCTGTAATTTTACTGGCTCTCAAGGACAGCTAGGTGCCGCAACACACTGTTAGGTGCTGGCAATGCTCTCCTGGCTAGCTACCACACTCAAGTAGAAAATCACTTGAGTATGGTAGCTAGCCAGGAGAGCATTGCCAATGCGCTTCCACCATGCGGTGAAGCTCAAGCCGGCGGTAACGATCGAACCATGGACTTGCGGCACGGCAGTCATTAGCTATTGCCGATCGGCTATCATTGCTTTAAAATTCGTTATGTCAATTGGCGTTCGGCATATTTCAAAAACAAATTAAAAGCTATGTTAGCGCCTTATGTAAAAAGTTTCCACCGGCCTATCCCATTAACTCTTACGGTGTCTACATTGATTTTAATTGCCGATACGTAAGCGTTTAAACACATTCTCACCTGATGGTAAGTAATTATGTGGTCGAAGGAACAACTGGCTCTCAATAAAAAAAATCAATGACCAGACGAATATGAACGAAAAGCATCTTAGAGTAAAAGTATAAAAGACTGGCGCTCTCACATTGATGTTTATGATCACAAGTAGACTTGAGCATATGCGTCAAGTCTTCCTGTAACTATTGCAACTAAATTTGAGTGCTAAGGGTGTTACATAAGATATAATTTAAGAAATCATTAATTAAACTTACGAAATGCTTGTTGAATGCTGGGTATGATAAATGATAATTAAGTGCATGTAGGTAGACCATCCAAATGAACGAACCAATATTGGCGTAGAGTTTAACATTTGAGCGTGAATGGAACAGTTAAAGCGCTTTAAGTAAAACTAAGTAAGAAAGTAATCTGACCAAAATGGAGCCATTCTGAAAAAACGCCATAGCTATTTGATGCCATATAAACAGATATATGCAAGGCAAGAAATAAAAAAATACAGGTAATATATGAGTAAGAATAAATAATCTCAAAATAAATTGTATTTTCCAGCCCCGTGCCAACAGCCGCTACGCCCGCAAAAACTCGCAAGGAGGACAGAGCGCTATCTACTCCACCGCTCCCGAATACGACGACCCGGCCACTTGCGCTGAAGAGGATCAATACGTAAGGAAACTATACACCACTGTTCTAGTTATTAACAAGTACACAGATTGTTCCACCAGCGGGGCTGCATCATTTGCAGCAGAACAATGGAAATTCCGCTGATGGAATGCGCCCAAAACTCCGTCTGCCCCAACCGCGGTATACATGCAGTGATATAATATAGCCTTTAAAATAGGAGTTACAAAACTACAAACTAAAGCTTACGTTTTCTGTAGACGACAGTGCTCCGAGGGCAGAAGACAAACACCCTTGGTTTGGGTATTCCCTACCTATACTTTGTTGTCTAACGAGCTCCATAGACACGATATAGGTAGGTTAAGCCACTTGCCAATATCCAGGGTGGTGTCATTTCGTTTGCATGTTGTAGGCTTACCAATTCAAATTTTCTTCCAAGTGTTTCTTAGCAAAATGCAATAAAATTTTACATTGATAGTCTTAGTGTTGTATAGTATAGTCTAATAATAAAGAGTTTATAAAATGTAATCTTAAATAATAAATAAATTCCGAAAAAGATGATGGATAAACTCAAGTTTAAGGACAGCTGAGAGTCGTCAATGTAACGGCCGTCAGTGTCGCCATATGAACTAAAAAGTATTCAACAGCAATCGGCACGAAACACAGATAAACAGAATTTTATTACAGTTACATATAAGCTTCAGGAATTTCCCAAAGACTTTTAGTTAAATCTTGTATAAGGCGTGTAACCTTCTCAAGATGGAACAGTTACTTTGTCCGCGTTTCATGGAGCCTTCATCAAGTACAAATTTACAAGAATACCGAGGTAACAATAAAAAACACGTCTTAATCGGCGCGATACTGTCCAAACAATCCTAAAAATGCAGTGTGGGGCTCGAACAATAGCTCACGCTTCTTCTGTTGGGCCAGAATTGACTTTCAGACACCAAAACCCTTTGCGAGCCGTATTGTGCGTGCTACAATAATTCTCACTTTACGCTTCTCCCGGAGCTTTACCACAGGATGAGTCATATCATAACAATTTGTTTCTAACTCACGGCACACATATTATTTTTTATGTTTAACAAAATACAAAACCATCCACGCGCTATCTATCACAAAGGAATCTGGCCAGGGCAAGAGAACACTAAACACTTTTCCGTGATAACTAAATCATTCAAACCCCGGAAAAACGTCTACGGACCCGGCCCTAAGCGCAACATTGTTGTTTGGCCTTGGGCCCGAGACTGCTTTGAAATTATTACTTAGATCCTTGTAGTCGGGTTTAGCTATTCATCCCTCAACCTGTTGAGGATATGGATGTTTTTTTTACTGTTTTATGTATTGATATTTATCAAGGCTTTTGATTAAAATATACATTTATGTGTTAGCGTGCTCGCTACTCTCGGCCGATGTACGGATGCGGACCTGAATACGATGAACCGGCATGCTGCGCACCTGAGGACGAACAGTACACTGGCGCTTACGGCACCCCTTACTCCGACCACTACGGATCTCGTCCCAGCATTGGTAACTATCACATTCTAACTCTTTCAGTATGTAGAATAATTATGAACATAAGATACATACTTGACTATAGTCTATTTTTTTGAGCAAACGAGTACCGAAAATTTTATTTTGTTGCTATTGGCCCGCGTAATCAACATAAAGTCCGTTCCACACGAACTCTGTAGTTACAGGGTTCAGTTGAATCTTCGACTACCTGCGCGTCGAAAAATATTGCTTTTAACGAATCAATACTTTTTTTATATTCGTTAGGTTAGCCTTTGACCACTATCTCACCTGATAGTAAGTGATTATGTGTTCGAAGATGTTGTTCAGGCTAACCTAGAATTACTGGCTCTCAAGGACAGCTGCTGGAGTACACAGGTAGGTGCTTGGCGATTTTCTACTTGAGGGTGGTAGCTAGCCTGGCGGGCATTCGCAGAATTCCCTACCACCATGCTATAACGACTGCCATCCAAAGACAACAACCGGGACCGACGGCTTAACGTGCTCTCCGAAGCACGGAAGCGCTCAATAGCAATGTCAACTGCGGTCACCCATCCAACTCATGACCGCGGCGGACGTTGCTTAACATTGCTGATCGGTTCAGAACGGCTAAGCAAACTTATAAACTAAAGTTGCAACTTTTGAATTAGGGTAAGCAAAACAAAGATCGTTTCGGAAAAACATGTTGTTGCTAAATCAACAAATCGTCTCGTCATACGTTTGCCGACGTATCACTGTGAGATCAACCCAATTGAATTCGTTTGGTCTCATGTGAAGGGCTATGGCAGGATATAACAAAAGTTATAAAATTTATGAAGTCTGAACTCTTTTGTTACAAGGAGTAGCTAAATAGACCGTTCATATCATCCACCATTTTTATAAATCAAATAGTTCTACGACAATTTTTGTAGTCTTAAAAATTTTCGTAATCCTTCTGATGAACTTTCTGCAATAATAAATTGCTTTAACTTATTTTGTACATGATTGTCGACTTCGTACATTTTTGTTTATATCTTGGTTATTACATGATTGAGACATGACCGCCATTTTTATCTATCTACATTTTTCAAGATTACAAGAATTGTGGTAGAATTATTTGATTTACATGTTGTAGTGCATAGTATATATACTATTACAATATTGTTTTATATCATGAACGCGAACAGAAAATTTTGTTACGGATAACTTAAAATTATGCAAATTTAAATCAAAAAATAAAAACGTATTTTTTTCACAAACAAGAACAAAGACATTGACCAATGACGGTAATCACCCATCTCACTATGTCATTATCGGAAATGTGCGATAGACATACTGAGTACTCGTTTGTTAAAAAAAACAGACTGTAGTTCAATAAACTACAATTCGTTTTAACTCCTACCTTTTTTTCTACAAATTATGGAACTTTAAACAGCTGGTAAGACATTTTACCTTTTTTATTCAGTAAGAAAATCACTTTTTATTCAACCTACAAACGTATTTAATATTACATCAGTTATCCATTATCGGTTTCTTGGTATCTCATTTTCATCAGTTTCACACTAGTATGTGCACTTCTATTGGTATTGATTTTAATTGTACTAAAAAAAGCTCTTTTTATTACCAATTCAACAAAAATGTCACTCAATATACACATTGCATACCTCATACTTTTACATTCTCGGACCTAGAGAAGCAGTTCATTGCACGCCAGTACGTAAACTACCTCATCTTATTATATAAGGCTGATATGAGTGCGCTGCTAAGTGGTCACCACAATCGCGCCGGAAATAAGACTTGGATGGCATTATTGAATAGATTTAAGATATTAAGTTGATGCAACAGAAGTCATAAATAAATAAATAATTCAAAAGAAACTATATCGGTCAGGTGTGAACCTTGGGACCATGATATACGTAAAATTCATTTTAACAAACATATTTTTAACACTAGTAGTTTTGGCAATACGCTCAAAATGTGTACCTTTAGAAATTCACGATTTATAATATAGGTATATAAATTTAATAATTAATTTATGTGCAAGTTAGTGGGTACACATGATTTAAAATAAAGTTCAATTCGAAGTATGGTTCTTAAGGCCCATGTTTTGGTCACCTTTTTTGATTGCGTAACGATAACGCTCCATTCACTCTGTAGACTCGCCAACGCTGACCATTTTTTATACCGCTTAATTATATTTATTTTCAACCATGCCTATTGAGCCAGCGAATATGTCTATCGTGTTTTAAAACTACCAAACAATTTATTAAATTTTGGAGTTTACGACGCTGTTATGAGTTCAATTACAAAATTTTACTATTAAAAGATTGTTTAGTGTCGCCTCTGACCTAATTACTCGTATAAACGTTAAGGACATATACCCGCCAGCCAAAGCGTGAACTTTTGTATAAACTCAAGTTGTTATTAAAAAAAAACTCGCATGTAAATATAGTGTATTATTAGACCTATCGTTTCTGGCTTAAATACTTTTTCTTTTGGACTAATAATATTTTTTTTTATTATATAGCGTTTAGTATATAGCACTCGTTTTTAGGAGTTTGAGTCAGTTTTTCGTAGTTCCAGATTTATTTAAAAAGTATAGTAAACATGTATAAATAACTTCCCATTATAGAAAGTTCATTATATTCCCCATGTTTGTGGTGCAATAGAAATATTAAAAACATGCTTATTTTTCTTGAAAGAGATGCTTAAAGTTGGGTCTTTCTTTTATCTAAAATTACGAGTTTTTGAGCTAGTGTATAATTTAATGAAAATCTGATGCACCACAAACCTAGATATTAGGGTAGTGATTACGTAGGTAAAAAATCATTGAGTTTTATTCGCTATTATTAAAATGAGATTGGAGCTGCGTTTTGTATGGGGGCGTTCGTCTAAAATATACCCTTAAGACGGAACTTTGTTAATAGCGGAGTCAGGCCGGTGTACTAAACATGTGATGCGATGTGACCGACCCAGTTACTTACGTGTGAAATGTGATTCCATCCTGCTTTTTATATTTTGAAGATTATTTCTTACATATTTTCACAACATAATTCGGCATTTTCATTTTTAATTAAAAGGTTAATGTATGATTTCTCATAACGTTTTTCTCCAGCCCAAGATATACTCGGATAGTTTGTTGTTTGTGCGTGTAAATTGGTCTATGCATACGGCGAGGTAGAGTTTCACCCAGCCTCACTTAGCTATCCGCAGAGTTGCGTCTTAAGTTTTTTATTTGGTCTCAAACTGCCACATTTAAAAAAAATTGCACCACTGTAAAAAGAACAGACAAGAAACTGTTTTTGCGGTTTTTGCGGCACCTGTTAGGTGCTTTATTGGCTGATAATATGCCTTTAACTTGCGGGCACGCTGGCCTATCAGCGAAATAATCGGACAATGTATTCAGTTTAGATGGCATTTCAAATATTTCCACTAAATTTTTCCCTCTTCTTTATGTCTGTCACACACCCACTCTTTCTTGCTCGATCGTCATCTACCTAGTTACATATTGCACGTAATCACCAGTAGCGTGAGATAACGAAGTGTTGCGAACAGTGATCTCGGCAGGAACCCGCAAGTGCGGCTCGCCCGAGCCTCCCCCGCCGCCGCCGCGTAACGCCAACACCGACAACAACTGCTCCTCCTCTTTCAACGAGAGCAAGGACTCCAACGAGATCTCCGAAGCTGAGTGCGACCAGCCACGCAACTATCCTGGTAAGACTTACGCACCACCTACCTACACCAATCCATCTATACATCCAATCCATAATCCATTATTGATAAGTACTTCTATATATACATCGAATCAACGAAACGAAAACCTAGAAATACTCACAAATTCAGCCCCAATAACTTAATACTTATGACTGAATTTATAACATCTCTATTAGGTTTTACTGAACAGTTTTTTAGAAAGCACCTTTTGAAATCAAGCATTTTTACGATTTAAAAAGGTTTAATCGGTTAAGTCTGAGACAGTCGTTTATTGAAAAAAAGACTACAAAATACGCCATGATTTACTGGCTTAAACTTTGTTTCTAAACTGTGTTTCAAGCTCCAGTGCATTAATTACTGAACTGATAAATTAATTTTAATTACATCATCAACCTCTCTTAAGATCTACTATATAGTTATATAAAAAAGTTATTTAACCAGTTATATGAAAATAACCTACGAATAAATATGTAAAGATATGCAAGTCAAGCTCAAAAACAGCAGCACGCAAACCTTACCGCGGCGGGCATGGTTTAAAAAGTGTACCGAACAAAATTACCTTAATTGACCCGACCATGGATGTGATCATTTTTAAGCGCCAAGTCAATCAACCGATCTTATTAAATTAGGAAGATTGTGCGTATTTTGTTAATTGTGAACTTGATGACTCCGAAATCATAGCGCGAACTGAATGAGAGTTACATTTCTTTACATATTTATTAGTAGAAAATAACGAAACACAAATGTATTCTCAGTTCGTGTCATAATATAACCAGAGGTATGATAATACCTGTTAAAATCCTCTATCTTTTTCCCACATGAATGATTTGAATTATGGTTCATTGACTCAGATATATTCTGCTTATGAAATGCGCTTACTATTGGACACCAGTCACTTCTTCTGACAGGGACACTATCCAAACAATGTCTGATTTCATCGGTTTGTCATACTTTTTGTGCGCTAAATGTTGCCACGCTTTTATGCAGAAAACTCGATGACTTATGTGTAAATCGCACAAGTTATTGGTATACACTGATTAGGTTAGCTCACAAAAAGCATGACTTTCATTCCATTTCTCATAATACTTTAGAATAAATTGTTTTAATGAAAATGTTTATAACGATTTGAAATTAACAAACCAATTGGTTCACGCACACTGGGTGTCACCTGAACAGAAGACGGTAAAATTTTGAATCAAATTATTTTGATTCCTTTTATGTTATTAATTTTTGTGACTGACAGCATGCAAAAGGTCTCAGTAAATAACAAATTGGAAAGTAAGAGCTTCACAATTAGATTTTCTTGCAATTGGCTTACTATTTTTATTTTTCTAAATTATCTTCTTCTCGCATCACTTGACAAAATTAAGAGTTCAATGAATATTATTTATAATGCTAAATAAATGATGAGATGTTTTACATTGAAATAAAATCTTTTAATTTTGTCAAGTGATTATTTCCAAATTGGTAAAACAATTTACTTTTCATGTTTATTGAAACTTGAAGAAACATCTTTTTTATGTGCTTAGACGTGATCGTGTTAACAAAATTTTCACTCTTTGAACTGTTTCTGTAGATTTTTAGTACATGTTTTGGAGATGCACTTGCTTGTGCAATATCAAAACACAAAATGCAAATGGAAACTTATTCTGAAGGCAGTTCGTATTGAGACTTCCATGTTTTTATTGTTCCTAGACTTCCATATAGTTAATACTGCCCAAGTTTTTATGTCATAATGTATGTATCTACAGTAACATTTTTATTTAAAAATGTGGTCAAATCGCAAGTGTTTGGATATTGCACAAGTTGGTCTGGTAGAGGGCAGGCGGCTCCAGTCTCGTGGCTAGTGTAGAGCGCGTCGTGACTTGTGTGTTGTTGCAGTCAGGGCCCACACTGCCAAGGACGGTATGCACAGCGAGGAAATGAGGAAACTCATTGACAGGTCAGTCTCATAGGGTTTACATAACTGCACACCCGTAATGTACACACCCTGCATTGGTATCAAGTTCCATATTCAGCTCGTATTCAAGGGCCAGCATTGGAAGTAACAAAATACTCAGAACATTTTTTATAGCCTTGTCTAGATTTGTACACTTGATACAGTAACAGCTGATTAATACTCTTTTGATAAGGCTAGATATAAAGCACTGAGATGTATTTGGCGCACTATCAATGGTGTTCATTTATATTCCCATTAACATTTTTGTAACAATAATGTTCTATAAAAATACACTTAACAAACATAACTAAACCGAATCCTTGTGTGTGCGCTAGCAAGTGAGTACGTGTAATTATAGATAATGTAATTAAAGCATTTGGTAGTCAATGCTCGTAATAAAGCATGTGTTATGTTCCGCATCCGTCTACAGGAAACAGTAAGTCCAAGTATGTCGAACATTTTTACTTACTGAATGTTTTTTCCCTATTGTTTGCCTGTACTTTATTTTTACATGATTAACATTTTGTGGCTAACACTTTAATCTTTGTGCACACGGTTTACCTACATTTGTGTTGCTGGAAATTGGTAAGGCAATTTATAATGCGGCTGGTTATTTTATTTTGTGAATATTTTGCCGTAATCAAGGCATGGATTGTCCTTATACTCCCTTAATACACGTTTATTTTTGGCTATTAGCTAAAAAAAATATACGCCCATCGCCCATATTATGTGTGTAAAGCTGATCCTACAATTATATACCTCAATAGCTCTTAGAATCCCGCCTAGCACACATAGCTGCGTTACCATTCACTATAGCAGAACAAACCCATTACTTTCCGAACTTCCAATTTTAAATTCAGATCCTTCCGCGATTTCATTACCTCAGTTTTTTCAACATTAAGCGGAGTTAATTGTGTGATTGTGATTGATCGATTGTGTTTACAGACCAGAAGCAACCACCCCAATCCCCCAGCAAGCAGTCCACGGGCGGGGACTCACAGCCTACGATACTGTGGCAGTGTAACCTGTAAGGCGTGACTTCGCCGCTGCCCCGCGACACACACTATATGCTCCCACTTGTAATCTTTAGTTTCGGACCATTATCATCTTGCTGATGCAATGCGGCCGCTAACTCTACTTTCATTGTACTGCTTCTTTCTTTGGCAAACTTCTTCTCTTTTATTTCGAGCATAGAAAGCAATCAGCAAGGTGGTAATATTTGTGCCAAAATTATATTTGATTTACCGTTCGTGTGTCGCCAGTTTGTGTTGCTGTTTACTTTAAAATTATCCCAACCAAGTTGGCTGGATTTGGTATTTTTACTATTATTTGAACGCGCACATTCGTGCCATTGAACGTTACTCATTGCTTTCGTATCTTTGTTTGTAGTAAATTTGCCGGATGGGTTTCTGTACAAATTAGCATCTATCTTCTTCCTATCCAGTAGTAACCCATGACGCGTCACGCTGTAGTACCATATGAAAATCAGAAAATCATGGTTGTGGTAGATATTTCAAATTGATATTTGATTCATAGGTAAATGTGGCGTGTAGGTAAATAACCTGTCCAACATTGTAACTACTCTCGCCTTGAGCGCCCAACTTTGGCATATTTACTACAAGTTTATCATTAAGTTATCTTATTTGTTTAGCTTAATTTAAATAAAGTTTCGATGTACTGGCTGGTTTTTGGGGTGATATGAAAATTTTCGATTTAAATTAAGCTCAACATGTAATATTGTGATATTTTGTATTTTTACCCCTTTTTAATTTTTATATGAAGTAACACTAACGTAAACGTTATTTATACCGGTGTACTCTTAGAATTATCCCAATTTGTACTAGTGTTTTAGATAACAATACAACTTACGAGTTGTTACGATGCTTCCTTTCAATGTTAATGAGTTTTGTAATGCTTATTATGTGTTTACTTTTTGGCAAGTTTTAATTTAAATCATAACTTTGATTTAATTTGCATTTATGCATAAACTACTTAGCGTAAGGTTAGGCTAATCATTATATATATTATTCAACTCTTTAAACAAACTATGTAATCAGTAGCTAGTTATTAACACAAGTTACTCAATATAATTATTAAGGTAATATTTGATTCTAATCAAGTTTAGGATAACTTTGCATTTATACCTAATACGCATTGCAAATGTAAACGAAATAAGATGCCATAATAATTAAAGTTACCTAACGAAACTGCAATAACATCTAACTGATATCAATAAAAGAAAAAGTGGATATATTGATAATACGGAATTTACAACGTTTTGAATATTATTGTAGCGTATTAAGGTGCATTTTTAATAATCATTATCGTAATTTGATCCTTCTATGTATTATGATTAGGAGTAAGGCACAAATGTGTCGTTTTCTAGGTGTTTCCATTTTATATGTTGTGCATTGTCGTGTAAGCTTCGCAACGTAGGCTTGTAGTTAGGTTTTTGGCGACTTCCTAGCAACAGATCTCTTAACCTTCCAATTAGAATATTCGAAAAAATTAAATTAAATTAGATAAAATTTAAATGTGAACAAATTTAAATCTTTACTATTCGAAGTATGAAATTATCGCTATTCGAGTAACAAATATATTCTTATTCCTAAAATTTGAACAAATTGGCACCAATGGAATTTAATAATTAAGTTTTGGATGTTTTGCTAATGTAGTCGTGCGTTTGGTTTGCCGCTAGTTGAAGGTAAGTTTATGATTATAACTTATACGAAACATCGCTAACCGCAACTAACTAACTGTACCAAAGTGTTTGATTTGTGTTAAATAAACTTACTCAAAAGTCAACCGTAATAATGGTGTTTTATTTCTGAAACTCTTCCCATTTAGGTACTTATCCACGAGATTAAACAAAAATAAAGACAAAATGCGTTACCTTAAACTTCGAGAGAACGTGCTGTGTCGCGGAGTCGCCTAGACTGTCGGCGACCACACTCTGCGCTTGGTATCGATGTCAACATATGCCTTAAGCTAATATATACACACTCCCTAGTGTGTATACGTGCCAGAGGCGCGAAGGCAGACGTCCATACCATGACATGTAATAATAATAGTACATAAATCATTTATCATCAATTATATTACATAACATGTAATATAAATGAACCTGGTAGTTGCCGCGCAGCGTGGAACTAGCGAGTGAGCGGAGATGGAGTATTTGGGACTTTTCAGGAAAAATATTCCGGAAATCTACCACGTGAGTGATGGCCATGGGGAATTTCCGGAATAATCCGGAGCGGCTGTGTGAAGTCAAAATCATTCGCTCTTATTGAATTATTAAACAAAAATTTTAATTTAAAAAATTCAACTGAGCAAAAATGGGGTAGCGACATTACAAAAACAATGGGTTAGAAAGTGGCCTGTTTTAAATGATGTTTTTTGCATGCGGTATGAACACATAAATCTATTTTAGTCGAACTATTTAAATATCAGGTCCATTTGGCCTTGTGGTCCATTTTAAACATATACATTTACCAGGAAGTTCATTGATTACGATTGGATAAAAAAAATATTAGAGTACTACAATTGAACAGAATGACAAAAAAAATAAAAAAAGACATGTTCAAGCGTTATACGATCGACAGAATAAAAACTACCTACCACAATTTAGAGTCAGCACATGTTACATGGCAACACGCCTCGCCCGTCAGAGGGCAGACTTATTTGCACTGTATAAACTTAGACAATCGATTAATTAATATCTGTTCCTCTCTATGTAACTAGGTATCTGTAATGTGTATAGGTACTCGTATCATACGACCTCATAATAAACCAGTGATAAAAACTCGGATGTGCTTGGTTTACTACGACCCAATTTTCGACGCTCACCTGATGCAAAGAACTAACGAAGCACCAGTGCACGCATCCCCCTTCTAAAGCATTATACGAATTTGAATTGTAGACCGAACAGAATAAGATTTGCATGGTGCTAGGCTATTTTGCCAATGCTCGCCTGTCTAACTACACACCACGTGATTTCCGACAGCGGTCCTTGAGAGCCAGTAATTCTAGGTTAGCCTAAACAACATCTTCGACCACATCATCACTTACAGACGAGGCAGTGGACAGTGGTTAAAGGCTAGGCCTATCAGCTATAAATAACAACTATAATCAAGAGAATTCTTAAAGAATCGGCACCATATGTACCTATGAGCTGTCAGCTGTCACTGACATCAAATTATACGGAATTGATCCGAAGGTTGCGTTCCGAACAATTTAAAAAATAATCTAAATATATTTTAAAGAAATAACAAATATCAAAGCATTTTGATCTGGTTGATAAGTGCACTTTCGGGATGCACATCTCGCTCTTCATCAAGCTCTCCCTCGCCCTTGTGTGATTTGTAATAAGCGGTTCTGGGTTAAAAATTTAAACATCATGGTTGTCGAGTTGAAATAAAATTATTGGATATTATACTTAATAACAATCTCATTATTCTCTCATCTCACAATCGCTTTGTAACTGCGCGCCTTACATAAAGGATAAATTGATGCTGGATATTGATAAGTAATAGATAGATACAAAGATCATAATAATACAATAGACTTTTCTACGGAGGAGAATTATTTATTTATACAATAAACATAATTTATAAATAACTGGTAATGCACTAATATTGCGGCGTGGTGGAGATCTACGCGGAGGCTGCCTTCACGATCTCCTCTGCCACTTCGACGGCGATCGCCGCCTCGGCCTTGGCCTGCAGACAAACACGCCTGTTATAGTACTCGTAGGAATTAAAAACATACAGATAAACACACTCTATACCAAAGTTTGTCATTTTTAAATACTATTTTATAATGGTATACTACTAAGAGAACTACCATAATACGTTTTTGATTAAAAAAAAAAGACTTTTTGAAATGTAAGAATTTTAGGGTGACGAGACCAGGAACTTTTTTCGTTATTCCGAAATGATTTTTTTCAGTATTAAATATCTTCAGTACCTGTATACTTTTAACCTCGTCCAAGATTAATAAATTTATTAATTTAGCTCTCCACGCATTGTGCTAGATCGGCCGCCTTCAGAGATAGTTTCTGATATGCAGCCAGTAATGTTGGAATAACATTCCACCGCCGTTGAGGAACTTCCAAAATGTTCAAAAGTTTAAAGTTAGGTTAAAAGCACATTTTACTGCTCATCAAAAAGAAGAGGAAACATTTCGGCACGATACGAGTGCAATATAATTAAGTCTGAGTAATGCAAACACTGATTAATCATTATCATTAATTTTTTTTACTGTACTTAATCTAAATTTAAATTGTATACGTAAAGGTTTACCTAATATTACATATGTGTTAATTTATTCTCTATATATATTGTAATATTTTTTGTTTTATCATATTTTGGTTTTTTCCATTTGGCGAACTGTTGTGTGTATGTGTGTGTGACGTCACCACAATATGGTTCCAAAGGAAGACCAGCGCTGGCTAACAACCAGCATTATGCTGATTTGGGACCAATTTGTGAACACATTTAGTAGTTTTAATTTAATCAATCATCTTAATGTAACCGCATTGTTTGTTTGTGTCATAAATAAATAATTTTTCTTTCTTCTTTCTTTCTATTATTCTTGGACGACCTACCTATTTCGGTACCGAAATCCGAAGAGCACGCACACAAGAGTAGGTACGCGCACTTGATTTCTGATTGTTGCTCATAGTCTTCATTATTTTATTGCATTCGAATAAAAACAGTCCTTTTAGGAAACAAAAACTATAAATTTATTTTTCACCTGCAAAAGGCAATAATCACAGACTTAGGTTGTGTCTGCCTCAAAAAGCCTTTTGCACCTACAATCATATATATAATTTATTAATTAATATAAATGGTTGATCCTACGCATTATTAAATAATATCATTATTCGTAGGGTCAATCCGTTCGTTTTTGCCTTGACGTCATAAAACAAGAAATTAATTACTTAGTTATTAAATGCTGACCGTCCGTACCGTTCCAGTCTTCTACGGATTATCGGTGCGGACGCATTAAATTGGTAAATTCAGTAATGAAAAGCTAAGGCTGAGTTCCACCATCTTCTTTTAACATTTAATTTTACTACGTCATAGCTCCTCCCTCCTTATCATCAGGAAGTGACATCCGGACTTTTTGTGTTCACGAGAATATGCCAAACAGTTGGGGGGCGTCCATAAATTACGTGAGGTGTTTTTTTAAATTTTCTGTCCCTCCCTCCCCCGTTGGTGAGATGTCGTGAGATTTTGTTCAACCCCCTCCCCCATCCCCCAATCTCACGTGAGATTTTTCAGAATGTGGTTTTCTTACGTAAACGCGTTGGGTTGTTATTGTAGAAAGAAAAAAAAACAATTTGCTTCGTGCTTTTATTTACGACTAGTTAAGACTAGTAATCAATATTGCTGAGAGTTATAAATGTATTAAAAATTAAACAATAGAATACTTAAATTATGACTACTGTGAGAAAAAGAAAAAAATATCTACTCTAATTCAGTCCATGGAGAATTATGCGTAGTATAGTTTTTTTTTTGTTTCAATCAGAGCAAAAATTGCGTGATATTTGTCGAGACCCTCCCTCTCCCTAACGTGAGATTATATGAGATTTAACTCGACCCCCTCCCCCCCTAAATCATCTCACGTAATTTATGGACGCCCCCTTGTCAGTATGGCGGAACAGAATTCCACGGAATTACATACTGAACACTGCGTAAAGGGCCTAGGAGGACAAAGATGGGTGTAGACTTTTTACCTGTTCATTAGCAGCTGAGCTGAACTCTGACTGCGCTTTGCTGAGGGCTTCCTGCGCCGCGCTGCGGTCAAGGCTCTCCAGGGGGTGTGCTTCCTCAGCCAACACCTGCAACCAGAACATAATAAATGTAATTTCGGGCGACATCATTCCCGATTTGAGTATCAAGACTAATGGTCGTAAAATTCGCCTAAAAGAGACAATAATACACACATATCATCCCGCCAGTATATCCCCGAAAAGGTAGGCTGATAATTACCCGCAGTGGTAGGTAGATCTGGTCCACTAAAAAAAGGGGCTCGCAACCTAATAGTGTAGAAGACAGAAGACTTCTGTACTGCTACTGAAAATGTTTTTTTAATACCCATATTAACCAATCCGGGGATCGAACCCACGAGCCGAAACCCCAGTGACTATAGTCTATTCTTTTTAACAGACGAGTACCGAAAAAATTACTGCGTTGCTATTGGCCCACGTAATCAATATAAAGTCCGTTCCACACGAACTCTGTAGTTACACGTAGGTACATTCAGTTGAGTCTTCGACTATCTGCGCGGCGAAAAATATTGCTTGTAACGAATCAATACTAAAGTTGCAGCTTTTGAATTAGGGTACGCAAAACAAATATCGTTTTGAAAAAATTTTGTAGCTTAGTCAGCAAATCGTCTTGTCATACGTTTGCCAACGTTTCACAGTGAGCTCAACACAATTGAACTCGTTTGGTCCCAAGTGAAGGGCTATAGCAGGAAATAACAAAAGTTATAAAATTTATGAAGTCTGAACTCTTTTGTTGCAAGGACTTACTCTTTTGTTACTTTACTTAGGTTAAGTGGATAGATAGAAAATGGTGGTCATGTCTCAATCATGTGACAAACAAGATAGCAACAAAAATGTACGGAGTCGACAATCATGTACTAAATATGTTAGAGCAATTTATTATTGCAGAAAGTTCATCAGCAGGATGACTATAATTTTTAAGATTACAGGAATCGTAGTAGAATTATTTGATTTATATGTTCCAGTGCATTATATAATATACTATTACGATATAGTTTTATATCATAAAAAAACGCGAACAGAAAATTTTGTAACTAATATACTAAGTATGCAAATTTAAATCATAAAATAATAACGTATTTTTTTCTACAGTAAATTTTAGAAGTATTATTCAATATGAACGGGCCTTAACTTTCCCCCTAAATTTCGACCCTGTCGCAAAATCCGCTCTTAGCCTATAAACTTCATATCAGGTTAATTTCAGCATCATAGGTCAAGTAGTTTTCAAAATGGGTGATTACTACTGAGCGCTTCCGTGCTTCGGAGGGCACGTTAAGCCGTCGGTCCCGGTTGATGTCTTAGGATGGCAGTCGTTATATCTCAAGTAGAACTGTCGCCAAGCTCCTAACGGTGAGTTCCGTCCGGGAGCTGTCCTTGAGAGCTAGTAATTCTAGGTAAGCCTGAACAACATCTTCGAATCAAGCATAAAAATGAACGATTTTGCATTGAGTAAATGTAAAAATAATTAATGAAAGTGATGACCATAACATTCATCGAGTGATTTAGGAATTTGGATTGCGTATGGATAATTAATAAATAATACCTGAACAGAAGAGTCATCGTTGACTGTGACTGTGCCCGAAGAGACAAAGATCTTGGTCTGTTTGCCGTCATTTTCTAGTACGGTGACGACGCCTGGACGGAGGACAGCTGTAAATATAAACACAGATTCGCTTCAATCAACGGACTTAAAGTTCTGTCTTTCCGAATAAAGTATGTGTAGTGTGACGTGGCGCAAACTGCATCCGAATCATCCAATGGTCGTACGCACGACACATCGTGTCAGCCGTCATCTCTCTATGTCCGATACTAGTGTATGTTTTGTCCTATCGTCATGCATACTATCATAATAGTCTTGCCGCGACATGACCCTCTGTCCCATTAATAATCTTCTGAGCTGCACTACTGTAAACATTCTTAAGTAGCATCCAAACTTCTGTCCAAATTAACTTGGGCTATTTTATTTAATTGATGTATAATGTGCCTTCTTTATCTTGTTTTACTACGTTTTTGGGATCACCTTAGCCATATATCACTGTAAGCCATTCGACTCCGCTTCCACCGCTCCAGTCACTCAGCAGTATATGCTGGACTTAATATGTAGATTTTCACTTTTCTAGCGGTGAACATGCAGGAGCAAGATAAACGTTTGGACAAGGTCATTAATGTTGTCTTAGGTTTTCGCGATTGTTACACATAGTAATTAAACAACTTTAAACGGTTTAAATCGCGTATATTTGTCATTATTTTTGTCCCGACGTTTCAAACACTTTGCAGTGATCGTGGTCACGGGGTGACTACGATCACTGCAAAGTGTTTGAAACGTCGGGACAAAAATAATGACAAATATACGCGATTTAAACCGTTTAAAGTTGTTTAATTACTAAGGTCATTAAGTTCAAGTTTGATTTCTAGTCTAGGTTAACCATCCAGCAAAACGAGCATACCACCAGAAGCATTCTCAAGTAATTAGATATATGTAATAATTTGAAGCGCTCGTAGCGAAGTTTGCTTAGCCGTTTTTAACTGATCAGCTAAGTTAAGCAACGTCCGCCGCGGTCATGACTTGGGTGGGTGACCGCTAGTGACAATACTACTGAGCGCTTCCGTGCTTTTAGAGGGCACGTTAAGCCTCGTCCCCGGTTATTGTCTTAGGATGGCAGTCGTTATAGCGTGGTGGTACGAGGTGCATTCAATAAGTACCTAGCCTCATCGCCAGAGGGCGCTGTAGTTTCAAAAGAGTTTTACCACAGTGTAGCACATTCCTTTTTAATCCTTTTTTCAAATTTTCATTCCAATCCCTTCATTTGTTTTAATTTGACAACTTATTGAAGCGAACGTGTCGATCGGTTTTACAAAAATGGAAAAAGAGCAATATCGTTCGGTGATTCGATTCCTATTTTTGAAAGGGAAAACGCGCATCGAAATCAAAGAGCGCTTGGATGCTGTGTACGGTGACTCTTCTCCATCGATGGCCATCGTCAAGAATTGGTTCAACGAGTTTGCACGTGGCCGTACGTCGGTTTTTGATGAACCACGTCCAGGTGCACCGAAAACAGCTGCTACGGAGGAAAACATTAAAAAAATCCATGATCTCGTATTGGCAGATCGCCGATTGAAGGTTCGGGAGCTAGCTGAGACTGTAGGCATTTCAGAAGGAACAGTGCATCATATTCTTCACGAGGAACTCGGCATGAGAAAGCTGTTGGCGCGATGGGTGCCGCGTTTACTCACACCAGAAAACAAGCGCAACCGTGAGACCACATCGGAGACGTGTTTGGCGCTGTTTAAGCGGAATCCAGCGGAGTTTTTGCGTCGTTTTGTGACCGTCGATGAAACCTGGATCCACTGGTACACACCAGAGACCAACGAACAATCAAAACAATGGATCCAGAACAGACTGGGGAACGTGCTCCAAAGAAGGCGAAAACTGTAAAATCGGCCGGAAAAGTTATGGCCACCGTTTTCTGGGATTCACAAGGTGTGATCTACATAGATTACCTTGAGAAGGGTAAAACAATTACAGGGCTTTACTATGCCGATTTATTGGGCGGATTCGACGCCGAATTAAAGAAAAAACGACCCCATCTGGCGAAGAAAAAAGTGCTGTTTCACCACGACAACGCACCGGTTCACACGTCTGGCGTTGCCATGGCCAAATTGGTCGAATTACGCTACGAAGTGCTTCCCGATCCACCGTATTCTCCAGATTTGGCCCCTTGTGACTTCTTTCTGTTTCCTAATCTGAAAAAATCACTCGCCGGGAAAAGATATGGATCGAATGAGGAGGTCATCGCCGCCACGGAGGCCTATTTTGCAGAGTTTGACAAAAACTATTTTTCGGACGGGTTAAAAAAGTTGGAGCATCGCTGGGCTAAGTGTATCGAACTAAAAAGAAGACTATGTTGAAAAATAAATTGCCACTTTCCAAAATTTTCGTTTACTTTTTGTAGGCTAAGTATTTATTGAATGACCCTCGTATATAGGGCATTATGAGAATGTCTCACCCCATCCACCCTCAAGGAGAAAATCTATCGCCGAGCAAGAAACGGTGTGTTCCAGGAGCTGTCCTTGACAGCCAGTAATCCTAGGGTAGCCAGAAGAACATCTTCATCCACATCATCACTTACCATCAGGTGAGATAGTGTTTAAAGGCTAGCCTATCATCTATAAATAAAAAATAAAAATAGTACTAGAGAGTTAACTCCATTGTCCAGTCGCACAATGCCTATTGGTAGGTACCTAGCCACTAATAATATTAAAGGGTACGCACAAAAAAAAATAACCTAATATTGTACTTATGATATGGTATACTGAATATTTAATAATTATGTTCCATCCATCCAATTGCAGTGATTGAGTGGGAACAAAAAACATATAAAAATATTCCTCCATTATCTGTTACGAGTATGGTACATAAACTTTTGCTAAACAAAGATGCACATTATGTAAGGATTAAGGCTTCAGTTTCTAGGCAAGCCATCCTTCTAACTCCAACCCTCCACGAGAATCCTCACTAGTAGTATACTCCCTACCTTTTCGTGAGTATGTATAATGTCCTTGTTATACAGAAATCGTCTAAAATTCTAAATTCATGAAATCTAAATTCCCCATTAGGGTAGCCCCAACCTAAGTATGCTGAAATACAACATTACAAGAATAATTATATTTGGTCAAGCAATTTCATTTTATAAGAAATAAAATTGGTCAACATTCTTTAAGTATATCTCAGGGTTTTATAGTAGTGGAATGTAATAAACATAGAGCCTTTTGGGTTTTCTGATATTTTGAAAGTTATAAAAACATGAATCATGAAAAAATTCACAAAAAAAACTACTTCTTTCATAAAATACACATTATTAGGGATCACTCAAATACTATTCATCAGATCTCACTCAAAATTAATACAAAACTCACTCAAAATATACAGTGGAATTGAGAACCACCTCTTTTTTTTAAGTTGGTTGAAAAACTAACTTTCCTGCCTGAAGGAGATCAGTAAATAAAATTGGAAGATACAGATCACAAATTACTCACCAAGTGTGGGTACATGCTTGGGTAGAATACCGAAAGCTCCGCTGAATGACGGCACATCCACTTGTTTCACAACAACTTTGTCGTAAAACACCTGAAGGAAATAAATAATCATTTTATAATAATATGTTTACTATACTTATTGATATGTGAGTATCCATTTTGAATCATTTAATAGTGAGAATGTTGGTCTGGATAGTGATGATTAGTTTATTATTTTTGTTCATTTCACAAAGTATACACTGTTCTAATTGTTTGTAGTAATGAAGTGTACTGAAGAACGCCTGTGTGTGTGAACTTAGAAAGCGTAAATAACAAAAAATCTCATTTAAAGGTATTTTGTGTTGATTTTTTACAAATTCTCTAAATTATAGTAGTTCTTTAAAATTAATACAATGCTTGAAAAGAATTTTTATTACGAGAATTGGTGTAGAATCAACATCATTATTTTATTAAGTTCACCGCTAAAGATTGGCTGCAGGAAGTCGTACACCTGTTGCACATACATCTAATACGACAACTACCTCGCAAAATCGAGGTTCATCATGAATATGTCTAATATATTAAGAGCTTGCAGGAAGAACAAGGAATGCCAAGAATCACAAACTAGAAAAAAAATCATATTTTAAAGAGAGCACTTCTCTGATCTTCCACTTATAGACAACAAATAAACATAATTATCGATTACTGTTTCATTATTTGATATAAAATGTCATTAGAATTAGTAAATAAAAAGAAAGGGATATCTTCACATATTGTCATGACATTCCATATTTTTTCCAAATGTGTATCATATTTATACCTTATTATTAGCAAGTTTATTTACACTTAAAAGAAATGAAAAAAAAATATCCTCTATTTTTTACCTTTATGTATCAACTGGAGTCTATATTGTCCATTTCAATTGTTAATTATATTGCTATAATTATCTACAATGCGCATGTGTTAATAAATTACAAGCACTATGCTGAGCGAAAATCACATTTATAAATTCTTAGAGCAAAAACAGGAATCTAACCTGTTACAGTATTGAAAGCCCAGATGTTAAGGCACGCAGTGAGTAAAAGCAGTTTCTTTTTCACCCAGTTCTTTAATGCAATATTTTTTAACTGCACCTAATATTTTCTATTACATTCAATTATGGTTGTAGGGGGGACAGTGCAGAACATCTTAACCTACAGTGTTAGTAAAATCATCTATTTAAATTTGATGCATAATGGATCAATGTGTTTTTTTTTATAATTTCATACAACACATAGTTTCCTTGAAGGTAACTTGGCATACACATCTGGAGCAAACAAAATGAGCACAAGTAATCTGGACCATGTCATAGTCAACAATTTACATGCATAACAACAACAAAGCAAAATAAACTTTAAAAAAAACCTAATTTGAAATAGAATAATGGTTACTGAAAATAAAATTAATTGAAATTTTGTGCTTTGCATCTTATGTTACCTAAGCTAAATAGTTTTCAGTTTTTTAATATGTGGTGATGGGGCAGAAGGTGAAACTATTCTGTCTGTCTCAGTGTCCACAACTAAGATGAATTAAATACACTATAAACACTACAGTACTACTAAAGTTTCAATAAAATGCTGTCATCAATGTAGCATGGACCAAGACAATGTTTTTTTTTTACTTCTGTCTGAGTTACCTTATTACCAGCTGCAAATGTAAGTGCCATTTCATCGCCTTTAACAGCATCCGCATAATTACGGATCTGGAACCTCCTGGATGCTGTCCTGAGTGCACCACGGAATGCAAAGGCCATTCTGAAATAGAATGCTTATTGTTAAAAAATATTTTTCCCGCTGCAGGCTTGAGCTTCACCGCATGGTGGAAGGGCATTTTGTGAATGCTTGCCTGGCTAGCGACCACCCTCAAGTAGAAAATCTGTCGCCAAACACCTAATGGTGTGCTCCGGCAGCAGTCCTTGAGAGCCAGTGAAATTACACACACATGAGACTTAACAACTATGTCTCAAGATTACAGGCGCAGTGCAATTCGTGACTTGTGACGAAATGTATCTGTTATAGGCAGAGGTTAGTTCGCTTAAAATCAGGTGGTCCTCGAGCTTGTTCTTAATAGCATAAAAAAAATAATATATATATAAGCTTACAATATTGCACCAAAATTAAACAATTAATATGTTATTTTTTATTAGAAGAACACTTTTTAACATTGATTTTTTTGTATGTTACTTAAACATAATAATAAAATTTTAGGTAGCCAATTACCAATTATCAGTAATTAAATAACTTTAAATGGTTTAAATCTCATATATTTGTCATTATTTTTGTCGCAATGTTTCAAACACTTTGCAGTGATCGTGGTCAGAGGTGACCACTATCACTATCCATTATCATATTGAAACCTATTCTTATTCATTGCAATGTAATTAAAATGTTCTAACAATTACATTATTTCTATCTTGTATGATCCTAGGAGATTATAGAACATGTCATTGAAAGCGAAGCAGTTTAGTAAATATTGAGCCATTTGGTGTAGCCAATTGGGTCTGTGGGGACCGAGAGCTTATCTTATTTTACAAAACTTATCAGAGCGCTTGATTGATGCAACAAATTATCAAAAAGCTTGCACTTATTTAGCTCAAAAATACGATATAAATAACAAGAAAAACCTACTACTGCAGCAATTACTACATCAGAATTGGCTGTAGGAATTGTCAGTATAACAAATAGAATTTGACATTAATAATAATCTATATGGGGATTAAAGACTTAAATAGGAGTATTAAAATCATTAAACTTTCAATTCTACAATAGAACTTGATAGTTTTCTGGGTTAGAACTTACTAATGAAGTGGAATATTATAATTAGATTCAAATAGATGAGTTTATTCATATAGAATTTCTTCATATCATGTTTAACTTTGCTGCAATGGGAAGGCTAGCCATGTAGACTGTTGGCATTAAATTATAATTTAGCAATTAAATTGTAATATCAAAATACCATTTATAAAACACAAAACTCACATCCAGAAGCTTATATGCTTCTTAAAATTTGTAAGTAAGAATCTTTAATTAAGTCAAACTTAAGTATTTATAATTTTGCAGTATTCTATATAGAACTGATCCTAACCTAAAATGTAGGTGCCCTGAAACTAGTGTATTATGTATACCGTCTCAGGGAAATACATGTTTTAGTCTAATTGATGGGCTTATACAGATCACAGGTAAAGTTAAGAAACATGAAAAACTGTATTACTGAAACAGCCGCATAATAACAGAGATAGATTATGTAATAGATAATGCAACAATTATCTTTCGACATGCACGCCAGAATTAAATTATTTACTTTCATCTAGCTATAAAATAACGTATGAAATACCCATTTTCCTTACTTTCGTAGATTTGATGTTGAATTAATTATGTTATATTAAAATTTCCTCCGCGGCAGCTTCAATTTCAACATCAAATGTCAAAATAATTCCAATGCAAGTTGATTGAATTGAACCACAGATTATCAGAAGAGAAGTGCTGGAGCTCGTTCCGAACCTCGGTTATAGCGCACTCGGAGTGCAACTTTTCACTCTAAGGTCGTTCACAACCTTCGGGTAGAGAGCAACTTTTTAACTATCAAAAGTGGTCGTAAAAATGTTGAAGCTTTAACTGACATGACGTTGACATTTCTTGATGAGAGAATTATAGGCACTCTTTCTTATTTTGCAGGTAACGGAAGTTATTGCTTTTCAAACATCATAAAATGTCTATAAATTTGGCAAAATTCTCCGCCATAAACGATATTGAAAGTCGTTCGGAACCTTCGAGTAAGTTAAGCAACCAAACAACTACACTCTGACCCTTGGAACGAGGCCCTATCAGGAACATATTCTACACCTAGATTCTACATATAGAAAAGCATGATACAATACTATACTACGCCTCATGATACAGTAATATACTACGCCAGGTACTAGACCAAATATTGCTCGACCAACATTTACTGGAACGCGCCCCGGGAGTAGAAGACCTTTAGGGCGTTCGGATAGCCTATCAGTTCCAAAAATAACACTCACAAACGCTACAAATGATCACACAGGGCGTTCGAATAGGGACTTCGTGAGCATAAATATCGTTTTCGCTCACCGTTAGGATAGCTTTGAAAACGCTACAAATGACAGAGAAAAGTGCTATTTTTGACCCACGTCTTACCGTGGGATCGTTGTGATCGTTTTTTGACAGCTAACATTTTATGAGAAATATTGTTGTTCCTATCATAATGAATAGAACTGGCGATGCCTCCGGCAGATTTAATTACAGACCTATATCTTTGGCTTCAGTTGTTGCACCTATATCTTTAGCTGCAGTTCCAGAAAACGTTATTTTGGGTTTCAGCGGTTGTCAAAATAAGTATAAGACGTTCGGATAGCATACAGTCATTGGTGGTCAAAAATAGCAGAAGCTTCTTTCCGAACGCTAAGATACAAATGCCACTTTTGAAACTGCTACAAACGCAACCGAGCCAAAACGAACGCACCACTTGTTTTCTTAGACCATTCATTACCGGATATTCTATTTGATCTATGGTCTGCAACTTTTAGCCGGGCAATTTATCAATTTTATCACACAATGTTTTGAATGCAAAAATTGTGATATTGTGTGTCTTCTTATAGTTTTTATTTAAAAGGGAGAAAGTACGGATCACTGTACAGGTATAGTAAAATGGTACGGCTCTCGCAATAGCTTAAACTCTTTGAACTTACAATGTGACACCTCAATTGTATTTTTCTTACATTTTCTTAACATCTTTGAGCTAGAGCTATCATCTAGAGTTTTGATCCCTCAGCCCCGCGGTACCTTATCACCTTGACTATGTACCTTCGTGTATTTATCTATTATCAGTTGATTGTACGCCATAATACATGCACTTCCAGGGCGGTCAGCGGAAGTAACTTCCGGACCGGTGAAAATAAACTAATGTAACAATATGTCAAGTTTGGTAAAGCGTATCGACAAGCGGCGTATATTGATAGAATAGACTTAAAACAAGTTTGATAAAAAATTTAAATCATTAAAACGTCTTTATTATACATAATTTTAAATACTTGCATATATTTTTATGTGTTTCAATGTCGTTGTTTTGCCAATTGACATAATTAATGTAATCGTCTAATATTCATACAAAAAATTATTTAAACTTACTAAGTCTAAGTTAATTTCAGGGTCATTCTATAAAAGTGAGTAACTTTTTGACAAGCCTTATCAATATACCATCTGCATAGATGGCACAAACTGATTTTAACTGATCAAGCTTATTTTTAGATCATTCTATCAGCTTAAGCAGCATGTCGATCTGTATTACCAAACTTAAGAATATATTTATTTTAACATCTGTTGAATTTATTTTCTGCTGAAATGACTTCTTATCTGGAGAACTTCTATTGAAGTTACCCATACATTCAAGTTCTTTTTATGACAAGCCTTTTACTGTCAAGCTGCTTGTTTGTGGAACTCTACCTGTTAAAAGAAGAAAAGTCACATTGCTCCTCTCATATAAAATGAAGTTAATACATTTTACCTCTCTTCAATACATAATGGTTGACCATCTCGCTTTAACTGTATATTATTTATTGGTGTAAAATATAAATATATGAAATTAACAAGCCAGTTTATCTTTTTATAGATACAGTTTATTGTGTAATAAATTTTGTTTATTATGTTTTTTTTTGTATCTCCAATCAGTGGTTTTCACTTTCAGAAGATTGTTTGTGGGTAAGTTTCTGATGCAGGGTGAGTCTTCCACCGAAAACATCTCCTCATTTGATAACTGTCTGCTCCCTAGTCAGAGGGAAGCACTTGTTACTTCGCAGACATGGTGTATATCTGTGATTGATTAGTTGGGTAGCCATTCGGGTTATTTCTCAATTGTTGTTGGTATTTTGTGGTTGACCTGCTGATTTCCTCCTTAATAGTCTGCATCTTTAGGTTTTCATGTATTTCAGAATTAATTATGTACCAGGGTCCATTATTAATTGTTCTTAAAATAATGTTCTGCATTCTTTGCAGCATTGATAAATGTATTAGTGTTACTAGCAGTGTGCCACAGTTGGATTATATAAGTCCAGAATGGCATGAGGATGCTTTTGTAAATTAATAATTTATTGTCAATTGACAATTTACTATTTCTGCCAAGTAACCAGTACAGCCCTTTATATCGCAGTTTGAGCTCATCTCTTTTAGACTTGATGTGGTCTTTACAGGTTAAATGTCGGTCTAGGTTGAGTCCCAAATATCTCACCTTGACTTATATATGCGTTAAGAACATTTCTTTGTATTTTCTCACTGGGCATTAAACATTTAATGTGGCCTTGACCTTGGATGCATTTATAATGGACATACAAAAGTTTTATGCTAAGATAGAATTGCACCCCATATTTCCCTCTGGGAGTCGTAAGAGGTAATGACAGGAATAATGCCAGATGGTAGCCAGCAGCACCCTCCGAGAAACTTCATTCATAATATATAACAACCATTCATAGTCCAAGGAAAGGAAAACAAGGTAATCTGCCTCCACTCCATAACTACTAAGATATATGTCAAAAACTTAATGATGGAACCACTTAGAATTTGCGCTTATTTGTCTGGATGAGATATCTGGAATGAAGTCTAATTTTTCAAATTTTGTTATATTATTCTTATTTTTTATTCTATTGTGATGAAACAGGCGCTAGGCCCACCTGGTGTTATGCAGTAGCCTCTGCAGATTAGATACATTTTGTCATTTCATTGCCATCACTCTATAGAGTTTATAGTTGAAACTTATTTGTTACAGACATACAGCTACTAAGTTTTGTATATGGATTCAAAAAACGAACACAATGCATCTCAAAGACCTCGATCTGATCAAGATAACAAAGTCTTTAACAAATAATATTGACCAATTTACCTGTCTTGTATGGTGAGTTATGTAGCATAAAAATTTTATTAGCTATAAAGTTCTACACCCCCTTGTGAGATCCAATCTCAGAGAATATGAAATCTATTAAACTTTTATCATAATTAATTTCTTTGTCAGGACTTGCACTGGCACCTATTTAAAGATTTACAAACAAGGACTAACTAGCCTGTCAATTAAAATATTAAATGCTATTGGTGAACCCTTTCTAGTGATTAGGTTTGAAATATCTATTGTTCATGATAAGTTGTGTAATTATAGTTTGTAACATTGAAAAAAAATGTGGATATTGTGTTGGCTTGTGCAATCGGCCTAGTATATTTTGGATGAGTTACTTCATCTTTTTTTGGAATGAGAACAAAAATTGCTTTTCTGAATGCCCATACTATTAGTTTGCTTGACCAGATCTTAATGAAGATATATAATAGATGTTTATGAACCGATGGACACTTTTTATACACTATATGTATATGGGGTACCATCAGGAGCTGAGACTGATTTAGATGTTTTCTTTTTCAGTTCATTGGTTAATAACTCCAGAATAGGTGGGTTGATTTTAAACTCAACATGAGGAACATGAGGCCTTTGGTTTGTCAGGTCCTCAAATGAAATACTGTACTTGGGCACTTCATATGTGCTTTTGAACTGGTTGTAAATCTGTTTGTTGGTCAAGAGAAGCTTACCACTGTTAATTGAAAATGTTTTAGAGTATTGTAAAGGGTTTATATCAAATGAACCTCATCTTTTGCTCTATTCAAGTTATCATGATTTGTAATGATATTCCTTAAATTAATTTAAGAATTGATTTTAATGCCCTGGCCAGCTGCTAACCTAGATGGTTATCGCCCAAGGCATCCCACGTTGCTTTATTTACTCCGTTTTCCATCTATAATTTCAAAATGGAGCAACAAACACCAATGCTTCTAATTATTAGGACCCAAGAAAAAAAGGTTTTTTAAAATTAAATCGAAGAATGCCTTATAGCAATATAGGGTAATATTGCCATAAAGTAGTACTTTTTTAACCAACTTCAAAAAAGGAGGATGTTCTCAATTTGTATGTATTTTTTTTTATGTTTGGAACTTTTGACTGGGTGAACTGATTTTGATAATTATTTTTTTATTTGAAAGATGATGCTTGTCGTTTGGTCCCATAAACGACAAGCACTATCTTTCAAATATTTTTTTTTATTAAAATCGGTCAAGCCGTTGAAAAAGAATATATGTCAATGCAGCTTTTAGAATTTTTGTTCTTACGACAAGTACAAACGTGATAACTGCAAATTGTATTTAACTGTATTAAGTGTGTAAAATATTATGATTTTTAATTTTTAATCAATTATTTACATAGACGTAATTAGAATTTTATGTGATATATTTAAGTAGTATAAATATGTTTAAATGTACCTTGGACTTGCCTGTAAAAAAAATTACAAAAGGGCCAATAAAACTTTTATATCTTTTGGTTGGTATGGAAAGTGTAAAGTAAACTCAATAACTTGATATATCCTTCAACCTTCCTATTTCTTGTAAATACGATTATGACAATCTGTTAGATATATAAAATCATTATTTTGTTCAACTCCTACGCCATGCTACCAATAATAATATTACAAGAAGGTACTTGGCGTCATTCCTTAATTTATTATAAACTTAAGAAGTTCTCTTCCTTTTCAAATCTCTAGTTTTGTCTTACTACTTAAATTCACGCTCATTTTACTTTCTATCAAATAGTTCATGAATAAACGTTTTTAATAATTGCAGCTGTAAATATTACATAGCGCCTGAGACCGCAAATTGTGGCCATACTTTGTGTCACTGTTGTTGGAGAAAACATCGATTATGTCCATATTGTGGCAAGCCGTATGATCGGCGTAATCCTAGGCTTAACAGGACGATCCAGCAGTGTACACAGAATGTTCAAGTACTGGGAGATATGTTTGAAAAACTTTTCCATATCAATTGTAAGTTATGCATTGTCTTTTTTCCAACATACTTTGAATAGAATAGTTTATTTTCATATGCCTACTTAACTTAATTTTATATTAGGAACAGATGTAGTATTGCCGATTGCATGAGCCGATTCCATTACAACTTTATGCTTATAATAATATTAATTATAATAATAAATTGTTTATATCCAAAAAAAACTTATTTAACTAACACAGTACATAATACCACTAGACTTGTTGTACAATAATTTTCTTTATAAACAGTTATTTAAGTTACCAGCAAGTCTGAAACTAGGCGAGAGCCTGCGTCTTGAGACTCAGAGAAAGAATATTCAGTAATTAACCAAGTTTTAGTAGCTAGTTGCTCTAAAAACTCATGAAACAATACAACATTAGCATAGTTGTAACTATTTTGCATCATAATTAAGCTATGACAAGGATAAGTTAACTTAAATTGTATTTACCAATTAATGAGTGCTAGATAAATTTAAAACAGCATAAAAGAAAATATATATATAAATTATTAGGTATCTTACTTGATGAGTGCGTGCGTGCGCGTATGTTCGCGCGCGTGCGCGCGGTGCTGTATGTCTATGAGGGTGTGTGCGCGTATGTTTGTGTGTCAACTTATGTTATATTTAATTTTCAGTTTCATTATAAGATAATTTTAACATGAGTTCTCTGACCAACTTTTTACACGTGAATACAGAACAGTCTTTGATATTCTTCTTCTCAGTCGGGCACTCTTGACAGAGTGGTCGTGGTTGATAAGATGGTGGTACATGGTGGGTCTTCAACGTCATCAGTCTTCTTGTTGGTGATCACTGATCTGGCAATGCTTCTCCATTTTTTCCGGTTGGTAGCGTTGCGCGTGCACTCAGATATGGATGATTGTGTAGCCGTTTTGATCAAATCAGTCCAGCGAGTGGGAGATCTACCTCTACCTCTCTTTCCTGCTACCTGACCCTGGACCACTAATCGTTCCATCGAGTCTTCATTCCTGGAGATGTGCCCGTATAACTTCAAAATTCGTAATTGAACAATCGACGATAGCCTAGTCTTGATTTTAAGTTCATTAAGGATAGACACGTTTGTCCGGAAGGCAGTCCACGGGGTCCTCAATAGGCGCCTCCAACACCACATCTCCAGAGCGTCGATTTTTCGGCGGTCCAGTAGTCTTAAGGACCAGGTTTCAGCACCGTAGAGGAAGATTGGAAAGACTAGACAGTTCATCAGTCGCACTTTTGTATTTTTAGTAATCCTTTTATTTTTCCAAACTTTTTCCAACCTCTCTACAGCAGATCTTGTAATCGCGCACCGTCTTCTATTCTCGCCCTCGCAACTTCCCTCATTTGATATAGTAGAGCCGAGGTATGTGTAGCTCTGTACTACTTTGCAATTTGATATACTCAGTAGGTCCGGTCTGTTGTTATTCGCTCGGTCAACTATCATCATTTTAGTCTTGTCTCGGTTAATTACAAGACCGTATTGTAGGCTGATTGTTTCTAGGCGAGCCAGGAGATCTTCCATATCTTCTTTAGTTTGAGCGAGAAGAGTGGTATCGTCAGCGTAGCGGAGGTTATTTATCAGCCGGCCACCAATTGAGATTTCTTTATTCCATCCTTCAAGAACAATTCGCATTATATACTCCGTATATGTATTGAACAGCAATGGTGACTGAATGCACCCTTGCCGAACACCTGATTCAGTGTGGAATTCGTCAGAAAGCACATCATCTAATCGAACAGCTGCTATTTCTTCATCTTAGAGTCGCTTTATAAGGTATGTCAGATGATGTGGAACTCCCATTTCCAATAAGATTTTCCACAGCCCTTCACGTACAACTGTGTCAAATGCCTTGCGAAAATCCACAAAACAAATTAGAACTGGGGTGTTAAATTCTCTGGCCTTCTCTGTCTTAGGATGAGTATTTGTTCTCGTGTGCCTCTTCCCTTTACGAAACCAGCCTGCTCCGATGCAATTTGCCATGATAAGTATGCCTGGAGACGAGTGCATAAAATATGAAGCATAACTTTACTTGCATGGGAAATAAGTAATTGTTGCATTTCTTAGTCGATCCCTTTTTGTGAAGCGGTATAAATACCGAGTGGGTCCAATCTTTCGGCCACACTCCGGTTTCCCATATTTTGCAACAAATGACATATAAGACATCAATTCCTGTCTCACCCATTGCCTTGAGTACTTCTATTGGTATGTCATCAATTCCGACGGCTTTATTGCATTTTAGATGTTTAACCGCTGCTCTCACTTCATCACGCAAAATGCTCGGTTCATGTCCATTGAAACTGTCTAGAGTACATATCGTGGAGCTTGGTGTAGTACTATTACTAGCAAAAAGAGATTTACAGTAATCCTTCCAAACATCCACTATATCCCTGATCTCAGTCACCGTTACACCCACGGAGTTTTCTATTGCCCATATTTTTAGTTTAAATTGGCGTGTTAAATATCGTACCTTGTCATGGAGATCTTTGGCTTGGAAATTATCGGAATGTCGCTCAAGTTCTTCACATATCAATCCTAGGTAGTTATTGCGATCTTTTCTACAAGCAGCTTGTACAATCGCATTCTTGGCATTAAGTTGTGCAATGTTTGCGCCCGAGGATTTGAGATTTCGTCTTTCTTCGACTAGTTTCCAAGTGCCTATAGTCATCCAATGTTGTCGTTTTGGTAAGCGTCGTCTTGGTTGTGCAACTACTATAGCGTCCTTGATGTAGCTTTTTGCCAATTGCCATCAAGAGTCTGTATCTTTGTCTACAATATGTACTCTCCAGGAAGAATGTTTGATGTTGACCGATTCTTGAAATACCTTTGTATCGGTGACCTCCATTCTCCTGTTAGTTTTTATCTGCCTAGTTCTTTTTAGCTTTAACCGCAAATCCGCAACTAGCAGTTGGTGATCAGAATGACAATCAGCTCCAGGCATAGTACGTGTGTTAGTAATCGAACTTCTCCATCTAGATCGAATTAAAATGTAGTCGATTTGGTTACGATATTTGCCATCCGGGGATGTCCAAGTATAAAGTCGTCTCGCGTGATGATCAAAAGTAGTGTTCATTATGGTCAGGTTGTTATTCGCCGCAAATTCTATCAAGCGCTCTCCTCTTGGATTTCGTACACCTAGACCATAATGCCAAACGATATTTCGTATTCCATTATCCATGGTAGTATTTCCCACTTTCGAGTTAGAATAGAATAGAATAAAATTTATTTACAACACACAAATATACACAAATCAACTAAAACTAATACAAACAAGAAATTATAAAACAGTGTGTGTCACAAACGCGGCCCCAGCTCAGCATAATGCCGGATGCTGCGAGCAGCAACCGACGCTGGTCTTCCGCTGGGACCGAGAGGTGACCTCCCGCACGCACATTTTGACAGCATGCGCACATAAAATGGCATACGTTTCATATTTCTATATATAACTAAACTAAGTATTCATCTCAAAAGTAGGTACATATTATAACACTAGTAACTATTTCTACAATTTTTTTAATAAAACTAAACATTAGAGTGCACTGGTGTCCTGAACCAGTTAAAGTCCCCAATTATGATTAATAACTCTCTTTTAGGTGTTCTAGCTATAGCAGTTTCAAGATCATTATAGAAATCTTCTACTAGTTCAGATTTAGCAGTCATCGTGGGGGCATAAACCTGGATAATGTTCACAGGGGTCGGTGAAGCGCTGAGTTTCATAGTTATTATCCTTTCATTTACTGGATTATATCCCAATACGGCACGATTCCACATCTTAGGGATAGCGATAGCCACTCCAGAAAAGCTACTCGTGTCACTGCCGGAGAAATAGATGGTGTTTCTCGGAGTCAAAGTGGCCACTCCCTTTCCAGTGAGTTTCGCTTAATCCTGTTATAAGTAACTGGCACAATTCCAACTCTTCTTCTAAAATATGAAGCTTTCCATCCTCCAAAAGACCACGTACGTTCCATGTACCCAAACGTTGAGGTTTCCGTAGCTTTATACTACTTCCAATCGCATAGTTTCCACGGGATACCTGGTTGCCTGTATCTCTATGGCCGGTAACCAATTTCACACTCTGGGCCCCGGTCGCCACAGAGCGCCGGTCGCTACGCGGGTCGCTAGGCGGTCTCTTTCTATGTACTTTTGTTACCATCATACAACTTTCATGGGAAGAATAATGCAGTAGGTTCCTCTTACTTTCTGCATCGCGGTATTATAACCTCAGTGGTTATAATATTCCTAGAGTGAACCGGTTTGGAAATTACCTCCTTGCGCTTCACTTAGGTACTGATGGTTACCGCTGCCCCCCATCAGGTTCCAGTTACTACGCCGCTGTGGCTCGCCTCTTCCGCTGGTTTGGCCGTACCGACACCTTCTGTCTCCGCCCTCACCACCGTTGAGGTCTTCACCCGTAACCCTGTGCATGGGTTCTATGTTATACCCCACAGAGCTGGGTCTCCACTCGAACTTGGTCATCGTCTCCCTCCGGCCTACTGAAGAGAGCTGTGTCCAGCCCCGCGACGTGGACGCGCCGAATGAGAATTACCCCAGTGAAAAGCAGAGAAAGTCAATCTGCCCGTCCTGGGGCCGGGTTAACGGTCTCGTATTGGCCCGAGACCGAAGTCTTTGATATTACATACTTTTAAAACTTTATATATATATATATATATATTGATATGAGAAAAATAAGGAAAATGTACTACGTAGCAGAGAAGTAGCACTTGGTAGAGGAATTCGATATACCTACTCGTTTAGATACAAGACTTTTGTCATTCAATCTATTTAAAAGGATCTTATGAGTTTTCACTGTAGCTCTTAGAATGAATAGCTGACGGACACGCAAATATTTGAAATTTATTGTAGAGATCATCAGTTGGATAATGGAAAGGCTTTTTAAGAACAACTTTTATGAGGGCTCGCTGAGCTCTCTAGTATCATAAAATTGCTTTTTCCAGCGCTACCCCAAACTGACACACAGTGTTGTAACACAGGTTGACATAAATCTACATATACCTGTCTAATTACATCTAATGGTGTACAGTCTCTCAATTGTTTCATTATGAAAATAAGTTTTCTTACTCGGCCCGCCATGTCGTTGATGAATTAGAACATTTTGTCGTTAAGCAAAAGTTTACCATTTCTGTGGAAAAAAAATATTTAGTATCGGCGGGCATTCGCAAAGTGCCCTACCACCATGCTGTAACGACTGCTATCCTAAGACAACAACCGGGACCGACGACGGCTTAACGTGCCCTCCGAAGCACGGAAGCGCTCAGTAGTAATGTCACCAGCGGTCACCCATCCAACGTATGACCGCGGCAGTCCATCCAGGCAGACAGCCACTGAGCTATCACTGCTTCAAAGTCATATGTTTAAAAAACTATCTAAAAAAACAATTAATTGTAAGCAAACTTTTATTTTTGTTTTGTTTAGAGGACATAAATAAGCATTCTTTAACAACACTTAAACTAGAAATGTATGTCCACATTAGGAAATACCGGATACATCATAAATTTTAATAATTTTAAGTAACGAGATTCAAAAGAAAAATCTTAAAAAAAAGGCCCATCCATTTGACGTGCAGATTATAAAAAAAAACATGTTCGTATTTTAAGCTTTCAAACAAGATATTTTGCATGAAATCGTTTGATAGTATGGCAAGTCATCAATTAGTCATATATGATTAGCATTGCCATTGAATAGAGCATGTCGCCAGCCTTTTGGGTAACCTACCCGTGTACAGTATCCTGAGCTCTGTTTTCTACCTGTTATTATCTCCTGGTTGAAAACAGCTGAACATAGTTATTACGTAATACGAATAAATATGTAAAGAAATGTAATTCAAGCTGAAAAACAACAGAACGCAAACTATACCGCGGAGAGCGTGGTTTAAAAAGTGTACTGTGTGGCGCTCTCAGTTCGCCGAGCGGGCTCTAGTCATGCGGTTGTACCGCGGGAATTTTCAACTGAATTTATCAATGTTCTTCTGCGTTCTTTAGTTCTGCAGAAATACCATAATGTGTTTTAAAATGGTGGAGAAGCCATACAAACGGATATGAAAAGTTCGGGAATAACTTTCACAAACGAGTAAATAACAATATTTTGGAAACTTATACTTCACTACCCTATAGTTTTATGTAACATGAAATTTTCATTAAATTAAATAGAACTTGTATGAAAGTAATTTCCAGTATATTTTTCGTATTTTTATTTTTTATGTCAAATATGAGCTAGAAATGTCATAATAATTACTCTAAAATAGGTCATCAATTTTAATTTAGTATTTGTGCTACAAACGACACAAAAATAATTTAGAATTAGGGCTTAGGTCTGACAGCTGTCAAAGTGTCAGTCGATGTCATCATTTTCTGTTTTGTATATGTATAGTATATTTGGTATGTGTATTACAAATTATAATGCAATTACCTAGAAATTGACCTCAAGTGTGACAGTTGTTAATTTTTAATTTATATTTGGGCTCCAAATGCCTTAAAGATGAGACAGAAATATACCAATATTATTATTTATTATCAGGCAGACAGTTGTATCAACTGATAGTTGCCTGTATCCTGCTACTCTCTACTAGTTCCCCTTGTTACATGTAAGATATTTGTCGAGTCGATTCTTGAATTGATTTACAGTTTGTGCTGAAACTACGTCTTCCGGAAGTTTGTTCCATGCATTGACTACTCGATTGCTGAAAAAATGTTTGTGAGCATTGTTATTTGAAGAGCTGGCACATAACTTAAGATGGTGTCCTCTTAAATGGACATTTTCATTGCGTATAAACATTTTTTCAAAATCTTCAAGGTCATAATGACCATGTCACTCACTTATATGTCTCAATTAGATCTCCACGATCCCTGCGATCTTTTAAACTTGTGAGCTTCAAAACTTTTAAGCGCTCTTCATATGGCTGTTGTTTTAGGGCTCATGGTATTTTTGTGAAGCTGCGTTGTACCTTCTCAAGGAGTTCAATGTCTTTAACAAAATAAGGGCTCCAGACTTGAAATGCATACTCTAGGATTGGTCTTACAAAGGTTTTGTGGATCTGTAACATCATCTCAGGGGTCAAAGCGCCAAAGGCTTTTCTAATAAATTTCTAATTTCTTTTCTAATATTAACTGGATAAAAAAAAATTACTTTAAATCCGTTTCTTCTTTTTCGGCGCATTACCTTTATATACCGACTTTTAAAATATAGAATATTAATTCCAAGGTAATTTTAATCGACTGAAATGAATTGCATGAAAAACCATACATCTTTTTTATTGAAAAGCAGGTCAATCGAAAATGGATCTATAAACAAGTTACATATTGTGGCATAACGCATTCCACGCGTCTGCGACTCCTGCGAATCAAACACTGTATGAGAGTTATACTTCTTATCATATTTATTCGTAGATTATTACCATATAAATTTTAGTTACAAAATTGATTTAAATATAAGTTTTAATTATTTTTGTGTTTTTGTTCTATTTATATTTGTTTTTGATTACATAATAGACTCATTCATTTACATTTAAGTTCATATTTACGATTGGTAACATTATTATCCGTTATTGTTAATATTTTAAATTACCGGCTGTACTAACTTATATTAGACGAATCGTCGACCTAGGTTTCGGGTATATCCGATGCCCTTCATTAGATGAGTTAGCGCGTCTAAATCGTGGTGGTGACGACGTCGCGCAACCGTTGTGCGGATATGCCAAAAACCTAGGTCGATAATTCGACTAATATGATTAAAGGCGGTTATTTATTACATAAAAATGTCTTATACGCGAACTTTCAAATAAAAGTTATTTTTGTTGTTGTTACAGTGAATGAGTTTCCGTTGGAAGGAGGTGAATTAGAATCGGAAAATGATCTTTCTAAAAATGTGAAAGATTGGTTAACAAGCTCTCAAAACCATTTTTCTGTGCCACCTCTAAACTCTGAAAACTCGTCTCAGGAGCCACAATTTCCCAATCCTATAAATGTGTCATTTAATAAAATTCAAATTCACTCCAAAGCTCCTAAGGCTGAAAGCCCCAAAAAAGTTGTTTTAGTGTCAGTACCACAAGATGATTGGGATAAAATTGAACCTCTACCTGATACTGAAGATGTCACTAAAAATAAAGAGAATATTGTTGGACCCATGGATATTGAGCCATTTTATGTTGACGAAGATGAGTATACAGTGACTAATCCACGAAGAAGCTCTAGAAAAAGAGATGCAAAACCTTCAAATTCAATGAATAAAACTAAAGAAAATCACTCAGTAGAAAAACAAAGTTCTAAAGATTCAAGTGGTGAAATTGATAAAAACTCTAACAAAACGAAGCAGAATTGGAATAATGTTAAAAAAATGAGAAAAGAATTTAGTAAATTAAATCAAAAATACAGGAACAAATTGAATATTTCAATTGAAATGTGTAAAAGGAGACAAAGTATTGTTAAGGAAAATGTTGCTTTACCTAATGCACCTTCTTCACAAGTCTACGACATAGATGAAAATACTCCAGATCACTTCAATGAAAAGCAAGTAATAGATAGAGATTCAAAGGAAGATAATATTGCTATGGATGAACATAACCCAAAGCCAAACTTGGCAATCTCTGATAATAATGAAAATCGAATTTCGGTTGAAATGCAAGAGTCAAGTCCACCAGGAGTATCTAAAAATCATGACTGTGTAACCGACAGGCACGGCGAGGAAATTAATGCTGAAACTATAAACTCTTCAAAACATGTAGAAGTCACTAAAATCAAGAAATCAGAAAAGGCCATCCTAATGCCTTTTTATAAACGAGGTGCCTTATGCCCAAGTGATGTTAAATCCGATGTCATCAAAACAATAAATCATAATATTGATTCAAGCATTCCTGCAAATGACGATATTGAAATAACTATCAAAACTGGTAATACAATAACGAATATATTAATCAAACGGAAAAATGATTTGACACTGAAAGTTAATACTGACCGGCAAATTCAAACATCTTTAGGTCCACACGAAATGGCGGTACATAAAAGTAATACACCGCAAAACCCTAAAACTCAAAATATTGTGATTAATGTTGCAGATGATCATAATGTCGACATAGAACATCTGCCAAAAACAAGTCCAAGAAAAGAAGAACAGAAAAAGTTTACTACTTTGAAAACTGCTTCAGAAAAGAAAAATACAGATTCCGCTGACACAGCAACAGCACAATTTGAGATATCTGAAAGTGTTGAAAAAGAATTGTCCAAGATAATGGAATGTGTTGATGATCCAAATAAATCAAAAACTAGTCTTTTAGCTAGAGAAAACTCTTCTCAATCAAAGACACCACAAAAATCAGGCACTGATGCGAATGATGGTGAATCTTTTGATGATAACGATATATTTGGAAGTGAATCTGTAAAAGAATCTGACGTAAATTTGTTGAAAAATGTTGAACATGCTGCATCAGAAATATTGTTTAGTACAGTCAAAACTAAAAATAGGACTCAGAATAATGTAGAAAAACGAGCCAGGGATATAAACGATGAAGAAACATTGCCTAAATTTAAGAAAGCCAAGCTTGATAACGACAATAGTGTAGCTGCTAATGAATCAATACAACAAGCCAAATCAAAACTTAATCAATCTGAAAGTGAGACTATGAACTACGATGTGATAATGGGTACAGTATTCGCTAGCATTGATGCGGACATAGAAGATATTCACATAAGTCAGAATATTGTTAAAAATACTGACAATAGCAAAAAAAACGATATAAACAAATCATCTCAAATAATAGGTAACTTAGCTAAAGAAGCTAACATAATATACCACAAAAATAGTGAAAATGTGTTTTCTGTTTGTGCCACTCAGAAAGAAGATGAAAATGCTAATATGGCGCCGACGAACGAAAAGGTAACTAATTATTAACTTATCTTTAGGCAGACCGCTTTTATAAATCCTCGCCCACGGGGTACAAGCCTGCGGGAATAGGACGACAAAGTGGGCTGAAAGAGGTGCCCACGGCAAGCGCTCACAACGTGGAACATAATGAAATGTCCATTGAATAGTTTGTAAGATGTGTATCATTGGGCCGCGCTGACTGAAAGGTGTAGCACGCCAATCTTTTTTTATTACAATGAGTTTACAATTCATATGACTTTATTTCGATACACATTTCGACACGAGAAGTATTGTATAATATATAATTTCTTCAACTTAGCAGTTTGTATGTCCTTTATTCATCTTTAGCAAGAACAGTTATTAATACTAAATCCCAGTTAATCATAACGAAATCGTAAACTTTGGGAATTCGATAGATAATCTGCACTTGCATCATTCTTAGTACCTATTTACCTAGGTTTGAAATACTAGGTATCCTTAGATACCTAGTACTACTACTTTCACTACTTTACTTCATGAATCAAGAAGAAATCTTTGTTCATAACAAAAAAATACTGTTATTTTTGGGTATATTAGGCATGAGCTTTTCGTTTATCCATTTATTGAAGAAAATCATCGTGATAATTACCTGTTTCACATTTGTTTTTAAATGTCACAATTTCATAACAAAGTTTCGTCAAGATATAAAGTATGACTTCTCTATCTGTATGAGTATTGTTAAATAGTAGGTACAATGCGATTAAAATAAGAATAGGATCGGCCTAGCGCCATGTTGTGACTTCAAAACTAGATTTTGGTACAGTTTGCAAAAAAATAAAACAAGTATAATGTTATGAAAAAAAACTCACTGCAAATTATTTATTTTCGTTAAGTGTTTTATTGTTCCATTGAAATTAAAACTGCAAGTTATATATTTTTGTGACATCGTTTTTAAAGTCCTAAATTTTGAAACACAATACCAATGGGTTTGGAAGATAAAAAAATGTTTTTCTCACCATTATGTACATATAGTATATGGCGTCTAAAATCGACAATTTTTTTAATGTACGTAATGTCACTTGCGCTATCAAAATAAATCTAACGATATCACATAATTACAATCGTTTTAGCCGTTTAGAAGTTGTGGTAGAATAAAAAAACTCATATACAAACATACATTTTTTGTTTTTGCGGGCGGTCGTGTAAAAAAACAGGTAATCATAGGTAAACGAATGTGACTGTACAGCAAACACATACAATTTTTTAACTGATTTAATTTGTTAGCTATATTTTGTACTTAGGTATCTTAGTTGGAATCGCTTAGCCCTTCGATGCCGCTCATGTCCTGATGACCAACTGAGTCATACTCATCGTAACCGTAGTAACGGGTAACAAAAAAAAATTCAACAGTTAACACAAATTAAACAGTCAACAAGAACAAATTAAACAAGAATATTAACAAGTAGTACACTGACGGAGAAATGAGACTCTGTTATTAAACCAAGTTGACGTCTGTGCTGTCAACCCTAAAAATATGAATTTATTAAAATTAACAATTTTGAATCACATTTAAAATTACGTATAGATTAATAGCGCTGCTCTATTTTTAAGTTTGTTCTGCTGATCGTACTTATATGACTGAAGTTAGCCGAGAGCCCGTCCAATTCTTATTTAATTGCATTGTATTCAGGTATTTCCACCTCCCAATCTTAAAATTTGGTTGTTTGATAAGGGGTTTCCTTTTAGATCTGCACTTCTTAAATTGAAAACCTACATCAGGTAATCTGGGTCATTTATCATCTCAGTCAGAGCAGGTCTTAAATATTCATATACGTTACGCATTACCATTTGCTTGCACTTACTATTAATTTTATAATCAAATAAATATGTTTCCATAAATAATTTTACGTAGAAAAACGAATACAGAGAATACCTACATACTCCATGAAGATTGATTTCATTATACAAAACCTTCCAACAATTTTGCGAATATAATCTCATGTGTATCTCCCACATGCCGTACCCCCGAGCCCTTGTACCCCTCCATGTGGTATGGATATATAAGTAAAGCCAGAAAAATCTGAAATAATTTATTTTTTTGATCCTCAAAGTCAAAATCATTTATTCAATTTAGACTCAATTCTAATAACGCCAAATTTTCCTATCTTTGCAGTACCCCAAAAAAAACTTTCATCCTTCTCCAAAATAGCCCTGAGCTAAACGATAATAGGTCGTGCTTGCTCTCAGGGTCGTTGTGCGAACCCAGGTTTCATCTTAGAAAATACTGGTAGGATTTCACCACAAAGCTTCAAAGCTACAACAGTTTACCCGCGTCAAATGAATGCTTTTAGAGGTTTAAAAGTCATAGAGTATTGAATGTATTACCCACAGATAGCTTGGCCATTTCTGCTAATCAATACATTTTTACTCGAGCGTCTTCGAGTACATGTTTTTTGACCTTTTTAAAGTTCTTCCGTGGAAGCAGAAACAGTACCACCCGATTGAGCGTCATTTTCAACTCATCCCTACCCCTTTTAAAATCACTCGACACTTTTGAATGGTAGACAACAAAGAAGCGGGGTTCAATTTGCGCCAAATATTTTATTGCACTCCAAGAAAAATTGCAAAAAACGAATGATGGTGATCTGAAAAAAAAACAAATATCAACTTGAGTGAATGATCATAAGAGTATCATAGTTAAAAACTACCCTCATCACTAACAAAAAAGTTCTGAAAACTTTGAATTTCTCTCGTATTACATGATTTAAAATTATAACCGGTATTTTAGGATGGATAGTCTCATCGCATTAAGAATTTAAATTAAAGATTTTTTTTTATTTTGAACATGAAATTCATGTCGTTAAAATAATCATACTATTAAAAAATATTTAGCACACCAGCATATCACATCACTAATTCGAGTAACTTAAATGATCATGTTGAATCGGAAGTGTCAGTGTTTTGCCAGAACCGCTACAGAAACAAAATCCACAAATAATTTCCAATAGTACTGGTAGCAGTACTATTTACTTTGAATAGATTTTTTTTTGGTACATTTCAGGTTCCAAATGTGCCGGGACCGAACATCGAAGACTTTTTAACGCCAGTGATTTGCGCAAATCTTGAATCAGCGGAAGAAGCCAATGTGATCAATGACGACGGCAATGATGACTCTGATAAAAGCGTTGTTGAAGAGACTCCACAGAAGTATGTTTATATTTCACAAAAACCTACTAATTTTATAAATATAATAGTGTGTACATTTTATTATACATACATATTTTGTTCAGCAGTGGAATTCTTCGAGATGATGAATATGAAATATTTTGTTACCGCTTGCCTTCGTGATGTACTCCAATATTTTATTATTTAATTGGGTAGTTTTTGTGCGAGTGTCGAATACAGAGTGATATGTCTCATAAGCAAGATTCCGTCTTGGTGGGTACTGACACTGCGATGGTACCCACAGATACTTCTAGTAAGCAAACATCACCATGTATAGACATGAAGGTCACTGAAGCTAGTGAAATGACTGGGTGAACAAGACATAAGAACTAACGTGTCGGAGTGACGAGCGTATTGCAGTGTCAAGCATGACGAGGGGCTACCACTGTAATAGACTTTCCATCAGGCAGGCAACTTGTCCGTCTTATCACTTCATAACATTAAAAAAAGGTGTGACGCTTTCCAGATCTTATTAATGACATTGTGAAGGAACACGGATAAGTCCCATCTCATGTAAAGCGGTAACCTCTGCATGTAACAGATGCATTTCGTCACAATTGACGAACTGCACTGTGCCCATTACCCTGAGACATACAGTTGTTAAGTTTGTTGTGGAGCTGTAATTTACTGGCTGACACATTGTTAAGTGCTTGTCAACAGATTTTCTACTTGAGGGTGGTAGTTAGCTAGTCGTGCGTTCGCGAAATTCCCAATTCCACAATGCGGTCAAGCTCAAGCTGACGGACGGTGGGGATCGAACCATGGACCTGTGGCACGGCAGTCCATAGCTATTACCGCTCGGCTATCATTGCTTCAACAACATCTCCGTCTACTCACTTATAGTAAAAAAAAAATAACTTAATTCCACGTCGAAGACGGCGAAATCTCAAAAATCTCGTAACATTTTTTTTCTTGTTATCATGGAATACAATAAACGTACAATAATATAATAAAAACCGTCTTTGCCAAAGTTTTTATGTGAGTGCTTTTCTTATGTCTCGACTCCGAAATGATTGAATGGACATAAATAAAATTTAGTTCATCACATTGTCTTTCTTAGGTATGTATGAAAATAATCTTAAAAAGTAGCCTTTAAAATTATTTTCGAAATAGTTTTAGAGGGAGCACGAAAGACGAGTTATTCGAATAAAATTAATATTCCTATTCAGTTCTAAAATATTATTATTTGCATAATATAATATAAGAGACAAATTCTACAACTGTAACAGATGAAATCGCGTTTTTTATCCTGACGTTGAATAATATTGTATAAATATTAATTATCTTTGTTACAGAACTACTTCGTTTTCAAAAACAAAGCCAAAAAGCAATGGAGCTACCAAAGAGATGACCGAAACTCAAATTGATGATCCATCACAGCCAAAAAGAGTGTTATCCGACAAGAAATCTTCGGCAATGGAAAATCCAATGTCTATTATAACATTATCTGACACATCTATGGATAAAACCTCCAAAGAGATAACTGTTGTCCAAAATATAGACAGAAAAACTCTAGAAACGCCATTGAATATAAATAAATTCTTTGATCAAATCAAGCACAAATCGACACCAGTGGCTAGAAAGTCCCTTAATTTCGACACAGAAAATATTGATGATATAGATCCTGAGCAAACTATTTGCTCTACAAATGAAGAAGCGGCGAGAACCTCTCAAGAAAAGGAATTTTTGAGAAAAGCTTTTGAGAAAACACCTACAATCTCTTCTAAGTCTCTCCAACTAAAAGATTTGGGACTTAGGAATAAGAAGTTTTGTATAGCAGGCTCGTGTCTGACGCCTGGACAGCTCCAAAAACTGAAGTTGCTGTGTGCTCGACACAAGTTTACTTATGTAGATAAATTTACTGATGATTTAACACATTTAGTAGTAAGTGTTGATGAAGAAAAGAAGTCGCAGCGGTAAGTGTCTTAAATCGCCCATTCATCATCATCGAGATAACGTCTACCGTTGAACAAATACCAATCTCCACAGGCGTCTGGGGAATCGCAGTGTTAGATGGCAGGTCTTCAGAAGCTCCTGCTGCCCACTTGGTATTTTCCCTTCGTCGTATCTCACACATAGGAAGATATCGGGACATGCAATTCTAGACTGGCACCCCACAGGGTAAGAGCGTGTAAGAAGAGGGTAATGAGAATAAAGAAAGAAGGAAACGCTGATATTGTAACAATCGGAAATTTAGAGTCAAACCCATATGGGAACGAGGTGGGAAGCTCTCGCAAAAATGGGTAGTTATTTTGCTAAATGTGCAATATTAACACAATGCTTAAGTTAGTAGGTGTAGAACTCTTTGTGAACGAGTTCGTCCGGGTAAGTACTACCTTAACTAATTCTACTGCCAAGAATGAATCACTGTGTTCTGATTTGAATTTTGGGTGCCGGTGAAAGAATAGTTACAAGAGACTTAAGATCTTGTTGTTGACATGTCTCAGGATGATGGGCGCAGTGCAGTTCGTCTCTTGCGATGATATGCATCTGTTATAGTAAGAGGTTACCACTTAACACCAGGTGGGACTAATGCTGGTTCCGTTACAATCCCATATAAAATGCAACTATGATTTCATAGACAAATTAGACTAGATTGAGCTATAGAGAAACAACAATTTTTTAATTTTAGTGTCATTAATATTGATCTTTCAAGCAACTGCTAGTATTGTTATGGCAGGTTATTCTATTAAATGGCAAAGCCATAGATTTATATTACAAAAGTACTTATGTATAGATTTTCAAAAAGGAACAAAAATATCAACCATATAAATTAGTAGAACATTATCTTTTTTAACTCAATTCTCTTACCCTCTCTGAACATGGTTGGAATAAGTAAAAATATGTATTTTGCTATCAGAGAACTATTCATATATTGTTACCGTTTCGTTTCGGTTGAGAATTCCAATTGGTAGTGTAATCGTTACGTTACTGAGGCAAAGACTACAGATTAAAGATGGTAATGAGGCGGATTTAGTGCCGAATTTCTGGCAAAAAATATTCCACATATTGTTTCCATTTTGCTTGGGTATTATGGCTGATATCTTCCCTTTTAACTGATTTCTTAGATAATTTCTAGAAAGTAGGCAGCAGCACCTTTTGAAGAACTGCACTGTGATCACCACGAGACGCCTGCCAGGTTTGAGGTTTATGGTAGCCCTTATTACCCTTACCCCCTCCTTATTATGGTAAACTGATTTAACCTAAAATGGAAACTGCCTCTCACAGCTGTTCGAACACTCCGTTAGGTGCTTGGCGATAGATATTCTACTTGAGGGTATTACCTAGCCAGGTGGGCAATACCCTACCACCAAGCAAATAATTTTCGGGCCGCCCGATGGCCTCTGACAGCCTAACGACTGCCGTCCTAAGGCTACAAAAACCGGGACCGACAACGGCTTGACGTAGTAGTAATAAATTCCACTAGCGATTAGCCCATCGAATTAGTGAACTCAGAGAACGTTGCTCGACCTAGTTAATCGTCTAAGAACGACTAGGCAAGTTCCTCTACGAGCGCTGTTACCGCAAATATTAGTAGTTAACGTTTATATTAAATATTGTGACTATATAAACGGACATGTCGGTGCTATTCATGTGACAGCTTAACCAAATAGGTAATACGACAGCGTGATATTAGTAAAAAGTTACATTTCGACGATGCGCCGAAACTTAGTTACATAAAACACTCGCGCCTATATCTATTTTTTATTTTTTTTACAGATCTGTGAAATATATGTGTGCGTTGGCATCCTCAAAATGGATAGTTTCGTTTGAATGGGTCGATAAGTGCTTACAATCGAAGGACATACTTGACGAGGTATGTTTCTGGCCTGATATAATATTATAGAAATAATAAAAATATTCCTGTACTAAACATTAAATAGATCAAAGTTGTAATATTGATAACCAGTCGACACTGATATATTTGTTACTATAGATCACTGTGTTCTGGGGTGGGAGCAACTTTAAGGCTAACATAGTGTATGCGCCCGGGTCCAAACTGGCTCGCAATAAATTTTATGTTCAAATTATTGTGGTATCAGAGGCCATAACATTATTGCATCATAATGGTCAGGCATAACTTTTCTCCTTATAACAGATATTAGCGTACCAAACTGGAGGCTTAAAATTGGTAAACATATTTTCTGAACGCATAATGAAATCTAAGCTTAACTTGTTGGGACGAAATAACACAATTATGGATACAATAATGAGTGATGAAACAGCTATTGGGTGGCCCAAGGCCCCCGCCAACCTAAGCTGCTGCTATAAAGTTGGGCCTAAATAAAATACACTCGAGAGCAATGAATCCGGGTCACTTAAAGAATCCTAAAAATCTCGGAAACTAAAAATGCTAGGTTAATGCAATAAATTGTATTTAATAGACAATGTAATACTCCTTAAATGAAGGTATTAAAACTTCTTAGTTATTGTAAAGTTATATCATAAAAAAATCAAATTTGAAAAAGGGCCACTTTCGAAGATGGAACTACGAAATTACAGCATTTGGTTTTGCTTTTGTTTGTAATCTGTCATTTATGTGGGTACATAAACCATGTTGATAGTGCTCTATATTCATTATTCAAGCTGAAATTATGTCGCTTACGCCTGAAGAATGCACCAGAATACTTACAATGCTGGAAACCGGCCGGAGTCAGCGCGATACAGCCAGCCAATGTGTGTCGCTGTCAACAGTACAAAGAGTTCTCCGACGTTACGAAGAAACTGGTTCTAACCTACGCAGACCAGGAACGGGCAGAACCAGGTGTACCACAGCACGAGAAGACCGATACTTGGTGAACACCATGCTTCGAAATCGCTTTCTCACAGGAACTGAACTCACCAATCAGTTTCGACGCCTCGGAGGAAGTAACCCAAGTGCATGGACAGTAAGACGTCGGCTTGCTGAATCTAACTTAAAACCCCTTAGACCTGCAAACGGCCCTAAACTGGAGCGTGGGCATCGTATTTCGAGACTAAGATATGCCCAGAGCCACGTAAATTGGAGTATTGAAGATTGGTCAAAAGTTATGTTCTCCGACGAATCAAAATTTATGCTCTACAAGCACGATGGAAGACACAGAGTGTATCGAAGACCAGGGGAAAGATTCAAGCAAGCATGCATCGAAGAAAAAGTAGCCTACGGTGGTGGGTCTGTACTTGTGTGGGCCGGAATTTCTTCTGAAAGTCGCACAGAGCTGGTGATCATAGAAAACGGCTCTTTAACTAGCGTAAGATATGTGGAAGAAATCCTCAATGATCACGTTGGTCCATTTATGGTCAATTTAGGTGAGGATGCTATATTTATGCATGACAATGCCCGACCTCATACAGGTAGGATTGTGAATGACTACCTTCAAGAGATGAACATTACTCGTATGGAGTGGCCAGCGCGCAGCCCGGATATCAACCCGATCGAGAATGCTTGGGACGAGCTAGGCAGATGCGTAAAACAACGAAACCCTCCCCCAATCACGCTTCGTGAGCTCAAAATTGCTCTCACAGAGGAATGGGAGAATATTCCCCAAAATCGTATAAGGAACTAGGTGTACAGCATGCCCAACCGCGTAAACGCAGTAATGGAAGCACGAGGAGGCAATACGAAGTATTAAAATTCAAGAAAATCGTAATAAAGTTCAAAAATTTCATGTTTCCTATTTTTGTTTTAAGGAGAGATCAGCAGTTTTTTTTCTTTATGTAATTTTGTGTTAATTAAATGTATGGAGACTCATATTTTTTTTACTTTCATTTAAGGAGTATTACATTGTCTATTAAATACAATTTATTGCATTAACCTATCATTTTTAGTTTCCGAGATTTTTAACATTCTTTAAGTGACTCGGATTCATTGCTCTCGAGTGTACATCAAAATATGTGATATATGAAGATACTATCACTATTTTCATAATTAACTATTTTCTTAATTCATAATTTGTTACATGTGCAACAAAATGGCTACCAATTAAGCGTTTCGAACATAAATACAAATCACTAGATATGTAACAATATTATGTTAAGTAACATATTAATTGATGCCTTCCTAAAATATACTTTTGAACATTATTTGGAAGAGTAAACACTCAAAAATAACAATCACAAACAATGATAATGCAACATTATGATATTATATTCTAAAGTAAATTAGGAACTCTAATATTGTTATTATCTAATCGTGAACTGCCGAGCTTGAATTTTACTTCCTCATATCATGTGGGAGTCGTAAGAGGCGATGAAGATGCAGGCGTCTTGGGGATTGCAGTGTAACATGCCAAGCGCCTGCCAAGCGTAGGTATTATGACAAAACCCTCACCAAATGGGAGAGGCATTTGTTCAGTGGTGAACGTTCTGGCTGTTGATGTGATGTGAAATTAGGATTGTGCGAGTCACTGTAGTGAAGACTTGCGGAACACTGCTGGCGGTGACTGGATGCAGAGAACTGAAAGTCGATCTCAGCGGCTTCAAGGGCTACGTTCGACCGTGGAGTATAGTCTGATGATAGAAATATACTAGTGCTTGAATCAGAAAGGGTAGAACGCGAACCATGGACTGAAAGCAGTTTTGCTACTCCATGAGAAGTGGCGTAAAATGTAGAAGTTGAATGGTACACCATATAAGATAATGAAATTCATAAAAGGTATATCCCGGTTTATTAAGCAAACGTATAACCTTTTGCTCACACACTATTAGTGCGCGAGTGAGAGGTTTAGCGGCGCCATTTTCGAATCGATTCGTTTCTTTATAAAACCGGCTTAAAAGGAATTGATTGTCCGTCGCTTGACCGCTCTTAGGTTCCTGCTGTAGGAATGAGGTGATGAGAGTGAATGAAGCAATAGAGAATACCAGGATAGTACGATTTATAAAAGTTTTATTAAGATAATATTTGAAATTTAGAATAAAATTAATGAGAATGCCTCATAAACTTTCCCTTTGTCATTACAAAATAACAAATTTACGAGAGGCAAAAATTATAACCATTTAGCCGAGGTATGCTCTGACCACCTGAGCTAACATGACAAAAACAAATTGTCCTTTCGTAAATTTGGAATGTAAACAGCAGAGCATGCGCTTTTGGTATAACAAAAATATTATAATCTCCCTTTGTCATTTTTGTTGCTCACGCTACTCCAGAAACGTCTCGTCACAACCATGATTTTTTAATCAACTCACGACACGACGCTTAATTCGACTTATTGTTTTTTTTTTCAGAAATTTTATGAAGCTTTGGACAGCATGGGAGAACCAGGTCCTATGCGATCCCGAGTCTCTGCCAGGAAGTTGTTCCAAGGCATCACGTTTTACTGTATGGAGCCATTTGGTGTCTTAGATATCGACACTTTAAAGGTACGTCAAATTAAAAAAATACTGGCCATGTGCGAGTTGGCATAGTGCACCGAAGTTTTTTGCCACTTCACAAACAAATATGTTTTTTTATAATAATAATAATAATAATCTTTATTTCTGAACAAAAAATAACATAGGAAACAATAAACATTGAAACGGTGCTACCTGCTATAGTACTAGACTGTGTCGCAGATAGCAACGCCCCCTCCTTAAACATAGTGGTGTATACAGTGATCCAAAATTAGTGTTATTAGTTAAGTTTATTTTTTTATAAATAAATTTTTACCATAATTAATATTAGGTTAGTAAAGTATTTCACACAATAATATAATTTTAGTATAAGAACTAATTATTATGTTAAACTATTTAATATAAGACTTCTAATTTCGATATAATATTAGTTAATAAGGTTACACAAAAGTTTTAGTTCGTATATCGGGCATGTGTGTTTGAGTGTGTGTGTGTGTGTGTGTGTGTGTGTGTGTGTGTGATTGTGTGTGATTGTGTGTTTGGTGTATCTGTGTTGGTGGGTATTTAGTAGAGCAACTAATAGTATTCTAGATAGGTTTCGTAAGGAGATTTTCGGTATCTTCATATGACAAAGTTACAAGCCATTCGAGGATTTTAGTTTTACATTTGTGTAGAGTAAGCGGGTATATATTTAAAATTTTATTTAGTCTGTTGTAAAGAAATGGGCCACTATGATAATAGTGGCGACTGGCGACCTTCGTTCGGCGACGTTCGATTTTACACACAATATCGGACCTGCGTTTCGAGTTTTGTATTTCGGAATTATAGGTAATTTGCTTGTGCTTGCGTAGTATTACGTGCATGATAAATAGTTGACGAACAGTGGGAATCTCGAGTTCTGCAGTGGGAAAACGAATCGGTTTCTTAGCAAGTACTTTCAGTACAGCTCTTTGAGCTTGTTCAAGTCTTAACATTTGGGTTTTATAGGAACCACCCCACGAGACAATGCAGTAGGTCAATACGGACTGAGCCAGGGCATAGTAGACAGTCTTTAGGCATTTGAAGTCAGCAACGTAACGTAACTTCTTGAATACATAAATAAGCTTGCGAATACGCGCGACTGTGGTGTTGATGTGATGCTTCCAAGTCATTGAACTATCTACCATGACACCAAGATACTTAACACACTGAGTGCTATCAATCATTACGCAGCTACAAGGTTGGGCTGGGGTATTATTAGTGCAGGTGTGAGCTCGTACACTAAAAGATGAAGGAGGATGAGAGCCACTATTTATCGAGAATGGAACCATTTTTGTTTTAGATAAATTTAGCGTTAGGAGGTTGGAGTTTAACCAATCCATGACAATTCTCAACGCATTTTCAGCAAAGTCCTTAGTTTCTTGCCAATGCCGCCCATGGACTAGCAGGACTGTATCATCTGCGTAAGTAATTATTTTACAATTAGGAAGAGAAATATTGCAGAGTTCGTTAATATATATTAAGAACAAGGTAGGTCCTAGGACGCTACCTTGCGTCTATTATTACCTTATGTCTGCTCCTCCTTGCTTCGTTTCCCTAATGCTAGGTCGTGACCATATCATGGTTTCAAAACCTTCTCCTTTATTATAATCCTCCACTTGCTCCTACTTTCAGCAACATTTTTCAACAACACAGTGAGGTTCGGATTTGATCCGCCCAGCGCATAGGCTTATGCAAAATATGTTATATATTTTTTATTCGGCCATTTTTAGCGCTTGTGCACATTAATTTTGGCTTCTTTTAATTGACTACCAAATAAGAAAGAGCTCAATTCGAGACATTTTGTTTTTAATAGTTATGTACTTTATGTCTGGGCAAGTTGTGAATCAGTTTAAATGATTCTTTGTTAGTTGGATAGGGTGGATAAAAAAGGGTTTTTTGTTCAGGTGCTTAAGTGTCAAAAATATTCACAAATTCCATTTCGGGAATTTGCAAATTTAAGTGAAATTGAGGTTTTAAGTTAAGGCTGAAACACCATATTTTGTAAAATGAGCCTGTTGATTCTAGAAAGTACGAAGCTACAATGATGTTTCGAGGCAGTGATAGCCGAGCTTTAATAGCTATGGACTGTCGTGCTGCAGGTCCGTGGTGCGATTCCCATCGCACCACGGACATCCTTCAGAGCCAGTAATTAATATTGAAAGTACAGGTACATGAGGCTTTAACAACTGTATGCCTCAGGGTGATGGGCGCAGTGCTATTCGTTACTTGTGACGGTTGTTATAAGCAGACAGTACTTACCACTTTACATTAGTGTGGATTCCGTCACAATCATATTATATATAAAAAACAATCTTAAATTCAATCCCTAAGGTAGATTTTACTAGAATTTTAATCGTTCCAATTACTCTAAGGTTTTTTAATGAACCAAATTTTTTTACGAATGGCTAGCCTTTGACCAAATAATGGTTGATGCTAAGTGATGGTAAAATCGATTAAGCGGTAAAAGATGTTCGCAAAATGCCCTACCAATAGGCTACCTATGAAGATAACCGTGGCCCACGTGGTGCCTCAACGTGCCTTTACGAGCATTGAAATACTCAGGAGCAGGTTAATGTCATAGATATCAACCATTCTAACCTAAGTAATCGGTTAAGAACGTCTAGGCATGCTACGCTACGAGCGTTTTGAAAATAAACGAGCTATTTTGATGATATTAGGTCAAAAATATCACTGTATTGACAAAGTAAGACATCATTGTGTAGCATATACAACAAAAGATATTTACAAAAATAATCTAAAAATTATTAATTAATAATAGTTTTAAATACTTATTGTTCGAAAAATGTCCTAAGTAGGTCTGTTGGGAAAAAGCGCGCCATTTATCAAACCAGTCGAGAACTAGATTAGCATAGTTTCTGCATAATTTTATGGGCTTACATCTGCAAATAGTGTTATTTTTATATCACCTTTTTTTCTGATACGGTTGACCAAAGTTGGAACGTCATTGGTGTGCACGACGGCATATATTGGTTAGATCACCGATTCCTTGCTCTTCACTGACATATATAAGAAGCGGGTTCACAGAAGTGCTGTATGATTTTATTGAGTTGCTTTGCCAACACAATAAAATCAACTCAGCCTCTGTTTGGAGAAGTTGAAGAGAAGGTCTTCGTTGCACACCCTATGGAAGGCCTTCTCTATGTTGAGGTAGAAGGCTACTGTACGTCTCCATGAGTTTATTGGGTATGCGTCGAATGTTGTTTTGTGATTCCAAACTGTTCCTCCTTAGGAACGATGAACGGCCGTAGCATCCGTAACAGTGGGCGTTAAAATTGTTTACCTAATATGCGGCAAGACTAAGATGAGTCTGTAAAATATAAATAAAAACTACTATTATTTTGTAGAATATCCTTCATAATATATTAACACATGTTTTCTGTAAATTAAATCTTTAACAGTAGGACGTCCTGCGGCGTGGCTTAGTAATAGGGTCCTATAGATCTGTACGGAACCCTAAAAAATTGCGTGAAAATTAGATATTCAAAGGTGTATAAACATACTATGACCCGTGTATAAATGGGACTGAGGCTACTTAGTTATTCATTGTCACTATTGCAAATACCGAATGTCTGACCTTCCGACCTCTTGACTCAAATGCTAAGTAATTTATTCTACATAAACAAAAGGACAACGACATCAAAAAGTATAAAGCTGACTGAAAAGTTTGTAGTCTTGTTTATAGTTCTATTTATAATTATAATAACAATAATAAAATTATTTATTTGGCAAAACAAGGCATATTGTACATAAAATACAAAGGAGCCCCTGGTTCCTAAACTAGGCTCAAGACCCGTAGCATAGGTTCAGGTCTCAATCGTCGGACTAATACAGAAATTATGCCTTCAGTTTAGTTACAAAAGAATAATAACTATATATATAATTTATTATTTAGGTTGGCTGCGTATGTCGCTCGGTCCCCGGAACGGATAAAAAATAGGAACGAAAGGATAAATTTAAGCTATGACTCACTCAACGCGATGGCTCAATTGGCAAAGCATGTCCCGGCTATAGGGATGTGTAATACCGCTCGTGGTTCAAATTTTTCATATTGAATCATGGCGTATATATCCATATTCTCACGAAAGATGATTATTTAAGGTGAAAGAATCACTCACGGTATTGAATGACGGGAGACACCGTCAATATACCATTTCTGTACATTATACTTACTGCACTTTAACTTATAAACCCCCTCTTTACCAGAAAGCTTCGACAAATATATTTTTACACAAGATTTTTGTCAACGTTCTTGACGTATCCTGAAATATTAGATCTCAAAGGAACTTTATGACCTTACTCCAAACGAGTAAGCTCGACAGTGAAACTCTATTATAAAATTTGATTGTCATTTACATTGTAACTATGTAATATGCTGCGAAGATTAACCTTTATTTTTATGCGATAACAACCTATTATCTATCAATCACGTTTTGCAGTAATTTTTTCAATATGCTATAAATAGTACAAAAAAATATTGGTTCGAAGTCCGAATGGTGCGATAAGCAATCCCAGGGGGAGTTTGCGTCAGGCTGTTATGTCATAAAACTGAAACGAAGACTTTTGATAATATGTTCTTTCGCCGTCCTTCGTGTTGATAGAGAAAAAAAAATTGAACAATTGTATAATTGCGAGTAAGGCCTCGCTCTTTTATGGATCCGCATCGCAACAACCCGTTAACAAAAACAGTAGATTGTTTACCAAAGCAAACAACCAGTTTAAAGGCGAGAGTGTTTCTTTGAATCTAGAGCGAAACGAAGGATTCTTGAGTATAATCACGAGCGTAGCGAGGGATTCTAAAGTAAAATCCTGAGTGCAGCGAGGGATTCAAAGTTACTTGAGCTTAAAGTAGTTTTTGGTTCCCAAGGTGGACATTGTATTTTTTCAACCCTCTATGAGAAAATAATTATGTCCAACTTATGAATAAGAATAGTTCGTTTATTTAGGTTAATTAGGAAAAATAAGAAATAGTTGAGAGGCTAATGTTTATATTTGGACAACTGTGGAAGTGCATCGTAACAATATTACCACCGCCATCCGTTACAGTTGTCGATTTATTTAAAGCTTGAGAATTAGAAGTAATCTCAGAAACGTCGCATTGTCTCAGGATGTAGTTTTTGAGAAAAAATATTATTTTTTAGATTGTAATAAAATAAAAATATATATTTAAGAAATCAAACAAAAAAATTGCCTATTACTTGTTCCTACAACGTTTGTCATTGATCTCTTGGGTTATTCGAACTTTCACTAAAATATATCGTCATTCTAAATTCAAATCACTTTTAGTCCCTCAGGTATCCCATTTTAGTCCTTGTTCACAAATAATAATTTAGCTCTTTTCGAATAGATGTGATAAAAATATATTTGTCGGTTTTGATCAAAACTCATAACTGCATTATAAATCGGTGTTTTCAGTATTTGTTGGTTAAATAGAAAATGTTACATTTTAAAGTATCAATAATTTAGATTTCTGATTTAGTTTTATTTTGAGATAGACAACAAAGATTCTAAGATCATAAAAAGAGAAATTTGCAATCTACTCAATGAGCTACTAGATGATGATACCCCGACATGCTTGGGAGCAAAAAACGTTTTTTTTCGGCAACTTTCATACCTATAAAAATATATCTGTTGAATTATTCTTACAAATATTTAAAATATTAACAAAAAAATCCGACTTCACACATAAAAGACGCATTATTAGGGATAACACAAATACTACTAGTCAGAACTCACTCAAATTTAAATGGGATTACATGACAAGCACCAGCTTTCTATCTACAAAAATCATCAAAACCTGTATGTACAGCCTGTAAATAGTTATAAGGTGACGCACACACAAAAATACAGTCGAATTGAGAACCTCATCCTTTTTTAAAATCGGTTAAAAATATCGAAATTTCAGCTTGTAACTAATTCCGATTACGAGCTAGAGACCGTTGTTCCGTCCACGGACGCACAGACAGACAGACAGCAGGATTTCATTAATTGGGCTCCGTTTTGCACTAGGTATGGCACCTTAGAAATGATAGGAAGATGACGAGTTTTGTCAACAAAGTATTGAACTACTTTGAATATTGAAAACAAGTTTTATCAAAATTATAATGTATATAAGTTATGGCTCGTTGGGCGTGAAGTTTGAAGCCGTCCGTGGGGTCCATGGTTCCCGTGGTTCTAATCTGGCCCGGGGGATTGGCTTATCAGCACGGCGTTTCCCTATGGATTTGTAATAATTAAAATAGAATTATTCCTTTGTGAGATCACCTCTGTCCTCAGGGGATATGTAACTGCCTGCCTGGCTATCTAAAGAGTATATCGTATCACTCTCATCTAGAAAGTCAGTCGCAAAGCACCTATTATTGGCGTATCATCCTTTGAACCTCCGTTCAAACTTTCAGCATTATAACTTCCTTGACCACATCGTCACTGACCTACAGATGAGATAACCTATCAGCAATAAAAAAAGACTGAATTTATCCATATAATCAGATTATCTATCCATATAATCAGAACTTATAAAGATAAAAGTTCTGATTTTGCAAAGAAGTAATATGAAAGGATGAAATTGCGGTTATTTACGTTGAAAGTCGATATGATTTTGGCACAGAGATCGCTAAAAGCCGAAGCATGGTATTGGGTACCTTTAAAGCAGCTTTTTGTCTCGTTTTATTTAAGTTCCCGATGGTTCAATAAAATGTTATACATAAAAAATATATATATATATATATATATATATATATATTTACTTGTTGCTCCCTTGTTGTTAAATATAGGTCGCTTAATTATTTGGAAACATTTTTGATCATCGTAAACTGTATAATAATTTAGTGTAATCATGTAATTTTCTTTCGTAGTTAATGCTGGCGGCGTCTGGCGGCCGAGTGGCAAAGGAAGTGGACGAGGTGAAGATAAGAGAGAAGAGTACCACACCCGCTTTTTTACTGGCCGAGCCGGAGCATACGCAAGAAGATAGATTTACATGTAAGAAACTATAGCAACTGTAATAGATGTAAGACCAATAGTGAAAAGAAAAACCAATAGTGAGAAGAATACTCGGACTTGAATTCAGACTATATAAAAAATCAGCCGATAAAAAAATTGTTCTGCTATGATATTATGACCTTCACACACTTCAACTTGTACCAATAAACGTCAAAGAGAACTTCACCGCAAAGTGGCAGGGCATTTTGCTAATGCTTGCCTGGCTAGATATCACCTTCATGTAGAAAGCTGTCGCTAAATACATTACTATAGTCTATTTTTTTTTAACAAACGAGTACCGAAAATTTTACCGCGTTGCTATTGGCCCGCGTAATCAACATAAAGTCCGTTCCACAGGAAATCTGTAGTTACATTTTTTTTTTTTTTTTTTAGTGACATTCGGTTGAGTCTTGAGTAGTTGAGACTACCTGCGCGTAACGAATCAATACTAAAGTTGCAACTTTTAAATTAGGGCAAAACAAAGATCGTTTCGGAAAAAATGTTGTTGCTAAGTCAAGAAATCGTCTCGTCATACGTTTGCCGACGTATCACTGTGAGCTCAACCCAATTGAACTCGTTTGGTCTCAAGTGAAGGGCTATGGCAGGATATAACAAAAGTTATTAAATTTATGAAGTCTAAACTCTTTTGTTACAAGGAGTAGCTAAATAGACCATTCATATCATCCACCATTCTTATAAATCAAATAATACTACTACAATTCTTGTAATCTTAAAAAAATTCGTCATTCTTACGATGAACTTTCTGCAGATACGTCAATAATATATTGCTCTAACATATTTTGTACATGATTGTCGACTCCGTAAGTTTTTGTTTCGTCTTGGTTATTACATGATTGAGACATGACCACAATTTTTATCTATAAAATAATTCTACTACAATTCTTGTAATTACTAGATTTATATGCTGTAGTGCATAATATATATAGTATTTTAATTTTGTTTTATATCATAAACACGAACAGAAAATAATGTTACGAATATACTTAGCATGCAAATTTAAATCATAAAATAATAACGTAATTTTTTCTACAGTAAATTTTAGAAGTATTCAATATGAACGGGCCTTAACAATTTCAAAACAAGAACAAAGACATTAACCAGTGATGGCAATCACCCATCTCACTCAGTCAATATCGGGAATGTGCGAGAGACATACTCAGTACTCGTTTGTTAAAAAAAACAGACTATAGTAAAAAGCTGAGCTTTGTGAGGGCTCGCGTATTTTACAACCTGAGTCTAGTGGTGTCATCTAGTATTAAGTAGATTAACTACAATGTGTTTGAGTATTGAGTTTAGTTCTGTTGCAGCTATGTTAACTCTTTGGTTTGCTAACATGGCGTCAGTAGTACAATTACATTCTATCCAATCAATACGAAATTGTTAATGTTAATTTTATATGGTTATAAAATTTTACTTCGCTGGACCTTCTGCTGACCTCCAATCCGGACGGATATCAGGTCTCCGTCGAGGCACCTTTAGGTGGGTCCGACCATTGCCTGGTACGCTCCGAGGTGCCAACCCTAAGCCGCATCCGTCCCCCTCCACCTGGGAAACGCACCGCATGGCACTACGGGTCAGCCGATTGGGATGGGTTACGAGAGTTTTATTCATCTTATCCCTGGAGGCAGCTCTGCTTCTCGACCTGCGATCTCGATGCTTGCGCCGACTCCGTCGCAGACGTTGTGCTGCAGGGCATGGAATGTTATATTCCGAACTCTGCAGTGCTCGTTGGCGGTAGAAGTCGCCCCTGGTTTAATAGGCCCTATGCAGTAGCTTCTAAGTGTAAGCTTGACGCTTATAAGACTTGGGCTACGGCGCTTGCGTCGCAGGATCCTAAGTGCCCCGTTTTAGAAAAGAAGCTGAACGCTGCTTCAAGGTCTTGCAAAAGGGAAGTAGCCGAAGTCAAAAAGCTTCATGTGAACAGGATTGGTGACAAGTTGATGAGCTTCCCTTCAGGCGGTAAGAAGTTCTGGTCACTTGCCAAAGCTGCCGAGGGGAACTTCTGCCAATCATCACTTCCAGCACTTCGTAAGCCGGATGACAGTTTGGCCCACAGCGCAAAAGAGAAAGCAGATCTCCTTGGCATTCTCTTTGCCTCGAACTCGACTCTCGACGATGGGGATGCGGCACCGCCACTTATACCGCAGTATGAGAGTTCCATGCCGGATGTACGCATCTTTCAGAGAGCAGTACGGAAAGAACTCCTATCCCTTGATGTGCGAAAGTCGAGCGGGCCGGACGGCATCCCGGCTGTTGTTTTAAAAAGTGCACACCAGAGTTGTCCCCGGTTTTAACGCGCCTGTTTCTGTTCTCCTACACTTCGGGCTATGTGCCATCATCGTGGAAGGTAGCTCTTGTTCACCCGATCCCTAAGAAAGGCGATCGCACGGACCCGTCTAACTACCGGCCCATTGCAATAACCTCTCTGCTCTCCAAAGTTATGGAACGAGTTATAAACTCCCAGCTTCTTCGATACCTGGAGGAACACCGGTTGATCAGCGATCGACAATATGGATTTCGTCAAGGGCGATCAACCGGTGATCTTCTAGCTTATCTTACGCATCGGTGGGCTGAAGCTGTTGAGAGTAGAGGAGAAGCGTTGGCGGTAAGCTTAGACATTGCCAAGGCCTTCGATCGGGTGTGGCGCTTCTTTCCAAACTACCATCTTATGGCATATCCTCGGGGCTTTGCACATGGATATCCAGCTTTCTCTCCGGGCGAACTATTAAGGTCGTTGTGGACGGATCTTGTTCAGATGCCATGGCCATCAATGCTGGAGTCCCCCAGGGTTCTGTGTTGTCGCCTACGCTATTCATCCTGCATATCAACATGTTACGAATCGGTGACATTCATTGCTATGCGGATGATAGTACGGTCAGCGCACAGTACTCTGGTCGTGTTAGTGCCCCGCACTCTGAGGTGTTGGAAAGCAGAAACAGACTTGTGTCCGAGATTGAACATTCCCTTGCCAAAATCTCGGAGTGGGGAAATTTTAACCTCGTTAAATTCAATCCCACTAAGACAAGTCTGCGCGTTCTCAGCGAAAAATGCTCCTTTTGGCATCACTCCGCACTTTCAGGACATTCCCCTGAACATCTCTAAGAGCATGGAGATCCTTGGTATCAGCATTTCTGGAGAGGTTCAGTTTAGGGGTCATTTGCAGGCTAAAGCGAATCTGGCTTCAATGAAGCTCGGTGTAATTAACAAGGCGAAGCGGTACTTTACACCTAGTCAGCGGCTTTTACTCTACAAAGCACAAGTGCGGCCCCACGTAGGGTACTGCTACCACCTGTGGAATGGCGCACCGAAATACCAGCTTCAGCCTCTTGACTCCCTACAGCGACGAGCCGCTAGAATAGTCGACGATCCCAAGCTCTCCGACAGGCTGGATCCACTCAGTCTCCGCAGAGATGTAGGTTCCATATGTGTTTTTACCGATTGTTTTTTGGGGAATGTTCCGACGAGTTTTTTAACCTTATTCCTGCGTCGAAATTTTACCACCGCACATCTCGACACCGTCAAAAGTCCCATCCCCACATCCAGCAAGTATGGACATCACACACTGTTCGCTTTTGTCGCTCCTTTCTTCCGCGTACTTGTAGGATGTGGAACGACCTTCCTCCGGAGGTCTTTCCGCGAGGCTACGACATGGACCATTTTAAAAGGGGCATCTACAAATTCCTCTCTGGGCAGGCAACGCATCGGCAGCGCAGCTAGTGTTGCAGATGTCCATAGGCGGCGGTTACGTTTACCATCAGGCGGGCCGTCTACTTGTTTGCCACCCATAATATAAAATAAAAAATATTTTGACAGTTAACACCTCTAGATATAAAGTTAAATTACTATGTTAAAGCACAAATCTATAGGCGTGATAGTTTTTCTGTAAAGTGTGCCACAAAATGTCCAAGTTGTGGGATAGTGATAGGGCTTGCTGCGCTCGCCTTAATTACAAAGTGATGAGGCGGACCAGTCACTTGCTTACCATCGTATGAGCTTGAACTTTAGCGCAAAGTGGTAGGGCATTTTGCTTATGCTCGCCTGGCTAGATATCACCTTCAAGTAGAAATCTGTCGCCAAATACATTATTATAAAGTGATGAGGCGGATCAGTCGCCCGCTTACCATCGTAAGCGTCATCCCTGTACATTACAAATGGTGTGTCATCCGTCATCATTCTGTTTAACACTGCACTGCGCTCTCCACTCAGAGACGCTAGTTCTTATGTCTCATTTGCCCGAAGATTTCACTTGCTACAGTACCCTTCATGCATTAACACAGCAGTGTTTGCACACAATTGCTTTGATACATAATATCTGATACTGTGGTACCCGCCATGATGGAGTCTTGCTAATAAAGACCTACCACCTGCTACTTTCCACCTAACAGTGTTTTCCGACAGCTGTATGCCAGCTTCCATTCTAAGTATAGTCTGTTTAACATCCTTGACTACATCGTCACTTACCATATATGCATAACGTCACTGCTTCCCGGAGAGGTAGGAAGAGAAAACATATTTTCGCTGGCTCACTTATCAACGGGTGACATAGTGGTCAAACGATAACCTATCAGGAATTCAAAAGTATGACAAAAATAATAAAAATTAATAGTACAATATTAAAATTTACAAAGTTACTTCAATAGGAATAAAGTAGAAATTTATCCATAAAGTAGGAACATGTTTTTTAATCACTGCACTGCAACCCTCCACTGAATATAACGCCAGCTCCTAATTTAGCGCATTACATTCCATGGGTCTTATTTTGATGAATAATAATTTAAAGCCGGAATGGGCTAACAAAATGTGGCTTCTCTGTTTGTTTCAGATCTTGCTATAGAGTTGAAGATCGTGCCAGTAAACTACGAGTGGGTGCTAAACTGTCTGGGATCCTACACCCTGGGATCCATCCAGGACATGCTGCTCTGCCCCTCCACAGTCCTACCCAAGGGCACAGAGACTTGGCCTCAAGTTTTGCTAGCTTGTGAAGACGAATAATTCAAGTTTTAATTACCTAAGTAATTTTTATTTTATGTTTTAAATCTACATACATAAAGTTTATATTTTCTTTATTTTATAAGTGGTCATCACATTAGTCTTATGATTTTATTATTAACTTATTGTTAAGGATCCGGGCAGGTATTGGGTGTCCGTCCTTCCACGCTCTTCCCCTATGGTTACATATCAGTACATTTAAAATTAATTGCTATAGTCAGACAAATCGATTTATCTAGTTTTAAAATCACTAATGGTTTTTTGTTTGGACTACTATTCTCAAAATCCCTAATGTAACTTACCCAATGGATTGACTGACCAGAAGTGGACAGATATAAAATAATATGAAGTATATAAATTAAAAATGTTTAAAAGTTAATCACCTAAGTATTTAATAAATAGCTCTCTGTGTTAAAATCATATCTACGTTCATTGTCAAATATGTTTTAATTCAAATACAAGTTGCCTTTAATTATCCCATACTCATTTTGTCCAAAACATTTTAAGTCCAATACCTGTCAAGTCCAATATGTTTTAAGTCAAATACCTGATAATAACGAGTTTTACTGTGCCTAATATATTCTTTTAGTTTATTTTTTTACGTTAGTCTATCGGTAATTCTTGTAATGAAATATCTTCAGTTATTGTTTATGGTTGTGAATATTCCTGCGGACACAAATAAAGATAAGGTTCAATAACCAGACTTTCATTATATACGTAATATGTACTTTATATCCAAAGCGCAATGGACGTAAAGCGTATTGGACATAAAGAGTATTGAACAATCTGTTGGACAACATGCGTATTGGACGTAAAACTTATGATACTATGCGACGGGAGGGTAAAAATAACGTCTAAGAGAGTTAAATACATTAATACACACTGGTAAAAAAAAAGCACAAGATGTGCGAGAACAAATCCCGACATAGGGAGCAAAAATAAAAGTTAAATAAATCTTAATCATACAACAACCTCGCCCGCTGTCGCACCACGCTTAATTCGCTCGCTCTGCTCGCGTGGTTGTAATCACTCATCCTCGCTTCGCTCGTCGGCACACACATATTTTTTGTTTCGAAAGAGCGTTATAATTATTAATTATGAATACATAGACCTTGCTACTACTGTACGTTTCTTGTATAAGATTATGATTGAAAACTTTTGTCGTCAGTTAAACATATTTTTATTTAAATATTTTTGTACGAATTTAAATATTAGTTGGGCATTAGGCGTACAAATTCGGTTATTAATTGTTGTGTATTGGTAATATATTAGCTGTAAGGTTCTTGGTCCCTTAGACCTTATCAGTTAAGATTTACCTGGGAGGACCTGTAGGTTACTTAACCATGAGTGATTTCAAAAATACCTATTTAATCTGTAGTTTTATAATAAACTATACCAATGAGTTTTAGATACTCTCTGATTACCTGTCAATAATAATATGTATTGGAGTATTAATGGTACGCGAAGGTGAAATCTTATGTTTTAACTTACTACAAGGTTTATTTTATGTTTCATGTACATAATAAAGTTTATATTATCAATATTTGCATTAGTTACTTTTCCTTAAAGGGTTTATATAATTCAATGTCCCGTGATTAGATAATCACATTTTAAAAATAGAATAACTTTATGTATTTTAAAAATACATATTAACTTACATACATAGGTACGTAATTCTATTGAAATTTGAGTAGGTACATAGGTACTAGCTGACATTGAACATATTGGATAAACATTTTATCTTTAGCGAAATCGGACCTTCGCTTCGCTTAACAGTTTGTATTTACCAGTAAATCTATAAATGTAATCAATAAGTTATTCTACTCGTAGGTTAGCCTGAGCAACATCTTCAACCGCATCACTTACCATCAGGTGAGATAGTGATCAAAGCTAGCTCATCAGCTATATACAAAAAAAATGTTCGTTTGATAATATCAGCATAAATAAGCGACCATAAAAGATTTCTTATTTCATGCATTTATTAGAATAATGCAGCGACTATATCTAGGTTGCATATTAGGTTAACCGATGTTCTCCACGATCACTTATTGTATGGGCGCCCCCTAGTGGCATTAAATGGGACATGACTAGCACCAGCTCTCGATTATAAAATCATCAATCAATCAAAATCGGTAGGTACCTACATCCTGTAGAGTTATGAGATAGGTAGTACACAAAAAAAATACAGTCGAATTGAGAACCTACTTTTTGATTTAGCTTAAAAAGCTTCGGGTCTGTGTGGTGGTAGGGAATTTTGAGAATGCTCGCTTCAATGTCTATCATTCTCAAGTAGAAAAACGAAAAGGAAGTGGTAGGTACCTACTTACCTAGTACTTAAACAAATTGATTCGACAATTGAGTGCGAAATCAGTGTTGAGGGCTTCCTACATCAATAAGTCGAGGTAGTCCAATAGGCTTATTCCCAGACTTCCAAAGCCCATTGTTCACGAAAAGTAAAAGTTCATACAAGATTTCGACAAAGAAATATAGGTATTTAATAATCAGTACTAATATTATAAATGCGAAAGTAACTCTGTCTGTCTGTCTGTTACGCTTTCACGCCAAAACTACTGGACCGATTTAAATGAAATTTGGTATGGAAATAGTTTGAGACCCGGGAAAAAACATAGGATAGTTTGTATCCAACTGCGCAAAAAGAGGTTAATGTTTTTGCGCGATAACCGACATACGCGCGGGCGGAGCCGTGCCCGGAAAGCTAGTTTAATATATTTTCATTCCCACGACTTCAATTCATTTCTATTTAAGTATGGTAAGCAAGAAAAGCATCAAGCTACGTTTTTAAACAAAGTTTCAGTGAACTACTTCCGTACTTCGTAGGGCACGTTAAGCCGTCGATCCCGGTTGTTGTCTTCGGATGGCAGTCGTTATAGCATGGTGGTAGGGCATTTTGCGTATGCCCGTCTGGTCAGCTACCACCCTCAAGTAGACAATCTGTCGCCAAGCAACTAACGGTGTGTTCCAGGAGCTGTCCTTGACAGTAATTCTAGGTTAGCCTGAACAACATCTTCGACCACATCGCCACTCACCATCAGGTGAGATAGTGGTCAAAGGTTAACCTATCAGGCATATAAAAAAAAACCGTTGATGTAATGATAAAGTGTATTTCCAAAAACATACCAGAAACCTATAGTCTTAAGTAATATACAAGTTTGGTATACGAGGGGAAGTCAAAAAGTTCGCGGTTGAAAAGGAAACGAGGTGAAATTAAAAATTAAATTATTTTTCCTTTTCAATATATTCTGCATTAGGTAACCCTAATTCACTTACTAGACCTTCCAAATAATTGGTTTATACCATCGAAAAATAATAATTTCTCAAAGCCCTCAAAATAGGCAGAAATAGCCAGCTTCACTTCTTCGTCATAGGTAAATTTCTTTTCACAAAGTGTTTTTGTCATGTTTTGGAACAAATAATAATCACAAGGGGCCATATCTAGACTGTAGGGTTGGTGGTTCAGAGTTTCCAAGTCGCACTTGTGTAAGGCAGCCATCGCAACATTACTCTTGTGAACGGGTGCGTTGTCTTGTAAAAGGAGTACACCTCGGGTCCCCTTCTTTTTTCTTTATTTTCATTTCTTATTTTTTTCTAGTAGAGTAGCGTAGTGTAGTCCCGTGATATTGACACCTTTATCGTTATAATAATAATAATCAATCAATAAAATCCCCTCTGAAGCTCAAAAAACTATAGCCATAAGCTTTCCGGCCGATTGTGACACCTTGAACTTCTTAGGAGGTACTGCGCCTTTTTGTGGCACTACATGGACTCTTGTTTTGACTCAGGTTTATAATGAACCCAAGTTTTATCCTCAGTCAGAATTCGGTTCATAAACTCATCCCTGTATTCTCTACCGATCCAAAAACTCGCGAGAACACTCAACGCGCTGCTGTTTTTGAAGCAGTGTGAGACAAAAAAAAATATATTATAAACTAATATTATAAATGCGAAAGTAACTCTGTCTGTCTGTCTCTCTGTCTGTTACGCTTTCACGCCAAAACTACTGGAATTAAATTTGGTATGGAGATAGTTTGAGACCCGGGAAAAAACATAGGATAGTTTTTATCCGACTGCGCAAAAAGAGGTTAATGTTTTCGCGCGATAACCGACATACGCGCGGGCGGAGCCGCGCCCGGAAAGCTAGTTATAAATAAGGGTAGACGTATAAGTGTGCACGTGGGGTGCTGGAATAGAATGTCACCCCCTCATCTCTTCTCGCAGGTGTCGTAAGGGGCTACTAAGGGAAAAATACCGGAAGGTATGTAGCAGCGCCTCCTGAGGAACTGCCAACCAAGACGCCTGCCTGCCAACCGTGATAATTATAACAAACGCCCCTTCATGAGAAGTGGACAATACGGCTGATACAGTATAGTAAACTGAAGCAGTAACAATAATAGCATTTTATTTGTTATAAAGTGATGAAATACCTACATACTTATGTAGTTCTGCAATGGAGTTCAGTATATGTCAGTTTGTGATATGAATATGACAAAGTATTGCATCATGGAAAGGACACGTACATGTTCGCAGCGCGGGTGGAATGACGCAGAGAGCAACTTGTTTACGACCACAGTATAAAGTATTACGTCTTCATTGAAACGGCTAACGGAAACTTTTGTACGCCAAGTAGGTAGTTATTGTAGATAGTAACTACTAGTGTTGTGTACTTTTTAACCGACTTCCAAAAAAGTTCTGTTTTGTTTTTTATGTTTGTTACCTCGTAATTTTTGACTGCGTGCACTGATTTTGAATATTCTTGTTTTGTTTGAAAGCTGATGCTTGTCGATTGGTCTCATTTAAATTTTATCAAAATCGGTGTAGCCGTTTTTGAGTTACACTCTAATAACTGACATATATTTACCAATCTTGATGATATAGCCGTTGACAATGAATGACAATCAATCCCGTAGCAAAGGTCACTAAAAAAACATATGTTTGCCAGTGTAGCCAAAATAAAATATTTTTGCACTCCAGCGAGTGAGATCATATAGAAGTTAGAACACAATGAATAGTTAAAATAATTTATCTTTGTAAGTATCTCTATCGCGAATAGTAGACTTCGTCACATTTTCGGACTTTTTTTATATAGCTTATAGGCTAACCTTTGACCACTATCTCACTTTGTCTTTGGACTAGGTTAATATACCAAAAATACATTCATTTCATAAAAAAATTTTGATGTAGTAATGTAACCCGAATAAATTTGTACTACTCTGTGTTGTGTAAACTACAAATAACTAGATACACCACGGTACTTACGTATAAAAAAAACCTTTTATATAAACTCAATATAAAAAGCAGTTAAATAATTTCCCTTAACAGTTTTATGCCACAACACAATGTACCCAGGCACAATATGTGTACACCTGTTAGTTCAGCAAAGTTAAGAAGATCATCAATATTTATGAAACCGCCGCTTTTTTGCTATCTTTCGAATTTGGTCGGATAACCAGAAATCTCGCTGTTGCTTTAGTTTTTTCTTCATATCTTCTTTAATATTTTACATATGAAGCTTTTCAGTATATATATTTCATTAAACGCACTAATTTTTGGTTAACACCGAAACATGTTAAGTTAATTCTATTTCTTGCATTTTGATATCTAACTATGACACTGTCGGTTGCGACTTATATTGATATTATTGATAAATGCGTGTATATTTTGTCTAATAAGTTTACTTTTTATGAATGGAATAACAAGAAGAACCAAATACCGTTTTTAGTGAGTACAACCGTTTGTTCGCTTTAGCGCTAGATATATTTTTTTTATTGCATAATTACATAAAAATGGTACAGAATTTTGAAAACCTAATGGTGTCACAAATAAGCACAAATTAAGAGCTACTAATATACTTTTATTGTACTGTTGCACAATTAATGGTTTTCGAGAAAACTGATTTTGCTAAACGTTACTCCAGCAGGAAATGAAATATCTCGAAAACCTTACGACGCACAAATTTAATTTGTGGCGCAGATTTACGCACAAATATAAGCTATCTTTAATATACTTAATTTTTCTTTCCGATCATTCGATTAAAATTTTCCTCCTGGAACAACGTTACTCCAGCAGAATTGGTTTTTCCTTTTTTTTAACAAAACGGCAAAGTGCACAAATGTTTTATTAGGTGCACATTTACAGCGTATAACGCACTAATTATTTGTAGATCTCAATTTATTCCAGAAGTGATTTTCTTGCTGGGGTAATGCACACGTATGTAATGACTCGTCAACCGAACTTCTGGTTTGTTTAAAGAGCAACAACAAGTGCGAATTAACAGTTGTTGGGGAGTGGATGGAATGAGTCGAGATTGACGTACAATCGTCTAATATTTATTCACGAGGTGCACGTGGAGGGAGAGAGGAAGTAGTGCCATGTTACGCCTCTTTACTATCAATATATTTTGCTAATACCTGGTATTTAATGCACTAATTTTTTTGCAGAACAATATTGTTTCAAGTAAGTACATAATCCCATTTAACGTCGATAACAGTGGGTGCACCTGCTAAGATAATACCTACTTAATGATGTTATCTATGTTGACCTTTGACTGTTAAGTAATTTAGTACCTACCTACTAAGTCAAAGTCTTATCGAAATTTCCACTGGATGCCGTCATGTTACATAAGTCAAATAGCATAAGGTCACTTGTACATCAACATAGTAGTTCTACAAGCTTAGATCGTATCACGCGTGTCTCACTCACCATGCACGTATGTTGCTAGCCGATACGCATGGCTACAGCATTTGCACTGCAATTTAACCTTTCTCTCTATCTATCTGTGTTTAACTGCTATGGTCTTCTGCTACTAAGTGCATTCGTACTAATACCAAATTTCAAGAAAATAGAAAAAACTTTGCTGAAATGACAAATGCTCAATTTCTGGCATTCATTTTGGATACAACACAAAACCTGCAAAAATTTACCAACTTTTGTTAAAGGAATTTGATGATTATAATGTAATAGTTATGTAGGTACATAAAGTAGGAAATAAAAATCTGCGAGTCCTTTTTGGGGTTTATATCAATATCCAATAGTAGTGCAGATAGACATAAAACTGAAAATATAAATACTGTAAAAGAAAATTGCTCAAATGTAGAGAGAAGTCAGCAGAGTAACGATGGAGCAAATGTTATGTCGGATCTATTGGAGGATTACAAGCCCTTATAAAATAACATGCCCCAATTGCCGATTATGGTCATTGTGCGGCACACATACTTTTTTTGATAATATGATAAATATAAGTTTATATCAATAACCAACAGTAGTGCAGATAGACATAAAACTGAAAATATAAATACTGTAAAAGAAAATTGCTCAAATGTAGAGAGAAGTCAGCAGAGTAACGATGGAGCAAATGTTATGTCGGATCTATTGGAGAATTACAAGCCCTTATAAAATAACATGCCCCAATTGCCGATTATGGTCATTGTGCGGCACACATACTTTTTTTGATAATATGATAAATATAAGTTCATTTTTGGCAATACAAAAAACGGTAAATACTGAGTAACTACAAATATGAAAAGTATAAATCTAAATTAAAAAGGTATGTCCTATACTAGAATATAGTCTTCAAGAAACGACAGTTTATCAGTTATAAGGTAAGGAAAACTTTCAACCATCTAAATTATTCCACTAAAATATCGAAAGTCTTTATAGCAGTGATAGCCGCAATGCCGCAAGTCCATAATTCAATCCCATCAATACCACAGCCAGCTTGAGCTTCATCGTATGGTGGAAAGGCATTTTGCGAATGCTCGCCTGGCTAGCCACCACCCTCAAGTAGAAAATCGGTCGCCAAGCACCTAACAGTGTGTTCCGGCAGCAGCCCTTGAGAGCCAGTAAATTACAGGCTCATGAGACTTAACATTAGAACTATATATAATTATAATAACTTTATGTCTCAAGGTGTACGGCGCAGTGCAGTTCACTTGTGTGGCCCTCGTGCGTGTTTAATCATAATCCCATAAAAAATGTGTGACGTGAATTTAAAATAAACAATTTCAGAGCTAGGTGCTTTCCACCTCTTTTTCTTCACTATTTGTAATAACCAACCCTGTTTCTATAACTACGCCGCATGAAAATAATGTGACTTACAGAAAGCTAGTATTTACTAAGTAATCGATTGAGTAGACTAAGCAAAATAAAAAAAACATAATTCATTCCATGATTTGCTTAACGAGTCCAAATATCTGGAAATTACAAAATATTTTCAAAAATGTTGTAATATTCAGAAAAATAATTTAATTAAGGACGAGAATTTCTAGGCTAGCCCTGAACAACATCTTCGACCACATCATCACTTACCATCAGGTGAGATAGTGGTCAAAAGGCTAGCCTATCGGCAATAAAAAAAAAAATAAAAAAAAAAAGAGAAAATTTTCATACCCGGAATTGTACTTCAAAGTTAGAGTGTACTAATAACGCTGTTTAGATATATTAATAGTATACATTACTGCAGCGGCCAGCAAAGAAGGCATTGATGGATGAACGTGTAAATGTGGGCCGAGACACACATACGTAAGTCCATCAATGCCTAGTTGTGGCCAAGGCTTGTATAGTGCTTTTCTCAAATAATGCGCGGAAATTAAAACAAAGTAGTACCTAAACAGATTTTTTTATTTGAAGATACAGTTGTTAAATGTACAATTTATGAATTTTAAAGTGGACTTTCCGAGGATTATGTTGGTTTGGGATAATTCTAAAGAGGTGAAGAATTTCAGGTGGCGTTGAATTAAGATCATCACACTCATTGTCTTCACTTGAACTCATTTTGTCGAAACAATTACTTTTCAAAATCAATGACTATCAACGAACAACAATAAAATTGCCCGCGTTAAAGTGTTCATTTGTTTTTTTTTTCAATAAACAGCGTTCTATTTGCAAGCCAGATCGAAATTTAAATAAAACCTTTGATAAGTTACCTCCTTGGTTGCCATGCTTCGAAGTAAAACATCGTTCCATTTTTAATTACACGACAGACATGAGTTTACTATGCAATTTATTTGGCCGCTAGACACGACAGATATAGATTTTCATACATTTTTTGCCGGCCGCTGCGCGCTTGTATTTGGCCAGTACAGCAATTTCGATTTATCTCGAAGAAGATTGTCAAAATAATGCTCACATTTCCTAGCATGTTTGAGAAAATTCTTATACTAATCAAAGTTTTGGAGCCTTTGTAGTTTGCCTAGCAATTAATACCATGTAATACTTTCGACACGGTAATATTCTAATATTATATAGGATAACATTACCGTTCTTTCGAAGTGCTACATCCGGAGGAACATCTTTGTCAATAAATCTTTATAATAAAAGATGCCGGAAAATTGGAAAATTGTCTGCTAAATACCTACAGTAAAGACACGTCAGTTGATTTGTGTGCATGATTTATTTTTTTATACTTTCTGTTTTGGATCCTTCAGGTTACAGTCAAGTGACACATAAGAGATCTCAAAGTCGCAACGACGAAATGCAACAACTGAATGAAGTTCTTTAAAATTAAAACGACAAAAAACTTAGTACATTTATGAGACAGGAACGGTTATTAGCTTTGCCACTATTGTATAAAGAGGAAGAAAATAAAGAAAATTAAACCATCTTCACCAGATGTAGATGATTAAATTTAAGTTGGCTGAGGAGAGAATGGCGATAAAGTCTACATTACTAAATACACATAAACTTGGCTTCTAGGAACTTTTATTGTATTTAAGTAATAAATAACTTATATGTAATTATTTTAATGCAATTCGAACGTTTTAGTTTATTTTGTGAAAATTCTTTACCCTTCATTTGGGTACAATACACAAATTGGGTACAAATTGTGGGCCCGTCTAAGGCAAGTACGTTTTCTATCTAAGTGCCATCGTTACTCTTATTCATTTCGGCCATGAACTCATCACAGATGACAAAGCCTTTGAAAGAACATAAAAATTAACTGAGTTCTAATTGAAGCCAGCTTCCTAATCAATGGGAGATGGATGAGATGAGGCATGTGTATTCAACATACGATCACAAGCATGGTTCGTGTTAGGAAATTCGCATGGGGACCTACGTGTCTGTCTGTATGATGAGCCAGTTCACCCAGTGACGTCACGTGACGTGGTCTTACTATCGCGCCACTTTGATATCCAATCCACAGTGCCGATGCCGGCGCGCAGAGCGGCTTGACTCGACTTCGTCGCTAAAAACGTCCCAAGTACCACCACGCTGCTCGGTGCCGTAGATAGAAAGGTCCACAGTCCGGCGTCCGACACGTGAACCTATCGGCTGCGTAGCCGACTCGGCGTAATTCATCAAGATAAGAATTACATTTAAAAATATTCGCGAGTATATAAAACTGTAAACATCGTTTTATCTGGCATTCAAACGTTGAAGTTGTGTTAACTTAACGTCCAGTTATTGATTGACTGAATTACTGAGTGGTTTTTATTCATTTTGGATACCTCATTTTCTCTAATATTGGTAAGTATTTACATAATTAAACTATACTTTTTTAATTACCTAATTCATTTGATTATTATTACAAGTAGGTATTGTGCTATTTTGTTTGTACTGTAACAAAGAGTGATGTAGTTCTTACATCGAATTTAACTACATACATGAGTTGTAGTAGGTATGCATTAGTAAAATTGGCTGTTGTTTGCTGCTGCTACGTAGGTACCTACCTACCTAGCCGGCACGAAATTGAGGTCAAAGAAAGGACTTCGCGCATCGCACTTTTTGTTTTGTTGTTATTAGAATTTTGATCGAGCTTATCGAACGGCATGTCGATTCTATAATTTACTTACAATATTTTTAGTTAATATAATTATTACTAATTTACCACAATTAGTTTATTTTTTGGTTGACAGTTTTAGATTGCATGCATACTCTAATATCTAAAACTCCTTACATAATAAGTACCTACTTATGTAGGTATTTAAGTAGGTAAGTAGAGTTTAAATCTTGATATTCTAACGAATTGGAAAATATAGGCATTTGTCTATAAATTACTTTTTACTAACTTATAGGTAGGTAGGTACCTACCTACATAACTTTAAAGAGAAGTGACTTCTACTTTTTATAAGCTAGGTGGTAGGTAGGTACTTTGATTTAGGTATATCCATGCACGTGTCGATGTTTTTTTAGAGTAAGTAAGCTTATGAGAATCCTAGAGGTAAATGTGGGCGTCAGAATGCCTGTGTGCTCTTAGGCCCTACTCGTGGATAAATCAATAACGTAACTTTATTATTGAAAGACCTTAGTTTACTCAGTATGAAGATGTCTTCTCCATCGCCTTGGCTACTCAACTCAATATTGCTGTTGCCGATAACATTTCCATGGCAACACAACATGGCGGCCACAAATCAGCGACTACGAATTTTCTCATTGCTGTTGTTAACCCACCTCACGTGGGGTCGGCACATTAATTATTGTTCCATGGAATGATCACTTGTATCTTATGTCTATGGATCACTGTTATGAACCTAAGTAGGAAGATATTATGACTTATGATATTATAATGAGGTAAGTATTGCTTAACTATACCTATTCTATTATGGTGTGAAGAGGTACCTACTTAAGAAATTTTTCAAACATTCGAAGACGTTAATCAACGCAACTCTAGAAACAAAAATAGGTTGGCGCTTCCGAAGTCTAAGCTAAAGATGCACAGTACAAGTACCTACCTATACAATGTGTATAAAAAATTATAACCACTTAGGTACCTCAGGATCTAAAAGATATTGTTAAAGATCCGCATTTTCAAGCAATTATAGTTATATCTCACTAATAAATGCTACTATTCACTGTAATAATTTTTTAACGATAGACATAAAAAATAAATCTCACTCGGTCTCTCTAGCCTAAATATCAATAACTTATTTGTTATTTATTAAGTCACTCTGTAGCGCCCACCAGGGTCCAAATTGTTACCTCGCATTATTTTATATTTTTAAGATCTCCATTTTATATCTAGGTACATTGTGGAAGCAGAATTAAATGAATATGAATAGAAGGTGGAAAGATTAAGCAGCTAATGAGCTTATTGGACGTCCAGATTAGTTTTTTTTTTATATCTGATAGGCTAGCTTTTGACCACTATCTCACCTTATGGTAAGTCATGATGTGGTCGAAGATGTTGTTCAGGCTTGCCTAGAATGACTGACTCTCAAGGACAGCTGCCGGAATACACCGTTAGGTGCTTGGCGACAGATTTTCTACTTGAAGGTGGTAGCTAGCGCCGCCAGGAGAGCATTCGCAAAATGTCCTACCACCACGCAAAAGTCTAGTCATTAGCCTTGTCACCTACTCAATACCTAATTCAACGTTTCTTGATATCTAGGTAGGTATTTGGATGACGGAATCTTAGAAGGCGATGTTAACATTGGAGGTAAGTATGACTCGGTATTCTTAAATGATGACGATTTTCTTGAATTTTTTTAGATAATTGTCCGACTAGTTTTGACTTCCGATTATTTATTTAATTTTATTTATTTATTTATTTTTATTTACACTAATGATATTGTACACAAAATTATTCATAACAATTATGAATGAATGAAGTGCACAATTTAAAATTTAAATAAGAATAATAATGTCAAATCAAAGTTAATGTCAAAAAATAATAATAATGGTCAGTAATAATAAACAATAATTACACATAGCTTAACTGATATGTCAACATTAAATCTACTACTTATAAACTATGACTGTATGATTAAAGTATGGTAGTACCTACGCTTGTTTAATGTAATAAATACATTTAATTAAATAAAATAAAGTATACCTTGCTGTCAAATTGTCCATTGAATTTCCCGCCATTACATCCTTAATGATATTATCCACCAGGCTGTTACCAGCGCCAAAGTTATAGCTATTTTGAACCGATTGGTCTAATGCGTGACGATGATGGTAAATACCTACCGGAATCCTAGGGGTTAAACGAAGCGCTAGCTAGGGCGATAAGCGTCAACCCCGGCCTGCCACCAGTGCAGCTGCGTGGAAGACACCGCCGAGCATGCACTGGAGGCATGCCCAGGAGGAGCGGGACCGCGGCGATCCCTGATCGCGGTTGTGGGTTCCGACCTCTCCTTGCCGGCCATCATCATAAAGATGGTCGGTAACGAGAGGTCGTGGAAGCGGTGCATGGCCTCGTTCTGCGAGACGATTGTCTCTCAGAGGGAGGTGGAGGAGTGGGAAAGAGAGCGAGATGCTCTCTGTCTGCCGCTCGGCAGAGCGCGGACACGGAGGCGAGCCGCTCGTGCTCGCACTCCGGCACTTATTCCCAGAGGCTGGGCCCTTTCAATCGGGTAGCGACGTCGATGGGGGCTGTGGAATGAGAGCGCGAGTGACCCCGCAAAACCTGTCACTAATCGATGACGACGGAACACCATGAGGTTTTAGTCGGTAGTGGGTCCCTATTGACCCTGAGCCCGACATAACTACCTGCTCCCCGGCAGGTGTGTATACGTAAATGCATTTTCCTCATGACAATAAAAAAAAAAGGCCGATAAGCGTGCTTGATCAAAAGGCTGGGTAGGTCTGGCTGCCTACCTACAGGGCTCAACGAATATCAATCCAATAACGGGGCAACTATTAGATGACTAGATCATTTGGACTACCCGTAGGCCTGCAAAGGCCGGTTCACAGATTACATAGTCCTCTGGCCGGTTGTCTATATGCTTAATTGTAGTAGCTGTAGTGTTGCTTAGAATCTGTATGAAGGCATAATATAGGCCGCGCCGCGTCGCAGCGCCGCGCCGGTAGCAAAAAAGAATTTGATGACCATGTTTGTGTCAATGTCACCCGTAGGTAAATCACATGCTAGGAGGAAGTATAGCTATTCCTCCTGGGTCACATCGAAGAAAAATAAATGAAACGACCTACATCAGTATTCTTTAAACGTATGTAGCGGTGAAGTATTAAAATTGTAAGGCGTTGGTAGGTATAGCCTGCTGGTAGCCAAAATAATACCCGCAAATTTTAATGTTAAACGATCACATTGGGCGTTCGTTTTAGGATGTTCTAGGTGAAAATCACGTTATAAACGTGATGTTTTCTTACGCAGTTTGAAAAGCTTTAACAACAATTTAGCCAAATAGTATTTTTGACCCATGTCTGATGATAGGTCTTTAGTGATCTTTTTTTGATAACAGTTGAACTTAATATTGAAATAATAATGGAAGAAATTATAGCACTGATGTGTTTCACAGTAAATTGTAAAATGTGTTATATACCTCGTTTTGACCGATTTGGGTCAAATCATCCCAATATTAACAAAAGATTCTTCCCGACCACCTTGTTATGAATTACTATTTTGAGTTTGCTTTAAACGCTATCGTATCAAATCGAACGCACTACAGTAAGGTCAAGTAGCAAGTTTTGGATTGTCAATGTCAATGTCTCCGATAAAGGCGAAAACGAATATTCTTTTTCGTCCGCTAAAATCGAAAATAACTTTCTGAGATTTCTGAGAACGTACAAAAATAAAACTTCCTTTGCAATCTTCCTTCCCAATTTTTTTAATTTATACAAAAAAACTTGCAATGGATTTCGAGAGCGAACTTGTGGATTGTACGCAAAGGTGCTATCTAAGTTCTAAACAAACGGGGGATATGAAAAGAATCTAGCTAAAGTAGGTATTGATTTAATGATAACTTTGTTTACAGTGTGAAAAAGCGTAACAAAATGGCTCCAAATGCGTCGGATGTCAATGGGGTGTTGTTTGAAAATGATGCTATGACTCCTGACATGGCACTTCCTTCCCCTCCAATTCAGCAAGCCGACAACCAACCTAAACAACTGGTGTGGAGAAACATCCTACTGTTTGCATATCTTCACATTGCAGCATTATACGGAGGATATCTCTTCCTGGTCTCCGCGAAATGGCAGACAGATGTTTTTGGTAAGCCCATTTTTATACACATTTTCTAGAAAATACTATAATATTATCCCTAAAGAGTAGTTATGAATTAAAGTGCAGCTCAGAAACATTAGAACATCACCAAGAAAGTGATACTTTTATAATTAGAGCAACAATAGTAGTGATAAGATAAAACTATTGTTAGATTAAAAGATTTAACTATCTAAGCAGGTACATGCAATGAAGAGAGCTGATAGTGTACCTACTATTTTGTCTAATTATATTTATCTTCTATATATATTGGACACATCAGTTAGTATAGTCTATCAGTAACAAATGACACAGTTTATTTTTGATATTTTATCAACTCTTATCATTGAGTTATGATAAATTATTATAATAACATTGTTATGGCACAAAGTTTGTTATTGGTACTATCAAAATCTTCTAATTGATTATGTAGTTCTAGATGAGCATCCCTATCTTCATATACTCCATGACGAAAAAGCCTTTGTTAAATCTTTTCTGCAATGATGAGTTTGGAAATGCAAAGCCAATGGCTAACTTATAATAGGTGAATTTTGTATCCCTCTGGCGTTTATGTGGCGACCTTGATATACAATTGGTCAACTGCCTTATTAAAATTCTATCTAAACACCTTTCAGATGACCCTCCAAGACTAATGTACAGATATTTATATCTATATTACTGTCCAGATTTTTTATACACTCATAATGTCAGACATACTCTCAAGAAATGCTATGGATAATTATTATTATAATGCATATATGCATAGAATTTAATCACTCATAATTAACTGAAAATCATTTCAATTCATTATGTGTGATTCAAATGTTTCCAAAATTAAATCTCATATTGCATACTTAATATAAAGTGGTCACATATGCTTTATAAACATTTGCATAATGTTATACTTATTTATCAATTATACTTAAAATCCTCATATATTATTTAATTTTAATATGTAGGTGGTAGTGAAAAATTATTATTTATCAATTGCTAATACTATCATCCCTACGGTTCATCAAATTTAGAATATTGTTAATACCTCACTTTTTGTAACCAATGCACTATGTAAATCAAGTTAGAATAGTTTTTTATAAATGTTATAATATACAAGTTACTCACCATTATAGGCTTGATCAAGAGAGTAATTCTTGGTTTCTGTAACGGTAGATCTATGTGACATTAGCTGATTTACTGAATAAAAACTCTTCATCTACAGTTTGTATGAATTATTATAAATTTTGCGCTTCTCTTTCATTAAGCAAATTCCTGCTCACTTACTATTTATTTTTTTATATAAGTAATGAGACACATACTATTAGCATCAGACCCGGATTTGGGCATTTACAAATAAAATGCAATTGTTATCATTATTTATGATGTGCAAAGATTAAGGGACTCAAGAAATATTATACAAAACCAATGATATCATTCCTTACCTGTTATTATTTCATTTTTTACAGCCTACATTCTGTATGTGATGTCTGGACTGGGTATCACCGCAGGTGCTCATCGTCTCTGGGCTCACAAGTCATACAAAGCAAAATGGCCTTTGAGAGTCATCCTGGTGATCTTTAATACTATTGCCTTCCAGGTAAATATATTAAAATATTCATGTTCTTTTAGTATTGTATATAAAAAATTTTTTGTCCATAATGATTTCTGTTAACATTTTTTTGTCCATAAAAACTTTTTTCCTGCTCTCCTGATTCATAAAATATATTTTTTATCTTAAGTAGAAAATTGCTGAGCAAATCTTCTACATGTCATTGTAGAAGATTTGCTCTTCACATTGTGTTGTTATGACGATACTGGCATGCATTTTTGTAAAAAGTCCCTAAATATAACTGATACACAAAAAAACTTTTTTTTTTTTTTTATGCCTGGTTGGTTAGCCTTTGACCACTATCTCACCTGATGGTAAGTGATGATGTGGTCGAGGATGTTGTTCAGACTAACCTAGAGTAACTGGCTCTCAAGGACAGCTGCCGGAACACACCGTTAGGTGCTTGGCGACAGATTTTCAACTTGAGGGTGGTAGCTAGCCAGGCGGGCATTTGCAAAGTGCCCTACCACCATGCTGTAACGACTACTATCCTAAGACAACAACCGGGACCGACGGCTTAACGTGCCCTCCGAAGCACGGAAGCGCTCAGTAGTAATGCCCAACCAGCGGTCACCCATCCAAGTCATGACCGCGGCGGACGTTGCTTAACTTTGCTGATCGATTCAGAATGGCTAAGCAAACTTGGCTACGAGCGAAAAAATGTGGAACGCTTCACGATTTTGCGTGTCATCCTTGCAACTTCTACATGCAATTTATTTTACCTTCTAGCAGTACATAAAAATATAATAATTATTATAAAAATATAATTATACTATTGTACAATAAAACAAGATAAAATAGTAAAAAAGTTCTGAGACAGTTTGGGCTTAAGGCCAAGTTAAACAGGTTTTAAGCAAAATATATTCAATTTGAAGCAGAAAGTTAATTGTATTTTAATCTTGATGATATTATCTAAGGGTAAGTTGTCTCAAAACCGGTTTCTTTAAAGTTTTCTCAATTGAATAAAATTGCAAACTTGACTCTAAGTTAGAAAAATATCTTCATCATTTACATATGTAGAAAACCTTATAAAGCGAAAGAAGTTTACAATATTACAAAGAAGGTAAAAATTTTAAGAGGAGTGTTATCGAATCTGCAACCGTTTCTGCAGACAAACTAATTTAAGTTTAGTATTTTGTGTTAATAAGCTTTCTTGTATTAATCACGAAAACTGATAGTGATTTCACTGTTGCTGCCCCTTTCACTCCTACGCTGTCCTAGGCAAAATTGCGACATTTGTTAGCGTTTTAAGAATACAAGGTCTGTTTAGTATCCACCTATTGGATATAAAAGACAACTCGGGGAAAAATGCGCAATGCCACAACTCACGTAGATTTAAGATGAATGTTCCCTACCAAAACGCCCTGATTATAAAGAAGCGGGTACATACTACCTAAGAGCGCATTCTCAAGGAGGGTTGGTGTTTGGCCTGCCCTAAAATTAAATCTAAAATTTCTTGTGTTGTAAGCAAAGAGATAGTTGCTGATATGTTCTTGTTTTGTCTTTTTGTATTGTTAGAAAAGACGTCAAGACATATATTGACCCCAGTTTAGTGGGATAGTGGTAGATGATGATATCAGATTTTTTTGTAGAACAGTAATCAGTTTTATATAATGGTTATGCATAAGCACACTCGTAAATACATTTTCTACTTGTTTAATAACCATGAAAAATTGCAGTTAATGTTGAATTAGTAGCATTAGGGAAAGACTTGCATGCTCTGCCCTGCGTAATATATATATTAGTCACATTTTACGTAAATACCTATTATACGTCATACGGCGGGTTGTCATATTATTTTATAGTGGTAGGAAAATTTACGTGATTTTCAAAATATTTGTGTCGGGAAATTCAATATTATGAAAAGTATTTTTTTGTGCTTGTACCTAGTTTTGGTAATCAGTCTACATGATTATATTGGCGAGTTTTAAATATCGTATTATCTTGAAAACTTATTGAAAACCAATGTACCTAAATCCATAAGTAACCCCTAACAGCAAAAAAAAAACTGTCGCCAAGCATCTGACGTTGTATTCCGGCAGCAGTCCTTGAGAGCCAGTGAAACATTTGCACATGAGACTTAACAATTATGTCTCAAGGGCGCAGTGCACACGAATTGCACTTGTGACGAAATGCATCTGTTATATGCAGAGGTTAGTCCTTGTCCTGTCACAATAACATTAAAAAAATAATGATCGATGCAATTTTGCTTACGATGACACCAATTTTCATATTACTTTTGTCACTCTACTTGGGGTAGCTCAATAAACACATCAATGGCTTCTTCGCGGGTCGAAAATCGTTGGCCACATAAATTATTCTTCAAGCTTGGAAATAAAAAAGTCTATGGGTGACAAATCGGGGATATACGGCGGATTACCCGTCAATTCGATCTTTTGACCGTTCAAATACTGAATTGTTTAGGCTGACAACTATCATTGTCATGGTGAATAATGATTGTGCGTGGCCGATTGCCGGTTATTATTTCTTCAAAGACTGCTGGCAAACAAATTGTCGTGTACCACAGTCATGTTCATTTATACCAAAAAACAAGCGACCATTTGCTTCAAAGTACTTTTTGCACGAACAACTTTTGTTAGGTTTGGTTAAATATGGAACACCCACACCGTTGACTGATGTTTCGTTTCGGGGTTATACACATAGATCCCAGATTCATCACCTGCGAAGATATGATAAACAAATTTTGACGAACCACGGTTGTATATTTTAAACATTTTTTCGCACCAATCGACACGAGCCTGTTTTTAATCAATTCTAAAGTTGTGTGGTAATAGTATATTCTGATACAAGTGAGCTAAGTTGCTCATTATACACGAGGCTGTGGGTTGCAGCCCAAGCCGTAGGCGAGGTCGTAAATTAGCCGAGTGTATAATGAGCAAGTTGCTCACGAGTTTAAACCCCCATTTTCAAAACCCTTGCGAGGAAATAAAATATATTTTACACAAATGTGATACAAACAACTAACAAAAAGTATGGAAAATAGTGCGCAAGTTTTTTTTTTTGCGCGCGGCTAATGTTTGGTGATTGATTACATATAAACCTCTTTGTTGTTACCAATCTATATTACCCGGTTAAATTGAAAATGCTCTGTTTACTCGCATATAATTTGCAGTTAGGTACTAACTTAACTTTTTAGGGATAAATTACCCGGTTAAATTGAAAATGCACTATTTACTCGCATAAAATTTGCAGTTAGGTACTAACTTAACTTTGTAGGGATAATTCTATTACGCACTAGTGTATAATATTATTTTATTATGCACGAGGGTGTTATAGTTCGGTTTATGGCCTTAATATGATAAAGCTCACTTTACGAGCAAGGGTTTTGAACAATATTTTTTTTACATCCAAATGTTAATGTGATATATTATATAGGTATGCTTGTCATGCTTATGTGCAGGGACGTCTCTATGTCGCAATATGTAACAATTTACATTGTTACCTCGCGCACAGCAGCGATGTATTGTGGTACAACAACCGATTTACGGCGACCTTTTGTAAGTTAGTCGAACCTGTGATAACATAGTGATAGTCGATGGTGCTTCATCCCTAAAAGTGAGTTGATCGATACACTATTTTTGAGTCAAAGATTACCCATGCTGAAATACCGTAACAAATCATAGCACGAAAATTTTTACGAGTTAAATCTATGGTGATGATCGACACGAAACTTTTAAAATGGCGCCAAAAAGATAATAGAGAAACAAACTGTATTCTACAGGCAATAAGTTCCATTTTCAAATGTAGTTATTACTTTTTAAATACTGTATATTTAAGAGGCCAGTTCTATGTATCTGGATACATAAATAGCAGCCCATGTACGTTGTCTCATTTATGCAAATTCAATTGTACCATAATAAATGCGACATGCATGAGCCATCCTGTTTACAAGATAAATCGTCATTGTATCAGTCTAGCTACTCGGAGTCCTGAACATACTTCGTCATATTAGGCTCTATTAGTTATTGACATTAATTTAATATCATTTTCGTCTACAGATTATTTTATTAGAGATTTAGGAGCTCTTAGCTGCATTGGCACTTGAGCTTTTTGCAGCCATATTTATTGGAGAAAAACTCAACTGTACAAAATTTTAAGTCGGAGGATTTAAAAAACACGTGTTTTTTGTTTGCTAAATTAACAGGTTTTTCATTTTATTTTACTTCTAGTAAAATTAACGTTAGTGAAATATAATATGTTGTGTTTCGTTGATAGCAATCAAAGATGCTGAGGTACTTGAGCGAATTTGCAAGTAACGTAATATTAGGTACGTAAATGGACAGTTGGGAAAAACCATGTAAATTATAAATATCCCAAAACAATATATGTGTATTATACTCATATGTCGTACAAGTATTTTTTAGTATTTATTATACAAATACATAATTCGATAGGTAGTATTTTAAAAAAAGAACCGTTTTTATAACTTGTTGTCCAAATTTTTCAGTTTCTTACAGTTTATAAGTCGGTCATATTTCGTACTAATACTGTGAATGCTAAAGTAAGCATGTGTGTTTGTGTTTTTTGTGGCCACTTTCGTAAAAACTAAAATAGGTACATTTTAATTCCATAGGTTGTTGACTAAGATATAGGACACACTTTATCCCTGTTTACAGAGCAGTTTGCAAAGGAGTGTGATATATATTTCATAGTGAGCGAAGCCGCAGGCGGAAGCTAGTTAAAGTACCTGAAGTAACGTACTTACGTAAAAATTTAATTCTCTTCATAGCTCAGTCAAGACACACATTTTGTGAGTCGCTGGTCGTGCGTGCTATTTGAATGCGTTTTGTTACCTTTTGAATAAACTTAAAACTTTGCTCAGCTCTATCCCAAAACTTTTAGACTTTAGTTGGTGGTGATAATCTTGAAGTATTTTCACTTTGTGCGTTAATTTTTAGTGTATTTTCACCCACACCATATAAAGTCTAAAATGCCTGCCTGGCACTTCAGGATTTTAAAACAAAATATAATTTTGATAAACTGTACTGTAACTGTAAACATCATATGTAATGATTTTGTATTCCTTTTTGTTTTTCTTTCGATACATAGTTATAATATATATAGAAACCTACGAATATTTATTTTATATTCCTAAGGATGAACAATTTTATTTTACTTTTACATTATACAGGGCGTCCCTTTATACCTAGAGATAGTCTCTCTGGGATAACTTCATTTATCCTACCGCAGTCAGCGGAATGCTTACCTACATCATAGGAACGGATATTGTTAAATCTTGTACCCAGGCTAGATTGCTTACGTCCATTAATTGTCCAAATTATAGCTATTGAACGATGCAAACTACATACCATCAGCTATAATTTAAAAACCATTATAACAGTGAAACCTACTTTATGGACATCCCGCTAGGCTACTCTTGCAGCCTATGTATATTGATAGATATTATATTCCATGATTTCTGCTTAAAACGTTAGTACATATTATATTAAATATTGGATAGGAAAAAATAAACTATTAGAGTATTATTTTTATTAAATCAATGGTCACAAGCGGCTAACACCCATTCTTTGTGGCGCTCTAATGGGGGAGGCCTTTGTTCAACAGTGGACGTCTTCCGGCTGATGATGATGAAGTTCGAACTTCTGTTCAGATAGATAATTAGTATTTCTCGCAAAAATATTTTCAGTAACTCTCCGACGTTTTGCACCGCTCCTGGTAATAGGATCGCTCTTTATTACATGGGGAACAAAAATTAAGTGGCGAAAAGTGGGCTCTTAGAAACATCTGCCTGCCTCTTGTGGGATATACAAGATTCGCGATGTAAACAACAGTGGCGAAATATTATAATAGGAGTGACTATATATTTTTTACAAAACTAATTGTTTTGTTAATGTAATGAAAACAAAAGTAGAGAAGCATTGCCTCCATTATTAAATTTCGTGAACAAAGAGCTCGTTATCATAAATTAAATTGATATCGTGACCACGAGGCTGTCCAGTGTTCTACGACAAGTATTATAACACAAACGACAATTAACCATATTACTAATTCTATACGCTTTTACTCTGTCCGTCGTTAAAGGGATGAGAGTGTTGAACTTATTAGCAAACGTATTATTATATTTGTACACCTTACTTCTGTATGAATCATAGTTACGCCATATTCGCGGTGACGAGATTCTCCGCGAGTTGACATATTAATATATCGATGTGGCGGTAGTTTCAAATTTAATCAATCTTAGGTTTATTTTGTTTTATTTATACATTACAACAGTCCCTCAGATTACTACCACTTGGATATATTTTGATTTATAAAATGTAACGGTTTAAATTTTCACAGAATTATTACTTAATACAGCGAATATCCTAACAAATATTATGAAAAAGTTATAAATTAAGGGGGATTATACAAGAAACATGTATATTTAAAAAATTTTTTCTACTCTATTGTAAAAAAGGTTAGGTAGGATACATACCAGTGTGATTATAGCGCAATCTTGAAAGTAAAACAATAAATAATATTAGTGGTGGGAGCTAGTGTTCAAAGTTGAAGTCTAATATTAACGATTAAATAATTTTACATGTTCATTAGCACCTATAAGTAGATTGTTACCAAAGGGTCTGGCAAATAAACGATATTAATAACGCGCTAAGAATAAAAAAACGTTATGAATGTACACGAAACAAGTAAATTGAGTTTTTTTTATGTGATTTTGTCGGAACTAGCACGAGGTCTGTCACCTGATGTTAAGCGGATTGGATTAACCTCTGCCTATAACAAATCCATTTCGTCATGTGACGAATTGCACTGCGCCCGTCACATTGAGACATACAGTTTTTAAGTCTCATGTGCCTGTAATTTTTCTGGCTCTCAAGGACTGCTGCCGGAACACACTCTTAAGTGCTTGGCGACAGATTTTCTAGAGGGTGGTAGCTATATTGTGAATGTGTGTGTGTGTTGGCTGCGTAACGCAAAACCTCGGTGTGCGAGCCCTATGTATTGTTATTAAGATTTTTTTTTTATTATTATTATTAGAAAGTTAAGTTAGAAAATTAAAAAAAGCCATATATAAAACTTGTATATATTTTACATCATTTTCATCTCGACGCGACGACTTTTCAATTAAATAGTTTAAAGCCAAATATTTGTCGTAGAATTACGAGTCTAAAAGTAGGTATTATTTTTTAATGAATAATAATCTGACGCTGACAGGAATAGTTAATGCTCGTAAGGTACATATTAGGTCAAAGGATGTGGTTATATGGAACCTTGGGTAAACCCATGTTTGTTGAAGTACCACATTTATTTCAATATTTGCATTGAAAAAACATTTGAGTGAAGTTCTGCGAAAACGATGATATTTTTTCGTCATATTTACGTATTTTTAAAGCATAAGGCGTGCGTCGGTTCAGTTTTGTGCGTCATCAACTTTTATTAGTTTACGTTTGTTTAGTAGAATTCGTTGATAGGTTTTTTTTAAATTGCTGATAGGTAAGCATTAAGAAAGGGAACACGTGGACGAAGATGTTAGGAGCCTGATCTAGACAGTTGCTTTAACACACTGTGATGTGAATTGCTTTGAAACTGATTCTACTTGACGGTGGTAGTTATTCAGGTAGCATTCGCAAAATATCCTACCACCTTGATGGATTTCATCTTAATAGCCTGACGGACGGCCAACATAGGTACTCGCTATATTACGAAATTATATCACCGTTTCAGGCAGCCCTGAGAAACACATTAGGCAAAATTGTCGTTGCCTAATAGACTTTTTTCTATTGTATTTTAATATGGGAGACGACAATAAAATAAATTTATAAATTGTGTTAAATTGATAAAAAAAAAAAGGAAAATCTAAAAAGAGTACGGACCCAGAGTCTGTAGTGCAAAACAATTAGCAATAAAAAAAAAATAGACCTTCTTTTTTATGGCTCGATTACATATTATTCGTAGGGCTCGACTCGTAGTAACGCTTCTTCGGTCAAATATAATATAACGTGTGAGATGTTTGCATGTTTTTATGTGTACCGGTGTTTCTCGAAGGAAGATTGGTGACGTACATAATGTCAAGTGTATTCCGAACTTTATTTGGAACAATGTACCCATCCAAATATCATGTTATATTATACGGTCATGGATAAGGAAAAAGACTGCTGCGGAAAAAATGATGCGTCGTTAGTTGGTCGAGGTCAGAATTATGAGAACTTGGGTTCTGAGATCCCTTGGTCTTAGAGGTCGGAGAGATCATATTTGGACTTTCTGATTCGACAAAGACATTCTTAGTAATATTTACAATTCTTTTACATGGTAGGTTAATGCCTAACAACCGAGCTTAATTGCTCGGTAGTTAGTAACACGCTCGCCTCCTATTACATCACATGAAATCCAATAGAAACTTTTTACGAAGTCTCTGTGTTTAGTAAAATATCTTCTCCTTCGTGATTACACAAGTGTAATATTCTTTTTTGTTTTTTAATTCGATTTAAATTTTGTTAACTTTAGGACTCTGCTCTTGATTGGGCCCGTGACCACCGCATGCACCACAAGTATTCCGAGACCGATGCGGATCCCCACAACGCGACCCGGGGCTTCTTCTTCTCGCACATCGGCTGGCTGCTGGTCAGGAAGCACCCGGAACTCAAGAAGAAGGGCAAGGGACTAGATCTAAGCGACCTCTATGCCGACCCCATTCTCCGTTTCCAGAAGAAGTAAGTTTCCAATGTTGCTTACATACATTAGTCTATCGTTTATTTAACACACCATTTTTATATAATTCTCTACTTGGATGTAGTTATACTCTTGCTTCTATACCCAATGCTGCGTATAATTAGGTTAAAAAGTAGCTTGTGTTTTTCCAGTACATAACTAATCTACATATACTCGTAGTACCTACCTACTAAATATCAAAATCAGCTCAGCCTTTGATGGTAATAAACTCTTTTGCGTTCGAAATATTAGTGAGATATAATTTCAATATTTCTAAACGTCAGATAAATAATATAACTAATGTAATAAATACATCCTATTGCAGCAATAATTATTATATAATACTAATTCTTCGCCGTGGATCTAATTCTCTTCCTGTGGAAATAAATACCAGAAAGTGGGAAAGCTATCTTCAAGAGGCTTGCCAAGGGTGAGGCAATTGAGGGAGGCTTTGTGTATCGGTGAACTTTTGCCGGCTGTTGATGATAATGATGATAGCAGCATGCTATTTACGATGCTGCTCATTCGCATTTACATGTTCTGCATCAGATAATAATATTTTTACCGAACTTAATTAATCCTAATTTAATACCCATAGAATATGAGTTGTTATGGCGGGTTCCATATCGTGTTAATATATAATCAATCTAGGTTACAAACTTTAAAGTAGAACAACAGATAATGAAATCCAGCAAGTAAAACTTGCACACCCGTCAGTGTTATCGTATGGTAAAAAAAATAGTTTTTCTTCAATTGTGTTAGTACAAAATGCCTGGTATCCGAGTTAGACTCGACATTGGTCAGTTTTTTCTTAATCGTCTTATATCTAATGGGGAGTATGGAACAGTCAATTTTTTTTTTATGTTATTGTGACTGAACTAGCTCGAGGCCCGACTAATGTTAAGCGGACTAACCTCTGCCTATAACAGATGCATTTCATCACAAGTCACGAATTGCACTGCGCCCGTCACCTTGAGACATAATTGTTAAGTCTCATATGTGCCTGTAATTTCACTGGCTCTCAAGGACTGCTGCCGGAACACACCGCACCTAAATGCTTGGCGACAGATTTTCTAGTTGACCTGCTGCGCGGTTATCATAATTTATATCGTTTAATTTTAATTATATAATTCTTCAATTATTTCAGATACTACCTGCTCCTGATGCCGCTCGCATGTTTCGTGATGCCGACTGTGGTCCCTGTATACTTTTGGGGTGAGACTTGGCTGAACGCATTTTTCGTGGCCGCCATGTTCCGCTACGCCTTCATCCTCAATGTCACGTGGCTCGTCAACTCCGCCGCCCACAAGTGGGGCGACAAACCCTACGACAAGAGCATCAAGCCCTCGGAAAACATGTCGGTGGCCCTCTTTGCACTCGGAGAAGGATTCCACAACTATCACCACACCTTCCCATGGGACTATAAAACCGCTGAACTCGGCAACCAGAAACTCAATTTCACCACCTCCTTCATCAACTTCTTCGCTAAACTCGGCTGGGCTTACGACATGAAGACCGTTTCTGATGAGATCGTACAGAACAGAGTTAAGAGGACCGGCGATGGCACTCACCATCTTTGGGGCTGGGGAGACAACATCATGCCGAAAGAAGATATCGCTGCTGCTATCAGAATCAACCCTAAGGACGACTAATATGGACGAAGAGTTTTAATTGTGAGTTAGAAACTCGAATTGCAGCTCAAATAATCAAAGCATTCTTGCTCTATTGTTAATAACAAAACGTTCTGCTTCCATTTTCATTACATTCTATTAAAATAGTTTTCTAAGAGATTCTTAGCGTAATTTTCACTTTTTTACTATACTTTCCTGCACGCAACTTTCTTATATTGCATAACTTTCTTTCGTGTCGTTGTATTAAGTAAATAAGTAAGTTTTCGCATAGATATGACATTCGTAGAATGATCCATCGCTTTGCTTCTTCTACTTCTAAATCGTTTCTTAGAGACGTGATAATTATAATGATTGTTAATGTTTTTGCGATGTGGAAGATTCGCAAAAAAAACACCTTCCTCAAACAGTGCTTTTTTTATTTATTTAATAAGCGTAATTTCGTTGCTGACGTAGCCAAGACACTTGATGCAATAGAGTTTAAAAGCATTGACGTAGATTTTTTGGCTATGAAGCTTCTCTTAAGGTTAGACCGGAATACGCATGCAATAATGTATCCTGCTATTATATTATGTGGCAATAACCGTTCGTGCCAGTTTAGATCTGTTTGGCGTCGATTCAATCAAGTTAGAAATATAAACGAATTATTAAGATATTGAATTTAAATTAGATGTTGGAAAGTAAAAATATATATATTTATGTAACACGACTATGTGATATAATAACAGTTAGTACACGTTGTATCAGTATTACTTGTAGACCGCTTAAAAATATTGTTAGTTTTATCTTTAATGTAATTTATTTTACTTCTTGCATTGAAAGAGTTAAAGCGGCGGAGATGAGTAAAAGTTAGTTATAAGGGTCGATTTTTCTACCATCAAATAAATAGTCACTATTCTTGAAAATAAATGTAAAACAACCAATATAAAAATAACAAATGTTGGTTGCTTCAAAAGAAAAATTAAATCGTTTCAAATTTTGTCAGTTAACATTTTATGAATCCGATATTTTCTTCTGATAAATGACGGTCGTCAAATTAACAATGCAATTATTAATATCGCTTTGAAGAATTTAGAAAATTTCTTTTCAAGTACATTATATATGTATGATTAATTTGCTAAAAAATATTCAGCGTCATTTAGTTTGATGTAAGTTTACGTAAGTCTTCACAGCTGAGAAGTAGCTACGTCGAAGCTAAGATCAAATAACAATATTAACTTAGCAATAGAGCTTCGTATCAAAAATCTTTAATGATGCCAGTGAAATTATTTAAGATAATTATTTAATCATCTTTATTCCTAATTCAGTGTTGTGTGTGTATCTCAGAGATATAGAGTATACCGTACATGGTAATGTGACTTTTTTTCTTATTTATATTATGTTTAGAATGTGACTGATGTGCAAGGGATTTGTGATATTTAGGAAGGATAAAAATCCTGTGTAAGCGAGACGGCAAAAGATCTAAAGGAAAGGAAAATGGAATGGCGAACGTACATATCCTTTGTTATTGTTTTCTTTCCAAATTTTCGCAATTTCGTGTTGGTATCTAAAAGATATGATTGCGATAATTATTTTAAGATAATTGTATTTCTTGATTCTGATGTCGAGGGAAACGTCATATAAGTAAATTATCTAAAATATTTAAATTGTAAAGCGATAATGATCTATTTCTAATCTAAAAATTTTACACTCGGGCTATAATAAATTTCAGTCCGGTCCAGTCAGCGATATTCTAGTATCCGGTACAAATGCGCTTGAAATCATAAAAAGATCTATTCTGAGTTATTTTTCATCAATAATGATGTTTTCCTCGATAAGCATTTAATTTCAAATTCTTTTTGTTTTTCAATAATGTATTAGCATCAGTCTTGTATGTATTGTATGTTTCACTGAAAAATAAAATACTGTCATCTATATTTCAATAAGACTTTTATTTTTTTATACTAGCGTCTGATGTAGCTAGAATGAATATGTAACATAAAACATCTGAAAGTAATAACGTATTCTTATATTATCATATATTTAGGGGAAGCAGAGGTGACTAATCTCTAATCGTCCAAGTCTCGCCTACTATGACCGAATACCTAATAGAATTGATCATTAATTAATTGTCAGAAAATTGTCCTAGCGCTATCTACTGGTTGGAACTTCACATGAAATTTGTTCTATATGGAGTGTGTAGGTATTCACTATTTTCCATAGCCTTTCTATGGAAAATAATGATAGTTTTAAGTACTTACCAAATGCTTAAAATTAAAACTGTTTAATTAATCGATAGAACTAGGGTTCACGAGCGGCATACTCTGTATTATTAAACTGTACTGATATCTATAGTCCTTAGTTTAGTGTAGCTTCTAAATGTATGGAATGGCTTTGGGCTTTATTAGTACTCTACAAGAATTATAGTGTGAACCTGAACGTAAATAATAATTCAGTTGTCAAGTATTTAAAATTGTAAATTTAATAACCACGCTATCTGCAATCATAGACTAAAAAGCTTTCTAGCGCTGCAGGTTTTTTTTTGCTTTGATGACATTTATTTGCTTTACCGCTGTAGCAAGTGCTAATTCTCATCAAGTTACGAAAGATTTTTTTCTTCTCTACCTATAATATTTCTTATCCCACTCGATAGTTTCATTAAATTTATGCGTATTATTTCTGTGTGGTTGCCCGTTTGGTGCTGGGCTAGAATGTCACCCCCTATCTCTGCCCGTGGGTGTAGGAAGAGGCGACTAAGGGTAAACACACCAGAAGGTGGGCAGCAGCGCTTTCTGAGGAACTGATATCTCATATAGCGATCCCCAAGACGCCTGCCAAGCGTGGGGATTATGGCAAACCCCCCATAATGAGGGAGGCTGCCTTCAGCAGTGGACAATCCGGCTAATACAGTGCAGCTCTTGGTTTACCAGTAGACAATTATATTTTTTTCTTTAAATTAAAACAGAATTCAAATATACAAAACGATCTTTCCAAATAATTTTCAAAGATGTAGTTTGCAGAATTTCTACGAAATTGAATACTCACTTATAGTCAAACTATGAGTTTGTTTGGAAAGCCTACGTTATCTAAAGGAAGTACCAGGTTCTGAGACAATAAAACACAAATAAGTATTTTTTCAATTAGCGTGATTACAGCATTTTTTAATCATCAAGTCGTAATGCAAGCTTGGACATATTTAATTGATAAAACATCGAGATCATTGCTCTAAAGCTTGTGCTTCACGGAATTTGATTCCAATCTAATACTAAAATATTGCTGTGGGATATATAAACGGTAGTCGTATATGTTATTTAATGTTTCTCAAAATATTTCGGTCGCCGAACTGTACAAATGCCGAAAACACGGTGTTTTATTGGCAATAAGTTAAAAAAATATATCGATTTTTCAAATTGGCGCTTTTTGTACTGTGCATAAAAAATTAAACAAAAAAGTACCTCAAGTAGAAAATCTGTCGCCAAGCACCGAAAAGTGTGTTCCGACAGCAATCCTTCAGAGCCAGGAAAATTAAAGGCACATTAGACTTAACAATTACTGTGTCTCAGGGTGATGGGCGCAGTGCAGTGATGGGTTAGTCCGCTTAACATCAGGTACACTTCGTGCTTGTTCCGTCATAATCACATAAAAAATGTTGATGAAGCCCATTTTGAGGCGACACTACTACATAATATACCTAACATAGTACCTATACAACAAACTAACTAAAAATAGTTAAATATTTTTTTTGTTGTCAATTCAAGTATTTTCAAGATATTTGCTCATAACGAGCAGTGTCAAGTCTGTCATTTCTGAAGTGAGACTTGCCTGGTCTGTGCCATTATTTTTGCAAGGATGACGCTATTTCCGGTAAAAATATAGATCACGAAACCCACAGATAAAAATGCACTTTTTATTAATAAATATAGCGCTCATAAATTTAATAAAATGAATCAAAATTATAACCCTAACACATTTTCATAATAATGGCATTTATTTTCGACAGTGTCTACCACCCTATTGACTAGATAAAACTTTAGAGAACGTCGAACAGGTGGTACAGTCACAGCGCAGTTCCTTTACTTGTTCTAAGACAAGTGGGTCAGGTAAGTTCACATCATATGCTCTCTTCGTGAAAGATGTCTTGCTCATCACATTTGTCCGGCATACATACGAAAAATTCGAACAAATTCATAATAGGACCTCTTGAAAATGGGTTGAGGTATCGGCCCCTCTTATCCCTCAGATATGGGTATCTCTTGTAGTTGAACATTTCATTTGTGGTCAAATTCATGCAGGCGTGAAGAATCTGCAATATTAACAGCATATATTAATATACATAATCGTATTTATGTAATAAAATAATATGTAACCTATTTTAATCCTCGTAGCATATTAAATAAGTTGGTGTTAAAGTCGGTAAAAATGGCTAGGGCTAACACTAAAGGTCACTCAAATCACCAATCTATTTATTTCTTTATTTTTGGTCAGCCAACAATTATTACATTTTTACATACACGACATTATTTTCTACTAGAGTACACTGCTTAATGTATATAATCTCTTAAAGGCTAACACAACATGCTATTAGTAATTACATGTAATTAATCTACCTATTATTGATGTACATAATGTATGAAGGTTGACATTCGTGTTAAAGTTTTTGGGATCATATGTGTATTTTTCCAGTCTGATAAAATCAGATTTTTTATTTTTATTTAGAATAGGTTCGCGTTCACCACACCCAGCCTGACGTTAAGTATTGATGTGGACTAAGATAGGTAGAGCACGCTTACTAGAATAAACCTATTATGTCTCGATTTGAAGACATCAATGTTGTAGGTATCCATCGGGAAAACTGACTACGGCAATCCATTCTTTCTCAGTACTCACGATAAAAGTGGAAGCGAAGTGCTTCGTGCGAGTCCTGGCAATATCAATCATGTACGGATGGCCCCTCTCCGTTTGTCTGTACGTCCGATAGAAGAAGGGGGAGAGCGGGATTAATTCATGCAGTTCTTGTGCACATTCACCGAAATGTATCCAGTAAAAGACAAGACAAGCGATTTTACGGCGGTGCTTGAGGCTTTGCAGCTGAGACACACCCACAAAATCGTTGCCTAATTAACCTTTCAGCGCGTCTCTCAATCTATTTATTTATTTATATTGATACACAAAACAGAATACAAGCACTAAAAGAACGAATGTTATAGATTAGCATTTACGAGCCAGACTATATCCCTATAAATAATTAGCAGTAGGTATGTACCTTCTTATAATTTTTTGAAGCGCTCGTAGCGAAGTTTGCTTAGCCATTCTGAATCGATCAGCAAAGTTAAGCAACGTCCGCCTCGGTCATGAATTGGATGGATGACCACTGGTGACATTACTACTGAGCGCTTCCGTGCTTCGGAAGGCACGTTAAGCCGTCGGTCCCGGTTGTTGTCTTAGGATGACAGTCATTACAGCATGGTGGTAGGGCATTTTGCGAATGCCCGCCTGGCCAGCTACCACCCTCAAGTTGAAAATCTGTCGCCAAGCACCTAACGGTGTGTTCCGGCAGCTGTCCTTGAGAGCCAGTAATTCTAGGTTAGCCTGAACAACATCTTCGACCACATCTTCACTTACCATCAGATGAGATAGCGGTCAAAAGCTAACCTATCAGGCATAAAAAAAAAATTAAAAGTTAAATGAAAATGATAACATTATAGTGGTGTTAGCAACGTTTACGATCAATTTGGGCGGTAAAAACAACTTTGCCCACATCTCTTTTGAAAATGTAAAGGTTTTGGTCAAATATGTCAAGTGAGCTATGGTGTTCTTTTAAGATTTCATTGTATTGGCAATCGACTCAAGAGCCGTCACAGAGGTGAGAGCAGAACTCAACACAGGGCCTTACTTTGGCATTCTGTTCCGGTGTGAAGTACCGTCTCACCTATGAGATTATACCAAGTTTTTTGCAGCTAACTGATCCTTTGACTCTGGTACGAGCCAAAAATTAAGTCGAAGATAAAATGATCCAAAAGACCGGCACTGATACATCTCGGAAAGTTGGAGACTGTTGGAATGGTGTCCTTTAAACTACGCTTTTACCGAAAGTATCTAATAAATATTTATGTAATGTGTATAAAAATATAATAATAAAATCATCTTTTCAAGAGGGACAAGTAACTTTCAATTTAAGTTACTAGTTTTTATTTTAATTTACCAAAACTGATCGGAATTTCAAAATCACAGCGTTACCTTCATTCCTACGCTATCTAATTTAAATTTTTAGCATTTTGTCAAAATCTTAAAAGAAAATGACAAATTTACGAGAAGAAAAATTTAAGTCATGTGCGGGATTCGAACCCGTTTCTATCCACCCCTTTAGCCGGGGTATGCTCTAACATTATCCGCAGAGCATGCGTGCGGGATTCGAACCCGTTTCCATCCACCCCTTTAGCCGGGGTATGCTCTAACATTATCCGCAGAGCATGCGTTATTGCAAACATAAAAATATTAAAATCTTAAAAGAATTTACACGATATTTTAATTCTTGGCTATGATTTTCATATACAAATAAACTATTTCAAAATATAATCGTAGGTATACCACTTGCCCCGCCCATAAATACACCTCATCTGTCAGATAAGCACACCATGTATAATCTGTGACCATCACTGATAGGTATTTGAGGAATTTCTGGGCATTGTGAATCTATGAATCACAAATTAAAAATAGACTTTGCTCCGAGTTCTGAGGTACTTATGGTTACGACCGGTAATGACCCCTCGAGTAATCATTGTGTCATTAGCATTACCTTTGAGCGGCGGCGTATCGCTTTCTATTGAAGCATTAAGTAACCTTATGAACCGTGCAACCTACTTTTGTGATCTTACACGATTCTGTGCTACAAAATAAGAACTAGTTGGCTCAGTGGCTGTGGGCATGAACTTTTTCGCCTCCATGGATTTACTTATTCTATAATTCTGTGTCCAGAAGGTTTGAATCCTGCTGCGGCCTAGAGCTTTACCGTGGTAGGGCTTTTTCAAAACACCTATGCCTGATCTTTTGATCTTTCGTTGTAAAATAGCTTCCATTTTAGTTCATTCCATCTGACTACAACACCACTTACCGAGCGGTGAGCAAAGGCTAAATAAAAATAGAATAAATATCTACTTACAGAAGTGCAAGTAAGTATCCATCCAAGCGCACAAAAAGTAATCGCCTCCAGTAGACCCAGTACGTATAGCAAGCCGAATCCCTCCAGCAGAAGGCAGTAGCAGGCGAAGTAGATCGAGAGTGTGCAGTTGATTGCCACGCTCATTACGAATAGGAAGAACCACATGCGGTTCCTTACGCCGACACAGTTGTATATGAAGGGGCAGTGGTGGTCGAAGTATGCGACGCAGCGCTTGCAAATCCTGCAGTGCTTGGCCCTGTGAATAAGGCTTATGTTAAAATGTTGTTAAGTACGGCAGCGATCTGAAATGCCGCGTGCGGTAAGTTTACGCTGACTATATTTATTAAGTATTTAATCTATGGTCGCGGGTACTATGCGAGACGGACCGTGCTTATGAAATATAAACAACTAGCTTTTACCTGCAGCTTCGCCCGCGTGGACCCCTCTTGAACCGTTACCGATTTTTGGGAACCGTGATACATTAATATGATAGATGGACGAACAGGCCGAGCGCCAGCGGTTAAGGGACAGAATTCTAAAACCAGATGTTAGATTTCGTCCCCACTTCTCCTCGCGTGTTTACTTCGCGGTGTACATGGCGCCACGTCCGCAAGTGAACGGTAATATTTTATTTGATTAAAAATTTAGAGCGCTCTCTAGTAGAACTAGTAGAAACTATCTTGTCACACACGAATGTGATGTGTGCTGAAGCGCCATCTAGTACGCATACATGATACCAACCATTAGTTGATTGTATGCTGTAAATATCATAGTGTGACACAGTTAATAAATTTACCATACCTACAGTAGAACAAGTTTAGTCTTGATTATTACCAACTTCTTTGATTTTTGCAGTTTTTGTGTATGTTCATTTTTAATGAACATGAACTATGGTTTTGATGAACATGAACTATGTATCTACTTTGATGCAAGGCGTAAGCTGTTACACAAAAGATGGTTTATTTATTACAAAAACAAGTATATTGTGTAAAATTTACACAGAAAATCATAAAAAACTTTTTTACCCCTGATCAAAATACAAATAGCGGGTTATACTATTGGGTATTTTTAACTGACTTCAAAAAAAGCAGGAGGTTCTTAATTCGTCTGTTTTTTCTTATATGTTTGTTACCTCAGAACATTTGACTGGGTGAATCGATTTAAAAAAATCTTTTATTGTTTGAAAGCTGATACTTGTTGTTTGGTTCCAGTTAAATTTCATCAAAATCGGTCAAGCCGTTTTTGACATACACTCCAATAACTGAAAAATATTTACTTATCTTGATGATATAGTCGTTGACAATGAATGAAAATCGATCCCGTAAGTAGCAAGGGTCATAAAAATAAGTGTTTTTTTTTTTAAATAAAAATGGAAATGACTTCATCACCAAAAAGTGTGAATTAACTTGTCGAAGTCCAACACTAGTACCACGTGCACAATATTGTGATAATAGGTACTTTTGAACTATCCTGGTACCGACTTGAACAAGTTATTTCACACTTTTGGGTGTTGGAGTCGGTTCCAATTTTTGTTTTTTTTTTATCAAGTAGCGTAGTTCATTCAGATCCTGGCTTTGTTTCCGCTAACAATCAAGGGTACCTGCTCGTGTCATTACTACAAGTCATATTAAGATTTCACTAACAAAAAATCACATGGAGAATGTAGTACGTAGGTACAGGTATTGTTTCAATTTGTTAATAATAATAAATACATCTCGTGGATGCTATTGTGTAGATGGGTGAACAACAAAACTTCTAACAATATAATACCATTATTGAAATCACCCAAGGAGAAAGATAAGTATTTTGTTTGAAAATGTATTACTTTGTATTACTATTCATACGTAATACCACAATATTACATATCGATTATAAAACCGTGGTATTACTGTTATTAACTGTATTTGTCAAAGATTACGAAAGATACGTTTATGTTTGTAAACGACACCCGTGCCGTCACTTGATGTATGTACTTGTATAGGTATATTATGTTGCGAAGATGCACCGGAGTGCGACATAAAATCGGACATTCTATGAGAGTAGGGCTGCCATCTGTCCGGGTTTCCCTGGATTTAGCATTTTACCAATAACCCTGCATATTAATCAAAAAAATAATCGAAAGAAGAATGTTTCGAGATTTGTCTTAATAGACTCTTTGTGTAATAGTGTATATCAACAATGCGTCGTTCTTCTCCTCCATTTTCTATACTAGAAAAATAACAAACTTTTATTGATTTTCAAATAATTTTTTTGGTGTCCGATATTAATCGCCGGTTTTCGGTACGCGTGTCAAAATTCAATTCATCTAACAAGCCATCACAATTAACAATCCGCTAACTTTCAACGGGTTTCTGGAACGCATATTAATGAAAAATTACAGAACACCTGATTAAAATGCTTGTTTATCTATGATAACATGAAATTTGAAATTGTCGTTCAAATTCATTCATTCTCTAGTGTTCTGTCTTTTTTTAACACATAGCGTTGTCTCTTCTGTTTTGACATGAAATTAATCCCAAATCATTTTTGGCATCACCACCGTTACTATGGTTACCAATTAAATATGACGGATGATCGTAAACGTAAAACAACAAGAGAGAGGAGTTCGAAGCGTTCCTATTAGTGTACGCTCTAATACCTAAAATGTCAACATTGATTGGTTATCGCTAGTGGAATTATCAAATTTCATTAATTTTTATGAATCCAGCAGTGATAGCTCAGTGGCTTTGGCTATGGACTGCCGCGCAGCAGGTCCATGGTTTGAATCCCGCCGCGGGCTTGAGCTTCACCGCATGGTGGAAGGGCATTTTGTAAATGCCCGCCTGGCTAGCGACCACCCTCAAGTAGAAAATCTGTCGCCAAGCACCTAACGGTGTGTTCCGGCAGCTGTCCTTGATAGCGAGAGTAATTCTAGGTTAAGCCTGTTAACACCTTCGACCACATCATCACTTACCATCACGTGAGATTGTGGTGAAAGGCTTACCTATCAGCTATAAAAAAAAACCCTTTATCCTCAATACCATCATGATGATTATAAATACTCTTTAATTTTATAGTTATTATGTCAGTAATAGTTTATTGATAGTGAAAGTCACTAGCGTACGTGAAAATGTGCGTGTTTGTCTCCCCTTACTTGTTGCTTTATATCGTAAAAATCGATTAAAATAAAAAAATGTTGAGTGGCATTTTTTATTGCTGCTAGGCTACGCTTTGACTATAATCTCACCTGATGGTAAGTGATTGACGTCTGATGATGATGAAGTCAGTAGAGAAGAATAGGCAAGAACAGCCGTCGTAACATACCATTAGATGCTTGGTAATATATTTTCTACTTGAAGGCCAACAACTATCAAGCCTATCAATGATTCTAAAAACTCCCGCCCTCGCATCATGCGGTGAAGTGGAAGACCGCTGTGAGATTCTAACTATGGACCTCCTGCGCATCAATACAAAATAATACCACTTCTAACATCAACGTGAATATGTTGTAGCCGCACATCAGGCGCTAAACAGAGCTTTAAACCATATCTTAACGCCCTTAGCCGAAAGGTGTTTTCTCAAAGAGGGTTGGGGTTTGGAAGGTCCATAACCTACTTATCTTGGAAATGCTTTTGTTGGTATTACAATCTACCCAGCTGCGGTTTGTTTAATGGCTGCTATGGTTATGTTATAGCACCCTATTGAGTAACAAATGAGCAGCAACACTATTATCACGTAGTCTTTAGTAATATGTTTACGTAGTTCTATAATCGGACTCTTGTTCTATACTCGCTCATCATACACACCGCTAGGGAATGGAACACTCTGCCTGAGTCTGTGTTTCTGGTTAATTACGGGGGGGTCTTCTAAACAGGAGTGAATAGGTATCTTCAGGGTAAGCGAGCTGCATCATCGATGGCATCGTCACTTAACATCAGGTGAGATAGTGGTGAAGTGCTACCCAGTACCTTCGGTATGAAAAATAGCAATATGTGTTTTTAGAGTAATCATACTTGATATAATTCTGTTCTTGTTCTATCTTATCAGTTATTAGAGTAAACGTTGTAGGTAGGAATGCTTAAAACTATTTTTATATATTTTTACGATATCAAGACGTTAATCTTATAATAATTGGTCGATTTTGGGCAATTAGAATTAGTGAGTTTGACAAACCGTTAACGTACCGAAAAGCTTTTCACAAACCCAAAATTGAAATAATTGTCGATTAATTGGAGATTTGACATTAGTGTTGACAAACAGTCACATGAAGTTTTTAGCAACCCAATCTGCGTATGACAATGGATTAACAAGCATTTTATTGGTAAGTAAGTTATGGGATAGTATCAATAACCGAGAAGCATCCTCCTATCCTACAATATATGGGGTTGTTTATATGGCTACCATATGTTGTTTATACAACACAGAAGATGTAACATTTAAAAACATAATGGCTATAATGCGTATAATTTTAACTTTTGTTGAATTACCGGCCGCTCCTTAACACCAAAACGTCCTGGGGAATACTCTCTTTGGTAGTATATCCGCTACACTTTGGTTATTAAGAGCGTTATAGTTAAGTCCCCTATAATGCACCTTACTCGATGTTCTTACGTAAGTATTGGTATGGTGCTAATTATTTCATTTTCTTTTAGTCAGTTCTTAATTCTTATGCTATTCAAGAAAACCATGGAAAGTCTCATTCTAAAGCAGAAGCTTAGGCTTCTTCTTTTTGTATTAAGTTTTCATTTCAGAATTTCATTATCTCTATCGCATCAAACGTTTACGGCCATCTTTTTACTACTAATTTATATGTACTAATATATTACGTACTCGATAATACCATGAATATTTCAATAACTTTCCATGTATGAAAGTTTGTGTTTTCTATAGTAGTGGACAGAAGGACGGTGTTTACTCAACATAGCTTTGTAGTAAATTGATAATGTTCTTCTACTGTAACTATTACGCTGTGGCAACTCGTGTCCATCCAAGACATACTTTTTCGAGATCTATGAAAAAACGTGTTTAGGTAGCTAGATTAGGTAGTACCTATTTAATGTTCACGTTCATTAGATATACTAAACTCTCTAATTATATGAAACCATGGAAACTCGAGATACCTAATAAATTTGCAAGCATTGTAATCGTAAATTGAATACGCGTCAGAAAACTTAATTATACGTAAAGATAATACGTATCAAATAAAAAGTAATACAAATAAAAAAGTCACCAAAACGAATCTAGGTATGTGAGATTCGATCCACGGTACTCGATCTTCTGATTCGACTTCAGTAGTTACACACTAAACAGTCATTGACAAACGTGTCGAAAATTACACACATATCGTTTATGCCTTACTGTCAGATACATTATATTGGTCCAGGTACATACGTAAAATTATTATAATTGTATTATTAAGAATTATGTCGTAAAATTAAAATTTGACCAAAAAGAATCTCTTCACGCTGGATTCGATCCACGTACCTCTCATTTGCGAAGCGATGTCACTTACTATGCGCTATTTGAACGACGATTGATTAGTCGAAAATTATGTACATAACCTTTGTGCCTTATTGTCAGAAACTGTATAAATTAATCATGATCCATCTAAAATAATTACGACACATTCATTACGAAAAATTCTGAATATTGCTTATAATAATTATTTTAGGTAGCTAAAGTTGTACCTACGTCTTGTAAAATGTTTGAAGTGTTTTTTATATTGCGTTAGGGTTCACAATCATATGATAATTTCATTAATATAAGAGATATATACATAGGTACATGGAGAAAGGAAGCCATAGACCTTATTATGTCCATCATGCGTTTTTGACGATTTTTATACATCTTTTTTGCACTCCCAAAGCGTTTATTTAAAATTTTACCCATGTTTTATTTTAATTGAGATCGCCGAGAAAAGTGACGCAGGTCCGATGCACGACGCGGCTGACCGCGATATGAGCGAGGATGATAGCAATATACGTAGATCGCTGGAGTAAATAGTGCGACATGATGTTAACGCTTCTCGGAATGAAAGGGCGTATGTGACATTTTGTAAACAGGCTCAGTACGCATTAACTGTGCTTTTTTTGGATTAAAATAATCAATGAAATTTATTGTACTTAAAAAATCAATATTTTAGAAAAAAAAAACAAATTTTAATACACTAAAATCTGGCGGAAAAAGTAGGAATCCTCTATTTTCAGAGGTGTTTTTGAGATTTTTTTCTATCGAGCCAATTATTAGGAAACATGTTTTGAAATCGATGAAAGTATTACTTATATCCTTGAGTATCGTTTATTTAAATTGCAGTACCATCCGGTACCTGGCTTATGAGATTTTCCATATCATGTTGGCACTATTTCGTAATTTCCGAGCCTTAAGGTTCAGGTGACAAACTTTCCTTCCCGTTTGCACTCCTTTTAATCTACTCTAGCAAAAAATATTATTGAGGCGAGTTTTTGTTTTAAAAAGTCTATCCAGATTCTAATTTTCATCACGATCACTTCAAAAACAATGACCTTTCCATACAAAATTTTATCCCCAATTTCGCCATATCTCACCTCTGTCAAAAAAAATTTGAATACTTACATCATTTTTATTTTGAATGATCTATCCGAATACAAATTCTTAGAACTGTAAGTTAAAAACAAAGGAATTTCATGCAAATGTTTTCACCCATTTTTACCCCTTTAGCGGTTGAGTTTCATAAAATCCTTTCTTAGTGCACCCCTACGCTTCAAGACGAAGACACCCTCCAAATTTCTGCGACCAGAGGCTTAGGCTGTGCGTTGACTGTCATTCAATGAGTCAGGACTTTGATTCTTATATATATAATATAGATAAGAATGACGCCTTCCGTTCGCCTGATCCAGTAACTGGATCGAGAAACCTGATGAAAAAACCTGATATGTGCTGCCGCGCCAACATAGGATTCAGGCGCAACGCCACGGGGCGGTGTGACGCGGCGCGGCGCGTGTTAGCATGGCTCCTTGACACGCTATCATAGGTTAATTAAACGCGGTGCCTTTGACCATTATCACCTGACGGTTAATAAATATATAGTCCAAAGAAAATAAGTATAAAAAATAAGTGGCTTAACTAATGGTTACTCGCACTCAAACTATAAAAATCCATAATTCTGTAATCTATGTATATTAAATTAGTTCATCAACTCTCTGCACAGTTATCATTTACACACATGTTTATCAATAAGAAAATCATTCTAAATAGGATTATATGCATGTCTGAAAATAATTTAGTACACGTAAACTCCGATACTTTGTCGTAATAATTCAATAATTAACGTTTCAGTGAAATAGAGCTGCGGTTATAACGCACTTATTGCGAAAAAGCATCATTCAGATAATAAGACAGTCGGCAGTTATACTCGGCACATACCACATAGCGTGACTTATCCACTGATTTATATCATAGCGTGAAATAGACAGGTGTTATTTTATTTTCTCGTACTAAACTTATTTCAGTCTGATTGATTCGGACGAATTTCATGACATGAGATTAGTGAAAGTAACTCGGCTGAACGAAAGTAAACCAAAATTCCTCAGACAGAGTTTTAGACAGTGATTTGCATAAATCGATGAGAATACGTATGTTAACGACCGACATTGAGCTGGTAAGTATAAATTTGTATGTAAATTAAATCTCTTTCTATTCACTATGCATACGCGTATATATTCCATAGTATGGCGGTTGAAGTTATGAGTATGACAAAGGTATGTGTTTTCGTAGATTGAGAATTCCAGCAGCATAATAAAGATGCTGTAATAAGATGCAAATTTTCTTTGTTTCTAATTATACGAGTTCAACGCAAACTTCAAAGGTTTGATTCGCGAGTTCAGTGTCTGTAACATTGGCATTTACTGACAAGAAATTTAAGCAACAAGTCTCAAAGTGAAATGGTGCCCGACAACTGGCTACAGGATCACGCGCTATTACTTATGACCTAAAAAAATACCCTGGCAAATATAATAAAATATAAATTATACAACAAATATGGGTGTTTAGTTACCCCTGTATATTACTTATTACTCTTCGGGTGTGATAATGAACATGAGCACATTAGCACTGCACTTAAATAAACAAGGACGGCGGAATGGTACATATAGACCTTTAAACTCACGAAGACGCGTACAGATGCGCAGGTCCAGAGTGAATTTTGATGCGTATTTGTACGGGTACGCCTCATTTTTATACGACGTCTTAGTATCTATAGGTGTAAATGCTATAATGGTGCATCCAGTAAAACAATAAAATGTTCATGATAGCTTGGGTAGTTAGTAGTAGTTGCAACGACACCAACAAAACATGAAAGGCGACGCCTCCGTGAGTAGAAAGGTGAAATTTAAATATCAAAATTAATGATCGAAGATTAAATATTAGGTACCTGTAGAAGACAGTATTTCATTATCAAAAATATATACAACTATATTAAAAAATACATTTTACGCGTAGAAAATAAACTTGCGAAATGTGAAAATTATACACTCTGCATTTTTATTATACCGATCGAAAGAGTCAATCGTCTACTACATCATTGCCTACTGATAAACTTTGTGTCAAGAGTTGAAGGATGATCATAAAATTAAAATTTTATATTTTATAGTCTATATGGTTCATATAGATACTAAAAGCATGTAATTCTTGCCAGAAGGCAAGAATTACTCTAATGTAATATGAAATAGATCTTTGAGAATCTCTAAGCGGTTCAATATTTATGTAAACTTTAATGAGTCTAAGTAAAATACCTATTATATTTTTGAACTAAAATGTTGGCACGCAAAATATAGCTCGTAAAACATAACCCCACAACACCAAATAGCAAAAAATAAGCCAGGTGTTAGATTAGCAAAGAAAAATAAAGTGTCCTTCTTAAGGAATTGTATAGTGATAAAATATTTAAGAATATTAATATGCTCTGAAGATGAGTTTTATTGAAAATTGCAATAATTATAATATACTTGCGTACTACTGTGATATTTAGTATTTACACATTGTAAAATGATTGTTTAAAAAAGGATCCAAGTTTCTTGCCCATTTTTACAAGTAACTTTATCTACTTATAGTAAAAATACGAAGAATTTAGTCATCGTTCTTTATATACATACCATATAAAGCTTTCTTCTAAACTTTAGTGCGTTATCTCTTTCAACAAAAATAATACCTTTATGTTAGAAGGTAACCCAGATGAAAAAGCAGATACCCTATAGTAAGTAAATAGCAGCATGAAATACGAGTAAGAAAAAAATCGAACCTTAGTGGCCTCAAGCACCGACAAGTATGACACAGCCGGGAGAGTATCGCATTCCTCTTCTTCCACTTATCGTAGTACGGTATCTGCCTTATCGCTCTGTAGTAAGTCTCGGAGTTTTGCGGTATGTATCCGGGGTCACGTCGATTGGCGATCACCCAGCTTAGCCACATTATAACGTTCCAGTACAAAAAACAGTAATGCGAGAGACGAAGCGTATTCCACGTTAGAGGTATACATCTGATCACGTACATTGGATATCCCCACAGCAACACAGATATTAAAAAGAACAGCAAAGGTCCTTTAGAGTCTCCCGCGCCGCCGAAGAGCAGGGCCCAGAGCTCCGAAAGAGGGGGCATCCAATGAGACTTCCGTTTCATTTCTTTGGTGAGAAGTTTTACTACTTCAGCGTGGCGGTGGCTTTGCGCGAGCATCAGCGGTGTCTTGCCATTTTTGTCGCGGGGTTCTAGTTCAGCTTTTACCTAGAAATTGCAAAATATGCGATATTTTGGCAGCGGTTATATTATAACTCGATGTAAGGGACAGGAGAAGACAGGAGGGTCTGCATCTCAGCTACAATTAACATAACTGAAGTCATTTACCTATTCAATTTAGGCGTTTATGACGCTCTTATGAAGGTCGATGACAAAGTGAATGATCATCATTCTCATGTAGACAATCTTACACCAAGCCCCTAACGATGAGTACTAGCAGCAGCTTTTTCCAACGGAAACTAACCTGCTCATATATAATCTTCAAACACATATCACTTACTAACGGTCATGTAATGGTGAAAATGTAGCTAATGATTATCTATGGGATACCGGGATAGAACTTGGTGGTAGAAATTGTTACAGAAGTTCTCCGTTTTTTATTGTGGTATTATGACGTATTATGACGGTACAAGCGCGAGGCCCAGCTGTTGTTAAGCGTTATCATCTGACTAGAAATCTGCCTATGCATTTCGTTCTTTCAAGGACTGCAGCCGGAACACACCGTTAGGTGCTTGGCGACAGAGTTTCTACTTGAGGGTGGTAGGTAGACAGGGAGCATTCGCAAAATGCCATTCCACAATGCGGTGAAGCTCAAGATGGCGATGGGAATCGAACCATGGCCCTGGTAATGAAACACGGCAGTCCATAGGTGTTACCGCTCGGCTAGCTTGCTTCAAAACAATGCCTATTCTGAAGTTCAAAATGTTCAAATATCAAAATTAAGTTCATTTGAAGTCCTTTCTAGTACGACAAGGCTGCAGGTCAGTAACTTATTATACCTATATAATCTTTACCTTCTCGCACAACAGTCTGACACACGTCAAGTTCCCCGACAGACAAGCCAAGTGCAGCGGTGTAGACCCGAAGTTGTCCGTGCAGTGCAGTGGAACTCCGGAGTAAATAAGTAGCCTGACTAAATCGGCGTGGCCTTTATAAGCTGCCCAGTGTAAGGCTGTGTCCCCGTTTATATCGGAGAGTCTGGTCGCCGCCCCCATGCCGAGGAGGTAGGCAGCTGTGGCCGTCTTGCCGTACATGCATGCCGTCATAAGCGGGGTCAGCCCTGAGGAAAAATTACACGAAACTCATTTATTCCTAGTATGAAGATTTACTTAACTAACCACTTATAAACTTATAACGTCTAAAATATATAAAAATGTGTCAAAAAAATATTAATATCCCTCTCTATTTTAGGTGTTATAATTTGTTTCAAAATTACAAATTTACAAGAGGAAAAATTATAGGGCTCACAACTTCTAATACGATCCCCAAACGCCTGCCAAGCGTAGGGATAATGAATGACCTTAAGACCTTGTTCAACGGTGAATGTACCGATTGAAGTGATGATGATGATTGTCTATCAGTACTAATACACTCGAGAGCAATGAATCCGGGTCACTTAAAGAATCCTAAAAATCTCGGAAACTAAAAATGCTAGGTTAATGCAATAAATTGTATTTAATAGACAATGTAATACTCCTTAAATAAAGGTATTAAAACTTCTTAGTTATTGTAAAGTTATATCATAAAAAAATCAAATTTGAAAAAGGGCTACTTTCGAAGATGGAACTACGAAATTACAGCATTTGGTTTTGCTTTTGTTTGTAATCTGTCATTTATGTGGGTACATAAACCATGTTGATAGTGCTCTATATTCATTATTCAAGCTGAAATTATGTCGCTTACGCCTGAAGAATGCACCAGAATACTTACAATGCTGGAAACCGGCCGGAGTCAGCGCGATACAGCCAGGACTGTCGGTGTGTCGCTGTCAACAGTACAAAGAGTTCTCCGACGTTACGAAGAAACTGGTTCTAACCTACGCAGACCAGGAACGGGCAGAACCAGGTGTACCACAGCACGAGAAGACCGATACTTGGTGAACACCATGCTTCGAAATCGCTTTCTCACAGGAACTGAACTCACCAATCAGTTTCGACGCCTCGGAGGAAGTAACCCAAGTGCATGGACAGTAAGACGTCGGCTTGCTGAATCTAACTTAAAACCCCTTAGACCTGCAAACGGCCCTAAACTGGAGCGTGGGCATCGTATTTCGAGACTAAGATATGCCCAGAGCCACGTAAATTGGAGTATTGAAGATTGGTCAAAAGTTATGTTCTCCGACGAATCAAAATTTATGCTCTACAAGCACGATGGAAGACACACGAGTGTATCGAAGACCAGGGGAAAGATTCATAAGCAAGCATGCATCGAAGAAAAAGTAGCCTACGGTGGTGGGTCTGTACTTGTGTGGGCCGGAATTTCTTCTGAAAGTCGCACAGAGCTGGTGATCATAGAAAACGGCTCTTTAACTAGCGTAAGATATGTGGAAGAAATCCTCAATGTTCACGTTGGTCCATTTATGGTCAATTTAGGTGAGGATGCTATATTTATGCATGACAATGCCCGACCTCATACAGGTAGGATTGTGAATGACTACCTTCAAGAGATGAACATTACTCGTATGGAGTGGCCAGCGCGCAGCTCGGATATCAACCCGATCGAGCATGCTTGGGACGAGCTAGGCAGATGCGTAAAACAACGAAACCCTCCCCCAATCACGCTTCGTGAGCTCAAAATTGCTCTCACAGAGGAATGGGAGAATATTCCCCAAAATCGTATAAGGAACTTGGTGTACAGCATGCCAAACCGCGTAAACGCAGTAATGGAAGCACGAGGAGGCAATACGAAGTATTAAAATTCAAGAAAATCGTAATAAAGTTAAAAAATTTCATGTTTCCTATTTTTGTTTTAAGGAGAGATCAGCAGTTTTTTTCTTTATGTAATTTTGTGTTAATAAAATGTATGGTGACTCATATTTTTTTTACTTTCATTTAAGGAGTATTACATTGTCTATTAAATACAATTTATTGCATTAACCTATCATTTTTAGTTTCCGAGATTTTTAACATTCTTTAAGTGACCCGGATTCATTGCTCTCGAGTGTATTATAAATGCGAAAGTAACTCTGTCTGTCTGTCTGTTACGCTTTCACGCCAAAACTACTGGACCGATTTGAATGAAATTTGGTATGGAGATAGTTTGAGACCCGGGAAAAAACATAGGATAGTTTTTTATCCGACTGCGCAAAAAGAGGTTAATGTTTTTGCGCGATAACCGTTATACGCGCGGGCGGAGCCGCGCCCGGAAAGCTAGTTAGACATAAATTTCAGTCGAGAGGTCTGAAGCCTGTGATCAAAGTCGCCAAGTATCGGTGTGTTCCAGCAGCTGTCCTTGAGAGCCCGTGATTCTAGGTTAGAATCACATATCAGGTGAGATAGTGGTTAAGCCTGCACCGAGGCAGCGATACGTAATTGTGGTTCGTTTGATCCCTTGCTGTATCTTTATTTCTTAATTTTGAGTTATGTAATTAATATACACATAAAATTTTTCAAATAGGTATTTGTTTTCATCATACGAAGGAAATATTCAAATTCACGCATGTTCCGCCCATTTTAGTCAGAGCCGCGACGCTTTGTCCCTGTCCGCTTTAGTAATTCTTCGGCCGTCGGACGGGAACGGATGCTGTTGGCGTGCCTTACTTACGCACACATACGTGGCGCGCCTAAAAAGCTCGGTGCCCCCTTAAAGGGGCCTAATAAATTTATAGCCTATCAGTTATAAATAAATAAAAAGAGAAACATATATTTTCGTAGAGAATTAATACTTCAGTATTGCGAGGTCCAATCGTACTAGAATAATGTTATATTTTTTTGTATGTTGCCAGTCTTGGCTTTCAAGACAATACGTGTCATCTGACACCGTTTAGGCCCAACCTTTGAAGTCAGCAGCGTTGACGGCTACTCCAGACTGCAGCAAGACTTGAACTACAGACGCGTGACCCTTGCGGCACGCCCAGTGGATTGGCCGCGGACCCTGCAATAAAAATGTATTAGGTACATATATGAGTTAACTATACTTTAAAGACACTGAAGCCTGTCAAAAATATACCTGTTTCTTCAACAAAAAGTTTCAAATCTACCGAAAATAAGTGATCAGCGGAATGTATGGAACTGCTATCAGTTTGATCATTATCTTGTACTAAGAAAACATAATCAGCTACTTACCAAAGTCTACATGACTATTAATAAATATTATTTAACATGCACAAAGATCGAGGTCACGACCATGAAGGTCACAATCATGGGAACAAAGGTCGTGATCATGACCAATGTGTCGGGGAATAAGCGCTTGAGGATGTGGATTAGCGGAACTAGAGTGGCGGCGCGGAGATTGTATCAATGGTGTAAAAATCAGACACTGCGTAGGCGAAAGCCGTTTCATCAGCAATAAACACACTAGGGTCCAGGCATACCAGACCAGGGGGAAAGTTCAGTCAGGTCTGTCACAAAAAACCTCAAGTATGCAAATTAATCCGGTAAATCCATTGTTGGTAAATCAGTTTTGATATACGTACGGAATTGATGGGTGAGCTCTGGCATTAATTTACCTTGGAAGGCACTTTCACCCCGTTGCTTTTACATTCTGATCTCCCTGGCACCAGTTCAGTATTCTTTGTATGGACTCTCATGAACTTCAAACTACCAACGTACACTTATCAATGGCATTGTAAAATCAGAAAAGTACTGTGACTGGAAAACCGCAGGAGATTCAAAAGCCTACTCTTGACTGAATACAGGATTGTCCATATCTCTAAGTTTTATAGGTACTTTACCTATATAATATGTAGGTATATCATAACAAATCACTACATAGCTACTAAAAGTATCGGCATAGCCTCGACTCGAGACAAGTTCGGGTCGCGAGTGGTCGTGAAAATGAGGCGATACGACACGTTCATAAAATCCCAAAACCAATAAATGATAGATACTTTGGGAAGTTTTGAAGTGTTTAGATTAGGCTACGCAGGCTTGTGAACATGCTAAAGTAGGTAGGTGAATTAGGTAAGTAAGGGACTAAATAGCTGAAACATTTTGCCACACTTAACACATTTTGTAACCTCCAAAGAAACGTTATACTGCTTACACAGCTGTATCGAGCGGTTAAAATTGAGTTTTGATTAATATGTAAACTTTAAAATGGTTGACTCAGAATTAATGTCATAATTATCTAAGCAATTTTTACATAGGTAAGTACCTAAACACTTAACTAATCGTTTCTCTATGTGATTTTCTGCAAGTTTAGCTTATTATACTAATAAACGTATGTCTAAGGCAGGACAAATATAATGGAAGTCTCTCCTTCCAGATACTAAAACTGTAATGCCCTCCAGAGCTGCCAATCCACGCTGATTCCTACTAAAAACTTCCCTGTCAAGTTTAATGTTATCCATATCAACAACTTTAGCTAAATAATATACAATACCTGTGTCCCGAGGCAAGACAGGTCGATAGGCGCCCCTCGCTCCACCAGATACCGCATGACAGCCACACTGCCATCCAGAGCTGCCCAGTGAGCAGGAGTGTATCCATGCTGGTCCCTTGCACTTAGGACTTCAACACCCAGTTTTTCGACGAGCCGCTCGATTTCAGATACTTCACTGTAAGCGTGAAAAAACACAATAGGTGCAGCTACAATTAAAAGCGGGTATTTGCCATCTACCTATATGTTTTTCTATAATAGATATGGAAGAAGTAAAACAATAACATCAGCGTTGTTTGTTTCCCCTGCCTAGCCAGATGAAAAGTCAAGCAATATTCACCTAAGAAAATGTAACTTGATGCTGTCTAGGATTCACACATTGGATGGCCAATGATATTAGAAGACAATGACACGGCATCCTTTATGGTCGACAATCCTTTCCCTTGAACAGAGCGTTTACTTACATTATGCGAACAGTAAAGGAATGGACACCTTGCCAGCGTCGATTACAATAATTACTCAATATCTTCAAGTCTAGAGTGAACAAGTAGGTTAACCTGCCTAAGAAAGTCCTCAAGGAGGATTGTAGTCATATGATCTTATTGTCAAAATATATTTAAAAAAGAATCGGCTGGCTACAAAGTGCTGTTAAGAAGCAACGAAGAGCTAAATAAGATATGCTTCATATTGCCCCATTCAAAACTAAGTCAGAAAGAATTGAAAAAAAAATTTAAGCAAGGCTGACTTAGTTTTCCTTTTCAAAATAGTTTAGATAAGTTTTTCTTTAGGTACCCCTATTTCACCAGTTGGTGAGTGATGATGGGGTGAAAGATTAGCATACACGATATAGAATAAAAACTGGCTCTCAATAACAGCTGCATAACACACAGTTAGGTGCTTGGAGACGGGGAAAGAAATACTAAGTACCTATATACTCGTATAAGAAGCTGATAGTTAGCTAGGCGCGCATTTGCAAAATACTACAACATAGTGGAAACCACGAGTATATAACCTTTATTTGTCTTTTTAGCTTCCACCATGTGGTAAAGCTTAATTCCGCGACAGGATTTAACCCAGCGACCGAATGACGCCCTCCTGACTGAAAAAATCAAGCCTATCCATTACAGTTTTAGTGTCACCATCCTCGTTCTACATAACACTGCACTACGCTCGTCTGGGACGTTAGTGCTTATGTCTCGTTTGCCTAGTATACGCAGCCGACATTTACAATCTCGGAGCCATCATTGATTCAATGGTTAAGGTATTAACAGACCGGAATTCATTTTCTCAATTATTAGGCTAACCGCAAACAGAACAGTTTTTCACTTAATTTCTTCTTCATATACCATCTAGATCTAGCAAAATCAGACAATATGTATGGCCCAGTAGTAGTATAAGTATTGATGAGTGGGAAGTTATGAACGAAAAGTCCGTCATAAATTGGCTGTCAGTGTTCTAGACAAATTCTTAAACATTTCGTGATTGAGATGCTCAGTGGGAGTTCTGGAATAACCCGCATGTTATACCTACCCAGAACGAACAGCCTCGAAAATAAGTTGATGCAGGTCAGAGTGGTGGTAGAGGCTGGTAATCGTCCGCGGCGGAGCTGCCGGCGCATCCGGTGACATCGGTGAGCATGGGGGTAACGACTCTTCTGCTGCCATCGTACATGGGGGCGGCTGCGGCAGCGCCCACACGCCGCGGGCCGCCCCTGGACTCGGGTACACCTGTGGCATCGAGGGTTATAATAGAACACACGAAGCCATCCTTCTAGCCTCCATTTAATCTACAAATAAAAAACCCAGTTATAATGTTGTTATGATAAAAACCAATACTTAAACAATTATATTTTTACGAGTTGTTGCAATGCGGAACCCGAAAAGAGCGATGCGCGACTCGCAATTGGCCAATTTTTAAAGGTAAGGTACTTATAATAAGAGAAAAAGTACCACATTAAAAATTCAGGATGCTGCAGCAACTTAATTACGAAAGTTTAAGGCTCGCAGCCCTTTCCATATGAACGTAGTTCCGTTATACCTACCTATATTATATTTAATAACAAGTGTCCAAACTCAGTGAAATTTAGCACGCATGACCTTGAACCTAATATCTATGCTTTTGGTTTGCCAGTTTTCCAGAAAATTCAGTATTTTCACAAATATTTGGCAAAATCGTTTTTACGAGAATCATTATTTTCACATTTAGGGATAAATAAACTATAAAACGAAAATCTGGGAAACCAGAAACCTATGCTTCTCCTTTATTAGGCTCAGGGATTTGCATGCAAAATTTCAGCGAGTTTAAACACTTGGTATATAAAAAAAAATTAAACAAAAAATGGAACCGACTCCAACACCCAAAACTGTGAAATAATTTGTTGTAGTCGGTACCGTGATATTTCAAAAGTACCTAATATGACAATGTTGTGCGCATGGTACCGACTTCGACCAGTTATTTCACACTTTTGGGTGTTGAAGCCGGTTGCATTTTTTTTATGTTTTTCTCTCTTTTTGTGACCCTTGCTACTTACGGGATCGATCGTCAACGACTATATCATAAAGATATTTTTCAGTTATTGGAGTGTAACTCAAAAACGACTTGACCGATTTTGATAAAATTTAATGGGACCAAACGACAAGCATCAGCGTTCAAACAAAAAATAATTTTCAATATCGGTTCACTCAGTCAAAAGTTCTGAGGTAACAAACATAAAAAAAAACTACTTACGCGTTCGCAAACAAGAAACTCGGGGCCATTCTTTTTATATGTCTACTCTTTTACAATTTGTAACCTAAGTCTATTTATAAAATTATTACAATACTCGTTACATAGGTGACTTGGTTGAGATGGAAAATCCCAAGCATTTTTATCTTCTAAATAATCACCAATTTTATAATAGGTACGTTTAATACAATCTTTATTTAATGCAACTTCGATTACCCCACGCGAAGTGTCGTTACCTAGATTAAATGTTTATTTTATATCTTGATTTATTTAGGGAATAGGACCCCTCCACGACTGATCAGTTTGGACAATTTGTATAGTCATAGGTACATACATATAATAACGCCTGTATTAGGAGTGCACGATATATATCGAGTTTTTATTAAAAAAATATCGATATATGTACACGATATATCGCTTCCACCCGATATTATCGAATAACCTAGTATCGATATGTATATCGATACTAGGTTATTATATGAAGGTTTTGTTTAATAAAACCTTCATATATATATTTTAATTATGCAATGTCTAGAGAAAAAATATTGGGAATTAAAAATAAATAAAGTTGATTTGTTTCTTTACCCTGGCTGTTTTTACTTATATCACCTGTCAAATATTGAATATTATAGGCTAGCTAAATATAAGAAAAACATTTCTTTCGATATATCGAAAATATCGATATGTATCTCCGATATATCGCAAAGTATCGATAGAACACTACGATATATTATATCGAAAAAACATCGATACTTTTTTGTTTGAACATCCCTAACCTGTATGAAACCCTGGCAGGGCACTAATATGGTATACAGTCCTTGTGCGTCTAATGCACACAAAACTCTACTCACATCGTGAGAAGTGGCATGCTGATTATTTGACGCACTATTCCCTTACTCGCCTTTTACGACACCCACGGGAAGAAATGGGGAGGTGATATACTAATCCGCCACCCCATCATTTCAGTTGATAAATTATAAATCAATGCAACGATACCATACATAATATAGTGCATACAATTATACGATATTGACTTTGTATGCTCTATATGGCATACAATAACTGCAGCGCCGAACGTCCTTTAGTAGTGGAGACGATACGCTAAATAGAATCTAGCACGACCTATATTTTAGATAGATAAGTTGTTAGCTACCTACTTAATACAAGTAATACTTCAATACTCGTATGTACTATAAACTAGTACAAAGTGCTAATAAAACTAGGCATGAACTCCCAGAGGTCTATATATATATATAGACAAATACCTACTTACCTATTATTAAATAGGTGGGTATAAATTCTAGAAAGATATGTATAAATATTTTTTTACTAATGATTAAATCAGTCTTTGACCAATATCTTGTCAGATGTTGTAAGTAATCAAAGTTGCTAAACCTAGAATGGGATCTGGCACTCAAGGTGGCAAGGTGGTTGGCTTTGAAATACACTATAGGTGCTTGACGACCAATTTTTTACTATTGAGCTTTTTAGCTTGAGTTATACCGCAATGCGGTAAACCTCAAGCCCATCCCTGACTGGGTTCCAACCATGGATTATACCGCAGCATTACATTGAGATTTCCGCACTGGACCATAATTGCTTCCAAATATCACAAATGCATTAGTAGTATAAAAAAGATATTTGAGAAATAACTTCAGTGCATCGAATTAACTTACTATACAGTTGAGAAATTCTTAAAAAATATAAATTGTTTCTTTAATTATATCTGTATACTCGCTCATCAAACTGCTGAACCGATTTCGATGAGATTTCAGGGATAAGGAAACCTATTAATAAGCATAAACCATTTAATAAGCAGTTCCCAAAAGAGCACAAGGTGGTCGTTGCAGCTCTTGTAACTTAAGGGACAGAATTCTAAAACCAGATGTTAGATTTTGTCCCCACTTCTCCTCGCGTGTTTACTTCGCGGTGTACATGGCGCCACGTCCGCAAGTCAACGGTAATATTTTATTAGATTAAAAATTTAGAGCGCTCTCTAGTAGAACTAGTAGAAACTATCTTGTCACACACGAATGTGATGTGTGCTGAAGCGCCATCTAGTACGCATACATGATACCAACCATTAGTTGATTGTATGCTGTAAATATCATAGTGTGACACAGTTAATAAATTTACCATACCTACAGTAGAACAAGTTTAGTCTTGATTATTACCAACTTGTTTGATTTTTGCAGTTTTTGTGTATGTTCATTTTTAATGAACATGAACTATGGTTTTGATGAACATGAACTATGTATCTACTTTGATGCAAGGCGTAAGCTGTTACACAAAAGATGGTTTATTTATTACAAAAACAAGTATATTGTGTAAAATTTACAAAGAAAATCATAAAAAAACTTTTTTACCCCTGATCAAAATACAAATAGCGGGTTATACTATTGGGTATTTTTAACTGACTTCAAAAAAAGGAGGAGGTTCTTAATTCGTCTGTTTTTTCTTATATGTTTGTTACCTCAGAACATTTGACTGGGTGAATCGATTTAAAAAAATCTTTTATTGTTTGAAAGCTGATACTTGTTGTTTGGTTCCAGTTAAATTTCATCAAAATCGGTCAAGCCGTTTTTGACATACACTCCAATAACTGAAAAATATTTACTTATCTTGATGATATAGTCGTTGACAATGAATGAAAATCGATCCCGTAAGTAGCAAGGGTCATAAAAACAAGTGTTTTTTTTTAAATAAAAATGGAAATGACTTCATCACCAAAAAGTGTGAATTAACTTGTCGAAGTCCAACACTAGTACCACGTGCACAATATTGTGATAATAGGTACTTTTGAACTATACTGGTACCGACTTGAACAAGTTATTTCACACTTTTGGGTGTTGGAGTCGGTTCCAATTTTTGTTTTTTTTTTTATCAAGTAGCGTAGTTCATTCAGATCCTGGCTTTGTTTCCGCTAACAATCAAGGGTACCTGCTCGTGTCATTACTACAAGTCATTATTAAGATTTCACTTACAAAAAATCACATGGAGAATGTAGTAGGTAGGTACAGTTATTGTTTCAATTTGTTAATAATAATAAATACATCTCGTGGATGCTATTGTGTAGATGGGTGGAACAACAAAACTTCTAACAAAATAATACCATTATTGAAATCACCCAAGGAGAAAGATAAGTATTTTGTTTGAAAATGTATTACTTTGTATTACTATTCATACGTAATACCACAATAACAAGGAAAAATAACAAACTTTTATTGATTTTCAAATAATAATTTGAAAATCAATAAAAGTTTGTTATTTTTCCAGTATAGAAAATGGAGGAGAAGAACGACGCATTGTTGATGTACACTATTACACAAAGAGTATATTAAGACAAATCTCGAAACATTCACCTGTCGATTATTTTTTTATTAATATGCAGGGTTATTGGTAAAATGCTAAATCCAGGGAAACCCGGACGGATGGCAGCCCTACTCTCATAGAATGTCCGATTTTATGTCGCACTCCGGTGCATCTTTTTGGTGAAAAATTTTATTGGTAAGTAAGTTATGGGATAGTATCAATAACCAAGAAGCATCCTCCTATCCTACAATATATGGGGTTGTTTATATGGCTACCATATGTTGTTTATACAACACAGAAGATGTAACATTTAAAAACATAATGGCTATAATGTGTATAATTTTAACTTTTGTTGAATTACCGGCCGCCCCTTAACACCAAAACGTCCTGGGGAATACTCTCTTTGGTAGTATATCCGCTACACTTTGGTTATTAAGGGCGTTATAGTTAAGTCCCCTATAATGCACCTTACTCGATGTTCTTACGTAAGTATTGGTATGGTGCTAATTATTTCATTTTCTTTTAGTCAGTTCTTAATTCTTATGCTATTCAAGAAAACCATGGAAAGTCTCATTCTAAAGCAGAAGCTTAGGCTTCTTCTTTTTGTATTAAGTTTTCATTTCAGAATTTCATTATCTCTATCGCATCAAACGTTTACGGCCATCTTTTTACTACTAATTTATATGTACTAATATATTACGTACTCGATAATACCATGAATATTTCAATAACTTTCCATGTATGAAAGTTTGTGTTTTCTATAGTAGTGGACAGAAGGACGGTTTTACTCAACATATCTTTGTAGTAAATTGATAATGTTGTTCTACTGTAACTATTACGCTGTGGCAACTCGTGTCCATCCAAGACATACTTTTTCGAGATCTATGAAAAAACGTGTTCAGGTAGCTAGATTAGGTAGTACCTATTTAATGTTCACGTTCATTAGATATACTAAACTCTCTAATTATATGAAAACATGGAAACTCGAGATACCTAATAAATTTGCAAGCATTGTAATCGTAAATTGAATACGCGTCAGAAAACTTAATTATACGTAAATATAATACGTATCAAATAAAAAGTAATACAAATAAAAAAGTCACCAAAAAGAATCTAGGTATGTGAGATTCGATCCACGGTACTCGATCTTCTGATTCGACTTCAGTAGTTACACACTATACAATCATTGACCAAGGTGTCGAAAATTACACACATATCGTTTATGCCTTACTGTCAGACACATTATATTGGTCCACGTACATACGTAAAATTATTATTGTATTATTAAGAATTATGTCGTAAAATTAAAATTTGACCAAAAAGAATCTCTTTACGCTGGAATCGATCCACGTACCTCTCAATTGCGAAGCGATGTCACTTACTATGCGCCATTTGAACGATGATTGATTAGTCGAAAATTATGTACATAACCTTTGTGCCTTATTGTCAGAAACTGTATAAATTAATCATGATCCATCTAAAATAATTACAACACATTCATTACGAAAAATTCTGAATATTGCTTATAATAATTTTTTTAGGTAGCTAAAGTTGTACCTATGTCTTGTAAAATGTTTGAAGTGTTTTTTATATTGCGTTAGGGTTCACAATCATATCATAATTTCATTAATATAAGAGATATATACATAGGTACATGGAGAAAGGAAGCCATAGATGCTTACCTTATTATGTCCATCATGCGTTTTTGACGATTTTTATACATCTTTTTTGCATTCCCAAAGCGTTTATTTATAATTTTACCCATGTTTTATTTTAATTGAGATCGCCGAGAAAAGTGACACAGGTCCGACGCATGACGCGGCTGACCGCGATATGAGCGAGGATGATAGCAATATACGTAGATCGCTGGAGTAAATAGTGCGACATGATGTTAACGCTTCTCGGAATGAAAGGGCGTATGTGACATTTTGTAAACAGGCTCAGTACGCATTAACTGTGCTTTTTTGGATTAAAATAATCAATGAAATTTATTGCACTTAAAAAATCAATATTTTAGAAAAATAAAACAAATTTTAATACACTAAAATCTGGCGGAAAAAGTAGGAATCCTCTATTTTCAGAGGTGTTTTTGAGATTTTTTTCTATCGAGCCAATTATTAGGAAACATGTTTTGAAATCGATGAAAGTATTACTTATATCCTTGAGTATCGTGTATTTAAATTGCAGTACCATCCGGTACCTGGTTTATGAGATTTTCCATATCATGTTGGCACTATTTTGTAATTTCCGAGCCTTAACGCATATTTAAGTACTTACAAAATCTTAAGTTAATAAAGAAAACGTATTTTACCATGGCAAATTATACTGCGCTGCGTAGGGCTGCGGATCTGCCCGCGTCACAGCGCAGCGCAGACAGGGCAATAATGGATGCCTGCCTACGTAGCGTGACCTACTTTACGAATAAACAAATTAATACGCTGTAATTAGAAGCGTTTGCAGATGTTATTTTGTAATGTTTGTATTTAGTAATTATATGGAGAGAGAGTGAACTCGACCTACCTTGCTACTCACGGTGAGGCCGACGCCTCCCGCCGCTGAGGAAGTCTCGGTGTCCGCCAGGGCAACGAGAGCACTGACTAACAATTCCCCCACAATTTATTATCCTAGAAACAAACACTATTTCTATAATAATTTCCACACAGGAGACCCACAACGTTGCGTGACTAGAAGAAGTTTAACGTGTTATTGATTCTTTCCCGCATGCGCGTTTCGAATTCTCAATTCGCGGTTTTATTTTTATTTGAATTGGCGCATTGCTTACTGCCAAGTTATTGAACTTCTAAAAACATTATAGATAGGTGGAATTGATACTTAAAGTTATTCTAGAATAAATCATTAATACTTAAGTATTTATTCTCTAGGACAAACTAGGTACTCACTTCTAAAAATATCGTAAATTTGCAAGCTATCGCATGGTCATAGAATAAAACCTTGCATCCACCACCTAAATACTGCACTGCAGATTGCAGTATATGGTCAGTCTTATCGATCGATCTCCTTAATTATGATTACCCAATGTTAATAAAAGAAGCCAATTTTCAGAAATTCTGATTGATAAAATAAGTAGGTACATACATACTAAATCAATTCATAGAACAATTTAATCTTTATGATAAGTATCATTGTTGGTATTGACAGACTAAGGAACGCGTCACAAAAAAGAATTCCTGATATACTTATGTAGCATACCTACATTATAAGTTATGATGAAAAATGTGTTGTTGGTCATAACATTATATTAGTTTCTTGTTTTTTTTAAAAGATATATAAGTGGCGACTGCCTTTATTAACAAAATACTACGAACTATATACAATACTACAGCTTCAACAATAAAAGCATTTAGACAACCCATAAGTCATTGAACTCACAGGCAGTCCAAATGCTCCAGCCCACTACCAGTTGGCAGCGTGTCCAGCATGCTGGCAGCATTGCTCCGTTAAATTGCAATGCTTATTCGATTTTTATTATACCTGAGGTACGATTGACGCCAGAGCCAAAGATGAAGGCGTAATATGGAGACGAGACGAGAATGTCATAGATATATGACCAATGTTCACGCATTTCATACAAAGTTTTTCAAAACACTTGTAAGGATAAGAGTTAATAAAGTTTCAACATATTTTACGAGATAATGTACTCAACTTATCTACTACATAAATGGCAATAGACTCGCCTCTTATTACATGTTGTAACTTAAAACATCTGGGCTAAAGTATGGGTTTACACACCTCTGCCACAGCCTCTTTCTACTTATTTAGGAATATGAACTGTATTTTTTAATCAGCATGAGAACATAACATATTCGCTTTGTTCTAGTTGATTTAACAAAAATAAAATTTTGTAAGTTTAGGCAGAAAGTTACATGATAACTAATTATATGCAAAATATACCCACAATCGAACAAAATAGACAACATTAAGGACAGCAAGTGTTATTCAAATTAAGATTTTATTTTTGACACCATTTTTACTCTAAGACTATGATGATATTATTTATTAGGATTATATTATATAATTAACTTTTTATCATAATGCCACATTGTTTCTGGGGACTGCTATCTAATTGCAATACAACAAAAATTTTCAATATTAAAATCAAGCAGCACAAAACAAATATATGCATTTTATTGCTGCACGAGTTCGACTGTAAAAAGTTTCATGTGGTCACATAGAAGATGAACAAACAAACATATTTTTTTTAAACGTTTGTGAACTATACTTGTGTTTATAATTTTTGTAAATGTACTTGTAACCACAGTCAATGCAACTTGTTTGAAATGTTGAGGTTAGTCAAAATATTATTTTAATCAGTACTTCAGTACTATCAGTACTAATATTATAAATGCGAAAGTAACTCTGTCTGTCTGTCTGTCTGTTACGCTTTCACGCCAAAACTACTGGACCGATTTGAATGAAATTTGGTATGGAGATAGTTTGAGACCCGGGAAAAAACATAGGATAGTTTTTATCCGACTGCGCAAAAAGAGGTTAATGTTTTCGCGCGATAACCGACATACGCGCGGGCGGAGCCGCGCCCGGAAAGCTAGTAATATTATAAATGCGAAAGTAACTCTGTCTGTCTGTTACGCTTTCTCGCCAAAACTACTGGACCGATTTGAATGAAATTTGGTATGGAAGTAGTTTGAGACCCGGGAAAAAACATAGGATAGTTTTTATCCAGCTGCGCAAAAAGAGGTTAATGTTTTTGCGCGATAACCAACATACGCGCGGGCGGAGCCGCGCCCGGAAAGCTAGTTCTGGATAATTCTATTTGAAAAACCCAATAACATCAACCCATTTACACCACTCAAGTTAAATTAATTTTATTTTACACATTACTAGTCTGTTCCATAGGCATAGTATGCCCATACCAAGTATACAGTATGTTCATTATGATTAATCATATATTAAGTGAATACCACTGAACCAGTTCCATCTAAGTAAGATCCAAAAGGAGTGCAATTATTACCAATGCCATATAATTTTGGAGCCCTACAAATGTATTATATAAAAACGACTATTATTTTATATTAGACTAGCGGCCCACCGCGTTAATTAAGACTAAAAATTGAGATGTAAGTTATCCTATCTTTCAATTCGGATCAAATTGTGCACAGTGTGCAATTTAAAATTGGTTCAGTAGTTTAGGAGTCCATCGCGGACAAACAACATGACACGTAATTTTTATATATAAAGATATAAAACTAATGCATGGGTATAAAGTTTGTTTTATGAATGATAAGAAATGCATTTAATTAATAATTTCAAATAGTTATATAATTATTATATGGTGAGCAAATTGAGCTATGTAATAATAAAATATATTGCCAATGTGCAAAAATATTACTACATCTAAATCTATAAAATATCTAAACATATAATAAAAATTGTTTAAGTATGTACACAAATTAAAAGTTAAAAAAAGTTTAAGTAAGTTAACTAAAATTGTCTGCCATTGGAGTGAACTCAGGATTTAATTAATTGAAACACATTATTAAAATTGTGAAAATGAACTTTAATTCAGCAAATTTTATACTAAATGTATAAATATGATATATTCTAGATTTCGTTTTCACTACCTAAATAGACATCATTGTTATAAAAAGAGTACAACTAAAACTAGTAGCTGATTAAACATCTCAATGTGGCTTATCAATTAGTAAGATCTTGTAAAAGCACTTTCATTCAATTGGTTTTATTATACTTAAATAATAGATAAAAATAATGAAAGCATAGAAGTCACAACTGATGTTGAACTTCCAAACAACAATCATTTTCAAATACAAATCTTAACTTCTAGTAAACTTGAAACATTTAACGAGCAAACTGAATAAATTATTATTCATAAACAAACTTAACAACAATGTCGACAGCTCAAAGAAATTTAAATCATTTTCAACAAGAGTCAAACGACCACTCACTTAAAAGTTAAAGTGTACACAGAATCAAGTTTGGATATTATTGCAATATGCAGTGTCAGATACGCCAATCAATAAAAAGGTATTTTTTTGCCTATGTCTTACTGTATTGATATTGTAAAGTTTAAGTAAGTCTTATATTCAGCATTATCTCTTTTGAGTCTTAAAACTCACTGAGAGTGGCTGCCCATGGAGGACGTATCCATTCAGTGCTTGTATCGCCATTGCCGCCTGATCATAATTTCTCATGGTAACAAACCCGAACCCTTTACTCTTATTAGTCTGATGATCCTTAATTATCTTAACAGATACAATAGCACCGTAAGGACCAAATAGCTGCCATAGTGTCAACTCTTCCACTTCTGGAGCAATATTATATATATAAATAGACCATGTGCTTGGAGAATTATGGTCCCCTATAGCATTAAAGTGATTAATCCAATGATAAGGCTTCACAAGGACATTCTTGGCAAAAGAATTGTTATTGTTGTTTTTATGTTTATGGGGATTACTTTTATTGGCATACTTAACTGTTAATGGGTGTAGAAACCCAGGTGGTGTGGTGCCATTAATATTTTGCATGGCTCTCTCTGCTTCATATTGGTGTTCATATAAGACAAATGCTATACCGGCAGCTATACGAGAATTAACTATTTTACCAAATTGTGCGAATAGTCCATGTAAATCCTGCAAGGTCAGTTCATTAGGCAGGTTACACACGTAGAGGTTCCAGTCCGCTTCTGGCTTCGAGGGAGGTTTTAGCTCAGGGTTGAGGAGAGCGTGTGATACCTTCAACGTCTTGTTCTGCATCAGGAGTCCATTGAAGGCTTTGCGAGCTTTGATTGCGTCGTCTGCACGAGAGTACTCGACGAACCCATATCCTCGGTTAGCTATCAATTTACAGCTTTCCAGTTTACCCATTGTAGAAAAAAGTGAAAACATCATATCCTGGGTCATGACTTCAGGAATGTAATTGACGATAAGTTTTGTAGGTGATTCGTCGGGTCCAAATTCACTATTTCCATGACAATTACCGTCTTGACACGATTCCGACATTTTTTAATTTGTTGACGGTGAATGACATTTCACGTACTGAATTATGATAGATGAGTTTTCGTTCAAAAACGTCACAATCATAAACAACATAGAGTAAGTCCACAGATGCCACAAAAATAGTAATCCACTAGACCTTCAAGATTCTTAAAAGCTCTCGTTTAAAAGCTCTATGTACGTTACTTAACTAGTATTCTTTCTGATTAGTGCATCACTGTATTGCAAAATTATAAGAACATAAAATGTTTGATATCAGGATGAATATACTTGTATGAAAATGTTTTTTTTTAATTCAGCTAATAACTTTTGCCATTAGTAGCTATTTTTTAGCCAGTTTTACCCTTAGCTCATTTCTTTAATTCACAGAGTGCGTTTGCAGTTCTCAGTATTGGTTTCAGTGAAAGCCGTATAGTCGATCACTTTGGAGGTCATTTGTTTTAAAGTACCTATACTAAGAGCCTCATATACTTAAGTTCCATACACTTGAATAGTATCGAAGCTACTGAAATTATTCTGTAATTGGCAGGATCGGCATGACTACTATAAGAATAAATAATAACAGAGTAGCACGGAAACTTGCGCTCCAAATGGGCTCAAGGTCACGATATTAGCTTACACTTAAGGCGCTCCTGGCCAGAAAACGCCATACAAGAATTAACTTTTCTCAAAGAAAAAACTCGGTTATTAAACTAAAAAAAATATATGTTATTTTTAAGCATATTCTTGAGTTAATTCATAAATCTGATACACATAATAAATAACTTCACTCGATAGAAAAAAATCCTAAAGTTACCTCTATTTCGAATACAAACGATTTTTGTCTCCCTTTTTACCAATCTTTAATTTTAATTTATTTTTTAATGCATTACTAATCAATAAAAGAAATTAAATCATAAATAAAAATGTTAAAAAGTTATTATGCTAATTTTATATGATTTTTTATCATGAATTCATGGTATCAGAGCTCGCTCACTCGACCGCCAGTGCGCTCGCAGAGCTCGTCGACGTTGGACCTGTGTCAATTTTTGCGACCTACGCAGCGCCACACAGAAAAAGATCAAAATGAATATCAAACACAACAAAATAAAATATGCTCAGGGCTAACTTTTAGAAAATCGACTCGTTACGCTTATCTTGATGACTTTCTGATTGACGGTGAATGACAATAGATTTCGTAATTAGTGAAAGTTAGTATGGTGAAAGTTATAGTATGTGTGTTAATATTAGGAAAATGATGTTTTTTTTTACAAATAAATGAAACCGAGTTCAACATTAAAATCTTTGAATTAACTTGTCGAACTCGATACCGTGATGGTTCCAAAGAACCTATTATCACAATATTGTGCGCATGGTACCACAACTTCAACAAGTTATTTTGGACTTTTGGGTGTAGAAGTCGGTTCCATTTTTTGGTATTATTTTAATGTTTAAATTTTTTTTAATTAATCTAGCTGAATGCCTATTATTTCGTACCCAGTGTCTAAGACAATCAAGTTAATAATCAAAGCCCAGTGTATAGGTACACACTGGGCTTCAATTATTAACTTCATTACTATTATATAATCAAAACTATGCTAGGTATATTATTTTCATTATAGATTTACTCCACCCTTGTCTAGCTTTTATATGATAAAAATAATATAAATTATAAATTAGAAAGTTAGTATGTGTGTTATTAACCGATAAAAAAAAAATACCTAAAAATGGAACCGACTTCAACACCCAAAAGTATAAAATAACTTGTTGAAGTCGGTACCATGATAGTTCCAAAGTACCTATTGTCACAATATTGTGCGTATGGTACCGAGTTCAACGAGTTATTTCGTACTTTTGGGTGTTGAAGTTGGTTCCATTTTTTGGTAAAAAAAAAAATAATCTTTTTAGTGACCCTTGCTACTCACGGGATCGATTGTGATTCATTATCAACGACTATATTATCATGATAGGTCAATATGTTTCAGTTATTGGTGTGTAACTCAAAAACGACTTGACCGATTTTGATAAAATTTAAATGAGACTAGGCGACAAGCATCAGCTTTCAAAAAAACATATTTTTTGAAATCGGTTCACCCAGTCAAGAGTTACGGAGGTAACAAACGTTAAAAGAAACAGACGAATCGAGAACCTCCTCCTTTCTTGGAAGTTGGTTAAAAAGGGGGAGGTTCTCAATTTGTCCGTTTTTTATGTTTGTTACCTCAGAACTTTTTACTGGTGAACCGATTTTGATGATTTATTTTATTTGAATGTTGATGCTTGTCGTGTGATCCCATTTAAATTTCATCAAGATCGATCAAGCCGTTTTTTGAGTTACACTCCAATAACTGAAATGTTTTTTCTTATCTTGATGATATAGTCATTGCCAATGAATGACAATCGGTCCCGCAAGTAGCAAGGGACACTGAAACGTGTAAAGTTTTTTTTTTACCGAACCTACTTCAACATCCAAAAGTGTAAAATAACTTGTCGAAGTCGGGAACATGCGCACAATATTGTGATAATAAGTACTTTTGAACTATCACAGTACCGACTTCAACAAGTTATTTCGCACTTTTGAGTGTTGAAGTCAAGCCCATTTTTCGGTAAAAAAAAAAATTTGTGCGACATTACATGAGTATAGAATTTGTTAGTAAATTTGAGTAGTCTTTTTTTATGATTATAGAAATAATAAGTGACAATAAGCGATTTTTTAAACTGGATGGATATAAATTAAATTATAAGTAAAAACAAATCTGGCTGTATGGAAACTCATGTCACGTCACGACCGATACGTACGCGGTGTCACACCCGTGATGTGAACAAGTTTTTTTGTTAACTTTCTAGGTTCAATAAGCTTGCTAAAGTGCAATGAAATTATTGTTTTTATATCTAGTTTTAGCCGAATGTCTAGTATTTCGTACCCAGTGTCTAAGATAATGAAGTTAATAATCAAATCTGAACTATATTATTTTTAGTATGGATTTACTCCACCCTTGTTTATTATATGATAATAATAATATATATTATAAATTCGAAAGTAAGTATGTGTGTAAGCTTCTTAACCGACTTCAAAAAAGGAGAAGGTTTTGAATTCGTCTATTTTTTAAAATGTTTGTTACCTCAGAAATTTTACTGATAAACCCATTCATATGTTTTTTTTATTTGTGGTGTGGTCCCATCTAAATTTCATCAAAATCGGTCACGCCGTTTTTGAGTTACACTCCAATAACTGAAAGGTATTTTCCTATCTTGATTTTAAATATAAATTGTTAGGTCCAATGCCAAAAAATATGAGTTTAATTTGTTCTGTTGTGTTTCTTTATATTTGTTATCTGGGTAATCCTCAACTCAACTGTAATAAAATATATATTTAGATTTTTTTATGTATATCATTATCACACATAAAAACCCTTTACATTTTTACAAGCTCATTGAATCTAGGAAAATATTAAAATACTAGTTCAAAGTCTCAGGTGTGATATTGAGCAACATAGTCGTGACGTGACATGAGTTTCCATACAGCCGGATTTACGTTTTTTACCCATAATTCAATTTATATCCATCCAGTATTAAAAATCACTTAATGTTACATATTATTTCTATAATAAAATATAATATAATAAAAAAATATATAAAAATATTCTATAATATAATAAAAAAATACTACACAAATTTACTAACAAATCCAATACTTATGCAATGTCTCAATATAAAAATTTTTTTTACCGAAAAATGAAACCGACATCAACACTCAAAAGTGTGAAATAACTTGTTGAAGTCGGTGCCATAATAGTTCAAAAGTACCTAGTATAACAATATTTTGCGCTTGGAACCGACTTTGACAAGTTATTTCACACTTTTGAGTGTTGAAGTTGGTTCCATTTTTTGGTTTACATTTATTAAAATTTTTTCAGTGATTCTTGCTACTTACTGGATCGATTATCATTCACTGTCAAAGACTATATCATCAAAATAGGAAAATATTTTTCAGTTATTGGAGTGTACAACTTATTTTAAAGAAATTGATACTTTTCGTTCGAATTCATTTAGAAATCAGACGACAAGTATCAGCTTTTAAATAAAAAAAGTATTATCGAAATCGGTTCACCTTGTCAAAAGTTCTGAGGTAACACACATCATAAAAATATAGACGAATTGCGAACCCCCTACTTTTTGAAATCGGTTAATAAGCTTTGCTATTATGAACTGAATTTATTAGAAATTTGTTAAAAACCTTACCTTACAATTTTCATAAACTATTTTTTATATAGTAACTTAAAATTAATTTATCAATTTTTAATTCCAAATAACATTTTGATTTATTATAGTGCGCGTATAGACTCATTATATCTAAATATAGTATCTGTTGCCCTGTTTTATGACTTATTTTTTTTAGTATTACGGCATATGGTTCTACTGTATCTTCAATAATAGACACTATCTGGCAAATTTTATTTTTATTTCTGGCCAATTTCGCTAGAAGGCACATATCTTCCTGAAGATGGTTGCCTTGATGAGCGATGATTATGAAGTAAGAATTTGTACTCATTGACTTTGAATTGAGCACTCTGTTAAGGACAGCTTTATGAAATTTATTACAATGGGGCTCCTGTCACAACCATGACAATTGATACATATTTTTAGTTTCAAAAATACTCTCTATAAGCGGTCAACTTAACACGTATCGTTTTGGATAATATCTTTTTTATAAAACTTGCAAAACAGTACATTAGAATGAGCTAAAATGATATCCAAAAATATTGTGGAATTTGGTTTTATTTTAAACGCACGACATAATTCTTTGAGATTTGTTATTATGTTGAATACATGGCCTGAAAATAATAATTTAAAAAAACTTAACTTAAACTAAACGATTCTGTCTCGACCATGGGCCTTAGCATATTCTATGATAACCACGGTTGTGACGTCCATGGACGTGAAATGTTCGCATCATGCTATAACCACAAAGATTATACAAAAATAGCCATCTTAAAACAATCACTAGATTCATTGTTATTAAACACACCATATTAATATTAATCTGCGTAGACATATTCATAAATACATATTTTAAGAGTCACGGTCTTGACAGCATAAGGGTACTCGTTTTACAAAATAACTAATTATAATTTATTCTCACGAAGCTATATCACTCGACGCCATTAGTTAATAGGACAACTGTGACAGACAGACTTGTTACTGAGTTCTGGGAATCTCACATGACATGGTTGTGACATTTAATGTTTTCTTTTGATGAAGTTTACGTAACTTTTTTTGTAACCGTAGGTACACAATGACCCTAACATCCTGTATAGATATATAAACACTACTGTACTGACCGAACCCCTACAGGACCCGATTATTTTTCCGGCGTATGTACCAATACACGACAAAAGTTAATTCCATTCTAAAATGTCATAGGTACTGACGTGATCTCCGTACGTAGGTAGGACTTTACTGTACCTTACCTGGAAAGCTAAAAGCGTGCGCGCGGCGCATCGCACACAACTTTGTGTCGCGTAAATGAATACGTCGCGCTCGAATAAAATACCTAAAGTCCGTGGAAAGCCTCGCCTTAAGGAGCCTACAAGTTAAACGGGATACTCAGTCAGTTGGGCTGTCGTGACCGGGCGGGGCGTCGCGCGTCGTCGTAGTCACCGCATGCGCGTTCGCTAGTTTGACACTAGCACTGTTTTTCGATCTTCTAAAACAATTGTCGCGTAATGACCAGTCCTTCCGAAAAAAGAGGCAAACATCTTTTTTTCCACGCTTCGACCTCTCCTCACTTATATTGGCAACTCCTCGGAAAGAAACTCCCACTAAGCAGAATTTATCTTGATGATACAGTCGTTGACAATGAATGGCATTCGATCCCGTTCGCGTTGGTAGCAAGGGACACTAAAATGAGAGAAAAAAAAAATTTCACCTAAAAATGGAACCGACTTCAACACGCAGAATGTGAAATAATTTGTCGAAGTCGGTGCCACAATATTTTGATAATAGGTACTTTTGAACCATCATGGAACTGACTTCAACAAGTTATTTCACACTTTTGGGTGTTGAAGTCGGTTCCATTTTTTTGGTTAAACATTTTTTATGGCAAAAATGTAATGCTTTATTACCATAGACCACATACATACGCTCCGCCAGATTATACAGAACACTGAGGATTATAATCGGCCATTATGTTTAGCGTTTGTGGACTATGAAAAAACCTTCGATTCAATCGAAACCTGGGCTGTACTGCAGTCTCTTCAGCGATGCCAAATTGACTATACATACATCGAAGCGCTGAAGTGTTTGTATAGGAACGCCACCATGTCGATTCGATTACAGGACAAGAGCACGGAACCAATCCAACTGCAGCGAGGCGTGAGACAGGGAGACGTTATTTCTCCGAACTGTTCACGAATGCGTTGGAGGACGTTTTAAAGCTCTTGAACTGGAAAGAATTCGACATCAACATTAATGGCGAATACATCACTCACCTTCGTTTCGCCGATGACATAGTTATAATGGCAGAGTCACTTGAGGAACTCAGACCTCAGTACAATGCTCAGCGATCTCAGTAGAGTTTCCCAGCAGGTGGGTCTTAAAATGAACATGGACAAGACGAAAATTATGTCTAATGTCCATGTTGCACCCGTACCAATAGTTGTTGGGAACGATACGCTCGAAGTTGTTGACCACTACATTTACCTGGGACAGGCTGTCCAGTTAGGTAGGTCCAACTTCGATAAAGAGGTCGCCCGAAGAATCCAACTCGGATGGGCAGCGTTCGGGAAGTAACGCGACATCTTCTCGTCGAAGATCCCGCAGAGCCTGAAGACCAAAGTCTTCAACCAGTGTGTGTTGCCAGTGATAACTTATGGCACTGAGACGTAGTCCTTAACTGTGGCCCTCCTGGACAAGCTCAGAGTCGCTCAACAAGCTATGGCTAGCTATGCTCGGAGTTTCTTTGGGCGATAACATCCGGAACGTATAACGTATGATATTCGCCAAAGAACCAAAGTCACCGACATACCTCTCAGAATTTGCAAGTTGAAGTGGCAATGGGTGGGCCACATAGCTTGACGAACCGATAACCGTTGGGGAAGAAGGTTCTCGAGTGGTTACCACACTACACCGGAAGACGTAGAGCTGGTAGGCCCCCCACTAGGTGGACTGACGACATCGTGAAAGTCGCTGGTAGCCAATGGTTACAAGCGGCTAATAGCCGTTCATTGTGGCGCACACCTCCCCCGATTCGGGGGGTTTGCTGTCCCTACGCTTGGCAGACAAAGAGAAAATGCTGCTGCCCGTAGTCGCCTCTTACAACACCCACATATAGACATAGGAGGGTGACCGTCTAGTCAGTCAGCCCATGGGCAATAAAAATACTAAATCTCATCAATATTTCATAAGCTTTTGAAGCAGTGATGGCTCAGTGGCATTGGCTATGGACTACAGCAGGTTCATTGTTCGAATCATTAAAAACTCGAATATCTTATATACGAATGATTTTGAGTTTAATTAAGAATACTTTATGTCATCCCTATTAATATACAGCATCTACCTATAATTAACAAACTACCTATTTCAACACTACCTATTTAATTCACAGCCTTTAATTTGTTTATACAAAAAAAGTATATTTACAATCACAAAACTAAATGGAAACACAAAGTAGGCAAATGTAATTAAAATGCTGGAGGCGGGCAGCCCTATCGCATGTTTACGTACCGCGCGGTGGTGGGTAGTTATTTCGAGGACAGAGCCGAGTTAAGATACTGTATAGATAACATTACCGTGCCCGTGCCGCAGCGCACCCGCGATGTTGGGTTCGGGCGAGTGGCATGCTTGCGGGGAGATAATTAGCTCGCTCCGCCTAGATCTTCAAGGTCTTTGGCGTCATCCTAAGCCTTAAGGCCCTTGGGTACGTCAAATTCGTACTTTCTAAAGCGAACTCCTCCGTAACCGCTGAAGTTGAAGATTTGAAAAAAATATATTTTATAGATGATTCAAGTACAACATTTGCAACATATTATTTTACGGTATTACTATTACTTTTGCCTTAAAAAAAATTCAAACTACATACTATTTCTTGACTTATATTGCGAACTCCTTCTAAACGGCTACGATTTTTGAAAAATAAATTGTACCATAAAATTTCTAGATAGATGTACTACAATTACAACATAGCATTTGTAAATTCATTGATATTTTCCTAAGAAAATGTCGAATTATTCAGATTCAGCTAGCGTTCTGAATCTGAATAATCCGAGGTCGGTTCCGAGGTGCTCTGCGCGGACGCGGGCGGCAGTGTTGCGCAAGCGTTGGCACGGGGAGGTTGTGTCGCTCATAGCTCCGCTCACGCTTTCGACTGACAACGATTTTGTCTTTGTATTAGTGCATTGACACGCGAGATTCGCAGCTGTGTGCGTGTAATGATTCGCTCGCTGTAGAGGGCCAACTTGATTGCGACGTGAAGGATGCGCGTTGACGCTTTATTATTGGTACTTTGTAGACAAATTTTATTTGAATTGTATCACACATGAAAAGAATCAAAACTTGAAATTGACAGTGTTGTAGGTACTTTACAATGGGCGGCCTTATCAATAAGATCAATGAAAGGTTTAGGTGCATAATATATATACAAAATTAATTAGTAATGTCTATAACGCTCTTATGTTATAACTGGTAAACTAAAGATAATATTTTTTTTTATATTATGGTAAATTTGTAGGGTAGAAAATGGTTCTCTACTACATGGGCAGCAGCGCCTTCTAAACTGCCATCTTACACTGCGATCCCCAACACGCCTACCAAGCGTGGGGATTATGGCAAATACCCCCTTAAAAGGGGAGGCTGTGTTCAGCAGTGTACGATCTGGCTGTTACAGTAAGGGAGATTTGAACAATTATCACAGGGAATCGGGAGAGCAGTCAAATGACACTTGTCATAAATCCAAAATGGCGGATCAAGATTCTAAAAATCAAAACCAGTCCGATTTGACTGAAAATCGATATCTAGGTTTTTCTGGACGTCCTTATTCCAAATTTGGAATTTATTTTTCGGACGTCTGCCAAGTGTAAAAAGTTCGTCCGATATGGCTGAAAATCGATATCTAGGTTGTGCTGTGCGTCATTATTCTGAATTTGGAATGTATTTTTCGATGACGTTTGCCAAGTGAAAAATGTTACTCCGATTTGGCTTAAATTCAAAATCTAGGTTGTTCTAGACGTCGTTATTCTGAATTTGGAATTAATTTTTCGATGACGTCTGCCAAGTGATAAAATTTCGTCCGATATGGCTAAAAATCGATATCTAGGTTATGCTGTGCGTCATTATTCCGAATTTGGAATGTATTTTTCGATGACGTTTGCCAAGTGAAAAAAGTTACTCTGATTTGGCTGAAATTCAAAATCTAGGTAGTTCTAGACTTTTTTTATTCCGAATTCGGAATTTTTTTTCGATGACGTCTGCCAAGTTAAGAAAGTTACTCCGTTTTGGCTGAAATTCAAAATCTAGGTAGTTCTAGACGTCTTTATTCCGAATTTGGAATTTATTTTTCGATGACGTCTGCCAAGTGAAAAATGCTACTCCGATTTGGCTGAAATTCAAACTCTAGGTAATTCTGGACGTCTTTATTCCAAATTTTGAATGTATTTTTCTATGACGTCAGCGAAGTGAAAAAAGTTCGTCCGTTAGGCTGAAAATCGATATCTAGGTTGTGCTGTGCGTCATTATTGCGAATTTGGAATGTATTTTTCCATGACGTTTGCCAAGTGAAAAAAGTTACTCCAATTTGGCTGAAATTCAAAATCTAGTTAGTTCTAGACGTCTTTATTTATCTGCAATTGGAATTTATTTTTATGAATAACAGGTGATTTTAATTGGAATACTCGTGTATATTACTAAAATAAGCAGATTTTTTAAAGAGTCTGCGTGCAAACTGAGAACAACCTAGACATCGATTTCCAACCAAATCGAAGTTAACTTTGCACTTGGCAGACGTCAACGTAAAAAAAATTCTTTACTTGAATAATAACGTCTACAGCAACCTTGATATCAATTTTCAGCCAAATTGTAGCATTTTTCTTCACTTGGCAGATGACATTGAAAAATAAATAAAGGAATTAAGACGTCCAGATCAACTTGTACTCTATAAATTTTCATACTGTTCTCAGTCGCAGTTGCAATTGCGGATACTCAATAGAAACGTGCGGTAGGCATATAAATTGCCATGTTACCGGAGCGCATCGCGCATCTTCATATTCTTTGACCATTATATTTGTGTAGCGAGCGCGGAACGTATGCAGCGATGCGCGAGTAAAGTAAGCTCGTTTAGGCCCAGATGCTCAAGGCCATTGGCGACTCCATACGCCTTAAACTCTTTGTTGTTACAAATCTGTATTAGTAGATTTTTTATTTTTATTTATCTCAAATACAAATTCACAAGTTTACTATTAACATATTAATACAAGGCACATATTTTATTGTATATTTATACTCGTAGTGTTGTAGGAACCATATAAGTATATAGCAATGCCTACACTAAGATTAATCTTTTGTTGTAGGTTTGCTATCCTTTCCAAGATCACGCATTTATTTAGAGAGTAGTAGTGTATTGAATTTTCAAATAACATGAAGTTTATTAACAATATATGTATAGGTACTCTAAATAAAATCTATTAATTATTTTAGCACACAAGATTGTAAATATGTTCTGTATAAAATTACAAAGAGTGTGAGTGAGCGTGGGATAATTCTATTACACACTAGTGTATAATATTATTATGCACGAGGGTGTTATAGTTCGGTTTATGGCCCTAAGAGCGATATAATAAATCTCACTTTACGAGCAAGGGTGTTGAAATAGTACATTATGCAACAAGTGCGCGAAGTTGTCTATTATAATTATAACCGATACGGGTTTTAGGCCTGAGATCGAAGATCGGAGTAGAAATAGAGTAGAGATTGTAATAAAGAACGCGCACGAGTTTCATACGACGTTTTTCAACAAACTTGCGAGGAACAAATACAAAAATATTTGATGATCTTTTTGACAGCAATAATAATCTGATTAAGGTTTATAATTAAATCTTCTAAAGTTCTACTTCAGTAGGTAAAAAACTCTTCGTTTGTTTTTATATGAAAAACGAACGAAACAAACTACAATCACCTTGGTCAGAACCAGAAGTCTGGAAACGTTGTTTTTTTATATTTAATACACTAGTGCGGTAAAGTAAACAAAAAGCACGAGTGTGTAATAGACTATACGATGACACTAAAATCGGTGCACTTACCTACAGGCCCGTTACGAGCGAGTGTATTGAAAACGACTATTATGATGTCTTACCATTATTTATATTGACCGTTATGTGCCTTAGCTGTTACATATTTTAAATTTCGACTATTTTACGTCTTATGAAATTATGTATTTTGAACCATTTGGTATAATGAAACGATGCATTTTGTTGAATTTATCTGTCGCCAAGCACCTAACGGTGTGTTCTGGCAGCTGTCCTTGAGAGCCAGTCATTCTAGGTTAAGCCTGTTAACACCTTCGACCACATCATCACTTACCATCAGGTGAGATTGTGGTCAAAGGCTTACCTATCAGCAATAAAAAAAAAAAAGAATATATTTTAACCTAATAAATTTTAATACGTAACTACCCTTATGATTTTTGTTCTGTAAACAAGATAGATCTAGATAAATCTAATCGTAACAATAAAAGCAAATTCCTTGTTTCACCTTGTAGCTGCAGGTTCTTTTTTGAAAATAATAGCTCAAAGATTATGAACAAATAGTTGCTTTGGCTTTTATTATCCGGAAGTTGATTTATTTTCATGCGCATTTTTTTAATCACATTTATTTGCTGTTTCAGTAAAATGTGAAGGCACTCATTCTCCAGAATGAAAAACGATGCAGCTCAAAATATCAAGTACTCTTAAGGGCAAATATTTGAAACGAGCAGCTCGAACATACATTTTAAATCCTATATAACCCCGAAAGGTTCGGTAGTGGCATAGTCAAACCACAGAAGTATAATACTGGAGGCCCGTAGTAGATTAAAATGCCTTCTTTAATGATTCATCTGGATACGGAGGATAGTCTAATAAGGGCCTGTTTCAGAATGTTCGAGTAAGTTCCGGTTTTACTACCCAGAATATATTTAATAAATAAAACACTATCTTTGCGTTTCACAGTCATCGATTTAGCCTATCCATCGTTTAAAGCTTGAAACGCGCTGCATGTTGGCTGTCATTTTTATCATTCGGTTATTTTATGTGTTGCATAGCAACCCGAAACTTTATTATGACATTCTGAAACGGGCCCTAACATTCGTAGGTATTACAATCAAAGTATTTTATAGGTATTACAATCTATTCGTAGCTACCCACAAAGTAGGTACAAACACAATTTTTACGTCCTTCTCTTTACAAACCCATTATCTATTGCATTATTTCTACAATTATATATACTTAATACAGATGTATCAGAAAAAAATAAGTATCTCAGTATATTTTCCAACCCACTTTGGGTCTGAAGTTCCGGACAAGCTTTATATTTTTTTAATTTTTTTATTTGCTGGATTGTGTCCATACTGTGGCACGTGCGTGCGGGCGCACACACATACAAGTCATTTCTCTTTTGATACCTCTCTATGAAGTGAAATCAGTGGTATCTTAACACTCACATTCAGCCAGTTCTTTTTAAGTCCCTTGTGAGTAACCTAAGTGGGAGTGAGCTTTTGTCTTGTACTAACACATAGAAGTTTTGTAGTGCACACAACTTAAATTTCATCTAGGTTTGTTTCACAATCCGCCCGCTGGTGTGGGTGTGATATCAGGCTTTATTTCATGATATCCCGAAGTAAAATCGAGGTACTATTTCGAGGTAGATTTCTAAAATGCGTATAGATGCAAACGCAACTAAATTCAGTGAAAATAAAACAAAATTATCTTTTGCACCTTCATAATATTTTCGAGATAAATAGACAGTTAATATAGAAATCACAGACATCTAATTATAAAGCATAATTCACAAAAATAATTGATAAACACATGTTTAGCTTATTTATTTAAGTACCTATAGAATTAAACATTCTCATGTTATTGTTAAAAATTTGTACGGGTAGGTACCTATAGTTATAATATATGTACCTAATAAAATAAAATTAATAAAGGACCGCGTAGGCACAATTAGTTGTAAATTTTGGTTCAGAAATTTGCTATTACAATTTGTTCATCTACCCACTCTAATCAACAATTCATAATAAGTATTCAACAACTAAACTGTTAAGAAAGTCACGTACCTTTCTGTTGGTTAACTATTTATTTATTATAATGGTAAATATATACATAAGGTAGGTAGGTATATACTAACTCGGTGCCCCGTTCATTGAGGCAGGATGAAATAGCAGGTACATTATGATGAATAAGTGACTTATATTCATCTTCATTTACCTATTAATTCATCAGTAAGTGAGTTGGCAATTCCATTTCGTTATCATCTTGGCTGGATTTCAGGTCGAGCCGAAAGCATATGGAAGCCGAAATTGTAGGTAATTATTGACAAATATAATTCTTTTATATTACGCCCAAGGAATAAAATAATTAACATTTCATTGATTTATTTTGTGCAATAGACAATTCATATTTGTAGAAAGTGCACCGCCGTGTTTGGTTCGCGTAAGTGGAAAGAGAGGCCAATTGAACATAAAAACTCTTTCGCTAATAGGACATAAGAACTCTTTGGTTAGATGTGAAACCTAATGTTACAGCACCAGAGCGGTACCAATGTAAATAACATTCTTAATAAAAAAAATATAGGCCCATTATGAATAAAAGCGGTGCAATAAGAGAAACGACGAGCAAGCGTGTTAATATATTCGTGCTTCAGTTTATTTATCATATACATCATACATAAAATTATATAAGTACCTATTACGCCTTCTATCATTTACAGGTCGAATCTCATTGTCTTATTATGTTCCGTGAAAAAGAGGAGTCTGTCTGTCGACATCTAGCGGACACCGTGCCAGACATTCACTCTGGTATTGAAGATTTTATTAGAGCAATCCGAAACACAAAATGTCGATCCCAAGATTATAAAGAGATGCTTTGCACCATTCGACCAACGAGGCAATCATAACAGCATTAAAATATTAAAGTAAACATAGATCTTGTACAAGGTGCAAAATATATTTATTAAGCATAAAAGGCAACACATAATAAAAAAATATATTTCACAGCATCACATAATAAAATCAATAAAAAATACCGACAGGTACATACATTATGCACGTATATTTTGATATAGGAATGTAAAATAATCACTTTTAGATAAGATCTATCATATTTCCAAACAAATCGCATTTAAAATTTATATTCGTAACGTAACAGACAAAATATATTTTATTACTTAATTATGTATCACTGAATATAAGTACAAGCTAAAAATAAATTATATACTTTGGGGATATCTAAAGTAACAATATTTTACTAATTTGAGCTATAAATACTATATACCGAATCCTAAGAAATAAAGTTCATTCCGAGAGTTAAGTGTTTGAAAAAACACTTCTTTCGATCAGATGAAGTCTAGTAGTCTGGTTGATGTCCCGTCCGTCCGTTATGACAGTTTAAGAAATACGATTGGAGCACGAAATTTCGGCGACACAGCCGTAGTAGCCCCGGTAGCTGAGTCGATAAAGCATACGGCGCGAAATCGGAAGGTCGCCGGTTCAATTCCCGCCCGGGGCAAAACATTTTGTACTCCAATAATTTGTAAATATATTAAAATAAAGTTCTGTAACCAATGGACAAAACAGAGTCCTTTTAGTGTTACTCTGTTGTCTGTCATACGTATGGATTCACGGTCTCTAACTCGAAAACGGTATTAACATAATGAATAGATTGAGGCGTTACTTTGCGAAAAACCATTTTTAATATTAACAAATATTTTTTTTAAATATTTTAAGTAAACACTTAAAAATATCTAGTGACAATTCCGCCTAATTTTCCTGTTAACCCGACGTGACGTCACAAACGCCACGTAGCACAACCAGAAGAATTTTCGACGCATCGCTTCTACACAAAGCATCCTCAGGAGATCTTGACTCTTCGAGCGCACGATCGCGAGTCACGAGATTCTATATTATGGCTGTTATGTCACGTCAGCTTAACAGAAAAATTTGGCGAATTGTCACTAGATATATTTTTAAGTGATCTAAAATATTGATTAAATGTTTTGCTAAAATATTTGTAATTATTTTGATAATAACATATTTTACGATGGAAGTATGGCCCAAAACCAAGGCTTGATTTAGGAACTCAGTCTAATAATTTAAGCTTTCTTTCTATCAGTTAAGGCGATGCGGTTCCGAAAGTGGGCGAGACCCGACTTACTCAAAGCCTGTTTGCTATATTTATATACAGTAATTTTACACTTTATCACTAAGTGTTAAAAACCCTTTTTTCATAATTACCCTACACGTAGTATATTATCATTTCAAATCAATTCCACTCTATAACATAAGTACTATATTTTGTTGGTTTTCTTAACTTGTAGATAAATAAAGCAACTGTACCCACATCACGAGTTTGTAAGTATGATATTTTAGTTGTTACTCTGACTGAATTGAAGTTACTTGGTTTACGGATTCGTAGGGGGGCAATGCAGATCAAATAGTAACTTATAACGGATATAAAACATAATATGAATAAAACAAAGTTCAATCTCGATGCGTATGGCGTGTGGCGTCTACGACCTTTTGTTGTCAAAAAAGCGCGAAAATTAGAGAAAATAATCCAGACAGACGCGGTTATCCGATTTTAAAATTTTCAAACAGATTTGTTAAGTACTTAAAGGTCACATTTTAGTGCAACTAATGAAACTTGGTCGAAATGTCGATGTAAATAAATAATATAAACGTTTTTATCGCCATTAAGTCCCGTTACATACTTATAACTATGTGTTCAAGTCGCGAAAGTCTTACGATTACTATTTTAATGTTATTTGTGAAAATTCACTATCGTTGAGTAGTTTCAAAAAAAATTTGGAAACAGCTCTATTCCTATTTTTTTTCCCATCAAACAAGTACTTATGAAAATACCTCCAGCACGAATTTGTTGCCAAAATTTTTTAACATAATATTATATATTTTATCTCAATTAAAACAATGACCCTATGTAGAGGAATTAACCTTCTAAGTGACCAAAATCTGTGAATCGCACCCTTGATTAGTTGCGCCTACAAATTTAAACGTAGCCTCTTATACAATTATCTATTAAATATATTTTTTTGCACAACACTGAATCTACATATTTTGTTTCATTAATTTGACCTCGATATTCAGTATAATGATGTAGCTGATTTATCACCATACATTGTAAGCAATTATTTTTATATGAGCAACATTTGGGCGAGTTATTCATCGTCTCAATTTCTCAGATGATAATAGGTCGTCGGCTACTCACTCCCAGAGTGTATAACGCTGTCCTTGTCTAGAATCAGATCTAGACAAGGACAGCGTTATACACTCTCAAGTTCAGTTGGAGAGAGATGCAGCTAGCGGGCAGTAGTCAAAAATAAAATTTACCGCTTATGGAAACGGTTACCACAACTTCATTCGAAATTCAGTTTTGTGAAGCTAACAAGCTAATAATTTGATTAATACGGAGAAAAAATACCAGATATCTATCGGATAATGTGTAAAACGAGTTCTTTTCAGCGATTTTATCGAGATAATATTATTTAATCGTGTTTTCTTTTACCCTACTCTATATTAAATGTATCATCCCTTCAAATTTTTTTAGATCATGCAACCAGCCCCTTAAAAATAACAATAAATAAGTGACGACATTCTTATTCTAACCAGCAGCACAGCATAACGTTACGATTATAAATTTTCAAACAAAGAACGTTTTTTAAATATTTATACTTTGTATAGCAAACTCAACAAAATCAACAAAGACAGGTTATTGTTGAACCTTGTATACACCTACAATAGTAAATATAATATTACATTAAACTTAGCTCAAAGTATGCACATATCTAAACGCTATTGTATATATAATGCACATACTTATTTTTGGGTAGACAATTAATACTTTTGGACTAACAATATACAATACATATATCATTATTCTACTACATGTCCACAGTTAATGTGAGAATACCAATATTAATATAATTAAATTTCTCGTAAGTTCCTCAAAATCAATTATTTGAACAAGCTAGTATAAGTGAACTCAGATCAATAAGGCGCCGCTATAATAACATCAACTAATAAATAAACTGTCAAAAAGGACAATAATAATTAATAATGTATACTCATACAAATGTCCGCCTTCGGAGGTACAATTATTGTCATGATCAATAAATAACATCTTTGGTATTCCTTAATCCATGTCGTGTTTACAATCAATGCAAAAATAAATTTTTCACGCTAGCGTATGTACCGAATACGAAGCCTGTGATTCCGAACAGAATGATAACGATGTCTTTCCACAGTTTCCAGTCATGTTTTCCGAGTTGATCGGGCCATAGAGTCATTATTTCTATTATCGGTGGGAATATGAGCGCTAAAGCGGAGCTGCTGAACGCGCCGACTAGCGAAATAATTCCGCTGAGGTTCGGAATTATAGCTGCGGCCGAAACTGAAACACAATACCAAGTACTATCAGCACGATAAACAACGAGTTCGTTGTGATTAAAACTTCACCACATCATCATACCCGTCTCCCAAACATGCAGGGTCGGTACAATATGTTGACTTGTCTATAACAATACAATATACGACACGAGAACATATTGTACAAAGTTTTAGTTTCGGTTTTAATGCAAGTTGTGACGGCACAAGCACGAGGCCCACCTCATGTTAAGTGGACTAACCTCTGCCTATAACAGTTGCATTTCGTCACAAGTAATTTGCACTGCGCCCGTCACACTGAGACATATAGTTGTTAAGTCTAGTATGCCTGTAATTTTACTGGCTCTCAAGTACTGCTGCCGGAACTTACTGTTATGCTTGGTGACAGATTTTCAACTTGAGGGTGGTAGCTAGCCAGGCGAGCACTCGCAAAATGCCTTTCCACCAAGGGGTGAAGCTCAAGCCTGCGCTGGGGATCGAACCAAGGCACGGCAGTCTATAGCTATTATCCCTCGGCCATCGTTGCTTAAAAATTCAGTTCAGATAATAAGGAGCACTTTTTCAACACACTAATCATATTCACATAACATATTTTCTTTTAGTCGCCCTTTGGGAGCGTCCATTAATCACGTGATGCTTTTTTAACATTTTGAAAACCCTCCGTCCCCCGTACTACGTGGTGAGGTTAAAGACTGACCCCGCCGCCCCACCCTAAAAATCACGTGTATTTTAATTTCAACAAAGAATCTTACTTTTTGTAGAATATTATGTTTAAAAACAGGTATATAGTATAGTCTAGCTTTATTCTGCAAAAATGCCTAGACAGAAAGGTTGCTGTTTATTTTTGACAGGCATAAAAATAATATTAAAGGAATGGTGTTATCATGCAAAAACATATATTGTACTAGGAAAGGAACTGATGAAAAAATAAATACACGTGATATCTTACTTACCCCCAACCCCTTTGTGATATTTCGTATTTTTTTATAAACCCCCTCCCCTCATTCATGCCTCGCGTGATTAATGGACGGTCGGTGGTCCCTTTCGTGACGACATCCAACAGAAGGATATGGAACAATCTTATACTCTTAAGCCGGTAACTATACGACATATAATGACAAAACTTCTCTTAATTTGTTCGAATGACAGTTCGGCCGTTCATACTCTTAATTTATTTGTTTGGTTAATTTTTTAATTGGTAAATTGGTAAATTTTTAGGAAAGGTTTTTTTATCTTCATATTTCGAATACCAAGTCGCCAAGCACCTAACGGTGTGTTCCGGCAGCTGTCCTTGAGAGCCAGTAATTCTAGGTTAGCCTGAAGAACATCTTCGACCACATCATCACTTACCATCAGGTGAGATATTGGTCAAAAGCTTACCTATCAAGCATACAAAAAAAAACCAACTTACACGTGATCGTGATGAGGGCGATTCGAGTGACTCCTTCCCCGTATTTGAGCGCTTCTTCTGATGTTAACTTGGACTTGATGTAAGGCCATACTATGTTCATGGGCACGTAGAATTGAAGGCCGTAGGAGAGGAAAATAGCGGCCGCCATCACGAACCGAACGCTTTGAGCTAACCTGTAATCAGAAAATAATACTGCTACTATTCGTAGATAATTCTTAAGCACGCCTAAAATGATACCTATGAGTTAGCAGAGGCTTAGTAGGAACAGATAAGTGTCAGAGGGTTATCATAAAACCTGGGCTAAAACTTGATCAGTGTGGCATAATGAGTATGACAGAGACGAATTTACTTAGCATTCCATGGATTCACCGTGACGAGGCCCAAGTTAATGTGCCCGGGACTTGCAACCCAGGGAGTAATGTCCCCTTTATGATGACATCAATGCTCCCTTTCACCGCTCGAGCCTCCTCCCCTGCCCAACCAAATTTGGTAAGATCCTACTTATGCCGCCTTGGATACACGTTCTAGGATGGAAGTCACGGTTTTTCTAGACAGTCCAAGGTCCTTTAGTAGGTTCTATAGGGATTTCGCTGGAATACTCCTTGTTCCAACTTCTACTGCATATAAATTCATTATTTGTTAGTTTTTATTGTGTGGTGTTTAGCTATACAAATACAAAAATACAAAATACTTTATTTACCAAAAGCACATATACATTTACAGATTACCTATACTCATCACACTAGACGTTTCGGTCTGTATCGTGATGGCCAATTACGTTTTACAATGAAGTATTTATGCTAAGTTGACAATTAATGAATGAAATTGCAAATTAAAAGCTATGTTTGTTTTTGTCGAAGTGCGTATTTTAAGTAGGTACCAATATTAAAAGCAAATTAATAAAAGTAAGTAGTACCCATACTATACATACATTGCCTCATCTCAGACCATTCAGTATTATTTGTCAAGGACTCCATACTTTTTTAAAACTCATGGCTAGCCTTTCACCACTATCTCACTTGATGGTAAGCGATGATGTGGTCAAAGATGTTGTTCAGGCTAACTTAGTATTTGTGGCTCACAATAACATATCTGTTCGTGTCGTCATTGCATAAAAAACTCTAATTTGAGAGTGATATTGGTATCGAAGTGGTGGCCTACAGAATTTAAGAGGTCGGTCAATGGACCACCCAGATAATGAAGCATGTACAGCGATACGGGTCTACCAAACGGACACAAAAAAATTTAGACAGCACGAGACTTACTGATTTCATTTGTGTTACGCGAGTTTATTCAATAACTCTAATGATCGAGATCTCGCGATCGATCCCAGGATCGGATAGAATTTTTCTGATAGAGGAAGTTTTAAATATTTTAAGAGTTTCGATCTATGCCCCGTTAGATGGCATTAAATTTGTCCCCAATTATATGAGACTACGATATATCAGGAGAACAGTGGGTGGTTTAGTTAGACAACTCTGCCAAACGATCTAATTATAACGTACGTCTGTATATAAGGATAAAGACATCTTCTATCTTGGATACTATGAATCCAGCAGGGATGTTTATTTTCTGCACGGGGTTTCGAAGGCGTGGAATTTAATAAGATAATAGGGAAGTAGCGTATCGGGTCATAATATAACCTATTCAGTCGAACTCTTTGATAATTTTTATGTACAAAACCTACCAAGTGCGAACATCCCAATTTACGTTTAAGCTAGGAATAAGTATTTAGTCCTTTTTTATATTCTGTGGTATAATTTTGTGGGATTAGAAACGACTAAGTAGGTACCTTTTTTTACACGAGGAAAATCATTTACTCTTACACACCCGCAGAGGAACAGGTGGCTATGCCGGGCGCAGGATGAATAGTCTATTACCACTACCGACTCAAAACCCCATGGTGTAACGCTGTCAACGGTGGCAGGGGCCGCGTGGTCGCTCGCGCATTCATCCGCAGCCCCCATCAACGCCCCCATCTCTCTGGAAAAATCCTCCCCTACCCCGCCTCGTGCAATGCCCCGGAACACAGGGCATCCGCACCACAGTCCTCGTGAGGACCTAACTCTGATGGGGGGGGCGCTTGCCGTCGCCACATGTTGTTTTTTTCTTTAACTTAACAGTTATATGCGTCGTCGTCTCGCCATTTTTTATGACAACGATAAGTATAGTTAGATTAGTATAAGTTTTGTAATAATAATAATATATAAACGAGTCAGTAATCCATTGACTAAACAAGTGGATAGAGTGAATACATAATTTATTTTTCGTACATCGAGATATGATAATATTTATTTGGTATATGCGTTGGCTTGGCACTCACGGTATATCAAGACTGAGAAGTTGGACTCACGTACCGAGGATTCCGTGCCAACAAAGAATGTATACCCTAAAACCATTACCTATTTTTTTAATACAGCTTGGTGGGGGTCCGACCCGCACTTGGCCGGATTTTATTATTTATTGGTACGCTATTGGACTATAATATCAAGTTTGACGCTAGAATATTTTACCGTTCTTACAATAGAGAAAAAACAAAATACATTAATAATTACATTTTTGTATGGGCAACGCATTTTTATTTATTTGTTAGACAGTCCGCCGTACAATCACAAGTTCTGTGATTTTTTTACCATCTTCTAATTACGGTTCTATAGATACGTCTTATCAATAAGTAGGTAAAAAAAATACACTATGAAGTTCCAAACGTGACCCAATACGCTACCATGTGAGATTTACTAAATTCTGCTGCGGTAGAATTATAAACTACGACTATTGTAATTCTAGAATTAACTAGCTTAAATTGATTATGATTAAAAAGATTGAATTGATTATGTATGATATACATTGTATACTTACAAAGTATTTGGTAGATTGAGGGTGATACTGCCCTCAACGTGCTCTCCATATCTCAGGTATCCAAAGAACCCTATAGCTGTATACAAGGCGGCCACTATAACCATCCCAGTGTTCAGTACTCCATTCCAACCACCGAAAGCTTCGGGCGTTTTCATATTATTTTCCAATGGTAAAACCTGAAATGGAGGGTTAATAAATGTTCAATTATTATTGCTAGCTAACGAAGAAACAGTATCGAATAGAGTCAGTTAATCAATTGTTGGAATTTATTAACAACGCTACAGCAAATTCTGCAGTAATATTACAACATATTTATACAAACACTACATATAAAGGAAAGTTAGGAATTTACTCTCGACTCAGAATTGCTGAATATAGAGCGGATTTGCAGTAGGGTAAATTAGGTATAAAACATTTTATTTAACAATTATTGGATTTTTGTCGTTACAGTTTTTGGATGTTTATTGGTTGGTCGGTACAGTAATTAGGTATCGTAAATAAACATAAACGCACTGTATAAGTAATAGGAAAGGACAAGGTACTAAGTACTAACTAGTAAGGTTCTTTTAACGACAGTGTGTACTATATAGAACATGTATTAATCCTAATTAAAAAAAAATATTAAACCGGATACCAAAATAATTGTATTACAATAATGTTTCTAAAATTCTTGACTTCTTTTCGTGACAAGCGACTATGTCACAGCAAAGCATGAGTAAGAGCCTATTTATTTAAGTAGACATGTTTCGTAGTATCTACTCGTAATACGTACATGGTGCCTGTTTCCCTGTTTCCGGGTTCAATCCCCAGTACAAAAGTACTGGGGATGCTTCTATTTTCACAACATTAGGTACTCTGGTATCGTAAGCTTCCGAGCTTACGGGAAAAATGTATGCCTGTCCTAACGTATACGGATCTCTAAATATCGGGCAACGAAAGGAGTAGATGCGAGAAGAGTGCAAATGAATGCTTGGTGTAACTAGAAGTCTAAATTTACATGATCACGAATGAGTATATATATCAAAAGAAACTTGAAAGCATTAACAGTGATAAAAAAAATTAAGAGTAATACATTGTAATGATATGGGCGTGTCATGTGCACAATGAGAAAGGATTAAAAATATTTTGGATACTTGTATATGTATTGACTATTATAATTCATGCACTATTATAATCCTACATTATCCCTGATGAACATAGGCTATAGAATATTATCAAATCATATGTTTTTTTCGTTAAATACCTGGCGAAACCGGGTCAATAAGGGTCGCTAGTATGAAACAAAACGTATCGGAAGAATACATATTGTGCCAACCGAGCGACCTAACCTAGTGTGGACTAAGGGCAGGAATAAGAAGAAAGTAACTTGTACTAGTTCATAAAATAAGAAGAAAGTAACTAGTACTAGTTCATTTTATTATAACATGACCTGAGCAGAATGTATTGCAAAGAAATTGGTTTATCTTAATTAGGTAACATCATTATGTAGATAGGATGAATATAAGTAGGTACCTATATGTTTTAATGAAGCTCGGTGTTATCGGTGATGTAATGGCCATGTGGTGCGCGTGGCGTGTATGAATAATGTATGACTTTTAAATAAAAACATGATCATAAACATATTCAAATATGAATACTTTTTTGCCTTTGACCGCTATGACACATTCAGGTAAGTGATAAACTGATAAATAGGTCGAGTATAGTGAACAAGTTAAATCTAGTGTTACACTTAACACGCCGCGCCGTTAGACATATTTTCTACTTGAGGGTGGTAGCTAGCAAGGCGAGTATTCGTCAAATGCCGGCGGGATTTGATACATGCGTTCCATAGCTATTACCAATAGGCCATCTAAAGGGAGTAATTTATTTTAGGGATTAAAACATTATACGCATATTTGATAGAAATATAGTTAAAAATAATAATAGATGTTCATGAAGGAGCTGCAGAAGCGGAAAAATACTACAACGGTATTTAATGGATTTCGATGATAATGATACCTAAATTTGTATAGATATGAAGATCATTAGTATTAAATTTGTATCGGAATCAATGAAAAAGATAATATATAATGTCATATTAAGCGTGAAAAAGCAGAGGATAAGTATGCGAATTATTAATAATTGATGTAGTTAGTATTCTGTTTGGCACGACCTAAATATGCAGCATTGAACGATATTATTCAGACACATTCCCAGACTTATGATATCATTTGATAAAGCATGCGGTCAATATAAACAAACATGTTATTGCATAATTCACTAACAACTATTTGTAAATACATATAATAGAACATATAATAGATAAAATACAACTTACCACTCCTATTCCTTCGAAAGCATAAATAGCAGTTCCGAAATACAATGGCAGTTGATGCCATGACGCAAAAGGCTGCACCGAATTTGTCTTTGGTAAATCTTGTAATATGTAGTAGAAGGTGATTACTAGTCCCCAAGCGGTCATAATAGAAGCTAACAAAGACACTGGGGTCAAATACTTAAGATTCTTCACCATAGCAAGCATCACTATTAGTGGGAACAATAACACTAAGTACACATGAACACTCATGTGTATTCGAAAGAAGTGCATCGTATCTTCTAAGTTAGTGGCCACGAAAAGGAAGTACACACAGCAGAATCCCAGTTGTGTTAGTACCAAAAATACATTTACTATATTCCTGAAACAATAAATACATATTTAATTAATATATGTAACTGATTACGTATCTTGCATACTATTTTCCGTAGAGTGCTGGGTTAGAATTGCTCCTCCCCATTTCTTCATTTGGGAGTCATAAGAGGCGACGAATGGAAAAGTACCAGAAAGTAGGCAGCGGCGCCTTCTGAAGAACTACCATCATACATGCTATTCCCAAAACTCCTGGCAAGCGTGGGGATTATTGCTAATTTTCCCTATTGGGGAAGGCTTTTGTTCAACGGTAAAGGTTAACATAATATAATCATGTCATGGTTGTATCATGTCATGGTACAAGTCGAGTAAGTATCTAGGAGGACTAGAGTTTGTTTTGAATGCATTCTACGCAACCACTACGGTTTTTGCCGCGGTTTCGAGTGGCTGGTTGGAGTTATACGTAAATAAAACCGCTTACAGTTAGCGTATTAAGATTTAAATGGGCCCTAAGTTTCATCAGCTCTAAGATGGACTTCAGATCAGAGCGTTAGTAGTTTTTTTTGCCCTTTAAGTTAAACTTCTCGGCAAAAACCGCAGTGCTTTCAAAATTCTTCCGGAGATTTGGAACTTTTTTGCCACGTAAGATTATATACATATCCGATAAAAAGAGATTCCAATACAGCACCTCTGTACCTATGAGTGATTCTATATAATATAGTTTTTTAATATCGTATAAATAATGTTTCACTGCCATTAACCCATTATTTTTTAAGCTGGCAACTAACGTGTCTGCTTGCGGTGATGTAGTAAAATGTATCTATGGAAGAAAAATACTCGAACTAGATTCAAAGTGATATTGCTCAAATATACACTCGAGAGCACAGAAATCGCACACCCCCTACATTTTCACTTTGACCCTAAATATTTTTTTAATTGTATGTTAGTTGCAAATATAACTTAAATTATATTAAAGTACACACTGTTAGCTTTCTAAAAACACATAATGCATAGCCATGACCTCCAAAACCATTACACTAGCAACAAAACAATAGAATTACCTGAAATCGCTCATTTCAGGTAGCGCGGTTTCCGCGACTATGAGAAGGTATAAAACGTTAAGGGATGATTGTAACCTTATCATTTGCATACCAACTCGCACTCTGAAAGGTCTTTTATTGAATATGTAATCATTCTGAACAAGAAAATGGATACCACCCCGGAAGCAGCGTCTCAAGTGGTTGCACTAATTGAAGCTGGACAGAACCAAAGTCAAGTGGCACGGCAGTTAAATTTAAGCCGATATGCTGTTCGACGTGTATACCAGCGATATCAACAGACTGGTGGCTATACACGGCGACGAGGAACTGGCCGACAACGGGCTACCACACAGCGCGATGACCGGTTTCTTGTCACAACATCTCTACGAAATCGCCATTTGAATGCAGTTCAACTCGGACAACAACTCCAGGAAGTTAGAGAAGTGGAAGTTAGTCGGTGGACGGTTAGAAGAAGACTAGCTGAAGGAGGCCTGACAGCGCACAGACCAGCAACTGGCCCGAAATTGACCCCTGCCCACCGACAAGCACGCCTTCAGTTTGCTGGAGATCACGTGAATTGGACTATGGATCAGTGGAAGGCAGTACTGTTCTCTGACGAGTGCAGGATGTGTCTACATGGTAACGACGGACGGGGTAGAGTCTACCGAAGACCCGGTGAGCGTTTCGCTCAATGCTGCATCTCTGAACGTGTCTCGTACGGCGGTGGTTCGTGCATGTTCTGGGGAGGCATATCACTGGAGGCGAAAACCGATCTTGCTTTCGTCACAGGACCCAATACCGAGCGTCGATCACGTGGATTGACTGCCCGACGTTACATCGAAGAGATCCTTGAAGAACATGTGGTGCCTTATTCGGGATTTATCGGCGAAAATTTTATTTTCATGCAAGATAACGCAAGACCACACACCGCTGCTATAGTGCGCCAGTACTTGGAGGAGGTTGACGTACCAGTAATGGCGTGGCCGGCTCGGAGCCCAGACCTCAATCCCATTGAGCATTTATGGGACCAGCTGAAGAGACGAGTTCGAGCCAGAAACACGTCGCCTACGAATCTTAGAGAACTTCAAACCGCTATTATGGAAGAATGGGATGGCATACCGCAGGACTTTGTTAAAACATTGATATCTTCGATGAAACATCGAATGGAAGCTGTTATTAAAGCTAGGGGTGGCAATACCTTTTATTAATTAAACAATTTTATCAATTTGGTTGTTTTAATACCCTTTTATACCTTCCCATAGTCGCAGAAACCGCGCTACCTGAAATGAGCGATTTCAGGTAATTCTATTGTTTTGTTGCTAGTGTAATGGTTTTGGAGGTCATGGCTATGCATTATGTGTTTTTAGAAAGCTAACAGTGTGTACTTTAATATAATTTAAGTTATATTTGCAACTAACATACAATTAAAAAAATATTTAGGGTCAAAGTGAAAATGTAGGGGGTGTGCGATTTCTGTGCTCTCGAGTGTACTATCAAAGCTACGAATATGTAAAGAAGTGTGTCTAGCTCAAAAACGGCAAAACGCAAACCGTACCGCGGCGGGCGTGGTTTAACAAGTGTACCATGCGGCACAACAACATAACCTTGAAGCGACAAATCGTTTGTGATCATTTCTAAACGCTAAATTAATTAACCAATCCAATTGAATTTGTAAGATTGTGCATGTTTTGTTAATTATTGTGAAATTGATGAGTCCGTAACCAAAGCGGTAACTGTATGAGAATTACAATTCTCTACAGTTTATTCGTAGTTTATAAAATTTCAATACTTAGTAAAAATATCTCATTGATGATTATACTTATTTATACATATACTAGCGGCCCACCCCGGCTTTGCACGGGTAATTACGACTATTAATTGAGATGTAAACTATCTTATCTTTCAATTTGGATCAAACTGCACACGGTGCGCAAACGAAATTTAAAATCGGTTCAGTAGTTTATGAGTCCATCGCGGAAAAAGAAACGTGACACGTAATTTTTATATATACATACGGATTTATTTCATTACATATTATGAGCAAACAAGGAGATTTTTTTTGAGATATGTATATACGTAGGTACCACAAAAAAGAGTACAAAGAAAAATATACTATGATCGTAATATTTTTTCCCACTTAATTTATTATATTTCAAAGTTTAATAATTCAACTCGTAATAAAAATGCCTTCACCAATCGTTGTAGGTATAAAAAACGCCCCTTGCCCTATAATTTTTACTATCTGATTTGTTACGTGTAGGTTTATATAAATTTGTTACGAGCTCTTAGTATGCCTTTATTTATTTCTTAAATTATTATTTGTTTTGGGTTCTACGGTACAAAACTAAAAAGAAAATAGTTTTTTAATTATTTTGATAGTTACTGTTATTTGGCATCGATATGTAAATCAATTAAACGGCATAAAATTTGTCGAAGTAAATTAAAACAAGGGAAACCATTTCTCCAAACTTAAACCTTAAATTAAACAGCTAGATTAGGTATTCATTTATTTTTCAATCATTTATATTGTGACAAATGGCATTGTATTCTTGCATCCCTAGTGAAATTTCGTAAAAAAAATGTCAGTTTTAATTTTTTATTTGAAACGCATGATCGTATTTATTCATAATCTTATCGTTTTAAGGGTTCCGTACCCAAAGGGTAAAAACGGGACCCTATTTATTACTGAGAGTTCGCTGTCCATCCGTCCGTCCGTCTGTCACCAGGCTGTATTTCAAGAACGGTGATAGGTAGACAGTTGAAATTTTTACAGATGATGTATTTCTGTTGCCGCTATAACAACAAATACATAAATTTGGCCAAGTGCGAGTCGGACTCTCGCATGTTAAAACAAAGAAAAGGTTAAAATATGAAGTCTAATATTGTATAGCTAATGGTACGGAACTCTTCGTGCGCGAGTCCGACTCGCACTTGGCCGATTTTTATATTATTATTTGACATTTCTTTATTACTTTGAATGAATTGTGTAATTTTTAGGGTTCCGTACCCAAAGAGTAAAAACGGGACCCTATTACTGAGACTTCGCTGTCCGTCCGTCCGTCTGTCACCAGGCTGTATCTGAAGAACGGTGGTAGCTAGACAGTTGAAATTTTAACAGATGATGTATTTCAAACAGACAGAAGAGTCTGAGGGCTCTATTTTGCTGTTTATGTAGGGGACCCTATTAGTAGATATATAATGATATAGTAGGTGGCTTTGCAGAAGTACAATCTTCCAAGCATTTTTGTCTTCAAAGAAATCACAAATGCAGTAGCAGACTTTCTTTTAAAAACAGTTATAGGTAAGCCGTTATTGAGGTGAATAATAACAAAACTGCACACATTTTTGCATATAGAAAGCAGGTTAATTCTATGCATTCAATTTGTACATATGTATCTTTGTATCAGATAGAAGTCAGTCAAACATAAAGGTCAGTCCCCTTTATCTACGAAGGTGGTCAATATAACGGTTGTGTGCATAATTACTAATTAATATTGATTTAGGGCCCAGGAATGTTTACAACTGCTTGCAAATAGGAAAGTTTTCACAAAACAACAAATAAATATGCACAAATAAACAACTAAGTATGATAAAAAGTTGTATATTTCCTTTGTTTGCTAATACATAGCTACTTTATATTGCCTGATAAATGTTTTTAATCGATTATATTTATTTATCGTAACATCATCGATTGTGGTTTCGTTAGATTCGTGGTTAAGACGTCTGATACGTTGAATCCGAAAACGCAGGTACGAATCCTGTCTAGAAGAAGAATGTGTTTTATTTATTTCACTATAGATACCCCAGTTTTAATTTCGTTAAAATGTTGAGTAGGTACCTAAGCGGGTTTTTCCAACTATTATTCGCTTTGAACTTGTTAACGATAGATTTATAGGTAATTTTAATATTGATATTTTTGTAATTCGCAAAAATAAAAATATTAAATCAAATTCGATTCGAATTTTGCACACCGTTAGGTGCTCGGTGATAGATTTTCTACTTGAGAGTGGTCGCTAACCAGGCGAGCATTCGCAAAATGCCCTCCCACGTTGCGGTGAAGCTCAAGGCCGTGGCGGGATTCAAACCATGAACCTACTGCGCGGCAGTCCATAGCCAATGCCACTGAGCCATCACTGCTTCAAAAAACTTCACTCGAACCGCGGCTCTAGTATCTATCTCGTGAATCCAGTCACCATAGCTACAAAATTAACAAAGTTTAAATACTTCGTTTCAAGAATAGGATCAAATTGGTTATTATGAAGCCGTTCGGGGGCAATATCCTAGAATGTATAAATATTCAATACTCATATATGGAACCTAAAAAACAGATATATGACATTGTTTTTTTTTTGGTTCCGTATAAGAATCTCATAACGGAGTTCCACAAGAGAATATTATTACAGTTTTTATTTACTGTGTTGGTATTTATTATGATGTAAAAGGTATCGAATGAATTTCCCAAGGATTTGCAATTTCTTTATATTCTATATTTATGCCACGCCTATTATTATAAAATTACGTCCTATCCTTAATTCCGCCGCATTCCAGTCATTCCACAGTACATTTTTGTAGGCCTAATCGCCTTCGCTCTTGGTCAACAGTTATTGTTCTAAAAATTAAAACAGTAACTTTTAGTACAACTGAATTGTTTTCTATTAGAGAACTGAGGACTCTGTCATTTGCATGTTTGATTGTGCGACAAGAACTTACGCCGGATCTAATCTTTATCAATTTGTATAGGCGGGCGACGAGTGTTCGTTCCCCGCCCGAGACAAACATTTTATAGTTGTAATATTGGCTAGGCATGAGAAGTCTAGTAGTCTGATGTTCCACCGTACCGTCACCTGGGACGGTTATAAAATGTATTTTTAATATATTATAATTATGCGCATAGTACTAGTAGCATAATTAGCTACTAATACTATATAATAATATATAATTAGTAGCATAATTCGCGTATTTGCTACCGGTTTCGGTAGCGGAGATGGAAGCATGCCGCGCTTATAGACACATCACGCGAATTAGATTCAAATGTGTGCCAATGAAGTGTCATACGTGGACATTAGCGTGGACGTTTTTGAAGCAGTGATAGCTCAGTGGCTTTGGCTATGGACTGCCGCGCAGCAGGTCCATGGTTCGAATCCCGCCGCGGGCTTGAGCTTCACCGCATGGTTGAAGGGCGTTTTTGCGAATACCTGCCTGGCTAGCGACCACCCTCAAGTAGAAAATCTGTCGCCAAGCACCTAACGGTGTGTTCCGGCAGCTGTCCTTGAGAGCCAGTATTTCTAGGTCAAGCCTGTTACCACCTTCGACCACATCATCACTTACCATCAGGTGAGATTGTGGTTAAAGGCTTACCTATCAGCAATAAAAAAAAAAATAAAAAAAAACTTTTTCGTGAATTTTACCCGGAGTTTTAAAAAATGATTCGTGATGTTTTAAAGTTGTGAGTTAGACTTAAAGTTGTTAAGTCTCATGTGCCTTTCATTTCACCGGCGCCCTTACCGGAACTCTGCAACGAGAATATAGGCGGTGGAAATAGATATGGTGGCTGAACTTTCCTGGTCAAACACGCCCAACAAATAGTTCTACTGCTAAGTAAATTTTGATACACTCATCCTAATCTATATTAAATTATATAGATTAGGATACCCTAATTAAATTAAAGTCAAAGTCAAAATCATTTGTGAGGGTACTAGAAGTACTGAACCTAGAAAGTACAAAGCCATATTCAACTTTGCTATCTTTAAATAAATTGATCAGAACTGGTTTTATTTTTGCTTTAATGGCTCATATCGAGTCTGTTATTTTCTAGCAACATTACTGGTTTTATTTGGTTACATGAATAATTTACTGGTCATTAACTTAAATGAGTTTGCTAAATCTGAACTTACACATCTCGTATCGTACAAGCCCTTGTATTCTACATACCTAGGGAACTTAACCAGCCATACGGAAAAAATAAAGTGACAGTATTCTCGCTGTTACTATGTGGGAATCTGGTATTTGGTTAGTGGCCATTCCTTCTTTCAAAACTGGTGAGAAAAAAAGTGAGAAATAAGAACACTTGTTACATAACGACCCCAAAAGTTTAGAAGTAAAAAAAAAAGAAGAGAAGCTTTATTGCAACTCTTATCTAGTGCAATTCGTTGCATTAAAACGCTAAAACCTAACCATATAAAAAATGTATTAAAAGTTTACCTACATCCTAATGACTTTTTAAGGATGGATTAAAAAAATAAATTTTAGATTATAAATTTGAGATTTGATAGTTTAAAGGATAAGGTAAAAATATGATCAATTATTTTATAAGACAAAGATGCCACGATTTAAGAAAAACCTAGTTTGCGTAAGCATCGGCGCAGCTTTTGAGTTAATCGAGTTGCAGAAGTGAACGAAATTTTTATACTGCGTGTGGCCAGGAGCGTGCTATCCGAACCCAAACGCGCGGTCGAAAATATGCATCACAGGAAAAGAGCCCTAATAGCTAAAAATCTATATTTTATAAATAATATTTTCATTACCAACAGGCAAGATAAATAAACCTTGTTTTAATATAAAACCAAAATAAAACCTTATACTGGGGCACATTTTTCTTAGGGCCAGTTATCTACATACATTAAACATGTTCCAACCTATATAGCAAGGAACTATATCGATCCAGTAGTAGTCGTAGTCTAGACGATAGTACCTATTATAATAATTATAATACTTGTTTATTGCCTGAAAGAATAACTTAACCTAATTACACTTTATCTTATCCATGGTTTCAATTTTCAAACTGTGGGAACTAGCGAGCCCCAAACTTAGCGTGAGCCTGTATCTTCGGGCTCTGAGTGTGCATATGCAGAATTTATACATTAATACAAAAAGAATAGATGTGATAAAACGTCATACATAAAAAATAAATTAAACAAAACTAATAAGTGATAGGGAAATTAACGCTAAGTTACTTTACTTCAATCCTCTTTTTAAGATGCGTAGGATGGTAAAGTTGAACTGTTCTACTCAAATTATACTCGTATAAGTAGATATGTGAACTTGTGAAGTATATGTCTGGAATATGATCACAAACAATATGAGAGAAATGGTGTGAAAGTATGTGAGAGGGTGTGTGTGTGATTGTATGTGAGAGGTTGTATTATTCAGCTAATTCGGCACACGCCAGGGCGGCCGGCGGCGGTAGCGCGTCGGCGCGCGGCGGCGGGGCGGTGCGTTCGTTCTGGAGCTACGTGTACATACGCGTGTTGAGCGTTAGACTACAGTTTGAAAGACATCGACGAACCTTCCGATATTTTGTGGCAGGTGTTAACTAGTTTAAAACCTAGGATGAGAACTGCATAAAAACACTGTTACGTGGATACTTGATTTTCTACTTAAGGATGTAAATCACTGGTAAGTAGGTACATGATTTTCTAATTATGGATGGTAGTTGGCCAGATGAGCATTTGCGAAATGGCCCTATACCCTAAAAGCTATAAAAGATAAGCAATAAAACTGAGGCTCACAGTAGGAATTTAAAAGAAAACCCTTTGCATGGCAGTCTGTAGCTATAGCTACTATGCCATCATTGCTTTGTTTACCATCACCTTTGCATTGCTGTGACTACTCAAGGTTCATTTTCCCATGAAAAAGGAACTGCTGCACAAATTTAAGATAATCACATATACTTGCATAAATATTCTGATATCTTAATTTAATTTTGTGCTTATCTTAAATTATAACATATCATATTAAAAATCTTGTGTATAATATAATTTATATCTCCTGGGAACCCTGCACATTGGGCAAATTAATTATGCTGTACCTAGCAAATACATTACCTATATTACATGGAACTTCACAAATATAAACATTTACTTTAAAATAACAACAAAAGGATAACTAATGGATGGTCATGGGTTTGAATCCTGCTTGTGATTCAAATTTATTGCCCTATTGTTGTAATTTTGTATAAATATTCCCTAATGTATCCTTCCCTTTAGAATATATATACAGATGTGGCTGTAGGTAGGTATGAAATTGTCAACTGTAAATAATTAACTAGTAAATAAAGATAGTAATAAAAGTTATCAACTATAATCTCAAAAACTATAATTACATATTATGTTCTCCACTGGTAGACTGTATAACTTAAAATTAGGTTTACCACCAATTATATTTCAAATCAAAAGAATTTTAAAGTTGTAATACTCACTTCATTTTCTTTGAATATGGCCTCAGTGCCACTGGACCAGAAGCAAAAGCATCTTCAACAACTTCTGAAAAGCTCAATGCTGGCCGTTGGCTTCTGATGCACAATTCATGTGAACAATTAACCAGCATGTGCATACAGTGTGTGCATATTGCTCCCATGAATAGAGTGCCAAACACACCTGTGAGAGAGAAAAAAATTATATAAGATTGAGCATGTTGTTATCACTAATCTAATTTATTTATTTAGGTACATAGTTATGATCATCACTCATCATAAAATAATTGCTCCAACACAGCACATAACTAACAATTCAATTTAGGCTACTGCATTAGATAGGTACTTATTTTATAAACAAACACAATAACTTCATTTATTATACACTTTTATATTTTGGATAGCTTACAGTTTATAAATAATATTATGATAATGTAGAGAAAGCAAAATGACAAATGGGCTAGCTTATAAAATATTTTGTTAGGTATTTCCTACAACTAATATTATTGAGTGCTAGATATACAATTTAATTAATTATATAAAACAATTACATATCTATTAATATATAATATTTGTCTAAAAGCACCAGCTTTAAACCTGTGCATATATGAAAGTAAATAGTCATAAATGCATATTAATATGGATCCTTTGATTAAGATTTTTAGATAACAACTCAATTGCAAAGAATAATTTAAAACAACATTATAACTGAAGTTACCTAGAAGTTATGTGACATACACCTATAAAAATAATAACACATCTACGTTTTCGCGCTTGTGTTTTAATTTATTTTACCTTTAATAACGCGGGAGTATTCCTCATATCTAAGGGCAATAAGTAATTGTGTGTTATCAGTTCCAATCCAATAAACTTACCAAACAAAAGGCCAGCGTTTTTGAAGGCATCTGGCATAGCAAGGATGCCCGTTCCAATATTTCCTTTCAGCAGGTGAATCATGGTATCGAAATTGGACGTAGGGTGTTCTAGACATCTTTCTGATGCTGGGTGGTAATCAGAACATTTAGGTTTGTCGTGAGTCAGCACTGGATCGATCTCCAATTCTACACCCTGAATTTCACTGTGTTCAATATTTGCATTATTAGGTCCAATGAGAAGTGGTTGCTTTTCATCGTTCATTATTTTTCGTTACCAATACTCGTAGATTATTATAATTTTTTTTATCGTTATTAACAAGACATTCACGTCACCTAGTTCAATCCGAAGTGAGAGAAGATTATGGCAGTAATATTGACGTCGAGATGAATTGAAATTTGGAGCAGCAATGCGAATTATTTCAATAATAATACACAACGGTTTTATCACTAGACTTGGAAATTCTCCGCTCATTGAGTTCGATTTTTCTTATCTATTCCTCCCCTGCCTCCACTCCACCCCGCTCCTATATAGGTAGCTCTTTAATACTTTGTCTCAGTTACACTATAGCAAATGTGTATGTAGCTGACTCTTTTTTATGCTAAGACCATAGCTATGGTCTAATGTTTTTACGCTGAAAATAACATTACAGTGACAACATGATTGACAATGACGGTAATGACATTTAAATTAAACAGCTGATTTTAGTCGTGCTGCTTGGTTTGGTGCTTGGCTTGGTTGGGGAATAAATAAAAACGGTACATACTTCAAGTTCTTATTTCTCTTAGAGTGATATAATGGGAAATGCAGGAAGTAATCAGCCCAAAGAATGGCCGAGAGATTCTATAAGCAAGGCTCCGGATGCTGGACCATCCTCGCCCGCTAAAGAAGGAGAGGCGTTTACCTTCGACAAGAAGATTGACGATGACCGCATTGGTCGTGATGACGAAAATAATATAGAAGATGGAGCACCTTATTATACCAAAGCTGTGCCAGAAAGTGAGGTGGAGTACACTGGGCCTCGACCAAGATCCAATACATTAACAGAGAGTAGTAGGATAGTTGATGAAATCAAGGTCTTGCCTACTGTTTTCAAGTGGGAAGGAGGAGGCAAGCAGGTAAGTCCCTTACATACAAGTTCGAATAATGTTTATTATGAAAATAAATAAAAGATTGGGCTGGTACAATTTCTATATTAAAATTTGTTAAAATTTATAGACTCCTACCTATTTATGTAAATGAAAATTGAAATAGCCTTAGAGATGTTATATCATTGACGTATCATCATACCTGTATATCTCCATCCGGGTAGGCAAATATGTGACCCCACTTGAATGGGATAAGTGTAGGAAAATGATAGATATGTTTTTGTTGTATGTAACAGTATGTAAGTTCTTACCATCTATTGAGAACAAGTTCTGAATCCAACAAATTTTCATATTTATTACACCAATTTTAAAACTTATCATAAAATAGGAGCGGTTTGAAACACTCAAAAAGAACAGGTCTAATAAGACTTTAATTTCTGGAAGGCTGGTTATCAATAAGAACAAACGCTGCAGAAAAAAATACAATAATGTAGTCACAAATCACAAGCACAAAAATGTCAACAACAAAATGGCACTTCTACTGTTTGCATAAAATTTTACATAATCGAAATGTACAAGTATAACTTATAATGCACATCCAAATTAACAAACTTATACATTAGATCAGAACTGATGGTAAATACGTTACAAATTATACAATTAAGTACATACAAGGTTAGGAAACAATAGTTTTTATTTTATATAGGTGAAGTAATTCTATAACAGTCCTGGCACTTTGGGCGAGAAGATTATGCTTTTGCTGCTCTGGCTTTTGTGTGCATAGCCTCTGCCGCTTAAGGTTTTGCTTTATCTGCTGCCCCTCATTACAAGTAGACTAACATCGCTCTCCTCCGCAACTTCAATTTATAAAAATTACTTAGGGGTAGGCCTGCAAGACTGCTTAGAAGGTGGGTGTAATCTAAGCCACCTGAATTATCACAGTCAGGAACAGTTGGACAAGTGTTTTGAACCCATAAGTTGGGCTATGCCATGCTTATGATTGACAGTACAATATGAGCCATACATTATTATACAAACAGTGTTATCTGTACATTCTGTGAATTATTCAATTAGTTATCTGTGCACATGCACAGATAACTAATTATGGTTAAAATTAAAACTTCAATAATTTATTTCTCAAAAACTATTCATTTCTGTTAGATAAAACTTGTTGTGGTTATTCAAAATGACATCTTGAAAAACACATACAGTTATCTATCTGTAAAAAAAATATGAAGGTAAATTGTGGTGTGTAACGACTCTAAAGACAAGCCTAAATTGCTTTTACATAAACATTAGCCTATTTAGCCTATTTTATGTTAATATTTATTGATGTAAATAGGCTAAATAGGCTCTCAGATGAGAACCTGTTCGGACTACTTGCTGTCTGTTGCATGGCACATTGACTAAATCTTTTCTCATATTTATCAGTCTCTTTAGTGCTCGCCTCAAATGCTTTTATTGGAACATTGCATATATTACTTGCTTCATTATTAATTCAATTAGCTGAAAGTCAAACCATAAATTTGTAGGGACTGAGACCAAGGAATTCTTGAAATCAGGGTAGATTTAAGAGCCTTTTTGGGTAGTTTTTACAGTTAGAAGTAAAGAGAAGTAGTTTAGCATGTTGGTAAGGCACTTTGCCAATCTTAGCCTGGATAGCTACCACCCTATTGAAAAAAACCTGTTATTTGCTTGGCAATCTAACTGTATGTTTTTTTAGCTGTCTGTAAGAACTAGTTCATATTCTAGCCAAGGCCTGTTTATATCATTGTCAACCAGATCATCATTTACCTTCAGGTTAGATAGCAGTCAATGGCAATATTATTCTATTTGGGGGAGATAAGTGCTGCACTGACGTACCACTTGGGGTATTGGGCAATTTCCCGCCCAGCTTCTATCCAAGCTATCCCAACTCATTCAATGGCAATATCACAAATAAATATATACATATATGTATATACACAAGTTGCCTCTCTGCTTACATCTCAACCTCCTTATTTATCAACCCTGATATTTTGGAGCTGACCAAGTCCTCATTATACAGCTAACCATCCTAATCATAGCTTTTCATTATGTGCTCACATTGAAGATTCATTCCTGAAAATAGCCCAAATGTTTCAACTTATACATTTGAATATTCTATCTTTCATCGCTACATTTGTGTTATTTACAGGTATTTATCAGTGGAACATTCACTGATTGGAAGACAATTCCCATGGTCAAGTCCCATGGAGACTTTGTGACTATAATTGACCTGCCTGAAGGTGAACACCAGTATAAGTATTTTGTGGATGGTGAATGGCGCCATGATCCAACAGTGGTAAGGGTATAATAAGATTTAGAAAGCAGCAAATAACTAGCTCTTTTTACTCCATTTGGGCGCAACATGGCCTGCACTGACTTCCCATTTGGGGTATTTTTTGCATTACCAATACCAGCTTCTCTTTAAGGGATGGAGGAGGAGTTTTTGCTTTGTGCCGGCGTAGTTGTTCCAGTGGCATATACTAGAGATGGGCCGAACATGTGTTTCACCGAATACGAACATTCGGCCGAATGTTCGGTAAAACTCATACCGAACCGAATATTCGGCTGAATATTCGGCACAATTGATTACGTTACTTAAATAATGCGCCGGACACTCCCTCCCGCTCCCCCGTTGTACCGCCGATGTTATTATTGCATCATCAGAATAAACAATAAAACTTCACCGCGTAAGTTTGTTATGGTAATTTTTATATATAAAATTTATAAATAAAAAAAAACTTAATTTCTCACAATTAAGATCTGATTATAATAAAGTTATTTATTATAAAGAGTTCACAGTAGTTGTACGGTCCGAGACCGTATTCTAAAGATGATATAAAATGAGAAATAAATCCTTGATTTGCTAGTTGATATAAATGTTTATTTGATATGTAAAATAAATATAGTGATTTAATGATAGTGAGCCGCGTGAGATACGATCAAATCGATGCTAATTACGAACTGGTAATTTACTTAGAACGATGCCAAAAATGATTACGCGGGCGAATATGCGTTTGCACCGTACAGTTTAACCCCAAAACAGCTACATACTTATAAATTGTTTTTAATAACCATATTTTTTATCTGGTGTTATTGGAAATAAAACTACAGTGTCTACATAAAAATACTGCAAATTACTTACCACATAAAAACAAAATATAGGACACATTTAACACTCAACTCATGATCAATAGGTTTAGGGGTTTAGGTGTAACTTTGAGTACCTACCCTTTTATCGAATATTCGGTGATTTGACCGAATATTCGGCCGAATACGAATATTCGGCAAACCTGCCGAATATGCCGAATACCGAATATAAAACGAATATTCGGCCCATCCCTACCATATACATAGAATTGGTTGTGAGGATATTGTTTGTGGGAATGTCTCTTGTGATCCTGTCATGATTCTTATTTGTTCTGTGTCTTCACAGTGCAGTAGGATATTTTCCACTGTCACACCTTTATGCAAGCAGCCGCTACATAGAAGACTGTTGCTATTATAAATAATTGACTAAGAACCACTACTCTCAGGTGCCAATATAGCTTAGGGTCGTAGTCGCGGGTTTGAAACCCGGTTGCAACCAAGTATTTATCGATTCAACAGAATTTAATGGAAATATAAATATAACAGTAAAATTTAAATATATTTTTACATGTTTTTTTTTGTTTTAAATCGAGTTTATTTGATGCAATCTCCAATCAACATATATACCTACTTCTCGATACCAATGCAATCCTCATCATATACGCTTTACGGGAAAATAAATGAAAATAGACCTCTTCATGAAAAAATTTACTGTAATTTTGTTTTTGTTCAAAAAATGCACTTTTGGGTGTTGAAGTCGGTTCCATTTTTTGCAAAAAAAAATATTTTTCACACTTTTTAGTGACCTTACGGGACTTTTTGCTACTAACGTGATCGATTGTTAACGACTATATCATCAAGATACGTAAATATTTTTCAGTTATTTTAGTGTAACTCAATAACGGCTTGACCGATTTTGTTGAAATTTTAAATAGGACCAAACAACAAGCATCACCTTTCAAACAAAAAAAGAATTGTCTAAATCGGTTCACCCAGTCCAGAGTTCTGATGTAACAAACATTCACGAATTGAGAACCTCCATCTTTTTTGGAAGTCGTTTAAAAAGAAAAAAAAATGCAATTACTGTTTACCGCCATTTTCTTTGTGTGGCGGGAAACAGTAATTTAATTGTAATTTTTTTGCCGAAACTATTTCTCCTACAACTTTGGTTGTTCTTTTAATATGATTATTTACTGCACACAAATAACGATCCTCTGAAGAGGAGTTCACCTTTAACACCACCAAAAATCAGGGAATAAACCAACGACGCCTTGCTGGAAATTAAAATAAATAAATATATAAAAGAAAATAAATAAAATAAAATAAGCAAAGGTGTCGCGTTCACTTGACATTTCATATGGATATGTCGAATGAGTTTGAACATGGTCTGCCTGCATGGTAGATGACGCTAGCAGCTGGAGAATGTAAAGGCACGTCAAGGTTCCGTCGTAGTCTCCGATCTCCAGCAAATTACCTAACTTAGTTCAAAAGAATATTGATAATTTATCCTGTAATTTGTTTTATTCCTGTGGTCTCGCACTGCACTTCTAGGAGTCAAATTCATTGAGAATTTGCGTGCTAACCTATTTTAAGCGAATGTTATCGTATTAATAATGAATAATCGAATTGTTCCTGAAGTGTACTTCTTAATTTACTATTGTACAGCACAACAGCTGTTATTTTTTTTAATACGAAGTCGCCCGCAGTTTCGTTCATCATTCTGTCTCTGCACTGCATTGCGCCTTACTCAAAGACATTAAGTTCGTGTCTCTTGTTCGCCCAGTAATTACACACACAGTGCTCTACAAACCTTTTTTTCAGGGTTCCTTCTCCAAATGGCAAAATGTTGTCCACTGTCTGTCGGTCTGTCTGTTTGTCCGTCCATCTATATGGGTCACGGGTGTTTAGTTCGTAAACGGAATGAGTTACGAAGCCGTATTTTTTTTTATTTACTACACTCTTTTTTAATATAATACTTCTATTTTACCAAGAAATACTACAAACGTCGATTTGTACGTACGAGTATATTGTCGAATGAAATATTAAAACTCTGATCAAAACCAATTTTACTTCTGATACCGTTTGATAAATTTTACTTTGTGTCTTTTTTTTAGTTTGATAAATGTTGACCCAATATTGTACTACTATACTTTTATTTTATCGGCGTTTGTAGGATTTCTTATACCACAAACGCCGATTTGTATGTATATCGTCGAATGTAATTTTGAAGCTATAATCAAAACCAATTTTATTTCTGATAGCCCTTTATAATTTTTTCCTGTTGGCAAGTGATGATGTCGTTGAAGATACCAGGCATAGCTAGCCTAGAATGAAAACCATCTCTCACGGACAGCTGCTGGAACAACTTGGTGACAGATTTCATACTTGATATTAAACACAGTACGAGTAGTGTTTGCTTTCAGGCAGAATATCAGAATCTGTGGTGGTCACACCACAGAACCAAGACAGACTCTTTCTCTTGCCAAAGAAGCCTACTTAAATGTTGTGTAGGATATGTAAACTTGCTTTCTAAGGCCTGGTTATTCAATTATCAGATAATTAATATTCCTAAGTATAACCGTGTACAACACCAATATTAAAATAACGAATGTTGGTTGATTAAAAGAAAAAAATCTTTTAACCTTTTATCTGTATGATATTTTTTATCTGGTAATTGAGAAACCAGGTCTTAGTTTAATATCCTTCAACCACCTTCAATACGACTTATGTATACATTCTCGTTTATTGACATATATGTTACTGATAATTGCAGAAAGTAATTGATAATGGGATGGGATCAAAGAATAATTTAGTGTCAGTTAAGATGTCAGACTTCGAGGTGTTTCAAGCTCTTGCTAAGGACAGCGAGGGAATTCATAGCAGTGCTCAAACGGAATATTCTCAGGTACGTCTATCATATTTATTATTTATAACTTAGTTGATATTTATAATCCAGTACTACCAAATTTATTTGTACTATACAAAACTTGAAAACAATTTCCACTGGTTTCATCGAATTGAGATTTGGCATAGGTATGTAAGTATGTAACTTTACTGTTGGTACTTTCATGACAACACATATTTCTGAAATAAAAGTACGGGGTAGTACCACAGCTGCTTCGGTGGGGCGACCCAAGTGTTGAGACGTTGGGTCCATGGGGGCCGAGAGCTCATCGTATTTTCCAAAACTTATCAGAGTGCTTGGGCAATGTGACGCGTGATCAAAGTGCCAGCACTTATTTGTTTCAATCAATGAGCTTTGCGATCAATCGGGGCAATGCTACTAGCATGCTGGGCATGATGCCCACTATTAGTAGTCTTCATCATTTGGATTGCCTGCGCGCCTCCGTTGGCTAAATGGTTGCGCTGCAGTAGCTGTAGGGTTGTTTATAGTTAGTAGTGTTTGTTTTAAAAGGTATACCGCGGGGAAAAAGTAACTGCAATAATGCAATAATATGGTTCTACAATTAAGCTGGTCGTGATGATGGATCTGGAAGCTGACCTTAGAGCAGGAACTTAGGTACTTTTAACTAAAAATATTATTAACACGTGTTTCGTTGTGTTGAAAATATTCTCAATAAACCTAGACAGTATCCAGGGTTTAATGGTGAAGCCAGAAGGTGGCCATACCATAGTAAATCATCAACAAAACAAGATATCGAAGGTACGACCAAATAAATAAAAGAACCAAACACCGAAATTGGTATAGACTTGTAGTTTAGCCTAGCCAGGCGTCATTCCACTATGGTAATAAATTACTATCAGAGAAAAAATTATGTGTGATGAACACTTGTCTTCCCCAAAGGGTAGGCAGGGTTTCCAAACACCTACGTTTCGCCAAACACGCTTTAGTTACATGTTATAGGGGGTGATTCTATAGCCGCCTAGCGGGCACTGTTACAAACTAGACGGCTACGGGTAAAAAAAAAGATCGATCCGGGGATAAGTTATTGGTTGTTATTGTTTTTTCTTTATGACTAATCAAAGCCAAAAGCGATAATACAAAGAAATACCTTTCTATTCAACGCATAAATGATAATTAAACTTCTTATCCACGACACACAAGAAACGTTCATGTTACCTATATAAAAAGTCACAAGGGGCGCACGTGAGATGATAGGTCCAAAGTATAAACATAATAAAATGTTGCTTGCAGTAATTGGAAACAACAATTAAGCCTGTGTTCGGCATATTTTTCATTGCTTGATAGAGATAGATATTTCTACTGAGGTTCAGAATTTGAGGGGGCGAGATGTACTCTAAGCAATGATAGTAGTCCTATAACTTGCGTATAGCAACAAATATAGGTAATAAAAAAAGGGCCAAGTGAGGTGCACGAGGTGCGGCCAGTTTTGGTTCATTCTGTGATTGTATACGGAACTGGGTCTGCGGGTAGAACTTGTACTCAGTTTTTAGTTGACACTGATCTGTTTTGTTGTGATATTTGCCCGAAGGGTTGGAATGTCCCCCCCCCCCCCCTATCTCTATACATAGGTGTCGTAAAATGCGACTCAGGGAAAAATACTAGTAAAAATACAGAGGCAAATACCGCGCAGTGTTCCCCGATTATCTCCGTCATAAGAATCCAAGATGGGTAGCGTTCGCGATGTTACGCGACATCTTCTCGTCTAACATCCCGCAGAGCCTAAAGACCAAAGTCTTCATCCAGTGTGTGTTGAAGACTTTTGACGTGGCCGGTGACGTGTCCCTCTTATGGAATTGCTCGGACTCGCTCAACGAGCCATGCAGAGAGCTACGCTCGGAGTCTCTTTGCGCGATTAAATCCGGAACGAGGAAACTATTCGGCGAATAAGTAAAGAAAGAACCAAAGTCAACGACTACCAAGTTGAAGTGGCAGAAGTAAAAAAAGAGTAAGAGAAGAATTTTGAAGCAGTGATGGCTCAGTGGCATCGGATATGGACTGCCGAGCACCTAACGGTGTGTTCCTGCAACAGTCTTTGAGGGCCAGTGAAATTACAGGCACAGGAGACTTAATAACTATGTCTTAAGGTGACGGACGCAGTGCAATTCGTGACTTGTGACGAAATGCATCTGTTATATAGGCAGAGGTTAGTCCGCTTAACATCAGGTAGGCCTCGAGCTTGTTCCGTGACAATAACATAAAAAAAGAACGAGGACGAAAATTCCACCGATAGCATCACTGTCCTCAGCGAGGCTAGGAAAAAGCGCCTGGCACGCCAAGGGCATGTGGCTAATAATCGTTAATTGTGGAGGTTTTTATTTAACAGTACACGTCTTCCGGCTTATGATGATGAGGATGTTGATTATTTTATTTATTTTTGTAGAGTATGGTCATAAATGCCGGAGCATAATTTTTTGAAACTGATTTTTTTTGTTGTCCAATCGTAGACAAACATAGTAATGTCTACACCTGGCCCACCCGATGGGAATTTCATGTCGCGTATGGACATTTGTAACACCAGAGAGAGGGGTACCAACGCTCTGCTGCAGTCAAAATTTAAGAAACTTAAACGAAAAATATTTTTAATTCGTTAGCTGCTGCGTATTGTATAGTTTTTCATAGAAATAAGATAGTGGATACCCTCAAATGTTGTTATTAAATATTTCTCGGTATATTTTCAGGAAATTCCCCAATCGAAACCATGGGAAAAAGTATCTGGACCTCCAATATTACCTCCACATCTCTTGCAAGTTATACTTAATAAGGACACGCCACTTTCAGTGAGTATTTAACTTAACTTTATAGGTTTTACATTTTTAAATAGTATTTTCGAAGCCGTGTTTGCTCCGTAGTTGTGAATGTTGGTTGTCGAGCAGGATGTTGCTGGCTTAGAACTTTTCACGAGGTAAAAGGGCGTTTTGCGGTAGCTCGCCTGGCTATACCTACCCCTGAGTAGAAAACCTGTCATACCGTTCGGGAACGTACTCGATATATTTATTTTTACAAAATATATTCGTACAAAACCGACATTATAATAATCCCATCAAATGGAAAGAATTCAGTAATCTTGTTTTAAAAATATCTAAAGACCAGAAGGGAAAGAAATGACTCTACTGACTGCAACCCTCTTCGATACATCGCGTTGGTAAATCCGCTACCAGAAGCGTTTGTCCACACCCGACCTTTGTCGAATACGAGATGGATGGCATTTCCGGAGAAGCGATAATTGTCTATAGTATATAGTAATTAAACAACTTTGAACGGTTTCAATCGCGTATATTTATCATTATTTTTGTCTCGACGTTTCAAACACTTTCACGATCGCTGCAAAGTGTTTGAAACATCGGAACAAAAATAATGATAAATATACGCGATTTAAACCGTTTAATTACTATGTGTGTGTAATAACTGCGAAAACCTAAGACAACATTATGTCGTATGGTATATTTTTTTATACAACGGCCGCGTATGCACCTGCAAATGTCGTCTACATCTTGCCCGCCAAGAATGTGATAGTTCTTAGGCAACAGTATCGACGAATAGTTGGGAAGATAAATGGAACAGTTCATATCTTTTAATGTAATAGCCATGACAATCTGCCTCAAAATGTTTCGGAACTAAGTTTCTAAAACAGTTGGCAGGTGGCAGGTGTCAGTTAATTACCTGCTTTCAATTCAAAAAAAATACTCCTGTAGTTATTATACAATAGACCCGCGGTAATTCGACAACCCGCCACGTTTTTGAAAAGGAGCAACTTGTAATCCGACAAATACCAGTAACATACTTATAAAAATGCTAAGAACAAATTTATATGTACTACAACACTACACAATGAAAAATAGTATAATGTTTAGCCATTTTTTCCTAGACGATGTAGGTAATGGTTGATTCCAAAATTTTATTTAAGGTTGATATAATGTTATTATATAGGTTGGTCTTTGATACGGCCGACATCACCAGTGTTTTCTTGTAGCCTAGTCACAAGTCAAAAAAAATAAGAATGTATTGGAAGAAGATTTGCCGTGATAAATTTCCTTTGTATGTACATTTATGAATGTCTTGTTATGGAGGGTTCCGAACTAGATGGCGCGGCGGCCGGCTTACCGCAGGTCAAGTGTAATCCCGAATGCGACGGCACAATTATATATTTCGCCAGATATTTCCCATGTAGTAGAGAGCCAACATGTTACTGAGAATTTCCTGTAGGAATAAACAATTAGAGAAAGCTGATGACCGAATCCTGGACCTCGACCTCTCATATAAGCCTATAACATATTAAAAGCCTTGTTTTAATTTTACAGTGCGAGCCAACATTATTACCGGAGCCAAATCATGTGATGTTGAATCATCTGTACGCATTATCCATTAAAGATGGTGTCATGGTTCTCTCAGCGACACATCGCTACAGGAAGAAGTATGTCACCACTTTGCTCTACAAGCCTATCTAGGATGCCTCGGTAATTAAATTTATTGGAGTTATTACCATTCGTAGTAAGTATTGCAAAGTGACCTTTGAAAAAAGTGATTTATTATTATTTGACAGATTTGTACGTTTTCTTGTACAATCTTCGAAAACGGTATATAGTATTGTACAATATTGGTAAACTTTACTACTTGAAAAGTAGGAATGATTTGTAAATGTGTATTAATATTCTTTCACAACCATCATCGAATTATAAATTACTGCCATTCAATATGAATGTAAACTATTTTTGGGTTGGAAAACACTTCGGGAATTATTTATGTCAACGCTCAGTTTTACAAGCATCTCTAGATATGACAATAATACAATTCGTTGATGAGATATTTACCAATAATTAGTATTGCAAAATTACCTGTGTAGAGTGTTATTTAATTTCATAGGTTTGTACTAATGTAGAAAAAGGTATTAAATAGTATTGAAAAACATTGGATTAGTACCTACCGACTAGACTAAGTAGTACTTCGACAATTAATACCTTCAATAAACTCAGTGCTTAGCGTAAAAACAGACAGCTGTAAACCATGCCACCACTGCTTTACAATAATCTTAGTAATATAAATAAGGGGGGTATTAATATATCAACAATACTGGGGAATACTGAATGCACGAAACCAGTACTAACTGTTATCTAAGCTACAATGCATCGGTTTTTAGAATAATAACGACGTCACCCGCGGCCGCCTTGTAATCTACTCACACACACACACACACCTACAAACCTCTGCCAGCCTCTGCCAAGCTAGCGCCTAACACCTACGTAATGTAAATTAAGTATTGTAATAATTTTATTATATAGTATGTACTTAACACATTTTTAAAAAACGTTTAAAAGAATGGCCCCGAGTTTCTTGCCCGTTCTTCTCGCAGTGGCTCTATAATTTTTGTTTGCTGAACGTGGCAGTACAATGTAGTATATTTCTATATTAAAACTTGTAATTGACCTTCATAAGAGCGTCGTAGACGCCTAAATTGAATAAATGATTTTGACTTTGACTTTGAAACGCTATGCGAAGTTAATGAAAGGCTATCACTAAGCACAACACAACTCAGCTGTTCCGTGTGCCCATTCTGACGGACTAAGGCAGTACAATTCGATTAAAATAAGAACAGGACCGGCCTAGCGCCATGTTGTGACGTCAAACTAGATTTTGGTACAGTGTGCAAAAAAATGAAATGATAAAGCAAGTGTAAATTAACAAAATAATAAAAAAGCCGACTGCAAATTATTTATTTTCCTTAAGCGTTTTTATATTGTTCCATTGAAATTATAACTGCAAGTTACATAAATTTATGGAATCGTTTTTTAACTTTAAGACTTTCGCGACTTGAATACATGGGACTTAATCGCGATAAAAGATGTATATTTTTTATTTATTTACCTATATCTAAATATATTTATAACTATCGTTTTTAAAGTCCTTCATTTTGATACAAACAATGTTTGTTGTTTAGAAAATAACATGTTTCTCACTATATGGCGCCTAAAATCCACCAGTTTTTTTTTAATGTAAGTACCTACTTATAATTAAACTTATGTCACTTGTGCTATCAAGATTAATCTAACGATATCTCATATATTAAAATCGGTTATGCCGTTTAGAAGTTGTGGTAGAATAAAAAATCTCACATACATTGTTTATTTCTGTGGGCAGTCGAGTAAAAAAAAAACAATCATTGGTAGGTAAACGAAAGGGACTGGGGGGTAACGGGTAACAAAAAAATCAACATTCAACAAGAACAAATTAAAACAGTCCATAAAAGCATTAAACGAAAATATCAACAAGTAGTACACTGCCGGAGAAAATAAAACCCTGACGCCCACGACCAATATGGCGTCTGTGCTGTTAACCCTAAAAATATGAATTTATTAAAATTAACAATTTTGGGTCACATTTAAAATTACATATAAATAAATAGCGCTTCTCTATTTTTAAGTTTGTTCCGCTGATCGTACTTATATGAATGAAGTTAGCCGAGAGCCCGTCCTATTCTTATTTCAATCGCATTGTATATGTAAAAATTAAACATTGGTCGAAAACATTCAGTTATCGATTTCAAATCACCCCTGGACTATTATTGAAATATTAATATCCACCTTATAAATATTAACAGTAATGTAATAATAGTTTTTGAGGGTATATTAAAAGTTATAATATTATAACATATTGGTATTTTTGTGTTTGTTCAATCATAAAAACACCACCAAATTGTATTGGAGTACATTTGAATACCTTCATACTAGAAACATGCAAAGGCTCCGATACAAGCTTTTGTCGATAGTGTGAAAGTTTATCAAACTTTTGGTTATAATTCCTGGAGTTTTTTATTTACAAAACAGAACATTGACAAATTAAGCGAAGATGGGCGATTTAGAAAGTATGTTTTGAATGAGCGTTGTTACAAGAAAACGATGTATAGAAATATTTGAGCGCGTCAGATTAAGGTATGGTGGGTTAATTACACGCTGAAAAGAGTTCATTTAAATAATTTGAGTGTGACGTAAGGAAGTCGGAAGGTCACAAACTTGCAAAAACTGCACCTCGCATTCTCGAGCGCGGCTGATTATTTATTGAATTTTGATGAAAATAGTCCAAGTATAGCGATAAAAATACAATCTTCCGATTTTCGTAAGACGAAATAACAAAAATAAAGTTTAGAGCGTGCAGCGATGAAAATGATTATTTAAAAAAAGTAACTATTTTATTCTGAAAACTTACATATCATCACCGATATATCTTATCTATATCTGGAAAATAACAGCACAAAAAACCAACACTGAAATCACTTGTGAAAGTCGGACCATAAGAATGTGACCTGAATGAGAGTATGTTAAATCAGTATGGTGCAGACATCAACAAGTTACATCATACTTTGTTGTGTGATATATTCTATATTGAAATAATGTGATTGTCACCTACAAAGAATAAACAAAATATTTTTTTCGTGCAGTATCAATTTCTGACGCGCTCAAGTACTTCCATGTGACTGTTTTAGTTTTTATATTTTTGAAAGTCTTTTGCTGTCGCCCACTGATAAAAGGGATATAACCCTTTCTCTTTCTACCGTCTAATCTTCAAAATCCGATAGGTCGACGACGCCTCGAGTAAATCACCAGTTACCATCATCTCCCCTACTATAATTATGTTCAATACATTCACGCCCTCAGCAATGAAAAATACCATTTAAAATTATTGTACACTTTTTAGTCATAATAAAAAAAAACAAAGAATCTGTGGTTGAAGTATAATATGTACATGAACACTATTTAAAATTCATTCAGCGGTTTAGGCCATTGTTTATAGAAATACGTATCGATAAATGCTATTTAGCCCTAAGCTTCACTAATTCCATTAAAGCGGAAAAAATGCTTTAGTATAATACTATTTATTAATACGGACCGCTAAAGAATGGCTTCAGCCTCTAAGCAATGCAAAACGAAACCATGGTGCACCAAATCTTTATTTATAAGAGCCCTTATATCTAGGATAAAGTGCATTCCTCGTCTATGAGATAAATGCAAAGTTATGTAATGCAAGTAGACTGCGCTCTACAAATTTATTTTACCGTTGTATTTATCAAAAGTCGTCCTTTGGCCGTTGAGATATAGCAACTACAGCACGCACAGCAAAAACCGTTCCGAGGGGGATAGTCATAACTGTCCTGCTTGTTTGCTGTCTAGCGGCAGTGTAGGCAACCTAAAAGTCATTGCAGGCCTACAGGCGGTCCAAATGCTACCAATTGGTAGCGTGCCCAGCATGCTGGCTGCATCGCCTATATATTACTAATATACTGAACCCTAAATTTAAAAAAAAGTGAAATTCCGTTCCGAGGGGGATAGTCATAACTGTCCTGCTTGTTTGCTGTCTAGCGGCAGTGTAGGCAACCTAAAAGTCATTGCAGGCCTACAGGCGGTCCAAATGCTACCAATTGGTAGCGTGCCCAGCATGCTGGCTGCATCGCCTATATATTACTAATATACTGAACCCTAAATTAAAAAAAAAGTGAAATTCCCCGTAATGTTTTAGCCTCTCGTAAATATTATATTGCGCAAGTGACAGAGACAGATGATGACTTTAGCTTATTCTTTTCGATGTAAGAAGCCAAGAACATACAAAACCATTGAGCATCCCCTTTATTACAAAATAAGCGGGCCAATAAAGTATACCTACCTACACGCCTACGTAGTAATCTGTTGGGGTCGTAAAGTAGAAAATATCTATCGTAAATGTGCCCTAGGGTGCGTTCTTATATGTCGTCCGACGACGGATGATCGCTCCAAGCAGAGCGACGCTCGTCGTCCGCCTTTTAAGAACGGCTCTGTATCATATCTGTATCAAGAACACTACTTAAAAAGTTTCACTGACTCGGAAGAAATGTATTTACAATTATGTACTTTTCCAGAATACATAACTAAAACAAACATACATAATACAACAATAATATTAATAAAATTTTGTAAACAGAAGTCTACGTAAACAAAAAGTAACTTAAAACAAAGAAAAATCAAGTCCCAACTGTCAAATGAAACGTCAGGGCGATATTTATCCACCGATTTCGTGGGGCGACCGGTGCGTCGTCGAGCGATATATAAGAACGCTCCGGATGATCATCGGACGATCGCCCCGGGCATATAAAAACGCTCGGGGCGTCGTCGGACGTCGTCGGACGACAAATAAGAACGCACCCCTAGACTTTATATCTTGGCGCTGGTTTTACTGCAAACCTTAACATTACTATAATGGACTGTAAAATGTAAACTGTACAGTGGGTAATTATGGAGATAATAGCAATCCCTACATTGTATTTTCATTACCTACGTCTATTATAGATTGCTTGGAATCCAATAAAATAACGTAATTGGACATATTCAATATATTAAACTGTATAGGTCATATACCTACCTTAATATGAGATAGACTGCCTCGTTGGTTAAGTGGGGTATCGTTGTCGCTTTGAACTTTTGAGTGCTTGGGTTCGATCCAAGTTTTTCTTACAATATTTTAAGAAACAGTCCTTACAGTCCTTGTCTTATTCTTTGTTGGAAGTATGTAGAAATAGGTTTGTCCTATATCACATGGATACAAAATCTTATGAAACGCGACTGCTTCGACAGTTAGTCATACAGACGTGATAATATGTTTACACTCATGAGATATTCAAAATATTCAACAAAATAAAAGGCGAGCCATCGCTCTTTTAGGCTGCTGAAGAGCCAAGTTGGCTTATCTTTTTAGAAACTATTTATTGTTGTTACATGCTACAATAACAAAAGTCTTGGCGGTGGCCGGTAGAACTCGTACAACTATTACCACCAGTCTGCCTGTTTATAATAAGTTTGTCGCCAAGCACTTACCAGTGTGTTCCGGCAGCATTCCTTGAGAGCCAGTAAAATTACAGGCACATGAGACTTAACAACTCTATGTGTCAGTGTGACGGGCGAGTGCAATTCGTCACTTGTGACGAAATGTATCTATTATAGCAGAGGTTAGTCCACTTAACACAAGGTGGGCATCGCGCTTGTTCCGTCACAATTGCATTCAAAATAAAGTTTTTTTTGAAATTTTATTTTGTTTCCATTTGAAGAGCCACCTCACTAAGCAATTGCTTTTTAAAAATATTTCTTCTTAACGTCTTTGAAGCGAAATGAAAAGAAAAAACAAATTTCAATCCTATGTATATATCCCACATTTTGTGGGTCATATATGAAATATATCCCACAAAATGTCTAAATCTAGCAAGGTTAGGCTACAGCGCCATTTTATTTGGGATTGAAAGCGACATACAAACACTAATACGTACACTCGAAAGACAGTAAGACCCGTTTTGAGGTGTAGTTAAGTAAAAAGCACTACTTAAATACTGCTTAAAACTGACCACAAAATATTTATATATTTTTTAAAACCCGAACGTAATCATCCTAGCGCTCTGCTCGTCAGTTATCAATCAGTCAAACTACTGCTTTAGCTCAACATATACCATTGTCTGAGTTCTACCTCGCGTGATGCGATGATTTTTTTAAATATTTTCACTAGATAAAGCTTATCCAGCCAATATATAGATATATTAATTTTATATCATATTAGCCGTAATTTATAAAAATTATAAAATTTGCGGAAACATACCTACATAATGATTATCAAATTGTTTTTCTATTATTCATTTGTTACGGTTATTATGGATACATAAAAGTAATTATTTACAATGGTCGTTCCAATCACGCCTGTTAAGGTCCTTTCGTATTAATTGCCGTTCCTTATTCGGCCATGAGATCCGACCTATACGTTGGCCAGTGCCCAATAATCTACACAACCGATGCATTCTGGCTGAACTAATGTTATACAGAATAAGTATAAATTCATTACAAAGGTAAAGGACCCGACTGTAAATTATTTATTTTCGTTAAGCGTTTTATCGTTCCATTGAAATTAAAACTGCAAGTTATATATATTTATGGAATCGTATTTTAAATCCCTTTATTGTGATACACCACTCGATGAGTATGAATTTTTTATCCCGCAATATGGCGTCTAAAATCAGTCAGTTTGTTTTTTTAATTCTTTTTTATGTTCCAACTGTTATTTGCGCTATCACGACGATGTCTCATACCTAAATTAAAATCGGTTAAGCCGTTTAGAAGTTATGGTGGAATAAAGAAACTCACAGACATACATACATGAACCCTGAAAACATAACACCTTTACTATGCAGTCGTGTAAAAACTAATGTTTAGTTTTTTTGTCCAGCCCATATTGACCTATATATACTAGACGTACATCTCAAACGAGGATAGTCGACCAGTGCAAGTATGCTGGCCGGCATACTCTCCCCCACACGCAGTTGGGCATTCGTAGAGATTACACGCGGTTTACGTTCGAATATTGTGTATTCAAAATACAAAATATTCGAGCGTAAAGCGCGTGTAATTTTTCGCACACAATGACAATGATTCCAGTGCACATCCAAAGAGTTATCAGGTCCAAAAAACGTTATACATATAGGCAGATAGATTTATGAGTGGTGCCTTTATTGTAAAAATGTTATGCTGTTCACTAGATGAAGACGTACTTATTTATGTGAAATATTGTTCGCTTTGAAAGTAGTTGACAAGAGTATGTGTAAATGGGATGTAAAATTAGCATTTTTGTGTGTATATGTTTACCATACGACAAAATTTGTGCCTAAGGCACAGTGTATTTACGGTTCACCTTACTTATTCTCGTACATTTTGTCTATAGTTCTTCTAGCCTTATACCTAAACCCTAGAATGGATCCTAGTTGGTATCTTTGTGTTATCAAGTAATTTTATTTTAGCGATTATTTGTCATATAAAATTATCAGAAATCACACCTGATAAAATGATACATAGTATCATAATATTTTGACAACATTCTATCAATTAAAAGATCTTACAATTGATGAAATTGATATATTAATCATCAACAACGCTGATACCATCAAACATACATATCATATTTTAGCTTTTAACTATTTTATTTATCAATTGTAGAATCAACAAAAACAAGTAACTATATTGATAAGTATAGTGCATTGTCCGTTTTGTACAAAAATGCAATTAAATTCGCCCTTCAGAGACTTTTGATATACCTAGCAGTTCTAAAATTGAAATAGCAATATGGTGATATTTACTTAGGTACTATTTCGCTGTTTTGGCTCCTTAAACTTGACATAACGCACTCCTTGCTTCGTAGCTAGCGGCACTAATGGGAAGTTTAAAAAAGAATTAAGAGTGTTTTTACTCTTAATTCTCGTTGATCATTGCTTGGACAACGAAAACCAAAATTATCAATAAATAACCAACCCACCAATTGCTTTACCCAATTATTTTTAGCAAAATGACCCGATTCTATTTCAGGCTTGGATAATTATTTTCAGTTATGACTTAAGCCGCCATTAACAGTTCGTTAGATGCCTATATTTATCCTCTAAGTAGCTAATAAAATACCTAGATGATCCGTTTTTATCTCATTTTCATTCAGAGGAGTTATTTTATGTTGATGGAGTAATTAAGAGGTGAGCCGGCGGGGTGGCCCATTATATTTTTAAACGCTATTCATATTACCTAACTTTAATCAAAATCAGCCTAGAGGCTGCTTTGCAGTTTCGTATTCAACCATGAAGATCCTATTGATAATTAAAGGTCTATGGTCGTGACTTCGTCGACCGGTAGGTAATATAAATTTTAACATCATTGAGTCATCCCTAGGTAGAGAGCACATCAATTATTTTTTTATGTAATTTACCTTAATTATAGGGAAATAACAAACACGCATACTGATGTAAAATTGTTGTAATGATTTTATTCATCCCTTTTATTTCTATTTCGTACATATATAATCGAAAAAGACGATTACATAAATGTAAAATTTTACCTACTGTATCTACATAATTATTTCAGGAAAAATCATGTTTTCTGCTTAGTTGAAAGGGTTTGGGTTTATTCCTAATCGTTGATTATAGAATAATGTTTGTAAACAACGAGGTCAACAATGTATTTTTCTGTCGCATAGACGGTACATGTCTTAATTTAATTTTTGGTGTCGTTCTTAATTTGTAGTTGGCTATGTTATAAGTAAATTAGATATTTAAGTAGTCAATTATGTTACAGTATTTTGTTATTAGTTATTAATTTAACTGCTAAATTTGAAAGTGAAAATTATGAATTGTATGTATAGTTAACATATTGGAATATAAATAAAATTACTTAATGCTTACCATCTTTTATATTTTTATCCTAATTCAAGTTGGTATAAAAAAAGTCGTACTTGTGCAAATTCGGTCAGAATGCATTTAATATTAAATAAAATTAATAATGCCCATAATCTTACAAATTAACTATACGAGATCCACTGGGTCTAGTAAGATGCTATTCTTACTTGATTTACATAAGTTGCTATCCCACGGTGCGTGATAACACAGTAAATCCACTGATTACCTACGTAAGTCTTTGATTTACACGGTAAATAATTCAATGTGGATGACCTGTTTCACGAGCATCTATTTACCTGTGATGAGAATCCTAAAAACACGGACCGTTGGAAGGCACCTTTACATATGCCAACGTATCGGCTTTTATCAGTCAGTCGACTTTACCTCCTAGTTCATAATCGTTTCAGAACTTTATCAAACGTCTCATAGAACTGTGCAAAGTAATAATCCTATTTCTAGTATAATATGAAGTTTCATAAAGTTATGGTACGATTATGAATAAGCTCTTTAAGTACATTATTTATTGCTACAAAAATCACCAAACCTACGCTCCCTAATTAATTATTTACAGGCCTATTACATGACGGAATGGATAACGTTTGCTACAATTGCTGCTTCCACTTAAAACGAGACTCATAACTTTGTTTATAGAGAATGAACGACCAAATCGAAGTGTCCTCAAATTCCGACAAAGATTGGCCACCTACAAATTACGATGAGCGTTTACGTATGAAAAAACAGAACACCTACGTATTCTGTTTTTTCATCGCATCCGAGTTCTAATCAGTACCGAACACTACTGGACGTATAATCGATAAATCTGACCTAGCTGTCAGTTCGGCTGTATCATGTGACGACTGCATACAACGATGTGAGCATGCCATTGTAACTCTGTAGACAGAAAATAGTCGCATGTATTAGGGGAAGTGAATTCATACCGCTTTCCATATAAACGTAATTTCGTTATATTTTAAATACCAAGTGTTCAAATATACTAACCTTAACTCATGCGCAACGTAGATAATTATAACAATATAAGCCGCCTAGTGGCCGGAAAGGTACGACGTGGTCATCTTCCGACATCAGTGATGATGTGGTGGTGGATGTCTTATCAAGGAGTCACAGAGCTTCATATAGGTGAAAAATAAGTGAAGACTTCAACCAAAGTGTATGCAGAGGCCGTATTGGATCGTGTTGTGAAACCTCTCAGCAATACACTTTTCGGGCAGTGGTCACAAGGCGCGAACTGCCTTCACCTGGCTGGAAATCAACGTTCCTGACTTTATAAGAGCTGTAGACTGGGTCTCGGCTAGCCCAGATCTGAAACCCTTTGACTACAAATTATGGTCAGTTGTAGAGAATATGACTTAAACTAAACGACACGCTGACATTAGAGTCTCTTAAAAATCTCTGTTACAAGCAGTGGCTAAGTTTCTCATGGAAATAGTGCGTATATCCATAAATTCGTGATCAGATAGATAAATGCATGTCAAAGCTAAATGTGGCCATTTCGAATATAATTATTTTTAGCTTTAGCTTAGCCAATACTGAACTGTATCAGCCGGATGATCCACTAACGAACACAGCCTCCCCTATTAAGGGGGTATTTGCCATAATCCCCACGCTTGGCAGGCGGCTTGGTGATCGCAGTGTAAGATGGCAGTTCTTTAGAAGGCGCTGCTTCCCATCTTCCAGCACTTTACCCTTAGTCGCCTTTTACGACACCCACGGGATGATATGGGAAGGTGCAATTCTAACCCGGCACCCCACAGCTTAGCAAATACTTACGTTTTATTTAGATTAAATTAGTTAACATAAAAATATATGCATTTTCATTTGTAACAGAACTTATGACCGGACTAACAATAAAAGTACAAACCTTCAGTACCCATAGTACAAGTTTCCGCAAACAAACTATGGAAACTGTACCTTACAGGTATCGTTACCTACTATGATAGTAAAACTATCATCTTTTTCCACTTCATTTTTAATACTTTTTCCGTACAATTTAATAGTTATGTAACCTATCCGAATTTGGACTAATAATGTAAAATATGAACGTATGTTTTAGCTTGGCTTTTTATGATACGCAATTTTTTAGAACATCTTTCAAAAGATATAAAAAGTACAAGTATATTAGTGCCAAATTTAGAAATCCCTGCCTAAATATCTTTGCACACTTTTTAATACAAAAATATTGTACAGTTAACAAACTCTCGTATTACCATATCATATATTAACTAGATAGATACTTGTATCTGAAGCAACATTTGTGGCAAACTTCTCTTATCAGGTCGTTCTTTTGTAATCAGGTCTCATTGAGACACTATATTTTGGTACATAGTAAAACTTACAATACGCATATAATAAATCATTTACAAAATAATAATCAAAAATTTTGATTCAACATGAATACCTTAAAATATATCAGATTTTATAATCAGGTCTCATAAAATAAGACATTTTATATCACATAGATAATAATACTAAAAATAGGATAGGTATAATAAATAATAACAAATACTTTTAAAAGTATCCTAAAAAATATTAAATAATATTTCAATAAAACACTTAAAACGATCGAGAGACTGTCTCGATCGTGCGCTCGGTAAGTCAAGACCTCCTGAAAATGCTTCGTTTAGAAGCGAAACTAGTCGGGTATTCTTCCGGTTAGGCTGCGTGATGTTTGTGACGTCACGTAGATAACAGGAAAATTAGGCGGAATTGTCACTAGATATATAATTTTATGCTTTTTTAAGTGTTTTATTGAAATATTATTTAATATTTTTTAGGATACTTTTAAAAGTATTTGTTATTATTAAATATGGATTTCCGCAAAGTAACGCCTGAATCTATCCATTACCTTAGGTATAATAAATCTTCTTCTACAAAATTATAATCAATAATGTATGTATCATGAAGAGTATTTTTTTAAATAAATAATTTTGGCCAAACTAGCCTCATCCATTGTTAAACACAATAAAAAAATAATGCCCTTATATCTTCAGAATATATAATGTTAACTACATCATACTACTAGTAGTGAGGACAACAAAATAAATAATAATTTGCATATGGCAAAACCATAAAACATACATGACAGTCTATTTGTCAGTAGTGACTTCTAAAAGTGGTATTTTGTCTTTTGATTCAGCTTCACTAGTACTTACATTATTCACTGGATTTTGAAAATACATCGCTACAGCGATGCTGACCAGACTTATCGATATGATAGTATACCATGTGATTAATATATTGAATAATAAATAACAAACTACAGCTGTAATTATAAGTTCTAAAGCACTAGCATAAGTTTTTAAAATCGAATTTAAGTTTTTCAAGAAAAAACTTGTAACTATACCCACTATAGCACTATTAAATATAATAAGAATAACAAATTTATCATATAAAGAACTAAAGTCGTTGAAAATCGTTCCTATTTCGCCTTTAAACATGAGTATTGCCAAATTACATATGACCGAGTCAAGATACATAAATACATTTTGTAGGAATATATCGACGTTGGAGCCCTGTGTTTTCAGAAGGTACTCGTTGTAAGTGCCAGCTAGACATGAACAAAAGTTTTGGAAATTAATTGATAGGAAATATATGTTGTATATTTGTGACCATACATCTGTGGACTGAGCCGAGGCTGCGTCGAAATTTTTCAGCATACATCCGAATGTCAGTATCCCAAGTGAAACCCACTGCATGTATCCCAAATGTTTCTTGAACAGGAACTGAAAAACAAATTTTACAATCACTTCTGTTTTACATTTATCTTTAAAACTGTCAGACGTGGCGCAAATGATCATAGCAACGCAGAAAACAATAGGAAAAATAGGTGATCTCATGGTTAGTATACATAGGGCGTCCCACGGCGATGCCACATGGAGAGAAAGTACCTTGAATACTGTAGATGGAACATTTTACTGAAAGAAGACATTATCTGAATTTAAAAAACAATTTAAACTGCATTTATTGATATTTAAATAATTACATGGTTGAACCGGGAATCGAACCCGTTACACGAGAAAAAAAATCTCCCTGTAGTTTTAACATACCGATCGAAAGATTTTATCATTACTAGTTACCTACACCATCACATTTTAATTGTTTGCTTGTTGCTTAATCTTATCATTGGAAATTAAGTAAATTGTACATAATATGTTTCTATAATAAACTACCCATTACGATCGACGGAAATTCGTATCCGGCTGGATTGAAAATGACGTCGAATTACAATCTCTAATCATGAGATGTTTTTGACTAAGCGCGTAATAACTTTACAATAGTAATGGTGTAATGTACAAGTTCAGCAATTGATGGTTTCTTACTAAATCCAAGTTTTTTACAAATTATTGGAGCACAAAATTTTATTCCCCGGCGGGAATTGAACCTGCGTCCTCCGATTTCGCGCCAGATGCCTAAACCGCTCGGCCACATGGGCACGGCTATTTCTGTCGAAATTTCGAGCTCCAATTGTATTAATTTTTTAACCGTCATAGGGGACGGTGCGGTGTTTTAAATTTTTCATCATACCTGGAAGATCAAAGCCGTCAGGAGCACTCTCAATTGAAGCAGTATGTAGTACGACGTCGGATCATAATGCGACAAGTTGACAAACGCCAAGTTGTTGTAGAAACAGTACAGCAGTGATGGTATAAAGTACAAGTACAGCAACTTCTGGTTTACGACTATGGCTTTGAAAATATTTGGTTTATTTCTGAAAAGATATTTTCTAGTTAATATTGTTAATCAAACTCAATAGGGCATTAATTAGTGCTAATTCTAAAAAAAAAAACACTATCTGGATTTGGTTTGAGAGTAGACGAGAGGGTGCTGCTCATTTTGATCATTTTCTCTTGATACTTCATAGGGCATTATATCACATCAAGTGGATCGTCCACCATTGAACAAGATCTCCTCTATTGGGGGATTTGCAATAATCCCCACGCTTGTCAGGCGTCTTGGAAATCACAGTAGAAGTTGTCAGTTCTTCAGAAAGCGTTGTTTTTCACATTCAGGTATTTTTCCTTTAGTCGTCTCTTATAACACCCGCGGGAAGAATTAGGGTGTTAGAATTGCGCCTTCCCATTTCTTCCCGTGTGGATGTTGTAAAAGTTGACTAAGGGAAAAATACTTAAAGGTGGGCAGCAGCGCCTTCTTAAGAACTATGCCATCTTGCATTGCGATCCCCAAGACGCCTGCCAAGCGTGGGGATTATGGCAAATACCCCCACATAGGGGAGGCTGTGTTCAGCAGTGGACGTTCCGGAGTTCCGGCTGATACATTTCAGTACATACTTCGCCGGTATGGAATCCCCGGTATGCGAGATGATTTGGCCTGTTTATTAATAGTCATTTGAACATTCAAACTCAAAGTTTATCACCATTTAGTGATAACAGCGTGTGAAACATTCCGGTGGGAAAATCGGAAATACATCATCTTTGACACTGTTATTTTATTATACAGAGTTTTGTCATGTAATAATAGTGGGAATAACCGCTTGTGTTCCTAAACGTATACTTCACGAGTTTCATGAGTAAGTATAGAAGAAGTAACTATAGAAATACCTTTTGCAGGAAATATTAATTTTCGAGTCCTCGCCCAAGCTCCAAAGGAAGTTACGACCTTACTAAAACATCATTGTGCCCTATCAACACGACTTCTACATGACTAATATTAAGTCTGGACTGTGGCTCTTTTAAATATAAATCGCAATGTTATTATCTGAATGAATGCAATGACATTGGTTGAATTTTATTAACTACGAGTAAATGTCACAAATAAATTCGGTTCAATGACCTCTATTAGTATTCGTATGCTAGACTTTTTTATCGATTGCTGTCATGTTTGGGTTCTTTCAAGTTTGTCTTTGTGAAACTATTGTACCACAGCAGTCATGTATAGCTTGGTTTGATGATAATGTCCTGAGAAGTTTAATATATGTAAAGAAAACTCTTTAACTAGCGTTGAGAAGGTGATCATGAATAAAATTGTTGCCATACGTGAGCACTTTATAATAAGCCGTCTGTGCGAGAAATGATTGACAAAACATTCCAATCAGAATTTTATGAAGAGGTGCTATCATAAACCTCCTGAGCACGTTATGTTAAATAATAAGTTGTATGAATAACTGATTATAGAATAAATATGAACTGAAATTTTCTATTACTTGATCGGTAAACACGTAAAATGAAGGTATGGTCGTTAACCGATCCGGTGTGATCTATTTACTTTGTTCCAAGAATAAAACAAGGGCATTTATAATACAAAACACCTATATCTGTTCAAGAAACTTTTGTTATTCAATTGTTCAACTACGCCGACGGTATATGTACCTTTATTATTAATAATACGCTTCAACTATATACAATACTTTTAATATTTTTATTCCAATACGAGTTTAGGGACTAAGTAATGTATGTTTTCCTCATCTGAATCCAATCTCTAGTTGCGACATTTGAACGATGATCTGTAAAAGTCAAGACTTATGAAAGTCGACGTGTCGAGGACGACTTCATGTATGAAACGAGCAGTATAGTAGCAATGGTTGGAACAGGACACAAATCAGGATAATTTATCGATTGTGGTGAGAAACGTATATGGAACTGAGTTTGTGTGTATGCTCACTTCACTGTATAGAGCATTGTTACGAAACGATAATGATAAGGACTGTGTGACCGACACTGTGACTACTGGATATTGAATAAACATTGAATAATGCAATGTTACTAATATTTCTATTTAATATATTTTTGGAACGTTCTCGGAAACGTCAGCGATAATTTTGAGTAAATGTACCATTAATATTTGTATGTAATATAATATGTAAATTTAGAGAAGAGTAATTCTACCTCTAGGTATTTGGATGAAAACTATTATTTATTCTGTGCGATGTTTTGGTAGGTCTGTGATGGAATAGGTACTTATCGATCGATGGTCGGCTACAATAACTATGTGCAGTCTTGAAGTACTCGAATGGTCAACATTAATGGTTTTTAGATGGTGGCTAGTTGTGCAACAATACACGGTATGATGTAAAGACTGAGGTCGCATACCCACGCGATGGTTTTGTGCCGGCACTATAGGCCCACCAAAAAACCAGGTCTGCATTAGGTCGTCAGTCTTTTATGCGCGTTGTACCGTGTTCCGTTTTCTCAGCAACAGCGGCAACACGTACAAGCAAGCTCTTTTTGGTGAATAATATTCAACAGCATCTCGCAAATTAGAGATCCCAAATCAGCTCTCAGGAGATTTTGTCTAAAGATGCATCGGGATACTGGAAAACGTAATCATTCTCAAGAATCTCGATGCAAGTTTACAATTTAAATAAATTATCATAAATTAAATTAGCTCCATTATGGATATAGAAGATGTGACAAAGTATTTAACCAAGTTATTGTTATTAATATCTATGAAATTCTTTATGTAATAATAAATGTATCTTTGTATCTTACGTATTGATTTAAGTTCAATACTACAAAAAATAGATTTTCATCCTAAACATAATTAAATTCTATATTCTACAACAGGGATAGCCAAATGGCGGACCGAGGTCCGCATCCCGACCGCAGACCTATATTTTGTCCGGACCGCGAGAAAACAGCAACTTGCCCTACAGAGTACGTAATTTAATAAAAATGTATCCCCGCATTATTTTTGTTGATGTCAATTCGAAAACGGCCGGGCGAAGTAACGAGCTAACAAGCGAGAAAGAGTTCGCGGGTTGTGAAAGCGTAGAAATCTAGCCTCAGCATCATATTTTACTCTCTGCATCTTGAGGAGCAACGAAGCTGAAATTGTTATCGGGTGTGATAAAGCTGCTCTGCACATGGAAATGACTGATTTCCAAGAAAACACAGTTTTAATACACAAACATGCGGTGCGGAAATTTCCAGTGAGTTATGGATAACATTTGTGTTTGTTATAAATATCCAGAACTACAAAAATTTGCTTTGAAACTTCTTACTTTGTTCGGGTCAACATAATATATTTGTGAAGCATCATTTTCGAAGTTGAACTTAATTAAGAAATAATTTTAATCTCGACTTACTTATGCACATTTTCAGCATTTAATGCTTGCACTAATTTTATTTCAAACTTCAGACAGAAAATACTCGTAATGACATCTTTATCATTGATACCTAGAAATATACCTTTATTATTTCGTTAATTACATTTGTTTCATAAATATTTTTTTCTATAACATGTTATGCGCACTGTGCGGTGGTCACTTCTTAGTTTGTTTTTATCGTGAAGTCTTTATCGTTTTCCACGATACAGTAACCTCTACACGTACGTACCTTAGTAACAAATTTACATTTTAGTTTTCTGTAGATAAATGTGTCTAGACTGGATGACGAAACACCTACATTCTCCCTCGAGTATTTTATAGTGTTTACAATCGAAAGTAATGTCTATGATAGAGGTTACTCTACCCTAGATATTACTTTAGCGTTAGCTTGGTTTTGGATTTTATAGCTAACCTTTCTTTTACAAAATGTAGATGTATTTTGTAACATTCCTTATGTGCATTAACTAATCAAAGAGTCACTGCTTCATATGTGATTTCTAGGACTCTTAACGTGGCGGTAGAATCAACTAAGTCTATAGTCTTGAGATTTTGTCGATACGTGCGTTTTGGTTGTTCTGACATGTTTAAACAGTTTCTTTCATTTTATCCATGATCTCCACATAAAATAGCCCGGTCGAAAATATCAACCTAAGGCTGGTTTTACATCTATTCAACATCATATACAAATGATGTTGAATAGAAAATTGTGTTGATGTTTCGAAAATTACAATATGTAGGTAACTATTAAAAAAAACTAAATTTCTTCCATTTTAAGGTATAGTGTACAGAAACTAGCCAGAGCCTCATACAAAAAAATACATTATACATGTATTAAATCAAAATTTATTTTTGTATAAAATTTTGGTCTCATAAGATTTACTATATGTACACAAAACTTGATCAAGCAAAGTTTTAATTGTATTCATGAGTATTTTTAGCGAGATAAATAGGTAAACGAAATTGTGTATTTTATTCAGAACTGTAAAGCGTACACCCTTATTAAATACAAAACAATTTCAAAATTTGCCTTTTGACAATCCACATCCCGTTAAGCTTATACAACAGGCCATGAAACTATTTTTCGGCTAGTCGCCAACTGGTTGACGTATAGACTGACGAGTTTAGTACAGTGCAGTGCATTGTTTTATTTTCAATCCCATATAATATAGCTACTATATGTAAATTGACTCTTGTACATTGGTATGAAGTTAGTCATCGTCCATATTATTTTAGTAAAGTAGCCAACATGGAACACTTTTTATACACATCTAACTACTGTTGTTTTCGTCGCAGATCTACAACTGTTAATTTAACTCGCTCGCCGTTTGGAGGTTACTTACTACTTAGCCGTCAAGTAACAACTGTTCGATTTATGAACTCACTACTGTCATTATTGAAATGTAAATCAGACTTAGGAGATTGAACAAAGATATTGTTTGAATAATGCGCAAATTTCATGAAACGAACGACAACGTCTCGTCTAGTAATTTATTATACTTGTGATTTTGTGCTCTGTCACAGAATAAAAAAGACCTGTGCACATATCCAAAAATAACTCATTTACACCTTCTATAGCGAAAGCATTGTATTAAAACCTGAATCATTAGAGTAGAAGCATTATAATTATATGTATTTTCATAAGTTGTATTTAAAAGGTTCTTACTTTTTCTCATAGAGAGGGATGAAAAGTAGAGCGTATCTCAGCCGCATAACTATTTGTATTTGGGCGATAAAGAGCGAGCCTTCCCCGCTCTGGAATAAAAATAACGCCCATATAACTTTTTTGCTCTTTTCTAATAAAATCTGAAGATTTTATCAGAATTAATTTTCTATATACATATATATTTTCTATAAGGAGTCGTACAGTGCCCGGCCTATGATTCACTGCACGGCACTGTATAGGATAAAACATGAGGCTAAAAACAGTACTTACATTCGTAAGTACTGTTTTTAGCCTCATGTTGGAAAAGACAACTAAGGGAGATCGTGCCAAATTAGCAGCATGCCACCACTAACGTCCATGTGAGCAGGGTGATGGTGAATAGTTTGGTAATCTTATTATTTTAAAGCTTTGATTGACCGAGAAGTAGTGGGTAAACTACAAACGAGAGCATTCCTTGGAAGGGTTAGTGTTAGGTAGGCGCCCAGCTATAAATCCAAAGCCAAATCTTTTTACATTTGACCTTTACGCAGACGATCTACAATTATATTGCCAAGCACCTCTCATTGAATTGTCGGATGCAGTTGCAGCTATAAACACAGACTTGGTTCAAATATAAGAATGGAGCAAAGCTTACGGACTCAATGTCAACGCTACGAAAACGCAAGTCATTGTAGTAGGAAGTTCTCACATGATAAGTAGAATTGACTGGAACTTATTACCGAAGGTTGTGTTCGATGGTGTTGCCATTCCATTTAGTAAAACAGTCAAAAACCTTGGCTTAACTATTGACAGTTGCTTAACATGGGGGCCTCAAGTAGTTGAAACGAGCCGCAAGATGTTCGCTTCTGCAGGTGCCTTACGCAGACTGCGAAACCTTCCACCAACTACCACTAAAATTGCACTTGCACAGTCTCTTTTAATCCCTATTCTTGACTATACTGACGTCTGCTATCTTGACCTCACGGAGGATATGCTAAATAAACTTGAGCGTCTCCATAACTTCTGCATTAGGTTCATATTTGGATTACGCAAGTATGACCACGTCTCTGAATTTCGTACTAAGCTCAAGTGGCTCCCCATTCGCCTTCGTCGGAATGCTCATATTTTGTCCCTTCTATATAGTATTCTATTTCACCCCTCTTCCCCGCGTTATCTCAAGGAACGTTTTCGTTTCCTTCATACTACTCACTCATGTTCTTTACGATCGTCATTGAATCTTCAGCTTGAAGTGCCTGAGCGTAAAACTAAATTTTACGATGGATCATTCACCTCTGAGGCTGTACGTCTTTGGAACTCTTTGCCTCTTGCTATTAAACGCTCACCATCAATTAATATTTTCAAAAAGCTTGTTAAAGATCATTATCTTTCCCCATCATGATTGTATACATCACTGTTAGCTATAAATTGCTACTAAGTTCTTACTTTTATGGTTGTAACATACACACTAACTACTTACATTATTTAATGTTATTGATTTAGGTATATGTATATATTGTATGATCTTATGTATATACATAAATATTATTCTATATATGTATTTATATATATATGTATTATTAATGAACTGTGTTAAATGTTTATTACTTTAATTGTATTTATTTTTTTTTATTTATAATTGTACACATGTTAGATGCTTTCTAATAATTATTTTTTTTGTATAATGAAGACTACCGTCTATGTATTTTAAGTAAAATGTTGTCCTCCAGTTATAGGTTGTCTGGAAGAGATCGCTACAAGCGATAAGACCGCCTATTGTTACATGATATTTTGTATTGTTATCTTTATAAGTTATTTTTTAAATGGTGTCTCAATAAAGTGTTATCTATCTATCTATCTTGTATGCGTTGTACACAAAAACATATTTTGAAATGTTCTTATGTTTTCCTTAAGTTGTTAGGAAAGACATATTGGACCGACCCTAAATGAATGGTATAATGGTAGAAAGAGGACTACGATAATTATATAGGTATATTAGACAGGTAGAGAGAGTAGTAGTTAGATCTTTCAGTCTAAAAATGCAAGCACCTCCAATGTCTGTACCCATACATGCAAGATAGTGTATAGATGCAATAAAAAACCTAAATTCGCCAAGACCATTGGTTTTTCAGTCGTCGTGATGTGGGTGCAATCTGCGTGTGTATCTCCGAGTTCATAGTAAAATTGCTGCACTCACACATATTTAACTTAACTAAACATTAAGTGAAAGTACATTCATTTAGACTTAAAAATATCTAGTAGGCTTAGTGAACTTACTCTCTCCTAACTGTGTACAGTATCGCTGAGGCCACAAGTTTCAATAGCTCTGACAAAAACACCACCAGAGTTGTGTTATAATCATATCCACCGCTTTCTGTTTTTGATGCTGTTACAAAAACACCTGCAATTTTGTAAAACATTTATTAATGGTGATATGAAATTATAATATTTTATATGGGGCTGGTTACAATGGCAAAACTACAAAAGTTATATTTTTATATAGCTGGTATGTAAGCCTCTGACCACTATCTCACCTGATGGTAAGTGAGGATGTGGTTGAAAATGTTTTTCAGACTAACCTAGAATAACTGGCTTTATGTGTGGCAGTATGTTCAAAATGGTTATGTTGTCTATGTAAAACGTTACTATGCAAAGTACATCACTATGTTGTTAATTATGTGTACAATAAATAAATATTAAATATATAACAATTGTTATATTTTTTACTGTTCAAAAATATATAATTGGGTAGATAATGTACTTGCTAAAGCGGTATGAATACCTCTAGATATAATGAATCAGCTAAACTTGAGTCTATGTGGTACTGGCTGGGTTATTAGTGGATTAGGTTAGGTTCAAAGTGAGTTGCAGATCTGACATAGAGAACACAAATTCCACCTGGTCTTGTGATCCCTACATGTAGTGTTTATAAAAGATCCTGAGTGTAACAAGCCTGCGAGGCCAACTAGAGCAAAGGGGCAGCAAAGGGGCTAGCTAAGCGAAGGGCAGAGGGAGGACTCGACCTTCAAGTCGAGTCGTCCCTCCGCCCTTCCCTCCATCCCATTACTACTGAGTGTTTCCATGCTTCAGAGGGCATGGTAAGCCATTGGTTCCGGTTGTTATTCTAGGATGGCTGTAAAGTCATGGCATGGTGGTAGGGCATTTTGCAAATGCTCTCTTGGCTAGCTACTACACTCAAGTGGGAAATCCGTCGCCAAGTACCTAAGTAATGGTGTGTTCTGGCAAATATCCTTAAGTGTTAGTATCATGTAATACTTGGCTGGAAAGCTGCCATCATCAAGAGAGAAATCTGTTACGAAGCACAATAGGTATAGTTTTTGAACGGTATTAGGTACATAGTTTTAAATGACACTTAGCATTATGTAATAGAGTACTCTTGGGGCATTCCTAATTTCTCTCTCTATATATTCTTATTTCATAGAACAGACGTTTCTATATATTCATAGAAACGTCTGTTTTGATGATTAGTCTCCAAATGCAAGAGGATTCCCCATGAGCCACACCCCACCAGTGAAATTACTGGGCTAAACTACCTTTTATAAGTAGTTTAGCCCAGTAATTTCACTGGTGGGCAAGTAAGACACAAGAACTAGTTTAGAGTAACAAGCACAGTGCAGTGTAAAGAATAAGAAGGGTACTGCAACTGTAATGCACACATCACACAGGATGCTTACCATCAGGCAGGCAACTCACCTGCCCTTTTTTTTATGGGCCATATTCCACACTTGACACCAATAACATTATTTTCGATGATTTTGATCACATTTTGCATCTATGGTACATTTAATTACATACATTTAATATAACCATACACACAAAATGTGGTCAGAATAATGTTATTGGCGTCAAGTGGAACAGGGCCATGATTATATCACGCACTAGTGAATATTATAAAAATATAAAGTCCACCGTTGAACCAAAGCCTATGCCCATTGATAGTGGTATACCATAATCTCCACACTTGGCAGGCACCTTAGGGATTGCAGTGCAAGATTGAAATTCTTTAGAAGGTGGTACTGTAGGTATATTACTTACCTAAAGGTTTATATGTTTGTCTCACATTCCTCTGCTGTCATAACATCTACTGACAAAAAAAGTACCCCATATTTTTCCATGGGTGTTGTAACAGGGGACAAAGGGAGAAATACCAAAACCCAATGGGTTTTGGTATTTCTTTCTACCCCATATTTTTCCATGGGTGTTGTAACAGGGGACAAAGAAAGAAATACCAGTAGATGTTATGACAGCAGAGGAATGTGAGACAAACATATAAACCTTTAGGTAAGTAATATACCTACCTTAGCAGGAAACCAAAAGTAACCAATGAAGAGCCCTCTCGAATTATATGTTTAAACCGCTAATGTTACAAACCACAGAAAAGTATACCATGAGCAATTAAAAGACAGAACAGTTTTTGTACTAAGAGACTGATATAAAGCAATACGAAATTCATTACTATCACTCAGAGCAATTAAGTAAGAAGTTTGTGGGAGTACTATCATAGAAACGCCTGCCATTGCAAGAGGCGAAACGAATCAGATATAAACGCTTACCTTGGAATACAAATAGTATAATGTACAACGCAAACACGATAAAAGCTTCTTTATTGGGAAATAATTTGCTGAACTTCATTTTTGATCGGACTGCAATATGCAATTTTAGAGGAAAATAGAAACGGTAATTCGTCGCACTTCTATGTCAGTTCGTATTTTGGTTCGTACACTTCATAAATAGATATATTTAAAATACACTTCGACACTATAACATAACCGGCATACTCTTTTAATACAAATCAAAATTTTCCGGTCCTCGGACCGAAAACGGAAAGCACAAAACCCAAAATTAAAAAAACTTATTCGATCGATAACGTCTCTTAACTTTTTTTTTTTTTCATAAAGCGTGTTGTATTTATGTAACGAAGGTTTTTAGAGTTTAATCTAGGTATACACCCATAATAAAGTACATACGCGCATTCTACAATTACATATTTAAATTATATCATAACAGCCAAATATTACAATCTATATCTGACTTTCCTTTACATAGTACTTTGTTTAACTGACTGATCTGATCTGACAAAAAGAAATAACAACACAAAACAAACAGACCAGGGCTGCATTCAGAACCTCAAAATCATATTGTACATAGAAAATAAAATTATACTATTCGTCCAAAATTATAGCACATTTGACGTTTCACTTTTTTAAACTATCGTACAACAAAAAAATACATTAGTATGTGTATCGTAAATAATATTTTGTTTTACTCATTTGCGACATAAATATCACATCGATCTCGGCTAATTCGTCAATCGGAACTTCGTCCTTAGCATTGACACGACGTAAAATGTTGACGACGGCTTAAATTCTACGCAGTTATTATATTTAAGTACTTTCTATTACAGTAACTATCGCAAGAAAGGGTTTCAGGAGGTCAATAGAGCGAGTTGCATGTGTATTTCTTATTTTTGCCAATTTAACTTTGCTGAACACTCTTTCACAATCAGCAATTGCGTGAGGTATAACCAGACAATCAAGAACAAATTTGGCGATTTTTAAGAATCGTTTTCAGATAACTATATTATGGCGTTTGTATAGCTTACTGTAAGCAAAAATGAAAACCATTTAAACTAAAAATGATCACATTGAGCGTTTTTTTTAATGACGATCTAAACAATAATTCAATAATTAAAATTTTAACAAAAAAATGACTTCAAACTTAAAATATGCATTATTAAGGATAGCTCAAAAATTACTCGTCAGACCTCACTCAAACTTAATTGGGACCACATGACAAGCACCGGCATTGGAATGTAAAAACTATTTTTTTACCTAAAAATGGAACCGACTTTAACTCTCAAAAATGTGAAAGTTGAAGTTGTACCATGTACATATCGGTTCAAAAGTACCTATTATGACAATATTGTATGTATGGTACCGACTTTCCGAGAAGTTATTTCACCCTTTTTAGTGTCCCCTTGCTACTTACGGGATCGATTGTTATTCACTGGCAATGACTATATCATCAATATGGATTTTTTTTCAGTTATCGGAGTGTAACTCAAAATTGGCTAGACCGATTTTGATTAAATTTAAATGGGACCACACGACACGCTTTCAAATAAAAAAACCGGCCAAGTGCGAGTAGGAGACGCGCACGAAGAGTTCCGTACCATTATCTGTAACCTGATCACGTTTAATGTAGGTATAGGGCCCTCCTAAAGTATTTTATTTACCTAATTTTTTATTTTTAAAGTAAATATATAAATACATATTTGGTGAATATTTCAAGTTTCTACCTATAAATAAATAAATAATTAATTATTTATTTTATTTTAATAAATTTTATTTAAAGAGAACATAAAACTAAATATTTTGTGAATAGTTAAAGCGTCTATCTGTCACCTGTTGTAGTGGAGACCCCCTTAAATATTAGCTACCACCCTCAAGTTGATAATCTGTCGCCAAGCACCTAACGGTGTGTTCCGGCAGTCCTTGAGAGCAAGTAACTCTAGGTTAGTCTGAACAACATCCTCGACAGCAACAGGAATATATATCTAATTGGCATTTTGTCAAACTGGCCACTTTGATCTCAAACATCTGGCATTTAGTTAGAAATTCCTAACTTTAATATATTTCGAATTTAGGCTTGTTTACTTGTGTTTCCAATTTAGTGATTCATGAGTTTTCACGCAATTTAATTTTTATTCAACATCATTCTGGTCACAATATACAAAATTGAAAATATCGGGTTATTACGACTACGAGTTCCACCATTTATTTTATTTATTTAGTCAATTAGCAATAAATTATATGCTACGAACCGTTATTCTAGACCTATAATAAGTGAGACAGCATCATTCGGAATCTGACGTCACGACCTCTCTTTCTCCCCTCCTACCGGTTCCGGCTCCCCCTTCTACCGGTGGATGGGTCTGAGCTTGCCCGGTCGCCAGGCGCGCTCTTCACATTGGCATTGATTTTCGGTAAGATCACACCTCATTAAGTGCGGGTAACAGCGTTGCTGTTCTTTGTTATAGATATATTTTATTTAGAAACTACAAATAAAATATTACAGTTTTATAATTTACGTTATTTTCACAGTAACAATAATGGAGGATTCGTTAAAGAATTCGATTGGTGATGGTGAACGGAGTCGCCCGCCTCCTCGAGTTTCACCACAGCAGGCATCCTCGTCTTCAGAGTCTTCAAGCAGTTCGGCTCCACGTCGGCAGCGGCATGTTACGCGCAGCGGTAAGAAAAGTGATAATCAGAGGTTAGACGCACTAACCAGCCAAGTGAGTGAAATTTTATCCTACTTAAAAAATAATGAATCTGCCAGATTTTCTAGCGGTGAGCCAGATTCTGATATCTCTGATGTCTCTCTGCATCCAACGGAAGAACTAAGAGTGTCTCTTGGGGAAAACGAACCCCTTTTCAATAAGCCAAAGGAAGCCAAAGTTTTTCAATTTGCAATTAGCACAAACTTAAAAGAACCGGTCGTCGAAAATGCAACCGAGGGTTTCTACATACTTCAAAAGTTACATCATTTTGATTCACACGACTGGCAAAGGGTTAGGTACGTTGAAACTGAGAAAAGATACTTAGCACAGCCAGGCTTTTATGAACTAGAAGTGAATACCGAACTCAGACATTGCGATACAAATTCCTCTTGGCTTAAATTATTGGACAGATCTTTTGGCGCTCAGACACATGGGCTTATCCAACAAAATGAATTGTTGAAAAACAATTTTCAACAAATTATAGAATGGGCTCATTCTTCAGGCTGTGTATTTAATGCGGATACACTTTTTGAAAAAGACGCCGCGACTGTATCCTATCTGGAATCAAAGATAAATTTATCAAGGAAGATTTGCAAAAGATCCCTACGACACATATTAACCTGTTCCGTCCGCAGGAACTAACCTCCTTCCTACAGAAAGCAGGCGGTACCAATCAATTGTTCTCAGGTCAAAAACGCTCTGCGGAAGAGTCTCATGCTATGTCTATGCGGAATAGACAAGACGTTGGCCCTGCTAATAAGCGACCTCGAAAGTCATTTCAGAGTGCCAACAACTCTGGGTTCGAGCCCCGACCGTCCACGAGTTACCAAGATCCAGCATCGAGAGGTAGGAACCAGAAGAATGTAGGTAATAAATCTGGTACAAGGCGTCAAGATAACAAAAAAGGTCCCTCAGACTACCGTAAATCCCATAGATTTCGCAGGTGACTATCCTCTAAATCATTTTTATGGCGGGCGGTTAAAAAATCACATTCCTATTTGGTCGAATTTCGGCGCTCCAGAACATATATTAAAAATATTAGGAGGTTACCGAATTCCTTTTTTCAAGATACCCCCACTACAACATCCAAATTTACTGACGAAATTTCAAACGCCAACGAGCTCATTAATGTCAAAACAAATAAAAGTTTTAAAACAACAAAAAGTGTTGATTCAAGCAGATATAACACCAAGTTTTGTGTCCCCAATGTTCTTAGTACAAAAGTCGGATACCAACAACCGCCCGATATTCAATCTAAAGAATTTAAATCTGTATCTCGTTCAGTCCAAATTCCGTTTGATAAACATGTACCGCGTACCAGATTTCCTGCAAGTGAACGATTGGGTCATAAAAATAGATCTGACCCAAGCTTATTTTCATCTAGCAATCGCATCAGCTCATCAATGCTTCCTACGAATACTGTATTCCCCGGAAAAGAGATCGAGCCCGGAGCTCCTTCAGCTAACATGTCTGCCGTTCGGGCTGTCATCCGCACCAAAAGCATTTGCAACGGTGACCAATTGGGCAGCACATCTTTTACGCGAAAAAGGTATACGGACCATTGTGTATTTCGACGATTTTTTGATTGCCAATCAAAATCGTCGTGCCTTAATGGACCAAGTTGCGGAAGCTGTAAGAGTCCTTACATGTTTAGGTTGGATGACCACCAAAAGTCTATTCTGACTCCAACCAAGGTCATAGACTATCTTGGCGTAACTTGGAATCTCCACCGGAACTCCAACTATTTACCCAAAAGAAGATCCTAAAAATCTCCACGGCAATACGCTTTCTTCTAGACGCAAACCAGTGGAGCTTGGGGGAAGCACAACGTTTGTTAGGCATGCTAAACTTCGCTGCCTTTGTTGTGCCCAGAGGTCGGATTCACTGCCGCCCATTACAAATAGCGTGCAAATCACTTCCAAGGCACCAACATTTTTCGAAACAACCTTTCGATCCAGAAGTGTCAGCAACTCTGCTCTGGTGGATGCAAGCGTTGACAAGGAAAACTCCGATCCATGCCGGTCAAGCCTCACTTTTTCTCTCGACCGATGCATCGGGCAAGGGCTGGGGTGCCATCATGGACAATACTACCCTCAGCGGAGTATGGACTTCGAAGCAAAGAAATTGGCACAGCAACCTCAAAGAGATGTGGGCCGTTATACAAACACTTTTAATGTACCAACAGTCATTACAGAACTCAACAGTGTTAGTTCAATCGGACAACAAGAGTGTCGTGAGCTATATACGGAACGAGGGCGGTCTTCGATCACAAAGCCTATACAGGCTAACATGCACCTTGTTCAATATACTAGACAACAACAAGATTCATTTAGTGGCTCAGTACATTCCGGGTCAGTTCAATTCAGACGCCGACCTAATCTCAAGACTCTAGTCACCCGGAGAGTGGACGCTGACACAAGAGGCGTGTCAAGAAGTATTTCAAAACTTCGGAATGCCCGAAATAGACTTATTTGCCTCAAGCAGCGCACACGTGCTTGCGCGCTACGTCTCTCGAGATTGCAAAGACTTGAACGCGGAGTTTCACGACGCCTTCAGCAGAAGGTGGATGTACCGACGGGCGTGGGTATTCCCTCCGCCACATCACATCCCACGAGTCCTGTCACACCTCAACACTTGCAAGGGTCGGTACATAATGGTAGTGCCACGTTGGTCCAGTTTGGCGGCCGGATCTCAAACGGCGAGCGGTGAGTGCCCCTTTTCCAATATGCAACTTTCATTGCCGGTTACTGGATACACGAACCCATTTACCTCCAGTTCACGTCCGCCAAATCTATCTGGAGGCATGGCTACTGAAGGGTGGTGTCAAAACCTAACTGGCTGGACTCAGCAAGAAATTGATCTATTAAATTCAAGTTGGCGACCGAAGTTGTTATTTGGAATAAATGGCTTAATTGGTGTACTTGTAATCTAATCAACCACAAAAATCCATCTGGTGCTCAATTAGCTAAGTACCTCGCATACTTGCACTTAAACCTTAAACTTTAATACAAAACTATTTTGGTTTATAAATCCACAGTTGCCACTTTAACAAGTTCCAATGGTCAGACATTAAGTAGTGATCCATTAGTTCAGAGGGTGTTAAAAGCAATTTCTTTAGCTAACATTGACTCACCGCATAAGAAATCCGTTATTTGGGATCCCCGAATTGTAGTTGAATGGCTGAGTTCGAACCAACCAACCAGTTTCAACTTGTTTCAGATATCTCGTAGCACAGCCTTAATTCTGCTCCTCGCTTCTAGCCGCCGCGTCCATGATCTCACGCTGCTACGCATCGATCGAGAACACTTCCAAGACAACTCGGACCACATCATTCTAAATCCTTCGTTTGGGTCCAAGACTGACAGCTACACCCATAGGCAGTCGTCATGGAAGCTTCATGTTCACACTAATACCGCCGTTTGCCCTGTCTGGTGGCTGCGAAAACTAGTAGACATTTCCTCATCTCGCAGAGAGAATACCGATATTATTAGTTTGTTTATATCAACTCGTGGTAGAGTAAAGCCAGCTTCCCGAACCATAATGAGTGGCTGGGTAAAGACCATATTAAGAGAAGCCGGTATTGATGCTTCTCCAGGAAGCACCCGAAGTGCCTCGGCATCTCTTAATTGGCTTGAGAACTGTAGTATCGATGAGATTATGGCGAAGGGAAACTGGCGTGTCCCCATACGTTTGCACGTTTCTACTCAGCTGAAATCAGTAAAAATCATATGACTGATAATAATCTATCGCAATCATTCGAACCATATAATTGATAATTGATTTTTCTCTAATAGTGCTTGATTATTGAACATGTATAAGTAAATGGCATTTATTTTAGGTAGATAATAATTGTGTAAACATTATCAGAGATGAAGTATACAATATTGAGTTGGTCTTAGTCAGCACTAAACAGATTTATTAAACTAAAGTTCAATTGTTAACCTAAATATAAGTGTATAAATAAAAAATAGACATGTGTTGTTCTGATAAAATTCTTATTACTTTTTGATTTCTTTCAAATCTCCTGTAAGTAAGGAACCTTCTACAACATTTTACTTCTGTTTAGACTTTCATGAGTTACTTAACATCACACATTGGCATACTCGCTTCTGAACTTGCCACCAGGCGATAATAAACACATCTCAATTATTATAGGTCTAGAATAACGGTTCGTAGCATATAATATAATGTTTTGGCGACCGGGCAAGCTCAGACCCCTCCACCGGTAGAAGGGGGAGCCGGAACCGGTAGGAGGGGAGAAAGAGAGGTCGTGACGTCAGATTCGGAATGATGCTGTCTCACTTATTATAGGTCTAGAATAAGGTTTCGCATATAATAACTGTTTTATTTCCAGGTAAAACATTATATTAAATGTCATCAACCATCGCACCAGACAGCGCCGCAGAAACAGCTCGAAAGATTGATTATGTGTATAGGCAAGAAAATATGGTTTTTCATTGCAACGTTTTCGTTCTCAAAATGTTCTTATTGATTATCTCGCTTCCACAATTTTTTCACCAAAGTATCAATAAATTGCCGATAAAATGGCGAAAGTGCATATATTCCAATAGGACATACTTTTAGGTACGTCGGGATCTCGCAGTAATAATATTTAAATTTGATCGATTTATTAAAATAATAACAAAAACAAGTTATGTTTTTTCCACACAAAACGCCATATATATGGACATAATATGAAATAATGAGAATTTACGATATATTCTGACTCGAAGTGGTATAAGACAAAGACTAACAATGCCGTAAACGCCAGAACAAAATGGCTGCAGTGAGCGTGAAAATAAAACACTAGTCGAGAACACTAGAACACTTCTGTATGCAAACGAGTTACTGCCAGTGTCAATGGGCAGAACTTGTGAATAAAGCTGCATACATACCAAACAGAAGTCGTATCATCGTACATAATCTTAGAAGGCAAAACGCCCTACGAACCAAAGCATGGTAAGAAAGTGACCATCAAACAACTACGTATTATTTCCTGTACGTATTATGTTCACATTCTAAAAGCAAAGAGGAAGAAACTGCATAAGAAAGATTTTAAAGGCATTTCAGTCGGATACGACGAAGATTGTTATCATATTTGAGTTGTAGAAGGTAACAAAAATCGGCTTGTAAGAAGGTGAGATGTTCAATTTGGAGAGAATCCGTACCGACCACAGAGCTTTGAAATCCATGCGTGTCGCCCTGTGACCGCGCGCGGGGGCGATGTGGCCCAATCGTTGTTCTGTGGTACCGACAGTAGAGGTGATAAAAGATATAGAATAGTAAGACACAAAATCAAACGAGTATGAGCTTAAGGTGTACACTTTAAACTTATACTACCTCTAAGACTGGGATCAATTTATATTTGCTATTATATCTAAATTTAATACGGCTTTTTCAATTCGATGAACGATAGAGTGTGTGGCTATGTGGTTGCTAAACTTGTAGATTCTTTGGAAATGATTGTATTTTTCGGTAATATTAATATATACTAGTGGCTCTCTGAGCTGTGAACCTCGCGAGTCTGCCCTTGTATAGCTAACAATTGAATAAAGGATCACTGCGCACGCTGATGGGGGAATGGGTCACAAAATCCAAATATCTAGATATATAATGTAAATAATAAATGATTTTCTTGGATTTATGTCCAAGAAAATCAATGACATGCGGGCCCAAACGAAAGCTGATTGTATCCGGAATAGGTAGGTAAGTAGTAAATATACATTAATTTTACATACATACTTGGCAATGTTATAATTACATAAATTTGTTGTTTGTGATCTAATTTTCTCCCGTATTTATCTCGAGTTAATATACTGGCTAAAGTAACATCGAAAATAAATAATTGATTATATGAGATAGAGACTATCGCTTACAGGCAACTGACGTTCGTATCAGGGACATTGCCATTAAATTAAGCGCAGACGTCCATACCTTCAACACCATATAATGTATATCTCCATCATTTTGAAAAATGTTCAAAACTTGAAACTACAAAAAAAGTATTTTATGGTCTTATCAAACCTGCTCACAAAATTTCGTGGGAATTGGCTGAGACAGGCGACCTGTAGAGGCGAACAACTGGACATACGAAAGCATTTTTATGTAAGTTAAAGCAGAGACGCTTCGCTCGAATTAAGTTCTCAATCGGTCAACAAAAAGCCCTGTAGGCAAGTACCTACCAAACTTGAAAGTTCCCAAGTACTATCCTATTGTCATCTACCGTACCCAATGTTAGATTGATAGAACCAGGGTTTTGATTCATTCCATATCTGGGATCTATTTTTGATACAGTCACGTATCTTTAAGTCTATCTTACCTACTTAATAGTGAGGTCGATTCTATACAAATTCTCTAACCTTGAAACTTATATAATGGTCGTTTTTATTCTGTTCAAACTAAAATCTAAATACGTATAACGCTTTTGCATGAAATTATGGTGGCACTTATTTTCTTTTATTATATTCTCATTCGCAAAGCGCTTGCGTTAATGTTCAATTAGGCTAATGGAGTATGTATTGCGCAAATAAGTCATCATTTGTAACTTGGTGCATTCTAAACTGAAGCAAAATTAGGTACAATTAGATAATATAATCCCTTTTAGCATGGTTATTTTAGGTGGTCCGTGAATGTGTATTTTAAAATGAACAGAATAAAAAACGAACAGAATAATAATTACTATAGTTGAAAGAATTTTAAATTTAGAGCGCGTGTGCAGATTCACTCCATTATTTAGCTGATAGAGTAATTATCCATTGTTATACCATGATGTAATTAAAGCCCCATAGATAAGAAACATGTACCACAGACAGACTAAAAAGTCTTAAAAAACAACTTGAATAGCGCCTTCCAGCGTCTGGTGTCGATTAAGTGAATTCTAGACATTTTTCTGTATTATATTCAAATTCAAATTCAAATTCATTTATTGCATACGAATGTAGGTTGTACAAAGTTCTTAAAGTTAAAATTTACCATATACAATCTACCTCATAAAGAGGTGTGCAACATGTTCAAAAATAGCAACCAGGATTTTAATGTTTGCTTAAATTTAGTCTTATTTAATTTTTTTATGTCATTAGGTAATTTATTATAAATCTCAATTGCCATAACATAAGCTTTATTTTTATACAACTGTAATCTATAACATGGAAGATAAAGTCTATCTCGGTGCCAAGTTTGTTTTTGCAACATGTCACAATGCTTGTCAAAAAGCTCTGGGTGATCCTGAACTTATTTACAAACTTCCATTATGTACATACAAGGTAATGGAAGGATATTGTATTCTTTGAAAATAGGCCGACAGCTATCCGTAGACCAGGCCCCACATATTGAGCGTACGCATTTTTTTTGTACGATAAAAGCCCTATTAATGTCGACCGAGTTACCCCACAACAGTAGTCCGTACGACAAAACCGAGGATACGTAGCCGTGATACGCGCATAGAGCAGATTCTTTCGACACCGAGAGCCTTAGTTGTCGTATAGCATACACGAAACGGTCAAGTCTGCCATAAACGTTATCTATATGAAATTTCCATGAGCAGTTCTTGTCAATTGTTATTCCTAAAAACTTACATGTATTTACTTGTACCACTTGCATTTTTTGGAATTGAATATTTAAAGTATCTTCTTTAGCGCAATATGTGTGAATTTGTATAATGTTAGTTTTATCAATATTAATTTTTAACTTATTTTGATTTAGCCAATGTGTTAAATTATATATGGTACTGTTAATATCTAATTTAAGTTGCTCTTTATTTTTGGATTGGATGACAACAGTGGTATCATCAGCATATAGAATACACTGATGTCTGGTGACGTTAGGAATATCATTTATGTAAGTTATGAAGATAAATGGCCCCAAAATGCTACCTTGAGGTACACCTGATCGATTTACTTGCAGTTGTGACCTGTATATTTTTTATGTCCTTTTACTATTCTAGAAACCTCAGTGCACTGTTTCCTATTTTCTAAATAGCTTCTTAACCAATTTTGAGCATTTCCTCTGATTCCATACATATTAAGCTTTTTAAGTGCTATACTATTATATACTAAATCGAACGCTTTAGTCATATCTATGAATATAGCCGCTACTTTTTTTCTATTATTAAGACTGTTTGTTATGGATTTAATTAGATTGAAACATGCCAATGTTGTAGAGCTATTTTATGTAAACCCATACTGTTCTGGACACAAGATCTTATTTTTTGCCATAAACTCATTTAATCGGGCAAGAATAGCTTTCTCGAAAATTTTTGACAGTACTGGATTTAATGTAATTGGTCTATAATTATTCATTTCATTTTGATGTTCTTTTTTGTGCAGTGGTTTAACAACCGATATTTTTAATGCTTCGGGAAAACACCCCTCTTCAAAGGATACATTTATTAAATGACTGAGGTGTGCACAGAAGTGATACCCACACTGTTTTATTATGTTAGTGTTAATATTGCCATACCCAACTGAATTAGTGTTATTTAATGACTTAATAATATTTAATACTTCAGTTTTGTCAGTTGGTTTTAAAAATATTGAATTTATTGGATTTTTATTAATTGTATTGAAGATGTCGTCGGCATAAAATTGACTTACCGTATTATTATTATCTATAGCTAAATTAATGAAATAATTATTAAATAAATTACATATTGTATTAGGATCATTAAATGTCAAATTATTTAATTCAATAGTATTTATTTGGTCACAAATTCTGTTATCATCGGCAGTATTGTTACGTATTACATTCCAAACAGCTTTCCCTTTATATTTGTTGTTATTTATATATTTCGTGTTCTGTATTTGTTGTGATGTCTTTATGCATTTTAGTAAAATTTTATTGTATGACTTGTATATTTTAACATTGTTTTTTTATTGTCCTTTAAGTAAATGCTATTTTTCAAATAGTAAAGCCGCTTTCGTACACATGACTTTTTAATCCCTTTTGTCATCCATTGGAATTTCTGAAGGTTATTACTTTTAATTTTTATTTTGTAAGCCGGAAAACATAAATTATAAAACAATAAAATCATAGAATGAAATTCATTAAATGCTTTGTTGAGAGTAGTTTGATTATATATTTCAGAAACTTAATTCGAATAGTCTCTTCTAGTTTTAAACCAATCAGGACAAGTGATTTTGGCTTTTACCTCCATCGAGGCAGTTCGTGCAGTCTCGTGATCTGATAGGGCTAAGTGAACTCCTGCCTTAACTTTATGCTTTATGTTTGTTACAATCAGATACGGTGTATAATTCCGAACGGTGTAAGAAAACGTTCAAAACGCTATTTTTACCTCGAACCATAGAACATGAAATAATACCTGTATATTGTCCCTAAACAAACATTCAATTATCATCGATTGTATCGCTGTCATCTGTCAGTTGTTAATTGTCAGACTATATCTGTCAAAACAGCAAATACCAATAAACATCGTTTTGTCTATTTGGATCTAGATTTTACACCAAAACTAATATACAATACGTTTGGTGCATTAGTGGTTTGTGACTGTGTAAACTTTCATGTAATTATCCTCGTCATAAAAGGCTCACATGTAACTTATAAATCCGTTGTCTAAATCGTTAAATTTATCTCTTGGTGTACCGTGTACTGAGTGCCTTACAAAAGTAGTATCAATGGCTGTCGAAGACGAGGATAGTACCTGGTAAGTAACTTTTAAGATATAATGTATGATAACTACTAAAGATAACAGTCCATGGCTGCGTTCGGTCCACTCGGCCACGTTCCTTTTTGGGGCCAATTGGGACGGATATTAGAAGCTTTTCTTGGTTCTTGGCTAGAGGCCATAAGGCTACATAAGTTAACATTTTTAATCACATTGATTCTGAAACCATAACCTCTTGAGTATTACTAGTGACTTGGTACTTTATACTGTAGCTAACATTGTCATCATGAAAGAATCATATGTTGGAGTAGTAGTAGTAGTACCACTGCTATCATTAATATCCATAATAAACTAAGTGAGATTTTTAAATTTTTTATGATGTTTCATGTCAATTATATTTTAAACTTAGTACAAACTTTGGTAAAGACTTTAGGATAACTTACATTGGTCTGATTTAGCCGAGAATAAACATAGAGCTGTATATCTGATAACATACACTGATAACTTTCAAAAACTGCAGCAGTACCAGTAAGTTTCAATGGTGATTTTCCAAACAAACAACAAAACATACAAAATCTAGAATATGTTATTTTCATTCAATTTGAAAATTTTGGTAAGTACAATAAAACCTTGGTGAGGTTTTTGTGGTAATTCAAGGGCTTGAGAGTCAAGAGTTCTTCGAATGAATATAATATTAAAATATTTACTTATATTTTTTGTATGTCATGGTTAGTATTAATTTGAAATTTGTACCTCTTCATTACACACGAAATAAAATGAATAAGTAAAGAATTTTGTGATTTGTACACATAGTAATTAAACAACTTTAAGTGTTTGAATTATATATTTAAATATCATTATCTTTATCCTGCATTTCAAACACTGCAGTTTTTGTGGTCACATTGTGATATATATATATATATTATGTAATTTGAAATGTTTAAATTTGTTTAATTAAGTACTACAAATGTACAAGTGTTTAGCAGTGACATAATTGTTGCTTAGTTATATTTATTTTCTACTCTATATACTTTTACATTAGAGATTATATAAATAAAAATATAACAATCAGTACTAATATTATAAATGCGAAAGTAACTCTGTCTGTCTGTCTGTCTGTCTGTTACGCTTTCACGCCAAAACTACTGGACCTATTTGAATGAAATTTGGTATGGAGATAGTTTGAGACCTGGGAAAAAACATAGGATAGTTTTTATCCGACTGTGCAAAAAGAGGAAGTTTTCGCGCGATAACCGACATACGCGCGGGCGGAGCCGCGCCCGGAAAGCTCGTTATATATATATATATACATTCATAAATTAATTTGTTCAAGTAGAAGTATTATAAGTTTTGAAAGGCATTTTGTGGAATTTATTAAGAATTTATGTCTTTTATGTATTGATTTAAGGTTGCAGGGTTTATTGTTACTGTCTGAGTGCTGTATGTGGTCCACGGACTGTATGTTTGACATGACTGGTATAGACATAATATTAGGTTATAGTAAATTTACAAATAGCAGGTTGACTGCAGTAAATTACTTAAGAGATTTGGCTGATCAAAGGTGTCTTATGATCATTCAAAGCATAACTATAATAGCTCTGAAGATCTTAGTAAACAGGTAGGTCAATTTTGTCTTAGCTTTGTTAATTTGGTAAGTTCAAATAGAGTAGTCGAGCAATGTGTGTCCACAGATAGAGCAAATTGAGCTTTGGCTGAAAGGTCACCTGAAAGTAACCCTGATTTGACTACAACAATTACGCCATTCTACATTTAACCCATGCACATCGTTGTTATTTATAACATGTAAATAACAAAAGAAATGGATGATATCGTCCACTGCGGATGCTAAGAGGTCACTACCACAAAAAGATATTGCCCTGCCTATGTCAATGATGTGTTTTATTTTCAATGAATCTAATTCTTTTTGATGAATATTGTCCCTTATTTGAAATATTTTAGTACTTTTACATTGTAGCAAAGTGATTATTATTTGAGATTTTATATTCTTATAATGAATAATTTAAGCATGCCATTTTTATATCTTAATTTTATGTTGAGCCCTTGTTGCACCAAATAAATGTTTTTGAATTGACTTAGAATTTGAATATGTCAATTTTGTTTCGTTATGTTAGAATTATTATATATTAATATTCCATAATAATGAAAAAACATTTTACCAATAGATAGTCCCCTAAGGTTTATCTAAAGCCCACAATGACATAGTCTTATGCAACTGTTTATTACAAATATTGCATCTTTCTATTACAGGCTTATAGAATTGGAGTCAGCTCTGCTTGATGGCTGCTCTGCACATGAAATTAATATACTTACAAAAGGCAAGAAAATTCCAGAGAGTCTTAGACCTGACGTCTGGTTGGTGTGCCTCAACTGCCAGGATGCAAGTAACCAGCTGCTTTTATTTGATGAAATATTTGATCTGCCGAATCAAAATGATTTAAGAGATGATGTTAAAAACTTTGTAAAAAAACTTGGTAATGATGAAGATGAAAAGCTGTCTGTTATATCAGATATTGAATCCATTATCACATATTATTGTAAATCTAATTGTATCAATTATGTATCCAATAATGGCTGGATTGAAGTTCTATTGCCTCTGCTCAGCTTGAAATTGCCGAGAGCCGACACTTACAATTTATTTGAAAGAATCAAGAAACTTTACATTCCTAAAGGCTGTGTTAAGAATGGTGTACCATTCCATATTCTGCGTCTAGTTCTGCAGTACCATGACCCAGAACTTTGCTCTTTTTTGGACACTAAGAGAATAACTCCGGAACAGTATTGCATGCCATGGCTTCGATCTCTATTTGCAGGCACATGCAATTTGGAAGTAGTCCTTTTTATGTGGGACTTATATTTTCAGAGGTCAGACCCATTTTTTATATTTTTCCTCTGCTTGATTATGATAATTAATGCCAGAGAACAATTACTGCAAATGAAAAATGATGATAAAGCTGCAATAATACAAACACTCGTTGGTATGCCAGCAGACCTTGAAGCAAATGATGTGTCAGACTTTTGTTCATTGGCACATTATTATTCATTGAAAACTCCACAGTCATTCCGAGAAGATGTTCTAGAAGTCCTTTTCTCTGAGAGTGGCTTGGAAATTAACTCCAAGCTATATTCCCAAGCATTATGCCTCCCTGTTGCAGTTCATGAATTGATAGAAAGTGCCACAGTTGATGCCCATGTAGATAATGTAAAGTTTTTCTTAGTTGACTGTAGGCCCGCTGACCAGTACAATGCTGGACACTTGTCCACTGCCTTCCACCTTGACTGTAATTTAATGTTACAAGAGCCAACAGCTTTCAACACGGCTGTGCAAGGGTTACTAAACGCCCAGCGTCAAGCATTAGCTGCTGGCTCCTTAGCTGCTGGTGAGCATCTTTGTTTTGTAGGTTCTGGCAGAACTGAAGAAGACAGCTATGCCCATATGGTAGTGGCATCTTTTCTAAAGCGCAATACTAAACATGTTTCTATGCTTGATGGAGGCTTTGTTGCTATCCATGATTATTTTGGGCCACATATGACGGATTGTTTGGAAGAACACAATCCAGCCACATGCTTGGTTTGTGCACCTAATAACAACAATAGTGGTGCTGAGTTTCATCAGAGTAAAGTTAGAGATAACATACCAGCCAAACAACTGTTTAGTAAGTTGTCATCTGCCATGAAAGCAAAAAGTCAGGAAGTGAAAGGAAAACTTATAGAATACATTGTCAACCCAAACTCTACTTCAAACACTGGAGAGTGGCATGTTTCTACTGCTGACAGAAAGGACAATAGGTATCGGAATGTTCCTCCGGTTTTCAGTATTAATGATGAAGATGACGACTCTAGATCAGACAGCAACAAAAGAGATTATACAGATTCAGAGTCCATAGAGGAAATAGTGGATGTCAATTCCTTTTTAAAGGAGTATAACGTTGTTGACAGCTTCCAGTGCCAGGAAGTGCTATTGAATGGATACATGCATGACTCATATTTAGTTGTTACTGAAACACATTTGATTATTTTACGAGACATTCCAAATAAGCGTGGTGCGGCTAATGTCATGTCTAGAAGGCCATTGTCTACTATAGTTAAAATCACCGCTAAAAAAAGGCACCCAGAACTTATTACATTTAAATATGGAGTTCCTGATGGAGACAACTTGTTGATTAAAGATATGGATAGATTCTTAATACCCAATGCTTCTGTAGCAACTAAAGTTGTTTCCAATCAAATAGTTCACCAATTGGATAGTAAATAAAAAATATATCCACTATTAGAAACCTAATCAATATTTTGTTTCAAGAATAATAATTTGTTTTATATAATTACTGTGAGCAATTTTTCAAGCAAATACAGCCAATTTTGGTGACAAAAGAATTCACCTCTTTGTGAGTATTGAACATAATGTTTGAACAATACTTTCCTAGACACTAAAGTCTATGCACTGCAATATATTTCCACTGGCTTATGTCTTATATTAACGATCCAAATATGGACTTTGCTATATTTGAACTATCAACGAATATTATTTGTTAATTATTACTTTACCTTAGTACCTAGGTATAGTTAAAATTTTAGTATGTAGGTATACCTATGAGTCATTAATATTTATTGAGGCATAATGTAATATAAATAAAAATACATACTGAGTTAGCAAATATGAGTACATCTATATATATTTATTTATCAAATTGTGACTAGTTTTTTTGACACATTAATCTTGCGGTTTGATTGGCATTGTCAGTCCAGTCCAGACTGTCAGTCAGACGGCTTATAAAATAGCAAAATTTTCATCATTTAATAATTTTTAGTACTTACTTATATATAGCTGTACATGAGATGTACTTTTTGAAGTAGTGTTAGATGATTCTGTTATGCTTTGACCAAGAATTTGGAACATTATTCCATGTTGTAAAAAATCATATGAAACTAAAAAAATGCATTTAATTTGGTCATATAATAAAATGTACTTATAGTCTGCCTATGCTTATTAATATGTGATAAACATTAATACACGGCCAGTGGCAAATTACTCATCATTCCATGTATTCAAGAATCCACAGTATTGCAACCCAAATATATTTAAAATAGACAATTTTAATAAGATCCAACTAATATCGCTTTGAATCTTTTCTCGAGATTAATGTCCACAGCAGGGTAACGCCTTTATTCGCACTCCGATCAACTTCACATGCAGCTCTTGCGGCTCCTCTAGATGAGCGTTCACCGCAAGATGGAAAATCCGGTTTGTGTTCTTGCCAGGCCAAGTTAATGTACTAGGTTTTAGAAAGATTTCGCTGGTGTAGGTAACCTACCCCAACTTCCTAATTTTCCAGCATGTATTTAACTACATAACCGTTTCTGGTCAATTCATTTGTTAAATCGTAATATGTTAGTGATTTTTGCTACTTTGCTTCCCACTTTGATGTAAGTTCTTCAAGTTACTAGTTATTTTTCAGTATCCTAGAGAACAGAAAAATGTCTATGACGAAAAACAAACATACTCGTGTATTTCATATAATTTTTCCATCATAAGAGGCTAATCGGAAGCAATATCTAGGATAAAGTAACTCTAGAAAAGGGGTAAGGAATAGATGTGGTCTGTAAGCGTGTAAGAAATAAATTGCGTATGTATTTACAAACTTATTCACTTACGAACGCGCCTCCTCATTATTATTGATGCACATTTGTACGATTTGCCGGGCTAGAATTGCACCCTTATCTTCCTGCGGGAGTCGTAAGAGGCGACGAAGGGAATAATACCAAAAGATAGGTAGCAGCGACTTCTGAGGAACTGCTGTCTTACACTGAGATCCACAAGACGCCTGCCTAGCGTGAGGATTATAGACATATATTACATTATGACTGTCGATGTAGTTTCTACGGGGCAGCCTCGATTGTACACAACGTCTTAGTGTGGATGTATATGCTAATGACACATATAGTAAACTACAGTATACATTAACTTAAAAGGTAAAAACCGGACTGTAAATTCATTATTTTCGTTAAACGTTTTATCGTTCCATCGAAATTAAAGCCTGTCAAGGCTAATCTAACGATAGCTCTTACATTATAATTGGTTGAGCCTTTTAGAAGTTATGGTGGAATAAAGAAAATCACAAACATACATACATGAACCCTGAAAACATAACTCTTTTTTTTGGGCAGTCGTGTAAAAATGTTAAATTATGATGGCGGCAGTAGTAGTTAGCTAGAGATTGGGTAGGCAATTGCACTACAACAATATGGAGGGGAGCGCCTCCGTGAGTCTGTACTTTGCTGGGAAATACAAATCTATTTAGATGAAAGGAAATAATCAGGATATATCTAAAAGGAGTTCCATTAAGAAGTATTAGGTCTGACCTGATTTTGTGCATTGTCCTGGAACCATGGAAGATGTGCGAGGCTATAGAGTATAGAGAATGCCGACAATCTTGCAGTTTTATTTAGCGAATCAAACGAAATACACGAAACGAAATGCATACTGTTATGTATATTTAATAATTTAAAGTATTCTAAGTACGTGCTTGTACCCGCATATAATCGTGTCTCCGTGCTTCACTAATCAAATGAACTCCAAAGTGAATTGTGTGTATTAGACCTATGACCACAATTATTAAATATTTTCCGAAAACCAATTTGTACTAAGTAATTACAGTTTCTATTGTCTTATATTTTTTCTATTCTTGAGTCTAGAATCTAGATCTATATCTAAAAAGATCATATGATTTGTACTCTAGATCTGGTTTAGATCTATAGTACCTATGACCACTTAATTATGAAATATTTCTTCAAAAATATTTTGCACCTAATTAAGTAATTAGACTTTTTTTTAGATATAGATAGACTATTATTATATGTTTTTAGATATAGATCTTGACTAGATCCATAGTTTGAACTTTAGGTCAACGTAATAGGTACAATTGCAATGAACGAAACCTAGGGCCCGAACTTACTGCAGTTAAGTGATATTTGTGATACTAAGGTTCCGTTTCAGAATGTCCTAATAAAGTTTCAGGTCAACACATAAAACAACTGAATGATAAAAATGACAGTTAACATGCAGCGCGTTTCAAGCTTTAATCGATGGATAGGTTAAATCGATGACTGTGAAACTCAAAGATAGTGTTTATTTAATAAATAAGTTCTGGGCAGTAAAACTGGCACTTACTTAAACATTCTGAAACAGGCCCTGAGTCGCATCACTAGTATACCAATAATGGTACCATTCAATTTCATACCATACCAAATTCATCAGTTCTAATATTATAAATGCGAAAGTAACTCTGTCTGTCTGTCTGTTACGCTTTCACGCCAAAACTACTGGACCGATTTGAATGAAATTTGGTATGGAAATAGTTTGAGACCCGAGCAAAAACATAGGATAGTTTTTATCCAACTGCGCAAAAAGAGGTTAATGTTTTTGCGCGATAACCGACATACGCGCGGGCGGAGCCGCGCCCGGAAAGCTAATTAAATATAAAACCGGCCAATTGTGACTAAAAAATATAATTTGCAATTCCAATTTAAAAAAATCTTACCACATACCTACCATTACCATAGCAATATAGCACTACTAGTACTTCATTTTATTATATTCTATAGAATTTTAGTTTATCATAAATGTTCTACCAGACAGCTGCGATAATATAGGTCGATTTTATCGCAAGCATTACCTATTGCGATAATGCGTTCTATGTCCTTTTATCGTCCGATATTTTCAATATGTGTATTAGAGAATGCAGAACAGGAAGTTTGTGTCGGCAGGTATTTTCGGTAACGGGTTGGTAGGTTATCTTAAATTACAAACATAATCGTTGAATGAGATTATGAAGATGTAACTGTTATAAAAAAACATATTTATATAATATGCAGAGGTGAGGAATCTGCAGCTATATTAATCACAAATTAACAATAGAAAAAACAATGTATGTATTGTTATTTTTGAGGTTATTAATACATTTATTATTAAAATACTTAGCTCTAACTTACGCTTGTGGCTTTGCCTGCAAGTTTGGATATAGGTATAGCTCACTTTTTGGAAACTCCGGTTTTAATCCAGGACTTAAACAAATTATGAACAAAACTTCCATCCAAATCTGCTAAGCCTTGCTGCTGAAGATAAGACACAATGAACTTGCCTACATGTTTATCATTCTAAGACCAAGGTATTTCAATCATGAGATAGTACTATATATAATATATAGTACTATCTCGTGATTATAGACTATAGTTGGACTATTATAGATAGACTATTCCCGAGTGTTTACACAGTCAATTTTAAAGAAATAAAAGAGTTGATTTGTTTTCATTTTGGGCAGTTAATATTTTATCGGTCTGATATTTCTTATCTGAGGATTGAGAAAAGGCCTAAGTACATAAAAAATAATATCGTATCTGTCTGGTAAGGCCTTAAATGTAGTATTAGATATGTAATCTAGTTTTAGTTATACCCAACCAACGTGTGATCTAGATTTTATAATACATAAATAATATTTAAAATATTAAAGGTATTTACACACCTCTGCCCCTTCGGGGAAATAAAGGCGTGATGATGTGTTATGTTAAAGAGAACGCCTATTTTTATCTGTTCTGTAAGTGATAAATTAGATGTTGTTATTTAAAAATAAAAGTCATTTTATCCGATTTGTTTTTGTATTTTTGGTATTGATTAAATGAAGATCTCAAAGTAAACCTATAAAAATAGGTCATTTTAATTATAGGATGTAATTTTTTCTAATGTTGCTTGTTTTAAAGAGGCTTCCCCAAGTAAATTTATTATCATATGACTTTAAAAACCTTCGCCACATAGATTCTAAAAATAATGTTTGTGTATAATACAAAAATAATAATAAATCATCGAAATCTAACAAAAAAATATAACATCGAAAAAAATGCTGTAATTATTGTCAGGCCGCGCAGAGGGAAGTGTAACTACTTCACGCTATGTCCTTATTAGCCCTCGCAACGCAATACGACACCACATTTGTGTCGTCCTGTCCGGCAGAAAATTCAAACATAGCACTTCGAATGGGGTGTTGGGGTAGATTGTCACCCTTCCTTTGCTACCAATGGGTGTCGTAAGAGGCCACTAAAAGTAAAATACCGGAAGGTAGGCAGCAGCGCCTTCTGAGGAACTGATAACTTAAACTAATGGGGAAACCCTTAATGGGGAAGGCTGTGCTCAGCAGTGGATAATCTGGCTGTTACTGCAGTACTTCGAATGGAGTTGTTCTAAGTAGAAAAAAGTGCAGCCGTGAAGACGCACTGATTTTAGATACTATAAAGTATCGATCGTAGTCATTCTCATTTCTTCATCGGATCATAATATATATTTTTTTTACTCTTCGATTGTATTTTTCTTTGTATAGTGGTTTAACACGTTTAATTACATCGCCTTTTCTTAGAAATATATAAGTAGGTACTCACTTATAATATTCTCATTCAGCTACGAAACACTTTGTAGTGTAGTTTGTACCAATTCAAAAAAATCAAAATCATTTATGCAATTTAGGCGTCTACGACGCCTCTTATGAAGGTCAATTACAAATTTTAATATTGAAATATTCTACATTGTACTGCCACGTTCAGCAAAAAAATGTATAGAGCCACTGCGAGAAGAACGGACAAGAAACTCGGGGCCATTCTTTTAATCTAAACGTCTTTTAACAATGTGTTAGGTATATACAATATAATACAATTATTACAATATTTGTTTAAATTACGTAGGTGACAGGTGATAGCTTGGCAGAGGCGGAATTTTCCAAGCATTTTTGTCGTTTAAGTAATCAGAAACTGTGTTAGATTACTTAATCAAAATGTTTTTCACGTACAACTAGAATTTTCCTTCTGTGAGCATTGTAAAATGTTTGGGAATTTTATTATATTTATATTATCCACAAAACAGCAATTACCGCCGTATATCCAGTTTTCCAATGTCCTATTACAGTGGCTTCATTTCGCTTTATTGCCTTTTAAGTAGGTACGCCTGGCCGGTCAGTTCTCCATACAAAAGTCGTTGGGTGATCACTCCCTTATTTGAGGATTTACGTCCAAAGCAAATTATGATATCGATTGATTTCTTTATTATCTTGGCTTGTATCGTAACATTTTTATAATAAGATTAACTTGAGAAGTATGAGCCTCGAAACATTTTCATATAAAGTTTTTGAGGCTCATAACTTTCAACATTATTATCTTTTTAAAATTTCGGCACGTTACAAGCCAAATAATGACGAGATCAATCGAAATTTTTGACCTAAAAATCTCAAATAAGGGAGTGATCACTCTACGACGTTATAGTATGGAGAAGTGACCGGCCAGTTCAACCCTTAAACTTCTATAAGCGTCCTCTCTAGCTGACCAACATGTCAGATTGCCTCTCTTTAGGGTTTTTCCTTTCCCGATTCGTCATTATTTTTTTTCACGTTGTGTCGAATTTATGTATAAAAATTTAATTTATTACATTAGTAGATTACTTGAAGCAATATGATGAAACGACAAGCTTTTGTGCCAGAAACAGTAGCCCCAGTTGCCGCCCAATCAAGTAGGCAGAGCAAGGTACAAAAAAGCGACATGATCTTGGCTTTGAATTTTAGCCTGAAAGCCACCGTATACAACAAATATAATGCCTTTCGCGGGCATTATCATATGATTGTCCACGATAGTCTTCACTATATTTTATGCCCAGTGTTTTGATTTCCATGTTGCGGAACAATACTAGTACTGAGACTGTACCTACCTATACCTAAGTACTAATACTCGTATTATAATATGGGTGTTGTACATAGTAAACAACTATGGAAGTTTCCGAGTAAATAAAATATAGTGCTACTTTGTGGAATAGAATTATATAAGGTTTCCGAATGTAAAAATGCAAATATCTCAAAACAAAATTAACAAGTTTCAAATTATAATTAAAAAAATCCCAAACATGAAACGAAACTGAAAACTGCAACATCAACTGTCACATATAAGGCCTTTCTTCAGAGTTAATCCAATAAGCGAAAGTAATATTTATGCTTTTCGTGGGAATAATTCCTTTATATTAATATAATAATTATTATTTGTTATATCGATGAAGCAGTTTACTTAGTTTCCAGTTTCCACTCTAGTGCAGTGGGTGGAGGAGGAAACTTGAATTCGCCGTCCACCCACTGCACTAGTGCGAAAGTCCAGTGGGGGGACGGGGCATCGCCCAATAAAACAACACATTTTTATATAAGGTTTTTTTTATTTACATTAGTCGGTACATTATATTCTTTTTAATCTTTATGTTTAAAAATTAATATTGCCTATTAATTAATATCGTAGATGAATAGGAAACAAACAATGTTTTCCCTACCTATAAGTATTCTGGGAAATAGCGCTTAGTACTTATTAAAAGTTAATAACTATAATATTTTTAGGATCAAGAGTTATGTTATGAATTGTTTTATAAAACCTAAATATTAGGAATCATTGATATGCTTCGTTAAAAGTTCAGTTCAAAACCGAATGTGGGTTACTAATTTTAGTAAGTAGGTATCTCTTATATAGTAGGTACAATCTTAGACATGTATAAATATAATTAAACTTAACTTTATTTCATTAAAATGATTGAAAGTATATTAGGTAAATGAAAACATTACATTCGCAGAATAATTAAACATACTCATTACTTTAACAGAAATCATCAGTTTTATCGTATGTTGAACCTTTTAAGTACTACGATATTATTAAACTTGCATCCCCATACGATGGTTAAAGTTCGAATCCCGCAAATGACTATAATTTGCCTCGTAAATTCGTAATTTTGTAATACGTGCAAAAGGTTCTTTCAGTTTGGTTTTAAAACTTTTTAGTGTCAGACTGGCTGTATTGTCAGTTTTTCCGCGTTTGACTGTTAAGAGCTGATTAAAGAATTGCTACCTATTTGCTAATTATCATAAATCCTTGCTACCCCTGATATATTTGTGGTATTTTTTAATTTTAAGACCATCTGACTTTAGGAAGGCTGATCGCCTCTCTGTTCCGCATAAACCATTATTTTTTTCTTAATTTGTGTAGTAAGTACCTATAATTATTGTTACCTTTTTAATTATTTTATGTATTTAAGTTTTAGCATCTAACGTAGACATTGGGTTAGGAAATGTAGCTCTCAATAAAATTTATTCGAGGAAAAGTGCCTGATGCATTATAAAGTCAAATTTTGGCCAGCGTCTTATTAAGATTTGTGCAGGCGTCCACAAATTAATGAAAATGAAATACATAGAGTTCGTTCTCTATATTAAGTTCAAAGGAAATGTATTGTGTACAATGGAATAAATCTATAATATGCATGTTATGTGGTTAAATTAATTTTCTTCTACTTTCAGCTTTTAAATATTCAGAAACAATATCATAAGATTCGATTATCAAAATATAAACAATGAAAAAATCAAAATAAAATGAGTTGCACGATTTCATAATTAATACCTTGTACGTTTTCAAATTACATGGGATCCATTGTAAATTAACAAAAAATATTTTTATAAATTTAAATTGTTGTAGTTTTGAAGAAAAAAAATGTTGTATATTAGTGTTGCGCACTTTGTGTCATACCATGAGCCTTATGACATAATCAAAACTTAATTTGGAAACAATTTCTTTACTCTATGACTATAAAAGAGTAAAAAGTTTATAACCTCAAAATAAAAATGTCTATTAAATCAAAATAAATAGTTAAATCCTAAGTTATAGTAGTGCTATGGAGCCCCTTTACATTTGATATAAATAGTCTACTCGTATTCACAACTTCGTTATTAGGCACGATATTAATTTATTAAGAACAATTTTGTAAAAACTAACTGGCAAAGAACAATGTGATAAGTAAATTAAGATAGTAGAAGCAAGGGGAAAGCATTAATTTGCTATGTTATGTACCTAAGTAGGTTTATATTCGTATCTAATAACATTTAAATTGCTAATTTTGATCCCTATTCATCGATAAGTTCGAAGCATTATAAACATTCGCTATGTATAATAAACAACAATTTTTTTTTTATTTTACATGTATGATCGTTTCTCCTATATTTATCGGTTAGTATTTAAAAACAAATATGTACATCAAATATGTCCATAGTAAAAACATTCCAATAACAAAAAGACCGATTTAGGGCTCGCTTCAGAATATCCCAATAAAGTTTCGTGTTGCTATGCAACACATATAATAACTGAATGATAAAAATGACAACATGTAGCGCGTTTCAAGCTTTCCGATGGATAGGCTAAATCGATAACTGTGAAACGCAAAGGTAGTGTTTTATTTATTAAATATGTTCTGGGTAGTAAAACGGGAACTTACTCGAACATTCTGAAACAGGCCCGTAATATAAAAAACTTTTTACAAAGTGATTTCAAATAAAATAATATTTCGTCTTATTTACGCAGACTTGAATATCCATAAAAGAATAACGTCTTTATGTAACATCGGTCAGAGATATGTAAGCTGCTTGTAATTTATCAGGTAAAATAAGCGCTTCTGCTTTGTCTATTTGATAAATTAACTTTTTAAACTTAGGTAATATTACATTAGTTTATGTTCATAACTTACAATCTAAACGTTATCTCCCAAGGAGTAAGTGATTGATATGTATTTAGTTTTTGGCGGCTTCCGATAAGTCTAGGCACAATAATGGCAATACAAGATATTTTTAAACTATTGCTAAACTTCGACCCCAACTTGGTTATTCTTAATTTTGCCCTTTAAATCCTCTTGATCTTTAATAATAAATACTTTTAAAAGTTTGCAGATCCTCCTCGTATATACGCAAACTGGAGTTACCTACCAAAAGTCAAAGTGGATTATGATATGAATCATTTTGTGCCAAAACCAGACTGATTTGTCTTTGATTGCCGGTGATTTTACATTGCGTTAAGTGGCTGACAAATGCTGAAATTCCATCCCTATAAGACTACGTCGGAGCGAAAAAGAGGCAGCCATAGCGAAATCTCGGTCAAACCACACAAAACTGTTCCTCATGTCATTAGTTTTTGCTATTTTATTGCAATAATGTTATACACATACGCCATATATTTATAATTAACATATTTTTGTTACAAATGTAATTTAGAGTCAACTATGCACTTTAATTCTATCGAGAAAATTTAAAAAATGGATTTGAATTCAACTAGGCATTCAATAATATATGATCAAGATTCACATATAATCTTCTGTCGCCCAAACGTGTTGAGGTAGTACGCTGTTTTAAACAACTGAAATAACGTATTCGCCATCTCTAGGTGGTGTCGAAGTAGATTAAAAAACCGTATCACCATCTTTGACATCGTGACATATGTGAGATGGTCGTCAAAGGCTAACCTATCATCTGTACAAAAAGAGCGTTAAATCTAGAACTTTTGTAGTGGTTTCAGAAACAGACGCTTATATTAGGCATGTGTATGATTCATATTAAATAAACATTGGTCAAAAATAATACTTAAAATAAATTCGGCAGGTAACGGATTCAGCAATCAAGCCAGCGAGGCATTACATAACATAATATCACACTTGCAAAATTGTGTACCTATTTTAAATGAACATATGTTTTTATCACAGCCCGTTTTATAATATAGACATAATTGTAACTATCAAGCGACGTAGATTAAGTTAATGATGAAAACTATTAATGAAGGAAGAACGGCTTCGGCTCCTGATGTATTGGACTCGGGGAGAGTGAGGTTAGCAACTGGCTGGAAGAATGTAGAAGGGCTGATGACGTCAACTGCAAAAGAGAAAAGAAAATAATTATAAATGTCCCGTGCCCAAAAGAACACGTATGATGGCAATACAAAATTATTGTTATATTATTAAAAACTTAAAACATGGACAAGACAAAGGCAATGTCAAACGTTTATGTTGTGCCAGCCCCGGTTGGAGTTGCGAACTCGGAATTCGCAGTTGTTTGCAAATACGTCTACTTTTTTTTTATGCCTGATAGGTTAGCCTTTGACCACTATCTCACCTGATGGTAAGTGATGATGTGGTCGAGGATGTTGTTCAGACTAACCTAGAGTAACTGGCTCTCAAGGACAGCTGCCGGAACACACCGTTAGGTGCTTGGCGACAGATTTTCAACTTGAGGGTGGTAGCTAGCCAGGCGGGCATTTGCAAAGTGCCCTACCACTATGCTGTAACGACTGCTATCCTAAGACAACAACCGGGACCGACGGCTTAACGTGCCCTCCGAAGCACGGAAGCGCTCTCTACTTAGGACAAACAGTACAGCTAGGCAAGTCCAAACTTTGTAAAAGAGGTAAATCGTCGAATCCAACTCGGCTGGGCAGCGTTCGGGAACTTCACGGAGTCTTCGTCTAAAATACCTCAATGCCTAAAGACGAAAGTCTTCAACCAGTTTGCACTTCACCAGACCATCTTCACCAGTGTGAGTACCACTGATGAGATATGGAACTGAAACGTGGCCTCTAACTGTCAGCCTTATAAGTAAGCTCAAAGTAGCACAACGAGCTATGGAGAGGGCCATGGTCGGTGTTTCTCTAGGAGATCGAATCAGGAATGAGGAGATCCGTAGACGAACGAAAGCCAACGACATAGCCCGGTGGATTAGCGAGTTGAAGTGGGTAGGGCACATAGCACGCAGAACTGTTGGTCGAAAGGTTCTCGAACGGAGGCCACAAATAAGCAAGCGCAGCGTTGAAGACCTCCCACAAGGTGGACGACATTACTAAGGTCGCATGAAGACGCTGGATGCAGGCTGCTTCCAACTGTTCTATTAGGAAATCTAATATGGGGGAGGTCTATATCCAGCAGTGAAATTCTTGCAGCTGAAATGATTATGATTAAAAACTACGAGTTCAACTTATTTTGTTGTTAATTTTGCAACAATCTAATCGAGCGCAACTTATTTTGTTGTTAATTTTGCAACAATCTAAATTGCGGTCAAAAAACTAACCTCTATGTCAATGCTATTGTATATAAGCATCAGTAGTAAACCCTAAGGAAATTTTCTACATATATACAACTCTTACCTATGACAGTATCATTTCTGACGTCAGCAAACTTGTCATCGATGTTTCTAAACTCAGGGATAGTGCTGACACAAGTGATCTCCAGTCTGCCAGTGGCTACCAGCTGAAGCTCAGATATGGTGACGTAGAGGTCTCTCTTGTTAGGTTTCCTGCTTTTGTGGCGGCTTGTGGTTGTGCGGATCACGTTGAAGTCTTCGTGGCCCTCGTTGTTTCTCATTTCGCCTATCTGGAATATTCAAAATGTACTTTTTAACCGACTTAATAAAACGGAGGAGATGTTCAATTCGACTGTATTTTTTTATTTGTGTGTGTCACCTCATAACTCCTTTCAGGTTGTACCAATTTTGATGATAACAACAAACTTTCGAATGCAAAGTCGAAAGCTGGTCCTTGTCATGTGGTCACATTTAAAAGTGAGATCTGACGAGTATTATTTGAGTTATCCCTAATAATGCGTATTTAATGTTTGAAGTCGGTTTTGTATTGTTAAAATTTTGTAGATATTTGTTATTAATTATTAAAATGTTCTTTTTTATTATTTTAAATTGTATTTCAATATATAATATTTAGAAATTTAATTTAATAAATTTATATAAATACTTTGTATTTTTTTTTTTAAATATTATAAAATGTATTAATTAATTATGAAATACAATCGTCAAATCTCTAAAAGGTTTTATATCAAATAATTAGAAATAAGAGGTGGAATTTTTTTCGTACTCAATTTTTAATGAAAGGAGGTTGGCAACATTCTCTGCACTACGATAAAAAAGCGCGGCAATTTATTTGTTATGTTAATTAATTTTGTTTTTTTACTGAATTTTTCATATAACAGTACACTTTTAATTATCCTAAATAATTTGCCAAAATGTCATCTGATAGTGGAAGTGACGATTTTATAGTGACGGCGCCACCAGAAATAATAAAATACAGCTCAAGAAGTCATAAAGAACTTACTTCCTGAGTACAGTTCGCCTTTTTTTAATATTAGGTAGTAAATTATTTGGCAGTGAAGCATTCAGAGATAATTATTAGAGCTAAGTATCAAATTATTTACTTGAACCAGTTGACTATATTTTCTTTCCAATTGAAAAATTAAAGAGGTATCTGAAAATAATTCACAGAACGCGAATTATAATTCCTTCCCAGACGATGAGCGCAGATCTTTAAATCGCTTCATAACTGACATTGCATACGTTATCTTCAGGTTAGAATATAATAGCCTGATTTTCCGAATTCCCATTAAATGATCATATATAGTGAAACGAACTGACATACCAATGCTCAAGAACATGAATGAAAAATTTCACATAGTTTTGTAAGAGTTATTTACAAGAGTGTGTGAAATTTTTAATTCTCCTTACTTGATATTAGTTATGACGAAAATACGTTAGTAGTGGAGAGCGTGGTAGTGTTATGTACACTGAATAAAATATTATTTCAAGGTAAGGAATAGATTCAGGCATTACTTTGCAGTCTCGATTCTGCGCTCGTAGAGTCAAGACCTCCTGAAGATGCTTTGTTTAGAAGCGAACCTAGTCGAATATTCTTCCGGTTAGGCTGCGTGGCCTTTGTGACGTTACGTAGGAAAATTGGGCGGAAATGTTTTCTTAAAATACTTTTAAAAATATTTGTTATTATTATCTCAAGGTTTTGATCGTGTAATAAGAATGAAAAATAAGCATAAAAATCAAGATTAACAACTAATTACATACGAAAGGTTAACTGCCTACCAGTCAATTACGAGTAGTTTACTCGTATTTACCTATAATTTCATATTTTCGAACTAAGTAACAAGTACCTATTAGTGATTATTTAACCGACGTTAATAAATACGCGTTCTGTCTACGACCTAATCGAGAATAGGATAAAAATCGGACCAGACATGAAATTTAATGGAAAATTCTTGCGTACATTTACCGGCGGGCGTATTTTTTTCTGCTAAGTGAAAATTCATAAATACGCACACCAAAGGGACGTGCATGACACCTTTGTTCCCTACGAAACAAAAGGTGCCATCAAAATTTGTAATCCGTGAACTGACTTTACAGGACAATATAGGTACGAGCATTTCCATACCACAGTAAGCTTTTGCACGTGCAAACATAATGGTTAATTTGCATAAAAGTAATTTCCTTGAACCGAGATAGACGTAGGTACCACCAGCTAAAGTCACAAAGTAAATAAAACATGATATCATTAAATTATATCACCGTCGTGATCTTTGCTGTGTTAACCAAGAATTAATTATACTTCGGCGAGATGGTATCGCAATGTTAATTAAAACTTTAAGGTTAATTAGAAAGAGATTGATGGTTCTGATGGTGCACGAACAAAACTTGACGACTAACGCGATCATACAAATTTGCAATTAGTTTTCTTCGATTCGGGTACATTCGCCCTAGTCCGAAAAAAGTGTCCGTGACCACAGGTAATAAAGAGACGATCTGTAGGTACTACTGAATAATTACCAAGGGGTTAGCTTTTCAAAATTGTTATTGGGTATCTGGACCCACAATCGGTTAGTTAATAATGGGAAGATCTGTACTACTAAGTAATTAATAATTTACTGTACTGCAGTAATAGCCGGATCGTCAACTGCTGAACACAGCCTCCCCCATTAAGGGGGTATTTGCCATAATCCCTACGCTTGGCAGGCGTCTTGGGGAGCGCAGTGTAAGTTGTCAGTTCTTTAGAAGGCGCTGCTGCCCACCTTCTAGTATTTTTCCCTTAGTCGCCTCTTACGACACCCACGGGATGATATAGGGAGATGCAATTCTAACCCGGCACCCTATACGGAAGAATTAATAATTACCTGGGGGTTATTTCTTATTATAACTGATAACGGTTATAGAAGACAGTAGTTGTCTCTGACGGTGCACGATGTTAGCACTTACCTTCAAACCTAGTTTTGTCATATTTTACATACTGTTCAAACTGGCAGATATTTTGCATTCATCTATGCTTCTGTTTGGCCAGTTTTTCATAAAATTATGTATTTTGAAAGTCTGTGCTCGCAAATTCTGAAAGATCGTTTTGTGTGTTTTTTTTTATGTGATAGGTAAGCCTTTGACCACAATCTCACCTGATGGTAAGTGATGATGTGGTGGAAGGTGTTAACAGGCTCAACCTAGAATTACTAAAATAAAAATTAATAAATTAAAATAAAAAAAAAATCATAGTTGAGTAGAAATAATTATTAAAACGGATAACTGGCAATCAAGAAGCATAGAATTAGACATTGAGCACAAGGAAATGCATGCAAAATTTTTTCAAGTTTTAACATTTAAAAAACATATTTTTAGCCAAAAAATGGAACCGACTTCAACACTCAAAAGTGTGTAATAACTTGTTGAAGTCGGTACCATTATAGTTCAGAAGTACCTATTATCACAATATTATGCGCATAATTTATCAAATAATCACAATATTGAATGTTGAAATCGGTTCCATTGTTTGGGTAAAAAAAACTCTTTTTAGTGACCCTTGCTACTTATATCCGGGATCGATTGTCATTCACTGTCAACGACTATAGAAAATAGTTTTCAGTTATTAGAGTGTAAATCGAAAACGGCTTGACCGATTTTGATGGAATTTAAACGGGACCAAACGGCCAGCATCAGCTTTCAAATAAAATAAGAATTATCAAAATCGGTTCACCCAGTCAAAAGCTCTGAGACAACAAACATAAAAAAATACAGACGAATTAATACCTAATTTTTTAGTGGCTTAGCGAATTTTTTAGGTAAGTAAATCTATTGGACTAGCCTTTGAGCCTAACCTAACCTAACCTGGTAAGTGATGACGTGGTCGAAGACGGTAAAAAGGCTTAACCTAGCATGGGACTATGCAGGATAGCTGCAGGACCACATCGTGCTTGGCTACAGATTTTCTGCTTGAGTGTGGTAATAGCCAGGTATTAGCAAAATACCCTACAACCAAGCAAAAACTGTGTGACTAATCAGAGTAGGTAATAGGTTTTTTTAAAAGAAAAAAAAAATAATTAGACATAGTCATAGATTTGGTTCATCAATAATCAGAATTAGTGCCGATGACCTGAAAGTTGCAAAGCTTTTATCACAGATTAGGTCTTTATAAAGACCTGTGTGCTGCTATTCAATTTTCTATCGGATGACGATGCAGTTCTATGACTACGTAGACATACTCGTGTCTTCACGCTTAAATTAACTTTTCAAGTGTTTTCAACGATGTGATTACACTTCGGCTCCGAATTCTATTATTCAACGGTATTTTATGGTCGATAAATGTAAAAAAAAAACAATTAACCTGGTTATCCTTAACATTACATCCAGGGGGACGAGTGGCGACATGAGACGCATGTGTAAGTGCGACCAGTGGAGGAGGCGTGCTAATTCCCTCATTCTCAAACGCCCTCTGTGCTCCTCTATGACCATTCCTCTCGCTCATCGGCACTCGGAGTTTATGAGAGTGCGCGACAAGCTCGTCCATCTGAAACGACGTTTTATTTTATGAGAACTCATAAATTGCTTGTGCCTAGATTGTAAATGGTATGTTAGACTTGAGTATCTTGACAGTTGAGTGGCGCCGTCTGTTTTCCTTATTAGGTACTATAAATACCTTTATTATGTAGGTATGTGTATGTAGTCTTATTTCTGTATTTTCTGTTCATAAGCAGGTTAGAATTGGGTGGATCCGCTGATGCGTACATATGCCTAGTTATTATAAATATAGTCGGATAAAACATGATGCCGACAAGATTATTCAGGCGCATGAAAATATTGCAAAAAAAACTAGATTTTTATGAATATATTATCTTACTTTTTTTCCGCTTTGAGATTGGCCACTCTATGTTGTTGGTGATTGATGATGTGGCCGAGGATGATAAACAAGTGTTAAGTATCTATAAGTTACTGGCAGTAACTTATAAGGGCAGTCACCCGAACATATCGTTGTCACAAGTCAGTATGTGCTTGATTAGATGGCACATTTTCTACTTGCCGGTGGTAGCCAGCCAGGTTTCGCAAATTGGCCCACCACTATGTGTTACCAAAACCCGGGGATTCGAACCCTGGACGGCAGCCCATATCTATTGCTATTGGGCCATCACTGCTGCAGAAACTAAGATCTTTTAATTAAATCATTGTCTTATTCCGAAAAAGATTTTGTGAAGATTTAGGTGGGTACTCAACTATGTTTTCAAAACATAAAAACATTAAGAGTCGGAGCAATAACCAGTAAATATTACGCGAGTCCTAGCCGCTTACTAAATAATAATAAAACTTAATTATCTCATGATTATGTAGATGCCAATACATAAGTACATATAAGTTACTTTCAATATACCTTCGTTCATATCATACAGCAACCTACTGTCTGATATTATTTCTGTAGAAATGTTGTTCTCAGTTGCTAGTTAAACTAGCTCCACCAACCCACTAACTACTAACCGAGGACGCCGCCGACGGTAAATACAATTAGTAAAGATGGTGCTTACAGCCGTAGTATATGTACTAACTAGTACGTACCTTCTTCCCGTTAATGAACCACGTGATATGCGGCGCGGGCACGGCGGGCGCGGTGGTGCAATTAGCTCGGAGAGTCTCGCCGAAGCTAAGGTACCGTGTGGGGAAGTCGATGCGCGGATGATGCTTCTGAGGATCTGAGGATTAACGTTTAAAATAGGTTTTTAACAGTTCTAAATATGATTTCAAGTAGGTACTAATCGCATGCTTTGCGAATATAATATCATCAAAAAACGATTAAGTATAGGTGCTTGAGGTTAACTTATGTATGTATAGGTTTAATAATTAATATTTTTGTATCTCTATCACTCTTGAGTAGAACATCTGCGATGATGTAAAAATTATACTTTTGGGTCTATTCGCACACATTTAACATAGTACCCATTTTTTTTAATGTCTTCTTAATCGACGTGACGTCATAAGCGCCATGCACGGCGTTACGTCGAGATTTACGATCGTGTGCCCGTAGAGTCAAGTCCTCCTGATGATGCTTCGTGCAGAAGCGAAACTCGTCGAATATATCAGCAGTTGGGCTGCGTGGCGTTTATGACGTCACGTCAGCTTAGAAGGAGCATTAGGCGGAATCGTCACTAGACATATATAATACATATTTTTTCTAAAATTTGATTTGAATTTTATCTTAAAACATTTTTATTTGTTTGAATTAAAAATGTAGATATTACCGCAAAGAACCTAATGACCGAATCTAGTAATTCATAAATTCGGTCGCTCTGTTAACTGAGTTGTCAGTGTTCATGTTCATCTTAATACCACCGTCAACAACATCATTCAGAAATAGAATGAAAATATAAAATAAAAATTTCATTTTATTTCACATTCAATTACGACAGTTGTGTTTAACTGTCGCAATTGAATGTGAAATCCCGCCAGTCGTTGTTTTTTTTAATGAATAGTCTGCGTTTAGTTTTGAACATTGTTCTGTTTTAACATTACACGAATGTTTTAGTAAAAAAAACAAAAATAATGTTTTTGAAACCATCCATGTTAATTTTAGAATGGAAAGTTTTAATCCAACATTATTTATTAACTGAAATCACTAAATACTAACATAAAATCCCACATTATACTTCTACACCATTACTTAGTACATTACTAAGAGTCACACACTATAAAATGGCTGTTTAAGGCTAAATATACCTATCTCATGAAATGTCATACCAAAAAGAGAGATAGATGTTTATTTGGAGCCTACCTCCTAAAACCATGTTATAATGGCTAAACTCTAATCTGTGTCTGGTACTATGTTTTTTTTTCTACGCAGATCTAAAGAGGATGACCTAACTGTCCAATAAGTAAATTGCATACTTACTTACTGTGCAGTAGGAGATTCCAAATTTAAAATCCCCCTTCTTACTGGATAGTTGTGAATAAGTAGTCCGATAGAGTTCACTTTCTAGATACATTTTAGAGATGTTATGTATGACCATTTTTGAGAAAAAAAATTATTTTCATACATAAAGCATCGACTTGAGAACCTCCTTTTTAGGAAGTACCTAGGTTCAAAATGATTTTAAATTCTTTTGTTCGCGTACTTTAAAGTACAGTAGTCAGTAAATCTAGGCTATAGACATATTTTCTGACTGCTAGCTTCGTAATTGCTGTTTTAATTAAGATCTCTGGTAATTTAGCGGTAACGTATAAGAAACTAAACCTGAAGCTAATCGCTTAGTAAGTAACGTAGTATCAGCGCGAAGCTTTGCATGCTAATACCCAGACGTATCTCGGATTTTCCATGATATGCTTCGAAAGTCTCCATAAAATTTCCATCTAAACGATTACTTTCATCAGTTTGTCTGATATTCGATCTCATTATGACGCCTAAATAGACACTCGAGATCTTGAATCTGGAGCTTCATTTATTATTTAGGTACATATTCTATGGCTTCAGGAAGTATGATAGGAATATTTTTTTCCAAAATAAATTAACACGTACGAGGAAGTATGTTATTATAGACCAACATATACATATAGATAATAACGTTTCACTATGTACCTATATAAACTGTTTATCTGCTTCTTCCATCATCTACATGGAATTAGCGATTGTAAGTTATACTTCCCTAGGGTGCCATACAACGAAAGTATTGTGGTATTTTCATTAGGTAATGGTGTTCGCACAAAAAGAGAATATTTGCGGTATGAACAAGAAACTAATTTAACGTCCTTCCAAACTGTCAAAATCTACGATCCCTTTGGTTTTGCGCAAACTCGTAACTCAATTAACTGCATGGTTCCCTGTCCGCTAAACCACATATGGCTCAGGAAACGTGCGCTCGAAACGTACGAATAAGTTCATGAGCCATATGTGTGCCAGGGGATACGTAGACTTTCTACAGTAAATATTTTGACTAGTGCTTGACTCGTACTGTTTTGCATCGGACATCCTAGGACAAGCGTGTGGTTAGGAAAAACGTCGGGAGTTAGATTTAAATATTATTAATTATGATGAAATTACAAGTTTGTGTGCAAAACTGCTCACATTCCTCCAATAAAGATGAGGAAGATGAAATTTCTCAGTTGAAAATGTATAAAGCATTATCAAAAAATACTATGCAGTTACGCTAAAACAAACCTTTTGAACAAAAAAAATCTTTTGAATATCAACTCACCTACCAAATCGAAGGGCTATTACAGTATATTATTGAGGGGTCACTTTGCCTTCCATTGATTGTTGAGAACAGTAGCGTCGCTGTTGCTCTTGCATTATAGTTTGCATACTTAGATTATGTTGTGAATCGTGATTGATACATAAATTATAACTAAGGTGAACCGTAGCGTAATAACAATGACTTAATTATTGGGCATATTCTTTAAAACTGAAATTGAACAATTATTGTACATATAGGTAAACATTTTAAAGATGAACAAAGAACGCGATTATGGAAAACTACAGTTTGGTGTTGTACTTTTAAACTCAAATTTGAGGACTTCGGTGTCAACTTGAGTATAGTCAGCATAGCTTATCTCAAAGATAACGTCCGGACAAAAATGAACAGATGTACCAGATATTGCACGTGAAATAGGTACAAGTTACAGGAACCACAAATAAAGCAGAAAATAACGGAAGTTGAACTGTTCACTGTCACTACCAACCAGCATAAGCATGGAAATACTTAAGAGTAATATCGCAAGATAAGCCTAAAGTCATAAAAAACACATCCATTGTCTCCGACTGTAGTTAAAAATGTTAATAACTACTAAAATTCCCTTGACTTTCTTACAGCAAATGTGTTCAATGTATAAATTTTGAACGTTGGAGGCATTTAAACAAACGCTATTAAAGAATTATATAGAAAAATTACCAAGCTGTTATTAAAAAAAAAGTGTTTCGGAATTCCTATGAAAACAAGCTGTATCATTTAGGGCTATTCTAAAACATGCATTCTTCATGTTTACCTGAAAGAGTTGTTGAAGATCTGACATCTAAAGAATTTAAGATCGAAGGTGCAGTAAACACTGCTGCACCTTCAATATTACGACAACTAAGTTGGAGGAAAAAAGAGTCACTGAACATGTTGATGATTTCATAAAAAAGATGTTAACAAAATGAACAGCATTAAACAATATGCAAATAACGAAGCGTGAAGCATCACGGTCACACCCAGAAATATTGATCTTAAGAACATGTTTGAAATTTACTGGTAAATACTTAACCAAAGTTTCAAGTAAACTAGCAGCTGAAACCATTGCGGAGAAAAACACCTAGATAGCCACAGAGAGTTTGTAGTACCCAAGGAACTTGAGGAAACATAATTAATAATATGCATAAAATAGACACCAATTTCAGCTATTCAAGATACATAATATGCGTACACCCAAATGTTTTAGTAAAGGATCAGACGCAATGTTTCACTGGAAGCTTATATCAAAAAGTAATGCAACTCCAGCTGTGCTACCAATACTTATTTAGGTAAGTTAAAAATACTCAACATCGTCAGTGTCCAACAAAATACTTTTATACAAACAGGTTCTCATGCCAGTGTGGATTTATCATATCTGCTGTGCCAAAAAGAGTAATTAATAAGCAGCTGATGATACAACGCTGTCAGAACAAAGTACACTGTTAATGTAAACATTAAAACCTACATCCGGACCTCAATTTTTGAAATTATATATACGAAAAGAAGAAGAAGAAGATTAGTAGAAGCTCATGAGCGAAGACTTCACCAGTACGTGATAAACAACAAAATGTCTTCCCTTTAATACAGACAATAAGATATGTGTTAATTGACACATTATTAGTAACTCTCAAATAAGCATTTTAGCTCAAATTTAAATTAATTAATGGCCGTTACATTCATCATTGTTCGTCCTTAACTGCATTCAAAATATTGTGGTAAAACAATTTTAATAATTAAACTCCTAAAGTTACCATTGAATTTATAAATAAAATGTGAGAAACGACACCCGTACGTGCTCGAGGCGACGTCTCCTGATTGAGTCTCAGTAGTGTGCGTCTAGTGCAAGCTTGTGTTCCAGTTTTTATCATTCATCATCATATTATACAGTGGAAGTGTAGCTGCGTGCATTACATGATTGTGTTGAATTTTTCCACATATTATTGTCGTGATATTAGAGCGTACCCTATCTTTCTTTTTTTATTGAAATCGATGGTGATAATTATACAAACCCAGTAAATCAGTACTAATATTATTAATGCGAAAGTAACTCTGTCTGTCTGTTACGCTTTTACGCCAAAACTACTGGACCCGGTAAAAAACATAGGATAGTTTTTATCCAACTGTGCAAAAAGAGGTTAATTTTTTTGCGCGATAACCGACATACGAAAAACTAGTAATGAATAAAATTTGGTCAAGTGGCATAAAGTGTTGATTTCGAAACTCGTGCACTTGTCAAGTTGGATACCTGGGCTGGGTCGAGCTATTGCAAATGGTTTTCTGACAAACACACTTTCAGTACCATTCCGGAGTCTTAAAGTTGCCCTCATCACAGTGAACGAAGAATATCTGGCAAACGTTTAAAAACCTCAGCTTACTTCTAAGAGAATGTAAAGGCGCCACGATGTTTTCAAATATGTAGAGCAATATTTTTGAAATTCATTCATAATCTCTTTAAGTCATCCTAGTAAAAATAATAATACTGTTCTGTCGCATTACTAAGCGTAGATGCAACCTGACACATTACGCCATTATCGAGGTAAAAATAAAAAAATGCACTCACGATTAGAAAAGAAATGGTTATCCACAAATAGGAAGGATTGCTGGATGAATAGGGGCTTGATCATCCATAAGTTTGAAGCGGAAAGATTAGCGAAAAATATAGGTAAGGAAATGTGAGGTGAATTTATAATGTTGGTGCGCGAACGAGGTTAGCTTTCAGCTTATGACATTTTGCAGAGATTCGTACAGACGGGAACAAATGGGCTCGTTTGGGGAATAGCTGCTCGAGCCTTGGAAATCTAGAGCCTGCTAAATATTTAGTCCAGTCAAAAATAATTCCTACATCGAAATTATCGTATTACAGAATAACGTGGTCTGTTCACATATTTATTCCACAATTTAACCATACAAATATACACATTTATTCGTAGATTTAACTATACAATTCCCTCGTGGCGTCCGGTGCGGTGTCACTTTGAAATCGAAGTCTTCGGTTCGAATTCGTGATCGGGTAGTCATATAAGGTTTTTCTGACAACACTGTAGAAGTTTGAGGTCTGAAGTTGCAGAAGAATACAGGCTAGCACCCTATGAGACCTTCAAATGTAACTGTTGTAATCAGGGTCCTTTAACTAACCTCTACCTATCTCTTCAGGGACTATGGACAATCAAGATAGTTTGTTAAAATTATCGTACTGCTACAGATTAACCCGCTCCCTGCTTATGTATCATTATTAGATGAAATAGTTGTTTTCATTGATCTCACACTTACTATTAGACAAAAACAGGGGTTTACTTTATCTTAAAAAAAAAACACTTTGTTTATGTCAGCAGAGCGAGAAAATCAAAAAAAAGCGGCGCTTTTATGGACAGAATTTTAAATGGACAGAATCCGAGGGCTACGCTGCAGCGATATTGTTTTCGGTCTATACGTGTTAATTACGATAAGCTTAATATTAAATCAGGGTGGGTTCGACCAATATTTGGGGTACCTATAAATAATTTATGAGTTCTTTGTCATCCATTAGCCGAGTTTCCTGAAACAACCTTCGTCCTAATTTTACGTTGACTTCCTGTTGTCGTTTGTGCAAATCATGACTTGAATTTCATTGCTACGTGGATTTTTGTTTAATGGTAAAAAAATGGATCAGACCTTATATTGGCGAAAATTTGATTGAAAATTATATGTGTATACACCTAGTTGTTATTGAAAACGATGAAAATATAAATTCTGTAAGTGTTTGATACCTTTTTATTTGTCATTTTCTAGTTACACAACAAATGCTATGTCTATAAATGCTGATGTATCCAGTTGATGAACTTAGGAACACTTGCAAACGCAGAAGGATGTCCCAACTCACATCCGGCATAAGCGACAAATGAGCTCACACCAAGAAGAATTTCTTGTCCTCCGCTAAATATCGTCAGGGGGCCACCAGAATCTCCTTGGCAGATACCCACTCCACCAGCGCCGTTTGTGCATATGTTAGAATCTAATATGACTTCTCTACCGTAAACTCTTCGACATTGGTCCAGGGGAATGACTTGCAAGACGACGTTCCTCACCACAGTGTTGGTAGTGGGAGTAGTGGAGTCAGAGTACCTGCCGTATCCACTTGCAAGTGCCCACGATCCAGTATAGTCGAATGTCAAAAACGGTCCGGACGGTAAGACGATTGGACGAATCTGGTTATTGAATGGTATACGCACCGGCATGTATAACATAGCGATGTCATTTGCAAATGTTCGGTGATCATAGTTGGGGTGCAGTGCGATGGAGGAAGTCCAGACCCTCAAACCTCCGTGGAATAAGAACGGTGATCCCAAGACGACTTCGAAACGCCATGCCTGGAACCTTCCATCGTTCCAACAATGCGCCGCTGTCAATATTCTTGTAGTAGTGAGGATAGATCCACCGCAAGCAGAAGGTGCGTTTAGTCCCCAGATACTAATGAGCAGGCCTGCGAGATATGGATGTGCGTTGACAGTTGCAACAGTTCCTCCGACGATTCGATCTTTATTGTTAAATTGCACTGTCTCGTAAAGCTTGATCTGCTGTGCATTCTTGATCCCAACTTTCTCGTGCCATCCCGTGAATACACCACCTGTCTCCTGTAAGCTCCACGCGGAATGACAAAACAGGAGACTTAAGACAAGTGCGTGCATTTTTCGGTCTGTGCTAGACAGTGACCGCGTGTTGTTTATAAACATAGTCGAGACGCTTATCTGTAATTTTGTCAAAGTAAAAACAGATAAAAATATTAATAATCAGTTAATTTTTTTATTACCCCTACTAAAAAGATTAATTCTCTTAACTAATGAATGATAAATTAAGGAAAAACTAAGTAGAGGACTTATCCAAAGAATTTGGGTTTTACGGATTTTAGGATTATGAACTGAAATAAAATTTAGTTTTATTTGACAGGTGCGATTAACTACATGTGAAGAGTTTTCAACTTTATGCTACGAAGGTATTGTTTAAAATCATTGTTTCAATTGGTAATTCATTTGTTTTGTGGATTGATTAATATTTTCAAATAACTGATAACAAAGAAAACGTATTCGGTATAACGGTTGTTTACAGCTTTCATTCATATACTTACTATGTGATGCCTGTGAGAACATACCTATTGATTGAGGTCCTCACGAACAAAGAAATCGTATCGCGAATACAGCGATAAAAGACGAATGTGCTTAGCATAAGAGTTTACGTACCTGAGATTCCTCGAGCATCAAGCTCCCAGATAAGTGGAAGCACATAATATTAATGTCATTAAAATTTTAAATCTCATTTGCATTCGGGAAGCTACCCCAGCCACTAGCGCCGATAGAAGTTCTCATTCTGTTTTTACCTTTCTCACTAACGAGAGGGTTGGGGATGTTTATTGATGTAAATTTGTCGCGTTTGTTACACTGTCCTTGCGTATAGTATATATTATTATTTTATGCATCTATCTCAGACACATTTGACTAGATTTCATTATTATAAGGTATAATTACGAGATCCCGATAAAAGGTATATTATATCAAGCTGCTAAGTGACCATTTAGTCGAAGACCGAAGATATATACATCACACGTACAGCCAAAACGATATAATGCGTTTTAGTTGTGCGTGTGATGTATATATCTTCGGTCTTCGGCCAAATGGTCATAGTTTGTGTTATTTATTTTGTATGTTAGGTCTTACTAAATCTTCAAAAGTAACTCATGTTATGGGACCAACTTTGTCTTGACATCCTGAGTGATATATCACTGCTGCACAGTTGAATTCCTTTAAACTAAGACCAAAACTTTGGCTTCGCGGCCAAACGTTCTACAATTGATAAATTTCTTGAAATTTACATTATAAAACTTTTCTTTTATTTGATGCTTATTCATGTTTTGAAATTTGTGATATAGTCACCTGATAATATTAATAAAAATATATTATTACTCAGCATGTATGTTTTTAAGTAGGTACTACTAATTAACTAATTTGAGAGTTGACGACGGTTAACGATTATCATTATTTGAAAAAGGTACCTATAACTAAACCTTTTTGAAGTGTAAGATCAAACTTTATCAATAAATGAATACTTATTTGAGAACTTATTTCATCCATAGTTGAGACCTAGAATGAAATTAATCTCCCGAGAACAGCTGCTGCAAAGTCTTTAAAAGCATGATGAAATTTTCTACTTGTGATATGAATTTTATTTGTAAGAAAACGAAGCAGGTAATTTAGCTTTAATAGTAGAAAAGGCATGACTAGATCTTTAAATAAAACGTTAACGTAATGTTCTAGCTCTTTATGGCAATCAAAAGTCATTACAAAGGTTCATCATTTATAAAGTATCATGTATATAGCATATACCATATCCACTTATAATAATTTCTTCGATAATTAATTGGAAAACATTAGTGAAGACCCTGGTCCAGTTAATTGTCACTAAGCGTGTCATTACTCATTAGCGACGGTTAGTAAAAATTTCATGTCATAGAAAGTCTAGAAATTTCTATAACGTCATTTATAGCCCCAGCGAACAATCACAATGTCCTATTTTGCCTAACTATTCATAAGTCAAGTTACATTACAAACTTGAAAATTCTAAAACAAATTCAGGACGTAATCAACGTAGCATTTGATTTGGTATAGAATTGTAAACGTGTTCCATATATTCAGCTGTCCGAATGTTTCAGCCAGGTTGGTAACGCTGTTTGGGCTAAACTGCTTTTATTACTATAGCAATACGGATGATAATTCAATAAACTGGTGTCATAACATTATATCCATGTGTTAGAAATGTTGCCCGTTTTGAAACTCAGGGAATATGGCGTATATTATTTAGTTTTTAGTAACCTAGATTGTCCCATTGAAAGAAAAGCACATTTGGTCACTGTTTAAAAAAGAATTGCAATAAATAAAGGTTTACAAATAGTTTTAAATGCGTATTACCAATGTAAACATTTGTTACCAATAAAACGTATCCTACAAACCGTGGGTAATATAAAATATAGGAAGTATTACATCTATTCCGTACGTTCCAGCATACAAGGCAAATTTTGTTTTAACGGCGGATACATGCCGTTCCAGCACTCCAACGGAGCTTAATTTGATCCTGAGAAGATTTGATGCCCATTCGGGGTGACCTGTTAGAGTTAATCATAGATTACTTATGCTCCGCCTAGCCAAAATGTTACCTTTTGAATAGGCCAAACCTTGGCTAGCTGTCAAATGTGTCAGATTATACAATAAAATATAAATTGTATACAAGCTAAAAATAAGTGATTTCTATATTATTATTGTTTAACTGCGTAATGAGCCCAATTTACAAAACGTGCAGAAAATATTTTATCACTTTAACATCGCTATAGCAAACTCATATCTTGACTGAAGATGGTTCCAGGAACATAGAGCAAATGTAGCTTGACCAATATTTGTTCAAAACATTGTTGGAACAAACCCCAGCTGTCAGACCGAATGTTTCAGCCAGGTTGATAGGGCTATTTGCGCTGAAATGCTTTTATCTCTATGACAATACGGACGATAATTCAATAAACTGGCGTTGTGTTAGAAATGTTGCCCGTACTGAAATCGCCTCACCATGATGATACTCAACAGTATCATCCTACAGCCTACAGAAAATAATGAAGAAAATACTTATATATGTTAGTAGTGGTGAAAATAGTATTTTTCGTTTCTTCTAGTTTTGTCTTGCCAAACATGATTTATTTCGTACAGTGTTTATTACCTTACTACTAATCTTAAAAAAAATGATATAGACGCATGCAGACATTCCAATGCACTTTTTATCGTGTCAAGCATTATTTATTCATCCAAAAGTAAAGAAAAGAAGTGCACACAATTTCGATGTTATCTATCACATTTAATTATTTTTATCAAAAAAGTCTCATCGTATCAGGCGTACGTGTAAAATTTATCTGTTTTTAACGCGCATTTTTGTTGGGATTTCCCAGGATATCCGTAACGTAGCAACACTGTGCTAGGGCAGGCTATTCGCGATGCGTGTCACGAAACAGCCGGTCCTCTCGTGCATCCAAATAGAACGTTAATGATGATGTTTTGGACGGTAAATGGATACTTTTATGGGCAAAATAGGGTATTATATCAATTTATTCCTTTGTTTTTCACTCATTTTACTCATAAGTTTCCGATATAGGAATTGTTTTATTTTCCTGTTTTGTGCAAAAAGTTATTTAGATATGCTTTTTCCACAGATTGCATAAGCTTTCGCTAAGTTTTCTCGTAAGCCTGTTCTGCAGTAGGTAGGTACCTATCTACTTATTAACTATATTTTTTCCTTTTTCTGAAAACTTTGGTATGGGTATGTTTTGAAGCGATTGTAGCGATGTTTGCTTAGCCGTTCTTAGTCGATCAGCTAAGTTAAGGAATGTCCGTTGCGGTCAGGAGTTGAATGGGTGACCGCTAGGTTCATTACCACTGAGCGTTTCCGTGCTTCGGAGGGCACGTTAAGCCGTCCGCGTCGGGCCTGGTTGTTGTCTTACGATGGCAGTCGATATAGCATGGTGGTAGGGCATTTTGCGGATGCTCGCATGGCTACGCAAGCTACCATGCTCAAGTAGTCGCCAAGCACCTAAAGTGTGCCGGCAGCTGTCTTTGAGAGTCAGTAATTCTATAGGTTAGCTTGAACAACAATATCGACCTTATCATCACTTACCATCAGGTGAGATAGTGGTCAAAGGTAAAGGTACTTTAGGGATTTACGCATCACTAACTTTGTATTTTAATACCACATTGTACTATATTGACATCGAAGTTAAGTACCTAAGTAGGTACTCACTTGCATAAAATACAAGTAGTAATTGGGTTACTTATTGGGTTGGATTATAGGTACAACCCATTTGATAAAAGGTAATTGACACGATGATATTATGTAGAACTTGTACTTATATAAGTACCTCAAACCAACGTGATCAGCTGGGTCAACTTTTTCCACGGAAAAAATATTTTTAGGAAGCAGCACAAAATGCCTTTACACAGTTTGAGTCCAGGTCCTCAGAGTTATCATTTTACGGAAAGGTGATGAGATGATCTTCCTTTTAGATGGAAGAAATGTATATAGTACGATTAAATAAATATTCTTCAATTAACCGTATCATCCAATTAAAAAAGGCATAGCAATAAGGCAAATTATTTTTTATAGGTTACAATAAAAAATATTTTGTAATGCCAACTGTTGTTAGTTTATACTTTATTAAGCCTTGTTGTGGGGCCATAATGTTCATCAATGTTCTAGTTTTTATGAAGAAAGTATGTAATATGTGTTCGTCGACGTGTGTTTGGTATTGATGCTTATTTTTTATTTACTAGGCCTTGACGGCATTCATATGCCAATAGCATCCTATTCAATTTGAAGTAGGTATAAATGAGAACTTCTTTTTTAGGGTTCCGTACCCAAAGGATAAAAACGGGACCCTATTACTGAGACTTCGCTGTCCGTCCGTCTGTCCGTCTTTCACCAGGCTCAAGAACGGTGATAGCTAGATAGTTGAAATTGTCACAGATGATGTATTTCTGTTGCCGCTATAATAAAAATACAAAAAGTAGGCCAAGTGCGAGTCGGACTCGCGCACGTTAAAACAAAATAAGGTTAGAGTATGAAGTCTAATGTTGTATAGCTAATGGTACGGAACTCTACGTGCGCGAGTCCGACGCGCACTTGGCCGATCTTATATATTTTTTTAAAAATCTTAAATGTGCAATATAAAAAGTGGTAGGTACTTGAGAGTTAACTAGTTCAGAAAGTTGCACAGTTAATAGACAAAACTGACTACTTACTATGCAACATAAATTTTACTGAAGCCCAAAACTTAACGATTTGGTGTCTGCTTCTACATGACGGGTTAGTTTGTCATATACCTACATATTTTATTTAGATTTTATATCTGCACAAGTTATTATTATTATTTATTATTATTAGCCCTGTCAAAATGTTGAAACAGGTGCCATATTCTGCAATATTTACAGTTATTTATTTTATTTGAATATCAAAAAATCCTCTACCCTATAACTACTATAAGTAAGTATACCCTGCGCTAATGTATTTAATGTATTTTTATATTTTATTTATTAATAATTTAGCCAAATAGTTATTTATTTCTAATATTACACTATTTACACTGCACATATATACTCTCTTACACATTTTTGCTTGTACTCTTACACAGTTTAATAAACAAAGCGAATTCTAGTATACCATATAGATACACTAATTTGATGTCTTTGCACTATATCCTAATTTAGCTGAATCTCTAATAGGCAAGTTAGTTATATAAGTACACGCTTTTCTAAATTATAGCTATTAGGTAACATTTTGTAATTTCCTACTGTAATGTTGTTTATAATACTTATATATTATGTTTTAGTGTTTTTATAAACAGAGACATAATATATGGATGCGACTGAATCTCACAACACAGGCCACCCTGGTGTGAGGTTCAGAGAACCTTACTCCTTTTTTGGGTGCACAAAAGCTATGTAATGATTAGATATAGCTTAGTCTAAGTTTGTGAGATCAATAAAAATAATTATTATTATTAGCTAACATTTTGCGCGATGCGGTGCCCCGCTCCTGAACGATTGCAAGAAATTAATGGAGTTGTTGCTTGCCAATTCCATGTCAAATCCAGCGGCCATATAAATTGTGATTTATTACGGGTGCCGAAAATCCGATAATAGAAACGGCGGCCCGGTCCCTATAAATCGTAGACCCGTTAGGCCATTCGTAAAAACGTACACGTGTGTAATTGATTCCACATCGATTGCCTAGAGAGCCAACCATGAATGAACTTATAAGGGAAGTGTCTTCATAAGATTTTTCATACAAAAGTTGTTACCGTAAGTACCTTAACATACATGTCCTTGAACTTAAAATCTATGTATCTGGTTTCTAAGTTTTAAGTAAAATTATTTTTTTTCAAAATTATTTTGTATCATCGTTTCGTATGGGAATTATTTTTTCAAATTTACCGATGAAATTAATCATGAACCGATAAACCGGTAAACCGGAAGCATAGATATTAGGCTCAAGGCCATGAATAGGACAAGGAATGTCAACGAGTTTGCACACTTGGTAAGTAAGTATTTAAAATATGACCAAACTACGTCTTAGGTAAGCCTTTGGCCAGAATCTCACTTGATGGTAAGTTATGATGTGGTCGAAGGTGTTAACAAGCTTTTGTTTGAATATCTCTATGGAAAGAGCTACAGATACACTTACCTGGCGCTGACAAGTGCTAAATAGCTTTACTTGAACATATTTTTTGCATAAAATATTTAGTTTGTTGCAGTAACGAAATTATATGGTAATCGTGATTATATTTTCAAGGGTTGAGTTAATTCCGATACATGTTTCCTTGAAATTTTCTCTATAGAATAAAACTGCAGGGTAGAACTGAAACATTTGTATCTTAAACATCGTAATTATTCATTTATGTATGTATGTGTACAAATATAATACTCTATCATGAGTGAAAAGTTAAGTTACATTTACGATTTGATTTACTAGTTTTGTGTTACTAAGTTTTCTTTCGTTTTTCATCCAAACTGATCGTGATTTCACCGTCGCTGCCTCACTTTCAATCCTATACACTCCAATAGTGACGGAATTTCAGCATTTGACAGGACATATACCCACCAGCCAAAGTGTGAACTTTGATATAAACTCAACTTGTTATTAAAAAAAAAGTCGCATGATAATATAGTGTATTATTAGACCTATCGTTTCTGGCTTAAATCCTTTTTCTTTTGGACTATAATTATGTTTTTTTATTATAATGGCGTTTAGTATATAGCACTCGTTTTTAGGAGTTTGAGCCAGTTATTCGTAGCTCCAGATTTATTTAAAAAGTATAGTACACATGTATAAATAACTTCCCATTATAGAAAGTTCATTATATTCCCCATGTTTGTGGTGCAATAGAAATATTAAAAACATGCTTATTTTTCTTGAAAGAAATGCTAAAAGTTGGGTCTTTCTTTTATCTAAAATTACGAGTTTTTGAGGTAGTGTAATTTCAAAACTGTATAATTTAATGAAAATCTGATGCACCACAAACCTAGATATTAGGATAGTGATTACGTAGGAAAAAACATTGAGTTTTATTCGCTATTATTAAAATGAGATTGGAGCTGCGTTTTGTATGGGGGCGTTCGTCTAAAATATACCCTTAAGCAGAGTTAGAAGCAGCTAAGCTAACTAGAAAGTTACTCAGGTATGTATAAGCTCTTAGATCTAACACAACAGTTTCCAATACATGCATTATGAAACGAATGTACCTATGTATGGACCAACGGATGGTTCTCGCGGTAAGTTGGACGGTGCGGTCGGTAAGCAAACTCTTTGAGATTGTCAACTTGAACTTTAAGGGCTGACACAAAAGTGTTTTTAAATGAATTTTACGAAAATTATGGAATATAATAATTAAAACTGTCTTCAGTATACAGTTACCTCTACTTATTATACGTTTTTTTTATTAATTAGTACATACCTATGTAGATTAATCCATCACACATCAGCATCACGTAGCCTAGGGATTTCTTTAATTGCTCTGTTTGCTGATGATTAGAATGTCACCTGATGGTAAGTGATGATGTGGTTGACGGTGTTAACAATAAATTAAATAGTTAAATTTAATACTACAAAATTGAAAACAGCTGAAAACTTATTATAATGCAAATACATAGCAGTGCAGTGCACACAAATTTATTTTATTAAAATTATACTATTAAAGTACACTCACGTCTTCGGCGGAAAATAAAAAAAATAACCTGCGGTCTTGATTTTTTAGTTTACTCATATAACTTTTATACGTGTGATCACACGCGATTAAGATCATTTTCTGTAACTTCTGTTAACTGGTAACATTTTTTGCGGATACACAGCAGGGTTAACGTAATTTTTAATGTTTGAGATGGTTTAAGGGTAACTTGAATTATATTATCGTGTTCATTAGCGTCCGATAACTTTTTATAATATTATGAGTATTGCTATGTTGTGCATTTATGATCATGTAAAACAATTACGTAAATTAGCTGCAAAAGCGAAAACACAGACTTTTTTAAATTCCCCAACTGTCATGCGTTTCCGTTGAGTTGAACATGAGTGTACTTGTTAATATACGAGTATGGTTAAATAATATTAAACATTGATATTATTTTCCATTTTGCGACAACCCGTGCATACGGTACCCACACCCGTTAGCGGTGTTGTCGCCCAATATCAAAGGCATTAACGTGGGGAGTACATTGAAATATTGTGGCTCTAATTAATCTATTTAGTTTCTACCCATTGATATCTATCATTACACCGAAGACCATGGTATAAGGAAGCACTCTGAGGACGGATAAAGTACCTATCCTAGCCACAACAATCACAATTGCAGTATCCATTTGTCAAGTACACATCCAATAATTACGTAGAGCTCGCGCAAAAAAAGAACAGACGAGATGTCTCATTTAAGGTGACCTACCTCTTTTTGTTATAATATACAGTTATTATTCCAGTTACTTACGGAAAACAGTGAGTTGCTTTTCTGTGGACGCTTTAGTGTAGATGGGGGTATCCATGGACACTTCACATGAGTAGATGCCGCTCGCTGCAAAGTCCAGGTTTTGTAGCACTATGGAGCTTTCTGTGGCCAAAGCGATCTGAAATTAATAACAGTAACGATGACCACCTGTGATCTGACTACTTAGGGTCCTGCTTTTTATTAGCGCCAATAAAAACTTATGAAGGACTTATTCAGTACAAGCTATGTCCGAGGCTTCACGCGCGTGTGATTTGGGTTTTTACCAGCTACCAAATACATGATGCAATATGGGGAAAACAACTTATTACGATACCTAATTTTCTCATTTAGAACAGATCATAAATTATACCATGATGGTATTGTTTTTTATTTACCAATATACCTATCATCTTAATAGTATTTGAAAACATTCAAAAGCAATTATTCTGCTCACTCTGGCTATGTAATAAATCTTTGCTATTTGGGTGTACAAAAGTAAACTAATTTTCTTATTTTGTTCTTCTTCTTATTTATGCCTTTCTCTCACGCTGAGTGGGGATGGCACAGCATGTGTTTGTCTTCCACTTTCCTCTTTTCGCATATTTTTGATACTTTTATTATTACCATCATAATTATGTCTATGTTCAATATGTCATCATCATCATCAATAGCCGGAAGACATACACCATTGCACCAAATCTTACAATGAAACAATATGCTGTCTCAACCTCAATAATATTTTTCGACCGCCATCCATCAATTTGCATACTTAAAAAATCCTGTTGTCAATTCTAACAACGTGATTATATGCCTGTTAGCGCGGGTTCACATCCAGAGACCCCGTGGAAATCCGTCTTGTCGTGTGTTGGCACTCGGCAACCACAGTGAACTAAGGGTGCTCGAGGTGTGGTCCGCTTCCTTAGACTTTACTTCTCAAGTCCATGTTGAAACGGCCGTAGGTTGCGGTGTCCTATGAGCGGTACCGCGGCTTAGGGACGGAGGCCGTGGCGGTAGAGAATGCTAAAAACTACTGTAATTTTAACGAAAAATCAGTTTTTTGCCATCGGGTGTAAAAAAATAAGTATAGAGCGTGTCAATTTTTATTGTTTAGTCGTACTGCGCTAGCGGAGACGCAAATTTTGACGGGTAATACTCTGTAGTACGCAGTAGACTATGCTCTTCTCTCAAAATATGGTCCACCTAAGGTCAATTTTGAAGTATTGAAATTCCTAAAATCTGCTTATAAAATATTGCGGTGCGCTGGTCTTCCTGACTTTCGCGGTCTTAACGGTGCCGGTGGCCCCGCAGTGGAAGAAGAATGGAGGTAGAGCATTGGACTCTCCCTAACCTCTAAGGACGAAGCAGCAGGCGGCGGGGTTACATCTTACATGACTCTGCAATACAGTGAGTCAGATGAGCAGCCCCAACGCGTAAGGCGTCCAGGAACGGGGTCATTTGGTGTTCATTTGTGGGCTCGGTCCCCGGGCTGGTTCCGGCATGCTATGACTCCCGGCTTGCTGAGTCTCCCCTAGGGTCCTGTCGCATAGGTGAAACGGAAAGTTCGCGGTCAAAGCACTCCCGCCAAATGCAATTGATGTGTGACACCGTGTGGTTTAGCAAAATAGGGTTAGTATTACTGTATTATGTTACAGAAATCTATCTATTATTTTATATGTTTATAATATGCTTTATACACACACTTTTCATACTCATTTTTACGTATTGTCGCCCATGAACGAATGTTCGTGGGCGCCACCTGCTCGTTTGCCCTCCTATCCCCCCAAAAAAACACCGCTGCCCTCAGATGCCTCAGATGCGGTGGCGGTCATACAGCACCGCATCCTACCTCTTGCCGATCCATTGTGGACGTCTTGCAGGCAGAGCCTAGTGGGGAGGCCTCTGGTTCCTCTTCGCTTTACTGTGGGTGACGTAACCACATCTATACTAAGCCCCCCCGCTACTGAGCAAAAAAACGGCATCGATTTCCAACTGAAAATTATGAAATAACTTGTGGAAGTCGTAACTGTCGGATGGGTTTATCATAGGAGAGCAATGATTACATATTGAACTGTTATTTATATTTATTTTCACTTATGTTATCGACATTTTTATGGTATAAAGTACTTGTAACAAATAAAGTACATAATTATTACGCAGTAGCCATTTTTTAACAAGAGAGAACAAAGTATCATACAGTAGGAAGTGGATACAGCGGCCTAGATTAAAACAGATAATTGTGTATGTGCCACAGATCCAACAGTAACATGAAACTATTAACTCAATGATGACATTGGTGACATGAATTCAACAAATTAGTTCGTGCTTTTTAGTGTGTTTTTTCCGTTTTTATCTATTTATAGAGTTACGCCGAAGGTATTCAATGAGTCACCCATAAAGAATTACATAAATTATTTATATATTTTAAATTTAGATACACATTAATTTGGATACAAGTGATATTTATTATTGGATGAGCCATATTTTTGTTATTGGTAACAATCTTTGAAAGAAAGAAAGAATGACACTCAAGGTTAAATTTTGTACAATATAAGTAATCTTCAAGCAGCTTGAAATTAATACATGAAATTCAAATGGATTGATGATGATGATGATGATTGAAAACTAAATAAGTACATAGGTCCCTTGTACCTACTATGTGAGGCAGGTTTTGTTTTTCACAATTGATCTCAAACTTCTATATTCATATAAAATAATGAATAAAGTTAAATAAGTTATAGTTTCTTAAAAAAATATTCTTTTAATAAATTGTAGGCGAGTTCTTAGCTACAAAGCAATTACAACAACCGTTTTAATAGCCTCAAAATTATCTTTAACGAGGCGGGATCTAAAAAAGTTCTAGAATGAAAAATACAGGGTGTGCGCTGGAATTTACCTATTTCCACGATACCCAGAGTGACCCAGAACAAGAAGTGAGGTCGACCTGTTACGCCCTTTCCCGTTCAAACGAGCGGCATGCATGCAATGGAACACCGAATTAATTTAAGTGCGCTTTTACATTACCTGCTGACTGCTTTCAGTTACCTTCTGTAACGGCGGGAAACGCTTTTGTTAATTCCAATTATATTTTCAGTAGGAGAATTGATATACTACTACAATTATTTGAATGGTAATAAACTCTTAAGGAAGGTTAGGTATTATCAAGGTTTTACACGATTTTATGGTTAAGAAATAAAATCGAACTACTGACTTGTTTCTGATTATGTATGAAAAGAGAACAATGATATGAAAAGGCTGTAGATTTTTCCGTTTACTGTTCATTCTCAACTCATGAGTTTGTCATCTGTCATCCGAAATAAAATCGCGTAAGATCTATCACTTTTGTAAAGAAAATTTTACAGGATCTCTAAAATATTCTTTACAAAGATCAGTATCTGAGATACGAGTACGAGTAGGTGTAGGCCTTCTTCATTTTGACAGCTGTCTTCTGAAGTAATGTATTATGACACCTATCACTTCTGTAGCACACGTATTGAGCACCTTATATGTACTATGCTAGTGGTCTTGGATTTAATTCTAAATTAGCATGTAATTAGTGCTTGCCACTATAAATCCGACGTGCTAAAGTTATGACGGGGTTATGTTGTGAATTTATTATTTTTGGTTTAAATTTGGAATAACAAGTAGATTTTACTTCGATATTTTATAGATTATATTGGGCTGTGTAACGGAAATTGATTGGGTCCTTTATTATTTATGTATTCACGGTTTCAATTTAGCCAGTTTAGTAATATACTTTTTTTTTATTTTTATTTTTTTATGCTTGATAGGTTAGCCTTTGACCACTATCTCACCTGATGGTAAGTGATGATGTGGTCGAAGATGTTGTTCAGGCTAACCTAGAATTACTGGCTCTCAAGGACAGCTGCCGGAACACACCATTAGGTGCTTGGCGACAGATTTTCAACTTGAGGGTGGTAGCTAGCCAGGCGGGCATTCGCAAAGTGCCCTACCACCATGCAAATCTTTTGTTTATACCTATGTACAAAAATCAATTTATTATTCAGGTGAAAAAGTAGCAAAATATAAGACAAATAACTCACTTTCGCTATATTTCTATTTGATGTAGTAGGTAATATATAAGAAAAATGTAAGCAATATGTGTTTTATCCACATATCACATATTATAAACATTTTGGAAGGAAAATGCTTTAAGAAACAATTAAGTGACTGGCTGTTATGCAAATGTTTTATATATTAAGGAGCATCTTATTATAGAAATAATATTAAATTATTACTTATTACGGATTGCCTCAATTGTATATTATATAAGTTTTATAGATAAATAATATTAATATTTGCGCGCCTGCTTGTAGGCTGAATGCTGTACTTGACTTATCGATGTTGATAATTATATTGTATTCATGCAAATAAAAATTTGATTTGATTTGATGAAACGAACAAGTCACCCTTGCAGTGTCATCTATCTTGTTCTGCATGACACTGTATTCGCTCATCCAGGACGTTCTTATGTCTCATTCGGCCAGTAATGTCATTTGTTACAGTGCCATTCATTCCTTAACGCAGTAGAGTTTGCACACTACTGCTTCGGGGAAAAACATTTGACACTGCGATGGTACCCATCAAGACGGACACTTGCTTAAGAAACCTACCACCTATGTATACAGTATACCTACATACGTTTTATTTTATAAATTTGTAGTGCTTGTATTCTTTGTTGAACGAATTAAAAGATAACGATTGTACAATTTTATCAGACGATAACTAGTGATGTACTGGATAGTAATTTTACCAAATGCCGGCTCTGAATTTAATCACACACTAATAGATAGGAACTTTGACTTTCACGTCTTGAACACACAGTTATTAGTATTTAACGGGACTTAATCGCGATAAAGAATTTATACATTTATTTATATACTTTGACGTTTTGACCAAGTTGCTTTGGTGGTGGTCAAGAGCGGACTGAAGAGGCGGGTGTCAACGTCTTGAACGTCGAGGTAAATAAATAAATATATACATGTTTTATCGCGATTAAGTCTCGTTAAATACTTATAACTATGTGTTAAGATAGCTGATCATCATCTTCCCTAATCCCACTCATCTGTGTTGGTATCTTCTCTAACCACATAAAAGACAATACATGAATTAAAGAATGAAAAAAGATGTTTACGCTGTTACAAAGGCTGATATTACATCATGCTACTTTTTTGGGAAGGATTATTTTTAACTTTTCCTAGCTGCTAAAGATGCTAGGGAAGTCCCATTTTTTTTTCTTTTATGGGATAGAAGGGCAAACGAGGAGGCTGATCTCCTGATGGTAAGTGATCACCGTCGCCCACAAACATCCGCAACACCAGAAGTCTCGAGGATGCGTTGCCGGCCTTTAAGGAGGGAATATGCCCTCTTCTTGAAAGTTCCTTAGTCGTAACTGTTCGGAAATACTTCACCTGGCAGCTGGTTCCATAGTGTGGCAATGTTTACATCGAGTAGCAGAACTAGGGTTAAGCACAATTTTGCCCCCTCCAGAATACGCAGGACAGCCCGAGCATCCACCTCCTCCGGTTCTCCCATAAATCAATCGAAACGCAATGGCAAAGCCACTACGTCACGTCGATATTATGTGGGAGAGTGTTACTGCCCCGGTCGTACCGGCCCATTCAGCTGTAACCCATAGAGCTACAGCGTGGCACTACCACTAGGGATATTGTGCGGAGAATGCTGATGAATAGAGCTCGAACACCAACCAACCAGGTGGCAATTAGACGTCGTATCGACATCTTTTCATGGTATTTCTCTACGATTTTGATATCGTAACTGATGTCAATGTGACGTACGAAAAGACGTGCCAATCTCACAGCAATACGACGTAATTAAATATGACGATTTTTGAAGACGTTAAATCGTTACTTCTTAAGACTAGTATATTTATATACCTACCTTTCATTCTCAAGCTTAATGGTAACATCGACTAGAGGTAAAGCAGCGTAAATATGCCATCAGATTTATGAACGTGCCCAGAAATCTCAATTAAAAGTAGTGAACGTTAGCAATTAATGTCCACCAACGATATGCATACTTTTCTACTAATAAAATTTGATTGTACAAACAAATAAAATAGTCAATAAAACTATGGCGATTAAAATGCCGGATTCATATTTGACCGCCAATGTTAGCCCATCCCAATATACACTAATTATACATGTTTTACGTGTGTTCTACAAATCAACAATAAGATAAAATTGACAGAAGATTATAACTAAGTAGTAGATAGATACCCGTTTTTCTGACCGCCTAAAATAAGTAGATATTCGTAACAATAACTATAAATTTAAAACCCTGTTAAGTGTCCCATATTTTTGTGTCTGCGCCCGTTATATATTGTTAATTAGTTTTATATATCTTAATCCTACAAAATGTGTGAAAAGAAACTAAACCTAACAATCTTGAAAGGATATTATTATGTCCCAAACACATCTACACGAAGAACGACAACGAGAGCTTACGAGAGGACACTCTCTGAAGCTGCAAATTTAGAAGTGTATATACAATAGCAAACCAAAAAAAACCTTTTTTGCCAAACCGTGTATAGTCAATGAATGGAACAGACTGCCAGAGACCGTTATTAGTGCCCCTTCAGTGAATTGTTTTAAAAATAGATAGACAAACATTTGGAACCATAACATTATTGGGTACTATGTTTCATATACACGCATTAGCTTTAATCTGCGTATTGTATCACAATAATAATATCTAATATATATGCTCTACATATATAATTACGTCAGACATTTTCAGATTATATTTGTTTTTTTATTACAAGATTACCGACAAGATTGTTTTAGCTAATACTTTAATATTGTTAGCCTTATCTTAACAAAATGGTCTATTGAATATAAAGAAAGAAACGTCCCTTTTGAATAAAATATAACGAGTAAGTACTTATATATATTTAGATAGACGTGAGTGAAGCGTTCGTCAAAAGATTGCCTAGTCGTTCTTAACGAATCAAATAGATTAATCGACGTCCGCTGCGGTCATCACTTATAGATGACCGGTATTTACTACCGAGCGCTTCCGTGCTTCGGAGGCCTTTGGTTCCATATTAGTTGTACTTTTACAGTAGCAGAGTAGGACATTTTTAGACGGGCTCTATTAGATAAACTGCTAAATATCTTCAACCGAATTATCACTAACCATCAGGTAAGATAGTGGTCAAAGATTAGCCTGTCATACCCACTCGTATATAAGAAAATTCTCTTTCTTATCATTACGGTAATTGTCTAGTTTATGTTTCTTTTATAGGTAAAAAAGGTTAATAATGAATAAATAGAGTAGAGGTGAGCATGTATGGTGCTAACAATAGATTAATATTAATATAGATAAGACAGAAAGCATAACACATCACCATGTCTTAACCTATTTTCTAGCTGCTTAAGCATGAAACACTAATGTTAGACGATAAACGAGCTTCTCCGAGGGGTCGTTGCCATACCATTTAATTCATTAAGAACATACAATTAGTTGGCCAGCGGACGAAAGGTGCCTACCAAGTTTCCCCTAAGGTGGCCACCATTACGACTTTCTTTTGGAAAAGTTTTTTACACAAATGATCGTTCCATGAACCCGCTATAATATATTCAAAAAAGGAGTGGTAATTTCCTGTTTGAATTCGAAGCAAATTACTAAGGACCTACGAAGTTTATAAAAAGTTGGCGAATCGAATTTTTATGTATACTTTCTATACAACATTGATTACGTGAAAGTTGAATGGTAGGTTCGTAGTAATATTTTCTATATTTTTAATTTGTTACCTTCACACAATATTACTTGCCTTTACACACATTAAAATAATCTAATTAATACAATAAAATACTGTTGCTATGGGAACGGTATAAGAGATGACTGTGGTAGCAGAGCACACATAGTAGATGTTTTTATAGGCGTATGTACAAATTAAGCATCTCCCTAGACAACGACATAAACGTAGAATGGTCAGTTCAGGGTGTTTCATGTTCCATGTCCGTATAAAATACGGTTTGCTGCGCCGTTGCCACTTAAAACTTTGCCGTGTAGTTGTAAACAACGATACAACTGCGAGCGTTTCAACCCTAGATAAGTGCCGTGGCCTAGCCGTGGCTAACTTCAATTGTGTGGTAACCCTAAGGTGACGTCTGCGCGGAGAATTAACAACACCCGCCCCATTACCCGCAGGCAGAGGGAACTACAAAAGTATACACCTATAGATATAGGTACATTCGTGCCGCACTTTGTACAATTTTTAAGTGAGTTTGAATGAACGATAAAGTCTTAATCGCACTTATACTTATTAAGTAATTTTGAAGTTATTTAAGTTGCTTTTTGAAAACAAAGGTATTTCTCCGGAAACACGATACGGTAGGGCGTTCTATTCTTTTGCAGTAGAATTATGACTCTATGTCTTTTGCAGTAGATGTATTCGACACATTTATTAAATAGTATTTACCGAGCAATGTAATGATTGGATCAAGGTACTGAATATTTGGTATTTCCCACATGCGTTTATAATTACGCGTTGCATGTTTCAATTTATTTAATGGGTTGGACTACACGAAGATAGAATTAAGTGATACCGAAAGATTAACACTCCTGCCACATGTGTTCAGAGAGTGACGAAATGGTTACTTACAAAGGATTATGTGATAACGCAATGCGTATTAGGTACTATAATGTCAGAATCGGATTATTCTACAGAAAATAGACAGATTAGTGCAATCTATTTGAAAATAGTAATACACTTCGAGAACCCTAGCTATATATTATGTTGTATGTTTTCGGTCGACGCAATGTGTTTTTACGTAATCGTGGAGGTTAAGGTTTCTCTTTTTTTTTGATGCAATGATGGCCAAGCGGTAATGCAAGGCTATGGACTGCTGTGCCGCAAGTGCATGGTTCAAACCCCACAGCTGGATTGAGCTTCACAGCATATTGGAATGGCATTTTGCGAATTCTCGCCTGGCTAGCTACCACCTATTAGAACCACTCAGTAGAAAACCACCTATTAGTGTGTTACGACAACAGTCCTTGAGAGCCAGTAAAATTGTGGTGTATCGTATATATATAGTGGTCAAAGGCTAACCTAGCAATAATTATAAATTGATAAAGTAATACGTAAGCTATTCTTTTTAGGATAGCTTACGTAACCACAATAATAATTAGGTAATTCCTATATGTAGGTATACAAAAAAATAACATTCTTCGTGCGACTGCTACGTTAGCAATTCAGATTTCTTAGTAACCTTTTTTCATGCTGAGTAGACTGAGTAAAAAGCGAAAAGTCACCTACATGGGAACACATAAAGTGGATAGAATCACAGTCAAAACAAAATGTCTTATAGAATGTATGATGAGCTGGTGGTCCGGCGCTCGTTAAATATTTCTCACACAAATTTTACTAAGATGTTCGCCCACTTTAAGATGCAGTAGTAGTATATGAAAAATTACGATCAAATCTGCTAAAGCTGACCTAGGTATGTACTCCTATATTAAATCAATTCTTTGGTATATAAATGAAAAAATATTTGTGGTTAGCCAAATAGCTATTATTATTAATTTTACAGTTATTATTTTTAATTCAGTTCGTTGAGGGAAACAAACCATTGAAGTCTTGTTTTCTTTGAGATTTGGTGGGTCAATATCTGTTGTGATGGCTAACCTGGCCGTAGACCAGATCCGCGTCCTACAACTTACCAAGGTAACAAGCTTCATCATTATTTCTCAACAAACGTTATAATATCCTCCATGGTTTCTTTCTTAGAACCAACAAAATTACAGTCCACTATTTTCAAGGCTTTGGCGTCACCAGTAGCCACCAGCGTAGATGTTTATATTTTCGATCATATACCTACAACGTATCTGTTTACTAATTTAACTTATTTCGATTCAAATAAATCAATTCGATAATAATAAGACTTCTCAGTTAGTTTTATTATGAGTCATTAATAATTACACTGTATCCAAGCGTTGGATGTAGATAAACTACTCTAGTATGCTACTTACAATGAAAACAACCTAAATAGCTAAATGCCAATTACTAGGTAGGTATACATATAATTGTACCATGCCATTCCTACAGTTAAATTATGTATTGATTGCAAAATTACAGGGCTAGGATACTGGGAAAGACTAATAATAAAAATACAGGGCAACAGGAGCTCACCCAATTGCTTAGTAGGTAATCCACCTTTACTTGTAAAGAAACAATGCATATTTCAAATGAAAAAAATATATTAAGAATCTACATATCTTATAAAAAAAACTTATTCTTTAACAAAATATCTAAGTGAGCCTAGACAGACATTAACTTAATTCTAATAAAAAAATATCTATAGGTAACTGAAATTCCTTTGCATTGTATCTACACTTACGTAGCAGCATAAACACGTATGTCGATTTTATTTTAGCTATTAAGTCCATATGTTTTTTACCTAACCTAATGGTGTGAATATTTTTCTACTTTAAGTGTGGATAGGCGTTGCTCAGACATCAACAAAAAAATCCACTTTAAACCCTCAAAGATATAAAAGAACATTTAACTCCAGTCCCAACACTAAGAAGACCGTCGCCGCCATCTTTATCGCATTTTGTGGCTGACTCACTCGTTATTTTTTATCTTCAAACCCTTTAAGTTACAGTTATTTACTCAAAAAGAAAACCTGAATTGGCGGAAAGTACGAGAAATAAGAGTCTCTAAAGTCAGACATATTTAGGAATGTCATTGGCTTACTGTGCCTTTTGTTCGATAAGATGATAAAGCCTGTTTTTTACAAATTGTTTTCGTTCATTTCGATTGCCTATTATTCTGGAGACGAAATGGTTCGCTTTGGAATGTTAAGGCCCTGGCTTCCTTATCCCGCTAACGAGTTTTTCTGAAATAAAAAAAAAACAGTAGCAGACCCAATCTGGTGGTATGGCCAGTAAATGAGAATAGCCTGGCCCCCTATTACATGGCTGTGAAATTTAATGTGAGACACATCTGTGTACAATTTTGAGTATATGATATACAGTTGGATGATATAATATACAATGGTGTTTGAACGAGATGATAGAGTGACCGATTGCAATATTGTGATTGGAGGTGAAAAAGTGGAACAAGTGAAAGAGTCTGTATACTTGGGAGCTATGTTTACAAAAGATGGAGAGTGTGAAAGTGATATAGAAGAATTTATGCTGGAAACATGGTGAACGGAGCATTGCACACGTTTATGAATTGTCAGAAGGTGTCTATGAGGGCCGTCTGGTTGTTCAAGGAAGGAGTGTTGGTTCCGACACTAATGTATGGTAGTGAAAGTTGGGTATGGCAAAAAAAAGCATGAAAGTAGAATAAATGCAGAAGAGAAGAGAGCATTGAGACGTATAATTGGAGTGAAATGGAGTGACAGGATAAGGAATAGTGTGATAAGGGAACGATGTGGTGTGAATGAGGATGTGGTGACAAAAATCGAGTAAGGTATGTTAAGATGCTTTGGACATGTGGAGAGAATAAACGAAATAAGAATGACTAAAAGGTATACATGGGCCAAGTGTTGGAAGGGGAAGACCTAGGCGAACGTTCCGAAATCAGATTGAAGACGTTCTGAAAAAAGGCCAGATCAGGAGTACCCTAAACCGAATCATAAATGAAGGGATTGATGAGTGTAGATGTAGCGAAAGAGATATGTAAGGATTGTAGTAAGTGGAAATCTGTGGTCTCTGCCTACCCCAACGGGAAAGAGACGTAATTTTTATGTAGGAATGTATGTATAACATACGGTATCCAAGGAATTCAATAAATTCATATTTAAATGCCGAGCCGGCTTGCGGTATTTTTGAAAATGTTCTATATTTTTTACGTAACAGTCGGTTCTCCTGGTAATAAGTGATTACCGTCGTCCACGGACATCCGCAATACCATCGCATAATCATCTTATCATACCTTACTCGATTTTTGTCACCACATCCTCATTCACACCGACCACATCGTTCCCTTATCACACTATTCCTTATCACTTCGTTTTACTTCAATTATACGTCTCAATGCTCTCTTCTCTACTGCATTTATTCTACTTCCATGGTTTGTCTGCCATACCCAACTTTCACTACCATACATTAGTCTCGAAGCATGTTTACATGCTCTAGGTATTCTAGAAAGCTCCCAAGTCGTATCGGATCGGATATACTCTTCGAATATTCAATCAAGTCGTCCAAGAAAACGCTTCATATAGGAACTGGTTCCACAGTGTGTGGCAGTGCGAGGCAGAAAATGAAGTGAGTCAAACGGTTGTGGATTTCCAGACTTCGATATGAACTTGATGAAACATCATGATATTCATGTCGTCATACAGAACATTTTCTGTCGGGATATACAATGGTAAAATTCAGGTCCAGGTATTAAACCAAACAGAATACTATCTCGAGATAGATTTCCCATGTAGGTACATTCAATAAATTTTAAATGTCACAGTTATGTAGCAGCCATGTCAACAAGGCCTATTAGTGGCAAAAGTTGCCAATTATTGTTTGGAGATATTTGAAGTTTCCAACTCTGTTTGGTGGAGACACAGCTTCAATTTCCCCTTCCATACAAAAATTGGTAACTTCAAAAACGTCCACAAAATAAATATTGGCAACTATTGCCGAAACATTGCAACGGTTGGAAACAAATATAAATGCCAGGTTTGTTTGGTAGAGCTACACTCTTTACACAAACTTTTTTTGTGTTGAAACAGCTTTAACTATGATCCTATATATAATGACGATATTGTAATAGGGGTCTAAGTCACAGCCGGTGACAGAATGGTACGGTGGATGCATTATTTAAACTTATGGAGATGCAAGGCGCATAGATAAACATTTCTTGCTATTGTAAAATTAACCTTCAATTCCACGTTTAGGAACACAATAGTCCAACACCTCTACATTACACATCAGTACTTAAGGAATTACAAAGTTTGGATTATACATCATAACAACGATGTTATATATCTGGTTCCCGCTCAAATTCGGAAATCACCCATCTCATCTGTCGTAAAATTCAGTACGAGCGCATAAAATGCATAGTGCAGTCGACACTAACTCATAAAAATGATGTATATTTTATATGTTATCACGACAGAATACAGTCACAGGTCTGAAGAGAAAGAGAGAGATCAGTTTTTATTTGTTTTAGCATTTCCAGGCGGAGGTGGTTTGTTGTAAAATCTACCATTACTGCAGTGCCGTAATCTATGTTACTTTATCCACTTCCTCCAGTGGTAGGTCTCCTTCGCAAGTGTCCATTTGTGTGGGTACCACCGCAGTGTCAGGTTTTCTCTCAAAGCAAGCACAAATGTTTTGGAGTGTTTAGGAGTGAAGGACAGTAACGAGTGAAATTACTGGGCGATCGAGAGATTACTACTCCGAGACGTGACGATGACTGTTCAGTATCAAACAGAACAAGAAAGGTTTTTTTTTTTTTTATTGCTGATAGGTTAGTCTTTGACCACAATCTCACGTGATGGTAAGTGATGATGTGGTCGAAGGTGTTAACAGGCTTAACCTACAATGACTGGCTCTCAAGGACAGCTGCCGGAACACACCGTTAGGTGCTTGGCGACAGATTTTCAACTTGAGGGTGGTCGCTAGCCAGGCGGGCATTCGCAAAAATGCCCTTCCACCATGCGGTGAAGCTCAAGCCCGCGGCGGGATTCGAACCATGGACCTGCTGCGCGGCAGTCCATAGCCAAAGCCACTGAGCTATCACTGCTTCATCAGACACTGCCTATTTAATGGAAAGGCGTGACGCTTATACCATGAGGTTGGTGACTTGGTCGTCTCATCGCTTCTTCTTCTAAATTAAAATAAATGTTAATGGAAAAATGTATGCGGCGACATTTTGAATTCAGAAAGTCATATAATTGTCAATAAAACGGAATCACAACGCTAATAACGAGTTTACATACTCTTATTTTTCCTTATCATAGCAAACAAGTTTACGTCAGTATATTTTAATGCCGCTAGTAAGTATCACTTCAAAAATAATCTTATCAGTAATTAATTACATACAAACTAGTCATTTATCAAAAATTATAATATATAACAGCAGATTTGACTCATTTTATTCCCGTCATGCTAAGCCCATACTCGTAGTTAAAAACATATTAAAAAGATTTTTCATACTCGAAAAATACAATTAAACTAATGAAATTGGTTTGCATGTCTGGATTATTTCCATAGTTTAGCACTTAAGTTAGTTGAAATGTACCAAATTAATAATAAAGAGGATTACATTACAATATTTAATTATAAGATTTTAGCCAGTCTCATTGATTTCATTTGTAACATATTTAAGCAATAAACAGTTTAATTTTTTTTTGTACCTGCAGCCATCCATATCTATTAGTTCCTTTGTTGAGATGGTATCATACTATATTCTTATGTCATACATTGTTATACAACTACAGGCCTCATCTCATATCACTCAACCATTTGCAGTTAGATTGAAACTAACGATTGAAAATCTTTTCTCAAATGGGGCAAAAGTAATAATCCATGGTCGCTACCATGGATCATTTACCCTGTAGTACAGGACAAGCAATGACAAAATAAATATTATAAAAAAAATATTACCGAATTAAAAACGTACTATTTAGTGTTGGAAGTAGGTAACGTTTTTTTAATTATGTTTTCCTCTTTATAGTGATGCATACTGGTAACAAGATCATTCACTCGCCTAAAATACTGTTAACCAACAAGAATTGCAACGACCATTAAATCGTCCAGGTATATAAATACATTTTTCATTTAATGACTTAAAACCTAAAAAATATTCGACTATTTTGATTAAATTTCAATGGGTAATTAAATACAGTTCATATGGTTTTGATCGAGAAATCGCGTAAAAAACTGAAAAAAAAATTATAGTCCAATTAAGAACCTCATGTTTTTTGAAACTCGGTTAAAAATAACCACAGAAAAGAGAAAGTTATATCTCTATGAAAATAACGAAGCAAATATTATACTGTACCTTTCAACAGTATATGGTAAAACTGTGGAGCAAGATTATTTATTATTATTAACAACTAAAAATGATTTACAAGAAACCAATTACTATAGTTGAGTAATTATCATACAAATATATGGTACTAGCTTACCGGGCGCGGCTCCACCCACGCGTATGTCGGTTATCGCGCAAAAACATTAACCTCTTTTTGCGCAGTTGGATTAAAACTATCCTATGTTTTTTCTCGAGTCTCAAACTATTTCCATACCAAATTTCATTCAAAATGGTCCAGTAGTTTTGGCGTGAAAGCGTAACAGACAGACAGACAGACCGACAGAGTTACTTTCGCATTTATAATATTAGTACTGATAGGGACAGTATGACGAAGGACGGAGCATAGTTTTTCTGGCTACACCTGTATATGCGCCGTGCTACTTCTTTATTTATCCAAAAAAAATGTTTTTGCTAATAGCACAAGGACATCATAATTGCGAATAACTTAAACTTTGCTGGCGGGCCACTTAACTACTTGTTTCGCAAATTTTTAATTATAAACTTTACTTAAAGAAGAATATTGGACTGCAAATTCGATTAAATTATTTTTCAGGAGGGCATTACAAGAATCCAGTACAATATATGGTAGTCGATAAGAAAAATACTTTTTACACCCTAGCATGTGATGTGAGGTAACATGTTCTAGAGCTCATTGAATACAGTTTTAATATATAAAAATTAAACAAATAAATTGGGGGCCGTCAAAGTTGTCAATTTAGCCTTATTTTGTTACGGAGTCTACGCAAAAACTGAACTTCGTAATCTGAAATTTCGGTACCTAACATACTCTACCGTAGCCTCTAGATAAAAAAAACTAAAAGCTGTGATTTGAAATGTATTTTTAAACTGTGATCTTACTCAAAGATCTTTTTTTAAGGGTTGTTACAATTTGTAACCCTAAAAAACTAGCCCATGTCGTAATTGACCAGTTCTTTTTACCTTAATTCAAGTCCAACTTTGTATTTATCCACACAAATCTTATATGACTAGCTTCATACTTTTTCCATTATACCTGCTTGTGTATAGAATCATTTGTCCAAGATTTACAGAAAGGCCGAAGGGCCAATCGGCGTAATCCGTACCCCCGCGTGAGTCACTCGTCATGTCAAACAAGTGCTTTCAGGAAACAATAAAGGGGGTTTAGTGCTGGTCGTAGGCAACGCCATTTGTTTCAGTATTGGTTGAGAGTTGGGAGATAGACGATTGGGGAAATTCATTTGTCTTTTTACTTCAGAGATGTTAGGGCTTTGTTACTGGATGCATATTACATAAGGCTAATTGAGTGAAACGGCGCAAGTAACAGCGGTGGTTACATATTTGAGCCGTTTGGTGTAGGATATTGGGTGTGTCAGAGCAGTGAATCAGAGCTTGGTCGATGCAAACCAGTTCAAAATACTTTTTTTATGTAATTGTGGCAGAACAAGCGTGACCCACCTGATGTTAATGCTATAACAGATTAATTTCATCACAAGTGACGAATTGCACTGGGACCATCACACTGAGACAGCTCTATCATACTGCGTGGAATATGCGGGTATATAGCGTTGTATGAGGAAAAATAATAATTAGATCAGTAGCAAACAGATACTTACATTAAGCACCGCTCCGGGAGTGGTGAAGTTCCTATATGGAGGTTTCCTGTCCCTAATGTATTGGAAGATCTTTGTGCCGTGGCGGAGGAAGACGACCTTGTCGAGGAGGTGAGGCGGCACATCGTGGACGCAGCGTAGGCGCACCGACCCGCCGCGCGGCGCCCATCGTTCCATCTGCAGTTCCACTCGCACTTCTGTGTGACCGCGAACTGAAACCAAAAACACGTGTATTTCATAAATAATTTAAAAAGATCTTGGGTCATTATCATCGTTGAAGAAAATGTGCTAAAGTTCGCCATCCATGTTAGAAGCACGTATAGCGGAACTTGCCTAGCGATCAAGTGGGTTACGAAATGTTATTTGGATCCGCACTTGTCCGCAGCGGACGTTCCAAGAGTCAGGTGAGTTTTGAAAGGCAAATTTTGTTCATGTTTTTTGAAGGAGTGTTACAGACTTCAATAATTATATTACTAAGTTTTAATATTTTTATTTTTGCAATAACGCTCTGCAAATTACATTACAAACTAACGAGGAGAAAAATTTAAGTCCTGCACATGACTTAAATTTTTCCCTCGTAAATTTGTAATTATGTAATATAATATTCAAACTCGTTGAAATTTTGCATTCATAGCTTTGAGCTTCAAATCTATGCTTCAGGTTTGCCAGTGTTTAGTTTAGTTTTTTATCTATCTCTAAATATGTTAGAGGTTCCATACAATACGAATATTCCAAATAATTTTGAAAGTACACATTTTTATGGAAGACCAGATGATAAACCAAAAGCTTAGAATTTAGACTCAATAACATGCAAGAAAAATCAACGAGTTTGATCATTTGGTATTTATATGAAGAAAATACGTCTGAAGTATGGAAAGCGCTATAAACACACTAGCCTTAAAACTGTAGTCGGAGCAATCAGTGGTAGCAGTCCATAGTCATAACTTTTAACCAAGATTTGTTAGCAGTTCGTCTAATGCTTAGTGTTCCAATGCATGGCCACGATTGCATCAAAATTGTAATACTTAGTATACATATACAAAAAAAACTCGTTAGTTTTTATAACAAAAATGGTTAAAGGTATTGCAATATGCCAGACAGTGTTAACGGAAAAACAATCAAAGTGATATCAGAGTTTTCCAATATTGGCTTCGCTTCCGCTTTAAACTTTAATGAATTCGATTAAAAATAACGGTATCCTGCGCGAGGTGTTTTTTGTGTAGAATTCAAATTAGCTTAAATTTTGTGCTCAAATACTCGGACTAAATTGTTATTACTTGCCACGATGAAAGGTATATCGTAATACTGTTAAAAGTTTACGAAATCAGACTATTTATCTGTAAACTAGAAGGGCCCGCATCTAAAAGCCATTGCATTAAAAGTAGATCAACATCTGTTTTTGCCACTTTTTGTCAAACCGTTGTTTGGTACAGTCGTTGTTGATAACATAGAAAAACGGCTGGTACATTTTTTTCATCAAATTGCTTTGGAAACAAAGGAAATGTGGCGCGATAATTGTAGACAAAATACATAGGAGATGGCAATGACATGCGGTAATAGATCACATTTTGGCCTATATCACATATCACAGTAAAAGGGGTCGGCACAATATGCAATCTTATTTCATTCTACTAGCTGTCATCTTGAAGTACTCTAAGCAATACTTGCTTAATCGTTCTCGACCGATCAAATATGCATAAGTGATGATACGGTCAAAGACGTCGATAATCTACAATTGCTGGCCCTCATAAGGCAGCTGCCGGAACACACAGTTAGATGTTGGCGACAGATTTTCTACTTGAGGGTCGTAGTTAGCCAGTCGAGCTTTAGCAAAATACCGTTCGACCATGATATAACGATTGCCATACTAAAATAACATCCGGCGCCGATGGTTTAAGGTTCCCGTAACGTAGAATTTCTTTATCATTAAACCGTTGACTGTCCTGCTGCGTTATCGAACCCGAGAAAACGAGATTCTAAAGCTATTCTTTTCGCCAAACCACCAACGATGCTGTAATTCAATAAAATAAATCGATCGTTCCTCTCATAAAGGCATTTTGCATGGTGGTAAGCATTTTACGAATGCCCGCCTGGCTAGCTACCACCCTTAATTTGAAAATCTGTCGTCAAGCAATTAACATTGTGTTCCGAAGACTGTCCGCAAGAGCTAGTTATTCTAGGTTAGCTTGAACAACATCATCACTTACTATCAGGTAAGGTGGTGGTCAAAGGCTAGCCTATCTAGCTATAAATAAAAATAAACGTTTCAATTTGGCTATTTCAGTATATCCGCCCCTTATAAAGCAATATTTTATTTAGGTTGGCTTGGTACCTACACCGCTCACGGGCTTATAAGCGTCGCAATGAAATTTTTAGTACTGAAACTCGTAGCTGTGCATTATGTACGAATAAGGTATTATTCTAATTTTTCATACAAAGCTTACCGTGAGAACAGAAAAGTATAAAGAGCAGCTCATATAAAAAATGCCTTATTGCAGCGCATTTCACAAAATAGTTTCAGTTCAGCTCGGTCTAGGGAAAGAACAAAATGATCTTTTTACCGTTGTCCTAAATGTTACTAGTCTTTTCCGTTTATTACAAAGATGAGGCAAATGGGTACTACGATTTCTGATAGCATAAAGATTGAAGGCACGATAAACCAGTACGACTGAATAGTGAAAGTTTACTCTTTCGAAAAGCCACTTAAAAAGAAATTGTTTGGTAAAGGAACACAAAAACAAAAATATCAGAGCTCTTAAATTTTTTATCAGTCTTAACAACGCTTTTCAGCGGCAAGGCCTGTAAAGACTTGCAGTGGTTATTAAAAAGTTGTGTTTTCTTGTTATATTTTGTCCCTTTCACTTGCAAATTAAATTGAATGCACAAGACCATCTCGAGTCTCGTTGATGTTACCCTCTCTGTTACCGGGTCACCGAGTGCCGTCGAGGGTCTCTTTTTATGACTTTTGTCACGTTTTTCGGAAATTGCTCGGCTCACGCCGCGATGCCACCGTGACGATCGAAGGAAACATATGACAGTCATTTTCCTTTCCCTTTACTCAATACATTTTCATTAAATTTTACGTTGATATATAAAATGTTGTCGATCTTCTGAACATTAGGATTCTGATCGGTCGATGTGATGATGAAAGCGTGCCATTTTTATTTTGAAGTTAATTAATGCCAAAATGCAAACTTCCTAGTTTTGGGCACGTTAAAGTTTCATTAATTAGTATACGAGATATACTAAATGATGTCTCTCTAGCGCCATTATTAGATTACAATTGTACATTGAAGAACACATGGAAACCACAAATGTAACTTCCATAGAGTGCCCAAAGTTATCTGACCTAATATGAATGTGACATCGAATTTATATATTAACATGAATAGATATTTTACTTGACAGCTGTCAGAGTGACAGTTGATGTTGTATTTTCAGTATATCAATAACTATTATAAGGATAGGTAGATGTCTGTATATCCAAAAAACGACTATTACCCTAAACTGTATCAAATAACAGTTTTTCCATATACCTAAACAAATGAATTAATTTCTGGATCGTTATGAAACTACGATTAAGCGTCTAACAGAATGGAACGCGTAGGGTCCGTCTATACCACAATTATATAGGTATGTTTTTTGCTACACTATTCCTTTGTGCCATGAAGTGCAAGAGGTGAAGTGCACAATAGGTAACTGAATTATGTGGTAAGTATCAGTTTACTTCACTCTCAAAACATCTCACACATAAACCTGAGCCCTCAGGCACGAGGGACGATGAAATATTATATGCAATCAAGCGGAATGGAAGCACTCTACAATTGCCTCAAATCTTCGCGTGCTGTAAACCATTGTCGGCATTTCAAGTCAGGAGAGTAGAGCAGGTATATTAGTCTATCACATTCACTGCTCTATTGCATCGGTGGTACGCCGTGGTACATTACCGAAGTCTGATAATTTTACAAGAGGTGTAGAGTTAAACAAACATTAAAGAGTTATTACAAAATTACAAATTTACGAGAGGAAAAATTTAAGTCATGTGCTGGATTCGAACCCGCGTCCATCCACCCCTTTAGCCGTGGTATGCTCTAATTCAATTGAGCTAACATGACAATGTGTCATAAGTAAAATTTTTCTTATCGTTCTTTAACCATCGTATTGGGATGGAGCGACATCTATAGTTCAACTTAGGTTTTACTACAAACAATTTTGCAATTAGCTTTAAACTTGTAAATGATGACGCAACCCTATAATTTCAATATTTTTATGTTTGCAATAAATCATCTCATGAGGCATGTTTCGAATCCCGCACATGACTTAATTTTTTCCTCTCGTAAATTTGTAATTTTGTAATGTAATCCGCAGAGCATGCGTTATTGCAAACATAAAAATATTAAAATTAATGACTTATATTGTATATTGAGTTGTATTAATGCATTATATTGTATATAAGTATATTATTTACGTTGTATCTGTGTTGACTGAATTGAATGTAAGTATCTAAGTATTAAATTCATACTAGGCGCCTAGATGGTTATTGCCATATTCTCTTTTCCGCCTCCTCCTAGGAACCTATTTTAGGTTATCAGTAGCTTAATTATTATGTAACTTTATTTATATGCTACAAATAAGTTGTTTGTAGTAAAAAATAATTGTAGCCATCGATATCTTGCACTTATTTGACTTCTATCCATGTGTATGTATTATGTCTATAGTCAATGTGTCTTTGGATAAATTCCAAAGAATCACTTTGAATGCGAATCGTTGAATCAAATTTGTAAAGTGATTTCATGATAACTACTTTATTCAATCTTCAACAAAATAATGGCACGTAAAACTAAAAAAACATTATGTCAAAGTCAAATTAATTTGGTCAATTTAGGCGTCTACAACGCTTTTATGAAGCTCAATTACAAATTTTTATATTTGAACTATTCTACATTCTGCAGCCACGTTCTGCAATAATAACTATAGAGCCACCGCAAGAACAACGGGCAAGAAACTCGGGGCCATTATTTATAAACGTTTTTTAACAATGTATTACAAACTGTATTATAAATTACAAAATTACAATATTAACGATAGCTCTGTAATTTAAATAAAATAAGTGCATCAAAATGTCAAAAATTGACCAGAAGGAGTTGGTGAAAGCTGTCCAACTGGCTTTAGTACCAATGGAAAAGAAAATTGCTTCCCTAGAAGCTGTAATAATTGAACTACGAAGTGAAATACGTGGGCATAAACCTGCCATGACAGAGGTAAGAGCGAGACAAACAACAAACGAAACAGAAGTGTCTTTGAAAGCGATTGAAGCACCTACTAAACCAACTGTGGATTCGTACGCAAAAGCTACATTATCTACAAGGGAAAACCGGCGAATTAGACATGAACAAGCACAAGCCCCCGCCAACACAATAAACACACGCAACCAAAAAAACACACGGGAGTCTATATCGACACCGGTAAACACATCTGAAACTATATGCGATTTGAGCGATCATCTCTCAACATCAAAAGCGCTAACGTCAAACCTATTGCAGACAAAGGAAGCACCAAACGGTGCATATCCTGATACGAACAGTCAAGTAAACAAATCGTATACTTCCTCCACTAGCAATGACAATAACCGCGCAACTACAAACACAAGTCAAGCTACCAAGGTTGATATGACGAAGACAGTTAACGGCTCGACAAACAATAACAACTGGAAAATTGTTAAAAAACATCGTGTTAATTCTAAGGCAATCATCGGAACTGCAACAAACACTGGCGTTACCGGTATAGAAATGCATAAATTCTTACACGCGTGTTATTTTACAACAAATACGACACCTCAAGATATATGCAACCACTTAAAACATATTCGACCAAACATGAGTTACATAGTTGAGCAAATACCATCAAAACGCGATACCTACAACTCTTATAAAATAGGAGTACCTGTTTCTGTGTATGATGATTTCTTCAACACCTCCATATGGCCCGTGAATATCAGCATCTCCCCATGGCAGCCCTTTCTTCAGTCCAAAGCCTCAAAGAAAGCAACTTGACTCAGGGAGGACTTCACCAATAACAACGTGCATCAACAAGTGTACTACGAGTAACAGCGACAACACTCACTTCACAATTATAAACACATTACATCTGAACATAAACAGACTCAAAAATAAAGCTCATCTATTAGAATGTGAGCTACAACATTACAAAAACGTAGACTTTGTATGTCTTACGGAACATTGGTTATCAGGTGACAGTATAAAACATTTAAACATTATGAACTATAAGTTAGATGAATTTTATTGCAGAAAAATGAGAAGAGGCGGTGGGGTATGCATCTACTCGAAAGAATCGCTGCTAACTATCGAACGCAGCGACATTACGTGCCTAGCTGTTGAATCACACTTCGAGGTGTGTGCAGTTGAATATGTAGATAAGAACATGATCGTAGTGTGTGTGTACCGCCCTTCGACGGAACCAGATTTGACCATATTTTTTATAAAACTTCGAGAGTTGTTCAGTAAATTAAATGATTTAAATCTCAATACATTGATTGTTGGTGATGTAAACATTGACTTACTTACTGATTCTATAGATAAGAAAGAATTGCAGGAAATTCTGAAAACTGTGCGATATAAGTCATTGGTTAAATCGGCCACTCGTATAACTGCATCTACACAGACATGTCTCGATCACGCATATACTAATATGCAAAAAAGTGATTGTTTAGAAGTAAAAATAATTGACATGAATCTTTCTGACCACTATGGAATACAGCTGACAACAAGACTTCAAAAGAAATCTGTTCCAAACCCTATTATAAATAGACGTTTATTCTCAAACACAAAAATTAACAACTTTGTCGAAAGTTTGACATTGCATGACTGGAATAAAACATTATTGAAATCACAGTGCCCTAACCTAACGTTAGATCATATTGTTAACGTAATTAAGTATTTTTTTGACATACATTTTCCTTTGCGGAAATATCCTATCTACAATCCTACTAAGGAATGGATCAATGATCGAATAATTACTGTGAGGAAAAGCATACATGACACGAAATTGGCGATGTCATTATCATACTCTAATACAAAATACCTTTGTTTGTTGAACGAAAAACTATTAGACTTAGAAATAAAGCTTAAATTTGAAATAAGTTTAGCTCGGAAATCATATGTAAACGGAATAATAACTAAATCTAAAAATATTAGTCGTGGCGTTTGGCGAGCAGTGGCGTCTGAAACGGGGCAAAAATCAAAATGCAATGCAATCGATGTACTAATAAGCAAGTCAGATGGAGGCTGCCTTTGTAATCGTACCGCCACAGCCGCAGCGAACCTTAACCGGTTTTATGTTGATGCAAACAAGAACTCAAATACAAAGCATTGCATTCCTGAGGCTATAAAATACCTAACGAAATTTATAACTAGACGTGATGCTACTTTTCAATGTGAGACATTCTCATTGAGTGAACTATTGGGAATTGTAAAAAATATTAAAAGGAAGGATTCTAAGGACATAAATGACATGTCAACGCAAGTGTTGGACTTCTTGCCTGATTTTATATTTGATATTTTTTGTGAATGTTTTAATAGATGCCTCGAATCTGGACAGTTTCCAAAAGCATTTAAATATGTTAAAATTCAACCTATCTATAAGGGAAAGGGAGAAATGGATGCACCAAAAAACTATCGGCCTATTTCTCTTATTCCCATCATGGCAAAAATTTTAGAAAAACTGGTAAGCAATAGGCTAATGACTTTTTTTAAAAATAATAACTTATTGAACAGACAGCAGTTTGCATATCAATCAGGTAGATCTACAGTAGATGCGACAAGAGAGGTGATCTCAAAAGTGATGCACCACCTCGACTGCCACCGGCAGACAGCAGCTATCTTTTGTGACCTGTCACGTGCATTCGAGATGGTAAATCACTCACTTCTTCTTCAAAAACTTTCTCACTACGGTGTAAACGGACCTTATTATGACATGATAGCATCTTTTCTTAACGAAAGAATGCAGCTGACCATGGTGCACGGAGTGAAATCTGACTTAGAGCTGATAGGTAATAAGGCCGTACCACAGGGCTCAATAATGGGAAACTACCTATTTCTCATTCTAATGAATGATATTACAACCGCGTCTTCTGACGCTGAATTTGTATTATTTGCGGACGATAGCTGCCTTATAGTCACTGCAGATAGCCTCAAAAACCTGAGAACAAAGGTAAGCAGTGTAATAAATCAGGTTTCACAGTGGTTCAACTCAAACGGAATGGCCCTCAATGTCGAGAAAACGCACATAATTAATTTTAATATTTGTGGAAGACATACTGAAAACTTAAACATTACTTATAACGGAATGAGCGTTCCTCAAGTTCAGTATGTAAAATATTTGGGATTTATAATAGATCAAGGGTTGACATGGGGTCCCCATATTGAAGCAACCTTTGGACGGCTCTCATCGGCGTGTTTTGCGCTTTCCCGACTGACTGGTAGTCTCCATATTGACAACACCAAAAAGGCATATTTTGGGTATTTCCACTCAATAATGCTGTACGGCATTGAATTTTGGGGGGTAGCAGCCGACTGGGAAAGAATATTCAAAGCTCAAAAGCGCGCCGTCCGAATTATGTCTAGCGTTGAGTGGGATCACCCCGCGAAGGAACTGTTCGTGAATCTAAAAATACTCACCCTACCTTGCCAGTTCATACTGCAAGCAGCAACATACGTAAGAAAAAATCAGGAACAGTTCTCAACGGGTGCTGATCTCCACGACTATCAAACGAGACGGCGGCACTGGCTCAGGCTGCCGACGGGTCGCCGACTCAAAAAGTCAAGAAAAATGTTAGACTTTGTGGGTATAACAAACTTCCCAATAACATTAAAGATGCACGTACCGCAAGCGCATTTACCACAAAACTTAAATCGCTGCTGCTCGCCAAAGCTTACTATTCAGTAAAAGAATTTCTAACAGACCAATCGATCATTGATTCATAAAAAATATACAATTTGACATATTAAAATTATATTATTATTACTTTCATAGTATTGTATAAAATGACCTGTAAGAAATCTTATTAATAAATCATTCTAATTCTAATTCTAATTCTAATATTTGTTTAAATTACGTGGGTCACATGTCAGAGGCGGAATTGTCCAAGCATTTTTGTCGTTTCACAAACGGTATAGTAGTTCACTTGTAGATTTCTTAATCAGAAAGTTTTTCACTTGTAATTTATATTTTATTTTTTATATTATAATCTTGCTTCTGTGAGCGTTGTAAAATCTTGGGAACAATGATAATGATAAATATATGTCACGTTAAACGGTGGTAAAGTAGCAATCAAGGTCCATTAAGGCGAGGTCTGGTGAAACAAAACATCCTTCACACTACTATATTTCGATATATATATATCGAAATATAGTATCATTTTAAGTCAGGAATAGTCGATATCGCTATCGACAATGTTTTGGCTTCTACCAAAAGCCATCTTCAAAATGTCGAGTGTGGTATACGTCCGCCGGGTCAAACACACGTGTTTTCATATATGAAATATAAATATGAGCGTAAGTTTTTAGAATATGAAAACAAGTTTTATTATGTAATTGATCTTATAACATCATCACTTACCATCACGTGAGATTGTGGTCAAAGGCTTACCTATCAGCAATAAAAAAAAAAAAAAAAAAAAAACATGACAGGTACCTAATATATATCAGCGAAGAGAACTGACTTAACTCAGTAATTATTATAGTCTCTACTCCTAGATTAGGCTCAATGATATTATTTTATTCCGATTTCCTAAGTGGTTCGCAATAAAGCGTAATAAACCCGATATCCACGCGGTCGTTTCCTTGTCAAAAAGAAACTAAAACCCATTACTTACGTACCGGCATCAACGCCATGAACATGATACGCTGAAATGTTCTATATCATATCATAAAGGAATTAGCTACAAACATATTATGTCCCATGCCATTAGCGAAAGGTACGAGTAGGTATCGGTAATCGCGGAAGGTCACGCACGAGACGTCCAAAAGAAAATATTTTCATTCAACTTTTTCGGTTTCATTTCTGCGTTAATGGAAAATGGCTATTCCGAGCACGCTTTTGAGAGAATTCTTAAAGCTCGTTGGCAACCTCAAACATTTCCATGGACTATAGAAAAGTGTGGACTTCGAGCATCTGATCGATTTTTATAATTAAAGTTTTTACAGTGACTGCTTTACATATTGCATAGTTTATTTTTTATATTTTATATGCAAACTTGATTTCTCAAGGGTCTGGTGGTTACTGGACGCTGTGACATGATTGAAGTGGTATGTACGGTTGACAATGAGGCATGGAAGATTTCCCGTTTTACTTAAGTGATTTATTTTTGAAGGAGGGAAGCTAAAAGTAGGCACTTATTTTTTAAGTCAAATACTTTCAAGTATGGTGGAAATACGGCTTATCTCCGTAAGTCCGTAAGAAAGTACATATTTCATGATTAGAAGATCTAAATTTCTTCTAATTCATTCATTCTTCATCTTGCAATATTAGGTACTACACGAGTTCAGATTTGTTTTTTTATGCCTGATATGTTAGCCTTTGACCACTATCTCACCTGATGGTAAGTGATGATGTGGTCGGAGATGTTGTACAGGCTAATCTAGAATTACTGGCTCTCAAGGACAGCTGCCGAAACACACCGTTAGGTGCTTGACTTTCTACTTGAGGGTGGTTAGCCAGGCGGGCTTTCGCATAATGCCCTACCACCATGCTATAACGAACTGCCATCCTTAGACAACAACCGGGACCGACAGCTTAACGTGCCCACCGAAGCACGGAAGCGCTCAGTAGTAGTCATTAGCGGTCACCCATCCAAGTCATGACCGCGGCGAACGTTGCTTAACTTTACTGATCGGTTCAGTATGGCTAAGCAAACTTCGCTACGAGAGCTTTAAAAAAGGCATTTATACGTATTCATAATTATTTCTCGTGATCCTCTATCCTATGTGGTAGAGTATAAGTATGACTGAGCTAACAACACATTGGACATCTCTAGTAAGTAACTGCGGTAAAGTTTTTGCATCCGTTTTACTACCGGCCACCGACCTGCCATCCTGATGTCAGGACCCTAGTCTCGTTGGTAGTTTTTTTATTGGATTGTGACGGAACACGCACTACGATCAGCTGATGTTAAGCGGTAACCTCTGCCTATAAGTATAACATAACAGATGGTTTTCGTCACAAGTGCCCAAGTGCATGATGAACTCAACCCTGACACATATACACATAAAGTTGCTAAGTCTCATGTGCCTGTAATTTTATGTTCACTTACTGGCTTTCAAGGACTGCGACTGGAACATACTGTTAGGTGCGACAAATTTTATACTTGAGGCTCGTAGTTAGCCAGGTGAGCATTCGTAAAATGCCCTTCCACCTTACGGTGAAGCTCAAACCAGCGGTGGGGTGTCGAAAAATAGACCTGCAGCACTACAGTCCGTAGCTATTAACTTTTCCGGTACACCCGCTGCCTTTCGGAAGGTGGAAGGAGCCCTGTTGTGCGCCTATTGTGAGGCAATATCCCATTGACAATGTGAATGTTGGCATGAATTTATTACACGTACAACACATTTTTCCGTAGTCGCCTTGACGTTGAGTCTCAATATAGGATCTATGAGTTAAGTAATTTTTTTTTTATGCCTGATAGGCTAGCCTTTGACCACTATCTCACCTGATGGTAAGTGATGATGTGGTCGAAGATGTTGTTCAGGCTAACCTATGTAGTTATTTATATCATCCACAGTTGCCACCGGTGTGAAGGTGCTTTAATAGCAAGAGAAAGAATAGAAGTCCAAACACATATAATAAACTTGCACTTAAGTTTTATTTTGCACAGTTTACAATGATAGTTCTGACACCTGAAGATAATTGTTATTATAATGTTCACAACACACGAAAACCTTTGTGTTTACTTTTTATCGATCGCGCAGAGAAAATGTATGTAACAAACGTCGGCCGTCGTAGCTATCTCGCGACTGGTTTGGACCGGTTCGCCACCCGCCGGGCGCTAGTGCACGCGGTCTGCGTCATCGATGCGCCGGCGACGGTTGCCGTGGCGCGGTGGTGGCTTATTACAGCATTCTGTGCTCACGACACGACTCGACGATTTCGGAACGATTCCTTGGTAAGTATTATACTGTATGTTTTATATATTATTGTTTTATATATATTGTATATGTTTTGTTCCAGGTGCAGAGATGCCACAGTACTCCCCCCCAGAGACCGTCCTAGGACGGGCGATAGTGTTCTGTGAATTTTACTACTCTTCCTGAGCGTGTTACATAAGGTTGTTTATAATTTTTTTCTTTATTTTCAGGTGGTGTACTCTCTGTCTTCATTGGGTGGTTCTCCGAGGTAAGTATATATGCTGGTTTTATTCGTTCTATGGAAACTGTCTGTTCCTTACCGTTCACTAGTAGCTTATATACTTTATCATCTCTTTGCAGCACTTCGTATGGGCCTTTGAATGCCGGCTGAAGGGATCCTCGTACTGTGTCATCTTTGACGTATACGTGTGTGGCAGAAGGTAAGTCTTTAAATATAAATATATTTCTTCTACTGTGTCTCGATGCTGGCTGAGGTCTTATGCTATTCATTATTGAACGAAGTCGTGCTGTGAATTCAGTGATATCTGTTGTAGCATGTGTGTTACAGGGTTGCAGAAATTCTCCTGGCAGTCTCAATGGTTCACCATATAAGAGTTCTGCGGGTGAGGCTTGTATGTCAGGTTTGAATGCTGTTCTCATGCCCAATAAGACAATAGGTAAGCTTTCGGTCCAGTTTAGATTTTCATGGCACATAATCGCCGTTTTTAGCTGTCTGTGCATTCTTTCAATCATTCCGTTACTAGCAGAGTGGTACGCAGTGGTTCTGTTTCGCTGAAACCCTGCGAGTTCTGAAAGCTGTTTCATCAGTGCTGATTCAAACTGCTTTCCGCGATCAGTCACAACTACCATAGGGCATCCGTATCTGCTGATCCAGTTGGTTACGAAAGCTTTCGCGACCGTTTCAGCAGATATATCATGTATTGGTATTGCCTCAGGCCATCGGGTAAATCGGTCGACTGCAGTGAGACAATATCGGTAACCGTCTGAAGGTGGCAATGGTCCAATCAAGTCAATGTGGATGTATTGGAATCTGGCGCGTGGTAGTTTGAACGTGCCTAGCGCTGGTGTGACATATCGTGTGACCTTAGTGAGCTGACAGGCATGACATAATTTTGACCAGTTTCTGCAATCTTTGTTTATTCCGGGCCAGACATAGCGTTGCGATACCAACTTCGCAGATGCATTGGCGCCAGGGTGACTCAGTGATTGGAGGCTGTCAAAAACTCGTCTTCTTAGCTCTGCTGGTACGTATGGTCGAGGTGTCTGCGTTCCTTCGTCGCAGTATAACTCCGTCCGAGTTCCAGGTATGGTCACTTTGGTAAGTTTAAGAGATGTTTCTCCTTCCAATATCGACTTCAGTTCTGAGCCAGTATTCTGTGACTTGGCTAGAATGTTCAAGTCGATGGGTTGAATCAGCTCCTCAATTCGGGAGAGTGTATCAGCCACTACATTGTCTTTTCCAGCTATGTGTTGAATGTCTGTGGTAAATTGGGAAATGAAATCCAGATGTCGGAATTGACGAGGTGAGCATTTGTCTTTTCGTTGGTGAAATGCGAAACAGATTGGTTTGTGATCTGTAAACACTGTGAAATGACGTGCTTCGACGAGGTGTCTGAAGTGTTTTATTGCTTCGTAAATAGCGAGAAGTTCTCGGTCATATGGAGAGTATTTTCTTTGTGACGTGCTAACTTTGCGATCTGCCTTGCATGGTCAAAGATTTCTGTGATATTGTTTTATTCGCGGATGATACCTCTCTGATTTTTAAAGTAGATAGGAAAGATAGTGAACTCATTCATGTAAATAATGTGTTATCTATGATCTCTGAATGGTTCGCCGCTAATAATCTTCTGTTAAATTCAAAAAAGACCAAATATTTAAAGTTTTCATTACCAAATGTTCCTTATGTTGAACCAAACATTAAGCTTGGCCTAGATAAACTCTCTATTGACAAAGCGACAGTCTTTCTGGGAATCAAAATGGATTCAACTTTACAGTGGGATCCACATATACATGATCTAGCCGGAAGACTTAGTTCTGCTGCATATGCAGTTTGTAAGATAAGACAGTTAACAGATGTAGCTACTGCACGGCTGGTTTATTTCGCATACTTCCACAGTATTATGTCGTATGGTGTATTGCTGTGGGGAGCTGCTGCTGAGATAGAGACAATCTTTATCTTACAAAAGCGTGCAATTCGAGCCATATATGAAATGGATCCTAGGGAATCTCTAAGGGATCTTTTTAAAGAAATTGATATATTAACTTTACCGAGTCTGTATATATTTGAAAATATTATGTATGTTCGGAAAAATTTGAGTAAATTTAAATTAAACAGTGACAACCATCATTACAACACTAGGAACAAATATAAATTAACGGTACCATGTTTTAGATTAGCAAAGACAAATAAAAGGTCCTTTTTAGGTAATTGTGTGCGGTTTTATAATAAAATTCCCGAACATATTACAATGCTCACAGAAGGAAAATTCAAATTGCACGTGAAAAATATTTTGATGAGGAAATCCTACTACACAGTTTGTGATTACTTAAACGACAAAAATGCTTGGAAAATTCCACCTCTGCCAAGCCATCACATGTCTCCTACGTAATTTAAACAAATATTGTAATAATTGTATTATATTGTTTATAACACATTGTAAAAAGACGTTTAAAAGAATGGCCCCGAGTTTCTTGCCCGTTCTTCTCGCAGTGGCTCTATAAACCTTTTTTTTTGCTGAACGTGGCAGTACAATGTAGAATATTTCAATATTAAAATTTGTAATTGACCTTCATAAGAGCGTCGTAGACGCCTAAATTGAATAAATGATTTTGAATTTGAATTTGAATTTGAATAAGCTTCCGGCTGAAGAAGGCCAATGGCTGCCATTCGCCGTCGTGCTTTTGTTGCAGGACTCCACCGATAGCAGTGTCTGATGCGTCTGTGACTAAGGCCAACTTCGCGTCCATATCCGGGTGTGCTAAAAGTGCAGCATTGCATAAGCTTTCTTTGCAATTTTCAAATGCTTTCAGTGTGTCTCCGGATAGTGATATAGGATGTGAGCCTTTTACTGTACCAGTCAGAAGGTCGTGAAGTGGAGCTTGTGTTTTGGCTGCGTCTTTTAGAAATCGATGATAAAAGTTTATCATTCCTAGAAATCTCCTTAGTTCCTTTACAGTTTTTGTAGGCATATCACGCGAGAAAATTAAAAAATCGTCCAAATAGGAATATGAAAACTCTAGATCTCTGGTCATTTCATCCACGAATCTTTGGAATGTTTGTCCAGCGTTGCGTAAGCCGAATGGGAGGAAAGGAAATTCGAACATTCCAAAGGGTGTCGAGACGCTAGTTTTAGGGATATCCTCTGGGTTTACTGGGATCTGATTGAAGGCCTTAACCAGGTCAATTTTTGAGAATACCGTACATCCAGAAATATCCTGTGTAAAGTCTTGAATGTGCCGGATGGGATATCTGTCCGGTATTGTTCTCGCATTCAACAAACGATAGTCACCGCACGGTCGCCAACCATTGTCCTTCTTTGGAGCGAGGTGTAAAGGCGATGACCATGGGCTTTCGGATGGTCTGACGGTACCATTTTCCAGCATCGTATTAAACTCCTGTTACTGTAACTCTTCAGCTTTTCAGGGGCTAGTCGTCTTGGTGTACAGTGCACGGGTGGTCCAGGAGTAGTCCTGATGTGATGCACCGTGCTGTGGTTAATGACGCGGTGAGTCCCTGGTGGTCGAGTTATCTCCGGAAATTCGCGAAGAAGTTCGATGTACTTCGATTCATATATTAAAGATAATAAAGCGCCATGAGAAAGCACGACGCAGGCCTAAATCAAGATTAAGCTGAGCAAATCCGTACGTAGCAATTGGCGTTCCGTTTGCTGCGAAGAGCTCGTAGGCAGTTCGTGGTCGTCTGGGTTTGGCAGCGGAGCGTGGGAAGACACAGAGGTCGCTGCCAGTGTCGACCAAGAATTGCATCTTCGTTTTGCGATCCGTTACGAAGAGGCGACCGGAACTGGGGCAATCATCTGTCGCCATTAATGACCGCCCTTGGCTTTTCCCGACTGGTAGTCACACGGCTTAACGCAGGTTCTCGCGCTGTCTCCAAATTTGCTATGATAATAGCATACCGGGAATTTTCTATAACTCGAATTCGATCTTGTTCGACTTTTATTGCGGTGGTTGCTATTATCCCGCGTGCGGGAACGTCCAGTGTCTCTCATATTGAGCGCTTGTACTTGACGGCTAAGCTCCGCTACTTCCCTTGTGAGTTTCTCCAATATAGAAACAGGTACTGCATCTGCTGTATATGTTTTGTTCCAGGTGCAGAGATGCCACACCTAGAATTACTGGCTCGCAGTAAAGTTACTTATTTACGAAATAATGTATATTTTTCAAATTTTTTTTTTATTTTTTATTTTATTTTTTTATGCATGATAGGTTAGTCTTTGACCGCTATCTCACCTGATGGTAAGTGATGATGTGGTCGAGGATGTTGTTCAGACTAACCTAGAGTTACTGGCTCTCAAGGACAGCTGCCGGAACGCACCGTTAGGTGCTTGGTGACAGATTTTTCAACTTGAGGGTGGTAGCTAGCCAGGTGGGCATTTGCAAAGTGCCCTACCACCATGCTGTAACGACTGATATCCTAAGACAACAACCGGGACCGACGGCTTAACGTGCCCTCCGAAGCACGGAAGCGCTCAGTAGTAATGCCCAACCAGCGGTCACCCATCCAAGTCATGACCGCGGCGGACGTTGCTTAACTTTGCTGATCGATTCAGAATGGCTAAGCAAACTTGGCTACGAGCGCTTCAAAACGCTTTTTTGAGCTCATCAATCTTTGGCCAATGTTTCGCCAGGTTATTAGTGATGAGGACACCGAATATGATAGCAAAATAGAATGGGAGTACTTCTGAGCTTTCTTGAGAGCAACAAAAGCTGCCAGACACACTGCAATGTTCTTGTCGGTGCCAAAAGCCAGATTTTTTGACTTTGACAGATTTTTATCCAAAAATGCCCTATTGCTACACTAACTGGTACAAACGTGTGGTACGATTCGCAATCCAAAGATCAACTTCTGACCGTCGATCAGTAGTCGATCTCTGACCTTATGACAGGTGCTTTAGAAACCTGTCTGAAAATATTGACGCCACCCATTTCACACGTGTTTTAAAATGTGTATGTACTGCAAAACTTGCAATTTTCGCACAAAAATAATTGCTAATACTATTGTGTCTACGATAAAGATATAGATAAATTTACATTTACGGTTTCTCTCAGATTTCTTAAAAGTTTGATGCCTGGATAGAGTGTTTTCAGGTGTAAAACTTATCTTTATTTCACTATGTTGCATTGCATAATTTCATCCGATGGAATGTAATGCGGTTGAAGATGTTGTTCATGCTAACCTGGGCTTTTCTACGGGCTTAAGCAGCTGAAATATCTTACTTGTGTTAATTATGTTTAGTTACTTTATTTTTCGGATTAGTTACTAGAATTCATACAAGTATTTTGCCTTTAAAAACTCACCTTTTTTTTTTTTTTTTTTTTTTTCACCCGGGAAAATCCTTTATGGATACTACCCGCCCCGGGGGGAGCAGAGTGGTTATGTGGGAGTCCTCGCCTGAAGGGCCTTACTACCCCCACGGGGGGGTAGTAAGTGAGGTTACCCACTAAAAACCCGGGATGAGCAGTCTGCCGCCTAGTAGGGCGAAATGGGGTAGCGTTAGCAGTCACCATCTCGCCCCAGCGGCCGGCCCGTCACCGATGACGGGCCCCGGCCAATGGAGGGATGACCCGGCTCATTGGGGCCATCCCGCAGACGTGTGGGATCGTGCAAGCCAGTGGAGAATCCCCCGACTCTCCACCGGTGATCCGCACAACACTAGGAAAGAAGGAAGGCGAGAAGGCGCCCGAACCGCCTTCTCCTCCCCCCAGTTCGTCTACGCCGGAGCGGGTCCGCGAGGATGTCGTCCTCCCTCGCCCGCTCCGCGGCCTCCTTCTGCGCCATCACCGCTTCGCAGAAAGAGACCACCGCCTGCCACGATCTGTCGCTGCCGAGCATAGCGTTAACCACGCTCGGCAGCGACAGATCTGCGCCAATGACCGCTGTGAGGGTGTGCCGCATGGGACTCCACGCGGCGCACTCCTCCAGCGTGTGGAGCGCCGTGTCTTCTGGCGCTTCACACTCGTGACAGGCGGGGGTCGCCTCCCGTCTCGCGATGTGATGCAGGTACCTTCCGAAACATCCGTGTCCGGAAAGCACCTGCACCAATCGGAAGGTCAGAGACCCGAATCGCCGCCCTACCCACCTCCGGAGGACCGGGCGAATGGCATCCACCGTCCTCTGTCCAGGGACCGGTGGAGCCAGGTCCTCCGTCCACCGCCTCAACAGGGCGGCCCGCGCGCGCCGTCGCATGCGCGTGACCTCCTCCCACGCTGGAGGCTCCCCGCGGGATCTCCTCGCCGCCACGAAGTGGTACACTTCGGCGAGGATCTCCGCTTGGAGCTCCCAGGGGGGATCACCGGCCAGCACGCATCCCGCCGTCCAGGACACCGTCCGGTAACCGCGTATCGCCCTCGTCGCGATGACCCGCTGCGGACGTCGCAGCAGGGTCTTATTGGCGCGACCGAGGGCGTCCACCCAGACAGGTGCCCCGTACAAGACCATACTCCGGATCACTCCGGAGTACAGGCGACGACAAATAGCGTTCGGGCCGCCCACGTTGGGCAGCAGCCTCCCAAGGGCGGCAGCGACGCCTACGACTTTTGGGGCCAGTTGAGTGAAGTGGGCCCCAAAAGTCCACCGCCCGTCCAGGATGAGACCCAGGTACCTCATCTGGGTCCCAACCCGGACCAGGACCCCGTCCAGGTCTATCCGCGTTCCTGGAGGGGGTCCCCCCCGAGGCCCATGGAACATTAGGGCCTCGGTCTTGGAGAGGGCGACCTCCAGCCCCAGGGCACGTATGCGGCCGACCACGAGTGTCGTGGCCACCGTGGCCCGCCGCACCGTCTCCCCGAGGTCCCTCCCCTTGACTACGACTAGGGTGTCATCCGCGTAGCACGCAACCCGCATACTTGCGGGAAACGTGCCGCGGAGCACCCAGTCGTAGCCAATGTTCCACAGGAGCGGCCCCAACACCGACCCCTGCGGAACCCCGCAGGACACGCGACGTCGCCTCAGACCGTCGCGTCCCTCCACCAGGACCTCGCGGTCCTGGAGGTAGTCAGCCAACAGCCTACGCAGATACAGGGGCACTCCGTGATAGCGGAGCGCCTCCCGTATTGTTCCGTGCGGTAGGCTGTTGAAGGCGTTGGCAATGTCCAGCGAGACAGCCAACGCCCTTTCCCCCCCGCTGACCTGCTGACCGCGTCCTGCGTCCACCCCTTGATCCAGTGCAGGGCGTCTATCGTCGACCGCCCTGCTCTGAATCAGAACTGGGCCTCTGAGAGCTCAGGCCCAGTTCCCCCCAGATGCCGGATGACACGGGCAGCTACGATTCTCTCCAGCAGCTTCGCCGTGTCATCCAGCAGCACGATTGGCCTGTATGCGGCGGGCGAGTCGGCATCTCGCCCTTCCTTCCGCAACAGGCACAATCGCCCGTCCTTCCAGAGCTTCGGGAACTGACCCAACGTGAGGCACGCGTCGAACAGTTCCCGAAGCTGACCGCCCATCTCCCTAAGGGCGATCCTGAGGACCCGCCCGGGAATCCCGTCTGGTCCCGGGGCAGTCTTCTTGCCACTCAGGCGAGAGACTGCTACCTCCATCTCCACCTCTGAAATAGGCGGTATGGAGGCCGGGTCCTCCTCCTCCTGGAAGGACGGTGTGGCCATCGGTGGAGGGGTGTAGTGGGGGTCGCTGTCGGGGAATAGCCCCCCCAGCACCCTCTCCAGAAGCTCTGGCTCCAGGGACTCGGCGACAGGGGGCGCTCTGCCTCGGAACTTATTCCGGGCAGACTTATACGGGCGCCCCCATGGGTCCCTGTCGAGGCCCTCCAGCTCCTCATGCCAGCCGAGGGCCTTAGCCCGGCCGATGGCCAGCTTCAGCTCCTGTTTGGCTATCTTCACATCGCCATACAGGAGCTGCTCGGCCGCCAGCTGCTCCGCCGGCAGCTGGTCGTCCGTCCGGCCGTGACGCCGCCTCCTGCAGTGGTAGTAGAGGCGGCGCGTCTCCGAGCATCGCGCTCGGAGATCCTCTATCTCCGAGCACCACCAGTAAACTTGGCGGCGCTCGGGGTGGCGTCGGGACCTCGGCATGGCGGCGTCGCAGACGGCCGTCACCGCCTCCCGGAAGTGGCCCGCCGCGATGGTCACCTCCGGGTGCACCGGGCCGGCCAGCCACGACTGGACGATAGCCGCCTCTTCAGCCAACTCGGCATCGAGGCGACCAATCGCCCAGCGCGCGAAGGACTCCCTCTCCACGCGCCGAGTCCCTCCTTGGTGGGAGGTGGCGATCTCGAACCGGATGTAGTTGTGGTCCGAGAGAGTCGCCACCTCCGCCTCCACTCTCCAGGCCTGGACACGTGCTGCGACCACCGGGGTGGCGAACGAAAGGTCCACCACGGACCCCCCGTTGTGTCGCACGCACGTGTGGACCGACCCTCTGTTGAGGAGGGTCAGCCCTGTGGCAACCGCCCACTCCCTGACAGTCTCCCCGCGAGTGTCAGTGGAGGGGTTGCCCCAGGCCTGGGCCTTGGCGTTAAGGTCCCCCATGAGGAGGACCTCACGTGGTGCCTGCCTTCTCACCGCCGCGGCCAGGAGGTCTAAATAAGCCTCCAGCTCCGCGACGGTTCTATTGGGGGAGAAGTATATGCCCACTACCGCATACCTCTCCCACTTGGCCACCACGTACCCCAAGCCCCTCTCTAATAACGAGAGGGGGGAGCCGCCACCGGCACGTCCTATAATGGCCACGGAGCCGTCCAGATCCCCAGCCCAGTAGGGATGGGACTGGGGAATGTAGTACGGCTCCGCGGCGACCGCCAAATCGATCCGCCACTGCGCCAGGGACTGCATTAGCAAATCCTGAGCCCTGACGCAGTGGTTCAAATTCGTCTGTAGGAGGTTGTGCTGCCCGACTTGATCCATTAATCGGACGTCACAACCTCCATGCTCGCCGCACGGCGAACAACCTCAGGGGTGGCTCTGGCAGCCGGTCGGGGGATGGCCTGGGTCCTGGCGGCTTGTCCCTTCGTCTTTGGGGGGACACAGTTTTGTCCCCCCATCCTGTGCTCCGCTGGTCGCCCCGATTCTGCGCATATAGCGCAGTGTGGGGCCCTTCTCTGGCAGCTAGCTGCCTTGTGGCCTGCGCCTCCACAACGGAAGCACAGGTCCCCCCTGTCTGCCGACGAGGGACACTGGGGGCGCGTATGGCCGAGTCCCATGCACTTGAAGCAGCGCATGGGACGCGCCGCCAGTGCCACCACTCGCACCGAGCTCCACCCCACCAGAAGCCTGCCCTGTGCCAGCAACACTTTGGCTGCTGGAATTGGGCAGGTAATAAGAGAGGAGCCGGTCCCGCCGTAGCTTTGAATCTCTCCAGCTTTGACGTGCAGTACGTCACAGCGGCCCACCTTGGCGACCGCTGCCGCCACTTTCTCCTTTGTGGCGGCGTCGTCCAGGCCCGTCACGTGCAATTGCACGGACTTAACGGGCCTGGCGACGTTGGCCACCTCGGACAGGACATCGCGGAGCTTCTCGGCGAGTCTGTCCGCTTTGTCGCTGCTTTCGGAGCCAGGAATTTCGAGCATCCTGGCTCCCGTGGCCGTCTGGCGGAAGTGGATCCGGTCGATTCCCAATCCTTGGAGATCAACCTTCTCCTGCGCCGCCTCAACAATGGCTTTGTAGGTAACCCCCTTTTCCGCGGCTTCGGGCTGCAGCGTCAGCACAACAGCCGCGGATTTGGGGGTTTTCATTGCTTTCGCCTTCTTGGGCCCGGCGGCAGCGGAAGCCTTCGCCTTCTTCGTTTTGGGCTTCACGGCGGAGGGGGGGGCACGAGCTGCTGGGACAGGAGCGGGAGCGGGCGTGGCTGAGGAGGACGATTTGCCCTTCCCTTTGCCTTTCCCCTTTTTAACTACTGCAACCCAGGTTTCCGCCAGGGCCACAACAGTTGGCGTAGTTTTTGGGGCGATGGGAGCCGCAGTCGGGGGCGTGGCAGCAGCCTGCGAGGCCTGGCCAACCCGCTTACGAGGGGTTGGTTTCGGGGGTGGGGGCGCAGCCGCTACTGCAGCCTTCTTCGCGTCCGCTCTGAGAGGCGGGCGAATTATTTAAAAACTCGCCTAGCTTAGCCTAGTCGATTATTTTCAAGGCTAAACATCATTCACAAAATACCAGATTATCATAATACCAGTTGCTCAAAATACCCAGACCAGCAAAAAAAAACAGATGTTTGTGAAATAACTTAACGTTTTTTTTTAAACGCTTATTTACTTTATTATCTGAGGAGTAAATCATATTGGTAACAAAAGCAGTGTATGTTATTTTCTAAAGGTATTTTTTTTTCACATGTTGCATATCTTTTGGTGAGTGAAGATGTGGTCGAAAGGCATAACCTAAAATGGGAACTGGCTTTCTTGGAAGGTAGACGCACCGGTAGTTGGCGGCAGATTTTCGTCTTCATTGATAACTAGCCAGGCTATTCACAGAATGCTTGGCTACTACCGTGCTATAACGACTGCCATCCTTAGACAATGTAAGTATCAACCGGCACCGACGACTTTACTTTAAAGTTTAACTCCTATTAAGAGGGTTATCATTTGAATTCAGAAATAATAATGTTATTGTTATTTACACTTGAGGAAAGCGGACGCGGGGACAGGACCAAACAAACCACAGGCTATATAGGTGCGCACTGGTTTACTATTTTACAATAACATGGCGCAGGCGCAGTCGCGGAACTTCATATATGTTTATATATATTTACACCTAGCTCCTAACTGTATACAGGTCTACATGTTTAATGGGTATGAACGCTATATTTGAAACGAAACGCCAAAAAATATATTTTAGCAACAAATCTGTGTTGAAGGTTTTTTCATAATGATAAAAAATAATTGCAGGTATTGTCATATTATTTTTTGGTATCCTCCTAGGTGAAAAAAAATTTTCACATTTAAAATTCGCTATAATATGTAAAATTTCAAAATCGACTAATTGCACCCATGTGAAAAATTTTGGCGTTCCCAGATCCGTAGTCGGATGGTCACGGGTATGAATACCGTATTACCATAATTTCATTTAGAATTTGTTAAATTTAATGATACTTATGAAATCACACACTAAACACAATAACTTGCCTATATACATATATGTATATTATTTTTTTTGCGGTCCATTAAATCATCCATTTACAAAATGATGTTGGCGAACCGTTCTATGGCTTCAAATGGGCTTTTTCACAAAATCAACCGAGGGTTAAGGGTGCCGATGACAAAGCAAAATTCTTCGGTGAAGTATACTTCGCACTAGGTATATGGAGCTAATAATATAAGATTTGGTACTGTGCGACTCGGGCCTCACTGTTTTAAGGTTCCACACTGCAACCTTCCGTAAAAGAAATAAAGTTTAATTAATGTCTTTGCAATGACGCATGCTCCATCCCCATACGCCATCGTGTAGGATTAAGAATTAGAGTACAAAATAGAGTCAAGAGTCATAATATATATATATATCTGATATTTTTGTAAACACAAAGTAAAAGTTGCGTTGACACTTTTGCGCCGGCGAAGTAATTGCGAAATAAACATACAAAAAACATACAGTCCACATTGAGCCACCACCATATTTAAACTCAGTCAAAAATAACGGTAGATACTCGCTCGTTTCCAATTAGTCCTCAAACTATCCAAATCATACATAATGATAAAAGTTACGACAGAATGATTGACAGTAAAAGGCTACATTTATCGTTTACCCTGACACTCGGTAGTTTATAGTAGGCTAGTTCCCTACTATTTAACGGCATGACCTGTGTCAAACGGCTTAAACTACTGTCAAAACATCGCCGTTCGGGGTAAGCTTGCCTTTGTCAGTGACGAATTAGCGAGCTGTTAGCCGGGGCAGTGGTAATCACCGGTACTATTGTGACGCCTAAACGCAAAAATGTAAAAACCTATCAATGTTGTACAAATTGTGTGGATACATATTATACTATCTCCTCTGTGAAGTTTTACTGTTCGTTTTTATAAAGAAATTTTGTCTTGCATGCTTATTTAAAAAAAAAACCGGCGAAGTGCGAGCAAGAACAGCTGTGTCTTTTGATTGCGTTGGATAAGAAGTATGATTTTTCACAGCTCCAAGAGACTATTCAACTCTATTCATATATATTAGTAGACTTGTGTATTTTATATGAATTTCAGCTTGATACCTCCACACGTCCCTGAGAAAAAAGGTCTTGTCAGACAGACAGACGGTCAACAAAGTGATCTCATAAGGGTTCCGTTTTTTCCTTTTAAGGTACGGACCCCAAAAAAAGGATAGAAAAATTAAACAAGATCTTATGACTGGATTTTCTATATGTGTGATGTGCAACTTTTCCCAAGATCACTTCAGAAAACAGAATGCTTTTAGGATTATTCAAGTGCCACGTCATTCTGCCCGTCAGTCACTGCCTATTTTCTCAGAACCATTTTGATGGAATAAAAAAATATGAAAACGCATAACATGACTGATATTGAAGGAATTAATACCGGAAAATTTAAAATTCATCAAACCTTATCTCGGAAAGAACTAAGTCTACAATTTTGAAAAAAAAAAGTAAACTGATCAATTAAGCGGATTTCAGTGAGGTAATTCGATGATTTATATGATTAAGGAATATACTTATCACAAATACTTCTCCACTCGAACCCGCCTTGCAATTGATGCATTTTACAAATTAGTTCTTTTTAAAAATAATCGCTTTGATTGATAACTTTAAATAAGATATGTAGTCATAAGGTAAGGGTTATCTTGTTGAAAATGGGAAATTGATAGGTATATCTGTGCCAGTTTACTTGACTTCTTGGTGCTTAATGGAATGGTACAAAACTTCTTTGGATGAAGCTCTAGTAGGTACACTCATCGAAAAACACCTTGAAGAGTACCTACCACCCTGAAATGCTCGAGCTCCATCTAAAAATGTATTCTTCATAGTTTTTTTTTATTTTGTCATATTTTGTTCATGTAAAAATCGTATAAGAATATTCATTCATATATGAATTTATATAATAAAGGCATACCGATGAAATAAAAAAAATTGGAAATTATTAATTTTATCCAAATTTTTTTCATATTTATCTTATATATTTGAACCCCTATACCTTTTTGTTTTAAGTCATGCAACTAAGTAGTAAATTGTAATACAAAAAAATTTGAATTATAGATTTTTCTGTCAGTTTTTTCTTAAAAAGCCCTTCATTTCTAACGGTATTTCACCCAAGTTTGCCGAAAATTGTTAATATTTTAAGCCTATTTTACGGTCTGTAACGTTAAGATTAAAATAACGAAGTAAATGTAAGCTTATCTCAAAACAAATTTCTATATAATAATGCCCATAAAAACGTTGTAAACGTCGTCGTAGGGTTCGTATAAACTGAAACAAATGATTGTGTATGTCGCAGACATAAACTATGTGTCACGATACGACAATCAGAGAACATTATTTATGTAGAGCTTATCGACAATAAGACGTGTAGAATTTGATAGTTTTTCAGATGTCTAGACGCGATTTACCCATAGGTACACACGTATATAATTAAAATTGGATTGTTTCACTTAATGAAATATTACATTGTAAAGATTTCAATTATAAGTTCTTTTTTTACTGTGCACAGTGAGCCTTTGACGACTATGCCACCTGATGTTGAGTCATGATATCATCGACGGTGGTAATCTGGCTAACATAGAATGTGAAATGGCTCTCAAAGACAGCTGCCGGAACGCACCGGTGCTTGGCAAAAGATATCCTACTTGATGGTGGTAGCTGGCCAAGCGGGCAATCATCTGATGTCCTACCACACCGCAAAGTTTTAGAGCTTTCAGGCCTCCACAGGCCTCTGACATGGACTAACGAATGCCATCCTAAGACAACAACCTGAACCGAGGACAAAGGCAATCGAAAGCACGTAAGTGCTAAAAACAATATGTAAATGCTAATGGTTAGTGAATTTAGAAATGGACAACCGTGAAATGACCGCAACGAACACTCCTTGCTTGCAAGCTTTTTAACTACAAACCTAGAATTTTCTAACTCATAATTATTCCATAAGATTGTTATGTGAATCTATTAAAAGAAAAATGTAAATCTATCATAAAAACAGCTAAATATAAATATACACTCGAGAGCAATGAATCCGGGTCACTTAAAGAATCCTAAAAATCTCGGAAACTAAAAATGCTAGGTTAATGCAATAAATTATATTTAATAGACAATGTAATACTTCTTAAATGAAGGTATTAAAACTTCTTAGTTATTGTAAAGTTATATCATAAAAAAAACAAATTTGAAAAAGGGCCACTTTCGAAGATGGAACTACGAAATTACAGCATTTGGTTTTGCTTTTGTTTGTAATCTGTCATTTATGTGGGTACATAAACCATGTTGATAGTGCTCTATATTCATTATTCAAGCTGAAATTATGTCGCTTACGCCTGAAGAATGCACCAGAATACTTACAATGCTGGACCGGCCGGAGTCAGCGCGATACAGCCAGGACTGTCGGTGTGTCGCTGTCAACAGTACAAAGAGTTCTCCGACGTTACGAAGAAACTGGTTCTAACCTACGCAGACCAGGAACGGGCAGAACCAGGTGTACCACAGCACGAGAAGACCGATACTTGGTGAACACCATGCTTCGAAATCGCTTTCTCACAGGAACTGAACTCACCAATCAGTTTCAACGCCTCGGAGGAAGTAACCCAAGTGCATGGACAGTAAGACGTCGGCTTGCTGAATCTAACTTAAAACCCCTTAGACCTGCAAACGGCCCTAAACTGGAGCGTGGGCATCGTATTTCGAGACTAAGATATGCCCAGAGCCACGTAAATTGGAGTATTGAAGATTGGTCAAAAGTTATGTTCTCCGACGAATCAAAATTTATGCTCTACAAGCACGATGGAAGACACAGAGTGTATCGAAGACCAGGGGAAAGATTCAAGCAAGCATGCATCGAAGAAAAAGTAGCCTACGGTGGTGGGTCTGTACTTGTGTGGGCCGGAATTTCTTCTGAAAGTCGCACAGAGCTGGTGATCATAGAAAACGGCTCTTTAACTAGCGTAAGATATGTGGAAGAAATCCTCAATGATCACGTTGGTCCATTTATGGTCAATTTAGGTGAGGATGCTATATTTATGCATGACAATGCCCGACCTCATACAGGTAGGATTGTGAATGACTACCTTCAAGAGATGAACATTACTCGTATGGAGTGGCCAGCGCGCAGCCCGGATATCAACCCGATCGAGCATGCTTGGGACGAGCTAGGCAGATGCGTAAAACAACGAAACCCTCCCCCAATCACGCTTCGTGAGCTCAAAATTGCTCTCACAGAGGAATGGGAGAATATTCCCCAAAATCGTATAAGGAACTTGGTGTACAGCATGCCAAACCGCGTAAACGCAGTAATGGAAGCACGAGGAGGCAATACGAAGTATTAAAATTCAAGAAAATCGTAATAAAGTTCAAAAATTTCATGTTTCCTATTTTTGTTTTAAGGAGAGATCAGCAGTTTTTTTCTTTATGTAATTTTGTGTTAATAAAATGTATGGTGACTCATATTTTTTTTACTTTCATTTAAGGAGTATTACATTGTCTATTAAATACAATTTATTGCATTAACCTATCATTTTTAGTTTCCGAGATTTTTAACATTCTTTAAGTGACCCGGATTCATTGCTCTCGAGTGTAGTTGCTGAATTCTATTCATAAGTAAGATATTTTTTTTGCTATTTACTAACCGACCCATTTGGTACATAAAAATTTGGACGTGTTACTGAACTAGTCTTATGTTCAGGTGTTAGATATGTCGGAAAAAATCGTTTGTGAAGAACATTTTGTATAGGATTACCGTATCAATGAGTTTTTGCGTAAAGGACACGAAATTAACCAGACTCTTAAAAATACTCGCTAGTTCATTTAGTATTTAAATAAATATTATTCCTAATTTTGATTTAGTTTGTTCCATTATTTTAATATTGTAGATATTATGTATGTTATATATTTACAAAAAAAAAACAATTCTAAACACGAGGTTGAATTTTTATGGGCCATGCTGACCTTATCGAGCAAGGAAAAAACATTCAAATTACATATACATAGGAAAAAATCAATGCGTTAAATTGAAAGCCGCGGCTTCTTGGAATTCCTTTGAAAAGCAATCTAGAGAGAGTGCCTTGTGTGAGAAACTTGCTTTCTTTATTGTTTTTTATTTTGTTCTGAGTAAAACCGTAGTAACCGGTGGTAGGACGTAGGTACAAGTGGTGTGATGTAGACCTGATTCAATTGTCAAACAACAAATAATAAAAACCGCCTAAATGTAAGTTGGGAACGCGATAAGGATCCTGAATTAAAGAAAACACATGTTTTGATATTTTTTGTAAATAAGCCTCAGTAAAATAGTCTTCTGCTATTTAGGTACATGTAACCAACGTCAAAAAAACAGAAAATTCGAGCGCCCAGCATCCATAGCATAATTGGAAACGTACTAGGACTGTATTTCTGTTTCTGCGGTTGCGGGTTCAAGTACCGCTAGAAGCTATCTTTTACCATCCGAAATAATTTCTATGTTTTCACTTAGCATGTGTTAATGATCTCTAAAATAATACTAGTCAAACGAATTACCTACCACACCTACTAAAAAGGTACTTAATCTTCTTGGTGCGCAAGACCGCTTAGAACTTGCGGCTGATTTTAATGTAGGTACATCAGAGAATGTGAATTTAGGCTGTATGCAAAGTCTTCTAAGCAGCACACAATTTTTGTGGTTGTAAGTAATAAGCACGTCTTTTACCCAATGTTCACACGTTACAGTTGAAGCACCTGCGGTAACCAAGTACGAGGTATGCGTGAATACGAACAGTTTGCGCTACCACCAGCGAACTTTACTTTCTTAATTGGGTTCCCAAGTTATAAAATCTGGGCAACTTCAATAAACCCGCCGCACGCTTCGAAACTAGGATAAATTGGGGGAAACTCCGAAGACAAACCTATTTATCTGATGCATATCAAATTTTACCCGTTTAGGCCCTTTGTTTAATGAGCGAGTTAAAAATTTAAGCAAGTATGACGTGGAAACGAGAGTTAGAGCTTTCAAATGTTGCAGCAATATTTTCTAAGATTTCCTTGTATTAGGGTACCTACGAAATAACTTCAGTAAATTACTAAGTTTACCTGTTCTTCCTTACCACTTTTGAAGAGCTCTTTTGAATCATAATAGGTACCCGATTAAAGATTCTACTGAATGTGTGTTACCATGACGAATATTCTATCAAAAATCAAAAAGAAAATAACCGATTTTTTGCTCTGACTTCTTTTATCTCTTACTCTTATCCACGAACTGTTTGAAAAGCTATGTTTTTTTTGGTGAAAACATACAACAAATATTTTGTGTGTTAAATGCGGAGGCCTCGGAGTGCAATGTCCGATTTGTAATTGGCGGGTTTGTTTCTATACATTTATTCAAACATTAAGTTGTATAATCAGATCGGTAATTCTAAAATATAACTTTTAACTTCCTATTTTATCACATTGTTACATTATGATAGAGCACCGAAAGAACCAATAGTAAAAACCCTGTCCGCCAACTCATTGTCCAAGATGAGAAAACGATGAGAAAGCTTCAGAAAACGGAGCTTGTCCTTTGGCTTAATTTTCATGTGTCTGTTAGTTCACTGGCTAGCACTATGGGAATGCAGTGACGTTTCTATTGCTGATTCGCGGCTGAATAATGGACCGATTAGTGATATTCGTATAGTATCAAGAACAGCTCTTCTATCACTCTTACTCCGTACTCTCTATCTCATCTTACCCACATCCCAGGTATGTGTTTCGTCAACACCTATCTTATTTTCTCATTCTATTTCTTACGCTAAACCACTGGTTTCTTTGGCGAACTAATTCAACTACACTTCATTATTTGCTACTGGAATTGGTAGTACCTACCGTTGCCCGCAAAAAACTTTTCCCTAATATCAAGTAAGTATATTCATTGATTCCAATAATCAAAATATGAAATAAAAACAAGGCAAGGGACTAATAAAGGGTTACGGTAGTACCAGTAACGTGCGACCTCAGCGGGCTACTAGGTATCGCAGGAGTCTCCATCGCCCCATTTTGCGAGTCTCATATATTATTAAAGCTCTCTATGTCTCTTGGCTCTCGTTTACTTGCTGATATCAACCAAAGGATCGGTCAAATATTACAGGTACAGGGTACAAATAAACTCTTTGTTTTTCTTAGGTCAAAGAATATTCCAGTCTGAATGATGTTTCTAATGCAAATAAATATAGATACTTAGAGGTAATAAAAACTATCACTAGCTTAAACATTAGTTACAGTATCGTGGATATGATAATATGATTGTTATAATATTTTTAATACAATAATATTAGTAGTTCTTCTAATAGTTCTTCTTCTTGCCAGCATGCTGGGCACGCTGCCAACTGGGAGTGGGCTGGAGCATTTGGACTGCCTATGAGTCTGCTATGACTTGTAGGTTGTCTAAGTGCCTTTATTGTAGTAGCTGTAGTGTTGTATAAAGTTCATAGTGTTTTGTTTAATAAAGGCATACCGCCGATATAAAAAGTAGTTCTTCTTCATCTACATTTAGATTTAAATGGTCACATATAAATATTAAATTATAAAATATATCATCGTCACAAAAATCCCCAGCGCAATGCACGTTACCCAAACGTGCCCATTATGTCTCCAGCGTTACCGCGCCGGATTAGTAGTTTATAAGAAGAACAGCTTTTACGTTGTGAATTTGAAGTCATATTTCAAACTTTAATAATTATCTGTCTATATATATAAACATCAACTGCGGTTGTTTGTCTCGCTAAAACTCGAGAACGGCTGAGCCGATATATAATTAGTATCTTGAATATAAAAATAATATAGTTTTCTGGTAGGCAAACATACTTTATAGGAAAAGCGGCTTAAATGTACATAATTAGGAATGAAGGAAATCAAATAAATACATTTCCGGAATTTGAAACGCATGTTACCTGGATACTTTGGAAGAAAAAGAACGACCCCTATTCAACGTATCAGCCAAGAGTATTTTCAAAAATGAAAATTTGTTTACACCACATTGTTATATTGCTACCCAGTTTTTTGTTTATATGGCCGTTAGAAGTATTTAAATACTGATTTTAATTTTACATTGCTTCAATATCAATCTCGCCGGTCCATCCGTGACAAAATAAATGTAAAGATTAAAGAGATTAATTTAGTTTTATAAATTTAATGTAAAAAGTGCATGTGTAAATCATATAGTTAAATAATATTAGCATAACACTAACATAACTTAAAATATATAAAAAAAAAACATAAGTATACAGACCTTAATATATACAAAGAAAAATAAAATGGACTCACTTAGTTTTTAAAATACAACACCTTGGCCACTTACTTACATCTAAGTGATAAGAGTCAAATAAATTATGAATGGAGTATGACGTTTGTAAAATTGTAATATGTTACTAAATAAAACTTTATCGAAAAAGAGTACGGACCTAGAGTGTGTAGTGCGTAGTTTAATTATAAAAATAAATATCAGTCTCGCGTAATTCTTATGATATTTTTCTTTCTATTCCTGCTCAACATCATATTATCTTTAAAGATTATTTTAGCTGATTTAACTTACCGTTTGTTAACGTCGAGAAGGCGTCTTAATCAATTATTAACATATTATCTAACATTTTTCAGACGGATTGCTATGCTACCAATCAGTAAAAAAACTTAACATGTTCAACATAGTCTCCAGTTGCACGGTGCGCAGTTTATCTTCTGATAAATGATTCTTTACATCATCTGAAATGAATTTAATTTCAGAAAAGATTTTCAGATGTTTTTTTGTTTGATTTTTTGGTCTCATTTTTAGTTTCTTGGGAGTTCTTTTTGATGTTCTGTAGCCCAAGGACAACACGGAGCTCTTTTAATGAGACTGTCTGTCTGTCCATGCAACGTGTCTCTTACTCATAAACGAAATTTAATGGTTTATAAACCTGAAATTTTGATAGTCCATGCTCAATCAGTAGAACGTTGAATACTGTTTCAGGGGGGCTGCAATACATGAGAAAGTGACCGATGATGCACCCTAGCATGTATGGTGTCATCCACTGGAGCTTATTGATTACAGGAAAAATATATTTTCGATACAAATTACAAAAGGATGGGTCGTCAAAATTTTATATTTTAGACCATTTGTTTACGGGGTCTGTTCCAAACGCTAGGTAGGAATCAGAAATTTCGTTGTATAAATTATTATACAGTACATATATCAGTTGTATTCATCACAATAATATTCTCTATTTAACCAACAAATACTTAAAACAACAATATATGATGTAGCTTAGAAGCTGTAATCTAAACCATTTTTTTTCCTTTAACGCCCTGTTTCAATAGGGATTCCTAAAGAGCTAGGCCGACTCGCACTAGATCAGTCTTATATGTCCAAGGTACGCGCTACGCTACTGGTGACAATTGTGTTGTCTGCATATTACATGCATCGCTTAACTAATTTTCTAATATAAAATGGACTCTTATGATATTTATGATGCGATGTGATAAAATTTCTTTATATTCTTGAATTGCAGTCAGGTCAGAGGCTACGCGGAAAATAATTGCTATGATAGCTCAGTGGCTTTGGGTATGGACTGCCGCGCAGCAGGTCTTTGGTTCGAATCCCGCCGCTGGCTTGGGCTTGGCATGTTTGCAAATGCCCGCCTGGCTAGCGACCACCCTCAAGTAGAAAATCTGTCGCCAAGCACCTTACGGTGTGTTCCGGTAGTTGTCCTTGAGAGCCCGTAAATCTAGGTTAGCCTGAACAACATCTTCGACCACATTATCTCTTACCATCAGGTAAGATAGTGGTCAAAGGCTAACCTATCAGGCACAAAAAAAAACGAATTTGTGTTTTTAGCTTCATGAATTGAATTTATCAACCTCAGACGCTTATGAAAGTATTTCTAGGATATTTAAGTCAAAGGATCAATTAATTAATTTAAAATAAACTATGCGTATTAAAATTTAAAGCTCGAAGCATGCAGTTCAGTTCTACCTGAGCATAGGCTAGAGCCAGCACACATCTCAGCGCTTTGATCTAGCTATAGTACCCAGTATACTTATCTCCGCACCGCCTCTTCTCTCCGCTTCGATCAGATGATAGAAGACATCTCCGCTTTGGTGCAGTTTGGACCGAGTCTTGAGAGATTGACAGCAAAATCAATTATGGATAGGTACATCATAATCAGATATCATTTCATTCACATTCACAAATTTTGGAGCACAATTTTTACTTCGGGAATGGAATGCGCTGGGACTCAAATATAATTTTCGAAGTTATTATAGAAGAAAAGTGTTCTGTATGAATACTTTTCTTAGCAGATTTACAGGATTCTCAAATATTCTTGGTAGTATTCACCTATTTACTTATTGCGAGGTCATAACATTTTTTTTTCGAAAACAGTTTAAAAAGGCTGATACAGATTTTGATTCAGATTACTTACTTTTACGCGACGGCAATAAAAACGAATGTGAAATAAAAAAAACAGGTGGCTACACATCCAGGACTATACCCAAGAGAGTCGTAAGGGCATGTCCCTTCCACAAGCAAACCTTTTTCTCGGAGAATGTTTGGAATAATGTTTATATATATATAATAGTAACGTGAATGTGTAAAGGCATTTATTGGAATATTAGATGCCTTTTATCTCTGTTTAGATAGTCCTTTTGCATATCCGACTCGGTTTTGGGGAAACAAAATTAGGGCAGTCTATTTATATTTCCAAGGCCCAATTTTACCAATCGAGGGTTTATTTAATACGCGGATAACTTTATACATACCATAAAGCATTGTCATCGTCAAAATATATATAAATAATTATATTGCAGTATATAAATCTTGGCCTGGTATTGACTTTTACGCAGTGACATCAGGCAGACAGCTGTTGCAACCAATAAAATCTAATCCAAGATCAAATATGTATACCGTTTAACTTATAAAGTATAGCTCTATTAAATAAAATCAAACATCACCACTTTGTTACAGCAGATAATACACACTAGTTCTATGTCCACAGCTGCTGTCATCAGTAATAATATTATAAACTAGTTTTCCGGGCCCGGCTCCGCACGCGCGTATGTCGGTTATCGCGCGAAACATTAACCTCTTTTTGCGCAGTTGGATAAAAACTATCCTATGTTTTTTCCTGGGTCTCAACCTATTTCCATACCAAATTTCATTCAAATCGGTCCAGCAGTTTTGGCGTGAAAGCGTAACAGACAGACAGACAGAGTTACTTTCGCATTTATAATACTAGTCTGTCTGTTACGCTTTCACGCCAAAACTACTGGACCGATTTGAATGAAATTTGGTATGGAAATAGTTTGAGACCTGGGAAAAAACATAGGATAGTTTTTATCCAACTGCGCAAAAGGAGGTTAATGGTTTTGCGCGATAACCGATATACGCGCGGGCGGAGCCGCGCCCGGTAAGCTAGTATATTATAAAAGTCAAACCAAGGAGTTTTCGAGTAATCCAAAAAAAAAGATGTCTATCATTTTTTAATGGTTATAGTAAAAAAGTTTCTGTGTATACAGTATGAAAAGTATAATTGCCTGCGCAACAACTGTCTGCATGTGGTTATATTTCGTAAAAGTCAATATCAAGACAAATTTAAATTACTACAACATAATTGTCCGTCTATGGTGATTATATCTAGTGATTAAAATTATGTATCGTTAGATTGGTAAAATTCACTCTTAGCAGAATATTTAATAAAAATAGTTCTTCATACGTCCTGGGGATTGTTTCAAGGTTTATGAATAATTTTCATGGAACTTAATAAAATAAAAAATAACCGAATAAAAAAAGCTATATAACATATACACAAATTAAAATTTCTATTCAATTTTTTTTTTTTTTACATTGTTATAAACGGGATCATTTACTACAAAACCTATGCTGTCACGTACCGTACGTTCGTCCGTCAGAACTTTAATAGATGCCTAGCTGGTTCAAATATAATTGTTATTATGGCTGATTGCCTTTAATAATATTAAAATATCTAAAAAAAAAATTGAGGGATGTTAAAAAAAAAATTGCAAGGTTCTATGTTTTTGTTCCATCGTGGTACGTAATATACACTTAAAGCGTAAAACTTTGCGTAAAATAATATTTTTGCCACCTACAACAAATATATCTGTGATGATAAACTACCGGAAACCTCGATGTGTATGAGATTTACCCGCAATTGGTCGGTTTTATCACTATTGAGTGGCGAAACGAATAAATTGCGCACATAGAATAGCAACTCTCATACGCGTTCATTATAAAGGTTAGAATATTTATAATAATTAGTTCAAAATACATGATTTCATGGTTTCAATGGCAACTGACGTGCGTATCAGGACATTGCCATTAAATTAAGCGCTAGTGTCCATAATTTCAACACCTTATAATGTATATCCCGTCACATAGAAAAAAATCTAACAATTGAATCTACAAAAAAATGGACTTATCAAACCTGCTCACAAAATTTCGTGAGAATCGGTTTCGAAATGCGACCTGTAGAGAAGAACAACCGGACATGCGAAAGCATATTTGTCTAAGATGAAGCAGAGACGCTTCGCTCGCACTAAGTTCTCACTCGGTCAACTAAAATAAGGATTTCACCGCCAAAAGCGTAGAAAGAAAAGTCTGCTTTCATGTAGGCATTATGTAGGTACTAACATATATAGATATTGAATGATTGCTTGCAATTCAGGTGTATTAAAATACGAACCAGGCCTTTAAATAAAAATACACTCAGAACTGTATTATTGCACCAAGACTCAAAACCGGTACATTCGTATCACCCATTGTCCTCGTTCCGGACTGTCCTATCTATCGTTTTTTCTCACATCTTCAGAGAAGTGAGTGTGCGCTCCTCGACCTATATTTTGAGACGTCCCTGCATGATTGTATCTGTTTTTGATGCAAATTTCACTTGTGCATTCTGTACATGCTTTATCTGTGGCTTTGTCAACAAAATGGGCGGACCAAATAGTGGAATATAAGTTCAAATAAATAATTTTTCAGGGGTTTTTCATATAGCTTAAAATAAAATTAGATTTTTCATCCTAGCAGCACAAGTGTCTAGATCTCATTCATTATATAGAGTACACTTGCTGACCAGACAAACGTTGTTTTGCCATATAGGAAAATAAAAATGAAAAATAAAAAATCTCCTACACCTATTTAAAAAATAATTGACGTCCTATTCTCAGACCTACTGAATATACACAAAAAAAATCACAGGAATCGATCAAGCCACTTCGGAGAAGTTTTCATACAAACACTGTGACACGAGAATTTTATATATTAAAAAAAATATAACAATTAATAGTAATAGTCATTTTAGAAGCGCTCGTAGCGTAGTTTGGTTAACCGAATAGATAAGTTGAGCAAGGTCCGCTGTGGTCATGACTTAGTTGGGTGATCGCTAGTGACACTTCTATTGAAAATAGTAAACAAATATTATATTGAAACGTAGATTGAAACTGCTCTAGAATATTCTGGCCTGGGTGTATTATTATAATGACAAAAAATACACCTAGAGCAGAACCAAAACAAAACAGAGCAGCAATGCATATTATTAAATTTTCCAATTGCATTCATCTCAGTAGACATGAGAAGATTACGCGAATAATTAGCCATTCGTCGTAGTAAAGTTTTTAAGTTGATATTCTGAAGTAGTGATGGCTCATTGGCATTGGCTATGAACTGCCGTCCAGCAGGTCCATGGTTCAAATCCCACCGCAGGCTTGAGCTTCACCGCATGGTGGAAGGGCATTTTGCGAATGGCCCGCCTGGCTAGCCACTCCCTGAAGTAAAATATCTGTCACCAAGCACCTAACGCTGTGTTTTGGCAGCAGTTCTTAAGAGCCAGTGAAATTACAGGCACATGAGACTTAACATCTATGTCTAAAGGCGCAAGTTAGTGCAATTCGTGACTTGTGACAAAAGGCCTCTGTCATAGGTAGAGGTTAGTCCGCTCAACATGGACCTCGAGCTTGTTTCGTCACAATAACATAAAAAAAGACTACAAGACTAATTATATTTACCTACTATCAAGTTCAATCACTCACGAGGGCCACAAATCGCTTTGAGCGAATTTACAGAGTCAAGAAAGAGGATCAAACACCCAAGAAGTCAAAGAGTTTTTATTTGATTTACAGCTGCGTTCAGTACTTCGTAGTTAAAAACGTATCAGTCAATGTCTGGCTGATACGTTTTTAGTTCCTCGATAGCAGTAAATACCCCGGAGGCAATATTATTATATCTGATCATCAATCGTCAGGTAACAAGGGCATTATTTATAATACTACTTGGTTTATCTGTGTCAAATAACCTACACTTTACCAATGGAAACTATCATTATGGTATAACAGTGGAACTAGAAATCAATGGTTGCGGTCTCGACGCGATAATCGTAATAATCATCTTCTTTCTTTTATCTCCTTCATGTGGAGTTGGTATATAATACCCTTCTCTAACCACACAAAGGAGGACCCGACCAGGTGGTACGACTCTTTAGCAAGAGCACAAAATAACGAATTGTGCAAGAGTCTGCCTTGGTGGGCACCACCACAGTGTCATAATATATACGGCCCCGAAGCAACAGTATGCTACCACACTTGCTTGCGGTACGCCAAAAAACTGCAAATAGTGTTAAAAGCATGACAGTCAGAACGATTGATCTTTAAGCCATACGAATCAATTTGACCAGTAGCAAGAAAAACGATTTCCCATAGAAACAAAACGTTATCTTTTTTCTATGGGAAATATATTTTCTGGAATCTATTGTGTGTGCTATTGAATGAAAGGGCTAAGCCGACTTTAAAATAAAACACAACATTAGATTTCTGTCATATGTCTAAAATAAAATGAAAATCATTTTCAAAATATACCAAGTTTGGGCTCCTCCAGGTATGATAGGGTTGAATCATTATTTGAAATATACCTAAAATGATATGTAATATCCTCATATTCAACCACAAAAAAGCAATTCGGGAAATATTTACTTTTAGAGTATTTTTATATTTTTTTAAATTACAAAATTTGATAAAATCGGAATTATATGGAACATGTATAAAAAGTTCTATTCTAACATTAGTAGGCAAACATCAGTTAGAGATATCTCTTATGTTTCTATATTTTCAACACCCTTGCTCATAAAGGGAGCTTTATTATATCGTTCTTAGCACCATAAACCGAACTATAACACCCTCGTGCATATTATACACTAGTGCGTAATAGAATCATCCCTACAAAGTTAAGTTAATACCTAACTGCACATGATATGCGAGTAAACCGAGGCATTTTCAATTTAACCTGGTAATTGATCCCTACAAAGTTAAGTTAGTACCTAACTGCAAATTATGCCGGCATATATCATCAGTAGTGGAAGTTGTGCCTGTTACACTTAGAATCGTTCCTGAGGAAATATATAGGAAATTTAGAGAAAATATGAAGAAATACATATTTAATAACAACAAATATTTTAAGAATACATGAAATTAATATTTTAGAAATACACTTAAGAAAATAAAAATGTATCTTGTGAAAATTCCGCCTAATTTTCCTGTCAATTCGACGCGGACGTGACGCCAAGAAGCCAACCTGGAAGAATTATCGATGCGTTTATATTTTTTAAGTTATTTATCTAAAATATTAATTATTCTTTGCTTACTTTTTTTTTTATTTTTGTTATTATTATATAAGTAAGGATCAATTGTTACTAGGGGGAATTCAATACGGATTAAAATAATTCATTCGTTTCTCTCCAATGTCCGCGTTAAACTTATTGCGAAGGTAATTCCGGTACTTGACCCGCTGAGACCCTGCTTAAAACAACTGGAGCATCTCCAAAATTTGAGCATTCATTATTTTCCTCGTTTCTCCAAGTGCGGTTACATTCAGAAGCAGGTCAAGCAGTTTTCAATATCCTTAAATACGCTCTGGCGATCTTTTCAGTACTTCACTTCATGAATGCATTCTTTATATAATTTTTGTAGATTCTGCGAACGTAAGAAAATGTACCTCATATTTATTTAATTCAAGTAAGTAGGAAACATATGGAGTTGGAGTATTTTGTGCAGTTTATCTTCATTTATTTAGATTGACTGTATTGCGCTGTGGACAAACCACTACAAGCAGCACCATAAACACAAAAAAACTGTTTCCAAAATTAATAAGTATGGAATTACTTGTGGCAGTCGCATCCCGATAATGTGAGGTAAGTGTATTGAATTAGCCTGAAACCGACTTCCAGAAGTTACTTAATACTTACTTCGTGTTGGAAGTCGCTTACTTTTTTTATCATAATATATTTTATTCTTGTACGTTTCCTGCTACATTTCCGGGCATAGAATACATATTAAATATTATGTGTCTATGGAGGCGAATTTCACTACTAGATTTTTTCGCTTCGTTGGTAGTGTGGAAAAAGTCGCTTTGCAATAATGAAGTCCTGGAATCAATCACAGCCTGATCAGTTTTGCATTTTTCTGACAAAGTAATTTTTAGGAGCAGCCTGGAGTCTAGAACTTTTCCAGTTAGATGAGAACATGTGAAACATTGGTATATAGATGATTTGTGAGAAATTTGTCCAAGTTGTAATTTATGTCTTAATGCGTGCAATACCCTTTTGGTCACTTACGCATTTCCTCCAATACCTACGCATTACGTCAAGAAAAAGAAATGCGTAAAATCTCTGCCACCCCTTCGGATCGTTTATTGTTGATAAAAATTTCTTTAAAAATTCCACAATATAAAACAAATTTTGCAATTTTTCCCTGCCTTTTAACCGACTTAAAAAAGGAGGAGGTTCTCAATTCCACAATTTTTTATAGATAGATAGATAGAAAATTCTTTATTTGCATACCTTAAAAATAACATGACAAAGAAACAACAAATAAACGTATACAAAGGGTGGTCTTATTGCTCAAAGCAATTTCTTCCAGACAATCGATCTGAGAAAAAGAAAAACTCGCAAAATTTGCCAGGTTGGCAGTTCACAAATTAATCACTACTTATATAATAATTATCCAACTAAGTATTTACACTTTTACACCTATTTAAATAAATACATATACATACATACTTACATTATATATTATCTAAATAAACGTTCATACAAACACTAAATAAATACATACATATACATATATACTAACATACCCTAACGCCTAAATACATACACAATAAAATATATATATAGACATACTACATAAATATAAAAATATTTTTTTATGATATGGAAGGAAAATATTAGCTAAGAGTGGACAAATAAAATTCTTTGACTCTATTTTTTAATACGTATATTGACTGCGACTTTCGAACGGAGACTGGCAGACTGTTCCAGAGTCGAACAGCCTGTACTCAGAATGAAGCATCTTAGAGCGATGTACGGCGGCACTTTTAGCAAAAGATTGTCATTGTCTTTCCTCAATGTCAAGGAATGAGCCGAATCAAGGAACGAAAAGCGTTCCTTAAGATAGCATGGGGAAAATGTATTAAGCAGTATATTGAAGAGAAGGGAAAGAATATGAGTATGCCGACGAAGGCGAATGGGAAGCCACTTGAGCATATGACGAAATTTGGAAACGTGGCCATATTTGCGTAAGCCAAATATTAAATTGAGAAATTTTGGAGACGCTCAAGTCTGTTTAGCTGATCCTCTCTAAGATCTAGGTAACATACATCGGCATAGTCTAAAATGGGAAGTAAAAGAGATTGAGCAAGGGCAACTTTGGTAGCAGTCGGAAGAAAATTAAGAAGCCGCTTTAGAGAGCCCGCAGAAGCAAACGTTGTGCGACTAACTGCTTCCAACTGAGTGCCCCATGACAAGGACTGGTCAATTATTAATCCAAGATTGTTTATATGTTTGCTGTAAAGAATGATTACGCTGTCAAAAATGATCGGAGGCAGTGTATCCCAGTCCAATTTAGCCAACATTTGGGAGTTGCCTACGACAATAACTTTTGTTTTTGTTGGATTAATCATTAAACCAAAATCATTGCTCCGCTCCTCTCATCTCTCTCTCCAATCTGCTATATGTCTTATTAGTAGTTTCTACAAAATTACTATTGGTAGTTTCTACACAATCTGATAATTTGTTAAGAGAGGCTTGTGAATAAATCTGTAAATCATCCGCATAAAGGTGGTAAGATGAAGTGATATTTTTAGATATAGAATTAATAAAAGCAACAAAAAGAAGAGGAGATAAAACCGCGTCCTGCGGTACGCCAGCTGTCGTGTTACACCATGAAGAATAGGAAATCTTCAAGGCGAACCCTTTGTCAGCGTCTAAATAGGTAACTGTGGAAAAAGTCAATAACGGTAGGAGATATGTTAATAGAACGTAGAAGACTTAAGAGGATATCGAAATCAACGGCATTAAACGCGTTACTGAAGTCAAGTAGGGTAAGTACGGTTAACTCACCCTTCTCCATACCAGCACGTATATCGTCAGTTATCTTTAGCAATGCAGTAACTGTACAGTGGAAACCGGACTGGAAGGCATTTAGAAGGTTATTTTTGTTGAGAAAACTACTGATCTGGTTCTGAACTAAGCGTTCCAAGACTTTAGATAAGAAAGGGAGAATAGATATCGGCCGATAGTCCGACAAATATTTAGGGTTCAAGGTTTTAGGCAATGGAATTATTTCAGCATCCTTCCATAATGTCGGAAAAGCTCCTTTCATTATAGAATAATTAAGGATATGAAATAGAACAGGAAGGATTTTTGTCTAAGTCATGAGGAACGGAGCCTAGTCGTGATTTACCAACTCCCAATGACCTTAAAAATTTCCAGACCTTAGCTGGATCTTCGTTATTTATAGATTTGTGGATGTGACGGCGTTGAGCATCCCTACACACCCTGTGATTTCGAGCAGAATGACATTTTGATTTATTCTCATCATGAGGACAACGCTCATGTTAAAATTTAGCAACATCTTTTTTGTGCATTAACAGCCTTATATCATCTGTCAACCAAGGCGTAGGAGAATGTTTCATCTTTACTGGTTTGACTGGAGCATGAATATCGTAAATCTGCGCTATTGAGCTGTTGAAGATATTAATTTTGTCGTCTATGGACTCAGCGTCTATCAATGAGGACCAGTCAACACGAGGTATGTCAAATTTATTTTTGTTACCTCATGTTACGTTTTTATGTTTGTTACCTCAGAACTTTAGACTTTGAACTTTGGATTTTGATGATTCTTTTTTTATTTGAGTACTGGTGCTTCCCGTGTGGTCTTATTTAAATTAATTCATCGAAATCGTTCAAGCCGTTTTTGAGTTACACTCCAATAACTGAAAAGTGTTTTCTTATCTTGATGATTAGTAATTGACAGTGAATGACAATCGGTCCCGTAAGTACTCGTAGCAAGGGTCATTAGAGTGAAAAAATTACTTTACCTACCTCAAAATGGAACCATTTTTAACACTCAAAAGTGTGTAATAACTTGTCGAAGTCGGTACCATGCGCACAATATTGTGATAATTAGGGTACTTTTGAACTATCATGGTACCGACTTCAACAAGTTATTTCATACTTTTGAGTGTTGAAGTCGGTTCCATTTCAAGGTAAAAAAAAATTTTTAGATTCCCAATTCATATCACTTTTGTGACCAGCACGCTGGTTAAAATCAAACCAATCGTGCCTCACAGGTGTGTAGTGCTCCACCCTATTTAACATTTTACCGGGTAAATGATTCCTACAAAGTTAAGTTAGTACCTAACTGCAAATTATATGCGAGTAAACAGAGCATTTTCAATTTAACCGGGTTATACAGATTTGTAACAACAAAGAGGTTTAAGGTTAAGAATATGTAATCAACCAAAATACAATTGCCACGCGCAAAAAAAATCTTGCGTTATTTTCCATAATTTTCGTATGTTGTTTGTATCGCATTTGTGCAATATAGGTATAATTTTTTGCAGGGCGGTTGAAAAAGTGCGTATGAAACTCGTGAGCAACTTGCTCATTATACGTTTGTATGGAACAAGCTACGAAGACACTAACCTTAAAACTCTAGGAAAGCGTGAGTGTAGTTTGTAACTCCACCCTATTTAACATTTTACTTTTAAGAAGGAATTATCTAAAATTCCTACAAATATTGAAACAACGTTTTAGGTTAGTAAACTATCAAGTTTTCATTTTCTACAAGAAGATTTTCGTGCCACTATATTTCTATCGACTTTTTCTGAGAAATTTGTACCAACCAACCCAGTTTCCAATTAGTTTTTGTATAAGAGAAGAAAAGAACCATTAATTTCTATTTAGGTCCAAGCACTAAAGATAGCCGTATAACTAGGTCAAAAAGATGTTATCGATAGTTCCTTCCTCCTCAGATCACGTACATAAATATGTAGAAGCTGATACCAAATACGTTAAAACGGCTTGAGCTCAATTTTTAATGGAAATTCAACTGAATATTTGATATTATTAAACTCGTGCTTTTTGCTCTAAATAATGGCAGAGAGTAAGCCGTCAGTGTGTTTCGTTCGAGCTGGTTACTTTTGTTATGAGATTTCATTCTGTTAGATATCTATCTAGAGATAACTCTTAATTGACAACACCATAAAAACAACAATGAACTTATTACTAAAACATAAAACCAAGTGTATCAATGGGCGGTCTTATCGCTCAGAGCGATCTCTTCCAGACTACCCATCAATAAGGGATATGGTCCAAATATTGGTCGGGGTGTCCTATAGTTTTTTTTTTTATTGCTGATAGGTAAGCCTTTGACCACAATCTCACCTGATGGCAAGTGATGATGTGGTCGAAGGTGTTAACCGGCTTAACCTAGAATCTAGGTAGCGTCAACTGAATAAATATTGTTTAAGCTTAAATACGTATATTATTATAGTAATAAATACATAAAAACGACATTAACATACATAATATATTAATTGAAAAAAAAAACTGTTGAGGTAATCAACAATTTTGTATTAAAACCAACTAATATACTTTTAATCATAATATACCTATAACCATTTACCCGTGGGGTGCCGGGTTAGAATGTCACCTCCCATTTCTACCTGTGGTGTCGTAAGAATCGAGTCAAGGTAAAATACCGGCAGGTTGGCGGCAGCACATTCCTAGGGCACTTAGCGATCCCCAAGAGGCCTAAAAAGCGTGGGGATTATGGCAAACTCGCCTAAATGGGGGAGGCTGTGTTTAGCAGAGGACAATCTGGCTGATACAATATAACTATTTATGTTGAAATTAAGGATAATAAGGTTGTATGTAAAAGTAGTTTAATGGTTCAGTGATAGAAAACGAGACCCTATTACTAAGCCTCGAATGTCCTTCCGTCCGTATGTCCGACCTTATTTATGGGCTGTCTCGCTTTTGAACTGTAGAGGACATTTCCACAGAATGCGTGTTAGTTTGATGGATTGTTTAACAAATAATAACAATATATATTCTAGGTTAAGCCTGATAACACCTTCGACCACATCATCACTTACCATCAGGTGAGATTGTGGTCAAAGGATTACCTATCAGCAATAAAAAAAAATTGTATATTTACTACTTAAATACCTATTTCTGATACGACTAGCTTGCGCTAGGGCTCGCGTGTCATTGCTGTCATTTTCTTGGACATAGGTCCTAGAAAATCATTTATTATTTACATTACTCTCTTACATTTACTCTAATTACACTACTCCCATTAGCATGCGCAGTGAACCTTTATTTAATTGTAAGATATGCATGGGCAGACTCGCGAGGTCTAAAGCTCGGAGAGCCACTAGTTAAAATTTGTCATATAGACACTCGGCATAGCTTTCCATTGATGTCCGTTAGGTTGGGAGTTGATGTATTTTTTTAACAGAAAGGTTACATTATCAATAACACACATGCAAAGTTTTAACATGCGAAGACCCGTGGTTCTTGTGAAAACAATGATTGAAAATCAATTATTTTTGCAATATTTATGTGAATCCGTAGGATTTGACTAATCTTTGGCACCACAGATCATGTACAATTCTCGCAAATTCACGTTTTGTTTCACCTAAGGTTAGCATACGTTATATACATTATATATTTTGTATCGTCCAGGAAATATGGGCATGGAAACGTAGAACCCTAGTCTGCTCGAACAGCCCTTGAGACGGACGGATACTGTTCACGTTACGCAAAGCACTAATAACTAATAACCTACTTAAAACTACCAAATGATGAAAATGAAAACTGAAAATGTTCTTTATTTCTGTTTCCAAAATTTAACTTAAATTAAGGTAGGTTGAGACCTTCTAGTAAGTATACAAATACTTGTGTCAGAAGATCTCGCTCTTCCATATCCATTCCATTAAATTAGAATAAATAATTAAGGGAGCACCCATACAATAAAATTTCAGATAATGGTACGGAACCCTTCGTGCGCGAGTCCCATTCGCATTTGGCCGGTTTTTTTGTTTTAACGTGCGCGAGTCCGACTCGCACTTGGTAAAATTTTTGTATTTGTTGTTATAGCGGCAACATAAATACATCATCTGTGAAAATTTCAACTGTCTAGCTATCACCGTTCTTGAGATACAGCCTGGTGACAGACTGACGGACGGACGGATGGATGGACAGACGGACGGACAGCCGGACAGACCGTTTTTACCATTTGGGTACGGAACCCTAAAAAGAACGTAAGAAATCGGACTACGCGTTAATAAATTACAACTAAGTGTATATTTTGACTTTCATACCCTCTCCCAAGGGAACCATGCTGAATTTCGGGATAAAAAGCTAAATTATCCTACCTTGTAGTATGAACTCAAACCATGCTAAGTTTCATTGAAATCCATCCAGTAGTTTTGGAGTGATGCGCGGCCGGGATACAGACAGACAGACAAAAATAAAAAAAAAAACAGTTTCGGCATCAGTATCAGCTACAGAGTACTATACATTTTTTTTTTCAAAATATCTGCCATGTACAGAATTGGTCCTGTTACAGTTTTATTATAAGTATAGATTCATTCCGACCGCTACTGTACATTGCTATTATAGTATAAGGTATGGAGGTAGGTATGAATCAAATGGATTATCTTTTAGGGTGGTCTATTTCCTAAGAAACTCAAAGCATTTTTATAAACTTACATGTTCCTAGTATATAAGGACACAACACAAGACAATTAAGCTTTATTATAATTTGTTTTATTGCACCAAATATCTAATAGTAACTACTAACGTAGTGAATTAGCGTTTGGTCACAATATCACCTGATTGTAAGTGATGTTGCGGTCGAAGGTAGGTAAACAGGCTTACCCTAGAATAGGATCTGGTGTGTAATTATTATCAACCTAAATAATGACCGAAGTGAACACTGGTTAACTTAATTAATCGGTACACAACGACTTGGCCGCTACAATCGTTTCGATATTCGTTGTACTGTACTGTACTGTAACAGCCGGATCGTCCAGTGCTGAACACAGCCTCCCCTATTAAGGGGGTATTTGCCATAATCCTCACGCTTGGCAGGCGTCTTGGGGATCGCACTGTTAGTTGGCAGTTCTTTAGAAGGCGCTTCAGCTGCCCACCTTCCAGTATTTTTCCCTTAGTCGCCTCTTACGGCACCCACGGTATGTTTTGGGCAGATGCAATTCTAACCCGGCACCCCACGGGCGTTATTTTATGTTCTATGGTAGTATAGTATGTAGAAAAATATATATTGGTGGTGAAAACAATAAAAAAAAGATATTTTTAATTTGCCATGATATACTACACTTGAGATATACTTCAGTCAAGTTTCACAAAAACAAACAGGATAAACAATCAAAAACACTTAGTTACAGTTATGTCTCTAATGCTGGGGTAAGCACCTACTTTTAATTGTAGTTTATCTACTCGTGCTATTGGTTCAATTACTAGTGAAAACGTGTATCTGAACACTCACCTATATGAGAAACTTAGTTAAATTCTGCAGAACTGGCCAGTGAGAAACGTTTATCTATTCGTTATTTTTTTGACGTCTAATCTGACATCAGCTGATTGTTAAATTTTAAAAGTTATATACCTATTATGTGTTGTTTGATGTACTTACCTTCTAATATGTTTTGATTGAATTTGAATATTATTTTACTCGACATGATATATTACTTGTTAGTTGCATCCAAGTTTATTTTTTTGAGTCTACTGTACCTACTTCCATCGTTTTTTTTTGGTGTGGCTTTCAGACACAAATTGTATAGTGCTACTTTAAAAAGAAGTACTTTTTCTTAGTTTTTAAAAATTAATGCATTTTCAAATATATTAATGAAAATAAACATATTTACGTGGTCATCCACCACAACAAATGTTTAGGTTATTAAAATCCCGCCAATCGAAGTTTTTTTTATTGTGTAGGTAGTTTTCTGGCAATAGTCATATAATATTGGAGAGTTGTAAAAAACCCCCATCTAGCATCAGCCCATTGAACTATTTAACAGTTAGATGTCTAATGAACCTTTTTGAATGTATTCAGAAACACACGAAGAGATTTTTTTATTTTATTTATTGAGGGATAACTAACCGCTACACATTGTATGCATAAGTACAAAGTGTAATAATATTCTTTTATCATTTAAATAAAAGAATATAACATGTATTAATGAATGTGCAGCCAACCACATTATCCACATATTACTTTAAAATTAAAAAATAAGTTTTGCTACAAGTAAAGCAAACATTTAGGTATATACAATAAATTTAGTTACTTACACAAATGTGGGTAGATGCATCAAACAAACCATAATTTAGACGACAAGCTTACAAAAAGGTCAGATTTAGATAACATATTGAAAAAAACTAGAATAAACACATGGTATGTGCTTAATTTAAGAAGATTCCTAACATTCACTTTATAGATAGATGCGGGCAAGGAAAATACATCGAGTTCAGTAAATCGCTCGTTGTATGTGCGAGTCATTCGGTGCATCGGCGACCGCTTACCGGCGTTGTTATTGCATACGGAGGATGCAAATAAATGGCGCGCACATACTGCGCGCCGATGCACTGTCCTTGGTACCGTGTAATAGTGATGTAACGAATGCTGGATTTTTCACATTCGCGAATGCGAATGCGATTGCGAATATTTATCTTTAACATTCACGAATGCGAATGCGAATGCGAATATTTTAAAATTTCAAAAAAAGAGCGCGTAAAATGTTTGACAGGTTTGACGTTTCGTGTCGACCATGTTTAAATTGAAATTTTTTTTTGCAAAAAATGGAACCGACTTCTACACCCAAAAGTGTGTAATAACTTGTTGAAGTCGGTACCATGATAGTTCAAAAGTACCTATTATCACAATACCGTGCGCATGATACTGACTTCGACAAGTTATTACACACTTTTGGGTGTTAAAGTCGGTTCCATTTTTTGCAAAAAAAAATTTTAACACTTTTTAGTGACCCTTGCTACGATCGATTATGATTCATTGTTAACGACTATATCGTCAAGATAGGTAAATATTTTTCAGGTATTTTAGTGTACTTAACTCAAAAACGGCTTGACTGATTTTGATGAAATTTAAAATGGGACCAAACGACAAGAATTACCTTTCAAACAAAAAAATAATTTACAAAATCGGTTCACCCAGTCCAGAGTTCTGCGGTAACAAACATAAAAAAACAGACGAATTGAGAACCTCCTCCTTTTTTGGAAGTCGGTTAAAAATAGCCGAGCCGATATTGGTTGATTGAATGAATTTAGTCACAAAAAGTTCATTGTAAAAGTTTTGTGTTGAGGTTAGTTTTATGTTGTTTTTCAAATTTAACTGATATTTAAGGGACAAAGTGGCATAAAAACATGAGGAAAGCACACATCAGCGAAGTTTGGACTTATTTTACAATATGTGATGCTGAAATTGTTAATTTAAAAATATCTAAGTGTTATCTATTGTATTATTTTTTCATAATATGAAATTCATACGCATGCATATAATAATTTCCTTTTTGATTATTAAAAACATTCGCTAAATATTCGCATAATTTTTGCGAATGCGAATGCGAATGCGAATATTGAAAAATACGCGGATATTCGCGAATGCGAATGCGAATATCCGTTACATCACTACCGTGTAACATAATTTATTGATTAGATCGATACAAAAAAAAATATAATAAATACGTCTAAATTTTAATGTGGGAATATTTTATTTCTCCAAGAGTTTGCTATAGGAAAGAAATGTGTGGCTGCATCTATAATTCATTGTTCGCAAGTATTTCATCTGTACTTTCTCAATAACATCTATGTATTTGTTGTAAAAGGGGTTCCATATGCAGGTAGCATATTCCAATTGAGGCTGGACTAGGGACGTATACAAATGCAGATATGTAAAAGGAAGATTAAATTCTGTGGAAGCTCTCATTGCAAAACCATACATTTGAAACGCTTTGCTCACTATTTTATCGATATGAATATCAAGTAGAAGTTTACTGTCAAGAGTAATTCCTAGATCTTTAGCTAAGGCGTTATTAGCTAATGAATATTAGTAGTTTATGATATTGATTTTTTTAGTGAATGTGATTTGATAACATTTGGGGATGCTTAGGAGTAGTTTATTACTGACACAGTATGAAGATAGACGATCTAAATCACGTTGAAAGTTTACACAGTCGGAAAAGTTTCTGATGTTACTATATATTTTAAGATCGTCAGCGTACAAAAGAAATTTAGACTGATGAAAACAATTATTAATATCATTAATATATAAAACAAACAGCAAGGGTCCTAAAATCGAGCCTTGGGGCACGCCTGATGTGACGGATATGATCTTGGAGCAATAACCATTTATAACAACTTTTTGAGTGCGATTAGTTATATACGACGTAAACCAGCGGAGCAAGTTACCTTTAATACCATTGAATACTACGCAATCTTGCGTAGTAATATCTCATGGTCCACCTTGTTGAAATTGAATGTTCATAATTATTTGTAATTATTATTGTAATGTTGTCTTAGGTTTTCGCGATTGTTACACATAGTAATTAAACATATACATCGAACACAGCAATAGCTAAATTCACGCGACTCGCGGATTGTGCGGCCACTTTGGGATGTTAAATTATTGCAATAAATCGTGTTAAGCAAAAACCATCTATTTCCTTAACCAAACAATATACATATACAATATATACAAATCTCGTACAGGATGTTTCATCAAACGTGGTAGATTGCCTGAAGAAAACATCTATCAAGGCTTGATTCTTACTCAAGCATATACTTAATTAAGTTGTTAACGTTGATTACACGTCAATAGAAAAAGAATTAGTAATGAAGAGCTCTATTCTCAAATAATAATTTAAAAATTATAGTAATTTTAAGGCATAATTATATATTTGAAAATGATGTCGTTTGAGACAGTTTAAAAATGGAAAATCTATTTAGCACGATATTCACTTCTGCGTAATATCGTGCTAAATAGATTTTCCATTTTTAAACTGTCTCAAACGACATCATTTTCAAATATATAATTATGCCTTAAAATTACTATAATTTTTAAATCATTTAATTATTATCACTTTTTTTTTCTTTATACTTGATAGGTATAAAGAAAGAAAAAAATATGTGTTATAATATCTGATGTATTTTGACCTGATCTCATCTGATAGTAGGTGATGATGTGGTCGAAAATGTTCCGGCTAACCTAGAATTACTGGCTCTCAAGGACAGCTGTCGGAACACACCGTTAGTTGCTTGGCGACAGATTTTCTACTTGAGGGTGGTAGCTAGCTAGGCGGGCATTCGCAAAATGCCCTACCACCATGCTATGACGACTGCCACCCTAAGACAACAACCGGGACCGACGGTTTAACGTGCCCTCTGAAGCTCGGAAGTGCTCAGTAGTAATCCCATCCATCTTCTGACCGAGGCGGACGTTGCTTAACTTTGCTGATCGTTTCAGAATGGCTAAGCAAACTTGGCTACGATTTAAAACTCAATATAATTATTATTGTGTTACCGTTTTACAAGCGGATAGAAAAAGGTTTAAAAATTAACACATACTTCAGTTACTAATTAGTACAATTATTAATTAGAGTTATTTTAAAAAGAAATTGCGGAGCATCCTTAGAAACTCTCTAATAAGGTACTCTTACTTATGAGAGAGTAATTACTCGCAAGTTAGAACTGTAATACTTCGTTACGGTGGCAACCGGGATGTAATTTAGGAAGCAGTGGTAGCCAACCGGTCATAGCTATGGACCGCCGTGCCGCAGGGCATAGTTCAATACTTACCGCCGCGCTGGCTCGAGCTACTGCTAGCTACCACCCTCAAGTTGAAAATCTAATCCTAATAACGGGTTCCGGCAGCAGCCCTTGAGAGCCAGTAATTCAGTAATTGTAGGCCTTGTCCAATTTGTCCTTGTCTGTCCTCGACCACATCACTACTTACAAACAGGATGAGATAGTGACCAAGGCTGAGACTATCTGATGTAAAAAAATATGTTGCCAGTGGAAAAAGACGCACTGCTTTCACCGTGGTACGTAATCTATATCTTATTTTCAATTTCTTGACGCGGATATTGTGGCATTTAGTACTGTTCGAAATGAGCAGGATGTTTGAATGACGAATGGATGTCTTAGATTTCTGTAGGTACCGATAACAATCATATATTATATTTTCTTGATGTGATGACCGATATATATTTTGGAGCGTAAGAAAACAAATTACTAATTACTCGGTCCATACCAGCGTTGAGTTCTTAACTATATAATGAATTATATACAACAAGGCTAATTAACTGAAAGCTAAAAACATGTTATCACGAAACGTTTTTCGTGTCACAACACAATACCTACGTTCTCACCGGGAAAATTATAACAAAGATTATTCATTTTAATATTGCCTAACCCTTGTTTAGTAATATAGTTAGTGGTGGGGGTAATAAATAATGGGGAAAAAGAAGTTCTAACTCATAAGGTTCCGTTTGTATATTTTTATCTTTACGTTTGTTCCACGCACTTGTGTAGTAGGACTCATTTTATTTCGGTGAATTTTCTAATCTGTTTTTAAGTTTTATCTCTTTTCACAGATAAGCTTACAATATTGATGCTAAGATTCGTACCATGGCTGTCACGAAACTGCGAATAGAAATTTTTAATCTAAGGTAAAAATAAGACTGAATTAAGAGATGGGAGTTGGACCTAAGGACTATTTTCGGGCAAAATTTTTTACCCCCATGCTTACCCTCAAAATTTTTGACAAAATTCAATATGATTTATAATTACAATGTTCGTGATTTTTTGTAATTGTTTTTATTTCAAATTTTTGTTCTATTGTTACTGGGCATGGGCACATATTTTCGGGTCTGAGCGGGATAGAGCGGACAAATACTTAAACCTACGAACAACTGATAAAGTAAATAAAACAACTTTTTAGTAACAATTAAGATTTTTTATAACACAGATGAAATAATTGCGCAGTCAAGAATAATATTCTAGTGGGCTATTCGAATATCAATTATTTTTCGTGCTTTCGGCAGCATGTTCGATACATCGAACAGTTAAAGCAAGATCACAGAAGAAAAAGGACTACCTAAATAAATAATAATAATAAATACCTGAATTAGCAATGGTCAAGTTCATGTGACTCGCGAGTTCCGTGACTGCGGCAGTACAGAGAGTACTATTCATTAATCATTATTTTATAACCAATTTAGCAATATTTTGAATTTCAAATTATATTAGTAATAAACCGTGTTATATAGCAAAAAATATTTATTTTTTTCACATCCAGAGCTCACCTGTAAAAATCTCGTACTGGTAGGTTTATCAAACCTGGTAAGTTTTATTAATTAGTAACGAGAATTTTATGCATTGGAAGATTTACCTATGGGTATATTTTTATAACAAAATTCCTTCGAAACGGCTTAACCGATTCCTATGAAATTTTGTGTGTATACATACTATAGGTCCGAAGATAGAACGTAAACAATTTTTGTATAGGTATATATAAATCATTTTTCATTTTTATTTGCCTATCAATATAGGCAAATAAAAATTTGCAATGCAAAACAACATTTGCCGGGTCAGCTAGCATATTTATATTAATAATAATATTTGAACTTCTATCGAACACGAGAACAAATGACGATACCTTACTCGTCATATTCGTTATAATATGTTTTTGTTAGCAGACAAGCTAATTTATTTTTACTACGGGCTTATAGTATTAGAAAGTATATACAAGAAATACTCTGTCGTATCCTTATAACTCATATAACACCTTGGCTTTGTTTCCCAATTCTTAAGGCAAAGTGACCAGGCTTGGTCATATTTAAACCTTCGTATGTATTTTAGCCTAAGCCCTTAACCTTACCGTGAAAAAGTCATAAATGAAGATTAAAGGCTTCCGGGACCTACGAAATTTTACTTACAGTACAATCGAGGGCAATTCTCGTTGTATAATTGAACCGTAAGTGCGCAATGGTAAGATTATACGCAGCTTTTGACTGCCGGTTTATGGGCCTAGTGAATATTACATTGGGGATATACTGTTGGACGCATCTACCATTCATGTTGAGTGGGATCTTCAAAATATCAAATATAACTTGACAGGACACCATTAAAATGTACTTTGAATATTTTTATTTTAGTCCAGATTCTAGAGCTTTCGAAAATATATAATACTAGCGGTCCCACGGCTTCGCACGGGTATTTAACAAAAATTCATAAATTATAAATTTAAACATAATCAAAATAGTAGTTATTGTAACATAACTATAATAGTTAGGCTTCTAGTGTTGTGGCTTTATTTTATAGATATCGATATATCCTATAAAATTGTAGCACATCACTTTGTTCTATTTTCAATAATTTCCGCAAGGTACGCGAAATAACGATATTTTTTGGAATTTTTTCCGCACTCTGGGTTACTCGTATATTAACGAAGTTTTCATGGGGATCTCTAACATTTTGAAAATCTTCTATAGCCTACGTTCATCAAGGATAATGTTGGATGGTGAAAGATTTTTTCAAATTGGTCCAGTAGTTTCAGAGTCTATTCAATGCAAACAAACAATCAAATATCTGTAAAATATGTATTTACGCAAAAAGTAACGTTAACCTGAACCTATTAATAATTTTTTTGATATTTTACCTGATTACATATAACGAATTATAAGACTATGTAACTTAAGTAATGCAAGGGCATATTTGTAAGCTATGACATTAATCATACCTACGTATTTAAATAATTCAATCGTAGCGCTCCAGATTACGATCAGGTCGTGCCTAATCGGTCGTTTGTTATCGCAAGAAGACATTATGATGACAAATGGGGGTGGTTACATTCTGGCTTATTGAGTTTCCATTTTTATACTTATTTAGAATTATTCGGATATTTCCATTTTAGCATGATATAATATTTAGTTACAATATTTTTCTCAGTTTGACGATGTATTGGCGATGAGTCGTTCAACTTTCGCTTCATAAAACTTGGTATAAAATCTGACAAAGGAAGAAATAATTAGGCTCTTAGAATCCAGTAGGTTCGAGTTTAAGAATATGATTAATTGATTAAGTAAATATTTAGTCCACTGATTTCAAATTTGTGATAAAAATACAGACGCTCTGTTGTAGTTATTGAAGCGCTCGTAGCGAAGTTTGCTTAGCTGTTCTTAATCGATCAGCAAAGTTAAGCAACGTCCGCTGCGGTCATGAGTTGGATGGGTAACCGCTAGTGACATTACTACTGAGCGCTTCCGTGCTTCGGAGGGCACATTAAGCCGTCGGTCCCGGTTGTTGTCTTAAGATGGCAGTCGTTATAGCATGGTGGTAGGGCATTTTGCGAATGTCCGCCTGGCTAGCTACCACCCTCAATTAGAAAATCTGTCGCCAAGCACCTAACAGTGTGTTTCGGCAGCTGTCCTTGCGAGACAATAATTCTAGGTTAGCCTGAACAATACCTTCGACCACATCATCACTTACCATCAGGTGAGATAGTAGTCAAAGGCTAACCTATCATGCATAAAAAAAAGTTTTATTTCAGATTTTGCACTCTGCTTCTTCTTGACGATCAATCTCAGATAAGTTTGAACACTATATACAAATGAACAAGCACCTAGTGTTAAGTGGTAAACTATGCATATCGTAGATGCAGTTCGTCACAAATGCCGAACTGCCTGCACACTGGGACACGCGTAATAGGTACTTACCGGATATTGCTCCGACCAGTTTCGAACTTATTTGAAGTTCTTCGTCTGGGAGTCACGATTGTGCACAGCGTCGAGCGCGGGCCTCAGCACGTAACTGGCGTTGAGACGGTTGTGCCCCAGCTGTCAAAGTCAGAATTTCTCCGTCCAAACTGTCACTTCTGTCACTATCACTGTGATTGTCACTGTCGTTTTGGTAGGTAAGGGAATGTTGACACACTATACGTCTTGTACTATCCTCTTCGCGGTTCCACCCCGATGCCGTATCACAAATGTTAAGGACTGGTATCCAGGTCGGCGAAATGTTCCACCCACGATCCCATTTAAAATTAGGGTGGCGTCCAATTTAGATGGCCTCTCGTACTTTATTTACGCGGAACGAAAAACTTCTCTCGCGCTAGTGCGGCCGTCTTATCAAAGCGGATATAGTGTGCGCCTGGAATTTGGGAATGCTCTGCCACTATTACGCGATTTATTTAAGAATATTATGCGAGTTACTACGCGCCGGTTATTAAATAATAATTATGGAGAAAACTCGCGACAGTTTTTTAGCTCAAACTGAAGTTGTATTGAATCAGCTCACAAAATTTCACTACAATCGGTTGAGAATCATGACAAGTAGAGGAGAGCAACCGGAAATCCGGAATTCAAAGATATACGAAAGCAGTTTTGCCGAAGCAGCAACGAAAATGCTTCTATCATGCTTCTCGCTCGCTCGGTCAAATTTTTAAGCATTATTTAGATATCTGTATATCAATTTCCAATCCTCATTTTTGGTTCTACCAAGTTTGGCTATAATCAATGAATGTGTCGTCGTTATTAAATGCAATGAAATACTTACGATTACCATATATTCTAAAGTAAGTTTTCTAAGCATAGTAGGTAATCTGTGGCGTGGTAACTGTATTTTCTGCATAAAGTGAGTGTTATAAATGTACTTACAGAATATCTTTTCATATAACTTTTGCCTTATGATCTGAACTATAACTTTATCTTTATAGTAAACATTCGTAATTTAAGGACAATACCGCCTGTTGTAATAAAGTTTTTACTTAAACAAAAGGCAGAGTTACGACTTACTTTATACTATTTATGTTTCACAATAAAGATGTTTGAAGTCCCTAAGTTCTAGATTTAAACTTTGGTAAGAGCGATGAAAATATGGATGACGCGAGATTCGTTGGAGTTGGTCACGCCACAACTGAGTTGGATATTTATTCAGGTAACCGCCCACTGTTACGTATCGCACGCATCGGACGGATCGCATCAAACAGATTAGTTTGTGCCATGTTTCCGCAGCAATTGGATTGCCGATGAACTGTCAGCTATCAGATTGACAACGCCACTCAAGGCAGAAAACTTGTCATACAAAGATCACTTAAATCCGTTTAACGCTATTTGTGCGACGAGGTACTTTGACGCTTACCTTTACACGCCATTGCGCTATTTCAAGATGTAGAAAGTTATTATACTTATATGTGCGTAAACACCTTCGATTTGAAATGTCTGGGGATACCCGCTGTCCGGGCTATCTACCCTTCCCCTATCACCCGAAAGACGGGCTTTCGTATAAATCTTTCGATTGAGACCTTACCGTACCTGAAAAATCCCTCAAATGACTGTTACTAACTCCTCAACTCCATTACTCTTCACGCCTACCTAATAAGTGGTCTTCCTGCCTTTAGAGTAATGTGTGCCATTTAAAAGGTTGGGCCTAATATACTTCTAAGTCTCAGCCGAGTGTTGCCAAAATCAATCACCCTCGACTTGTATCGACGTATTTCAAATGTAAACGTAAGTATAAAGAAGGATTTCGAAAAGAAACACTCTGAGTTTATGGAAATTACGCACATATTTTATACTTACGAACGTATGAAGGGTGCCACGTAAATATTTATGTAATATTTTTTCCTTTTACGTGCTACGGAAAGGAAAATGCTTATATTAGGTATCTAAAATAGTGTTTGCTTTTTATAGTTGAAATGGAACTTTTTTAGTTTTACCTATATATTTTCTGAGTGCAAGGTTTTAATTTATACTTATAAAACTCATTTCAGTGTTGGCTTTTTAACGTTAGGTTGTTTCAGAACAAATATATGGTTTTATTATTATTTTAGGCAAATTTGTCAACGTGGTACTGTTTGAGTTGGTAGGTACCTAATCTACATATATACGTAGTCGACGTAAGTCTTTCTTGTGTGCAGTTTATTTTCTGGTATTTTATGTTTGTAAAGTCTGAGTAGTAATACCTTGTAGTTGGCTTGGTTCGATCCCTGGATTTACTAACTTGAATTACGTTTTAATGACAAAGAAATTCTCAGTAACTTTAGTCTGAAGACTGGAACTGGACCTAGATACCAGATGAGCAATAGACACCCCCTACGGCATGGAACAAAAACATGTCTAGCAAAATGTGTGCTTAGACAATTGTGTCTATATACCCTTTCTAGGAATATAGGTGTAATGGTATGTTTTTATACATAGCCAACTTATACATTACCATTAATTAACGACTAGTAAATCTATGCAAACATATACATGTATTACATACATATTTTTTATAATATAAACATACCACCTAACCTTTTGAGGCATGACCATCTACACTAATATTATAAAGAAGAAAGATTTCTATTTTTGTATGAAACGAATAAACTTAAAACTACCGGACAGATTTGAAAAAATATTTCACCATTACAATCCTACATCATCCCTGATAAACATTGGCTATAAAATTTTGTATTTTTTTGATTTCTTGTTAAATACCCGTGCGAAGCTGGGGCCGTCTTCTAGTAATTTATACTGTTATACATAAAGTCAAATTCTTGGCGTTTTAAGAGTGGATTTCTTATCCGTTTACTAAGATTGCTATACATAATTTTATTGACATGTCAAGCAATAATAACAACAAACTTTATTCATTATCAACATGTATCGTCTTCTATTAACTAATGGTCCCCTGGAGTTCTAAGTTATCAATATTCAACACGTGCGCACAATAAAATAGGCTGTGAAGGCTGTTATGTAGCCTGGACGGCCACTAAAGTTGAACTCCCACGTGCATATACGGGTTCACGAGACATTGATTAATAACTTGTCTCTCCCCAGCGTTCATATAAATTAGGTACAATCGACGCCGGAACTCAGACATTGGTCGATCACTTTACTAGTGAGTTATTTTCATAGAAGGTAGGTAAAGTCTGCATAAGTTTGCGCTACGAGAGATGTCAAACAGAATAGAGTCTTTTGTTTGATGTAGCTTTTGTATTCCTTTGTACCTGATGCTGGAGTTATTATCTTCTGAAATATTCATGTCTGTACCGCCGAAAGATAGGTGTTGTGTTGTACTGGTATACAGTCGCGAACGTGACTTCAAGCCTAAAGCAGGAGAGGTATGCGACACAACGTGATGGACTCATTAAAATAATAAGTGAAGTTCTTTGCAGAATAACGCCGGACTTCACGACTTGAGTTTTTAAAAAGCGTTGATATATTTTAAAACATATAATATAATAATTCATTACAAAACAGTTGCTTATTAAAAATTTCAGCGAGCCTTTGCAACATAATGATTGAAAATTCTCTATATAGTTATATACATTTCAATAAGTTATTCTTAATAATTGGAATATATTTATTAAGTATATATTAATTCAGTATATTCCTCTTGAGAGACGTATACAAAATAATGTTTTATTCACTGACACATAATAATTAAGCAAGTATCGCAGAAAAAAACAGGTACCTTTTGTGGTACCTAGTGGCTATAGGATTCCATCGTTTAGCTGCTAAGTTGCCTGATGCATATGTAAAGCATGAGTTTCAACCCACTATATAATTTTTCTTTGCTTGGTTCAACATGACTGTACATCCTGTTGGACGGGTCGCATAGTCCGCGTTCATGTGCCACATCATTTGTTGACTTTCTGACATCTCGTTTGTTCACGATTATCAGTGTTTTGGGAGCTCACACCCACACTATATACTATGTAGCAGCGAAATATTATTTATAATAAATCCTTCAGACTATAAGCGTAACTTCATTGTTATTTTGCCTCCACTTTCTACACTTCTACTGTTGTAGTTATTCATTTTAAACACTAAATTATCTTCTAACACGAAATCTCAAAAACAACATGACCTGAGGCTGACATTTTGGAGATTGGTATTTTAAAGAAGCCGTTAGAATAGTAAGCTATAAACGATTTTTGCAACTGGGTCGAATTAAGGGGATTATATTGGGGGCTAAATTTTGTATGAAAGTCCCATGTTTTTGTAGCTGCATGAAATTTATTACTAAGTTTGTTACAAAATAATTTTCGAATAAGCATTGCAATTCAACGGGGCAATGCTGCCAGCATGCTGGGCACGCTGCCAACTGGGAGTGGGCTGGAGCATTTGGACTGCCTATGAGTCTGCTATGACTTATAGGTGTCTAAATGCTTTTATTGTAGTAGCTGTAGTGTTGTATATAGTTCATAGTATTTTGTTTAATAAAGGCACCCTAAGAGGATTACCAATAAAAAAAAAAAAAAAAAAAGTTTGTTACATATTATTAATAAGTATTGTACCAAAATTTTCTAGATATGGATGAATTAAGGGATATAAATATGGACTAAAAATACTGCGAAAGTTTTATGCTTCAGCTGAAAACTACTTCACCATTAAGCTAAAATTTGATTCGGAACGTCAGTTGAGAACGGTTTTTTATGTAATATAGGGGTTGAAACTTTGTATGTTTAATGATTATAGCCAAACATATCAAATAGTAAAAATAACGAATTGATAGTACATTTTGTGTTGGTAGTGGACCTTGCGTGTGAAATCCGGTATATAATTTGGCCGGTTTTTTCAGCTTTCACGTATAACAACCAGAGGCAGTAACAGCTCCTAAAAAATAATCATTAACAACGTAGGAGTTGTAAAATATTTTCGCCTAATTTTAGTTTAATAACAATAAATTTAACCGACAATTCGTAAACGAGAAAAACCTTAAGGTAGCAGGTAATGATACATTCGCCTGTCTTGAACCAGCTTAGCTGGAGTTTCACTAATCCCCTATTAGAGCGCAATCAATCAAAACAAAAAAACAGCCAAAATGGAAGCGTTTTTTTTGTCACGAAACATCTGTGACAGTTTTATAATAATATTTTTGTTTTTTTTAAATATCATGGCTATATCTTTAAGTCAAAAAATATTACTTTAACAGTGTATTTTATTGATAATTGAGAGAGCTGCTTGCGAAAAGCTAAAACTGAATTGGCATTTTTACTTGTACCCACTGAATTCTAATTGGATGTCAAGTTTTAACATAACCTATAGTATGAAAAAGGCTTGTCGTTATTTCAACAATAAATACACACACTACCATACATTACACACAACAGAAACAACAGAAAAAATTAAAAGAAAGCACTTGACTGAATATGACGTATATATTTTTCATAATTTATAGGATTTAAAATGTGTTATAGTTCGAATTATTATCTTTTTTGTCATCACGTTTTAAATTTTAAGCTAGGGAGAAACTATTTCCGCAACAGAATTTCAGTATTCCGCTCTCCGTTCTAAATAGCCAGCGCAGCGAGCAATCTAGTTGATGAAGTTTCAAAAATGTTTGCTCAATGGAGATAAATTAACGCTTCCGAAATGGAATACATTATTCACGTTTATGAATTAATGAATTCCTGACGTCTTCACTTGTAACTTTAACGCTTCATCATCCGCTTTGTATAGCAATCAGCATAAGGTAGGTACCCACCCATTTAGTAAAATGATTTTCCAAACTTTTGGAATTTTAAAACGAATGTCTACTTGTGAATGCAACTGAGGATTGGTGAATACTATAGATCACTGACTGCATACTAATATTTACTATGCTGATGAAAATTATGTTTTTTAAATTAATATTATGTTTTTTAAATTATGTTTTTTTAATGTAATGTAATTCGCTTAGCAGGCGTTATTGCAAACTTAACAATATTAAAATTATAAGGTTGCGTCATCATTTACAAGTTTAAAACCAATTGTAAAATTGGTCTTGTTTATAGTACAAGTTCATCTCGATACGATGGTTGAAGAACGAGAGCAAGAATTACAGTTATGAGTCATTGTGTCATGTTCGCTCAATTGGTTAGAGCATACCCCGGCTAAAGGGGTGGATGGACGCGGGATCGAATCCCGCACATGACTATAATTTATACAAACTTAACAATATTAAAACTTCAATAATTTGTTTGATAAGATTTTCGCTTATTACGCGATAGTGCTTGTAATCATATTTAGAAAAAAAAACATACTTTTAAGTTTTAGAAGTCGGTTCCGTGATTTTTTTATATTGACTCCAATAAATTTTATACCATATTTTAGTTTAACCTCTTTGAGCAGATTAACTGCTCGTTTATACAAATACTTTATATTGTATTTCTATTCTATTGTAAAGAAGGTTAGCAACGTCGACTGGGCTTCTGATTTTCTGTACCACACAAGTCGCTACGCTGATTGCACGGGCCGAACAAACACAACGGACTCCAAACTCAAACACGGCGATCAGAGCCGTCCATCCTTTATGTACCTACTTATAGTTTTAACTCCATAGGTACAATACGATCTGACAAAAACTAACTAAACTACTTGAATTTCTACGATAATTAAAGTGTTGTTCATATGATAGGTTAGCCTTTGACCACAATCTCGCTGTTGGTAAGTAATGGTGCATTCGAAGGCGTTAACAGGATGAATCAGAATTATTCTGGCCCTCAAGAACAGCTGCTGGAATATATACGTCGGGGTGCAAGCAAGGCGAGCATTCGCAAAATACACACTCACGGATAAGAGATCCGGCATTGGCAGTCCATATCGTTTGCCACTGGGCCAAAACTGCTAGAAAAGCTTTATTAGATCCTGCGAGTCAGTCTTTGATATAGGAAATCGTCATCTGTTATAAAAACTAGGTATAAAAAAGATTATTCCTATTTGGGCAAAGGCAACACCCCGAAACTTTTAATTGGTAAGTATTGATCTGGCATTTACTTTGGGTCTCAAATTCAATATAAATTAGCCAAGACAGGTATAAAGCCAAAAAATGTTCTCGAAAATAATTCTTGTCCAAACTTGTCACCATTGTATAACGAGTGAATCTTACATTTAAATTCACGCAAATAATAACACCCCTTTCCATGTGACGTTTTCAAGAGAATAGATAGCATTTGATAGAAAACGGTCACATCTGTTGGAGCAATGTGACCCAACCCAAATATTTGCATGTTATTGTCTCCACAAGTCGTAACCCAAGATGAAAAGCTCCATCTGTCATAGTTGTATATTTCGTGTGTTAAATTATGCCTGGGAACCGTCACTAGTGTTACATTTTTGTCTGCCTGAGGTTATAAGTATATCTGAAGTGTTTGTATTTTTGGAGTAACAAAACTTCCATTTATTCACTATATTTTGTAAATTTTCGCTGAACTTATTTGATTATTATGTGGGAAAACACTTTATACCGCCTGCTTTTGAACAGCTATGAATGTCATATAACGAACTTAGTAAGTAAGTCATTATAACCCTACAAGCTTATGCAATATATCTGGGTTGTATGTTGTTCTATATTGCGAAAATTTGTATGAAATCCTTTACAGTAGAGACTAGACGAAAAACTAGTTCATATTTTTTTGCTATTGCAATTAACAGTACAAAAAAAATATATTTTGTTTCATTTAAATGAAAAAGCAAGTTATTCAATAATTGACAGTGATACTCAAAATAAAAATAACAATTATAGTACCCACTACCTACTTGTCTTTTTGTTAACGAAGCTGGGACACAAAAAAGACGTAGATACACAAATTGTTTTAAAATGAATGGACATCCTTCAGCCGAAATATTAAAGGTATGATATTTAAGAAGTTTACTGGCGTGATAATAATATGTTTTGCCAATTAATATGATTATAAATTTAACACTTTGTTACACGCGCGGGGCACAAGTGTGCCCTAGGTATAAATATTTGCGTATTATTCTAAAATGAATGGAAAATAAATGGACTCAGAATGTCATCTACTTCAATAGCTGTCCCCTATATCCTGATGTATTTGTCAACAACGACAGTGCACGGGCTTATTTTTTATCAACACATTAGTCATACTAGTGTTCCCTTACTTCCCTAGTTTTGAATAGAAACGGCAACCATTCAACCAAAACAACACTACAAATGGATGTGTAAGGACCATAGATTATTGCATTTTTTAAATATTTTGCGCAAAGAAGTAACTTTCTTTGTTACGGTTCTAAGCATATATAAACGCTGATTTTGAAAACACTAATACTATGTAACATTTATATTCTATTGTATATTTAATCATCATTTAAGAAAGGGGCACGGTGGTGCCCCGCGCGTGTTATTACGTGATAAATAAGACTGCGTGTAACGGAGTGTGTACTACTTTGAAACCAAAAGTTAAGTAAATTTGGTACCTAAAACTGGAACTAAAATGCTCATTCATAATTTTAATATTACTCGACAATTCAAATATATATCTATTTATGGAAATCGTTAAACAAAAACACCGTTAATGTACAGTGTAAGATGCTATATATAGAGTAGTCTTGATTTTCTTTTTTTTGCAGGTGTGAAAAGTAGAGTATGCGCAGCTCGGGAGACAAAACTGTGCTTGTTTTGGATAAGCTTTAATCACCTGCACTTAACATTCTAGATAAGATACAAGTTATACATTAAATAATTTTAATGTAAAATTCCAAGCTATCTAAAACACATCATGAATTTGTTCCAAGAAAATGGGTCAATACTGGGTAGCTTTGCTATTCAGCGTAGATAGATTGATGTTAAAGTGTAGAGCAATACAATCAAAACTTCAAAATTGACATGTTACCTACCACAGCCACGCAAGCAAACCGCTGATAAAAGCTAAACCGTAATAAAATTTATTGTTCGACTTTATGATTGTTATCCGAGCTTTCTACAGTCAAAGTGGGAATTCAACTTATATTAGGCTGAGCTCGCTGAAATTTGGAAAGCTTTAACCAACCGTAGAGATTACGTCACGGTTGGTGAACCCGGGGGTCAATGATGGGTAGCTTACCAACGGCGCCGCCGTGCCAAATGGCTGCGTGTGTGTGTGCGTGAACCCACGTTACTGCCTAAAAATTACGACATTTCAATAGCCGTTTGAAAACGCATTTCCTTATCCAGACAGGAAATCTTTGACACTTATTGATCTTTTTTTTAACTTATTACGAAATGCTGAAATAGCTTTTAATGTGGGCTATTATGACAATTGATAAAGTTGGAATACTAATTGTAAATGCACATAGTATTTTTTTGACAGAGCCTAAGACAACCGCCGCGCGCCGGGACAAACGCAGCATCGCAGCGACTACCCTAATGTACTCTTCAAATCTCGGAAGCGCTCGGCAGTAAATACCACTAATGGTCATCCATCCAAGACACACCGCAGAAAAAAATGCTTGACCTAGCATGGCAAGCTTTATTCCGGGCTAGAAAAAGCAAATATTAATATGTTAAGTGGCCAAAGTTTCGGAGAGTTCTAATAATGAGTTATGTGTTTGATTTGGACGGAATTCATTAAAGATGTGTGATTAAATATCGAGCTGAAATTCTGAACGCCTGAGTGACTGCCGTTCGCTAAATAATAAATAGGGTTTTCCCACAGAATTCGAAATTCGTACTTTGTGGGTTTCTCATTCAAAAAAAACGAATGCTTACCCGTATATTGTTAAATCACAATGCCGTAGTTAGGTGTTGTAAATGATAAATAAAAGAATGTGCTTCCCGTTAGGAGTGTAATGCAAAACTAAGACGCGGGGGGTCTACCTACTTTAACAGCAATATTTAACAATAAATTAAATAAGTTACCTGGTTTCTTTAGCAAGATTCCGTCTGAGCGGGTACTAACACAGTGTCAGATATTCTGCCTTTTTTTAAGGTGACGGAAAAAGCTCGAGGCCCACCTGATGTTAAGCGGATTAACCTCTGCCTATAACAGATGCATTTCGTCACAAGTCACGAATTGCACTGCGCCCACCTCGAAGTAGAGGTGTCTAAACACTACTGTATTTAGGCGTGAAGGGCATTGCACTGTAGCAAGGGAAATGAATAAGCGATCGTGACAAGACTGCAAGAACTCGGAGTGATAAGTGCAGTGTCGAGCAGGACGAAAACGCTGTCATTGCAACTGTAATGTGTAGGACAAGCGTGAATTTACCACCAGGCAAGCGACGAGTCTATATCATCTTCTCAACAAAAATAAAATATGAAGTGTTATTAATCATAACATAACATATTAAGCCTCATTCATGGCTTAGCTTTATGTAATAAACATCAGCGCATCGTCTCTATAAACTTTTCATGAGCCGGATGCATTAACTACCCCGAAAATATAGCCAATGTATATCGGCCCTAGAATACTCAAATAGAAGATTTATAGAGCAGGCACTCTGTGGTCAAGCTTTTAGCAAATCTTAATAATTAATGCTCTGCCTGTCACCGCAATGTAAGCGGATATGTTGAGAGGCTATAATTATGTCGTATCGGCGTCTTCTTTATTAATGAGAGGCTAAGTTTCCATTCACGTAATGTTTTTTCTTGTTATGGCTTTAATTAATGTAATACTAAAAATAAACGTAAACTAAGTGGGAGTGTGGGCGTTGGCCTATAAATACTCATGAGTCATATTATGCACTTAAATTGAATTAATCTTGTAACATAATATTGTGGTGTGGTAGAAAAGTAGCGCGAATATAGCCCTTATGCGGTTGGACAGATTCAGCTTAGGACCTTTAAGAGAAACATACGGTTAAGTACGAAATTCAAACCCAAGATTATTGCAAATTTGTGCTAAATTTATTCAGTTATATAATTGAAATCATTGACTCCGCAGAATAGTTTTATACAGTCATTCGATGTCACTGTTTAATGCACAGTCAATATTTTTATTTTTATTTAATATCTTTTTCAAGCAACTAAGTTTTTCGGCGTTAGCCTTTGCAAGTTACTGTATCGTATTTTTTTTATTTATAGCTAACTGACGTGTCGATGTGGTCGAAGATGTTGTTCAGGATATACTAAGAATTATTGGCTATCAAGGACAGCTCCCGTAACGCACCGCGATGTGTGCACCGCTGTGTTAAATAAATGTTTTATTTCTTTTGGAATAACTACGATCAAGTAGTTTAGTTATTTTTTTTTATTGCTGATATGTAAGCTTTTGACCACAATCTCACCTGATGGTAAGTGATGATGTGGTCGAAGGTGTTAACAGGCTTAACCTAGAATTACTGGCTCTCAAGGACAGCTCCATTAGTGCAGTTAGAATGTAACAGTTAGTAATCTAATATTAGAATGGTATCAAATACCCCTGGAGTCACGGTTTAGAATGACACCTTCCCATTTCTTCCCGTGGGTGCCATAAGAGGCGACTAACGGAAAAGTGCGCCAAATGAGCAGCATGCCTTCTCGCGTGGTTGTGAGTAGAGTGTTGTGTGCATTAGACGCACAATAGGTCTGTATAGCATCTTAGTGCCCTGCCAGGGTTTCATTAAATATGTTCTTTTGTTGTTTTGTTGTTCATTATGTCTTATATGTTGTTAGTGTAAACATATTATTCGTAGTATGTTCTTGTGCTTCGTCCAGTGTGTTAGAGTAAACATTCTGTATGACCCTGACAATGTGCCCGGTGAATGGCAACAGGCCAAACCCAACTGGCGAAACGTGGGTGTTCACACACCTCTGTCTACCCCTTCGGGTATTACACGCGTGATTACGTGCATGTATATATGAAATAGTACATCATTGGTTATAATTTATGCAAGAAGCTATGAAGGAAAAAAAAACCAGAAGGATGCTACGCCGTATAATATAAATCTTATGCAACGATCCCCAAGATGCTTGCCACGCCAGCGTCAGGATTATGGCAAATCACCATACGGCTTACAGCTGTTGTTGTAACTACGTGAAACCTGTTTATTAGCGACAAACTGCAGCTGTAACACAATACCATAAAGAAAAATTGGTGTACTTTACATGTACATACACATTCCATACTGTTAGTTCTTTAAAGAATACCTCGTAATTCAACTTCACAAAAATACATCAAATCCAATTACTGAAATCAAACCAACATAACTCAAAGTATATTCTTATATTTTAGGTTTTGTATGAACGCCTGCTAAACACATAAGGTAACAAAATTACGATGTTGGGAAAAAAAATATATGGAGGTTACCGTGCTATGTCAATCTAAGCTGCCACGGTATATAGCCTCGTACACATCCAACCCTGGGCCAGGGATGGATATAGACGTTAGAATTACATACGACTATTTTTTTCGTGCTCGTGGCGGTATACCATCACGATTCACGCAACAACAAAAGATTTATTTCTTAATTTCGTTAAGTCTCAGGTGCCTGTAATTTATCTGGCTCTCAAGGACTCTTGCCACTTGATGAGGATAGCTAACCATGTGAGCATTCGCAAAATGCCCTTTCACCATGCGGTGAAGCTCAAGCCGGTGGTGACGATCGAACCATTGATCTGCGGAACGGCAGTCCGATAAACCGACCAAAATGTAATTAATACATTCTGTATGAATTGAAAGTATTTATTTTAGTAAATTGTTAGAAGCTCTCCACTAGTAGCTCCGTTTTTGCTATTACATCTGCCTATGACATTTCTCAGCTACGGTAATAGCGAGGTGTGTATATAAAGCCACCAAGTATTTCGTAGCACCGTCGTAGAGGCACAACGTCTACAGATTCTGTGAACTCTCAGAATTTTGCTACTGGAAACTCTACGTGAGGAAGTTTATTGATGAATTGTGGTATAAATAGAACGTAATCCATTTCAATTCACAGCAGCTTCTTGTGAAGTTACCAACATAAATATTCATAAGTGTAGAAATATGATATCAGTATTCATATAGGAATATTAAAGACATCGCAACTCGCAATCTTGATTTCATGTTGATTTCTCTACTGTGTGTGGGTTTATTTTTATTAACGTAACTTGAAGTTACACACAAGAATAAATGACGTCTTATTACTTCGTAACCTGTAATTACTAAGCATTGGTTTAATTGAAGCTTTATTTTTAAAAAGAATTTCAACCTGGAGTTTTCATTAAAGTTATATATAGCTCTATAAATTTAGAAAAAATGATTAGTCTTCAGATGTTCAATTTAGGATGTATGTATGATACCACGGATGTTGAATACTCTACAGCTCAGCTAGATTGTCCACTGAACACAGCCTCTCGTTGTTGAACTGTTTACTTGCTGTAGTTCAAAAGATACACCTCTTTAAAGGCGATAGGCTAGCGGATAGGCTTGGTAGTAATAAGGTTCTATATTCTAACGATGTACGTTCAATAAAAAGAGAAAGGAATACAAAAAAAAATAGTCCATTCAAGGCTTTTTTTAAAAATAACTTGAATAAGTAACGGCATTGCTCGATACCTCGAATTATAACAATTAACTAAATTTATATACAAATGATCTCCTTGTATGTCTCTCTCCGGGCTAGATCTCTGTCTATTGTACATAAAGGTATTATTGATCAGCGTCTAGGGACTGCTTTGGGATAGTTAATTTTCCCGTTCGTGAATTCAATCATTGGTTTGACTATCCTTCAACTTGACACAGCATTCGTCTTTGAGTACTAAGCTAAATTCTGTATACAAAACATGCAAGACATGCAAGATTGCAAACACCACTGGGATGTGTCTAATATTTACATACATACGACTTTCATAAGAGGAAGTCTATCTCTTAATATAATTGCTAAATAAATATGTACAACTTGTAATTTATGAAGTAAATGTTGAGGTTCAAATAGACACGAGATTTTTTGCAGCTTATTCCATTTACGTCAGCATTAGTATTATTAATCGTGAAGTCCTTCCGGCTGATCCGTCAGAGCAAACCTGCCAAGCTGCCGACTGGGCCTGCCCGGTGATTAATTCTCTGTAACGCTTATTAGCAATGATAATTATATGCTAATAATAATCCACAATAGATTATCTGTGGTCTAGGTAAGTAGGTACTTTAAAATATTCCTTTAACGATATTAGCAATATTGTTCGACAGCGATGTTTCATCAAGTTTTCATCATACGAACTCGATGTAAAATGTCTTACGGAGAGGGTACTACCACATTGTCTTTTCATTCCAACGCCTTGAAGTAATATTAACCTACATTCTTATCTTGCTACAACAAACTGTACTGACAAATTGCGTATTAAGTAAGCATTTTCATAGAGGTACCTATGAAAATGCTTACTTAGTACGCAATTAGACGTGTCGGCTGAGTTGCATTTTTAAATTTTCACGAGGAGACTGGAACAACGGTGGCGACGTGAAACACGAGAGGTTTGAATTACCCGCAGCGGGTCTTGCATGGACTTGGTAAGGTATCAGGGTCAGATCAGGGTCCCATATTAGTTCAACCAGAGTATAACCTGTTAGAACTCGCATAACATCCGAAAATATACTACGACATATCAGAACGCTCGCATTTACCGATTACTGGATTCCGCAACGTGAACTATCGATAGGCATCTTTCCGGTTGTCATTTTTGTACATTTTCATGTTTATCATTCAATTATGGGATAAAAATGGCGATTAGTATTAGTAAGGACAACCTAGTGAAGATATTTTACCTTGTACGTGATAAAGTACCGTTGTGATTATGATTGTTAATTATTGCGAATTAATTTAAGGTATCTGCACCATATATTAAAAAAATATTACACTCGTAATTTGGAGGATGATCATATAGATGTTTCAATGTAATTAGTATTTACACAGAGTATATCACCGCATAATACCGAATCGTATCTTAAAGCTGCCCTGTGGGTTAGAATTGCATTTTCCTAGCTTTCTGTGGCCGTTGTAAGGAATACAAATGGATAAATACCAGAACGTGGTAAGCAGCGCTTATTGAAGAACTACCTTACACTGCAATCCCCAAGCGGCCTGCCAAGGGTGGGGATTGTAATCTCCCCTCCCCAAAAACCCCCTCAAATGGGGAAGGCATTTGTTCAACTAGTGGACATCAAAGCTGTTGATGATCATATCATAAAAAATATTTTGGTAGGTTATAGAGTTGCAACAGTGGGTAGGTGAATATAATTGCCTACCAGCAAAAGCGTTTTGAGCAAATATTAGTCAACTTTTCAAAGTGTATGCATTTTAGTTTGGCTGCTGCTCGTTTCCATTTGGACATCTATTCGTAAAGTAGGGCAAGCGTGCGCGTCCATAAATAAAAAATGTCATGTAAAAGGCGAAGCTTTCACGCTGAATTTCTTGTTTTGCGTACATTACCTGTAGTGGATAAGAAAGTAAGCGAGGCGTTTGGTTATAAATGTACAGTCCGCAGCGAACAACCCGAGCTCGTTAGAACTTTATTACGCGGCAACAAGGCTGAGGAGTACTTAAATGTGTTCATGCCTTTGCCAGCTGACTGTATTCTGTGAAAGCGAGCTTGGTCTTAGTGGATAATTTTGCCCGAGTATTCAATTATTACTACAGAAGAAAACGTTTTTTGGTCTTTCCTTTTGAAGTTATATTTGGCGTCAACCAGGTCGATTTCATTATTACTTTTACATACTAACTAGCAATTATATTGTCTCTGAAGTTAACTTGATTTAACAATCATGCCAGTTTTTTTTCAGTAAGTTACATATTTTGTAAAACTAAGTAAGTATATGCTTAGCACGCTTTTATTAGTTCAGAATTGGATTTTTTATGTTTGTTTCATTGTAAGTGTATAGTAGTTGTTAAAAGCGTGTTTTTAAAGGTGTTTTTTTACACAAATCTATGTATGAGCAGAGCTTTACTTACCATTTAATTTTAATGAATAAGCGATTAGTCATTTATTTATGTTTCATTTAATACGTGTAAATATTAAACTTAGTTTAACAACTTCGGTAGGACAGTTTTTAAATGAACGAAATAACACACGTACTATATACCTACCTACAGCTATACGACAACGAAAGCAGATACGAATTCTAACGGCCCTTGCAAAGTCTTTGTTCTTACATAGTCTATCCGTATGATATTGATGCACAGGAATATATTTTCGAGTAGGTACGTATTGACGGGACTCTACGATTCTGAACAAAAAAACTACAAGTAAATTCGTATTACCCTTCTTCCTTTGTAACAACACCAACAAACAACCTTCCTTTTGAACTCACCAAGACATTTTGTACAAATGCCAACTAAATTGGACGTCAATTGAGCTATAGTAGCGCCATAATTGGTTCTGACATGCCTTTTACTGAAAGGATCACAAGATGTGAACGCAAACAGTTCGGGGTCCTTTAGCGACGTTTAATATGCCCTACCCTATTCGTATTCGGCTAGCAAGACGACGTGTAAATTAATTAGCAAAGAGTTACGCAGCGAGAAACTGGGACTAAACACCTCAGAAACTTAACTGAATATAACCAGTGCAAGGAAATAAACTACCATGCGATCTAATTTTGCCCTTATGATACTAAAGACAAGGTTTAGGTTTACTATATGGGTCCTAATTGAACTCAAGGGGTCAAGGTCTATGTTAAAGTTGTTAATACGTGGCGGGTGGGCTAGTAATTTATTCAAGAAAGCTCTTGGAATTTACTTAGACTCGAATTGAAGGATTAGAGATTCATATTATATGCCAAAGGGAAATTAAGCCCTGTTAGGAAGTGAAGATAGAATAGATGGATTGCGTGGTTTTAAATTAATTTCAATAATATGAGGTTTTTACAATGCGATGAGGTGACCTATCAGTGTAAATTCCAGTAAGCAGTTTTCTTGAAGTATTTGACGCCATGACTTAGATTGTAAGTATAGCTTTGACCTCATGTCTTCTTCGGATACTGGCCAAATGAACCCTTAATAATATGTACAAATAAATAAAAGGAAGTAATTCAGCGAATGGAACATCGTCCATTAAAGCTTAACTACACTGGGGTCGATACAACCCGTCACTCTTCGGGCCCTCCTCCCAAAGAGGGTCAAAGACTAATGTCACGGTTAATTTATTAACAAGGCTCCCTGTTACACAGCAAATTATTTAAGAGCCAAAATCTACTTTTACTAATTGAGGAATTAAATTGGAAAAAGAAGAAAATTTGTTTTAAAATAACGGATTTGAAAGTGATTGTATTAAGCAATATAGAATCTGCAATGGTGAACGAAATGGATCTTAATTAAATTAATTGGAAAATGTCTAACAATTGACGTTCTAACTTTATACCTGACGTGACAAACAGAAAAAATAAAAATTATGAGTTGAATACGTATGAAACATGTAGCAGATATACCTACTATCTTTATTATCAGTAGCTGAATCTAACAATGTTCATAAAACAAGTACTAAAATTGCCCACGTATTGCTATGGTGAAATTTATTCAGTAGGTACACAAGTAATAAAAATAGATACGATGTGGCCCGCTGAGAGCAGTATCTTGCAAACGGAATGCGCAGCCTACACTTTGAGTAAATTGTACGATGACGGAAACTAGAGTTGTAATCCCAAGGCGCAAACATAATCTGCCACCTTATTTGGCATTACAATTTCGAAACCGTGATGCCGCATGAGAGTTCTATAGGAAGGCCGGCCGCCAGACGTCAATCTAAAAGAGCTATGGAGATACGGAACCGTCGTCATCGTGTTACAAATAGCATTATATGTTCAGAATACTAAATGTAAACCGAATCGTATCAATATAGAAATAGACTGACGCTATGAATTCGCGGTAGGTAGGGAACTTCCAATGTTATTATGACATTTGTTTTATAGGAATTTAGTATTTTTTAATCTAGCCTTTGCCCACCATCTCAACCATCGATATGTTAGAAGTTAATAGCGGTGATCTAATAGGTATTTCATGGTAGCTTACTTTCAAAGACATGCAGCTGCTGGAATACATCATTTAGGTGCTTGCTGATATAACGTGTTCCTTGAAAGGGCCCTACAAAAATACTGGTTAGCGCATTTTAAGACAACACTACAAAAAAATGCCGCAGTACGGCCAAAGGAAGTGTCTAATCGTACTCGGCAAATGAGCGCTTGTACCTACCGGAAGTACACTGTACCACAATATGTACTATCAAAAGTAGCTTAGTAAAGGAATTGAAATAGATTGCTCAAAATATTAATAATCCTTTTTGAACATTGCATAAGTTAATTTTGATTAGGTTTTTGACCATTTCAGGCGGATGATTCAGTTATCTATTTTAGCTACGAGGTATTTATTTTATTGTGTGTTGCCTGTTAATGATATCAAACAATACTTCTGGAATCTCATAACGATTTGAATTTTTTTTAAGTTAACGACTCACATTCCGCATACTAGTTTCAGTAAATAGCAGTAGGTACAATAAAATCGAACCCCGGAGACTTTTAAAGCATTGTATACTAAATATTGCAATACTTCATATTACTTAAGAACAAAAAGGTAGACAAATATGTTTATATTGGGCAAATTTGACAAAAGTGTATCCGGCAACCTTCCTTGTCCTTTAGCGAACGAACTCGTTGCATCTTGCAGGTATTGTGGAAAATATGATAACATTTGCATTGAGAGAATAAGATTTATTTTCAGAAATTCATGGACGAGCATAACGTAAGTATATATACTTTTTATAACCTTTCAATTGGCGGAAAGTTTCTATGAGAAATGTGTTAAAAATTATTGTGGCATGTGCTGGAAATGTACAAAATAGCTTTATTGCAGAGAAATTTCAATTATAATAATTATCCTATCTATTAAACATCAGCGTCCTTTTCACATCTCAACCGAACGAAACAGACACATTGTAAGAATAGCACAAATGTTTGTTCTTAGGTTACATACACCTACTTTTATGACTGATGAATTATTCAGATGTACACGTACAGATGCATTCTACGATACATTTATGCAGAATGAGCACAGTAAATATACAAGATATCCGATTCGCGGGAACATCAGAGAAAATACTTTCATAGCACTAAAAGCACTTGCTGTTTACGGAACGGATAAATAAATAGTGTCAGCTTCGCAGTACCAGGAGATGCAACTACCTTATAACCAAAGCATTAAACTGATATAAGTGAAATTGGTCATATGAATATAGGTTTAAACTATAATAATACGAGCTTTTACACGCTGCTTTGCCTATGAAAATATATTAATTCTGTCAATAAGAAACCAGTCTAAAACACACAGAACAGATACATATTTATGTATGGAGGGTCCATAAATTGTATGAAAAGTTCATCATGCGCAGAATTTATTGTCCTTTAATTACTTTATACTTTAAACTCTGCTCCCATTCTACTGCTTTTGGACGTTACCTTATTTCTTTATAACAAGTGTTACCTGGATATTCCTTACATTATGATTATTGCACTATAATTCCAAAATCTTCTGGACTTTCGCAAATTTAAATTAAATGGAAGAAATATAAGTATTTAACGACACGCAATCGCGATAAAAACATTTATATTATTTACCTCGACGTTTCGACCAAGTTGCATTGGTCGTGGTCAAGAGCGTGCGCACTGAAGAGGTGAGTGTCAACATCTTGAAGGGCGGATATTTTCTCCAACTACCCGCATTTGATTTAGATATGTATCGTGTTTGCATTTAATCTAGAAATGCGTATAGTTGGAGAAAATACCAGTCAGTCTACTCGAGACGATACGACTAATGCAACTTAGGTAGTCGAAACGTCGTCGAGGTAAATAATATCGTTAAATATTCAGAACTACGTGTTCAAGTCGCGAAAATCTTAAAGTTACTATAGCAGAAATACTTAGTACACATGCTGCTGCAGATGATATTAAAACCTGCCTCCAACTTATAGACTTAACATCATTTTCTTCCGTAAAAAAAGTGATTGTGAGCCGAATAACATTGAGGAGAGGACAAAATAGCGTATCAGTGGACCAATTATTTATGGAGCAAAATATTATTTTCAGGTGACATTGTGTATGATATTGAAAAACATGAGTTTACTTTTAAATGGCCAAAATAATTAGCACTGGACACATGCAAACTTGAGATGGATAGTTTACAATAGGTAACAGTTTCGGTATACAATCACTCTCACGCGTGGTTATTGATATTTGATTGCGGCGAAATACTAACAATTTAGTTCCAAATGACTTCTTCTCTGCCAAGTAACAAAAACATAGCCGTCTGAATAGCAAGCCATTATGAGTTTTCAACTGACCATCCCTCTTTTTATATCTACATGGCCTTATAATGTCTCGTATTTAGGACATTGCTAAAATGCACTCTTATATCGAATATCGGGTTGTGATTTTTTGATTACTGGTAAAGCTCTGGCTAAGTCACAATCCAGTAAAATAAATACTCATACTTTAGTTTCTGCAATTTTTCTAGAGGTGAGCTTAAATTAAGCAGTGCCTTTTTATTGCTATGATAGGCTTGCCGTTGGAGATGAGATAGCTACATCTGACTGATGGTAAGTGAAGATGCGGTCAAAGATGTTGTTCAGGCTAACCTGGAGTTATTCTAACTTGCAAGGACAGTTGCCGGAACACACTGTTAGGTGCTTTTTGTACTTGAGAGTAGTAGTAGGTAGCAAGGCGGGCAGTCACGAAAAGCGCAACGTGAAAAAAATAGATAATGTTAATAAGAGGTTGATAGTTTGCATTGCGGCATCATCATGCTCTTAGAACTATTTTCTTTATTTACAGCTGGGTAATAGTTCTTATTCAAAATTCGATGCCGAATTCAGTATGGACTCTGTGTAGTTTGGCAGCTAAACTACAATACTGCTCTGTATACTATCAGCCGTATCGTACACTGCTGATCAAATCAAATTCATAATCAATCATTATTTTGAGATTATTTTTAAGTTTTAGTTGGTTCTGCTTTTGATATTGACATGGTTAATACATAACTATGTATTAACTAACCACAACAGCTGCAGAAAAATACAGTATGTTTTTTATAAATAAACAACAATAAAGCACAAGTATATTCTTTTCCTAAAAAATTCAAAAATTGTCCTAGTTTCTATGAAATGCATTTTTATACACGTTTTTATGAGATTTGAAACAGTAAATCCTATATTTGAAGAGTGGGTTTGAGTATTGTTCATAACTTGATATATGTCCGAGTTATCGATATATCAAGTCATACATAGGTGAAGTCCCACGCGCACGTTGTTGCAGACGGAGTAATGATTTATTTTTACTAAACAAAATGACTACAGTAACTACAACAGCAAATGTATTAATTCTGACGTATTGCGATAGCAGACGTTTGTTAACTGTTTTGCTAGGCACCCGCGTGGTATTGAATATTAATTAGACCAATTTATTTGCCGCTATTGGATATGTCTATGGAATAAATTGATTAGCTACAATGGAAATAGATCCTTTTGTTAATTGATTGGAAGTGCATGGCACATTTTGGCTTTGATCTTATATTCTTAAAAAAGCGTGATTACTGTCTGACGGCCTGGACAAGTAATCAAATCGAAACCTATTTAAAGCGCTGTGCCTAGAGATGTAAAGTTTGGAGAATCTTGTACGGTAATTAGTGTTTTAGATGATTCAAGGCGGTGTAAAGGGGTTCTGATGTTTGACTGGAATTTATATGTATGCAATATGAAAAAAAAACACATTCCTTACGGGTTGCATCCCTTCGGCCTCGACAGCAATAAGCATTGATCTCAGCTTCAACTCAGAAAATATGTGCAGCATTAAAAACATATTTTACCAAGTTGATCTCTCAAGGGATTAAAAGGAGGTATAATGTGTGTGGGGAAACATTATTTTAATGCTATAACTAAACAGCTAAAACAGATGGAATGAACAACATTGCAGTCCGATACCTTACCCTCTTGCTCTTAATAAGTTCCTCTTCCCAGCACAAAAATAGGTATACTAAAATTATACCCGTTCTCCTACTAAATACTTAGTTAGTACCTAAATTTTAAGTCATCTTAGTTTAGTAATTTTGGTTTTCAGAGTCCGTCTTGGTGGGTACCACTTTGGAATTCTGTCTCGAAACATATGTGTAGAAACACTATTAAAAACCTCTTATTCATAATCGTTTCATAACCTTATCATGACGTTTGATAAACCTGTCATAAAGTTAAGTATGAAGCGATTACAAGTTAAGCTCTAGGGTGCAATTCTATCCAGGCGCCCCTCGGGCAACCAAAGTAGTTTAGTACTAAACATATATTAGCTCACAAACAATTTACATTGATATTCCGTGATTAGAAGTATTCTGCCCATTATTGCTTTTTTTTATTGCTGATAGTTAAGCCTTTGACCACAATTTTCACCTGATGGTAAGTGATGATGTGGTCGAAGGTGTTAACAGGCTTAATGTAGAAATACTGGCTCTCAAGGACTGCTGCCGGAACACACCGTTAGGTGCTTGGCGACAGATTTTCTACTTGAGGTTGGTCGCTAGCCAGGCGGGTATTCGCAAAAATGACCTTCCACCATGCGGTGAAGCTCAAGCCCGTGGCGGGATTCGAACCATAGACCTGCTGCGCGGCTGTCCATAGTTAAAGCCAATGAGCTATCACTGCTTCAAAACGCTATCTTCAATTCTTTTATCTGCAAACGGAAGTAAATATTGCTATCCCTGCCTAAAATTAGTTTCTCTGCGACGTTTTGCTTATTTTATGCTTTCTAAGGTACTAAGGATACCTATATAATGCACAACCATAGTCAAATGTTCCATTGGTTTAGGTTCAACAACACGTTATCTTTAATTTTACTATTATCTGCGGTAAAAACAACGTCATGTTAAAAGTTTATTTTAGTTGCAAAATATATAAAATGTCGCGGCCGGTTGATAAATGTCAGGTAAGTGGGTCACCCGAGGTGTAAACAGGAGAATTGTTTATTAGTTCAATATACACTGAAATTTTATACTCGATGACATTTACTGCCCTATTCGTGTTTGCTTTATGTCAACCCGTTGTGAGATGTAGGTACGGTTTTGAAGAGCAACACTTGATTAGAAAATTATTTGAATTTTGAAATCGGAAATAGATTCGAAGCTGCGGTCGAAATTAATTGAATTAAAGTTATTTATCTGAAGTTGTCTCTGTTGTTTACATAAGGCATTATTATTATATGTATGAATGTACGTGTTTTTGTCACTAACACTAGTAGTACTAATAGGTTATTTTAATTTTTATCACCGTTTTAGTTTTCTGCATGGTAAAAAATCATTTATTAATGTTCTATCATAAACTCTGTATAAATAAAACAACGAATAATAAAGAGAAGTGGGAATCAAACTCGCGCTAAGGTTCTGAAATTGAATGGAAATTAGCGATATTTAAAAATATTTTGGTTTGCTACGGTGCTGTACTATTTCTTTTTGATTTATTTATTACAATTTCTTAAATTATTTTCTGCCAAACTGGTGAAAAGTTTGTCGGCAGATGTTACTCTATTTTCTTTAACATAATACCTTATCATGTTGATAACAGCTTACTAACTATTTGATATTAAACTATTGCTATTTTTTGCTTAATACTTTTATTTACTTACTATGTTTATTTTTAATTATGTATAATTACATAATTTCTCACCAACTATTCTAAATGATCAATGTCATAACAGCAATTGTCTACGGGACTCCGACTTGCACTTCACCGGTTTTAAAACACATCTGGTGAGATCTCAAACGATGACTATACAGTTACTTTACATCAATATGATGTAAGCTGTATTAACTAGTGTGTTTGGTTGTATATATGGTTAATACGTTCGGCCGCCGCCAGTTCCGAAATTCTGAAGTTCGAGCACGTTAACCAAGGACGCGATTTAGCAAATATCGCCGGATGCAAATCCAAGACTCCGGTGGTAATTCTCCGAGTTATTAGTTCGTTTGGAGTCGAGAAGTTTGCCCATGAACGCGGCGGAACGTACGTTTACCTACTGGTACACCACTCGCTACTTAGCTGCGTTGTTTTATTTACTTGCAACTCGGAGATGATTAATACATAAAGTTCGCAGACGGTTGTTTGATCATACAACTTTAATCTTGCTGGTTTCGTATCAAAATAACGTAAAGTGCATTTCGTTGTATGTTGTTTTTCTTTGTTTTAAGAGGGCCAGTAGTAAATAGATAACTCGTTCTTACCCTATACCACAAATTAGTATAGAAAATAGTCTTCTCTGTGAGTGCTTCAAATGCCGCGTTGTATATACCTACTTCCTCCCCCTACCCGTAACTCCCCGCTCTCGCCATATGGATAGCACCAGGGCTGCTACTAATTTTAACCATCTTCCAAAAAGGATGTAGTTCTTAAATGTTGATATTAGGACAGTAACGTTGTATAAAGAACAATAACGCACCATTGTTGTATAATTACTTATCCTGAAGACAACAATAATGCACCCAATATACCTCAATCGACGACTACATGATTTAAAGCAAATCAAAGCGAAAAATTAATTTGTTATTCAATTGCCATAGCAACGTAATTGTTGTCGCGCAACGCAAAGTAATGGTGACACAACGCAAATGCTGCCTGGCAGTAACTTTTGTAGGAAGAAACAAAAATAATGCTATCTTATAAATTTGAACCCGTTTAGGCCGAGTAGCAACAATATATTATTGGCTATACATACTATGCATATACCCACATCCCACGACGTAAAATGCATTACGTTTGAAAGCTTGCCGTAAATCTGTTTGTGTAACCTTTTTGTTTGGGACGTTTCTATTCTTCGTGATCCATGGCTGGGACGTGACATACGGTTATTGCAAGGAAAGATAATAATACCAACCGTCATGCATCAGGGCGCGACCCTATAAATTTTCCTCTTAGGTATATAGAGTGAAAGATCCAGCTGAACATAATTACTAGAAGCTAAATTGACTATCTGTTAGATACTGGTGCTAGCACAGAGCTTTCAAATAAATTGCAGTGTTATAAAACTCGGATTTAACAGTCGTTCTATGCCGCTCCTCACTTTTACGGCGCTATACTTTTGATTGACGATGCCTGACTATAAACGCTCTAAGCCTTTTTAGTGAGAATAAATGCTTATTGTGTAATAACATTCACCCATATCTTCTACGTGAAAGATTAATGGGGTTGTTACGAAGGAAACGTGGAGACGAAACAACTGACGTGCCATTAGGATTCACCCGAGAGTAACAAGTTGTGCACGATGGAGCTTACCTTTGAATAGACGCTGGAAAGTAATATTGGTATTTTTCAGCTTTAGGTTTAGAAGAAGTCTAAAGTGAAAAAGTTCTTACCTCAAAGAAATGAGACTGGATTTTATCGCACAACGGAATTTCGATTGTTGTTTATAATTAGGATTTAGCCGTGTAAAAGTAAAGAACCAGTCTGACCTATACGTATACATCAATAACGGGCTCATATCTTGCGTTTCTTCGTTACTTATACTATGCATCTTGAGATTGAATAGATATACCTTGGCTGTCGTTGATGGTATAAATATTATGTAGGATTTCATTCAAAATATCGTTTATTGGAAAACAATTACGTTTTAATAATAATAGTAATGAAATATTTTAAATGAAAAGCTTTATTCTGTTATACTCGTACTTTGAAATTTATATATAATATGTATATTTTCTCTTGACTTTCAGAGAGACTTAGAGTGGCGTGAAACGCGGTTTTTAAATCTTATGATTGTCACTGCCTTATTGATCGTCCGTCTATATGTGAAGGTTCTCTAGCTCGTGAAAGGAAGTTACAAACATTAAATTCAAATATTTTTGTAGATCCATTAAAATAAAAATATACATTTAACATATTGTTATTAATTCTAAAATAATATTATTTCAGTTAGAAATACTAAATAAAAATAACCAAATATTTTTTCCGTCATGGGTTATTGTGATGAGAGGCATAATAGGGCGAGGCCGAACTTGATATTGCCAGTTTTCGGTAATCCTAAATATGTAAATAATTTATTTCGCGTGCATTTAATTTCATACTGTAATCCAGTGAAATGGTTAAAACAAATATTTTTGTTTAGTAATAAATGTATTGAAAATAAAATTATTTTTTATACCATAACGGTTTGGGAGGAAGTTCATTACTTATTTAAAAACGAGGTAGATTATAGTAAATTTCTGTAGTACAAACTAGGGGAGGGAAATTTGTTTAGAAATCCATTTCTAACTGGCTGAGCGGGAAATAAAACTGAAAAGGTACTTGAAAATCCATAGTTAATGTTTTTTTTTAGTATTTGATATTTTTGTAATCTATTTTCAAAAAGGTATAATTATTCTGGCTATAATAATATGTAATTGTATTACACACATCAAAAGTGCCTAGGGATCAAGTACGTTTTCGTGAAAATCAAGTAAGTTTTAAACCGATCTCATTTGGATCAGGGGCAACCACAATGCTCAGATTTATGCGGAGAGTATTGTTTCATAAGTGATCATCCCTTTGCGAAGCCGTTTGGGTAATTCGTTTCATTTAATGCACGATAATGCACGTCCACATACGGCTATAGTCTTAACTCGTACTCTTGCCTCGCATCAACGTTCTGCCTTGGCCTGCTCAATAGCCAGACCTCAACTCCATTGAACATGCATGGGATATGCTACAAAGAAGAGCTCTGCCAAGTATGGATGCCGTGCATACCCCACAACAACTTTTTGACTTGTTACAAAGAACGTGGGCAGCCATTCTTCAAAGTGATTTTGTTGAACTGATTTTAAGCATGCCAAATCTCTGTGCTTGTGTGATTAGTGTTAATGGTAGAAACACAGATTAGTAATTAATATAATTTTACAACAAACATGGCAACAAACCTATTCTTTTTCGTTTTTCTGCCAAACAAGTCAGTTATAGTTCAAAATATATATGATCCCTATGCACTTTTGATGTGTGTATTTATTACCTTTTTCTAAGGAAATAAACAATTGAACATCGCGAGCGCATGGAATTATTTCTATGTTTATTATGAACTAGCTTTCCGGGCGCGGCTCCGCCCGCGCGTATGTCGGTTATCGCGCGAAAACATTAACCTCTTTTTGCGCAGTCGGATAAAAAATATCCTATGTTTTTTCCCGGGCCTCAAACTATCTCCATACCAAATTTCATTCAAATCGGTCCAGTAGTTTTGGCGTGAAAGCGTAACAGACAGACAGACAGACAGACAGAGTTACTTTCGCATTTATAATATTATAGTACTGAGTACTGATAACTGAATTGTTAAAATGTATTACTAGTAAAAAATGGTCTCATACTACTCTCTATAAAGAGCACTACGTATAAGTAGGTAGGTAGCTAGTGCGATTCTCAACTCGGATATATTATGAAACTATACTTGTTAAACTACGCCCTCGATGGGAATCGGTCATTTTCTTCCCTTGGCGAACAATGTACTCTATTTCAGGTTGACCTTTACCTCACCTGTTTGTAAGTGGCGATGTCACCTACGATGATAAATAGGCTAAACCTAGAATCAAGCTCTTAACTAAAAGCACGTACCTATGTCATTCGTCTCTTGTAATTATTCTACGCCTGATCTTGTTAGCTTTATGTAACTAACAAGATCAGGCATAAGAGTCTTGCAAACCTCCGCATAAGGCTCTGGCGTACTCTACAGTAGCCTCGACAAGAAGAATTGACTTTCTGCTCTCGTATTGTAATGCATACACTATTTCAGTACTGAGTTTTTCTCGCTTCTTTTGTGTTACTGTTATGTGGCTGTATTTTTCTTTGCAAACATTGACTTTTATTTTGTAAGAGAGTAGCATACAGTAAGCGAGCTTTATGGTATGCGTTGTCACTGCCGATAATATATTATAAAACCGATTGGTTAAGTACCTTTCTAAATTATTATTTTCGCCACTCGAGATTTCTGATCTTCAATACACATGCTACGTAGTTAAAACTAATAACCGTGCTTACACTTCATTGTAAGCACGGTTATTAGTTTTCTATTATCTTATTACTTACACAGTTAACACAAAGAGTTATTATATTGGATTGCGATATTATGCCAGGCTTGCCTTGCAGTTGTTTGCAGTATTGTGCATGAATCAAATCCTTAAATGAACGCATGGTGGAAGGGAATGCATGGTGGAAGGGAATTTTGTGAACGCCCGCCTGGCTAGCGACCACCCTCAAGTAGAAAATCTGTCGCCAAGCACCTAACGGTGTGTTCCGGCAGCTGTCCTTGAGAGCCAGAGTAATTCTAGGTTAAGCCTGTTAACACCTTCGACCACATCATCACTTACCATCACGTGAGATTGTGGTCAAAGGCTTACCAATCAGAAATAAAAAAAAAAAACAAACTAACAGACAACAATTTTAAATCTGGAATACAGCTATGCAGTATGTAAGTAAAAAAAGTGTAAGAAATTTAATTTAAATGTAACCTTCAAATTTAGTTAAAAATATGTATATACTCGTACATGTTTGCTATTACATTGTATGTTCATTTCTACATAGAATTGGAAATAACTGCGTCGTAGGCCGGGCTATCCTGATGTATATAAAGCATAGCAATAATTACCAAACTCTTTTCGTATACACATACATCTGTACTTACTATTATCTTACTTTATCTGATTTATATTGACATGTTGTGCATCTAGCACGTATCATATTATGTATTCTATGATTTAAGATCTTTAACCATGGGTTGGGAATTCAATACAGCTAAACCGTCAGCGTACGTATGTCATAAGACCGTTCACTGGTTCATTTCAATAATATATTACGTAATAAAAGTCTAGTAGAAACCAAAGTGCCTACCATATACAGTATGTTCTCTGCGACAGACTGTCTACGACTAGATGATGGCAGTTCACATCCAAGTCTACTTTGTCGGTATTGAGAATCCACATTTACTGTGTCGTTGAGTAACAGATCTTAGAGCTCAAAGAGTTGTAGGTAAGCGGATGAATTGATGATTGAACTGTATTTTAAAACGAGCGGGAACCGTGTATGTGGGTTATAAAATAATAATTTCTTCTGATTACATTGTTGATCTGTTAGCTTATACACTAAAAGTACGCTATAACAGCTGACTTTAAAGCAAAATGACGAAATAAAATTAGGAAAAATAGTTTCATTTTCATTTTTCATTTTACCCACTTTAAAAGAGGAAAAAAGTTAACCTCAATTTATTGCATGTTAAGTTTTAGATTTACACGAAATCAGTTCTGACTTTAAAGTAAGAACTGATTAGGGCGATTTTTTCTTTCATCAGTGTAAGTATGGACTGCGTGGTCTCTAAAATAATTGGAAATTCAAACCCTGCAGTGACTAATATTATATAATGTTAAAAAAAATGGGTTTTTAGAAGAAAAGTTTCCTTGAACAGTTTTGAAATAAAATAAAGCAGCATGTATTTGTTTTTTTTTAATTTGCAATTTTGAGGAGTGCTATGATACTCGTATGAGGGATCGAAATTATAAGTATTACGACCGCATGCAACTACTAATTTTGTAAACCAATTTAGATGTTTTTTTCTTTGTGAAGAAGTGTACTGTTCTTTTTAACCGACTTAAAAATAGGAGGAGAATATTTACTGGGTGTATCGATTTCCAAATTTTTTTATTCTCAGGGTTTTTATACTTCATGGTGCTTATCATCTATTTAAATTAGAGTGAGATTTATTGAGTAGTATTTGGGTTATTTCTGATAATGCGTTAAGGATGTTCTGCTTAAAGTTGTTTTTATTTTTCTTAAAATTTTGTTATAATATCTAATAATAATACATTTGTTATAAGATATAATTCCAGGCCTAACAGATTGGAAAACATATCATAATTTATCATCAATGGCGCTAGTTCTTGGGCTGGTACCGTTAAATTTAATAAACTTTGGTCAATATGCAAATTTGAACTATTTTCATTACACATATTATTAACAGTAGTGACAAACCTTTTTGAGATTACTCTTGTTGGTATAATCCGTATGCTCCCCTTCATTTTCAAATGAGGAACCTGAAATGACCTTATATGCGGCAAAAACGTGCAGCATCACATTTCTCACTCCGATGTGAGTAGCAGCATGCTGCTCTTTCGGTCCCAATGGTGGAATCTTTCCCTCAGTCACCTTTTAGAACATCCACCCATAGGAAACGGAATATCTATAAACGGAGTCATAAGTACAATTCGTACACGGTAGTATAAGTTACTGTGAAGGAATTATAGCTGTAATCACCATTATTATGAGATTATTACCTGTGGGGCTAAAATTGCAGCCGAATAAAAAAATTGCAGCACTTTTTGAAAAACTGCTATTTTACACTGCTAGTAGCCCAAGATTTTGAGTGGTGGTAGGGCTCAAATATAAAATCTGTCGCTAAGCACCTAACGATGTGTTCCGGCAGCTGTTCTTGAGAGCCAGCATTTCTAGGTTAGCCTGAACAACATCTTTGAACACATCATCACTTACCATCAGGTAAGACAGTGGTCAGAAGCTAACTTATCAGGTATAAGAAAAAAGATGCCTCATTGCGGAGGCATTTGTTCAACGGTGAATATTATGGATAATGCTGAATTATATTATAAGTGCCACTTTCTGCCCCAAAGTCAGTGTTATGTATTATTAATATTAATATGAACTTTCGACGCGTGTGGAGGTGAGCTATCATCACCCTTATATATTATACTCGTAGATATACAATATAGTTCTGTAATTGTTGTACTATAGCTTCAAATAGGTTATCTGCTAACGTAAATTTCCTATCTGAATTGATACTTTGCTTGTTGAGCTTTTATAAATATTTACAGTACATTTTATACGCTTACGTTATGCACCTATATCTAAACTCAAGCCTGGTAAAGGCGCTCGGTTTGTTACTGGGAAACACATTAATATTAACTTGCACCGCCGCCGTACTCCAACAGCCTGCTGACTAAGTTTTAAATAAAGATAAACTTCAGTTTGGCTTGCCTTACTCGCATGTTTAAAATTAAATTTGTACCGTAATCAAAATGAAAACAATTTTGGCTGCATGCTCTCTGCACTTATTCAATCTTGGTACACAGTAATGAAATTGTTGTAAAAATGGTTTCCTCGAGAGTGCGGGCAGAATTTTGAATTGATTATAATTAAAGCCACGTCCGCCACGGTCAGGAGTTGGATGGGTGATCGCTAGTGATATTACTACTGAGCGCTTCCGTGCTTCGGACAGCACGTTAAGCCGTCGGTCCCGGTTGTTGTCTTAGGATGGCAGTCGTTACGCTAAAAGTATAATTGAACTAGCTATTCTTTAAATCTACAAAAAATTACTCAAAAAAAAAACTCGTAACATAAAAAGTAAACGACATTAAACCTGTTAATTTACAACCGTGAATGTATTTGTTATAAAATCACCTTTTCATTACATTTTCCACAACTAGTTTTTCATATTTACGCTTAATTTGTTAAAAAATATCTTAAAAGCTTAAAAATAAAAAGGCTATTCATTTTCTTGAAATACAATTCTACGGATTGGCCGACACATACCTCTATCATGTGGATGTGAGTAGGTATATGGCATTATCTTAAAAAAACAAGTACAACCTACGAATAAATATGAATTTATTCGTAGATTACAAGCGACCTTTATACTATATTTACGAGTATCTCTCAAAAGAGCAGGCATACTACAATTAAAAGCAAGGAGTTGGTGTCAAGAAGACAACCAACCAAAACTCGGAGTGAAAGTTTTACTTCTTGTGACGTCCTTAATATTGTTACAGAAAACATTACTCTATTATCAATGAGAAAGTTTGAAAGTGAGGGAGGATGTAAGTGTTTAGTTTGTTACCCCTACACGCTGAAATCGTTGAACCGTTTTAGATGAAACTTGGTTTATACATAGTATTTGATTAACACAAAAGATATTTACATTATCACCATCATAACTTTCATCATTGTCTACGCGCGCCGCGGGGCACAAATAGTATGTTATAAATATGATCTTGTGTCGTTCTGTGTTTGAGAGAATATATTGCAACGATGATGCTACATATTTATAGCATAAACGTAAGAAGCTTATGATTGTTTATTTATTTGAATACAAGATTTTATTGATAAAATAGATGCTTACTACTAAATATGAATACAAGCACTATCGCGTGCTAAGCGAAAATCATATTTTACAAATTATTGGAGTACAAAATTTTATGCCCAAGGCGGGAATCGAACTCGCGTCCTTCGACATCGCGTCGGATGCCTAAACCACTAAATCTGGCATTTCTGCCGAAATTTTGTGCTCCAATTGTATTACTTAAACCGTCATATGGGACGGTGCGCGGCCATCAACCAGACTACTATACTTCAACTGACCAAAAGAAGTGTTTTAAAAAAAATAATTGTACTCCAATAATTTGTTGAAAAAGATATTTTTTGTGGCCTTAATTTGATTTTGTCTTGCACCCTGCATTTAAACTCGTAATAGCATAATAGAATCATCGCGTGAGTCCGTTACTTTATTTAGATTCTCAAATCAGACTCGTAATTTGTGCCGACTAGACAATCCTGCCGACATACTTGGCAATGCAGTGGCACGAACGCCATTATGGTTACAATTGCAACATCAACTGGATTTTTGCAAGTTCTTTTAGAGTGGAGTAGAGTCACTATCGAATATCGAAGTCCTGTGCCGAATAGGTATTGGGTTTTTCAGACAAAATAACAGTCAACAGTCTGGAAATGTACCTGGTGGCAGTAGGCTTGCCCTAATTATAGATGGAACGAAAACATGTCGTAGGAAACGTGAGTTTTTATTAAATTTAACTCTTCATCTATTCTTCAACTATATCGAGTATATGTACTCGTGTAAAATTTTCATATTTAAACATATTTTAAATTAATGTATCAACACATCTTGATGATGACCTAAATATTTGTCGTAGAGGCACCGTAGCATTTGTGGTACGATAACTACGATGTCCTAAGAACATCGGAGTTTGTGTACGTCGCATTGTATGGCCTTGCTTTTGTGATTTTTGGTCCCTTCGGGGAGGAATCCTTCTTAGCAGATAATTAATTGCCTGTGAATTAAATATGCCTTTGCTGTTTGGGTACATACATCTTATATGTTCAAATCTAATCTAATATTTTAATTTATTGTTAAGTAGACATGAACAATATTAAAAAAAAAGCTGAAATGAAATTTTTTTTGGTGTTTAGTCCTTATGAACTAAAATAATGGCATCTAAATTTTACTAAAATGAACAAGGATATTGAAGATTATGAAATCGGGCAATCGCATACAATACATACGAATAATATGTCTAATATTCGAGCGATATTAACGATTGTCGTAGCCACCAAGTTACAGCGCGAGGTATGGTCCATATTTTAATCACATAGCTTATTAGTCAACCAATCGAAAGAGTCCTGGTTCGAACCGAGTTCAACTATATACACTTTAGCTAACTAACTATTAACTAAGTAACTATTAAAACACAACTCTTGATTTAAATGCTGATAATGAGATCTTATATTTAGAAACACGTTTATAAAAAAAACACTTCACTTGAAGTCCGGATTTCAGAGAGCTTGTAGCAATTTTTCATAAACGGCTTAGCAACCCTTCAGTAAGTTAAGTATTGAATCACAATCTTTGCGTGAATAAGCATATCTACTTGTAGTTTAAACACTCCTATGTATCGACTGACATTTAGTGCGTAGTAAATGTTTCCGTTTATGAAGACGTTCTTCCGGGCCATAAACACGGTCCTTACGTGTTGCTAACGACTTATCTGGTTGTATCAGCGCAGTATAGTTCCGCTGCGAGCTGTTCCGATCGACACCGAGTCACGCGATCTCACGCGTTCTCTACGCAATTTCATCGTTATAGCATATTCAGATGTATTTTATTGCATAATGCAGCCCACTGGATGGTAATACAGAATTGCCAGTTGTAAAAGAAAAGTGTGTTTTGAACACACTGTGTCTTGAAATATATCAGGAGTCAGGAGATGAGCTCAAACACATAATTACTTCTATATTACCGGAAGAGAATAGCCCGGTGGTTAAGTTTTCATTGAAGACGTTGAATTATTGAGTGGATGGCAAGGCTAAAGATTGCTGGTCCCAGAGGATCATCCTGTTGACATCCTACGGAAGATAATATATCGTTACTTTGGTACGTTAATTTTGACGGTTTGCCGTAACATTGCCGAAGAAAAGGGAATTCCGAAATTTTATTTTTCACTACAGTCAAAAAGGTGCCTCTATATAAAGTGTTGAACACATTTTTAACATCCAGCTTCAAAGCACATCTCCAAAGTTTTTTCAAGAAATGTGCGAAGTGAATTCACAGCAGTTTCACAACCACTAGCACCATACGGGTACGTTCCATTTCGGTCATTCGGTTTCATAATGTACAACTTAACACTGTGCCGTCCACACACACATTTACAATGTTTGTGTCTCTACGCAAAGATTGTAAATGTCATGTGTATTTCATCGTTTATTTCTTATTTCTCTTGTCTTCCAATGCAGAATCGAGAAATGCACACTTAACTATACAGAGATCGTAATCGAAATAGTTATATTCCAGTAGATAATGCATTTGACTCGTTGGTACTATTTAGTCAATTAAATTGTACTTTTTAACACAGGATAAATTTATCGGGCCAATATCATATATATGTATACCCTTATACATTACAAGCTTTCCGGCCGCGGCTCCGACCGCGCGTATGTCGGTTATCGCGCAAAAACATTAACCTCTTTGCGCAGTTGCATAAAAACTATCCTACGTCCTTCCCCGGGTCTCTAAATATTTCCTTACCAAACATCCAAATTGGTCCAGAAGTTTTGGCGTGAAAGGAGCAGATAGACAGACAGACAGAGTTACTTTCGCATTTATAATATTAGTATGGATAATCATAAACTGAAAAAGATTTATTTATTATTAAAACAATACATCTATCCATACAGGTTATTTCCTAATACAATAGATTAGTTTAGTCATCAAATAAATAGATTAGTATAACTAGTTAAAAACTTGGATACCTTGTATCACTGTTTGAATTTGCTAGTTTGCAGTATAATTCTACAGGCCGTATAAATTTGTTATAATATAGGTAACCTAATTACCTTGTACCTTACCATGCTAAATTCACAAGGAAGAGACTATATATACCTCACAACAAAAGCTATCCTAGTATGAGGTTTTTGTGAACTATGTTATAGGTATATTTACATACTCTTATAACATTTGAACTGATAGTTGTTAATATTATCTTTTGTAGATAACTAAAGATTGGTATTATTATTATTTTTCATATATTTAATTTAGTTTCTTAGATTAAAGTGTTTTAATATAATAAGTAAAAACATTATGAAAACCTAAATCTAGTCCTTCGCCAGTAACGGGGCAGTACCCAAGCTACCTGCGTAAGGGCAGTAGACTGAGGTACCTCTTGACTTGCCATGTCCACGTGAACTGCCTTCTTTATCTGACCCTTGATTAAACCGTCTATAGAGAGCCTCTTTAAATGCTGGTCATGGCTCTTCGCTATAAGGCCATTTGCCGACACGAGTATAGGTACAATGATCGTCAAGTCAACATCCCACGTGGCAGTAACCTCATGAGCCAAGTCAATGTGCTTCCTGAGTTTTCTTTCTCGGCTTTCACGAGATTTTCGTGGAGAATGTCAACGAGCACTGCCCGGCGTTGAGGTCGATCTGCTATCACGATATCAGCCTTATAAGCGACAATAGCCTTACCCATGAAGATAGATATTATTATTGTTACCTATTTCAATGTATCATACAGAAATATAAGCACGGCGGTGTTATTATCTTGAAATCTACATCTATACTTTTACACTAATATTATAATGAGGAAAGATTCGTATCTTTGTATGTAACGAATTAACTTAAAAACTACTGAACCGATTTGAAAAATTGTTTCTCCATTAGAATGCTACATTTTTCCTGATGAACATAAGCCACAGAAGATTTTTTTTAAATATGTTTTTGGTATACCGAGCGAAGTCGGTGCGAGCCGCTAGTGATCTTATAAAAGTAAAGGATTAATGTACTTTAATTAATAACACACATAATTAACACAGGCTTCTGCGAAACAGGCTTGACGGTATATAGGATATGTAAAACAGATTATTTTCACAAAGATGAAAGGTTCCTATTTATAATTAACTTTGAAGCGATTTTTATAAACGTTTCCGTTTAGAAGACGTTCCGGAACATAAACACAGCCGTTACGTGTTGCTTACGAGTTATCCAGTTCTATCAGCCCCTTATAGTTACGCTGCGATAACCCTTTCTGATCGACAGCGAGTCACGCGACCTCATGTGTACTCGGTGCCATGTTACCTTCTATCAATTATAGTGTCGTTAGGGGTATCCAGATACTTTTTATGATTTTACTGGACTTTGCTCACGGTTGCACGTTGAGCTCGGTTATATCCCTGTTCTTTGGGAACTTCTCAGTAAATCAGGGTAAGCAGTTTCTATTTCCTAATCTAGGGCCTAAGGAATTTATCAAGCAAGTTCCATAAAAGCTAAGAATCCATGAAGTGTCTGATGTAATTCATTCAGAGGTTTAGGAGATGCGAAATGTAACATACGCACTCAGTACAGCCGTTCTTTGTGGCGTTCTTTCGGGGTAAGTGATGATATGGTCGAAGATGTTGTTCAGGCTAGCCTACTGGCTTTTTTTTTTTTTTTTTTTTATTTATTTCACTTTCACAATGTATTCTTAAATCTATTAACATTATATCGAAAAACCACTAGGTTTGTCTCGATACTCTTATTCGCAACGTGCGCTTAACATTAATTTATAAGAGATTTACATAACACATATTCCTCCGTGAACTATTAATCTACTAAAAAGAAATGAAGCAAGCACCTATTTTAATATCTGCACAGAACAGAATTATAATATGTAGTTATAACTGTAAACGCTGTTTCTCGGCTAAGCGCGCGACAGCCGCGGCAGCGTGGCGCGGCGGGGGGCGGCGCGCGGCGGTGTTGGATCTCGAACTGCAACCGGTTCTGAAGTACCTCACGGCTGGGGAGAGGGGATTGCGCACATGCAGGCAGAGAACTGCAGCGCCTACTCAACGATTTAAAATTTATACAGAGTGTTATTTTACTGATTTAATTATATGAAAATAATATTTTATAAATATTTTATATTTTATGTATAATAGAACTATCCATTTATTGCATACACATACATACACCCACCCTCACACACACACACACACACATATATATATATATATTAACAAATAAAATATACATACATATTATTTGTGCGTTTTGTATATATATCTAATTGGGTTTTAGTTTATCATAGAAATGTTTTTTATAAATCCGTTTGTAATTCATGTTGTTTATGACATGTTTTATCTCTTGGGGCAAACTATTTAAAAGTGTGGGAATTAAGAACGCTACAGTTCTTCTTCCATAGTAATTATTTACTTTTGGTATTTTTAGCATTTTATGTGTAATATTTCTAGTAACGATTTTATGCGATACAGGTATTTTTATTTCCGTGTCATGAAATTGTTCAATCAATAATGACATATTCACTTTATCTTGTACAGGTAGTATATTGCAGAACTGAAATATATCAATAAGGTTTTCTTTATATTGTTTCTTAATTTTACCGGGAACTATTAATTTGAGTAATCTGACTTGTAAATTCAATATTTTATCAATAAATGTTTTAAATGTTCGGCCATAGCTTGTGATTCCGTAAGATATAATGGATTCCGCTAGTGCCAAGTATATATTTAGTAAAATCTGGAATGGTACTTTAGGTTTAATTATATACAATTTTGCTAGTATAGCTCTTAGCTTGTCACAAATTAAGTCAATATGGTTACTCCAGTTAAATCTGTCATCTACTATCAGGCCCAGGTATGTATGACTAGTTACTTGTTCTATAGCATCACATGTACAGTTATTCATATTAGACTGCATGGTATTGTGTAAGCACATGTGACTGTGTGCAGTTATTCTAAATGAATTCCTTTTTTTAATGTGACACGAGTGAACATGAATTATTTTCGTTTTGGATGCATTTAAAACTAGGCCTGCATCATGCGACCATTTCGCTACGCGTGTGAAGTCATCCTGCATATATTTTACAGCCGTGCTGAGGTTTTTACTATATGCTAGAAGGCAGGTATCATCTGCATATTAGTAAATTGAACAATTATAGATTACATGTTCCATGTCATTTACATAGGCGAGATAATGCAACGGTCCTAGTACCGATCCTTGTGCTGTACCTTCAGTGACGTCAACTGCTTCACTATACTCTTCTCCCACCTTCACACGATATTTCCGACATCTAAGATAATCTTCGCACCATTTTATGATAGGGCCTCGTACGCCAGTATTGTCTAGATTTTTTAGTAAGGTGTCATGCCTGAGAGTGTCGAAAGCCTTGCTAAAATCAATAAACAGAAGTATAACATGATTTTTCTCATTGAGACACTGATTTACTTCATCCGTAAATTTTGATAGCAGTTGTGTTGTTGATTTATTACGTTGAAATCCAAATTGTACATTTGAGAGTATATTATTTTTTATATAAAAGTCTTGTATCTGTTCACAAATAAATTTTTCTGTAATTTTATCAATTACTGGTAGTATAGTAATGGGCCTATAGTTGCAATATTCTTTATGACTACCTTTTTTATATATCGGTCTTACAATGCCGGTCTTTAAATCCTGTGGATATTTGCCCGTAGCTATACTAGTATTTATAAACTTAACTATGACCCATAAAATTTTATCACAAATAGACTTGATATCAACACACCTTATGTTGTCTATACCTGCTGCTTTATTAGTATTTAAACTACGAATAATTTTTTCCACATTTTCTATAGATGCTTTTTTGACAAAAATGGATTTATTTTGAGGATACGTATATTCAGATTCGTTCAAGAGGCGTTTGTTACACTTTGGCATTATTCTTTTCACACATTCACTGAATTCTCGGGCGAAGTTTTCTGCTATTATCTTTGTATTGTTCTTATTTTTGTTAAAAGCTCTTAAAATGGCTTCATCGACTGAAGTTTTATTACGACCTGATAGAGAATTAAGTATTTGCCATAGTTTACGTAAGTTTAGTTTGTGTTTGTTAATTAAATCTAAATAATATTTGTTTCGGGAAATTTCTATGATTTTACGTGTATAATTTCTAAATTTATTATACTCCATTCTCAATATTGCATTTGTAGGGTCGTGTTTCCATTGTGTAAACAGTTTATCTCTTTTCTTGCACATATTATTAATTCTATTATTTATCCAGGGCTCTTGACTTCTCCTACTATTTATATTTATCTTTTTTGTATATGTAGTTTTATTGTAGCAATTTTTAAATTTTTCCTTAATGCATTCGTATATTTTTAAAGGACACTCTGTATCTTCGATTTCAGACCAGTCTAATTCGGATAATAAAGATTTGGTTTTAATATTGTCTAATAGTTGAATGTTTTTTACACCACCCTGTATTTGTGATGTACCGCTTCCAATACTCGACATTATTATCATTCGGTGGTCAGCGAGAACAGTTCCGAGCGCGGCCGAGTATACGTCTAACGAGTGCGACCGTACAAATAAGTGGTCTATGCAAGTTTGCGTTATTAAATCGCCTTGTTTCTCGATTCTAGTGTAGTCTGAAATCGCACTAGTTAGACCACACTCGGACATGCTACTGATGTAATATTCACGTATGCCGTTGTTAGTTTTTAAATCAATATTTATGTCGCCTAATAGATAAGTGTCGTGTTTTAAAAATAAGGTGTTTAAAAATAGATTTTTAACTTCTTTTGTGAATAGGTGCTTGCTTTCACTTGGTGGTCTATACAATGCGCAGATATACGCAGAATAATTATACGGTGTGGTTATCTGACCTATTATGGACTCACAATGATTAAATGTGTGGTTTATTACGTTAAAATTGTGAGTGTTTTTTACGTAAACAAGAACCCCTCCACCCTTACGTTTTTTACGCAATTGGCTGTGCAGTGTATATCCATTTATATCAAACATAGAAACAACTTGCTTAGATATATTAACCTCAGTTAGTATTATGACATCGATATTTAACTTTGAATAGGTGATTAGTTGAGTTAAATAACAAAAATTTTTATTTAAAGATCTTATGTTTATATGTATCATATTAAGGCTAAACTGGTGAGGAAAAATAGCAGGTAATTGCTTACTAAAATCATTTATATCAGTACAGTCAAACAACTCTAGATGGTCAGGAGATAAACCGAAGCTGCCTGATTCTGTTGTATATCTATTACCGATTCATGATGTCTGCTTGTGTGGCTATGTTTTCAATATCTTCCTCCGACCTTGCCACCAATGGTTTCCCGTTGTCGTCCTTACGCACCAATACTTTTCCATCTTGGAACCAGACGTGTTTAAACGCAGGTCGAAGTTTCTGCTGCGCTTGCCATAGCAACGCTTTGTTTGCTTTCGTGAGGGCTCGGCGTAACATCACTTTAGATTTAGCTTCATTAGGCGGAACTCCACTGATAAGACATTCTACAGTAATTGATTCCTTCCTTGCAGCTCGTACCCACTGCTCTGCCTGTTGCAATTGAAGTAGGCCCAACTGGATGACTCCGTCTTGCCCATTGCGACCCTCCATTCGTTTAATAAATGATATTTCCTTCACATCCATATTTAGGGCTGTAGCCAGCTTACGAGAAATGTCATTCAAGTCTTCTTGTTGTTGTTTAGGTACTCCAAACACCTCCAGAATGCTATCTAGTCGCTGCTGATCTACGCTGCGAACATACTGCTTTAGAGACTTTATTTCTAGCTGCAGGTGCACCTGTTCATTTTTGAGATGGTTACATTTTCTACCGAGGTCTTTTATCTCTTTATTATGAGACTCGACTGTCTTTGTTAGATCGTCAATTTTTCGACAACAAACGCCTACAGAGGTTTCAATGGGCTGTAATTCTTTTCTAAGTACCTTCTTCATTTCCGCTCTCAAGGTCAACTGCCGGAACACACCGTTAGGTCCTTGGCGACAGATTTTCTACTTGAGGGTGGTAGCTAGCCAGACGGGCATTCGCAAAATGCCCTACCACCATGCTGTAACGATTGCCATCGTAAGACAACAACCGGGACCGATGGCTTAGCGTGCCCTCCGAAGCATGGAAGCGCTCAGTAGTAATGTCACTAGCAGTCACCCTTCCAACTCCTGACCGCGACGGACGTTGCTTAACTTAGCTGATCAATTAAGAACGGCTTAGCAAACTTCGCTACGAGTGCTTCAAATGATGATGATATTGAGGTGTAGAAAAATGCATTGAGAAGGGCATTTTCTGATTGTTTTATCTTTGACTGAAGTCTCGCTCACTATGTAGTTTAATTATGTCTTGCCATTTCACTCATAACGGTGCAATAATCAAAACCTCCATAATTTTTAATACCTAAGAGAAATAAATTATAAATTCGTGCTATCTAAAAATCTGAGATTATTAATATATATTATACATAAATGTACAAAAATATGATTAGATATAGCTTATTATTCTCAAAATTATTTAAATCAATTTCCTACATTATTTGTTCAACAGGTACCTAAGCAAACGAATTTTAAATCCACAGATAGGCAAAGTAATCTACAATTGAAGAAGTGTAGACTGCTGAACAAAGTAAGGGGGCCTAAGAGGGACTATGGCATAATACCAAAAATAATTGCTCTCGCGTAGAGTGTAGTAAAAGAACTATGATTTATACTACTTCTCAACATTACCGAGAGAATTAGCGAGTTAAATATTGATACAGATTAGACCGCTACGAACGGGGCACGTATTGGAAATGCTACGAACATATTTTCAAATGAAGAAGTAATTCTTGTTGCAACTTCCAACGTGTGCCATGGACTAGCGACTAAGTTAGCGATGCACGAACCGTCCACGAAAACAGCCGAGATGGGATACGGCACGCCCGGCCCCACCTCGTTCTCTGCTGTGCCTCAACCGAGCGATTTGCGAGAAACTTGAAGCTAGTGAACCTAACAGTATAAGGGTCTGTTTCAGAATGTATTTAATAAATAAAACACTATCTTTGCGTTTCACAGTCATCGATTTAGCCTATCCATCGGTTAAAGCTTGAAACGCGCTGCATGTTAACTGTAATTTTTATCATTCAGCTATTTTATGTGTTGGTTAGCAACCCGAAACTTTATTAGGACATTCTGAAACGGGCCCTTAATGTTTCAATATTAAAATTTGTAATTAACCTTTACAAGAGCGCAAGTTATTTTATACTTTTTAGTGTTGGAAGTCGGTTACATCTCTTTAATTTTATTTAAGCGCTCGTAGCGAAGTTTGTTTAGCCAATCAGCAAAGCAACTCAGCTCCGGCAGCTGTCATTGCGAGCCAGTAATTCTAGGTTAGCCCGAACAACATCTTCGCCCACATTATCACTTACCATCAGGTGAGATAGAGCACATATATAAAAGTGTGGGGAACAAATGAAGTGGCTTTGGAAGTCTGGGAATAACATAAATATAGGTACAGACCTTTTCACTTGAGTGCGTGCTCCTACATAAGTATAGTTTTTGAGTGTAGTTTCAACTGCTACTGCCTACCTGAGCGATCAAATTTAACATTTCATTGTTTCACTGCATATACCTTTAGCATTTAAACCTTCACTAAAACGTAGTGTAGGTACAAACGAGGCCTACCCGTAAATACGTAAGTATCAATAATTTACCGTGGAGAGGCGGGCCATCTCGATTGATTTGGTCTTTATACCTACATATGTATCTGGATTATAGTTTAGGGATATTCCATACATATACATTGAAACTATTCGATGATCGAAAGCGAAAAGTCCTTATATATAACGTAATGTTTTCACAATCCAAGCATATTCCACATGTAGGAGGCACGAATGTCTCGGACGCGGATCGAACCTGGCATTGTTAAACGTGAATGGTCATTTAGGTAAAAAACTAAAAATGAAAGCATTAGAAAAAATAGGTTTTTGTTTTGTAAAAATAAGTACGATAGATATCTGCATAGTATAAAACAAAGCTTCTGGCTGTCTGTCCCTATTTGTATGATTATATCTTTAAAACTACACAACGAATTTTGATGCGATTTTTTAATGGATAAAGTAATTTAAGAAGAAGGTTTAAAAGTAAGTATAATACATGTATAATATAGTAGAGAAACACTGATAACTTTAGAGGTGTCTAATGTGATGTTGTAAATAAACACATTTTTTTTGCGTTTACATTGCATATGCTGGCTGAACCCTACTAGATAGATCAAAATAATGTACTACTGTATTGTAAACCTTAAAAAGGTCTTTATTCTTTAGTTTTAACGACAAATAATGGTTTATTTACAAAGCGATTTTAAAAAATACAGCATTAATGTCTATCCAAATTAATAAAAGTACTTTAAATATATTGTGCATTTAATATAGATCAATATGGCCCACTACAGCAAGTAATTTAAATGAATATTTGCGAAGACATTACAGATTATTTAGTATCAGTATTGAACCCGTACGAAGTTGGGGCGGGTTGCAAGTAATTATTAAAAGTGAATATCTAGTAAATTTGCTTCAATTTTGCAGGTCAAGAGTAACGGTTTTGTTCAGCTGATTTAAATGGCACTGTATTGCGTTATTTGTGTACTGTACCTACTCGTTTTGAAAGCAAGTCTTGATTGATTTCGTAATCTACAACAAGTTAAACAAAGCAAGGAGATCTTTATTTCTACATACATTTCTCCAGAGACGAAGTGCGTGGCCGTGGGTACACGTGTTAGTAAATAATTCATATTGCATGTGTTCTCCGCATACTAAAGGAGTTTTTATTTTCAGGAAGTAAGAAGACCTCGCTTTGTTTAGAACAACGCTACGTTTTTAATATTTCATGAGAATTGGTATTAATGCTTAATGAAGGGCATGTAGCAGACCGAAGTAAATATAAAGCAAGACATTACATTGGTTTTAGCACATTTTTGTAGTTTAAAAACCGATATTAAGCAATATCCTATGCCTTGTAACAGATGCTTTCCAGCACAAGTAATAAAAGCATTTGCACAACCTATAAGTCATATCAGACTCACAGGCAGTCCAAATGCTCCAGCCCACTACCAGTTGGCAGCGTGCCCAGCATGCTGGCAGCATTGCCCCGTTGAATTGCACTGCGCACTTCACGCATCGACATGAATCTCATGTGCCTGTAATTTCACTGACACCGATACGATTCAAAACGGAAAACAGTAATGCGAACATTACTGTTTGGCAGCGGAAATAGGTATTGCGGCAGTACTTTCCCGAACGAGCTCGTTCGTCTTGTTTTTATTTACTTTTATTTATACAGTTCTTAATTATCGTCTACGTAAATCGTATGTAAGCTTTGTGCTACGAATAAACATGTATTATATGTGCGATAAAAATTATATAAAATCTCGCAGACCAAAACTAAAATCGCCGTTTATACTTAATTTTTTTTCGTTCATATAATGAGGGTATGACTATGTATGAAATCATAGTTTTTATTGTTTTATTAAGTACCTGTCGGCCGTTGTGACTTTTTAAGGGGTTCTGTAACGGTTAAGATATGGCTCTTGATACTCAACATTTTCAAGCGAAAATAACTTAAAATTTAACTATAACTACATGGAAAGAGAATTATCGCACATATTAGAACTAGCTTCGGGGTTTTGCCTGTACAATAATGGATATGGGATAAAAAATAATGTGTAATGTGTGCAGTGATCGTGACCCCGTGACCACGATCTCTGCAAAGAGTTTGAAACGTCGGGACTATTATAATTATAAATATACGCAATTTAAACCGTTTAAATTTGGATTACTATGTGTAATCATCCCAAATAGACTAACCTAAGACAGCATTAAATATCCTCTATCCTATACAAGAACTCATGAAGAAAATAACTTGAAATTAACAAACATCTTGATTCTTCTACAAAAATCTATTGTTCTAGCCACATTCCATCCGGTATCTCTTTTTTCAGCTTTCACGTACACGCGAGGCTTCTAACCAATAATTTCATTCACAAATGCCACTCCACGGCCGCTCGTCGCCGGAATACCAAATAGGAAAACATTGATTCGAGCCGTTATTTGTGAATCTCCGATAAAAACGCTGAAGCCGCAATGCCCATACGAAACTCGACTCCTCCGATGATGGGAAGGTCTTAAATGGTTCCGCTGTAGAGTATAATTCGATACTTACATCTTCAATTTTTTATGCTATTGCTAGCTTTGTTGAATAAAAACAAGTGATTGATCGGAACTCAAAGATTACATTTTTTGTAAAAACTTTAATTACATTAGACTTCATTCTAGAATCCTACACTTCGTTTACTCCAAAAACGAAAACATTTTCAGGTATAAAAAGTTTTGTTATTCAACCACAGTAGCGGGTCCAAAAGTAGAGATTGTTTACCCAAGATTAAAAACATTGTAACATACACTGAGATACTATTTACCGTAGAATATTTTTCGTTAAAACTCATTTCGCGCAAATACTGTAGTAGTAAAAGTTTTACTAGTAGCGAACGAGAAGAATAAAAAACTTTGTCATAAACTCGAAAATCTCAGACGTTACGTCAAATTACTTAAATTGTGTTAAGTGTTGAGCTCCCAATTAATTGAATTTAGGATGAAAGATACGTTAATTTATCCACTTTAAGTTAACTGTCAGTAATGTTCTTTATAGACCAACAAACGAGGATAATTTTCGTCAAAATATTTTTTTTCATGGGTATTTATATCGATGATCTAAATTGCTAGTGACCACGATCATAATTACTAATCTTAAGGATCATAAATGCAAGCAGTATGATACCGAGCCCTTCTACCACGAATCAATGGAGCAATGGATAGAGCAAGAACGAATTGCTTAACGAATAAGCATTGCAATTCAACGGGGCAATGCTGCCAGCATGCTGGGCACGCTGCCAACTGGTAGTGGGCTGGAGCATTTGGACTGCCTGTGAGTCTGATATGACTTATAGGTTGTGCAAATGCTTTTATTGGAGTAGCTGTAGTGTTGTACACACGCGAGTGTTCGTAGTATTTTGTTAAATAAAGGCATATCGCCATGATACAGTATATCACCGGTCCTTTCTTACTCTATAAGAAAGGAACGGTGATATACCCATTTCGAAATGGGTATAAAAACTATCAATATATAATTCAATGCCATGAAGGGCGAAGTTTTCTTTTAGTTTATGTATAAAAGTTGCAATGCTGATTTAATTTCTATCACAAGTTATTCTATATCAGGAACAAATAAAACGTATTATACTAACGCGCATTCCCTAACACAATTTTTGCTCGACACTTTCAAAGAATTGAAACAGAAGCGTCCCTGAGAGGGGTACGGATGCGATATCTACATCCCACGGATTCAGATCTTATTCACTACTATTCCCTGATAACATAATACCTCCGGGAACCTTACTCAATCAAATCCGCCCGAATTGGAATACTCTAGCTGAATAATATCTTTAACTTAATCAAATCGTTCGATGATTTCATACCCACTGACAAAGCTTGTTGATATGCCTTGTGTGATGTTCATATTCAGGTCTATCGTTTATCATCGTTTCGTCACGTGCATTGCTTATAAAATACCGGGTGAACGAGCACCGCTCAGCACCGTCGTGAAACGAGTTTTTCAAGAAATGACGCTTAGCACATAGTTTATTTTTCGCTTTCGAATAAGTTTTCATTCTAAAAGTCCTAACTTATTAGGTGGAATACTTATTAATATAGCACGTTTATAAGTGTATGTATAAGTGTAAAACTGCCCCGTGGGGTGACGAGTTAGAATTGCACCTCTCCATATCATCCCGTAGGTGTCGTAAGAGGCGACTAAGGGAAAAATACTGGAAGGTGGGCAGCAGCGCCTTCTAAAGAACTACCAACTTACACTGCGATCCCCAAGCCGCCTGCCAAGCGTGGGGATTATGGCAAATACACTCTTAATAGGGGAGGCTATGTTGCAGTGGACGATACGACTGTTACGGTACGGTATAAGTGTATACTGTAGGCAGAGCAGTAAATTATTCAAAGGAAGATGGGATTGAATTTTTGTTGTCGAAAATTAATCTCATTGTGAAATTATAATGAAATTTGAGGTCGGACGCTCTGAGCCAGTGGGCGGTAATATACGGACTACAGTTAACTCAGCCACTTCTACAAAGGAATATTCTACACGGTACGGTTTCCCGGTTCGTTTTGTTAATAATCTCCTAGTTCATACAAAATGTATGCGAGATTTGAACAGGTTTCTGCAATACGACACAATCCACTCGCCGCGCCGCGCCAATCTAACGTACTAACGCAGTGCAATTGGACTGAAGCTCGACATATATAAGTATATTATGGTTTCAATAGTCCCACAAAATGCGTACGTATTAAAGAGTTCGTACTATTGGCATTTGTTGGTGAATACTCGCCTAAGTACTAGCCTACTAAGAACTGACCTCAAGTAGAAATTATGCCGCCAAGTATTCGACGCGATGATCCGTTTTTTAGGGTCAATACTCCATTGTAGACTTAGCCTGATAAAACGATCGAGGTTGTTTAACAAATAAAAAAACTTAAACAATAAACAGTACAGTCACAGTACATTTATAACTAATTTTAGAGTAGTTTTTCTATGGTGATAGGGCACTTTGCGAATGCCCGCCTGGCTAGCTACCATCCTCAAGTTGAAAATCTGTCGCCAAGCACCTTTTGAGAGCCAGTAATTCTAGTTTAGCCTGAACAACATTTTCGACCACATCAGGTGAGATAGTGGTCAAAGGATAACCTATCAGGCATAAAAAAAGGCATATAACCAAGGTATTCCCGTATCTAGTTGATTCTAAACTAGAAAGAAAAAGCTGAGGGTTGCTTGATTGTATTACTCTTACAAAAACAGTTGGTATGCGATTACTTTTCTTTGTGCTTGTGCTAATTGAAGAAATAGCAATATATATCCTAATTATATTGTTATTCGTTACAGATAGGATTGTTAACCTGCTGTCACCTATCCCGAGGGGCCTCAGCGGACCATTCATATTATAAGTTTTATTAGTTACAAAACAATGGACCGTCCATCTCATCTAAAACATTAAATAAGATATGGGTACTATCCTATTATACCCAACTGTAAACATATAACCATAGTCTATTCAATGACCATTCATGATATTAAATTCTACCCGCATTACTTACGCTTAACTATATTTATAAACAAAGAGGCTACAACAGAAGCAACATTAATATATTACGGTACGTGTACATCACCCCTCACGCTTTAAAGCCGTAAATAGACCCAGCGATTACCACGCAATGTAATTACCACCTACTTGTGTATAATATTTTAAAGCAAAAACTGAAAGAATGGAGGGGCTCCTTTTTGTAGAACAATGCCCTTTATGTAATTCAGTTCGGCTCAAGCCTTCGCTCCATACACCATTCAATTTGCTCGAAGAAAGGACCCTGTCTCTTTTGTTCGGCAATAGTTGCGATTTTCGCGTCAAAAATAAAGCGAAAAAGTAAGAACGATATTATCATTCCATCACAAGGTAACTCTAAAACTAGGTTTTATTTCAGGGACCTGATAGCCGTTATATTGGATAGTCGCTTACAATGGGAGAGATTCTAACCGCTTTCACGTACGTACATTTTATTCATAACTCGCAAAATGGTTTAGCTGGATGCAGATTAAACTATGCGTTGGCTGGATTACTTTGTTTAGGTACATGCTAGTTAATGGCGTAATAGTTTCTTTATTCTAGTTAATCTGTGTGATTGAGTTAGGAAAAGAAAAGGCGAGCATGTTCATTATCTTATTACCTCTGCCCAATATGAATTCAATTGAGCATAAACCTGTAAGTAAAAAATATATTTTTCAACACTCTTGCTCGTAAAGTGAGATTTATTATATCGTTCTTAGGACCACAAACCGAACTATAACACCCTCGTGCATAATAATATTATACACTAGTGCGTAATAAAATTATCTCTACAAAATAGAGCCTTTTCAATTTAACCGGGTAATACAGATTTGTAACAACAAAGAGGCTTAAGGCTAAGTATATGTAATCAATCACCTATATTTGCCACGCGCAAAAAAAAACTTGCGCGCTATTTTCCATAATTTTCGTATGTTGTTTGTATCGCATTTGTGCAATATATTTTTTATTCCTTGCAAGGGTGTTGAAAAAGTGCGTATGGAACTCGTGAGCAACTTGCTCATTATACACTCGCCTGATTTACGCTTTAGGTCAAGTGACCTAAGTTGCACGATACACGAGGTTGTGGGTTGCAGCCCTAGCCGTAGGTACATGGAGGATGCGCAACGGCCTATGCTTCAGAATATAAAAAGTGCGTGAGTCACTCGTGCTCATTAAAACCAAGATTTTTCATGTTTGGTAACCCTACACGATACACATAAAACACGCGTGTAAAAAGGATATAAACAATGCGTACAAGACATTTTTTTTAATAAGATTATTTTTGTTTTTAAAAAGAAGTGGTCGAATTTTGGCTTTGTTTTATATGAGCTAAGTTTTTTCTTATTTTAACCGACTTCAAAAAAGAGGATGTTCTCATTTCGACTGTATATTTTTGTATGTTCATCTCGCGTTTACTACGCCAATTATGAAATTATTCTAGTGTATTATTTTTCTAGGCAAGAGTACATATACCTCCAGTTTGGTGCATTTATATTTCATCAAAATCGGTTGAGTAGTTTTAATAGTAGTAGTTTTATCATCACTAAGTAGATAAAACTACTACTAGTTAGCTAGCATACTTAGATAATTTAATGGTTATTGTAACTCTTGTCAATGTTGAACAGTTTTTGAGGCTAGTGATTTTATCTTTGAGTCAAAAGTTATCTTTGAATGCATCACAAGAATGTGTGAAAAAAATGTTTAAAAATATACTGAACCGACTTTTAACACTGAAAGGCATGAAATAACTTGCAGTGAGACAATGTGAGGTCAGTGTTTTCAATTAGCATGGTACAGACTTCAACAAGTTCATACTTTTCAGCGTTGGAAGTTAACATGGTACATATTCACAACATTGACATAAATATATATAAATATGTATGTTTGGTTTACTTATGTCTGCCCATATGTTGTACAATGTTTGTAACTCCTATGAGCTTCTGCTCTCCTGGTACTTTGAATAAAAATTGTATAAACAAATAATACAGCAATCATAATCTTAGGTCATACATATTTTGGTTAATATAGTTTTCTTAAAAAGAGATCTGAAGTATGAAACTCCCAACTTCAGCTCTCCTTGTAGTTTGAAAATTCTTACATTGGAATTAATTTATGCCAATATGTATTGTGTATATTACGTCATGATCGATACAAAATTTTACAACTCATCATGATGGGGAAGGTCGCAGGAAAAAGAAAAGCTGGTCGTAGGAAAAAGTCTTGGCTGAGAAACATTAGGGAGTGGACTGGTATCGCGAGCGCAGCAGACCTTTTTCGCCTCGCGAGAGACAGAGACAAATGTACAGAGCTGATCGCTAACCTACTATTAGAAGAAGAAAATGTATTGTGGAGTTTAGCATAGTTTCAGAAATCTCTTCGTTGTCTGCTAACCTCATTTAATCTGTAACTATCAGGGCCGTAAAACAATGAGGGGATCAGAGCGGAACGGAAAAAAATCGGGATCAGACCGGAATTTCACGTTATTTATAAATGTTAAATACTATAAATAAATGGCGTGAGATCAGGTTGTGGTATCAGACCGGAATACACCATATTTAAAACGCACAATATTATTCTACCTGATAATAATTTTGAAAGTAAACTTGGTGATAGGGTATTAGAAATCTGAGACTATTCACGCAATTCCTTAAATCACACTATTTTATTAAATTTGACAACAAAGCTTGGGATTGCTCGCGCGTTCATCGCTTGGGATGGTCGCAAAATACGATTAAAGGCCTTTGACTGCAACAACTGCCGCTGATTGCGTAGTAAAGTCTGTACAGAGTCGCAACCATTCTCAAAGCTATCCTAGTGCCGACATTTAGCTGACCTTTTAGGAGTTGTCAAAATGGGAATTCACCATAGTGAGACAGTGTGTATTTATCTATCTACTGTGCTAATGATGAAATCTCTTTCTAGGAAATTTTGCTAGAAATATTTTGTCAACTGTACTTAATTATTGATGTGCAATAAAGTACACTGAATTAATAAATTACCTCCTTAAAATATTAAAATTGGGTCTTCTAATGTTTTGTAAAATGATATGACTATGGCTGGTAAGGTTTGCAAGAAAAAATCATAGCTATTAAATATCCACTTAGATACTTTTTTTCTCTATATTCCAGTTCACTCCAGACGCCAGCAACGCAATAGTAATAGATAATTTGTAGGTACAGGGTAGTGTTACGCTTGTTCAGAGACTGGTAGACAATAAAACTGACGTAAATATAGTGTCAAGAAATAACTGTTTAATTTTGATATGTTTTATATATTTATATTACAGAGTAAGTTTATGATGTACTATAGAAATATAATTTATTATGATATACCTAATGTGTTCGTAAACATTTATAAGTTGAAAACTACCATCTGATACTGCATAATTGATACAGTCTTCGTGTTGGAGAATATTAATAAAAACTACTATTTTTGTGAATCATAATTTATGCAAGGTTAAAAAAAAAATACATAAGAAGAGCTCTAGTTTTAATATATGAATTGTTTAAATAAGACTTTCATTGAAACCTAATTCTTAATTTTATTAGATATTACTCATTATATTACATTAAACTTCTATCGAAATTTGATCCCGGATATTTTCATAGTATTTGTTTACTAGTTTACGTTTGTAAGATGCCTCTGGAGTAATATTTAAGACGTTCATTAAAAATTATTTCAGTTTTAGGTCGCAGTCACTAGTCTAGCGCCTCGTTCTCACAAAATTACAGGCGAATCGATACTGTATTCGAAAGCTGTCGCTTCGGCATGCTGCTGTTGGATATAATTTTACATTCTGACTAAGTTTAATAGAAACTTGATGTTATTTAAGATTTGTTCTTAAAAAAAGCACGAGGAACGATCAAATTGAAGAGTAGGTAAGACTAGAGTGGTATAAGTACTCATGGGCATGTCAGTCATTGTCAGTGCAAGGAATGAAAAACTTAACCATTTATAGTGTTGAGTTGAATATATTTGGATGACCATAATAGGTGTAGAAGAAGGTAACGATGTATTAAATAATGAATGATATGTATGAGAAAGATCTGAGTACTGAGATGCCAGATGATATAGCAGAGTAGAAGAAAACATGTCATAGGTACTGAGTTACTTAATTTGGGATGGGTAAATAAAGGCAGAAAGAGAGGGTATAATAAAGATATATCGTATAGGTATTCATTAAGTTATGAGTAAATGCGATCTGAAAGACTCGTTATAAAAGTATGTTTTTTTTATAATATATAAAACAGTCATTAAGGACATTTTCTTAAATACATATGTATATACTCGAATATACGAGTAAGTGAGCTATTATTTTATAACCATAAAAACTGAAAACTTGCCATGAAGATATTATTAGCTCATTTTAATTCAAAGAAAATATGAAAAGCCAATTTTAATTGAAAGAGTTAATTTTGCAATTTTGGGCGGACCTACATACACAGCGTTTTGTTATATTAGGATTCGAGGGTGGAGAGGTAAATTTAAACGAACTCATATTTTCTTCATACGTACCTGGAAAGCTTGATATTTTAGTAAGGTAACTTTAAACTATGCCGTGAATTCCTTCAGAAACTACTAAATACTTCATCTTTTTGTACTCATTCTCACACCCTATCCCATTACGTTGAAGTCGGTACAATTTGCCTTATCATAATTTATACAAAGCAGAAAAAGTCCTGAAAAAGTCTTACACCATTCTGACACCGTCCTCCTCGGGAATTCACACCTGAAAGTCTGACTAACTGGCAGCAAAAGAAACAAAGTTAATAAAACATTAATATAGTAGCAGTAGAAATCTTTGTTCATGAATTCGTATAAAAATATGTAATATCAGCTTTATTTATAGTAGGCAATAGGCACAGATGACAGAATTAGTAGGTATACGTACCTATGTTGGTTCATCTTTTACACATAAGCATCACGTCCCTATAGCCTATTCTAGAAATATTTAATTGCTGATAGGTTAGCCTTTGATTAAAATCTCACCTGATGGTAAGTGATGATATGGTCGACGGTGTTAACAATATTTACATTACAAAGTTAATTTTAATACTAGTAAATTGAAAACAGCTGAAAATAGATTATTATGGAAATATCTGGCAGTGCAACACAATATCATGTGATTTTGCTTTTATTTGTTTATATTATTAAGGTGAAAGCTGATAACCATTTCAAAATAATATACTTATTTTGTAGCTAGTTCCTGTTATTTTTTCTAATTTATATACGACATTTGAATAACGCTATCTTTCTCTCCACACAAGGAACTAGCATTGTGATATTAGTAATAACTAAATAATAATGTAATTATACGTATTATTATATGTTTTATGGTATATTATATAAAAATAAACAAACAAATATATATGACCTAACAAATGAATTAACCAAAAACAGGTATGTGGTTAATTTTTATGTTGTAGAAGTTGGAGCAAGGGGTATACCAGCGAAATCCCTATATAACCTACTTAAAGAGCTTGGCCTGCCAACAACCGAGAATCATACAACATGTATCTAAGGCGGCATTAGTACGATCTTACCAAACTTGGTTAAGTAGGTGAGGAGGTTCGAGCGGTAGCATTGATATATCATAAAGGGGCCCTTAACCTTACTCCTAGGTTGCAAGTCCCGGGCCCCTCTGGCCTCTTCCACTGCAACGCTATGGACCTGGCACCCGTACGGTGAATCCATGGAATGCTAAGTAATTCGTCTCATACCATGATGAAAAGTTTTATTTACGCAGAAACAAAAGAGTTTATTACGATTTTGAAATTTAAATAGTCGCTTTTTCATGCATACTTGGTTTTCCGTTTCGTAAGACTTTTTACTGGATCTCATAAGAATCGTTTTGAGTGGGACTTACTGTACACTTGAAACACAACAAAAGGTACATTACAAAAAATGATTTATACCAACACATAATTATTATGGTCATTCTGAAATCTGCCAAAATTGCCACTATTTTGATAAAGAACCAAAGTATATGTCATAAACATAAAGTACGTTTTAATTTTATTTACAAATAAGACCCAGAAGCTTTACTATATTTTAATTACCTTACCATATTTTAAATTTACAATTGATACATATACCCTTCGCTTAGGTAAATAACGTCGCGCATATTACCGAGTACTGTAGGGGAAAACCTACTATATTGACATATCTCTCCTGCATACCTTAATTCTCTTCACATTCTTCATACACGCCCGTCTTGTAAGGATACTCAAGAATAATCACGACATGAACAATTTCTCAAGCCGAAATAGATTACAACAAATCAATAATGCCTAATTCAACATTGAAAAACATCAGCAGGTAATGTATTTGATAGTTATAAGTAGATTAAAGTAAAGTGATAGTAAAAAGAAGGTCTTCAGTATTGAAATAAGCTTGACCCACTTTTGTAAAGCTCCCTTTTGGGAATCTCTTTCGTCTTCAAACTTATTTCAGTAGCACATCAAAGTCCAGAGTGAATGACTTTAGGGTCGTGGGATCTAGACGCTATCGAAGAACGACATTATGAAGTTGTGAACTTTACGAAAGATCTTACAAAAAGGTTAAGATGATAAAAAGAGAAAATATGTCAGTTCTAATGCCAGTCATGCAGTTGATTATCTAAATGTTTATTCTTAGTAGGTACGAGTACTTATTCGCGTGGAACTTGATTTTATTGCGTTTTATCAGAATTAAATTTAGAATCAGAAATAGTACGTTCGCAATATACTTTTCAACCTATTTGAATTTGCAACTTTCTATAACTAAACAATGAAATTCCGTCCAACTATGTTACTGCGAGACTAAAATTACCAACAAATAATATATATAAATATAAATTATAACTAACATTAGGCTAACTTCCCTTCAGGAGGAATATTGATAAGTTGGAGAATGATGTAAAATTAAGAAATGTATTTAAGTGAAACAAAATCAAACAAGTGTACGGACCACGAGTCTGTAGTGTACAGAATGTGTTAATAAAAAAATAAAAATAAAAAAAAAAGTACTATTTTGCATTTATAGTTACGTGTTCACAGTGGGAATTGTGTAGACATACAATAAGTAATTACGCCAATTAAAGTATTCAAGGCTTTTGATAACCCATTTCTTTCACCATTAACTTCCCAGAAAGTTTTGTTCCACAGGTAACCCAATTTACGAAAATAACCTCCACCGCTAACTAATTCGTAGAAAAAACAACCCTTTCCCGTGTCGCGTGATATAATAATACATTATTTTCTCTGTTACATGACTGATTGTCACTACTGTACAATTATGTTTGGTATACGGTTTTTTTATAATTCAGTATTACAACATAAGAGTGACGACGATTGTGATTTATTATGAAATAACAGGGCCTAATAATTATACTCGTAATCACTGATACATGAAATAATTGTATTGAATAATATCCGTAGCACTATGGATATATTATACTCACATGAGGCATGTAAACAAATATATTTAAAAATAGGGAACGACTTCTAACACTGAAATGTATAAAATTTATTGATGAAGTCATGCTGATTCAAAACACTGACCTCACATTATCATGGTCCAATATCCATGAGTTATTTCATACTTTACTAGGTGGACTGACTACATCGTGAAAGTCTCTGGTAGCCAACGGTTACAAGCGGATAATAGCCGTTCTTTGTGGCGCTCTATGGGGGACGCAATCGTTCAACAGTGGACGTCTTCCGGCTGATGATGATGATGATTTCATACTTATTAGTGTTAAAAAACTTTTTTAAGATGAATATTGCTAGTGCCAAGATCCTTCACTCGCCTAAAATTCTATTCACCATCCACAAGAGTTGCAATGTACATTAAACCATCCAGGCATAGAACATATAACAATACGTAAATCCAGGTATGCAAATAATTTTTTCAGTTAATTGACTTTATCTCCAAACCATTCAACCGATTTTAATAAAGTGTAAATAGCACCATTTAGAGATATATATGTTGGGTAGAGACCCAACTAAAAAATAATAACAGAAATCACAAATTTACAAAACATACAGTCGATCTGAAACCTATTCCTTTTTTGGAAGTCCGTTAACCATATTTGAATAAAATATAGCTATCGTTATTCACGGTTTAGGGTGACCACTTTACAATTTACCCGAGTGGTAAGATACATTTCTCGATGTACCCCTCCATAAAATATTAAATAAAATCTTGGAAGCGCCGACCTTCTTGCGGAATAAAAATGGGATTCACCGCGGAACTTTTCTGATTGTCGCTTGTAATACTTTTGTTGAAAGACTCGTTACGCTAATGTTCAAGATATTTTCATGTTCTTTCTTTTAGAAAGAGCTCTGGTAACTCTGGGAGTGCTTGTGCTATTTGAATCTTCTGGATTGGTTGGGATGTTCGGTTCACTCGTTAAATGCTTCTTTTTACAAATTTTAAGTTTGCGAACCTTAAATATGGGAAAGTCATTTCAAGCATAGGTATTTCGTTTGTAGGTATTTTATATACAATATTGTGTGTACGATCACAAAGCGAAGAAAATGTATGAAATTGCTAAAGTTTATTGTTTGCAATGTAATAACTTTTTTACTTACATAATTAAAATAAGTATTTCCTCAGGTCTCACAAATATGCGTAACTATTAATTTTTATGATTAAAATATATCTTTATATCCTAATTATTAGCAAATTGGTAGAAGTAAAATGTCCATGTCCACGATACCTACGTATATTATACTACGCACGAGGCGTAATAACGAACTTTAATGACCGAAAATGTGTCGAAACACGCAGCTATTTTTACTACCGCTGACTTTTTCACCAAAAACTTTGATTAGATGTGGACCTTATTATATGAAGGAGTAGAGAGATAAGAAAGCTTGAATCAAAAATATTCATTCAATTTAAATACTTATGTATATATTTAAATTTAGAAGGAAAATAATTCCATATTGATGACAAGAGCAAGTAAGTACCAAATAGTGGAATCAATGATTCTAACCATTGATAAGTGTAGCGCACTGACATTGAATGAATATCGCTTGTGGCAGTTTCAAAATAGTCATTATTTTCTCAGTGCTTAGATATACTATATTTTTAAATTATTTTGCAATTACATATTGCTCACAAAAAATTGTTTCCAAATCGAAACATATTTAGACTATAGCTGCCGTCCAAAAGACGTCTACTTAGTAGGTACATGATGCTAAAGTCTTTGTTCCTACTGTGCTAAGACAAAATAGCACAACGATGTCATTTTTAGCTGTTTTCAAAGTTACCTAAAACTTGTAAAAAAAGTTAACCAACTTTGACTATCACATTTAAAATCGTACGCTCAATTTGATAATTTATTGCATTTGCAGAAGTTTTAGTAAACAATAGGCTATCAGAACACCAACTACTAAGCAGTTTATACAGTTTGTTAAGTAGTGTGTTGTACATTTTATCACCAGACGTTCCAACTGTAGAAAAATGCAACGGTACATATTTACTTATACTGGAAACTGATGAAAAGAGTTGGCTACGATGCTACGCGACGAGAAAATGCGTCGCGTAGTACCCACTACGCACCTCTTATATTTTGATAAACGCAGAGGTGTTTCTAATTATTCCACATATTTTCATTCCATTATGTTCTATCTCTGATTTCGACGAGACCGAATCTCAATTTCCACAATTCCAATTTGTTTTGATTAATTCTGCCACAGCCTGTGAAAGTAAAAAAGTTATTTCGATTCTAGTGACCCCAATGTTATGACGAGGATTTTCTACCAGAGATCAATTTAAATTTATGATACCAATAACCAAATATGATTTGGATTTCCACACAGTATATTTTAACAAGGGTTTAAAGCGTCTGGTTAAACATGGGAGAGTTGGGTTTAATTTCCACCCAAGGTGAACACGCAAACATTTGTCAGTACAATATATTTCACTTATTAAACGTGAACAATTTAGCACCCCTTCTGTATATTCAACAATTCACTCAAGTTTTTCCAGATACGTTTTGGTCCCATATAGTAGGGGACGAGCCAGCTGCCATCTATCGCTATTTAGGTTCCAGATAACGAATCGCTTGTGTTTTTTTTAATAACCCATAGAGTAGCTTTCTGACCCAAGTATCAAACCAATGACAGCGGTATTTGAATGCAATTGAGACCCAGAATACGTGATAGCGAAATAAAATCTTCCACGTATTTTTATTTGAGACTAGCTTTCCAGCCTCTGCTCCGCTCGCGCGTATTTCGGTTATCGTGCAAAAACGTAGGTAAGAATAGTTTTTATCTAACCGCGCAAAAAGAGGTTAATCTTTTAGCGCGTTAGATGAAAACTATCCTATGTCCTTTCCTGGGTCTCAAACTATTTCCATACCAAATTTCATCCAAATAGGTAAATTTATTTATTGCATATAAAAATACAAATATTTCCTCTTTATAATATTATATTGATTAATATTATATTTGAGACAAGGTAAAATCAATACGAATATTCTTAAATATAAAGTATTAAAGTACAAAGACTACATAAAGTTTTGTTTAATTAGGCACCTACACATGAACTATAATATTAAATAATAAGTTACTTAGTATATCAGGTTTTCCTGCGGGATTTGGGACCTGTCTACTCATCTGAGCATTTTTATTGCGGGCGACTGGCAGCCATATTTTACATCGAAACAACCGCAAGCTTCCTTTTCCTCAACAACATTTAATGATTCATTCTGGGGAGAGACTAAAAATATGTTTTGTAAGCAACAATAGCTCAAGCGGTGAAGCGTCTTACGATTTATTGCCCACCGTTACCTTGAGGAATTAACCGATATATTTATTCATTGTTTTAGAACATAAATTTTAATGCTCTACTTTGATGGATATTTAGGAATTGAAAGAAGTATCGTATTCGATCAAAATGAACTCAATCCTAGACAAGCTAAAAACTAAAAATAAAAATGCAGTAACAACTCAAGGTGTCAACGTAACAACTTCATTTTATTTTCTATAACTTTTATCGATTATCGCATTGAATCTATGTAGTTCGACCATCTTCTAACATGTGTATTTATTATTTGCGATAATTTTAGTTCAACTATCGGAAATCCACTTTTTTATTACTGTGCCTGTCTATAACTACGCCCATAGCAAGCGCGAAATGAGGACTTCTTGCGATCATGGTGTCTCAATGGGTACATTCTCATGTAGGTGTACATTACATAGTAAGTGCATCATCATTATCATCATCATCAGCCGGAAGACGTCCACTGTTGAACAAAGGTCTCTCCCATAGAGCGCCACAAAGATCGGCTTGTAACCATTGGCATAGTGTGTGCACTGAACTAGAACCGAGCAAACAAAAAGCAAAACGTATGGCAAAGAGTAGGGGAATATATGTATTCTTCCTCTTCCACATTGCAACGCATTAGAGCTTGATTAAAAAAATCAAACATATTGTTGGTTGTGTGAAAAAATATTGATGATACCAAATTAAGTGCATTTTGTCCTGAAAAATTACCTTTTATATACAAAAATGTTTCTCCGTGTGGGGATTAAATCTTGAACGATCAGTGTCCAATCGTGTTGGAGAGCATTGATACCAAGAAACAATTATTTATGTACATTTATTATTTCCCTTACATATAATCTCCTACGATCCCCTAAGGGGATCAATTTTGAAGAAGAAGAAGAAACCTCCATATACATGTTTTTTAATTATGATTCTACGAGTAATGAAGAGGTAGAGGAAAAATTTGCTATCCTTGCTTGGTGTTGGGCGTTGATAAGGACATTGACTCTTTCAATTTATACACTCGTACAGATGTAATATTCAATATGGGGGGTGTAAATTGTCCATATTGCCCACCTTATCGATATCTTATGCGTGCAGGAAACCTTTCTAAAACCGGGGAAGGCGAACCCTAGGTTTGCCAATTACAGAACGGTACGTAATGATAGAGTGAACTCCCGTGGGGGAGGCACTCTTATCTATTACAAAAGGTCCCTGCACTGCATTCCCCTACCTACCCCGACTCTTGTTAATATGGAAGCATCTTGTTGCCTCCTAGCTATGACTGGTCATCAACCTATAGTCATAGCATCCTGTTACCAAGCTTGCTCCAAGCCGATCGTCCGAGCTGACTTAGAAGCCTTGTTCTCATTAGGAAGCGCCGTCCTTCTGATTGGCGACTTCAACAGTAAGCACATCCTATGGAATTGTAACTTCAACAATCCCAAAGGTATTGCACTTGAAAACCTAATCGCAGAACTTAACTTTGACATAATTGCGCCCACTGAGCCCACTCACTACCCTTATATGGAAGACCATCGATCTGACTTGCTTGACATGGCACTACTCAGAGGCGTAACACTCCGGTTACGCTCCATAGAAGTGGTTCACGAGCTTCACTCTGACCACCGACCCATTATACTGCGACTAGGTCCCGACCCAACGACTGACCTCCCCCGCCCCACTAAGACGATAGTGAACTGGAAGCAAGTAGGCGATGCCCTAAAGGCTATCAGTTCACCGGACCTTGACAAGATCCCTGACGACATCCTGACAAAAGATGACGTAACCCTTGCGATCGATTCGTTCACCAATCACCTCTCCACCGTAGTAGGTGCATCCGCAAAGGAGGTCATAGTGCCGGGCGACCGGCGCCTTGTCATTCCAGCGGATGTGAGACGATTGGTGACGGAGAGTAAAGCAGTGACCCGACATTACGACTCTTACCCCAGTAAAGAGAACAAAACTACGAAACGCCACTTTGAACGCATGGTTCAAAGTCGCATGTCTGAGTTGCGTGATCAACAATGGGGCGATAAACTTTCAAACCTCGTGCCAAGCCACCATGCTTACTGGGACTTGGCGCGAGGCTTGAAAGGAAGTAACCATAACGACATGCCTCCCTTATACAGACCAGTCCCACTAGTCCCAGCGTTCTTTGACGAAGACAAAGCTGAGTGCCTAGCTGATAGCCTAGAGGCTCAGTGTTCCCCTAACGTAGATCACGTTGACCAAGCTCACCTCGATTCGGTGGATGCTGAAGTCGAACGTAAAAGCTCTGTGGTCACCTCTGAACTCCCACCAATCACCTTAGCGACTTACGCTGAGGTGGAGAGACTGATCAAGGCCCTCCGACCGCGCAAATCCCCCGGTGCCGATGGCATCTCCAACAGGGTTCTTAAAACCCTCTCTCCTCCTCTCATCCATCTCTTAGTCAGCATCTTCAATGCTGCTATGAGCCACTGCTTATTCCCAGACACCTGGAAATGTGCAAATGTCATTGGCATTCACAAACCAGGCAAAAGCTCATCTGACCCCACCAGTTACCGCCCCATCAGCCTCCTCAGTGCCTTAGGCAAACTTTACGAGCGGTTACTTGCAAACCGTCTCCAGTCCCATGCTAAGGAACACCACCTTATCCCAGATGAGCAGTTTGGCTTCAGACCCGGACACTCATGCGTCCAACAGGTGCACCGCCTCACGGAGCACATCATTGAGGGCTTCAATAAGTACCCCAAACCCCAGACTACGCTAGCAGTCTTCCTCGACGTAGCGAAAGCTTTTGACAAAGTCTGGCACAACGGCTTGATCTACAAGCTATACCAATTTGGCGTGCCAGAACGTCTTGTGCTCATCCTACAAGACTTCCTTAAAGCCAGAAGCTTTCGCTATCGCGTGGAAGGCACCCTCTCCTCCCCCCACCCAGTCAGAGCCGGAGTCCCTCAGGGCTCCGTGCTATCACCTATTCTCTTTGCACTGTATACCAGTGACATCCCACGCTCTCAGCCCAAAGTATTCCTAGCCCAATATGCGGACGATACCGCCATTTACACCACTGGGTGGCATATCAACAGACAGTCCTATTTCGTCATTCAACGGGCCGTCACCGAGATCGGTGACTGGTTCCGAAAATGGCGCATCGCGGTCAACCCAGCTAAAAGCACAGCTATGTGCTTTACTGAGAAGACACGCTCCCCTTACCCGAAACCGCTTATTTTGTTCGACGAACCCATTCCCTGGGTTCCTAGAACAAAATACCTCGGAATCACCCTTGATCGTCATCTCACCTTTAACGATCACATAACAACCGTCCGTAATAGAGCGGCCTTCGTAATGGGTCGCCTTGGTCCCCTACTTCGCAAAGAGAGTAAAATGTCTCTTAGTAATAAGAAGACACTTTACACTGCCTGCATCCGCCCCATCATGACTTACGCATCAGTAGTGTTTAGTCATGCTAGTGAGGCCCACCTTCATAAACTTCAAGTCATCCAAAACCGTTTTCTTCGTAATGCAACCGGCGCCCCGTGGTATATCCGGAACACCGAGTTGCATTGCGACTTAAACCTTCCCTCTTTAGCGCAGTTCAATAAGGACTGCGCCCGCCGATACTTTGATCGAGCGCCCCACCACCCGAACCCATTGGTTGTCCAGGCATCGAACTACTCGACTGCCTCTTCTATCCCATTTTTCAAACCCCCCCGTCGCCGACCACGGCAGGTATTAGACGACCCGGATGACCCCATCGCAGCCATTACATTGGCAGCTTTAGCGTTATCCGCAAGTCGTCGAGGTAAAATCCCCAGGTGTGAGGTAATCAGAGGTCACACAATCAAACACCGAGCTCGCCGGCGAGCTCGAGGCAAAAACAAGGTCACGATAAATTGCTCTCCAAATAGTCAAAGAGTATTATTCAGTAGGGCCCAATTGTGCAACACTGCAGTTGCACAGAGGCATTTTGCTCCGATCCCCCCCATGTCTCTCGACAGCGAGACAAGCCGAGGTCCGAACCACAGTGGTGCCCTTGAGCTCGCTGTCAACCCCTCCTATAATAGCGGTACGTTTTCGGCGTCCGCAGGAGACGGAGGTAGAAAGCGCTTTTCGCCTTCTACGCCCGTCTCGGGAGAAGTGCCTTCGGCACTCCTCCCTCCCGGGCTATTGTAGGGCCAGGCCCTCGCCCAAAACCCGGTGGAGCTGGACGACCGCACAGGCGGTAGCCAGCATCTATGTCCTCCCTAAACAAACAAACTGTCCATATTGTTACAAAATAACAAAAATTACGAAATAAATTGATAGGTATTCTGCCCGCGGCCGGCCTCACAAAACTTTAGAGGTAATTAAATACCGATTAACTAGTGAGAAGTAGGGAAACTGGGGCGCGCCGAGCACGAGTTAATTAGCTTGCTAAATTATGTTTTATTTTTCAACGCTTTTATTCATTCACTTTAACTTGCGTTTTATGTGGAAAATCCGACGCAAACCTTTCCTTTGTTAGGGCGGATCGGGAAAGGGTCGGGCTTCTTGTTATTAGTGTTTGCATAGGTTTGACGTCCGAGACGAAAATGGTTGAATGACATCAAACTGTAGACAGGAGACTGAGGACTGAGATGTCGTCAAATAAAACCCTAGATAGTATATCAAGATCAAGAAGCTTTTTTCAATCCAATATACAGGTTGCCATTTCTACAATTATAATTTTGCTAGGTTTCGCCCGCTGCATCGCCCATGCTAAAATAAGTGATTTTTATATCCAATGGACTACAATATATACCTTTGAGGCCTTTGATTACAATATATATAAGCAGTAAATTGAGATGAAATATTATTATATCTACCTAAAAATATATGCATTAATCAAGAGATATTAGAAAGATCATCGACAAAATTTTGTATTTCAAAACCTGGACTTAAGTACATGTAAAGTTATAACATACTACACCAACGTCTAGGCAATCAATTCGATAGTTTTTAACTTGATCATGTAATACGGGACTTACGGATAATACTTATTTCGATACCTATTAAATATTTTTAAATAATATTTGTTACGAGGAAACGTATGTCATTTTTATGGTTTTAATGAGAACTTATAGGGTCTTGTGACTTGGTGTTCAATAACATTCTTTAATACGAGCAAACAAGTTTAAACTGCTGAATACCATGATCATGTATAGAAATCGAGTCTAGCTATAAGTACTTCAATTTCCAGCCAGTGCGCAGTGACGCGAGCTTCTACCTTAACGCAAAATAATCATAGTCTTGATTTTTAATAGCTTGGTCATCGTGTACAATTTATAATACGTATTCAAAGAGATGATTGATTTTGACCTACCTAACCATAGGAGTATAAATCAATCATCTTCTTGGGTGAGTTATAATAACTCACTGAAAAGGAAGATAGTGCATGATCTAAGGCGCCAGAAATAAACGCAAGCATATAATGCACATAGCTACATTTCCATTCAAGGTGTATGATACGTTTAAATGAATGACAAAGAAAGATAGACAAGCATACAATAGACGCTCATACGCACACCACTGAGACTCAATCAGGACACGTAGCCTAACAAATTGTCATGTTCTAGGTTCGGGTGCCGCATCTCCTGTTTTTATATGTTCATTGTTCAGATTTAACTCTTATCCACTTAATCATAGCCTACGAATGACTTATATTATTCGATATCCCTTCTACACTTTAAATATTCAATATGTTGCCTAAAACACTGGATTTTACCTCCTGGTGCATTATCTGTACACCTACAATTTCAGGGTTATTGCATTAATCAAGAGTGCTCGTAGCGAAGTTTGCTTAACCATTCTGAACCGATCAGCAGCAACGTCCGCCGCGGTCATGAGTTGGATGGGTGACCGCTGGTGACATTACTACTGAGCGCTTCCGTGCTTCGGAGGGCACGTTAAGCCGTCGGTCCCTGTTGTTGTCTCAGGATAGCAGTCGTTATAGCATGGTGGTAGGGCATTTTGCGAATGCCCGCCAGGCTAGCTACCAACCTCAAGTAGAAAATCTGTCACCAAGCATCTAACGGTGTGTTCCGGCAGCTGTCCTTGAGAGCCAGTAATTCTAGGTTAGCCTGAACAACATCTCCGACCACATTACCATCAGGTGAGATAGTGGTCAAAGGCTAACCTATCCAGCATAAAAAATAACTATTAGTATACTGAAAATGTATGGCAACTTGGCACAGTTTTATTTAAAGTTAAACGCTAAAGTGGGAGAAGCGCAGATTGAGCAATATCTCATTGAATAAGCTGCTGGATTAAGTATTTATGCAAACGGCCCAGACAGTTTTTTCTCTTTGTATATCTTCAATTTTGTACGTTAATTAGGAGAAAAGTTTTCTTTCGTGTTTGAAATATAATACATGACATAATAATAATTGTTATCTGAGTCAATCCAAGTTTGTTAATGTGTCTCCGTTTTTATAAATAATCTTTTATGCTACGAAGTTTTTTTTATAGATATTCGTAGCTTTATCGTAGGCGCAACTACAGTTTCGGCCGTGATCTCGTACCCCAAGGTTATTCAAATTGCTTGTTTGCTTTAGCTATTATATCCTTTGGGTACTACTACAACTACCTGTCATCAGCAACGGGAACATTTTTTTATTGCTTAGTTATAGTCAGACAGGCAGGCGGCTAACATGATGGTAAATGGTCACCGTCGCCTATGGACGTTTATAACTCCAGAGGAGCAACGCGCTGCCGACGTCTAAGGAGTATTATGACGCCCTTTAAAAAAGGAATCCCTTATCGTAATACAGCGCAAAATTCTAGTAGGTATTCGAAAAATTTTCTTTTCTTTTCTGGTTATTTTACTTTCTTCCGTCGGTGCTTGCTTGCTTACACCATTTTGTATGCGTTTTTCATTTAATTTGTGGTGCATTACCAGAGACGCAACCAACGAAGTATCATAAGTCAGAATTAGGACATAGAAATCAAAAACATTAGATCTAAACAGTAGACGTTAACTTTTTACTTGCTTGTTCTTGTCATGAGGCGAAAGTATTCTAAAACGTTTGATTTTTGAGTAAAGTTTGATGTTATTTTGCTGAACGACGTCAGAAGAGGAAAGAGTTTATCGTAGGCCACCTGCCATAAAGTCTTTCCTTATTTTTAATATTATGTTCTTTTGTTATCAATTTGTGTTCAACCGCACAAGTGGGATAAAGATAGAAATGATAATAACAACAAAGTGGCTTTAACAAATTATAGGAGAACGTAGGCACCAATGGAATATTTATACTTTTGTATAACTTTGTATGTTTTTTTTTTTATTCCGGTTGAATCATAAAGTAATGCTGTCGCTGAAGATGTGAAAGTATATACCTAGAAGCGCTCGTAGTGGATTTTGCTAAGTTGTTCCTGATAGAATTGATAGGGCAAGAAATTTTAATATTTTTGTTTATGTAATAACGCATGCTCCGCGGCTTACTTTACAAAATTAGAACGAGAGAAAAAAATATAGTTATTTACCATAATATGTCAAGTTGGCGCCGATCACACGACTATAATTTTCCCTTTCGATGTAATTTTTTATGGTTAAGAAATGTTCTCCGCGTTCACTTGGACGGGTGACCGCTTGTAGGGTTTTCTATTGAGTGGGTCCGTACCTACCGGTGCTGTCTTAAGACGAAAGTCGTTGTCGGTGGCCTGAAAACTCCGAAACTTAGCAAGGTGGTAGGACACTTTATGATTGCGCGCTTATCTATATACCACCCTCAAGCAGAAATTCTGTGACCATCATCTAACAGTGTACTCCGTCAGCTGTCCTTGAGAGTCAGTTACCATTCTAGGTTACGCCAGTTTATCACCTTCAAATACAGTCAATTTTACCATCAGGTGACCACAAGTTCAAAACTTAGCAAATCAGAAGTAAAAATAAAACATGCTATGAAGTACTTAGGCTTTAAGAAACCCTTGACCTTAGTGGTTTAAATAATAGAACACCTGTAAAAACTAGTTACATCCTAAGTACCAAGATAAGGATACGAGCAAAGCTGCCCCTAGGTGCGAAACTAAGTCTGTCATTTCATAAGATAAGCCTTATACTAAATTATTATACTGTAACATTTTTTTTTTCCGGCGGTATGCCTTTATTAAACAAAATACTATGAACAATATACAATAAAAGCAAGCAACACTACAGCTACTACAATAAAAGCATTTAGACACCTATAAGTCGTAGCAGACTCATAGGCAGTCCAAATGCTCCAGCCCACTCAGCGTGCCCAGCATGCTGGCAGCATTGCCCCGTTGAATTGCAATGCTTATTCGTTGAGCCAAATATGTGCCAGCATTTTAATCACGCGTCGCATCGACCAAGCGCTCAGATAGGTTTTGGAAAATACGATGAGCTCCCGGTCCCCACGGACCCAACGTCTCTACACCAAACGGCTCAAATATGTATCCCATACCATACCATACTGTAACATATATATTGTACATTTTACGCATATAAATGAGGTTACGTAGGTACGTAATGTGGTCGGCCACCGCATGCGGTAAATGAAATTATAATGGGTAGAGATATCTGGGACATGCATGTGACAAATATAACAATGAATACATTCATATTTAATTCTGTTTAGGGTTCGCCACCTAAAAGGGTCTAACAGGAATTATACTAGCGTAGTAATCACGCCGGCCTGTTCGTTAATATCAATGAGATAAGATCAGAAAATCATTTGTAGTATTGATATAAAAACTTATACTGGGTTTTTTATGATAGGCTATAGCTTTTGACCACTATTTCAAACTAATTTAGAATTTCAGGCTCTTAAGGATTGTTCCCAGAGCACACTGTGCGGTGCTTGGTAACAGGTTTTCTATACTTGAGGGTGGTAGCTAGCCAGGGGAGTATTCCCAAAATGCCCTACAAACTTCCTATACTAACTGCCATCTTAAGACAACAACCGGGACCGACGGCTTAATGAACCTCGTTTACTTGTTTGCATTTTGTAATGTAATCCGCAGAGCATGCGTTATTGCAAACATAAATATATAAAAATTATAGGGTTGCGTCATCATAAACAAGTTAAAAGCTAATTGCAAAATTAGTCATGTTTGTAGTACAACGTAAGTTGAACTATACATGTCACTACATCCCAATACGATGGTTAAAAAGAATGATAGGAAAAAATTGAGTTATGGACTCATGGTCATGTTAGCTTAATTGGATTAGAGCATACCCCAGCAATACCAGAAGATCAGTGCCATCTGAAGAACTGCCACCTCACACTGCGGTATGGGGGAGGCATTTATTCAACGGAAACGTTATGGATGTTAATGATGACGATGACATGTAAGTTACACGTTTATACAAAGAAGTGCATCCCTATTTAACTGACTTAAAAAGGAGGAGGTTCTCAATTCGATTGTTTTTGTGGGTATAAATCTTTACAGGGTGTACAGGTTTTATTGTTATTTTTTTATTTTCAAGAGCTGGTTCTTGTCATATGGTCTCATTTTGGTCCCAATTTGAATGAAACCTGACGAGTAGTATTTGAGTCATCCCTAATAATGCGTATTTTATGACCGAAATCATTTTTTTCTTAAAACATTTAATACGGAATTTTGACTTTGTTTTTATTTTACCAGACAAAGTTTCACTTCACACGCCAGACAAATTACGAGCCAGACTTATCAAGAAGCAGCTGTATTCCACGGGGAAAGCCCCGTCATAGGCTTATTGGCAAATATTTTTTTAGTTAATTGAGTGTACCTAAACTACGCGACGGATTTTAATGAAATTAAAATGAGACCAAATTGAGGGTAGAAAGAAATAAACGTTAGTCAACCCAGAGAGACTTGTGTGTATGTGATTTTTATAGCTGCTAGCTTTTGAAGACAATCTTGACTGAAGGTAAGTGATGATGTTGTCGAATGTAGCTAAAGATTGTTGAAGTTCACGTAGCAGAGCTTGCCTTATTTGTATTTAATGACCGATCAAATTGGTCAACACAATGTTCATCGCAGTCACTACTTGGATCACCCGCTAAATACTACTAAGCACTTCCGTTTTTCGGATGATACGTAAAGCCGACGTCGTCGGTTGTCGTCCCCGTTGTCTTAAGATGGCAGTCGTAAAAGGCTATTTCAAAAAAGCCTTTGGTCCAAACACTCCAATACTTTTCATGGTGGAAATAATATATTTAACGAACGGTAGCTACTACCTCTCTCAAGTTGTATATCTGTTTTAGTAACAGACACAGCTGCCAGAACACACCGTTGCTACGGTGTGTTCTGGCAGCTGCCCGTAGTTCCCATTCTAGGCTAAGCTTGTTTACCACCTTTCGTGCACATCATCAATTTCATCAGGTCAGTGTTCAATGGCTACCCCCAAAGATTGTAAAAAAAATATATAGGCATCTATATACAGACTTTCAAATAAACAATTCGAGGCGCTGTTAGGTTCAATGTGCTCGATGTGCCCACATGCTCGAACCTAAGTATAAGTGCCTACCTATAATATTTCCACATCACTAATGGTTGTTTGTAAATCATAGTAGGGTCAAGGTTAATTATTGTATTTGCTTACCCACACTTATATCCAGCAACACGGGGATTAATTTCATGTGTATTTTTCATATTTATTAGGGCGCTTAGTTGGTGCGACGCGTGAAATTGTTGCCACTTATTTGGCTCAACGAATAAGAATTGCAATCTAACGAGGCAATGCTGCCAGCATGCTGGGCATGTTGCTAACCAGTAGTAGGCTTTAGGTGGACGTTATAGTTTTTAATGATGAAGAATCTAAAATATAGAATAGCTGTCTCAGATGCGTTAGAACCACCACAGACCTTGACGGTGATAGCTAGCCTCACCTGGCTAGCTATCACCTTCAAGTGGAAAATCTGTCGCCAAGCACCTAACGGTGTGTTCCGGCAGCTGTCCTTGAGAGCCATTGATTCTAGGTTAAGCCTGTTAACATCTTCGACCACGTCGACCATCAACATTTCGACCATCACCTACCATCAGGTGAGATTGTGATCAAAGTCTTTCCTAATATGATGTTTTTTTAATTCATACTGAAAATTTAATTGAAACTACCACAATACAACTTACATTTATTTAAATTTTGCATGTCTTTTTTTGTATATAAACAGTTTTTGGACTAGGCAGGTTGAATATTAATTCAAAATTGCTGTCGGCAAAATTCCTTCTTGCCCATTAGTGGCGTTGGCGCAGTTGTGGTAGTCCTGCTGAATGACCAACGTTGAAATTTTTAGCGGTAAGACAACCAGATCATGATTCAATAAATGTCTCCTTGTCATTGTGGGAGTACAATGGGGAAATAATTTGATTCCGTCCACTTACCTGCACCGTGGAAGTATTATATGATTTTCTGACCATTTAACTGAACATGGAATGGGTAAATTAATTTTTAGTCCAGTTGATTAAACAATGGCAAATTCATACTATAACAGTAGAGGTTATATAATATTAGGTACTTGAAGTTCCTTTACTTCGATTTCCTTTTAACATAAGCAACTGAAGCTGTTCCAAAGGAAACAATCAATCTATTATACAGTACTGTAGTAACTGTACTGACTGCAATACAGCTTACCAACATATATTTATACGAGTCGTGTTCTTCGTACAAATCCGGGTGTGCTAGTAAGAGTTAGGCGCGGCTTTGGGAGTATCGAACAAAGTTTTCTATTCGCTCGGACTCCAGATACAATTTATTCTCAACGTGTATCGAATCTAATAAATTATTTAGTAGTCAGGAATCTGCTTACCTGCTAGTGCTCGCCCCAGAAGCAGAATGCTGAATAGAATCGACAATAATCGGGCGCTCCGACGAACCGCCATCTTGCTCTCTCGAACTCACTTCTCCGGACATCAACTAGTCATTTTTCTATTTTAACCTTTACACTTTAACACCACTTGTCTTAAATTGGCATCTTTAAACACTTTATCACTTCGCAGTTTGTTCTACACACAATTGGAATGGGTACGAGTCACTGTCACCTCTTCATATTATTTTTCACAACACTCGATGGTAAGTATTATTTATTTGTCAGTACAGCACTGTTAAGTTTAATTACAAATTTGTCGAGCTACAATTTATCTTGTTTTGCTTTCATCTCTATGTTGAGAGGTAAGCATTGAAATAAACATAAAACCATAAGTAAATGAATTTGTTACTGATTGAGCGAAGCATGGTCTCTTTGGCAAGTTGGAGGCCTCGCCACACGATTTTGTGTAGAATGTTTGTCCGACGATAACTTTCAAAAACCTGATCTAATATGCATAAAACTTGGTCATAAGGTACTCGTAACTTACATGTATATAAATATAAGTTTTATATGAGGTAGCTTTATCTATTATAAGGGGTTGAGATATAAAGGTTTTCATGGGGTGTTGAATCAAACTGACAAAATAGGCGAAATGCGGTCATATAATAAGGCTTATTTGTATATTATTTCAAAACATTTTATTTTTTTAGACTAATTATTTATTGTAAGCATAAATGTATTTCATGTTTTCATCATTTTCTATATGTTACTTCACACAACTTATGTTCAATTTACGTCAACAAAAAAAGAAAGTAGAAAAAAGCAGGCAAAAAGTAGTTCTTTTTATAATTCTCCATGTGTATACAGGCTTTAAAGGCAATGAGTTATGATAAATGCTTGTTTGCAACTTAGTACCTACAAGTTGCTAATATACAGTACTTGTTTCCGCGTGTTCTCAGCTAAACCGTTAATTCTAGGTAATTAGCCGCACACTGACTCTGCGAATTAACTTGCCTCAAAACTGTGTACTACATATACACACTAGTGTTACTAAAGTAAGAATTGTGAATTAGGTTCTCTAAGACGGCCTTACCACTGCACTATTTTCTAAATTAATATATTAAGCATTTTTCCATATATGACTTTTTATATATAGATTGGTTCAGATATTTTTTTTATATACCTTATAGGCTTACCTTTGACTACTATCTCATCTGATGGTAAGTGATGATGTGGTCGATGAGATGTTCTTTAGGCTAGCCTAGAATTACTGTCTCTCAAGGACAGTTGGCGGACACCGTTAGGTGCTTGGCGACAGATTTTCTACATGAGGGTGGTAGCTAGCCAGGCGGGCATTCGCAAAATACCATACCACCATGCTGTAACGACTGCCATCGTAAGACAACAACCGGGACCGACGGCTTAACGTGCCCTCCTAAGCAAGGAAGCGCTCAGTAGTAATGTCACTAGCGGTCACCCTGACCGCGGCGGAACTTGCTTAACTTTGCTTATCATATCAGTTATGACCAGCAAAGCAAACTCCGTTACGAGCGCTTCAAAAGTTATTCTGTTTTACATAAGGTATACGTAAATAGTCGAGTAAAATGGATATTTACGTATTAAAGTAATTCTAAAGAGAGTATTGAAATTACAGTCACCATACATCTCACATAAAATCTATCAAGTTACACCATTTTGAGCTATAATTGCTCGTAAAAGGAACTTAATGACTCGCATTTCTTAGAAATGTTTACAGGTCAGTTAATTGCAAGCGGTAACGATCTGTTGTTTGCCGCAAGAAGTAAAAACTTGTTTGCGCCGAAAGATCGGCCCAAATGAAAGGGGATGAAATTGCCAGTTACGAGGCGTCCAGTACAGAATACCTTTTCGTTAATTTAGTGTTACACTGCTACTTAAAATGATTATTTTGAATGCTGTGGTTTTTCAATAGATATATAAGGCATTAAATTAACTAAAGTGTTGAAAAGAGATGTAGGTAATGCCTAGTTAGACGAAATCCCGCCTGTCTTACTCCCCTCTCCAACCTGTATGCATTGGAGAGACTGTTCGACCATTTAACATTGTTTAAAAGATTTTTCTTTTCGTCTTCCTTTTCATGTATTGGAGACCCCACTGAAAAATATTTTATACTTCTCATGCTCGTAAAGTTCTTGTTTATGCCCTGTTTTAGCCGTGTAAAACGGCTTTTTAAGCTCTTGTTCATAAAAGTATGCTTTATAAGCACAATAGTGTATAAAAATAATTCTGCTATTTAAATATCCTTTAAGAGGTTTAGTTTGTAAAATATTTAATGTGTATTTTTGATTGGGTGTACTATTTAAGACCCAGATACACAATTTGTCGAAAAATTACACTTAATGTAGAACATTGTACAAATATGAGTTTCAATTTTAATTAATGTTAAATTACTTACAATACCCGTGTTTAATTTCTTCGCAATTGAAATGAAAATCTAAGTGTGTCACTTGTGCATAAAAACCTATTTAGCATCGTCTTGCTAGGGCTGTTAAACGTCTAAGCTAAAAAGACTTGTTTTATGTACGTTCTGCAATCAACTATTTATTGCATTTATAATTCCAATATTTGTAATGGATCAACTTTCTACACAACATATAACAAAATTTAGATTTGTGTTAATTCATAAAGTTTAGTTTTGCCCTTTGGGTATCGAACCACAAAAATAATTATGGTAGAAAAAACTTCCTGTGCTATCCGTGATTCGTACCAAGTAAAAAAAAAGTTGAATTAAAATGAACTGAACTGTTAATTTTATAATTTCGTGTTATTATGGAAAAATAACAGTTTTTTACTGCACTATATCTTGTTTGTGACGTGAAATAAAGGTTTTTCCAGTTTTTAGGTCACACAGTATATAGTCATAAATATATATACCCAAGTAAGGCGCGGCTTGCACTATTACTCCCTACGGCGCCAATTCAATTGTACTAATTTCATATAAATTTTATTCTTGTGACCTGCTTTGTATTTTCTTTCGTTCATTTACCTTTAGGGATATTTCTATAGCTGTACCTACACGATGATTAAAAATAATGGATCCCTTATAGAACCACTGGCGTGTATGCACTGAGAAAATTTAATCATATGACATACTCGTATTAAATAAAAAACATGACTTTATTAAAAAAAAATACGTGCATTTTCATATTACTTATATGATTATAAGGAGATAATATAAGGGTAATGATATAAGGGCGTGAAGAGATTTCTTCAGGGTAGGCAACGCGCTAGTGATACCCCAGGCCTGCCCATAGGCTAAAGTAACTGCTTACCATCAGGCGGGCCGTACGCTTGTTTGCCACCTTAATGGTATAAAAAAAAAAAAAAAAGATAAAAGTCAAAGTTTACGCTTTAATCAAAACGAGTATAGATGCAATAATTATTATTTGCTAATTAAGACAATGTTGTGACACTAGTCATCACAATATTATTGGCTTCGTATTATAACAGTAGGTAACAGAAAATAAATCACTGTTAATATTGTCATACAAATTGCCCTGTGGGGTGCCGGGTCAGAATTGCACCTCCCCATATCATCCCATGGGTTTCATAAGAGGTAAGGGAAAAATACCAGAAGGTGGGCAGCAGCGCCTGCTGAATAACTGCCAACTTGTACTGCGATCCCCAAGACGCCTGTCAACTGTAGTGATTATGGCAAATACCCCCTTAATGGGGGAGGCTGTGTTCAGCAGTGGACGATCCGGCTGTTACAGTACTATTAATTGAGCCCATGGGGTGACGGGCTAGAATGTCACAATCCCACCTCTACCCGCGAGTGTTGTAAGAAACGACTAAGGGTAAAAAACCAGAAGATGGACAGCAGCACCTTTTGAGGAACTGCTATCTTACTCTGTGGTCCCCAAGACGCCTGCCGAGCGTGGGGATTATGGCAAATCCCTCCTTAATGGGGGAGTCTTGTGTTCAGCAGTGGGAAATCTGGCTGATACAATACAGTATTATTAAAAAAACCTTCTAACTAAGATTATTATAATAAAACATAGGAAAAGTATCACCGTATCTTGAAAGATTTCATATATAATTATATTATAATATGAAAAATTAAATAATTAATTTCATATATAAAAAATAAATAAATGAATATTACCGGAAAAAAATATCTCGAAAAATACGTTAAAGTAACAACCGTAATTTAATGGGATATAAATAATACTAATAACTTTATATTTAAGGGTATGTCATCCAACTTTTATATTAAATATATACTCATTTATGTGAATCCACTAAGATACCACTACAGTACCAACTTATTTCAGGACGCATTAAAGTTAAGTAGTTTCTAATATCGTCTTCTTACTGATTCCTACTAAAATACGATTGCAGAGACTCATCACAAAATGTTTCAAGATTCTTTATAGAATACGATGACAGCTCAGCAAGTCGGGCGGATCTAAATCTGTCGCGAAGCAGCTAACGGTGTGTTTCGCCCAGTAATTCTATGTTAGCCTGTGTTCCGGCAGCAGTCCTTGAGTACCAGTAAAATTACATGCACATGATACTTAACAAATGTATATCTCAGGGCGACGGGGCAAGTTTGTCACTTGAATCGTACTACATCTGTTATAGACAGAAGTTACCGTTTGACATTAGTTGAGCCTCGTTCAATAGAAAAAAATCGGCCAAGTGCGAGTCGGACTCGCGCACGAAGGGTTCCGTACCATTAGCTATACAACATTGGACTCCATATTTTAACCTTTTTTTGTTTTATCGTGCGCGAGTCAGACTCGCACTTGGCCGACCACCAACTTTTTGTAATTGTTGTTATAGCGGCAACATAAATACATCATCGAAAATTTCAACTGTCTAGCCTGGTGACAGACGGACGGACGGACGGACAGCGAAGTCTCAGTAATAGGGTCCCGTTTTTACCCTTTGGGTACGTAACCCTAAAAAGTACAATTTACACCTTCACACGCAACAAATAGGTGGACAGTCTAGTTATGAATATATAATAAATAGTAGCTGTGATTCACCTAAATAAACAGTGCTATGTCGTTCTTTATTCATATAAATTGAGGTCAAGACATACAAAGTTTTCATTGACTCACATTAGTTATTTATATAGAAATTTTGGTAGGTCATTTGTGAAATTGGACGGACACATTGCGTGACTAGCAACAAGGCGTTGCCAAAATGTGTGACGAGACGCCTCACGTGGTGCCTCACGCGAATTGTCGTTTTGGGTATTAAAATGCGTGTATTCGTATTAATGTTTTGTTGACAGACTAGCTGTTTTATAGACTAGATTCATAGACTGTAGTTCGTCTTTTTTGTCTTGGTGAGGGTCCTTGCAAATAGGGAAACGATTTGTTCCATGTTCAACCCACGTACATATGTGTGATTGCGCGTCAATCGACCCATATATTTTTATATATAATATTGTTTGAAGATTTGTATCTGTATTTAATTGTTTGAACAAGACAAGTGACTTGATATGAGTCAGTGCGAGTATGCTTATCTCGGTACTTGTTACATAGTTGAACCGTTTGGTGTCGAGACATTTGGTCCGTAGGGGCCGGGAATTTTTTTTATTTTCCATAACTTATCAGAGCGTTTGGTCGTTGCGACGCGCGATCAAAATGCTGGCATTTATTTAGGTCTACTAATAGGCATTCCAATTCAAAATGCTGCCAGCTTGCTGGGCACGCTGCCAAGTGGTAATGGGCTGGACTGCCTGTGGGCCTGTAATGGCTCTTTGATTGCCTAAATGCTTTCGTTGTAGCATTAGTGTAGTTTATAGTTGTTATTATTGTACATGTACCTTCATCAATAGTATATTATAATAACCCTTGGAGCCGAGAGTGTAGATATCAACAATTTTTACCTAATAATAACAAATACTTTTAAAAGTATCTTAAAAAACATTAAATAATATTTAAATAAAACACTTAAAAAAAGCATAAAATTATATATCTAGTGACAATTCCGCCTAATTTTCCTGTTATCTACGTGACGTCACAAACGTCACGCAGCCTCAGCCGATCGTGCGCTCGGTGAGTCAAGACCTCCTGAAGATGCTTCGTTTAGAAGCGAAACTAGTCGGGTATTCTTCCGGTTCGGCTGCGTGATGTTTGTGACGTCACGTAGATAACAGGAAAATTAGGCGGAATTGTCACTAGATATATAATTTTATGCTTTTTTAAGTGTTTTATTTAAATATTATTTAATGTTTTTTTAGATACTTTTAAAAGTATTTGTTATTATTAAATATGGATTTCCGCAAAGTAACGCCTGAATCTATTCATTAATTTTTACCTATACTTTACCATTTATGTTTTATACTACGTTTTTAAGTCTTGTGAGGAAAAATAAAAATACCACTTCTACCTTAATTTAAATAAAAAGCACGCGTATTTCAAACAATTATATATAGTAATAAATATAAGCACTAGTGTTGTATAAGCGGCATTATGAACACTAAAGTGGTGCAATAATAGCCACCTAACGCAGAATTGTGTTCAAAATTAGGTAATGCATCAGGCTGAATTTATCACATTTTTAAAATGTTTTTTTTAGATACTTTTAAAAGTATTTGTTATTATTAAATATGGATTTCCGCAAAGTAACGCCTGAATTTATTCATTAATTTTTACCTATACTTTACCATTTATATTTTATACTAGGTTTTTAAGTCTTGTGAGGAAAAATAAAAATACCACTTCTACCTTAATTTAAATAAAAAGCACGCGTATTTCAAACAATTATATATAGTAAAAAATATAAGCACTAGTGTTGTATAAGCGGCGTTATGAACACTAAAGTGGTGCAATAATAGCCACCTAACGCAGAATTGTGTTCAAAATTAGGTAATGCATCAGGCTGAATTTATCACATTTTTAAAATGTTTTTTTAGATACTTTTAAAAGTATTTGTTATTATTAAATATGGATTTCCGCAAAGTAACGCCTGAATCTATTCATTATTTTTTACCTATACTTTACCATTTATATTTTATACTACGTTTTTAAGTCTTGTGAGGAAAAATAAAAATACCACTTCTACCTTAATTTAAATAAAAAGCACGCGTATTTCAAACAATTATATATACTATGGTAAAAAATATAAGCACTAGTGTTGTATAAGCGGCATTATGAACACTAAAGTGGTGCAATAATAGCCACCTAACGCAGAATTGTGTTCAAAATTAGGTAATGCATAAGGCTAAATTTATCACATTTTTAAAGCCTCTGACATTCGTCACACCGTTTGGTGAGTGATGATAACTTTTAATCTTTAGTAGAGACGTAGTTGGATGTTTTTAATGGGACTTAATCTCGAATAAGTTATTTCTTTATCGGGACTTAAGCGCAATAAAGTCTCGTTGAATACTTATAACTAGATGTTTTGATGAAAATTTTTACCATTCTCGCTACGATTTTATTCGAATTTAAAAAAAAATCTACAGAGAATGGAACAAACTTACAGTCAGAGTGTACTTAAACTGCATAATAGACTCTGTCATCCCCGAACGGAACTTCCAAGTGACACTTCGAAAACAGCGCCAACACGAACCTAACGACTGAAACAGTAACTATAGCACCAATGCCGCCATATAGAGACGAAAGTTGAAAATGTATTAAAACTTTGGCTGCAGAGGCCAAATATTATATCAAAGAGCTTACGTAATTTATAAATATAAGTAGCTTGAACCCAACAGTATAAACGAAGTATATTTATAACCGATGTAGTACCTATTATAAGCGATTATATTGAATTCATAATCAGCGATTGTATTTTTTATGCTTGATTGTATTTGAACTTAATATTTATGCTTTTGGTCTGCGAGTTTTTCGTATACCATTAATTTTATCTCTAAATGTGAAGATAAAAATTCCCCTATAAAACATTTTTTCGGAATATTTTCTGGAAAACTGGCAAACTAGAAGCGTAAATTTTAGGCTCATTGACAAGCATGCATATTTTTAGCGATTTAGAACATTTGGTGTTTAAAATATGAAGAAACTAAGTGTGTATGGAAAGCACTAAGAATATGTTACTATTGAGCACAACAAAGTAGCGGCCGGCGCGGTGCGGTGCGCCAATATGATGATGAAACTATATTTAGTTTTAGCACAATACAACTTCTTTGCTGTCGTCAACTTAGCTGTGCTAAGTTGACTATCTCGAATAGTTGTCCTGTGTATTGATTTTTATTTTATTTCTAAAAGAAGGTTCTATTTCCACACCAACCACTTGCCACTTCAATTATTGCCAAGGGGTTACGGCAACACTTATGTTTAGCTGGCTAAAATAAATTAAAATTAGTCTCTCTTCAAAAATAGACATTAGGTTAGGTGGCTAATTACAAAATTACAAATTTACGAGAGGAAAAATGATCATCATGTGCGGGATTCGAACGCGCGCCATTCACCCCTTGAGCAGGGCATGCTCTGACTATTTAACCTAACATGACACATGACTCTGAACTCAAACTTTCTCTCTCGTTGTTTAACCATCGTATGGGGAATGGGGATGGAATCAAGATGAAGAGAATGGAAGATTTCATCTCGTAAATTTGTATGTTTGCAATGAAATCTGCAGAGCCTGCGTGTTAGCAGAAATAAAAATATTAGGCGGCTAATGTTAAGTTTATATTCACAACTGCCTATAGCTGTAACTTAAAGACAAATATTACTCTTTTGAGCGTAAAGGATAAAATTGTCTCCTTGTTTAGTGGTTTACTTAAGTTTTAATAACGCTTGTTTTATATCCACTTTTAACAGTTAAGTTACGATCCATGAAAACAACCATAAAGGAAAAGTTTACCCATATTTTTACGATCTCTCACAAGTCCCAAATAGTTACACTTATGAAAATGAAAATAGGAGGAAAATCACGATACGAGTACTCACAACAGTTTAGTGTTGTGTGGGTGTTAGAACGCCAATATTAAGGTAATAGTGATATAAGCGTTATTTTTCTTACAATACACTTCCTGACGGTGTATGATCATTCGTATTTTTTTCTCTAGAGATAAATTTTGTTCGGTATTTACGAAAAGAAAATGTGACTTATCATTGCAGAGAAACTCTTAGAAGTCATCAAATATTCATTTGAGTAAAAATATATTTCTAATAAAACATAAACCTTCATTCACTGAAAAGCAATGAATAATTGTTTTAGTCGATGTATTTCTTGTCCAAACTCTAAGAGCTCTTACTTGTTGATGCACTTACAAGCAATATATTATTGAATACCTTAAATATTTTTGATGATTTTAGCGGTCTATAGTAAACTTTGATTTCGTGGCTCATCTCGTCACAGCTGTGGGAGCAGTTTTTAGATAGTCACACTATAAACGTTATAACCACAGTATATACAATCAATATGACACCTATCGATTAAACATAATAAGCAGGATTAGTAATCTGAGATTTCATTTAGTTTACCAAACATTTAGACCCGTGTCTCCCTTTAGAGGCTGAATTACGATTGCGTTTTATGGTTAACTAGCTTTCCGGGCGCGGCTCCGCCCGCGCGTATGTCGGTTATCGCGCGAAAACATTAACCTCTTTTTGCGCAGTCGGATAAAAACTATCCTATGTTTTTTCCCGGGTCTCAAACTATCTCCATACCAAATTTCATTCAAATCGGTTCAGTAGTTTTGGCGTGAAAGCGTAACAGACAGACAGACAGACAGACAGACAGAGTTACTTTCGCATTTATAATATTAAAGTACTGATTTCGGTATATTATGTAGGTACGTCTGAATCTTCTATTTAGCCAGCAAAAGGTGCAAACGCTGATTTGTGTGGTTCTGGACATGTGGTCAAAACCAACAAAATTGTTTTCTTTCGCAATGTAGAACCATAATATTATTATTATTGTTGAAGCAAATAAAAACACTATATTATGGATATATATATATCTTTATGGATGGACTATTTATTATATATTTACGTTGTTCCGCTTTAATTTTTTTTTATAAATTACAACCTTCAATGCAATGCAAATTCAATGCATGTCGGAAAAAAAATACTGGTCCATTTTTAATAATAATAATGTCACGTTGTGTTTTATTTTGATTGGTCAAATTATTTTTTATATCTAATATTTTTTTGAACCCCAATTTCTTTAATAAATTTTATGAGATCACTGTGGACACATATCTACATAATTTAACAGAAAATAATCTTCTTAATCCGTATACACGGTTTACGAAAAAAAAAACCTTCCTTTAATAAAGACGCATAGAAATTATTTCGCCTTTGATTTTTGTCTTTTGAAGCAGGCCGAGTTTGTTAGCAGATGATTTAGCTTAAAGCTCGTGAGCAAAGACACTTGTTGACTCTGGATAATTGTAATTTTTAGGGTTCCTGTCGAAAAAACGGAGCTTCTAAAGAACCACTGGCGTGTCTGTCTTTCCATTGGTCACATGCTATTTCTTCGAATCTACTCAATGGAAAAAATATGGTACGTATATAGAGTGAAGTTTAAAGAAATGTATTCTCATAAAGACTACATAGTCACCTATATGAGCACAAAAGCAGCATAATCCTTATCGTTCGCTTACAATACAAGTACTCATTTAGCGTATAAAAATGAAGGACATCAACGCCTAGTTTATCAGAGATCATTGTTAACGCTGACGTATTGAGATAGTTGCGATTTAAATACGTTAAATGAGCTTCCGTTGTTTATGTTTGACGGTAGTTTTTTATAAAGTTCTGCGCCTTCGTTCGTAATAATTTTTCTCCGGCAATTAGTTCTTATCTTCGGTAGTACTAGAAATCTATAAAACAATCGATAAGCAATCAAGGATATCGGTGAAAAGAAAAACGAATATACATACCAAAATGTTACTGCATTAACATTATTATAAAGGGAAATATTCAGCCAATATTTTTAAAGCTATTATTACCTACCTTATTTTATGTATAATGTAGGTACTTAATACAAATAATCCGTATAATATCAAAGTTACTTTTATACTTATGATGTTCAACCCTTTTCGTAAAAGCAAAAAGGCTCTAACCGACAGTGGTTCGTATCTTTTGTAGTTCTTCCTTTTAAATTAATGGACAGATTACTTTTGTTTTGTCTTTGCCGCAGTCTACCCGCTATGATGAATTCAGCCGCCGCTGTGCTTGCGTTGAACAAAAGCTGTCTTGTAAATTATTTTTCAAGCCTTATTCTTGTAAAAATGATGTGAAAAATAACAAAGGGAAATTGACCTGATTTACTGTACAAGGTGTTCAGAAGGTACGGAATAGGCGGTTGGAGTGGATGCAATTCTGGACTAACAGAAAGGCAACGAACAAAGAGCGGTCATCCGCACGACACTGCCAGTATTCTTAGCCACTACAATTGGATGATAAGACAGTACACGATGTTCAACAAAATTTAAACTAAATGGACTTGATTTAATTGGATAACGTAGTACTGATGTAAGTAAAGTTATAAAAGTATGATCTATACCTGCTAAAATGTATACCTAGTTAAACTAACCTTTAATTAACAATTTGCTTGAATGTAATTTTGGCATTAATCCCAATAGGGATTAACTATCAACTTAACTCCAAAAAGATGTTATATTTATGTTTTGTTATTGATTTCTTATGGTTTTGTTTTAAATTTCGAACACGCGAATATACATATACGAGTACAAAGTATTAATACTTATAAAAAAAATGTGTAGGTACGAAAAGATCTATCTATCTATATTCAAATAATATTGTGTTATGTGTACTGACAGTGGCCCAGCCATTATGACATACTGTATCAGCCGGATTGTCCACTTCTGAACACAGCCTCCTCTATTATAGGGGTTTGCCATAATCCCCACGCTTGGCAGGCGTCTTGGGGATTGCATTATCAGATAACAGTTTCTCAGAAGGCGCTGCGGCCCACCTTACGGTTACTCTTGCGTTTATCACCACTTCCTATTTTAGGCGTAACGCGCTCACTAAAATCATTAAAATTATTTACTTCTGTGGTACATACTATGATGTAACATGTTTGTATTTACAAATAAAGGAGAGATTGTGAGGTACCTAATTAGTAGGCAAGCCCTAGAACATATTGTTAGGTGGATTGTAAAATATTGACAAGTATGTAGGTATAGTTTTGGTATCAATATATTATTGGATTGGTTTGAAACATAACTATACTACAGTAACATGGATATTTATATAGGTATATTATATACTCGTACTTCAGTAAGCAAGACATATAACCGTCTGTAAGTATATTGTATCGTTGCCACTCTATGGCGCTCACTAACGAAGCCGGATTACGTAGCAAAGCGAAAAAAGATTCGTTGCAACAATTAGGTTGGTAGCTCTCACTCAGATATTCGTAGCTTCCAAATTTGTTTATCAGGAAGAAATGTTTGACCAATTTAGATCGTATCCATAAAATAATTATAATTATATTAGACCAGCCGATACTTTAGTGAAACCGATGCGGAAAACAGATCTATTAATAAAAAGTAAAGGGAAAAGCACAGTATTACATATATTTTATGTAATATACTTTTTACACCATCACGCAAAACAAAAAACTATCGGCCGGCAACGCTTTTGTTTTAAAATAATGGTATTATAGATAATTTTGAGTAATGCTTACAAATGTTTTGGATTGTTATTACTATTAGGCATTGATACGAAATAAATTGACGTATATTACCTTAATCAGAAGAATGAGTCATGAATATTAACTTTATCTTATTTCAAAGCGCTCCTAGCGTAGTTTGCTTAGCCAATCGCTAAGTTAAGCAACGTCCGCTGCGGTCATGAAATGGATGGGTGACCGCTAGTTGCATTACTACTGATCGCTTCCGTGTTTCGGAGTTGATTTAGGATGCCAGTCATTATGGCGTAGTGGTAGGGCCATTTGCGAATGCCTGTCTGGCTAGGTACCACACTTAAGTAGAAAATCTGTTGCCAAGCACCTAACGGTGTGTTCCGGGAGATGTTCCTGAGGCCAGCCAATAATTCTAGGTTAGTCTGAACAATATCTTCGACCACATCATCACTTGCCATCAGATGAGATAGTAGGCTAGACTATCAGCTATATATATAATATAAATATAAAAATAATAACTATAGAGAAATAAATACGTAAAATTTAAATAAGATTAAGGCAGTCCTATTTGCAAGACATTTAAATGTAGCACTGCGCCACTATCGTCAGAGGGCTGACGATACTAGCTTTATAAAGTTATCGCTATAAATATCTATAAACTACCCTCTCACTAAAATAGACTGGCTAAACGATGAAACTGGGCTTAACGAAGTAAGCTTCAACATTTCTAGAAACTTAAAATAACTTTAAAGTCCGTTGAGTAAATTATGCGCCAAGGGGATAAAGCAGTGTATAACGTCACGCCCGACATATTGAATACCAGAGCGTAACACGCATGACTCTAGAGCTTAGAGTTATATCACGAGCAAAGCGAGGAATTATAGACTAAGGAGGTTAGACCCCTCATAACTAACTATGCTCTCTGGGCTGCAACCTTCTTGGTACTGCTCCTGTAGTACTCTGTGTGGTAAAATTTTCTTACCAATTTTGACGTTCCAAATTCAAATCAGATTATGACCATAAAGAAATGTAATATACCGGATTATGTCCAAAGGTTATTATGACTAATCTACATTTTGTGACATTGTCAAGCGTTTTGTGGTATAAAAATAAGTAAAAATTCCCTTCTTTCTCTCCTAACAGCCCCCTTCAGCTCTATTTTAAAAGGATAAAAATGTATGTAATATAATTATAGGACGATGGATAACATTGGCAATCACCAAGACGCTCGTTAATATTACATTAAATTTTTTTAAATTAGTAAATGAAGTTGATTTGTAAGGATAAGTGGCAACTCTGACAGAATAGAAGAAAAGATGGAGGCTCGTAATACATCAAACTGAAGCCACACTTCTATACATGTGTGCGATAGAAGTGTTGCCATATGAAAGCAAAAATAAATAAATTGTTGGATTTATGGGAGAAAATTTTTTTAAGATATAAATATACAGCAAAATCTGTTCGTAAGAATACTTCGCAATAACATAATATTATTTATATTGTGCAATATTATTATATTATTTCACAATCTTCACGATTATGTTTCGCAAATTTTTATTATAAATCAATAAATAATTGACCAAAAGCATGTTAGGTTACGTATGTGGTATGGTTTCGTCGCAGGTGCCATGCCATGTTAAAATGATCGGAACAAATCACACTACTCTTCGATGGTTTCCACCCTTGATCATTGCGATTATTCCTAACCGCGGATAGCCAATCATCTATATAAGCACTTCTTATTGGATATCTAAAAATTATTAACAACAATAACACAACAAGTATCACGGGAGTGTTTTAAAAAATACTGCTAATTAACCATTTTCGTGTGAAAGTTTTGGTAACCTAGTCGATATTTCTAACTTTAGGCCTAGAATTTCATTATTTACCATAGGAATAGATTATACTAAAACATCAAACGAAAATTGGTTTGAACATTCTGTGATAATAAAATAATGTAATTTGTAGGACTTTTTCCCAAAATATTTTTAGTTTATAACTGTTTTTACCAAATTAAATTTTGAAAAATTGTAAATTATATAAAACCAACAATACTCGTTGAATGGTTTTCTATTTGTCTACAGCATATGCCACGGGAGCCTATCATATGCGTGTGCTGACACGCTCTTGGTCGAATATTGTCTTCGTAAGTCATCAAAATGTAGGCTTTTGCCCAACAGTGGAACAATTATATACCTACCTTATGAAATAACTTTTAATGACCTGCAAAATTTTATAAGAAGTATCAAATTTCTTGTTCGAACTATCTAACTACTATAGTTGCAGTGATAACAAAGATATTGCACTATAAATGTAATTAATTAAATATAACTAAAATATAAGAAAGATGATTCCTAGATTTTCCTAATAAACATACGCTTGTTTAGGTAAAAAGTATATAATGTTACTTCTACACGAACCGACTATTAAGAACTGCATACTTTTGGAAACAAACTAAAATGTATGTCTGGCAACACTTTACGATCGCACTGTTTACATTTTAGTTCGAAGTTATAACCTAAATTGCGTTGTATAATGTTAAAGAAAGTACATTAAATTCAATACTTACGTGTGAAAGTAATTCCAGATAACTTTTTCTTCCTGAATGTGTTCTGTTTTTGTAGTGTTATAAAACTTATAATACGCAAGTGGGCATTTGTAGTTTATGTATTCAATTGTATGACGTGTGTAATATGCGACGGTCTATCGTAAATGAGGACATCAGGACAAAATTGGCCGAATTTGGATACGTTTGTGTGAGTGAGTTGTGTCTTACATAAAATTGGCTGAATTTGATGCTTCATTTTTGATTTTCATTAGACTTCACACTCTTTCTTATTCATTTCTCTGAGGGTGGTAAGTAGGCCACCTTGGCGTTTGTATGATCGACGTTAACTAGATGTTAATTACGAGTATGCGAACTTTTTCTCAAGAAGATTGCAGTAACAAAATCATAACTGGATATACAAATAATAACAAATAATTTTAAGAAAACATATTAATAGTTTGAAAACTACATATTGCTGCTATGACGTCATAAACGTAGCCTAACTGGAAGACTTGTCTACGCTTATCGTTTTTAAACAAAGTGTCATCAGGAAAAATATTTATAGATCTAAATCCTGCCATATATTCTTGGTACGCCGACGTGACGTCATAAACGCAACGTAGCCTAACTAGAAGAATTTTCTACGCTCGCGCTTCTAAACGTGTCATCAGGAGGTTTTGATTTTTCTAGTGCACTATCGATATTACTTAATTGATTAATATGTTTTAAACATTTGGTACTATTAATTATGGATTTTCGCAAAGGAAGACTTGAATCTATTAATTATTCTATAATAACTTATTGTTAGTATTGAGTAAATCAAAAAGAAATAAATGATTCAGTAAAAATGTAATAATCATGTAACAATTAAGTTATGATTTTAAGGGTAAGCGAAGGGTTTATAAAAGTTATTGAGGTATTAAGAGTGTACTAATAGGCAAGTACCTGCTTCGCTCTTAACCTATACAAAAGTGCATTATACTTCTATGCGTATTGTTACACCTAATATATTGCTGACCTTAGCCCGAATCCCTCACAAACCTATTTACGCGTTGTCAGCAGTATTTTTCTCTATATAAACGGTGGCTTCCAAAATTAAGTGCTCAGATTTATTGTGATAACTCCAGGAGTGACCATACTCAGTACCAGTATATCCTTCAGGTGGAACCTCTGCCCAAATTAGTAGCAAAAGTGAGTTGCGGGAACTTGTAAGTCAACGTGTAAACTAATAATTTTATTTTTTCAAATAAAATAAATGTGTGTGTGTCCATAAGTTGTATTTTTTAATGACTGCTGAATAGGTCCTCTCAGCAGTATGTTTCTTCAGTATTGATAAGGAGTAAGTTCACGAAGAATATATACTTACAACTTGAGGGTTCTTGCTAGACAACTTTGCCTATACCACCGTACTGCCAAGCTCAATTGCGTATAAATATAAGAATAATATTCGCCAACCCCATAAATGAAAAATAATCTAATCCTATTTTTAGTGAAACGCCCTACGGTCCCAAATGCAATCACAGAGAATAGCAATACTAGAAAATGTACAGAAAATTGTATGAAAAGGTCGAATAACTGATCGCTATCGCAACTCGTGACATTCCTTGCGAGCAGCTTTAAGATACAGAACTTTACTGAAGTTTCGTCGGTTCTTCCATTTCGTTGTTGCTTCGCATCCTGTTGTTTCGGCCTGAGATTTTTCTCAACAAACAATGCTTTGCAATTTCTAGTATAGCATTTGAATGTAAGTAAGTATATACAGACCTCTTCTTCATTGTAATTTATTTCTTAAGTGGAATATTGTTCAATTATATATATTTTCACGGGGATAAAATTATATCTGTCTCCGAATTATCCCTGTACAGAATTTCATCAAACTTGATTCAGTGATGACAAATTCTAACACACATCAAACCGGTTTTCGTATCCTAGTCTACTAAATGAGCAATGAATATTTTATATACTCGTGTATATATACAACCGTGTTCGTAAAAAAATCGGGAGATAAAAACTATCTACGAGTAATATGAAGAAAACAACGTTTTACCTACATTATTTCATTACGGAGCAGTTCTTAGTTACACTAGTTCAAAGAAATACAATCACTATGCTAAACTATGAACAATACGTTATACCTTATAAGTAGGGAAGCTGATACTAAGAGTTTTAGAAATATTAAAACATTACAGCTTTCATACCATATTGTGATCCATTCAATTTCCGTTTTCTTGAATCCATGTCATCAGTAAATGTTGCAGATATACCCACCTGAGAATTTCCTCCTACGTCTGGGCATTACACGTATCCATTACACGTAGGACATGAAATACGACATAACTGTACAAGTTACGACTCAGGTCGTTTCTGCTGCCCGTATAATGCGTCCTTGCCGCGATAAATTGAAATTGACACGTTTATCATCACGCCCTTCGTGATTGTATTTTTTATTGCATTGTCTATCGCATAAAGTATTGATTGCTAACAGTTTTGCATTCGGTTGTACAAATTTATGAATACTTATGTAAGCTTAGTCCACCCTATACCAATTTTCTTTTCAAGGAAATGCAATTTGGGTCTCTACAAGCAGTGTAAGCGCTCGAGAAAATATCGAGTCAGCTTTTCTGTGTAAGAACCTATTAAACCTATCTTCATTTAACCTGGAGTAGAGGGAGTTTTACCTGGAATCTATTCACTAAAGCGAGCAGATAAATGCTAAACTTAAGTTAACTGCTGCGAAATTTAAAGCTATGCTATCTAAGACTTTCCATATAATTATAATTATATGGAGTCTTAGATAGCATAGCTTATAATATAAATGATAATTTTAAGCTACCTGATTAACGCCAGAACTAATCCATACTGAAATGGTTTTCATAGCACTATTTTTATTAAATTAATTACCTGAAAAGGTATATACAGTTACATATAACTGTGGCCCTTTGTTTTTCGCGTTCAGAAACGCCTGCACATATACTCCACTGTGTTAATTTGCGCAAAATTTATATTATCTTGGCATGGGCAGGTAGTACTTTGATATCATCATCATCAGCCGGAAGATGTCCACTGCTGAACAAATGCCTCCCCATAGATCGCCACGAAAAACGGGTATTAGCACTTGTAGCCATTGGCTACCCGCGACTTTCACGATGTCGTCAGAGTCAAAGTAAAGCTGGTAGGCCCCCACTAGGTGGAGTGGGGGGCCGACTAGCTCTGCATTGACATACTTAGAATCAATTGTTAATTTTGTTTAACACACTTTACCGTTGAACAAACGCCTATTTTACTAATGGGGGTTGCCATAATCCTCACCATTGGCAGGCGTCTTGGGAATCATAGTTTAAGATGGCACGTCTTTAGACGGTGCTTCTAGTAACCTTCTGGTATTTTTCCCTTGGCTTCTCTTACAATTTCCAAAGGAAGACTTTGTAATGTGTCTAGCCAGGCACCTTACAAAATTTGCCATAGAAGTGTGCCTATTGATTTTATCTCAACAGAATGGCATGGTAAAATGAAAACTGTTAAATAACTCTGTAGTGGTTCTCAATAAAATATGCCTAGTCATGAATATGAAATTCTACTAAAGTTCTACCTCGTATAGAGGGATTATTTTATTACATATACATATAAATGGTAGCGGGCTACCAAAGCTCTATTTATAATTCACACTCTGGTTTTGTTTGCCGCAATCCTGTTTCTTCATCTGGATATTCATGTTCCTTTATGCAAAAAGCACTAGAAAATATTTTTAAAACATTTATTTCAGACATTTTCAAGCGGTATACTGGTTGTCATTATCATTTATGTAAATATTAATGGTTGAGATGGGAACCGCTTCATTCTTAATGATTCAGGCGGTTTTTAATAGTCTTTGAAAATGTTCTTAATGTTTCTAATAAGAAGTGTTTTTATTTTTACGACTTATTTTTGCGGTTAAGCAAAATTCTGCTATGAATTTAAAATATTCTCTTTGATCAAAAAAATCTTAGAGTGAATTCAGTTTAGGGTTTGGTAGCAAGACGGATGTTTCAAAACGGGTTTCTTCATGTTTGTATTTGGCCGTTTGTAGGTGACTATCATTTTATTCACAGACTATAAAGATATTTCGAACAATCGTTTTTTTTAGGAAACTGTTATAGAGGTATGAAAAGTGAAGATATTTTTTTATTACCATTCTTCGATCGGTAACGTTGAAAAGGGAATTTAAAACTATTGTTAAGTATTTTTCCCATACCGTTATCTAAATTTACGATTCTAAAATAGTATAGTCCTTATTGACCATTTATGAATTAATATGTAATTCTAGGTTAGCCTGAACAACATCTTCGACCAATCATCACTTACCATCAGGTGAGATTATGGTCAAAGGATAAACGATCAGGCATAAAAAAGTTGCAGAGGTTAAGATTACATCATAAAATAAATTTTCGAAAATCTGGCATATTTTTTTACTGGATTATGACTGAACTCGCCCGACCCACCTGATGTTAAGCGGTAAGCCTATACGTATAACAGTTTCATTTTGTCACAAATCATAAACTGCGTTGCACCCATCACTCTGAGGCTTACAGTTGTCAAGTCTCGTGTGCCTTTAATCAGCTAGCTCTCAAAGATTGCTGTCACAATATTAGGTGCTGGCCGACAGATTTTCTTATTTATGGTGGTAGCTAGCCAGGCGAGATTTGCGAAATGCCCTTCTACCATGTGGTGCAACTCAAGCCAGCGGTGGGCATCGAACCATGGACCTGCGACATAGCCGTCCATAGCTATTACCGCTTGGCTATCACTGTATCTAAAATAATCACCACAGAAACTTAGATAGCTTTTTAAAAAACTTTTGTAATTAAAATTTAATAGTTTTGGAGACATAACAGACCAAATTAGTAATTAAGTTTGAAAAAATCATATAAAACCCGAAATTGAGGATGAGTAACAGCTGTGGACCCCATTTGATCAGATTTCAAGTATTATAACGTTACAATTAATGTGTTTTACGTAAAGTTGGTATAAATTGCTACTTTTTGAAATAACATACTTAAATTACTCCATGATTACAAGAAAGAAGGACAAAAATATAGACCCTTTTCCCAATATGCTATATTGATATAAAACAAAAGAAAATCGTTTAAATCACCTCCTGAGTTTTAATAAACCCCGCTGGTAACTTACCAGCTCAAATCACTCCAGTAACACTTTGGTGTATCAAAAAATAAATAATTATATATACATCTGTAAATGCAATCAAGTTAATGCTGCAAAAGTTGATGTTATAATAACATAAATTGCGCGAGAGAAAAGTTTGTAAAACAATAAATCCATGAAACTGAATTCTCTACGGCAAAATCTCAATAAACTCGGAGTGCCAATAACTTTACCGTAACATATTTAAGGGTAAGAAGATTAAGTTATTTATGCACCCTATTTATTATTCAGTGTGCGCTGCGTACCGTAAATAAAAATATCACCACACTTTTAACCGCACTGTGATAAAACGTTCACTATAAAACGTCACATCGTTACTGAAAAACTATTTTAAATATTATTTTTTTAATCGCGGTGACCGGCAACTTGGTTGAGATAGCCCTCCACTTGTTGAAGGCAGAGGCTCGGTATGAACGTTCGCGCGCTTGACGGAGCGTAGGCGACTGCGCTTCCCACCCATTCATCGAACTGCCCCTATTTACCCTCGGTGCGCTCGACTCGAACTCGACTCACGCTTGAGCTACGAACTAGCTACGAACAAGCTCCGTTCTCAGTGAATGAAAATAACCCTGCAATTTGTGAAACATTGTTCACGTAGAGCAGAGCAATCTTTTGCTTTATTGGTTGGTGTAGAGACTTGGCTGATTTTACGTAGATTATAGACTTATATATACTTTGATATTGTATATTCATGTCTGTAATATTTTTGAATGCTTTCATAATGTTTCGTGACGAAAATAAAAGCTGGATTAGTGTATTTTGTTATGTTATTTACGAACACACTCAGGACCTTAATTGATGCAAATTCATTAATAAAATTAAGACTTACCTTTTTAAAGTACAGTAATGTTTTCCTCTTAGGCTACTCATGTGGCTCAAGATTTGATTTAATCAGTTATATTTTTATGCTCAGGAAAACGTAAATGTAGTCTAGCTGCATTTGAAATAATAATGTGTAGGTATTAGATGCAAGTATAACCTTAAGGAATGGGAAGATTGGACTGTTACTGAAGGAACTGGGCATTATATTCTGAACTATTTTAGTTAACATGAAGAGTATTTGTAATAATTTTAAACAATCTAGACTTAAAGCTAGAGTGCATAGCGCTTTACATACAAAACGTCGTTTCGTCATATTTTAAATACCAATTGTTTAAACTCGTTGAAACCATACACGCTTATCCGTGAGCCTTGCTGTTAGCCAGTTTTTCGTTACATTATTTCATTAAAAATATTGTGAAAAAAAAAAGGTGTACCTATATTATACTCTCTGAAAGCTCTTATGTACATTATGTTAAGAACTCTTGAACCAAGCTGCCGTGAAATAAGTCTTACATGCAAAAGGCTTTCAAGAAGAGATCCTTATATCAGTAATTGTATCAGTCATTATTTTAGGTATTTGTATTTAGTGTATTAAATGTAGGTGACTTTTACAACTAAGAAAAGTTTTCAGAATGGGAACCCTTAGTAATAAACGCGGAACGGTGGTGTAGGTGTAACACTTTCAGTAATCTACTACTTACTTTGTGGCAAACATTCTTTTATACTATTACTTTTTGAATTAACTGTCCATCAAGCGTAGGACTTGCCCACATTGCCCTTTAGAACTGTGGGATTTAATCTCATAAAGATAATTGTTACTGCTGCTTACTTAGGTACTTATGTCCCTTAAATTTGTTGTAGGATGTTGCTTTTATCTTGTGTGGGCAAATTTTATGTTGTATATAAATGATACAATAAAACAAAATATATTACCTGTGTAGGCTGCTACCAGGTGGCAGGCCTGAGCAATTTATTTTAAGTTAATACTATTATAAATATGTAAATTATTTAGTTTAGGGCATAGAACATATAATTATACTACAGTTAAGGTAAGAAGATCCATGACGGAAGTTCTATCACCAAAACGCAAAATGGTGCAAGAACGTACAATATATGTACATGACATAATAATCCAAATAAAATGTATACGTTATTTGAGAATGTTGTCATTGTCAAATATCAGATTTTTCCACTATATTATTACACGTTTTGTCATTTTAATCAATATCGATTTATTAGATATGTCTTACTGATAACGGAACCAAAATACGATTTTGAAAATGATGTAGAGTTCGTATCTAGGATCCAGGTAGTGACTGACGAGGAGACAAAACATTAATTGTTTGGAAGTAGAACAAAAGTTTTTTGCTCATCATTTTTAGAAATTAAACTACAGATATTAAAAAATGCAGTAAATTATTACTAAACAAATATAAAAGCTCTGTATAGAAAATTATATGAATACCACTCACATTCATGTTAATGTTTTAAAACCAGAATAGGTTTTATCCTTAATTTTCGGAATTACCTATACTTGGTAATTGTTCCTGATATATGTACCTATACATCAATCGTGTTTTTGGTTTAATACCCTGTTTAAATTACGGGGCACATTTATTATAAAAAATAACTTAGTCATAGTCTTGTGGGCCATGTTATGTTAAAAAGGGCTCCATAGCCAAGGTGCTAATGAAATATAGACTAGAAAATAAAAAAATAATTATTGTTGAACGTCAAATTTGTTCTGAAGCAAACTACTTTGTTGTTCAGTCTGCAATATTCACAACAAATTACTTAGCAGTTCTCGGATTCATCGTGGAGTGACGTGTCCACCGCGTTGCCGGAAAAGTGCACAGAGGGGGCTAGAACTAGTAAAATATATTATAATATTAGAACCGCTGTACCTTGTACTGTACGCTTCTTGGCGTACCTAGCCAAACTGTTTGATACAATTGTAATAATAAGAAAAAATAACTCTCATAAGTCGTTATAATTTCGTAGTATGATTCCGTAGCAATATTCCTACGCCAAAATATGTTAATCAATGCTACAGAGGCATATAAATAATATATATATAGAAATCAAACTGTAAAATAAGAATGCCTATGGAATATAAAAAAAATACTCTCGAATCTCAAGTGCCTTTGAAAACTTAAAACAAAAATGTTGATAAAAGCGATGGCTCAGTTTAATCATAATTATGCAGATGTGACCGAAGTTTTGTTCCCTTCCATGAGTTATGTAACTCTCGCTTCGTCGAATTTGTCTTCTGTGTAGGGGGAGACAGGCAGCCGAGGATTTTTATAGTTGGTAGAGTTTGACCTTTACAAAGATAATGAATTAAGCTTTAACGTAGGTAACGATAATGAATAAGCCACTTAGAAGTATCATTCATTAGCAATTACACAATAATTACATTACTAAGTACTGGTATTACAAGAGTTTTTTCCAAAGTAAATGCCAAATTGAAATTTTGTAGAGAATGAACTGTACTAAACAAATATGTTGCTGTTCTTTAGGCTCACAATGGACTCGTGACGTGACGATAACCCGTAATTTAGCGGGTATACCTACTACTAACGAGAGCATTCTCTGAAATTATATACATCAGGTAGTTGTTCGGTCATAAAACAGTAATCAAAAATTTTTGCAATTATGTCTTGTGTGGTTCTTTGTGTTAATCAAAAATACAATATAAATATTAACGGCCACATAATAATATGTGACAGGTAGATAAGTAATACAATTTTGATGTTCATCAACTAACCCAATCAGCAACAGTCTTGGTGTGTAAAATCACCTATTAGATATTATGCAATCACTATATTTGGGCGCAAAGGCTCTGTAGAAAGTGTTACCTTATTACTAGGCGAATGAGACATAAGAACTCATATCTCAGAGTGAGGAATGCAGTGCAGTGTCCTGTAGAACCTCGACACAGCAACTGACGTCCACGTCTCATATTTTTATATAATAATAAGTTTCTCAGCTGTCACTCTAGAAAGTAGAACTTCTGAACATGACGGGTACGTTTGGATAAGATATTGCCATTGCCTTGTCAACTATTCCAGCCGTCGAGTATAGAAATTTTAATTATGATTTGTTCCGGAAGGCAGGACAGAAAAATTATTACAAATAACAGGCAATTTAAATTGAACGTCCGGGTCTGTAAAGTCCTAACGTGTTTTGAGAGATAATTGAGCAGAAGTCTCAGGAGATATCACAAAAAATAACTGAGAAATCGAGGTAGGACATTTTGAGATCGATTGAATGACTTCTAATATAAAATATGTAGCCAATTGCCTAAAGGTATGTTTCTGCTTACCAGTGGGGTACCGGGCTCATATCTCAGAGTGAGGAGAGTGTCACCCCACACCCCCATCGCTACCAGTGGGTGTCCTAAGAGGCGACTAAAGGTCAGTTACCAGAAGGTGGGCAGCAGAGTCTTCTGAGGTATTGATATCTTAATCTGCGATCCCTAAGATGCCTGCCAAGCGTGGGGCAATCTCACTGTAATGCGGAAGGCTGTGTTCAGCAGTGGACCATCCGGCTGATACAGTATTGTTTCTGCTGTCCTATAGAGTCTGCTCACAGTTAGTCTCATCAACATTCATCTATATCATAACTTAACAACAGGAGAGAGTTTCTTAGAGATGTTAATTAGACTCTGAGCTTAAAAAACGAAATTATTTCAGTTCTTTCCAGAAATCGTTATATTACTTAATTGGACCATTTAGTAAGAAAAATATGTTTGTTATCTAATTTCAGCTTTGGTCGCGTGAACCTGAATAGCTACAGCTACCTTCCAGTAAAGTGCGTGTCAATAAGCTGTTACGAAATCGGCGATTCCCAAGATTGGAAGCCATAAAACGTGTTGTGCCTAAAGCGTTTAAGCATAAAATTCAATAACGGGTAAATTGGAACACAATGAACACAATACGGATTCATGTCCGTCATAAAAACAAACATAATATTAACAATACGTTTGCAAATATAGGTACCTATTTTATATGAGCCATTTTTTTGTATTGTTGATATATTAAGCTTTGTACACAATTTCACCTGATGGTAGGTAATGATGTTGTGGATGGTGATACTGGATCTGAAGGACAGCTGCCGGAGCACACCATTAGGTGCTTCGCGATAGATTTTCAACTTGAGGGTGGTAGCGAGGCGGGCGTTCTCAAAATACCGCTTGGTTTCTACAAAATAATTGGTAGAAACCAAGCGGTAAAGCTCACGCCTGCGGCGGAATTCGATTCGTGGACCTGCTGCTCAGCAGTCCACAGCTATTATCTTATATATTACATATAGCCATCGCTGCCTCCTATTTTTTGTAAGCGATACCTACATGTTTTACTAGTTATGCGGGAAATCGGATGACAATATGATAATAAATGATACCAATTCATGTTTTAGGAAGTGCTGGATTTTAAATAACTTATATATGGAGTAAGTGCGAGAACACGAAAAGTAACTTCTCCTGTAATTGTAACATTTACATAGTCATGAACATAGGCGGTTAATATTACAACATTAAACACGATAAATACAATGAATAGATTTAGGCGTTACTTTGCGGAAATCCATATTCAATAATAACAAATATTTTATAATATTTTAAGAAAACATCAAATTAATATTTTAATAAAACACTTCAAAAATACAAAAATATATCTAGTGACAATTCCGCCTAATTTTCCTGGTAACCCGACGTGACGTCACAAACGCCACGCAGCCAAACCGGAAGCACGATCGAGAAATTCGATCGTGCGCTCAAAGAGTCAAGACCTCCTGAGGATGCTTTGTGTAGAAGCGAAACGCGTCGAAAAAATTCTTCCGGTTTGGCTGCGTGGCGTTTGTGACGTCACGTCGGGTTACCAGGAAAATTAGGCGGAATTGTCACTAGATATATTTTTGTATTTTTTAAGTGTTTTATTAAAATATTAATTTGATGTTTCCTTAAAATATTTAAAAAATATTTGTTATTATACGATAAATACACGCATTAACACAATATTTTGGAAATGAAACTATAACATTCAAATCTTATTATTCAACCTATTTTCCTGTCGGGAATCAGATGCGAACTTGTACATCATTTCAATAAGAAGAAATGCTTGAAGCGTTTTGTACACGTAAATAACACGAGAGACACGCTCATAATACTCATCTTACATAATCTTCTTCTTCGTCGCATTCTTCATGTCTGAAGGTCGTGCCCGTCTTGAAATGTCTCAACAGAGACGTTTACCAGCTGCTTCCATACCATTCTGTCCTCGGCTTGTCTCAGGGCGTTAGGCAGGGTGAGTCCCGTTATGGCCTTAATTTGGTCGGACCAGCGGGTAGGTGATCGACCCCGTGGTCTTTTCCCCTCTATTTTTCCTACTATAACCAGCTTGTCCAAATTATCTGATTGTGACCGAGCGATATGACCAAAGTATCTTAATACTCGTTGGTAGCAGATTGTAGATAATCTGGTTTCGATCTTAAGTTGGTCCAGAATAGATCTGTTTGTTCGTTTTGCTGTCCAAGGTATGCGCAACATTCTCCTCCAACACCACATTTCGAAAGCCTCGATCTTTTTTCGTTCTACTGCGCGAATTGACCATAATATCGAAAACACCAGCGATCTCACGAGTCTCATCTTTGTGATATTGGAGACTTTACTATTTTGCCAGATTCTCTCCATTTTGCTCATAGCTGCTTTGGCCATCTGTGTGCGTCTTCGGATCTCTCTGTCGCAGCCTCCCTGCTCGGTGATCAGTGAACCCAGGTAAACAAACTCGTTTACAAACTCCAGATCTGAGAGCTCCCCTGTGCGTATTAGTATTCCAGCTCGATCAACGACCATAACCTTTGTCTTTGACTTGTTAACGGAGAGACCTACCATCTCGCTCGCGCGTTCGACTCTGTCAAATAGTTCAGCTAGCTCCTGTTCTGAGGAAGCAAGTAATGTGGTGTCATCTGCATATCGTAGGTTGCTGATCTTGATGGCTCCAACTGAAATGCCTCCCTCCCACTGTTCTAAGGCTGTTCTCATGATGTATTCGCCATATATGTTAAAGAGCAGCGGAGAAAGAATACATCCCTGTCGGACTCCCTTTTGTGGCTTGAAAGGCCTTGACACCACCTCATTCACGCGAACCATCGCTTCCCCGTCTTCATATAGACTTGCGATCAGTGATACCAAGTGAAAAGGAACGCCCATTTCCCGAAGGATTCTCCACAGACAGTCCCATCTAACACAATCAAAGGCCTTGGAATAATCAATGAAACAAAGAAGCATGGGAACATTAAATTCTCGGCTCTTTTCTATCAGTTGTCTGATATTCATAATTTGCTCCCTGGTGCCTCGGCCTTTGACAAAACCAGCCTGTTCACTTGGTATTTGCCGTAGCAGGTACGGTTGTAAGCGTCCGTTAATTATGTAAAGCATAATCTTGCTGGCATGAGATATGAGCGCCACTGTCCGGTAGTTTCCGCATGTTTTGGTGGAACCTTTTTTGTGTAACGGTATCAGAAGGGACTCTTTCCAATCCTTAGGCCATCTTCCCGTTCTCCAAAGCTGATTACATAGAAACTGTAAGAGTTTGACACCTGTGTCTCCGAGGGTTTTGAGCTCTTCTGCAAATATACTGTCTCTTCCGGCAGACTTATTTGGTTTTAGTTTCCTCAGAGCATCTCTTACTTCAGATTCCAGGATGTCAGGCTCTGGGAACAGGTCTTCACACTCGATCAACGACTCCTCAGATCTCCTATCGTTCTCATACAGGCTTTCGCAGTATAGTCTCCATCTTTCCGTTACTTGGTCTATTTCTGTCAATAAAATACCCTGATCATCTTCAATAGCCCAGGTTTTTGGTCTGAACTCTCGTGTAATACTCTTTACTTTCAGAAAAAGATCTTTGGTGTGTAAGGTGTGCGCATGGTCCTCGATTTCCTGACATACTGCGTTGAGGTATTCGTTGTAGTCTTTACGACACAAGCGTTGAACCTTTGCTGAAAGGGCCTTATACTGAGCTTGTGCAGATTTACCTCTGACTAGTAGATCTTTTCGTTCTTTAATCGCCTTCCATGTATCATCTGAGATCCATGCCCTCCTTGGTCTATCAGTGTCCTGATCTTGGACGTCTTTCCGCGATTTAAGTATCAAGTCTTTCACTCTAGTCCAATTTGTGTCTATGTCAGCACTGTTATCCAGTTCAACACACGCAGCCTTGTTATCGAAACTCTCTTTGAAGACCAAAAGTGATTGATGAGAGGGACGACTTTGATGTTTGACAGTAGTTCTTACACATCTTTTAAGCTTGAGGCACAATTCTGCCACTAAAAGTTTGTGATCACTCCCGCAGTCAGCCCCAGGGTACGTCTTAGTGTTGCTTATGCAGGATCTCCATCGCTTACCAACAGTGATATTGTCGATTTGATTTCTAAAGCGATCACCTGGCATTACCCAAGTATAAAGACGTCGTGGGTGGTTTTGAAAACAGGTGTTCATAATGGTGAGGGAGTTTTCCGCGCAAAACTGCAGCCACCTCTCTCCTCTATCGTTCCTGTCTCCTAGACCATACTTCCCTACTACTTCTCGCAGGTGGTTATCCTGACTAGTCAACCCGACTTTTGCGTTGAGGTCGCCCATCAAAACTGTGATATCTCTTCTTGTCAGGCTTTTAAGAGTATCTTCCAGCATTCTATAGAAGTCCTTGATTTCTGTTTCCGATGATTGAGATGTGGGAGCATACACTACAACAAGGTTCAGGCGACATGGTTTCGAGTTAATTCTCATGGTCATTATTCGGTCACTCACTGGGTTGTATCCAAGAACAGACTTATTGATATGTGGAGATACTGAAATACCGACACCATTTCTACTTTCATTTTCTGGTCCTGAAAAATAGAGTGTATGGCCAGTAGGGGTTGCGTAGTAGCCCGATCCTCTTTTGTGTGTTTCCGTGATTCCGAGGATCTCAAGGTGATTGCATTCTTGTTCTCTGCCTATTATCTCCATTTTTCCAGGTTGAAGTATGCCTCGGACATTCCATGTCCCAAGCCTGATCTTTCTACGAAGCAGTGGGCGTCTAACAAGTCTATTGTTATCACCAGTAACATCATGTACGCACTGAGCCTGATGAGTCACTACAGTGGACCCAGTAGCATACTTCACACCATGCGACCTGGAATCGACAAGGCGCCGGGTGGTAGCCGGATTGCATGCCATCGCTCTTTCGTTAACTTGCATTTTCATACGGGTTTCTTGGGAAAATAGTGCAGTGGTTTCCCCTTGCCTTCTGCACCGCAGTGGTGTTATGTAAGTGAGTAATCAGAGTGCCCTGCTGCCGGCGCCCGAAATGCGGACTGTGTGATAAAATAGGTCCGGACCCCCTATCTCCCTAACTGCTTGCCGACCTATATCTCCAAAGGGGTTGGTTACCGCAATCTCGATAATAGGTTACTCGACGTAACAGGGTTCACCGCGCGTAGGCTGGGAGTGGAGTTGGTGGAGAGAGGCTGAGTGACTCTTCTTGCCCTGAGTCATGTATTGCGCATCATCCACCCTTGAACCCTTACATAATATGTAATAGTAAAAGCATAGGCAAGTAGTAAATGAACCTCTTTTATCCGTTCACTATCTTTAATTTGAATAATACCTAACTATATCAAGATTTTTCAAGTCTGTTCTAAATTTGCGAATAGATTACTTTAGGTTCGTCTTTAATTTTTTTTCATATTTTTGGGTTTTACTTCTGTGGGTGGCCTACCAACATCAACGTAACCGTACACTTTAGCTTATACGAAGTTACGAACGAATTGTGATGAGCCCACATAGTAGTATAGCTCAGAAACCAAAATCACATTTGTGTCTCCCATTGCAATTTCAGTTTCATTTTTCCAAACATTCAACTTTATCTCAGAGGCAAATACTAATGCAAATTCCGAATATTTTTCCCCAACCTAATGGATCTCTGTATAGGAGAACCATTAATTTTATTATTTGGGGGAAATATGACGCGGCGCAAACCCTTTCGCTGTCCCGACTTCTGTTAACATAATGAAATCAAACGATGCTCCGTTGATTTCATAACCCGTCATTCTGTCTTTCATTCATTCACTTTTCGAATATAATCAGAAAGTATTGTTTAGGAGCGTTGTTATGATTACAACGTTGATGCTAATGACTTGGTCAAACAGCAGTGAGATCGTGGAGTTTTGATAGTATTCAGATATTTTCTTTACTTGAAAATGTTTAATATAATGTACTTACGTGCTTTTCTCCAATACCAAACCAGTACCAAAACCGATTGCTATTGAATTGCAGTAAGGCGATAAGAGAAATGTTTACATAATTTCCAAATATGATTCCAAGCACTATCGCATGCCAAGCGCAAATCACTTTTACAAATTATTGGTTATTATACACCCACACAAAGTGAATTTTTTTATATAAATTCAAATACATTTAATTTATTATTTTTTATTGGTTAATATTTATTTTATTTATGATATTAATAATCCATATTGTAGTAAATATTCATGGCTCAAGTTCTACTTGCAGAATTTCTTGCTCGAATGAGATTTACGACTTTCTATATGATTCCAAGCAGTGCTAAGTGAATATCACATTTAAAACTTTGCAGCGTACAAACAATTTATGGTTAAACATATTGCTACTGCCACAATTCGCCTCTGATTCAACCATCACATTGCCCATGATATACTTTAGACTAGCCAAGGGGTCTGGTTTGTCAAACCAGGAGATTTCACAAGTTCAATACCAACAGGAAAGCAAATGGGGCTTAAAAATGTGTAAATAAAAATCGGGTCTGTTTCTCTTCTTCTCAAATGCGTGGTTTATACAAACAGTTTATATATTGTGTGCTATTGAGTAAGAGATATAGTTTATAGGCAGACTGGTACTCGTGCCTCAGACAAAATAAAACGCAAAATGAGTAACAATTACTTCAATGTATTAGCCCTCGATAAAAGTATTCTCAATCTGAATTCAGGCTCTACCCCATCATTGTACTGACTTTTATATAAATCATTATTATATATGTACAGCCGCCGGCAATAAGATGTATACACTTCGCCATTTTCAAAATAATGCAATGTTGCTATATTTTTAATGATCGTAGCTTACATTAACATTAATAAAAAACGCTACATTACTCTTTGATTTTATAATACTTCTGTGAAGCGAAAAATAGAAATTTTTGCCACAATTTTGAAAATTACATTGTGTATACTTCTTATTGCAGGCGATTGTACGAGTATTTTGTGCGTGAATAAATGCCAAATTAAAAGCATCAGAATACCCACAAAAAATGACGATATAAAAAATATATTAATATCAAAATATCTTTAAAATGTAAACGTCAGCATATATATATATAAATCTCATAGTTAAATCAATCAAGGAGGTACAACGATTGAACTTGTTTAACTAGTTAGAATCCAAAGAAGTACCCTTTGTGCTTCTTTTAGAATCAAGTTTTGATTAGTATACTTTCTAGTCTTGGCCCTCATTTCAATATGATATTTACTGGAATCTATTCTTTATATACATACACATTTTTTTAAATATATATCCAACGTTTTCTGTACTTATTTTAGAAAAATAGTTACTATTTGGCTACGTTTTGTGAAGTAGTAGAAATTCTCTCTACAACAGAAATTTAACCTCTGTTTTTGAGGAAATACATTATTACACAATATCTTGTTAAAGCTCTCAGTGGAATCTTCCAGCTTGTTTAAAGTATCAAAACGAGCGACGCGCCTGGTGGTAAGCTATTTTACAAGCCCCTATTAGTTTTCACAGCTTGAAACGCGTATTTTGTACTGCGTTATATACTATATATATACTGTGCTGTACTGCATTGCGTTTATCACCTGAGACTTGATAGGAAATTCGTATTTCGTTTATACCTGCAAAACTATTCATGGTAGTGACAGTTCAATGTAGTCATTGCAGGTGGTAGGTCATTTTCTGAATTACCTGGTTAGCTACCAACCTCACGTAGAATATTTACCTCAAAGCACCTCACGGTGTGTTGCGGCAGCTTTCCTTAAGAGCCTATTCACACTCTAGATTTTCAGTAGTGTGGTAGCTATGTTCACTGTTTGACCATATTATTACATATGTTAAAAGGTTAAAGCTGTGTAAACTTTATTTTTTAACCTTTCTTTGCTACAAATTGGCATACGATTTACATTTGATAGATGGAATACGGATTTTTACTAGAAGCTAAGCACGAACTCATCAAAAAACATTTTCATTCGAAGTGGTAATAATATTGGGTTATCATGGACCATTATAGAAGCGAAGAGGGTTATCCATATAAATACATGAAAAAAAATACGGTTATTATTCTAATAGGTCGGTGTTTATTTACGTATATAATAAATTAAACTTACGCTACAACATTACTCCAAGTTCTCTTAATCATATCAGCGGCCTTTTCTCCTATCATTATGGTGGGTGTACCCGAGTGCGCTGAAATAGGCCCAGGGATGACACTTGCGTCGGCTACCCTGAGTCCTTCCACTCCATATACTCGCAGTTCTGGGTCCACTATTGCATGAGGGTCGTTTGGAGGGCCCATCCTGCATGTACCTACTTGGTTGCGAGCAGACACAACCAACGTCCTTATAGCACATTCCCAATATGAATCAGATCCAGGTGCGTGGGTTATACAAGTGGGATACTCAGGAAGATACAAACTTGCGTCGTATTTTTTGAAAGATTCTGCCTCTCCTAATCTTATAACGCACCGTATGGCCTCTATTAATGTAGCAATATCTTTAGGATCTGATAAATAGTTGCCATATATTTTAGGATGTGAGTAGGGGTTTGTGTCTCTAAGTTCTATATAACCCTTTGACTTTGGTTGAAGAAGAACGGGTACGCCTGACCAAGTATCAAGACCGTTAAGCGCTCCAAATGCACTGTGATAGGTTTTGTCACTTATCTTGGCACTTTTTCTGAAGGCACTTCCGCCGTCTACGTTGATGGAACCGCCCAAACTGATAAGTCCAATATCTGGAATTGGTTCCGAGTCGTAAGATTGAGAAGTTTTTAGATATCCTAAGGCTTCAACATATCCAGGAGTAGTTAAGAGACCATCTCCAAACTGTAGCCATTGCATCAAATTTGGTAAAGTGGCAACTTTTGGCTCTAATAGACTGGCGTTTGTTGAATTAAGTTTGAAAATTACACCAGGGAAAGCAATATGATCATACAAAGACCTTCCGACTTGCAGATTTGCAATGACAGGTATTCCTAAGGTTTTTAGATGTTCTTGGGGTCCGATGCCAGACAACATCAGCAACTGCGGTGTGGCTACAGGACCCGCAGTTACGATTATTTCTCTGCGACAACGCACTGTTTGCTTCACACCATCTTTTATGTACTTAACTGCGTAAGCTCTTTTTGTTTGTGGCTCAATAATCACTTTTGTAGCCCGCGCTTCTGTCAAAATATGAAGGTTCTTTCGCCTTTTATGAGGATGAAGGAAAGCTTTAGCGGAGCTCAACCTGTGGCCTTTATTAGTTGTCGTCTGCACGTAGCCGAACCCGAGCTGATCAGGCGAATTATAGTCTATAGTCGGATGTCCCAAATCTCTTCCGGCCTTGAGGAACGCTTCAACCAGACCGGTTCTGAAATTAAATGTAATAAAAATGTTAGGTAAAAGTTTTTCTTAGTTTACTTTGCGGTTTTCTCCGTAATTGAGAAGTTTTGATAAGTTCAAATTAATAACAGTTCTAAACTTACTTGAAAGGAACGTTCTCGACGGTTAGTACGCCCTCGCGGCCACGGTAAGGAGCGTTTTTATATTTCTTTAGTTCTGACCTTTCAGATTTCATGTAATATTGAAGAACTTCTGGGTAAGACCTGTTGATACAAGAATATCAGATTTAGTAAACGGGTTCAAATATAAATATCCACGGGCATTTTATCATTTTAAGATCATTTGAAGCCGTTTGAAATCCTAGTCGTTACGAAAATTCCAATTTTTTCTGGAAAAATATTTGCTTCATACTATAGAATGTTTTCGTTGTTGGAGAACCAAATATTGTTAACGCAAGTTTTCACCGTATTGAGGTACAGTTACTTATGAAAAACTTTGTGAAATCTGAGTATAGTAACTATGTATGTACAAAAGTTTAGTGCAGTGTCTAGCAGTTCAGAAGTTTAGTGACACTGAAACTGTAATGGCGTGACTCCAACCATCATGCGGGTAACATGTCCATCAAATTCAACTTACTTGAAAACAAAAGAAATATTACTAACCATCCATAGTTTCCTTCGGCAGCTATTCTGTCCCAGTCCTGAGGTCGTCCTCTGGTGTACAGCATATAGTCGGTGACGCTAGACCCGCCCAGCGCTTTGCCTCGAGGCGAGTAGCATCTCTGCTCATCACTCCCTAGAATACCACAATAAAAGTTCAGAAATTACAGTAAAGAACAGGAACACGGCCGCCAGTGAACAAAGGCCTTCTCTATGTAGAGTTATATAAATACTCACAATCCACCAAACATATTTTATTGCCATGTAATAAGGGGCGAGTTATAGCCATCTCTTGAGAAAGTTCTTAATTATGAAAGAACGATATACCGACATCACACTCTGAAATTATTTATTTTAATTCAGTTGTGTGAGTCGGAGCTGGGCCATACCTATCTAGGTATTTAGTTTTAATTATAAATTGTTTTTTATGATTTTCCTAAGTCAATAAGTTTCTTAAGTGTTACCTTTATAACTATTATTTTGCTACCATTGTCCTACTTTTTTGGGGTGAGTACTACAGTAATAATAATAAAATGAAGGACATGACAATAAACTATGAATAATCGAGGTGTTAAAATTTTAACAAAAAAACCAACTTCACACAGAAAATATTCTAGAAAAATGCACAAAAAAGTGAATAAACCAAACTATTGATTTGTTTTTTGTAAATTTTATACTCGTATTAATGAAAATTAGAACATCATCAATATAGCCTATAGTGGTCTTGTCATGTGACAAGCACCAGCTTTTGAACATGAAAAAAAACATCAAATCGGTACTCTGTAAAAGGTTATCAGGTAACACACAATAAAAGGATAAAAAAAACATACAACATTAAAACATTGTGTCGGTTTTATGGCCTGATACCAACTTTCCGTTGGAATATGATTGTTGAGGGTAATCGGTTAATTTTTCCTCAGAAACGCGTTAGGGTAGTAGATGTGCCACAACACCCCACTCACATTGCTGTGAGTGGTGGCATGCTGCCTAATTGGCGCATATCTGTAGTTGTCTCTTGCAGCATCCAAGCAAGGAGATGAAACAGTCTCATTCTGAAGCCAGGACCTATGGCTTCTTTAAACATAATTTTACTATCTTCCTTTTTACACGACTGCCCAAAAAAAGAGTGTTACGTTTTCAGGGTTCACGTAATGTATATTTGTGAGTTTCTTTATTCCATTATAACTTCGAAATGGTTTTACTGATTTTAATGCATGAGATATCGTTAGATTCTTCTTGATAGCGCAAGCGACACAAGGTACATAAAAAAAAAACAAACTGGCGGATTGTAGATGCGATTGTAGCGATAAAAAATGTATTCTTTTCTAAACCCATCGAGTGGGGTATCAAAATAAATGGTTTCATAAAACGATTCCATTAATATATATAACATGCAGTTTCAATTTCAATGGAACGATGAATAAACAATTTGCAGTCGGGTTTTTTATTTATCGATTCAAAAGGCAGGATATCTTATACTGCGATGTTACCTACCAAGGTGGAATAATAATAATATATCTTCTTCTTCTCCTTAATATTTCATTTTTCATTCTTTGTTTGCATTTAATATAGGCTCTGAAAATACTGGCCCGATTTGAAAAGTTCTTTCACCATTAGAGTCCTACATTATCCCCGATGAACATTGGCTATAGAATATTTTCAAACGAGCTTTCCTCTATTAAACATCTTTTTAAAACAAGCTATTATTATGTTCTTGTTACTAAAAAAATACTCGTCAAGACGATTCAGATGAGCCCAAACTCAATGAGGTTGTGTCGGTTCATTGCGAAGTTCCTTTGGGCACCTTCCAGCTCCATAATCACATCATAATACATTTGTCACGTGATTTACACTGTATGCAAAATTTCAGCTCAATCGGTAACCGGAGAGTTGATCAAATTTAATTCGCAAGATTTGCTGACAAACTTCGCGACAGATGGGACTAAATAAAAGCTTGTAATAAGTTGAAAGGTTTTGTTACATACCCGTGCGAAGCCGGGGCAGGCCGCTAGTATAATATTTATAAGGAAATATAACAATAATATGTAATCTTTTGCTAAAGAGAGCTTTCACCTGGTAAAATTCAACAAAATATAATGTTCCCCAATATTAGGTATGCGACGAAATTAATACTGACATTATTCCTAAAATAGGTATAGACCCAGATATTGACAATATCATATTGTGTTTAGATTCTGCTCGTACCAACAACGTGAAACTTAGACAAACTAAGTAGATATACGTACCTTGTTCGTAGATAGGTATTATGCTTGTTGGTTCAGTCTAATATACGAGTATAACTTGTGCTACATTGTTTATTGTATTAAAAGCTTACAGACATTTTCAATTACATTAATTAGTAACTACCATGTTTCCATGAGACTGGATCTCTTTAGATAATTATGTTCGCATAAGTTTTTATATATTAACCTTCATGTGTTTTATTTTGTTTTTGTTATGATCATTTTATTAAAATTGTTTCAAAAGTCGACACTCTATAGAAGATTATTTGAAGAATTCACTTTTAGCAAAGTTGAATGACTCTTTCTATTTAAATAGGATAAAAACACATACTCTAACTTTATTACAAAAGTTATTTTGGAAAATATTGCATATAATATATACATAATTCATCCGAATTCAGCGGCAATTTACTGCCAAAAATATAAATTATATATTTTATTTTCCTCCATACAATGCAGTTCTAACCTGGTGCCGAACGGCGCATTGGTTCCATTGGTTACCATTTACGATATCCATGGGGGGTGTTTTTTTTTATGATATCTTGATAAAATGAGGCCCTGGGCCTGGTGTTAAAAACTAATCAACTAATGTTGATGAAATTCAATTTAACAGAGTAATCGCGCAACAAACACACAGTCAAATTGAGATCCTCCTCCTATTTTAGGAAGTTGATCATAAAAATAAATTTAATAATAATTTAAAACTCAAGCTTTTTAAAATTTTGATTCAATTATATTCATTTGCCAGCATGCTGGGCACGCTGCCAACTGGTAGTAGGCTGAAGCATTTGGACTGCCTGTGAATCTGCAATGACTTATAGGTTGTCTAATTGCTTTTACTGTAGTAGCTGTAGCATTGTATATAGTTTGTCGTATTGTGTTAATAAAGGCATACCTACCACCGTGTAAAAAATAAATAAAAAAATTGTAGTTAGCAAAAATTACGGTGATAACGGAAAATAATTCATATTAAATAGAACTGATCTGGCAGATGGTAAAAAAACCGGCTTCTTACCTAAGCAAACACCAGGCTGATGTTCCATCGTGTACGGCCACGCGTAGTCAGTCAGCTGAAGGTACTGCACCAACGCTGGAACGTCTGTGAGCAGCATCTCTGGCTTGCCAGCTTCCAGCACCAGCACCGTTGCTTTAGGCTTGTCTTCCGACAGTCTGGCGGCGATCACTGACCCTGACGTGCCTCCACCGACGATTATGTAGTCGTATTCGTCAAGGGCTTTGGAGTATCCTTAAAAATATAAATGTAGTACTATTGGTATACCATATGGAATTTTTTATTGATAGTAAATCTAAATATAAAACAGAAAACTTGCAGTCCACATACAATAAGTTTTCTTGTAAAACAAAGTGCAACACAAGAACACAGTTTTCAAAACTGGTGAAGTGAGTGTTGGGCTTCGCTCTTTTAAGTAACCGCATTCCAACATTAATTACAACAAATAAAAATTATGTTGCTTTCGATCACAGCTTTATTTTTTATTACACTAGAAATTATGTTATTGATTAAAGTTAATAATAATAAAGTTAATATAACATTAATATTAATAATAATAAATAAGACAAAAAAAATAACAAGACTTATTAATAATAATATTAATAAGACCCTTCACAACCGTGAAGTGTGCAGTCTCAGGGATTATTTCTGTAACCATGAGTGCGGGATGTATCGCGATGTCGTGACGATTGACAAAGGCTTCACACCGCTCTCCTTGGCGAACGCTAACTGGCGCAAACCAACGATGCTGAGCACGGAAGACCGCAAGGCAGTATGGAAAAGCAAGGAGCTGCACGGGAGGTTCTTCCGGGCCATAGCAGGGCCTGATGTGGACTTACTCGCTTCGGTGAACTGGCTACGCTTCGGAGACCTCTTTGGTGAAACCGAGGGAGGGATTGTAGACGAAGTAATGATGACGAACAACTATCGGAAATATATTCTGAAGGATGGTAGGGTCGATATTTGTCGAGCATGCCGCTGTCCCGGAGAGTCACTCAGGCATATCATTTCCGGTTGTTCGCATCTTGCTAACGGTGAGTATTTGCACAGGCACAACCAAGTGGCCAGGATCATCCACCAGCAACTTGCTCTTCAATACGGCCTTGTTGAGTCAGAGGTGCCGTACTACCAGTACGCACCGGCGCCAGTTCTCGAGAATGGTCGTGCATTGCTCTACTGGGACCGCTCTATCATCACGGACAGGACTATTGTTTGCCATAAGCCTGATATCGTGGTGGTCGACCGATCACCACGATATCAGGCTTCCAGCGCCGGGCAGTGCTCGTTGACATCACCATCCCACATGACGACAACTTCGTGAAGGCCGAGAAGGACAAAGTCAGCAAGTACCTTGACTTGGCTCACGAGGTAACCGCCGGGATGTTGACTCGACGATCATTGTCCCGATAGTCATTTCGGCGAACGGCCTAATAGCGAAAAGCCTCGACCAACACCTCAAGAGGCTCTCGCTAGAAGGTTGGATAAAGGGTCAGATGCAGAGAAGGCAGTATTACTTGACACTACACGCATTGTCCGGAGGTTCCTCTCTCTGCAACCCTAACCACCGGTTGCTTGGGCCCTGCCCTGCTGCCGGCGGCATCCTAGTTTTAAGATTTTTATAATATTTGTTTCTTTTTTATATATGAATATTGTAAAAAAAATAAAATTATGTTATAAAATAAATGATGATAATAATAATAATAGTCAGATGCAGAAGGCAGTGATACTCGATAACACACGCATTGTCCGAAGGTTCCTCTCTCTGCAGTCCTAAACGCTGGTAGCTTGGGCCCTGCCCCGCTGCCGGCGGCATCCTAGTTTTAAGTTTTTTATAATTTTTTTTTATTTATGAATGTTGTAAAAAATTTAAAATTATGTTCTAAAATAAATGATGTGAATAATAATAATAACTAACCAAAAATAATAAAAATAATAATACCTAACCACCGGTTGCTTGGGCCCTACCCCGCTGCCGGCGGCATCCTTGTTTTAAGTTTTTTATAATATTTTTTTTATTCATAAATGTTGTAAAAAATTTAAAATTATCTTATAAAATAAATGACGTGAATAATAATAATAATATGAAAATTAATTAATATTAAAGTATAGTATATATAGTAATAATTCTTTAATACATTTTTGAGTCAATATTGTGTTTTGGATCAACATCCGTACTTAAAATATCTATAAATTCAATATCATCATTGCTAGGTTTTTAAAGACTCTAATTGGAATGTTTTCATGGTAATGAATGTATCACAATCCATGGTCTGAAAATTTATTAATGGTGTTTTGTTCTCCTTAGGCTCATTCTGTCCCTTACATTTCATCCCTTAATACCTAAACCTTTAAATCGTCCCTCAAAGATTTAGATGTGCCCATTTAGCCCCTTGCAAAAACACATAATAAAACTAACTTCTCTCAAAGACATTTTTGGATCTTCAGGGAAAAATCATAATATATCAATTATGTTAGTTTACGCGATAACATTTATTAATTATATATTTAAGATGTATTCCTCTGAAGCTGAGGCATACTATCTAAAATTTATAAAAATAACATAACGAAGTTTATTTTTAATGACTATAAGGCCCCAGGTTAAGAAATTATTAGTTGTAGTGTTCAGGCAACATTTTCTTTGATTGCTTTTTGGGGTGCTCTGTATCCGTTTTAGAAATAATGGTGAAGAGTTTTGTTGCGGGACGAACGGGTACAGCAAATTTAATGAAAAATGAAAATGCACCACTTAGGGGCCGAGTGGGCACCTTAAAGTACATTTGTAAGGGCCAAGTCTAGGGTCCAAAATTCAAAGGATGAATAGGTTCAAGATATTTTTTTTTCTGTTTATATAAGGAGAAGCTATGTTACTAAAAACATTACATCAAACAGTTTTCACCCTTGAAATATCTCATTAGTAAAATCTCAGAACAATCAACAAGGTGAGAACTTATGATAAAATCATGTATTGTAAAATCATGTTACCCGAGTATTATGTGAGCAAAATTCTATCATTTAGTATCTAGTAAAACAATATGTGCATTACTAATTAAAAGGTTCCGTTGATTTAAAAAACAAAGCGTGTAAACAATGCAAGGATGTATTAACGAAGCACAAGGCAAATCTGATATAATTTTACTGCAAATACAAAAACACATAAGATAAATATAAATTGTTCTTTTGATTGATTGTGCTTGAGATTTGTGGTGCTAGAAGCTATATTATATCAGGAATGATATAATATACCTTCTAGGTATCAGAAAAAGCCTGAAAGTAGCAAAAGAGTAATGGATCGGTGGGGGCATGTCACAAGAAGAGATGAAAAACGTATACATTTAAACCCGTTCAGATCGTTCAAGATATATTTCGCAAAATATGCGATTCAACGTCAGTCCCTGCTATTTGACGCATTTTTCCAAACATTTTATCACTAAGAGTGTTGAGTATGAATGTGAATGTGGCCTAATATAGGTCAGGCTTAAGCTTGAGCGTCACTTGCTAGGTAGGGTATTTTGCGAATTTTTTGTCTGGTTATTACCCCCCTTAATTCTATCTCCAAGCACCGAATTAAGGGTTATTTTGGAAGCTGTCCTTGAGCGACAGTTCCCATTTTTGATATCTCTATGCATCGACCGAATCGATATCATCTATTCATGAATGAAATTCTATCTTGTCATAATTATGTTTAACAACCTAATATGAGAACAATGGAATTTTACCCTACTACCCTTGTAATAAAAAACACCTATCTGTACTCTTATCATAATATATATCCATATCTTGCTCGTAATTTCATTAAATATAACAAAACAATATTTGACAAAACATGTAATACACTATGTAGGTCGTGAAAGATTTTTTTTTTTATTGGTCATAGGTAAGCCTTTGACCACAATCTCATCTGATGGTAAGTGACGATGTGGTCGAAGGTGTTAACAGGCTTGACCTATAATTACTGGCTCTCAAGGACAGCTGCCGGAACACACCGTTAGGTGCTTGGCGACAGATTTTCCACTTAAGGGTGGTCACTAGCCAGGCGGGCATTCGCAAAAATGCCCTTCCACCATGCGGTGAAGCTCAAGCCAGCGGCAGGATTCGAACCATGGACCTGCTGCGTGGCAGTCCATAGCCAAAGCCACTGAGCTATCACTGCTTCAAAGTCGTGAAAGTAGAGTCAATATATTTGTATATGCAAACAAATTATACTTACAAACGAGATGCGAAATTATGGAAAATCGTTTGATTAACATTTGGAGAATAGATAATGATATTATTCATAGAAATTAAAATAAACACATACCTACCTACTCGTAATAGGTATTAAAAGAGAAACGAAAGGATCAAGATTCTCCATTTGTTATTAACTAGTTTTCCAATTTTTATCTACCATTAAATAACTATTCGACCTAGTGTTATTTAAAATTATTATTTAGTTAAAATTGGAAGCAATATTATACGTACCGCCACACCGTAACCTGGGAACATACAAATAAAAACCTGCGTAGAAGTTGCCCGCAGTGCCTTTGGTAAAATGGAGAAAGTACTGTGTACTCGCAAACCCAAGATCTAATTGCGCACCCGCCTACTTCAGTGCTATATCTGACCGATTCGTCTATACAGATGCGAAGCTTAGACCATCAAAGGGCTCACCATCAAATCTCAGGAAACGTGTAGCAGCATTTGAAACGTGGGCTTACAGACGCATAATGACAATATCTAGGACTCAAAAGGTGACTAATGACGAAGTTCTACGATGAGTAAGAGAAAAACGCATGCTTTTGAAGATCGTCAAGCAGAAAAACGTTTCTTATTTTTGTCATCATGATGAGGAAGGTCTCAGGGAAAAGAAATGCCTGTCGTAGTAAAAAGTCTTGGCTGAGATACATCAGGGAGTGAGAGAAATGTACTTTCAGTAATTGGAGAGGCCCTATCAGTAGAAGAAGAAGCCTAAGTTGTCTTCTTCTCGTGATCGGCAATGAATTTTCCACATGAAAGTGGACGCACAGGCAAAACGAAATGCTATGAAAGTGAAGCTCTTGGTAAATTTGAAACGTAAACTGATTTTATTTAATAACTTAATGTGTAAGAGTAAGATACAAAGTAACATGTCACGACAACTTGTTGTATTGAAACCCGATGTCGCGAAGCATTATATTCTGTGGGTCCAAAATAGAATCCTGAGCGTACTGAGAGGGCTTGAAAACGCGACGCAAACAACTGTTTTTTTTTTATGTAAAAGAAACTTTTTAACCTCACTACAACGTGGAATATGCAAGGTGCAAGAAAAATGGCTTATTGTATTTTAAGTAAACAACTTTCAACGGTTATAATGGCGTATTTATATCCCGAGCGACGTATCAAACTTTTTGCAGTTATCGTAGATAAGGGATGTTTAATTACTATGTGTAATAATCGCGAAAATGTAGGACATCATAATTGAACTAGTTTTACTACTAGTACCCCACGGAATCTCCCGCGTTGTTATGGATGATTTTGGAAAGAATTCTATGTGTTAATGCAGCGCCTCATCTACCTCCACACCAATTTCTATCAATATTGGTCCAGCCGTTTGAGCTTGAAAAAGTAACAAACACACTCACAAACTTTGCTTATTATAATATTAGTGTGAATTATATTGTGGATAAAATTGGTCTTATTTTAGCGAAAGTTAAAATGACAATTCATTTTCAATGAGGAAGAAGATCTTAAAAATAATTTGATAACAATGGATAGATTCAGGCGTTACTTTGCGGAAATCCATATTTAATAATAACAAATACTTTTAAAAGTATCCTATTTGATAATTTGATAACAGCTTCATTAAATAATTTGACAATTATTCTGCATTTAAGTATTTTTTCCTATTAATCAACCATTTATGAAAGATCCTGCAAGGATTTAATTACAAAATACCCGTATACTGAAATAATCAGTACTAATATTATAAATGCGAAAGTAACTCTGTCTGTCTGTTACGCTTTCACGCCAAAACTACCGGACCGATTTTAATGAAATTTGGTATGGAAATAGTTTGAGACCCGGGAAAAATATAGGATAGTTTTTATCCAACTGCGCAAAAAGAGGTTAATGTTTTTTCGCGATAACCGACTTACGCGCGAGCGTAGCCGCACCCGGAAAGCTGTAGTATATATTTCTTCTCAATCCTTACAATGATAATTCTAGGTTAGCCTGAACAACATCTTCGACCACATCATCACTTACCATCAGGTGAGATAGTGATCAAAGGCTAACCTATACGGCATAAAAAAAAATATGATTCTCTGAAAAGGAGACCTCCTTCAAAGTGACCAAAATCAGGGAATAACCTCCCTATGCTGACGAGAAGCTAAAATGCATCGGGGTGGTTTGCAAATTCACTTACCTTTGGGCAAAGGATAGTTGTCTCGTAAGAAGTCAAACGGGTCGTTGCCATTGTGAGGCTGATAGTTGACAGCTGTGGTCTGCAGCATCATTTCCACGATCGGGCTCTGTGGATACGACCAAGGCAGGAACCTTTTCTGTCTATTATTGTCCTCTTTATCTTCTGTGTCCTCTTTAATCCCGTGTTCCTCGTTCTTCCACGGAGAGGATTCATTTTTCAATGGATAAGGCCATAGAATATGCCCTTTTCTCTCTGTTACAGAGTTTGCACTTAATGTGTTTAATTTGTCATCATTGAGTTTTAAAGGGCCTTTGTCAGTCAGCTTATTGTCAGCATTTGATATATTAGTAATTAGCAATGCGTAGAATAACACTGAGAAAACTCCTTTGAATTTAGTCATTGTTTTCTGAAATAATACAATTAAAGTTTTCGAACGATGATTCTTATATAATATCTTGATTAGGATTGATAGATAAAGTTCAAAAGAGACAAAATAAATAAGTCAATAAACAAAAATAGTGGAGTAGGTCATGTTTGTTAACTATTACTGTATTGATTTTTGAAATGAAGTGTTTATATATATATAGGACAGCAGCGCCTTCTGAGGAATTGATATTTTAAACTGCGATCCCCAAGACCTGTCGAGTGTGGGAATTATGGCAAACCCCTCCTTAATAGGGGAGGCTGTGTTCAACAGTAAACAATCCGGATGATACGGTACAGTTGAAATAGCATATAGAGTCTATTTTATTCATTTTGCTCATTTCATTTCTAATTTTACGAATTATAACGAAATGAAATCAATATGATATTATTAATACAATAATAAAAAAAATATTACAATAATTTTACAAAATACTCACTTACCACTTCATTAAATACCACTCAAAAAATATATTTAAAGAATAATTTCAAGAAAGTAATGTTTTTTTTGTTTATTGTAGCACGTCCTGCAGACACTGCTACCTGCTGCGGAATGCCCGTCTTTAAACGATGCTGATCGGGCCTTGACCGAGCACTTGAATTTACCGCTACTCTATACACTGACATAATGACCAATATCAACAACGACATTCTCATGTATGCTTTCAGAGTCCTCTCACTTGTGTATATACCTTACAGGTACGTACTCTTGTGAATGTGCCTGCAAGGTAGGTTAGTAGGTGAGAGGATGTACGTACGTGGACCAATTTTTTATTCAGTTCAATATAAAACTGTAAATGTTTGATTATGGGTGGGGAGTCTGGACTTTACTTAATCAATAACAACGTCTTACGGTATCCAGAGACAAGCGCTGTGTAGTTACAAGATTTTTTTATTTTAAATTTGTAGGTGTCACTGCAACTGTCATTGGCAGACGCTTACCATCATCGAGCCAACGACGTATCGGTTTTTGTACTTAAGATCATAAAACCGCTACCTCTACTGGTGTACAAACACTGTTAACCCCTAATGCATCACTATATGCGATATTATAGCAAAGATTTTTTTTACATAAATAGGGGAGACATGTAGACTAATAAAAAACCACAGAAATGTGATTTCTTGACAACACATTTGTTATATCTTATAGGGTAACTTCTCGCGCTTCGGGAACATCCCTTGAGCTTTCGTTTAGTCTACGAGTAAGTTATTCTCTACAAATATGCTATTCATCCATGCAAAGCGTCTGGAGACCGTTTCTAAGTCAGTTCAAGAATTGTATAGACTTAATCAAACCTTCACTCTTGTTGCTTTTGCTCAGAGCTTCATCTCTGTATACATACGTATATATATATATGTACTATACATATATAGCTATGATATGATGTCGATTCTACTGTGGATTCTCTTTTTATTGCTAATAGGTTTGTCTCTGACCACAATCTCAACTCAACTGATGGTGGTAAGTGATGATGCGGTCAGACGTGTAATCAGGCTAACCTAGAATTACTGGTTCTCAAGTACAGCTGCCGGAACACACCGTTGCTTGTGGTGAGGAGGGACCTGAACCAAGGGCTTTCTGCGTCGCAGACCATTGCCATTACCATTGGGCAATCACTGCTTCTCTCATTTAAAGTTACGTTCAAACTTATCCAGGAGATATTTGTGTATGAAATTTTAATTTTCAATTTTAGAGATAAGAGCCCAAATTCGCGAGAGCTTTGAGTTAGCATTAACTCAAAGCTCTCGCGAATTTGGGCATTTATATCATGATGCGCATGGATGCGCAATGGATTAATCTAAACAATTTTAAATTTATAAATTCACTTTTTAAATCTATGAAATAAGATGTGTATTGTTATGGCTCATTTTCATAGTCTCTAAATTGTCCCTGGATGTTTGAATTAAGCTCTTATATATTTATTCTAGAATTACTGCTTCAATGAAAAGTTTATATGGAGCCATAAGAGTGAAAAGTATATAAGGAGCAACAGTCTAAGTCTAAGGAGTGTTGTTGATTCAATCATTCGGTATGCAGATTCCATTAGATATTGAAATAGCATGTTGCATGACAATTCCTTTATGTGAAGAACGACTATCCACACCTGCCACACAGTAAGCGCAGTGAGTATGCTGGATTCTTTGTTTCAATGATTTTCTGAGCTAATTAAACTAATACGTAACTGTTCATGACATATCCAATAGATAAACATTTTGCAAAATGATTTAAAGTGTGAATAGTTTTATAGACCGTGTCCTGTGTAAATGTGTTTTTGAATAAAACGGGGACAATTTTTTTATGCGTTACATTACATAACTTTATCGAAAATTGATAATAATGTTTAATACTGGCAAGTTCCCAAGGAAAAATGAATATTATGGAATTTTTTTACTTTGTTTTTTACAACTAAGTTATTGAAATTGATTGTATTATATTTCATGTGATATGAATTTATATTTCATGTGGTTTTTTATGCACTTGAAATCAAAAACCAGTAAGCTTTCAGAAATAAGTGTACCACGATTGTTCTTTCGATTAAAACAGTAAGCTTATGAAAGATCGGAATGAAATGAGTCTTATCTGATGTCGGAATATGGCCAGGTATATATCCCCAAGACAATGCTACACGACTTGCTTACATACAATACAGCAATTACATTACCCGCGATCTTAAAAAACTAGCGGAAAAAATCGTCTGAGTATAATGAAAATACATATTAAGCAGAGGATCGATAACGCTAAAATAATATCTTTCATCTGTGGCAGAGGTCACCGCTTAACAGCTCAGTACAGATGGCGCTTTTCTCTTATAGGGTGTTGAAGAACTACAGACCCAACTCGCTGCTGAGCCATGAGTTGAACGCTGCTGAGCCATGAGTTGAAATTGTTTTTAATATTGATGCCGAACCGCTTTGGTTGTAGGTTTGATAACTCCCAGTCTCCCAAGTAAGTCGGTTACTGAAAAAGCTATCACTTTCATACGCTCCGTTAAATTTTACAGAAGACTGAGATGTATAATTGGCGACTGTGTCTAGCGTTTGTAGGCTATAAAAAGTTTTTCAGAGAGAGTCAACTCAAACATGAAATAAAATCAAATCGACTGGACCTAGCTAGCTAGGTATTTCAAAGTGCGAAAGTGTTGGTATAAAAGCGCTTTAAGGATGATTCAATTACAGGTGAAAAGCACGGAGCCAATCTAACTACAGTGGGGATTTCGAAGCAGTAATGGCTCAGTGGCACTGGCTATGGACTGCCGCGCAGCAGGTCCATGGTTCGAATCCCACCGCGGGCTTGAGCTTCACCGCATGGTGGAAAGGCATTTTGCGAATGCCCCCCTGGCTAGCGACTACCCTCAAGTAGAAAATCTGTCACCAAGCACCTAACGGTGTGTTCCGGCAGCAGTCCTTGAGAGCCAGTGAAATTACAGGCACAATTCGTGACTTTTGACGAAATGTATCTGTTATAGGCTTAGTCCGGTTAACATCAGGTGGGCCTCGAGCATGTCCTGTCACAAGTCACAATAACATAAAAAAAAACTTCAGTGGGCTTGCAGCACGGAGACGTCATTTCTTATAAACTGTTCACGAACGCTTTGGATGGAGTTTTTAATCTCTTTGTCTTGATCGAATATGGCATTAAGATCTATGGCGTTCTGTCATTCACCTGTTTTGGTTAGTCATTTATGGAATAGTTGCTTGGAGATCTCAGTAGGTACAATTTTCAGCGACCTTAGTAGATTTTCTCAGGTAGGTTTTATATAAACATGGATAAAATATATATTATTTCAAATTTCCACGTTGCGCCTGTTGTGGTATAGCTGTTGGAAACATTACTTATGAAGTTGTCCACGCGACTTTTACCTTAGACAGACTATCTGTAAGTAATAGAAGAGGTCGTGTGACACGAAACATCGAACTTGAACGGCCAACGTTAGGGCTATGTATATGCTACATCTTATTCAAAAACTAGTTTGCCAAAACTCTCAAAATTTGGTAGTAGAATTGGAAATGAACTAAGTAGGTCTAATCTCTGGACGAACCTATAAAGATGGGGTATAAATGTTCTAGAGTGGGTACCACCGGAAGACGTACCTAGATTACTTATCAAGGTACGTCTTCCGGCATGATGTGGCCTCCCTCCAGGCGAACCGACAATTTTGTGAGAACGGGGAACTGATGGATGCAAATGTCTTCATAATGACCATTAATTGTGGCTTTCAAGGAGGATTATATTCAAAAGCGGACATCTAATCCGGTTCGTGATAATGATGGGTGATATCGTAAAAAAGGTTGAAAATAGGAGTAGCCCGTTGCCATTATTAAAATAGTAGATGTTTAATCTGTGTCTCAATTTGCTGCTTTGTTGTTTTATCGAATAGATAATGCTGTTTTCGCCAGAATTAATTAGTCGGTATCCATCTAAACAATTCCATATAAAGATATTTATCTACTGCTTGCATCTAACCTTACAAAAGTATCAGTGGCGTTAAATATAAGGTTCTACAGAGCTCGACATTTCTAGAAAAGCAGATGAGAAACCTTGGAGTAAAAATATTGGTAATGATAGCAAGTTGATTTTGTTTCTTGGTGTCCTTTTTGTTAACAGGTATCCTGTTTAATATATCCTAGCAAATAAAAAGGTACATCTTCTTTTTTAGAGTTCCGTAATGTTCGAGAAATCGGGACCCTTCTATGTCCTACGATGTCCTTCCATCCGTAATCCGTTAATCAAAGGGCCTTATCTTATGATCTGTGATACCTTTAGAAATTTTCCAAGAATAATTGAATAGCATAAACAAAAAGTTAGAAAAAACTGGATATGTGTGAGTTGGACCTCGCTTCAAAACTGATCCCATGATGATGGCAAAAGTCTCATATCAGATCTCTACAGCATAAACTGAAAATGCCGATTACAAAATTTAGTTCTTAAGCTGTAATCACACAAGTGGAGACCAAAACGCACTTATAAATTATTTTTGCTGCTAAGTCAAACAACAATAATAGATTGGCCAAGTGCGCTGCATGTTGTCAACGAGCGAATTTGTAGAACAATATATTTACCTGGGACAGACTTAGGTTGGTCCAACTTCGACAAAGAGGTCACCCGAAGAAATCACCTCGGAGAGGCTGAGGCGCGGTCCCTAACTTGGCCCTAATGGAGTCCAAAGTCACCATAACTTTCAGAATTTTCAATTTGAAGTCGCACATAGTGGCCCATAGAGCAACTCCGACCTCCATATTAGTGTACAGAAGTCCGAGATGCTCCATGGGCAGGCCACATTACTCAAAAAACCGATGAGAAAGAAACGTTCCCGGGTGGTTACCACAGCAAACTGGAAGACGTCGATTTGGTAGGCCCCCAGTATAGGTGGACTGATTGCATCGTAAAAGGTGCAGATAGCCAATGCTTACAAGTGGCTTATAGCCGTCCTTTGTGACGGTCTATGGGGAAGACGTTTGTTCAAACAGTTGACGTCTTCTGGCTGATGATGATGAAGTGCAAGTTGGGTTCAGGCCATGGATTCTGACTTGAATGATAAACATATTTTTTTTTGTAAATGATCGAAATACATTGGATTCTGGTTACGGACCCCTCTGTGCGAGTACTGTTCACATTTGGCCGCCCTTTATTATACTATATTCTACCTATAGGTGTGCGTTTTTCAATAAAATTTTATGGTGGGCGAGTTTCATAAAGAAATCACCATGTGAGTTCTTTATGTTTTAAAAATAAAACAAACCACTATATCTACGAGATAAAATATCTTCGTACAAAAAATACTATTTGTAGGTACTGTACCTTGGGGGGTACCATCAACATACGTGTTACTTATTTCAATATGCAAAGTCAGTTGTGCTGTTTTTTTATATAAGTATACGAGTAATATGAATGAACATAAGTCGATGTGTATTCCCTATGATCGTTACTTGTATGTAACGGAACGATTTCTTCAAAAGATTATTGATTTTTAAAACAGCGTACGCCATGAAACATGATTTTTTATAAAATATTTTTTTACACGCTTCGATATTCTCCCTGTGAAGAAAGTATTTGTGATACTTATCACAAATATTGTTCTTAGCTAAGCTTAAAATTATTCAAATACGGGTTTACATTTATTAATTCTAGCAACTTTTTAGGTATGTACTACTTTTACCAAAGTCAATTAATGAACTAAAGAATCGTAAAATTTATTTTTGTGATATTAAGAGCCCTTATTCCAGAAGACATTTTACAGCCCTTTTCTCAAGGCTGTTGCAGCTTAAGTATAAAAGTTTTTGTTTTTTAAATGATGCAGGAAGAAAGTCTATTGTTTTTTTAATAGAGTGCATTAACCAAAACATTAAAAAAAACAACTGAAATCCGACAATTTTTTTTTTACCAACTCATGTTTTCATAAATTTCTTCATCAGTGTGACTTCAACCGTCTTTTTATCGAACAAAAATTATTCGTTTTACAGATTCAAAAATATCAGTAAACCAATCATATTACCACCAATGGAGTGCATTAATAACATTTTGATAAATATATGTTACAACAACTGAGTAAATAAGGGATTGAAAGGGCACTTTTGGCACAAAAATACCATTCAAATTTCTTGTTATTTCTACAAAATCTGGTATTTTATCAAATAAATAAATATGCAATTCATTAGTTGAAGTTTTTATTTAATAGATAATAATATTTTGTCGTTAATTTAGTGATAAATGTATTTTATAAAATTTTTTCAATATGACCTATAAATTACGGAACACAACGCCTTGCATCTCACACTCACTCACATTCCGACCTGTGCCGCCACGCCGTGCACACCTGTCTACAGCTCCGCCAGTATCTCCCAGTGAGACCGCAATAGTCCCCGCACTATTGCCGTCTCACTCGGGTCATCGTTCCGACGCTAGTTGCAGACCAGTGCCTTGGAATACGCAGTCCTGACGAAGTTTTGTTTTGTGTGCAGAAGCTGAGCAGCCGCCGAACGCCGTGCAACGTGAGCTACGAGCTCGCCGTGCCGTCGCGCAGAGGCGCTCTAAGACGTCAGGCATTACCACCTACCCAAGTCCCTTGTTTCGGAACAACATCATATCGGGCTGGTGGTCTTGTTTTGACCGCACTTTTCGGTGCGCATTTCACAACTTTACTACTCGACACAACATTGTAACAGTGCGCGTAACAACACACTTTGTGCTGTTAAGCGACGTCGTTCAGGCGTGGGGTAGCGTCAGCCAAACCCGTCTGAACGATCAAATCCGCCATTTGCTGCGGTCGCAGTGTGACACCCTACGGTGACAACGGCCACTGTTGTTGTTTTGGTTTAACCTTGCACCGTGGCCTTTCCCGCTTCACGGGTCAGCCGAAGCAAGCTGGGCTCCGGGACAACTGGCCTTGGGGTCGCCCCTAGTCAACCCCGGAGCAGCATTAGGAGCACCCCTCTCCGCCGAGAAAAAAGCTCGGAGAGGGTACACAACTAGGGCACACCATAGGTACTCACTCCCTCTCACACAAGTGAGCTCACGAGTTGCGAGAGGGAGACAGAACCCGTTAGGCCATCCTGAGTATTCCCCTCAGGATGCAACGTCCCTCTAACGGTGAGGTGGAGGTCCTTCAGACCTTCGCCCTCCGCTACCCCGAACTCTACGCTGATCATCAGCAATCGCTTAACGATGCAGAGAGTGCCCGCCTCACGGACACTCTCATCGCTCCCTCCGGAACTCCAATTCCGGAGGCCATCGTCCCTCCTCTGACCCGGTCCTTCACAGAGGACAGCCCGACTTCGCCCGCTCCGGGCCCTGACAACAGACGCACGGTGGCAGCCCCTCCCCGTGAGAGGTCTCGCTCGCGCTCACCGATCGGGAGGCCAGCGAGCACCCGTCCCTCCATCGCCGTTGTCGAGCCCACTTCGGACTCCGAAGCGGAGATGGAGGTAGATCCGAGTCACGCCTTACGCACCGACTCGGACTCAGATAACGACGGCTATACCGTCGTAGATAGGAAACGCAAGCGTGCTCCTAAAGCCGCTAGTTGCGCAACCTCCGCCCCTCCCGCCAAGGCACCCGCTAAGGCCCCTGCCTCCGGCAAGAAGCCGACCCCCGCCCCGCGCCCCGCGTCTCCTCCCTCCGCTCCGGCCACCACTGCCACGTCCCCTCAGGACGCGAGCGCGCGCCGCGAAAAACCGCCTCCGCCCCTGTTCATTCAGGACAAAACCAAATGGGACATGCTGTCCCGTTTAGTTTCGGATCGTGGGATCCATTATACTAATGCCCGCTCCACGCAGCAGGGCATTAAAGTCCAAGTGTCCACCATTAGCGACCACAGAGCGCTAACAAAGCCCCTCCGTAAAGAGAGCATAAGTTTTCACACTTATGCGCTCGAAGAGGAGAAAGTCCTCCGCGTTGTCATCCGCGGTGTGCCCAAGGAGGTACATACCGATTCGGTGTGTGCCGACCTGAAGGCACAAGACTTCCCCGTACATGCAGTTCACCGCATGTACAGCGGGAAGGACCGCAGTCCCTACGATCTAGTACTCGTAGTACTAGATCGTACACCTGAAGGCAAGGCCATTTTTAATTTAAAAAAGGTCTGTGGCCTCTCAGGACTCGATGTCCAAGCCCCATACAAGAATGGGAGCCCCTCGCAGTGCCATAACTGCCAACTATACGGGCACGCCTCCCGTTTCTGCTTCGCTCGCGCTAGGTGCGTTAAGTGCCTAGGCGATCACGCGACAGCAGCGTGCACTCGCACCCGGGACTCGCCGGACCCACCCAGTTGTGTCCTATGCGGTGCTCAAGGGCATACCGCGAATTACCGTGGTTGCCCTAAAGCACCACGAGTGAACCACAGGGTGGCAAGGCATAGGCCGACCCGTCCCTCTTATGACCGCTACCAACGGGTAAGCCCTAAACTAACGGTAGTACCTGCCTCACAGGTAATACCCGCGCCGCTCCCAGCCCGTAACGCATGGTCTAAACCACCCAGTATGGTTAAGACCGTCGCTACCGCCCGCGCCCCGGCCCTCGCGCCCGCGCCCACTCCCGCACCCGCCCGCGCCGCGGCCCCTGCCCGCGCACCGGCCCCGGCTCGCCCCGCGCTCCCGGCACCCGCTGCCAACACCGTTCGCGCCCCTCCCCGCGCCGCTTCCCGGCCACAAGCTCCCCCTATGCCATTGATGGCTGCCCCTCTTCAAGAGGCAATCAACCTAGTCAGCGATCTGGCTATGTCGGTTGACATCAATGAGGTACAAGAGCTATTCCACAAGATGCAATACGCTCAATCCCCAGCGGACGTGATCCAATACACATTGGAACACGCAAACTTACTAAGCGCCCTTAAGCGCTTCGTCCCCCAGGCCCCTCCCCAGTACAACCACTATGGGTAGTACAACCGAACGCACGAAACCGTACTCAGTTTCGTTAGCGTCATTTAACGCTGACGGCCTCTTCAAACAACGTGACCTCGTCCACGACTTTTGTTGTACCCACCTTATCGATATCTTATGCGTGCAGGAAACCTTTCTAAAACCGGGGAAGGCGAACCCTAGGTTTGCCAATTACAGAACGGTACGTAATGATAGAGTGAACTCCCGTGGGGGAGGCACTCTTATCTATTACAAAAGGTCCCTGCACTGCATTCCCCTACCTACCCCGACTCTTGTTAATATGGAAGCATCTTGTTGCCTCCTAGCTATGACTGGTCATCAACCTATAGTCATAGCGTCCTGTTACCAAGCTTGCTCCAAGCCGATCGTCCGAGCTGACTTAGAAGCCTTGTTCTCATTAGGAAGCGCCGTCCTTCTGATTGGCGACTTCAACAGTAAGCACATCCTATGGAATTGTAACGTCAACAATCCCAAAGGTATTGCACTTGAAAACCTAATCGCAGAACTTAACTTTGACATAATTGCGCCCACTGAGCCCACTCACTACCCTTATATGGAAGACCATCGATCTGACTTGCTTGACATGGCACTACTCAGAGGCGTAACACTCCGGTTACGCTCCATAGAAGTGGTTCACGAGCTTCACTCTGACCACCGACCCATTATACTGCGACTAGGTCCCGACCCAACGACTGACCTCCCCCGCCCCACTAAGACGATAGTGAACTGGAAGCAAGTAGGCGATGCCCTAAAGGCTATCAGTTCACCGGACCTTGACAAGATCCCTGACGACATCCTGACAAAAGATGACGTAACCCTTGCGATCGATTCGTTCACCAATCACCTCTCCACCGTAGTAGGTGCATCCGCAAAGGAGGTCATAGTGCCGGACGACCGGCGCCTTGTCATTCCAGCGGATGTGAGACGATTGGTGACGGAGAGTAAAGCAGTGACCCGACATTACGACTCTTACCCCAGTAAAGAGAACAAAACTAAGAAACGCCACTTTGAACGCATGGTTCAAAGTCGCATGTCTGAGTTGCGTGATCAACAATGGGGCGATAAACTTTCAAACCTCGTGCCAAGCCACCATGCTTACTGGGACTTGGCGCGAGGCTTGAAAGGAAGTAACCATAACGACATGCCTCCCTTATACAGACCAGTCCCACTAGTCCCAGCGTTCTTTGACGAAGACAAAGCTGAGTGCCTAGCTGATAGGCTAGAGGCTCAGTGTTCCCCTAACGTAGATCACGTTGACCAAGCTCACCTCGATTCGGTGGATGCTGAAGTCGAACGTAAAAGCTCTGTGGTCACCTCTGAACTCCCACCAATCACCTTAGCGACTTACGCTGAGGTGGAGAGACTGATCAAGGCCCTCCGACCGCGCAAATCCCGATGGCATCTCCAACAGGGTTCTTAAAACCCTCTCTCCTCCTCTCATCCATCTCTTAGTCAGCATCTTCAATGCTGCTATGAGCCACTGCTTATTCCCAGACACCTGGAAATGTGCAAATGTCATTGGCATTCACAAACCAGGCAAAAGCTCATCTGACCCCACCAGTTACCGCCCCATCAGCCTCCTCAGTGCCTTAGGCAAACTTTACGAGCGGTTACTTGCAAACCGTCTCCAGTCCCATGCTAAGGAACACCACCTTATCCCAGATGAGCAGTTTGGCTTCAGACCCGGACACTCATGCGTCCAACAGGTGCACCGCCTCACGGAGCACATCATTGAGGGCTTCAATAAGTACCCCAAACCCCAGACTACGCTAGCAGTCTTCCTCGACGTAGCGAAAGCTTTTGACAAAGTCTGGCACAATGGCTTGATCTACAAGCTATACCAATTTGGCGTGCCAGAACGTCTTGAGCTCATCCTACAAGACTTCCTTAAAGCCAGAAGCTTTCGCTATCGCGTGGAAGGCACCCTCTCCTCCCCCCACCCAGTCAGAGCCGGAGTCCCTCAGGGCTCCGTGCTATCACCTATTCTCTTTGCACTGTATACCAGTGACATCCCACGCTCTCAGCCCAAAGTATTCCTAGCCCAATATGCGGACGATACCGCCATTTACACCACTGGGTGGCATATCAACAGACAGTCCTATTTCGTCATTCAACGGGCCGTCACCGAGATCGGTGACTGGTTCCGAAAATGGCGCATCGCGGTCAACCCAGCTAAAAGCACAGCTATGTGCTTTACTGAGAAGACACGCTCCCCTTACCCGAAACCGCTTATTTTGTTCGACGAACCCATTCCCTGGGTTCCTAGAACAAAATACCTCGGAATCACCCTTGATCGTCATCTCACCTTTAACGATCACATAACAACCGTCCGTAACAGAGCGGCCTTCGTAATGGGTCGCCTTGGTCCCCTACTTCGCAAAGAGAGTAAAATGTCTCTTAGTAATAAGAAGACACTTTACACTGCCTGCATCCGCCCCATCATGACTTACGCATCAGTAGTGTTTAGTCATGCTAGTGAGGCCCACCTTCATAAACTTCAAGTCATCCAAAACCGTTTTCTTCGTAATGCAACCGGCGCCCCGTGGTATATCCGGAACACCGAGTTGCATTGCGACTTAAACCTTCCCTCTCTAGCGCAGTTCAATAAGGACTGCGCCCGCCGATACTTTGATCGAGCGCCCCACCACCCGAACCCATTGGTTGTCCAGGCATCGAACTACTCGACTGTCTCTTCTATCCCATTTTTCAAACCCCCCCGTCGCCGACCACGGCAGGTATTAGACGACCCGGATGACCCCATCGCAGCCATTACATTGGCAGCTTTAGCGTTATCCGCAAGTCGTCGAGGTAAAATCCCCAGGTGTGAGGTAATCAGAGGTCACACAATCAAACACCGAGCTCGCCGGCGAGCTCGAGGCAAAAACAAGGTCACGATAAATTGCTCTCCAAATAGTCAAAGAGTATTATTCAGTAGGGCCCAATTGTGCAACACTGCAGTTGCACAGAGGCATTTTGCTCCGATCCCCCCCATGTCTCTCGACAGCGAGACAAGCCGAGGTCCGAACCACAGTGGTGCCCTTGAGCTCGCTGTCAACCCCTCCTATAATAGCGGTACGTTTTCGGCGTCCGCAGGAGACGGAGGTAGAAAGCGCTTTTCGCCTTCTACGCCCGTCTCGGGAGAAGTGCCTTCGGCACTTCTCCCTCCCGGGCTATTGTAGGGCCAGGCCCTCGCCCAAAACCCGGTGGAGCTGGACGACCGCACAGGCGGTAGCCAGCATCTATGTCCTCCCTAAACAAACAAACAAACCTTGCATCTCAGTTTGCGCCTAGCGCTCGTGGAGGGAGGACGTATCTGAGGAAAATATAGCGTGACCGAGTTGTTTTGATCTATGCGTATGCTTTTATTATTGTAAAGATATTTTTGTTGAGACCATGCCTTTTTCATTATTAACTAGGATTTATTATTTCCTGATCGGAATTGAATTTTTAACCGACTTCCAAAAAAAGGAGGAGGTTCTCAATTCGTCTGTATTTTTAGATAGATAGATAGATAGATAGAAAATTCTTTATTTGCATACATTAAAAATAACATTACAAAGAAACAACAAATAAACGTATACAAAGGGCGGTCTTATTGCTTAAAGCAATTTCTTCCAGACAACCGATCTGAGGTAAAAAAACTCGCAAAAATTAGCCAGGTCGGCAATTAACAAATTAAACATAACTTATATAATAGTTACCTAACTAAGTATTTACACTTTTACACCTATATAAATAAATACATTATACATACTTACCTACATTAAATATTATCTAAATAAACGTACATACAAACACTTAATAAATACATACATATACATATATACTAACATACCTTCACTATATAAATACATAGATAATAAAATATATATAGACATACTACATAAATATAAGAATAAAATTTTATACTATGGAAGGAAAAAATTAGCTAAGACTGGACAAATAAAATTCTTTGACTCTATTTTTGAATATATATAATGACTGCGACTTTCGAATGGAGACTGGCAGTCTGTTCCAGAGTCGAACAGCCTGAACTGAGAATGAAGCACCATAGAGCGATGTACTGTGTGGCGGCACTTTAAGCAAAAGATTTTCTGATGACCTCAATGTCAAGGCATGAGCCGAATCAAGAAACGCAAAGCGTTCCTTAAGATAGCGCGGGGAAAATGGATTAAACAGTATATTAAAGAGAAGGGAAAGAATATGAGTATTCCGGCGAAGGCGAATGGGAAGCCACTTGAGCTTATGACGAAATTTGGAAACGTGGTCATATTTGCGTAAGCCAAATATGAACCTGATTGAGAAATTTTGGAGACGCTCAAGTCTGTTTAGCTGATCCTCCTTAAGATCTAGATAACAGACATCGGCATAGTCTAAAATTGGAAGTAAAAGAGATTGAGCAAGGGCAACTTTGGTAGCAGTCGGAAGAAAATTGCGGAGCCGCTTTAAAGAACCCGCAGAAGCAAACATTTTGCGACTAACTGCTTCCAACTGAGGGCCCCATGACAGGGACTGGTCAATTATTAATCCAAGATTGTTTATTTGCTTGCTGTAAGGAATTATTACGTTGTCAAAAATGATCGGAGGCAATGTATCCCAGTCCAATTTAGTCAACATACGGGAGCTGCCTACGACAATAACTTTTGTTTTTGTTGGATTAATCACTAAACCAAAATCATTGCTCCAATCTGCTATATGTCTTAAATTTTTATTGGTAGTTTCTACACAATCTGATATTTTGTCAAGAGAGGCTTGTGAATAAATCTGTAAATCATCCGCATAAAGGTGGTAAGATGAAGTAATATTTTTAGATATAGAGTTTATAAAAGCAGCAAAAAGAAGAGGAGATAGAACCGCGCCCTGCGGTACGCCGGTAGTCGTGTTACACCATGAAGAACAGGAATCTTCAAGGCAAACCCTTTGTCGGCGTCCAAACAGGTAACTGTGGAAAAAGTCAATAACGGTAGGAGATATGTTAATAGAGCGCAGAAGACTTAAGAGGATATCGAAATCAACGGTATTAAACGCGTTACTGAAGTCAAGTAGGGTAAGCACGGTTAACTCACCCTTCTCCATACCAGCACGTAAATCATCAGTTATCTTAAGCAATGCAGTAACCGTACTGTGGGAAGGGCGGAAACCGGACTGGAAGGGATTTAGAAGGTTGTTTTTGGTGAGAAAACTACTGACCTGGTTCTGAACTAAGCGTTCCAAGACTTTAGATAAGAAAGGCAGAATAGATATCGGCCGATACTCCGACAAATATTTAGGGTTTAAGGTTTTGGGCAATGGAATAATTTCAGCATCCTTCCATAATGTCGGAAAAGCTCCTTTCATGAGAGAATAATTAAGGATATGTAATAGAACAGGGAGGATTAAATCAATAATGGGGACTATCATATTGCGACTAATGCCATCTATACCAACAGCATTAGACGCAATAGAGAGTACGCTCTTCCTAACATCACTAGCCGATAATTGAATAAAATCAAATGGAGTATAGGCGGGAGTTAACGTGGCAGAAAGAAGATTGAGAGTATTTGCTTTAGTAGCAGTATTCATATTAGGTGTTGTAGAAAAGTTTTTATTGAGAGAATTTATGTCTAAGTCATGAGGGATGGAGCCTAGTCGAGATTTACCAACTCCCAATGACCTTAAGAATTTCCAGACCTTAGCTGGATCTTCGTTATTTACAGATTCATGGATGTGTCGACGTTGAGCATCCCTACACATTCTGTTGCAGTGATTTCGAGCAGAATGATATTTCGATTTATTCTCATCGTGAGGAGAACGCTTATATTTAAATTTAGCAACGTCTTTTTTGTGCATTAGCAGCCTTATCTCATCAGTCAACCAAGGCGTAGGAGAATGTTTCATCTTTACTGGTGTGACTGGAGCATGAACATCGTAAATCTGCGTTATTAAGCTGTTGAAAATATTAACTTTGTCATCTATGGACTCAGCGTCTATCAATGAAGACCAGTCAACACGAGCTACGTCATAGTGAAGCTTCTCAAGATCTATACCACCAAAGTTGCGTTGCAAGAGAATTTTGGGCTTAGCTTTAGGAGGACGAACTTTGTATGATATGTAAATTAAATCATGATAAGAAAATGAATCAGCTGCGCATTGACCATGTTTAGCAACATGAATTATTGATGATACTATGATTAAATCTAGAAGTGAAGGAGTGCAATTTGGAAAATGATGAGTCGTATTGAGAGGGAGAATATTCATGTTGCTTGAGTTAACAATAGATTTAAATCTAGAAGAACGGTAATCATTTTTGAGGAGACAAGTGTTGAAATCACCCATTATTATGGAATGCTTATAAGAAGGGAGGAGATCTTCAAGAATCTTTTCAAAGGAGGTAAAGTAGTTAACATCTGATGAATGGCTATAATAGACACCAAGAAGAATTTTTTGATGAGAAAGGAGAACTTCAATGAATAGGTTTTCACCAGCATCGTCAGGCGGTGGTTGAGCAGACATGTGTACTATAGAGAAGGGGATATGAGCACGGAGATATATAGCTACACCACCAGCACGCCCACCAATTCGGTCATTACGGATAAGGTGAAAACCAGGCAAGGGATAACAAATTGAAGACAAGGAAGGCTTTAGCCAGGACTCTGAGATTAAAATAGCGTGGACATTTTTTTGATATTCAAAAGCAGCCAACAACGCTGGGAAATGAGCTGGAATACTCTGGGCATTAATATGGATGACATTAAGGTTTTTCGGAACATCAGAAAAGTAAGACAATATGGAGTCAGAGAGAGACGGAATACTTAAAAAGCTATCGTCACTATCATTCGAGTCAGGTGACGAAGAACAAGATATAAAATCATTGTCGCTATCATTATATAACAATTTTAACATATATAATACAAATAAATAATAAAATTAAGCAAAGACCTATCTAATACCAATAAAATATGTATAAATAGATTAATAAATATAAAATAAGATTTTATAAAATACTATAAATAAATAATAATAAAATAACTATAAGTCAAATCTAGATGCTACCCACCTGCCGGTTTCTTACTAATAATAAAGTAACGAATTTACAAACAACAGAGAACGCTAGAAGTAAAAAAAAATGATAAATAAAAACATTAAGTAATAGGTATTTACAATGATAAAAAATACGACATAAAATACGATTAAACATATCAAAATCAAGTTAGGATTACCATAAAGGGACAGACAATACTGCCATACTGCCAGAATAGTACAATATACACTATAAGCAAATGTACAAATTATACGACACTAATTTAAAACTAAAAATTGACATCACAGAAATTTGTAATTTGACTTTGACAAAACATGCGTCATCTGACATTATGATTGATTGTAATACCTTCTGTTCTGACATATGTTCATGATACAAAGTTACGACTTACGATTGCGTTAATATCAACTTGTTTCGGATCGGATTATAATTGATTATATACCCCCTTGTACGTAGCAGCTATAAATCAACAAAAGGGTAGGTCTATTACCATATGCACATTAAATCAAGTGACGCAGGAAGTCTGAAATGAGATGCGGTAGATAGTTGCAAGAGGGGTGAAATCAGCAACACAGAAAATACATTACTTCTTCGCGGCAGCACGTCTTGGCTTGGCTGATACTGAAGCCGAGCGTTTTACAATCGGAGGTGCCGCAATGGTGGCTGCTCTGTTGACGCCCGTTTCGCTAACCTGCACGTTTATTTTATCAAGCTCCGTCACACAGCTGACTCTGTGCCTCACGCCGTCGTCACTCAGTACATATACAAAGCCCGCATGCGTCCAGCACTTGGACACACCGAACCGCTGCCTTGCCAACATAAAAGTATCGTGACGAGGCTTCGTAAGAAATTCGGATAAAGTGATACCTGAATTCTTAAGATACTTCTTTGCGGCCCAAATCTTACCTCGCATCGAATGATCGCGTACTTGAAATAATATTGGCCTAGGTTTGCCTGTATCCAATAAGCGGCCCATTCTCTGACAGCGAGTAATAGCATCCAAATTGAACTCTGAGACTTTCAACCTTTGCACAACTATATTCACAATAGCTGAGGAGATGTCTGCCTTACTATCTTCAGGAATGCCATGTAACAGAAGTATATTTTTGCGGTTGTGCATCTCTAAGCTGTCTATATTTTGTGCATTTACCTCAACTTGTGTCTGCAATGTCCGGAGAGAGCTTATAACAAAAGTTTTGAACGCTGAAAACTCTGCAGCAAGGCTTGATGCATCTGAAGATGAAGGAGAAGATAATTTGAGCTGCCTTTCTTCAAACTCTGCCAGCTTCAAATGGAAAGTTTTAGTCAATTCTGAAATGGTTTCCTTCATGGCCTCCATTTTGTGCAGTGTTTAGTGATGCCAAAAACAAAGATTTGTGATTCTCAGTGAAATGTTGTTTGTTTGTTAGGATAACACCACCCGGCAGGTATTGTAGATTAAGATTTAATTATACATAAAAATTATAAAGATTAGGTGTGAAATACTATTTTTAACAATAAATTTAAAAATGTTGAAATTAAGTTGATGTTTAACTTGAAACTACCCACAGATATATCTATTTTTTATGTTTTTTACCTCAGAACTTTTGAAAGGGTGAACCGATTTTGAGTATTATTTTTTGGTTTGAAAGCTGATGCTTGTTGTTTGGTCCCATTTAAATTGCATCAAAATCAGTCAAGTCGTTTTTGCGTTACACTCCAATAACTGAAAAGTATTAAACCTATCTTGATGATATAGTCATTGACAATCGATATCGTAAGTAGCAAGGGTTACTAAAACTAGTGATCAATTTTTTAACCAAAAAATGGGACCGACTTTTTGGTTTTGCCTTAGTAAAAAAAATTAACCATAAAATGGAACCGACTTCAACACTCAAAAGTGTGAAATAACTCGTCAAAGTCGGTACCATGCGCACAATATTGTGATCATAGGTACTTTTGAACTATCATGGTACCGATTCCAACAAGTTATTTCACACTTTTGGGTGTTGAGGTCGGTTCCATTTTATGGTTAATTTTTTTTTATTATGACAAAAATCAAAAAGTTGCGTGGTTGCTATACGAGTATATAGAAAAAAGTTTTGAAAAAACTTGAAACTAGCTAGAGAGGCAAAAATTTTTTTTTTCTCATTTGTTCCTTATTTTATTTTATATTAGCCAAACTTATTATTTTATATTTTAACTTGGCCAAACAGATGGAAACGAAGTAATAAATTTTTACAACACGTGTCTTTTACACGAAATAATTGGGCATCAATTATTTCACACCCGCACCGCATTTCATTGGCACGATCTATGCGTCTAAGAAATAATTTTATTTAAGGCAAGACTATCTAACGGTCTGTACCGTGTACTGATTTGGTTAAAAATAAAGATGTTTATAATAATATAGACGTTATATATTTTATTAAACAATTAGTACCGACCCTGAGTCAGGATTTAAGACTTTTTTATAAAACGCAACTTATTTTCTTTCCGTAGCGACCACTAAAGCCGCTCCGCCAACGGGGCAGTTATACAAATATAATGAACCAAGATATGCATGCACAAAGCAGGTATACAAACTACCTCGATGCAGAGTTGGCTGAGGAGGCGGCCATCGTACAGTCATGGGTGGCCGCCCCCATGCACCCGGAGGTGGACATCGCGGCGGGCCACTTCCGAGAGGCGGTGACCGCCGTCTGCGACGCCGCCATGCCGAGGTCCCGACGCCGCCCCGAGCGCCACCAGGTTTATTGGTGGTGCTCGGAGATCGAGGATCTCCGAGCGCGATGCTCGGAGACGCGCCGCCTCTGTTATCATTGCAGGAGGCGGCGTCACGGCCGGACGGACGACCAGCTGCCGGCGGAGCAGCTGGCGGCCGAGCAGCTCCTGCATGGCGATGTAAAGTTAGCCAAACAGGAGCTGAAGCTGGCCATCGGCCGGGCTAAGGCCCTAGGCTGGAGTGAGGAGCTGGAGGGCCTCGACAGGGACCCATGGGGGCGCCCGTATAAGGCTGCCCGGAATAAGTTCCGGGGCAGCGCGCCCCCTATCACAGAGTCCCTGGAGCCAGAGCTCCTGGAGAGGGTGCTGGGGGGGCTATTCCCCGACAGCGACCCCCACTACACCCCTCCACCGATGGCCACGCCGTCCTTCCAGGAGGTGGACCCGGCCTCCATTCCGCCTATCTCAGAGGTGGAGATGGAGGTAGCAGTCTCTCGCCTGAGTGGCAAGAATACTGCCCCGGGACCAGACGGGATTCCCGGGCGGGTCCTCAGGATCGCCCTTAGGGAGATGGGCGGTCAGCTTCGGGAACTGTTCGACGCGTGCCTCACGTCGGGTCAGTTCCCGAAGCTCTGGAAGGACGGGCGATTGTGCCTGTTGCGGAAGGAAGGGCGAGACGCCGACTCACCCGCCGCATACAGGCCAATCGTCCTGCTGGATGACACGGCGAAGCTGCTGGAGAGAATCGTAGCTTCCCGTGTCATCCGGCATCTGGGGGGAACTGGGCCTGAGCTTTCAGAGGCCCAGTTCGGATTCAGAGCAGGGCGGTCGACGATAGACGCCCTGCTCTGGATCAAGGGGTGGACGCAGGACGCGGTCAGCGGGGGGGAAAAGGCGTTGGCTGTCTCGCTGGACATTGCCAACGCCTTCAACAGCCTACCGCACGGAACAATACGGGAGGCGCTCCGCTATCACGGAGTGCCCCTGTATCTGCGTGGGCTGTTGGCTGACTACCTCCAGGACCGCGAGGTCCTGGTGGAGGGACGCGACGGTCTGAGGCGACGTCGCGTGTCCTGCGGGGTTCCACAGGGGTCGGTGTTGGGACCGCTCCTGTGGAACATTGGCTACGACTGGGTGCTCCGCGGCACGTTTCCCGCAAGTATGCGGGTTGCGTTCTACGCGGATGACACCCTAGTCGTAGTCAAGGGGAGACGGTGCGGCGGGCCACGGTGGCCACGTCACTCGTGGTCGGCCGCATACGTGCCCTGGGGCTGGAGGTCGCCCTCTCCAAGACCGAGGCCCTAATGTTCCATGGGCCTCGGGGGGGACCCCCTCCAGGCACGCGGATAGACCTGGACGGGGTCCTGGTCCGGGTTGGGACCCAGATGAGGTACCTGGGTCTCATCCTGGACGGGCGGTGGACTTTTGGGGCCCACTTCACTCAACTGGCCCCAAAAGTCATAGGCGCCGCTGCCGCCCTTGGGAGGCTGCTGCCCAACGTGGGCGGCCCGAACGCCACATGTCGTCGCCTGTACTCCGGAGTGATCCGGAGTATGGCCTTGTACGGGGCACCTGTCTGGGTGGACGCCCTCGGTCGCGCCAATAAGGCCCTGCTGCGACGTCCGCAGCGGGTCATCGCGACGAGGGCGATACGCGGGTACCGGACGGTGTCCTGGACGGCGGGATGCGTGTTGGCCGGTGATCCCCCCTGGGAGCTCCAAGCGGAGATCCTCGCCGAAGTGTGGGAGGAGGTCACGCGCATGCGACGGCGGGCGCGGGCCGCCCTGTTGAGGCGGTGGACGGAGGACCTGGCTCCACCGGTCCCTGGACAGAGGACGGTGGATGCCATTCGCCCGGTCCTCCGGAGGTGGGTAGGGCGGCGATTCGGGTCGCTGACCTTCCGATTGGTGCAGGTGCTTTCCGGACACGGATGTTTCGGAAGGTACCTGCATCACATCGCTAGACGGGAGGCGACCCCCGCCTGTCACGAGTGTGGAGCGCCAGAAGACACGGCGCTCCACACGCTGGAGGAGTGCGCCGCGTGGAGTCCCATGCGGCACACCCTCACAGCGGTCATAGGCGCAGATCTGTCGCTGCCGAGCGTGGTTAACGCTATGCTCGGCAGCGACGGATCGTGGCAGGCGGTGGTCTCTTTCTGCGAAGTGGTGATGGCGCAGAAAGAGGCCGCGGAGCGGGCGAGGGAGGACGACGTCCTCGCAGACCCGCTCCGGCGTAGACGAGCTGGGGGGAGGAGAAGGCGGTTCGGGCGCCTTCTCGCTCTTTCCTAGTGCTGTGCGGATCATCGTTGGAGAGTCGGGGGATTCTCCACTGGCTTGCACGATCCCACACGTCTGGGGGATGGCCCCAATGAGCCGGGTCATCCCTCCATTGGCCGGGGCCCGTCACCGGTGACGGGCCGGCCGCTGGGGCGAGATGGTGACTGCTAACGCTACCCCATTTCGCCCTACTAGGCGGCAGACTGCTCATCCCGGGTTTTTAGTGGGTAACCTCACTTACTACCCCCCCGAGGGGGTAGTAAGGCCCTTCAGGCGAGGACTCCCACATAACCACTCCGCTCCCCCCGGGGCGGGTGGTATCCATAAAGGATTTTCCCGGGTGAAAAAAAAAAAAAAAAAAAAAAAGGTATACAAACTACAAAACTAAGTTATGTGCCTATATACAATGATGGTTAAAAGTACATAATCGAATATAGATACCTGCACAGTAGTCCATTGAAATGTTACAATTTAAGGACCGAATATTGCATTTCTTAGAGGGCACAATTTAACTTTTGAGACATGTGGGTGGTCAATAAAAGCTTAACCTCAAGTTTGTAGGGTCGCCACCCTTGTCCTCCGGCCGCCATCTTGGAAAAAGGGGTGAAAACACTTATTTCACGATATCTTGGAAACTATACGTCTTAGAAAAAATTCTACAGCATATAATTTGTAGCAAATTATTTTGCCTACAAATATGATTATATAACATTTTGCCCTAAATTGAAAATTTCAGCAAAAAAGGTGAGAAAATTGTCGTATATTTTTTTTGCTCTATAACTTTCTTTTTCTCATTTTACAAAAAAGATACCTCAGACCAATCTTGTTGATTGTGGATTTTTTAAATTTAATTCATTTAAAACACTTAAAGCGCTACCAAGTTGACCAGGTTCATCAATGCTCATGAGAATCCGGTAAAATGAAATGTTTAATATATATTTTTCATATAATAACATATCCTTAAAAAAAAAATATCCGTACAACTTCACTTATTCATATCTAACTGTTTTCCTTACCATAGAACTTACCAAATATAACTTACTGAAGGATAAGCAGGTAGAAAAGGTCTGAGTTACCGTTTGGGGACAAAGGAACATCTGCCTGCTACGACTATTATTATTATACGCAGAAGAAACAGCTATGTTTCTTCTACCTCAGTTTATTCTCTTAGTTGTGCTACATTTTTTGTCACGTGTAAACGTATTGAAAATTGTGGATATTATTTTCAGTTTAATCAATTAAACTGCGAGTTTTGGAAAAAAATCCTCAGAACATCATCTACAATATTGTTCTGGGGTATTTTTTTGTAAAATGTATAAAAAAAAGTTATAGAGTAAAAAAATATATTTTTGCTTATAACTTCTTTAATATTTAATTTGGGCCACAAAGTTATATACGCATATTTATAGGCAAAACAATTTGCCAAAAATTATGTCCTAACGATTTTTTTGTAAAACGCATAGTTTCTGAGATATCGCAAAATACGTGTTTTCACCCCTTTTTCCAAGATGGCGGCTGGGGTACAAGGGTGGCGATACATGTCTCAAAAACAAAATTGCGTGCTCTAAAAAATGCAAAGCTCATGTAACTTTTCAATGGACTAATAGGTGTGCTAATGTTAGTCAATGAGAGGTTTATTTAAGTCTACTTTGTGTGTAAACTGTAAAGATTAGAAATGAATTTACAAAGTTACATAACATTCCACATTATTTATCAAAAACAAATAACACTTCAAAAAGGATCAAAATGTTTTATTCCATGCGACATCGTCTTTGACCGCTCGATCCTTGCTAACGGTGTGCTCGTGTGCGCCACGCTACGATAAATGCCTAAATTTGAACGATAGCGCAAGGCGTAAAGACTCTTAATACAAATGGAAAATACTTATATAAGTAATTACAGCTTTTCTTGTGATTGTGACGAAACAAGCTCGATGCCCACCTGATGTTAAGCGGACTAACCTCTGCCTTTAATGACCGATGCATTTCGTCATGTGACGAATTGCACCACGCCTGTCACATTGATATATAGGTATAGTTGTCAAGTTTCATGTACCTGTAATTTTTTTGGCTCTCAAGGACTGTTGCCGGAACACACTGTTAAGTGCTTGGCGACTGATATTCTACTTGAGGGTGATAGCTAGCTAGGCGGGCATTCGTAAAATGTTCTGCCACCATGCGGTGAAGCTGAAGCTGGACCAGGTACCTGCGGCTCGGCAGTCCATAGCTTTAACCGCTCGGCTATCATTGCATCAAAAAATTTGTAGCACATCATATATTTTTTTTATAACTATAACAATAAAAACTTACAGTCTACGACTAAAACGGTAATGGATAGAGATTCAGTCACGATCGTGCGCTCGGTAAGTCAAGACCTCCTGAAGATGCTTCGTTTAGAAGCGAAACTAGTCGGGTATTCTTCCGGTTAGGCTGCGTGATGTTTGTGACGTCACGTAGATAACAGGAAAATTAGGCGGAATTGTCACTAGATATATAATTTTATGCTTTTTTAAGTGTTTTATTTAAATATTATTTAATATTTTTAGGATACTTTTAAATGTATTTGTTATTATTATTACGACTAAAACGTTTTGAGCCAAACATTATAGTAATAGTATATTATTATAATAATATATAGTTAGGTACTCCTACGAGTGCAGCGGCGGCGGCGTCTTTATTTCCCGATAGCTATAATCTATGAGTCTTCTATGATTCTAGAATATAATTAACGGTATAATGCAAACATGTTCCAGCGTACATCACGCTACGGTCGTCGCTATCCGCCAAGTGCAACTGCGGTCAAATACTTACCTAACTGTTATAAATAAAATCACGCCAAATGCGAGTCGGGCATCACTTTATTACAAAAACGGCCTTATACATCACCATTTTCAGTTTTTGCTGTTATGGCGTTTTAGTATATAACTATAGACCCAATATTCAGGTTCCGAACTATACAGTTTTAATATTATACATTAACCGGGAAAATACACTCGCCTCAGGGATTGGAATTGAATACGGCCCGCTTAAAGTTTAGTTTTAAGATGGACCCCGAGAGTAAAATGATAAAAAAATTACATCTGTGATAGCGTCTATTTTTATTTTTTATATATATAAATATACAAATATATGTAGTACCCTAGCTAGTACTAGGGTGTAAAAACGTTTTCTTATGCTCCCCTAAATTCATTAGATATATTAATCTGAACGCCATCTGAATAATAAATAAGTAGAATTTCTAATTTTATATTTATCGTTTGGTCAACATTCTTTCTACACAAAATAACAAATTTTTTTGGTTTGTAACCATTCACAAGCTCAATCAATGAGACTCTGCTATCTGTCTGTCCGTGTGTATGTGAAAGGTCTCTACCTTTCACATACACACGGACAGACAGATAGCAGAGTCTCATTGATAGCGTTTCATTTTGCCTTTTGAGTACTGAACCCTAAAATTTAAACGTCCATAAAATGTCCGCAAGGACAAATCAACAACATAATAAAAAAAACGTAATAAGCATGTAACAAACATGTGATAGACAGGTAATTTATAACTAAATCTGCTTTCTGTTTTTACATTCAGTAGAAACTTAATACTTAAAGACCTTGTACTTACAGACTCATTAACGTACCAGCACATAGGTAATCGAACTGAAGCGTAAAACTGGTTTTATGGTCCTGTAGTTACTATACTCTCTTTTTTGTATTACCTGGAACATCCAAGCCCTTTACAAACACCTTGAACTTATGCGTATGAGCAAGTAAAAATAGCATAAATCTTCGACGGAAAACTGGCTTCTCATTCCTGTGATTCATTCGCTCTTACACTACTGGACCCTGCGCTTTAGTACGATTTGTTTAAATGTTATATCACACGATATACGTCTTCAGAAAATACGTTTTATAATGTTTTTATAAGTAAGATTCTAGATAGATCTATATTTTATCTGATAGATATTTCTAGATAGTTTAGAGTCTAGATTATCCTGCCATGTGTATAATATGAATTGGTAGGTTAGAAGCTCCATGACCACATTCCATGACAATATTTAGATGTGGTCTGTTCCACTTCGCCCTGGCAGTGCGAAGGCATTCCCCTCCCCCTGAAATTATAATAATAATAATTTATTTTTCACTTCAGTGGCCCAAACATGTAGGTTTTGCTTTGAAAACTATCGCGAGTTTTATCCATATTAACTTCTTAGGAAAGTACGGCTAGGACCCGCGTTATATTCCGACCGCCTGGACAGCTACGACGGTTCGTTGGCTCACCAAAGGATAGAGAACCCTTTAGCGGCCCGGGAGTGTATAGGATTCCTTGTGACTGTTGTAATTCGTACATCGGCGAGACGCAACAAAATAATGCAACTAGGCTCACTGAACATAAAAGGAGTGTGAAAAACATGGACACTGTAACATCGGCAGTTGCAGAACACGCTCACATCCCGGGTTCCTGTAATTTTGATAAAGCGTCTTCCCGTTCTTGCGCGGGAAAAGTTCTTCGTACCGCGTAACGTACGAGTAGCTATCGAAATATATCGTTATACCAACTTCAACCGGGATTGTGGGTGGAACATACCGCCGGCATGGAAAACTGTTTTGAACATCTGTGACTCTAATATATTTTTTTTTATTTTTTTTTATTAGGTTTTGTTCATTTTCCACAGACTCCGGGGTCCGTGCCATTTTTTAAGTTAACCGAGAAATTTGTTAAGTAATTACATTACTATGGGGAGCATTCTTACATACTAAATGGGTGAACACAGTTTTAAGAAATATACTACTACTAAATAGTAGCAAACAGATTTGCACAGGCATTCCGAACGGACCAGTGTCCTCAAGCAGCACTCGTTCACGAGTTGACTCGCGTGCCAGCCATCGTCCTCCTCAACCATTTTTGAGGGAAGAGGGCGACCCGACACACGATGCCGCTTGCCAGCACATTTACGTGAGCATGACTGTTCCGAATGCCCGCACGAATCCGCTTGCTAAAGGGGGAGAAAACTATAATGAAACACTAAATCTTTACGCATTACAATAAAAACTGAACTTTGGGATGTTCGTAGTCTGCCTCACCGACATCCATTCTCGCCAGGACATCTATCACCACACTGACTCTAATATTGTGCGCGTGACAGTGACAGTTAAACAAGTGACAGTTCTGACGGCAACTTGACAAATGCAGCTGAGCCGGGGCAGACAGCGCTATCGCAACGTCAGTTACGCGCTGAGGCCCGTGCTCGTCGCTTCGCGCAATCGTAACTCCGAGACGAAGGACTTCAAAACAGTCCGAAACTGGTCGGAATCTTTCCGGTAAATACAATGCGGGTCCTAGCTGTTTCCTAATAAGTTAATCTAGGTTTTGCTGCCTGAAATCAGAGAGCAAATTGTTTACTGAGTGAGACAAAGTAACTTTTAATGTTTTTTTTTTCAGATAGTTGAGAATATTTTATTCAATCTTGGGTTAATCATACAATTCGAAACATTCACACTATCTCTTTCCCGCCTTTAGAAAGATAGACAAATACCAACCCTTCAACGCCTTTAGAAAGATAGACAAATACCAAACCAATATTGAACTGCGCTAAAGAGGGAAGGTTTAGGTCGCAATGCAACTCGGTGTTCCGGATATACCACGGAGCGCCGGTTGCACTACGAAGAAAACGGTTTTGAATGACTTGAAGCTTATGGAGATGGGCCTCACTAGCATGACTAAACACTACTGATGCGTAAGTCATGATGGGGCGGATGCAGGCAGTGTAAAGTGTCTTCTTATTTCTAAGAGACATTTTACTCTCTTTGCGAATCAGGGGACCAAGGCGACCCATTACAAAGGCCGCTCTGTTACGGACGGTTGTTATATGATCGCTAAAGGTGAGATTCCGATCAAGGGTGACTCCGAGATATTTTGTTTTACTAACCCAGGGGATGGGTTGGTGGAACAAAGTTAAAGGTTGCGGGTAACGGGGGCGGCCCTTCTCAGTAAAGTACATAGCTGCACTTTTAACTGGGTTGACCGCGATGCGCCATTTACGGAACCAGTCACCGATCTCGGTGATGGCCCGTTGGAGGGCGGGAATGGACTTTCTACTGTTATGCCACCCAGTTGTATAAATAGCGGTATCATCCGCGTATTGGGCTAATAGGACGTGAGGCTGAGAGCGTGGGATGTCGCTGGTATATAGCGCGAAAAGAATGGGTGATAGCACGGAGCCCTGAGGGACTCCGGCTCTGACTGGGTGGGGGGAGGAGAGGGTGCCTTCCACGCGATAGCGAAAGCTTCTGGCTTTAAGGAAGTCTTGTAGGATGAGCACAAGACGTTCTGGCACGCCAAATTGGTATAGCTTGTAAATCAAGCCATTGTGCCAGACTTTGTCAAAAGCTTTCGCTACGTCGAGGAAGACTGCTAGCGTTGTCTGGGGTTTGGGGTACTTGTTAAAGCCCTCAATGATGTGCTCCGTGAGGCGGTGCACCTGTAGGACGCATGAGTGTCCGGGTCTGAAGCCAAACTGCTCATCTGGGATAAGGTGGTGTTCCTTAGCATGGGACTGGAGACGGTTTGCAAGTAACCGCTCGTAAAGTTTGCCTAAGGCACTGAGGAGGCTGATGGGGCGGTAACTGGTGGGGTCAGATGAGCTTTTGCCTGGTTTGTGAATGCCAATGACATTTGCACATTTCCAGGTGTCTGGGAATAAGCAGTGGCTCATAGCAGCATTGAAGATGCTGACTAAGAGATGGATGAGAGGAGGAGAGAGGGTTTTAAGAACCCTGTTGGAGATGCCATCGGCACCGGGGGATTTGCGCGGTCGGAGGGCCTTGATCAGTCTCGCCACCTCAGCGTAAGTCGCTAAGGTGATTGGTGGGAGTTCAGAGGTGACCACAGAGCTTTTACGTTCGACTTCAGCATCCACCGAATCGAGGTGAGCTTGGTCAACGTGATCTACGTTAGGGGAACACTGAGCCTCTAGGCTATCAGCTAGGCACTCAGCTTTGTCTTCGTCAAAGAACGCTGGGACTAGTGGGACTGGTCTGTATAAGGGAGGCATGTCGTTATGATTACTTCCTTTCAAACCTCGCGCCAAGTCCCAATAAGCATGGTGGCTTGGCACGAGGTTTGAAAGTTTGACACCCCATTGTTGATCACGCAACTCAGACATGCGACTTTGAACCATGCGTTCAAAGTGGCGTTTTTTAGTTTTGTTCTCTTTACTGGGGTACGAGTCGTAATGTCGGGTCACTGCTTTACTTTCCGTCACTAATCGTCTCACATCCGCTGGAATGACAAGGCGCCGGTCGTCCGGCACCATGACCTCCTTTGCGGATGCACCTACTACGGTGGAGAGGTGATTAGTGAACGAATCGATCGCAAGGGTTACGTCATCTTTAGTCAGGATGTCGTCAGGGATCTTGTCAAGGTCCGGTGAACTGATAGCCTTTAGGGCAACGCCTAATTGCTTCCAGTTCACTATCGTCTTAGTGGGGCGGGGGAGGTCTGTTGTTGGGTCGGGACCTAGTCGCAGTATAATGGGTCGGTGGTCAGAGTGAAGCTCGTGAACCACTTCTATGGAGCGTAACTGGAGTGTTACGCCTCTGAGTAGTGCCATGTCAAGCAAGTCAGGTCGAAAGTCTTCCGTATGAGGGTAGTGAGTGGGCTCAGTGGGCGCAATTATGTCAAAATTAAGTTCTGCGACTAGTTTTTCAAGTGCAATGCCTCTGGGATTGTTGACGTTACAATTCCATAGGATGTGCTTACTATTGAAGTCGCCAATCAGAAGGACGGCGCTTCCTAATGAGAACAATGCTTCTAAGTCAGCTCGGACGATCGGCTTTTGACAAGCTTGGTAACAGGACGCTATGACTATAGGTTGATGACCAGTCATAGCTAGGAGGCAACAAGATGCTTCCATATTAACAAGAGTCGGGGTAGGTAGGGGGATGCAGTGCAGGGACCTTTTGTAATAGATAAGAGTGCCTCCCCCACGGGAGTTCACTCTATCATCACGTACCGTTCTGTAATTGGCAAACCTAGGGTTCGCCTTCCCCGGTTTTAGAAGGGTTTCCTGCACGCATATAATGTCGATAAGGTGGGTGCAACAAAAGTCGTGGACAAGGTCACGTTGTCTAAAGAAACCGTTAGCGTTGAATGACGCTAACGAAACTGAGCGCGGTTTCGTGCGTGCGGTTGTACTACCCATAGTGGTTGTACTGGGGAGGGGCCTGGGGAACGAAGCGCTTAAGGGCGCTAAGTAAATTCGCGTGTTCCAATGTATATTGGATCACGTCCGCTGGGGATTGAGCGAAGTGCATCTTGTGCGCTAGCTCGCGGACTTCGTTGATGTCAATAGACATCGCCAGGTCGCTGACTAGTTTGATGTCCTCTTGAAGAGAGGCATCCATCAGCGGCATGGGTGGGGCTTGTGGCCGAGAAATGGCGCGGGGAGGAGGGGCGCGAACGGAGTTGGCAACGGGTGCCGGGAGCGCGGGGCGAGCCGGGGCCGGTGCGCGGGCAGGGGCCGGGGCGCGGGCGGGAGCGGGTGCGGGCGCGCGGGCCGGGGCGCGGGCGGGAGTGATGGTCTTTACCATACTGGGTGGTTTAGACCATGCGTTACGGGCGGGGAGCGGCGCGGGTATTACCTGTGAAGCAGGTATTACCGACAGCTTAGGGCTGACCCGTTGGTAACGGTCATATGAGGGACGGGTCGGCCTATGCCTTGCCACCCTGTGGTTTATGCGTGGTGCTTTTGGGCAGCCGCGGTAATTCGCGGTATGTCCTTGAGCACCGCATAGGACGCAGCTGGGTGGGTCCGGCGAGTCCCGAGTGCGAGTGCACGCCGCTGTCGCGTGATCGCCTAGGCACTTGACGCACCTAGCGCGAGCGAAACAGAAGCGGGAGGCGTGACCGTATAATTGGCAGTTGTGACAATGCGAGGGACTTCCATTTTTAAATGGGGCTTGTACGTCTAATCCAGAGAGGCCGCAGACCTTTTTTAAATTAAAAATGGCCTTGCCCTCTGGTGTACGGTCTAGTACTACGAGTACTAGGTCATATGGACTGCGGTCCTTCCCGCTGTACATGCGGTGAACCGCATGCACTGGGAAGTCTTGTGCTTTAAGGTCGTCACATACCGCATCGGTATGTATCTCCTTAGGCATACCGCGAATCACAACGCGAAGGACTTTCTCCTCTTCGAGCGCATAAGTGTGAAAACTTATGCTCTCTTTACGGAGGAGCTTTTTTAGCGCTCTGTGGTCGCTACTGGTGGGCACTTGGACTTTAATGCCCTGCTGCGTGGAGCGGGCATTAGTGTAATGGATCCCACGATCCGAAACTAAACGGGACAGCATGTCCCATTTGCTTTTGTCCTGAATGAACAAAGGCGGAGGTGGTTTTTCGCGACGTGCGCTCGCGTCCTGAGGGGACGCGGCGGTTGAAACCGGAGCGGAGGGAGGAGACGCGGGGCGCGGGGCGGGGGTCGGCTTTTTGCCGGAGGCGGGGGCCTTGGCGGGTGCCTTGGCGGGAGGGGCGGACGTAGCGCAACTAGCGGCTTTGGGTGCGCGCTTGCGTTTGCGATCTACGACGTTGTAACCGTCGTTATCGGAATCAGAGTCCGTGCGTGAAGCGCCGGCCTGATCTACCTCCATGTCCGTTTCGGATTCCGAAACGGTCTCGACAATGGCGAAGGAGGGACGGGTACTCGCTGACCTCCCGATCGGTGAGCGAGAGCGAGACCGTTCATGGGGAGAGGCTGCCACCGTGCGTCTATTGTCGGGCCCGGGAGCGGGCGAAGCAGGACTATCCTCTGAATAGGATCGGGTCAAGGGAGGAACGTTGGCCTCCGGGTTTGAAGTCCCGGAGGGAGCGATGAGAGTGTCCGTGAGGCGGGCATTCTCTTCCTCTTCAAGGAGTTGCATGTGTGCAAGGTATAGATCGGGGTGGCGGAGGGCGAAGGTCTGAAGGACCTGCACCTCACCGTTAGAGGGACGGGACTGCATCCTGAGGGGAATACTCAGGACGCCCTATCAAGGGTTTGAATTCCCTCACACACCTTGTGAGCTCACTGTGTGAGAGGGAGTGTGTACCTAAGGTGTGCCCTAGTTGTGTACCCTCTCCGAGCTTTTTTCTCGGCGGAGAGGGGTGCTCCTAAGCGCTACTCCGGGGTTGACTAGGGGCGACCCCAAGGCCAGTTGTCCCGGAGCCCAGCTTGCTTCGGCTGACCCGTGAAGCGGGAAAGGCCACGGTGCAAGGTTAAACCAAAAACAACAACAGTGGCCGTTGTCACCGTAGGGTGTCACACTGCGACCGCAGCAAATGGCGGATTTGATCGTTCAGACGGGTTTGGCTGACGCTACCCCACGCCTGAACGACGTCGCTTAACAGCACAAAGTGTGTTGTTACGCGCACTGGTACAATGTTGTGTCGAGTAGTAAAGTTGTGAAGTGCGCACCTAAAAGTGCGGTCAAAACAAGACCACCAGCCCGGTATGATGTTATAACGAAACAAGGGACTTGGGTAGGTGGTAATGCCTGACGTCTTAGAGCGCCTCTGCGCGCCGGCACGGCGAGCTCGTAGCTCACGTTGCACGGCGTTCGGCGGCTGCTCAGCTTCTGCACACAAAACAAAACTTCGTCAGGACTGCGTATTCCAAGGCACTGGTCTGCAACTAGCGTCGGAACGATGACCCGAGTGAGACGGCAATAGTGCGGGGACTATTGCGGTCTCACTGGGAGATACTGGCGGAGCTGTAGACAGGTGTGCACGGCGTGGCGGCACAGGTCGGAATGAAATCTTCGGTGAAATGTATGAATGCATATATACAGATATTCGGTATGTATGCATTCAATCAACAAAACTTGAAAACGCCGTATTCAAAGTTAGTTGTTACGCAAAATTATTTTATGATGATATATAATTACAAATCCAACGAATATTTTTCTTTTACTGGTATTTGGTGTACAGTGCCTTAATAGAGCGAGGCACATGCACGAGTGTTTGGATTATTAATAATTTAAAAAAAACTATTGAAAGAGGTGACGGCTTAGTGGCAATAAATGTGCACGGCGTCCATGTTCTGAATCCTACCCTAGGCCAAGGCCTTGAGCTTCCAGTGCTCTTATAGATCTTGTAATTCTCATGATACTTAAGAGCTTCATTCATATTATCACTTACCAGCAGTTAAACGCCAGCGCGCCAAATAAGCAGTTAAAGTCAAATTATAATCAAAGCCCTAATATATGGTCGTAATTATGAGCTAATAAATGCCTAATTTTTAATGGCTTACAGGTATTAAACCTGTTAGCCATTCAGACATACAAAAAGCAGTGCAATCGGCCGATTTGCCATGTTATTGAATTGTATTAAGTTTGACATCATGCAGACGGCTTTAGCAAAAGAAAACAAATCCATGTTTAAAAAATATACCGTCAAATCTGGCAGTAATCTGTCATAATCTAACAGCAAATATGGCCACTTTACTACAGCCTAAAATGCTAAGGCCACTTTGCTAAATCTCCTACTTACTAGGTTTGACAAAACCTAGTAAGTAGTAGTAAGTAGGTTTGACAAAACCTAGGAAGTAGTAAGTAGGTTTGACAAAACCTAGTAAGTAGTAAGTAGGTTTGACAAAACCTAGTAAGTAGGAGATTTAGCAAAGTGGCCATAGCATTTTATGCCATAGCAAAGTGGCAATGGAATGTCTTCCATGATAGTTAAAAATATCACATTTGAATGGCATAAGGTATTAAGTTATCCACGTAATAGTTTAACCTGATATAAGGGAAATTGGGCCTAATTAATCAAGAAGACAATCAATGTAACCAATGTTAATAATCAAATACTATACATTCGCATGTAGTATGTAATTAAATAAACTAGAAGGACCTTCAACGAAGCATTAAGGATGAAAGTTGAAAACTGGTTGCAAAGTTGCATAGGTGGGTACTAACGGCTGAACATAACGGGTCCCTCCCAAAACCGTTACGTTGCAACTGCATTTAGCACAAGTGGATAAACTACTCAAAATAAGGTTATTAGGTTAATTAAGAAGCAGTAACCTGTAAACACGAAGTTGTAATTTTTTTCTCATTGATAAGAACAGTGTACTATGTGCCTATAGTTATTGAAAGGAGAAACATGTCTATTGTATTTTTATGTATAGCTGATAGGCTAGCCTTTGATCACTATTTCACAAGATGGTAAGTGATGATGTAGTCGAAGATGTTTTTCAGGCTAACCTAGAATTGCTGGCTCTCAAGGACAGCTGCCGGAACACAACGTCAGTTGCTTGGCGACGGATTTTCTTCTTGAAGGTGGTAGCTAGCCAGGCAGGCATTCGCAAAATGCTCTACCATTATGCTGTAATGATTGCAATCCAAAGACAACAACCGGAACCGTGCCCTCTGAGGCACGGAAGCGCTCAGTAATAATGTCACTAGCGGCACGGTAATATCAGTACTATCAGTACTAATCAGTACTAATATTATAAATGCGAAAGTAACTCTGTCTGTCTGTCTGTTACGCTTTCACGCCAAAACTATTGGACCGATTTGAATGAAATTTGGTATGGAGATAGTTTGTGACCCGGGAAAAAACATAGGATAGTTTTTATCCGACTGCGCAAAAAGAGGTTAATGTTTTCGCGCGATAACCGACATACGCGCGGGCGGAGCCGCGCCCGGAAAGCTAGTTATCTATATAACCGTGCTAGCGGTCACCCATCCAAGTTATAACCGCGGCGGCCGTTGCTTAATTTTGCTGATCGGTTAAGAACAGCTAAGCAAGCTTCGCTACGAGCGCTTCAAAATTTGTTATAACCCGCTTCCTCCAGAACTATTTATTAAATCTGAATAAAAAATAACCCTTCTTCGTATCCCCATTCCAAATATAGCATAAATCTCGATCGTCGTCACCCCGTGACCGTGACGTTTTGAAACGTCGCTCGGGACAATATAATGACAAATATACGCGATTTAAACCGTTTAAATTTGTTTAATTACTAGCATAAATCTGTTTGTTGTTGGGTGAAACAGTTCATATTTGTTTTCAAAATCTTTCACATTTATTAAGTGATATGATTATATTTATTCTATGCAAAATTTTATCACCGCGGTTTGCTTTCAAAGCCAAGGTCTTTGCGGACGTTCACCTCAAGCTGACAGAACGTGCTAAGAAAACAAATCAACACTTGTATCTTCTATGTTTACTATTAGAATCGTTACCCTATTTTAAAGAATGACAGTTATAATTGTGTGGTTCGAGAACCGAGTGCAAAAACTACGTCTTGCTGAACTGTGAAAGTAAAGAATCAAGAGATCTTGAAACGATAGTAGGTAAGTGCCTATTGAATATACACAATACTACAAATAAGCGAAATTATATTTGCATATCCTATCGTGTGTATAATTAAAATCACGAAGAAATGAAGCCGACCAGTAATAACTATGGACTGTCGTGCCATCCATTCTTCAATCTACACAGCTGGCTTGAGCTGCATCGCATGGTGGAAGGGCATTTTGCGAATGCTCGCCTGGATAGCTACAATCCTCAAAGAACCACCTAACAGTGTGTTCCGGCAGCAAATAACAGGCACCAACTATATGTCTCTGGGTAATGAGCGCAGTGCAGTTCGTCACTTGTCACAAAATGCATATGTTATATGCAGAACTTTAGCCACTTAACATCAGTTGGGCCTGGTGTGTGTACTGACATAATACCGTTAAAAAAACATTTGTTGAAATAAACATGTTATAATGTTGGTAGCGAACCATCCATTATTTATTTTTGAGTTGTAAAAACTTTGTTTAGTTCAAGTGTATAATTATGCTCGACAAGTCATATAAGTAGGAACATGCTTCATAACTCGTAATAGATCTTTGAGCTACAGTTACAACGGCAAATTAGTCCAGTTATAAAGCAATCACTACACACAGGTATATATAAAGCAATCACTACACCTATATATAAGTAGCTATATACTCGTACGTATATCGAGTTTATTGTGTTACAAATACAGAAATTATGATCAAAATACCTAACAAGAGTACTTTTGGTAAAATTTTAGAACTTATTGATAAGAATGGATGAATAAACTTTTTAGCTGTATAAAAGTGCTTTTTTCAACCAATTTACCCATAAAAGATAACTCAAGTTTAGCAACTACGTTAAAATAAAATCGAATCTGTCGTCAACAGGAATGTAAATTAGAAAGAAAGCAAAAGTAAAATTCAAAACTATTTTGATGGTACGGTGGATCCTCGTAAAATTATATTCTAGTGAAACTGAATAAACTAGAAATGTCACTTTTGTTTTTAAAGCAGACGTTCGAAGAGAAAGTGTTTTAATTCAGATCGTATCTATAGATTTAAGTCCGGGTTTTTTATTAATCAGATAGTAACTATTTTTTTAAATAAGTAATAACAACTAATACATAACGATCGTATATATAAGACTATTAGGTAAGTATGTACTTACTCGTACAAGAAAGTTCTTTTGTTCTAAATTTGATCGGTTAACAATTTAAAACAGCCTGATACTTTTTTTTATGGTTGTAAAATTGGGCCTAAGAGAAACACAGTTTTTTTATATAGATATCCGTGGAGTATTTATTAAATATAAAACGGTAGGTACACAACTATGATCTAGGATGCTTAGTTGTTAGACCTGGTTAGTTAGTAAGAGACTTTATGATTTAAATTATTTATGTACCTACTAGCTTTCTGGTCGCGGCTCCGCCCGTGCGTATGTGGTTATCGCGCAAACACATTAACCTCTTTTTGCGCAGTTGAATAAAAACTATCCTATGTTTTTTCCCGGGTCTCAAACTATTTCCATACCAAATTTCATTCAAATCGGTCCAGTAGTTTTGGCGTGAAAGCGTAACAGACAGACAGACAGAGTTACTTTCCAATTTATAATATTACTAGCTTTCCGGGCGCGGCTCCGCCCGCGCGTGTATCGGTAATCGCGCGAAAACATTAACCTCTTTTTGCGCAGTCGGATAAAAACTATCCTATGTTTTTTCCCGGGTCTCAAACTATGTCCATACCAAATTTCATTCAAATCGGTCCAGTAGTTTTGGCGTGAAAGCGTAACAGACAGACAGACAGACAGACAGAGTTACTTTCGCATTTATAATATTACTAGTACTGATAGTATACTGAGTACTGATTGTACTGATTACTGATTGTACTGAGTACTGCTGATTGTACTGAGTACTGATTGTACTGAGTACTGATAGTACTGATTAGGTCTAGTTTGGCATAAATAATAATAGCTAGACTCCCACGTTTGATAAAACCATTCAGAGCTAAACTCTAATCAGATAATACATCCGTGCTGTAAATAAACCAAGAATTGTGTTCATCATGTCTCTTCTATTGTTACTAATCAACTACTGAGTTTAAACCAAACTTTCTTTAACCCGTATGTGCTCAACTTTTTCATATGAATGATAATAATGTTTTTATTTGGTGTTATGATTTTAAACACGTTATAAGAACATCTCTCTAACAAATATTTTTTTTATTTCTTTTATTTTTGGAAATATGGACCGCCCCATAAATGGGGCGATGAGCACTGCTTATAGCAATAAAAACACATCTTTATCTATAAGATAAAGTTTATTTGAAAAAAAAAATACGTTTAAAATGTTATTTTAGGAGTGAAAGGCTAAAAAACAATTAGTGTGGCATCCCACATCGCATTTCCTACACTTCTTAGTAGTATTTTTGTGGCATTCAGCACACCTAATTTGCGTAGGACTTGTAGTTATCAAATGTCCTATCCCATCTAAACGTACACCGTCAGGGACTCTTCACCGTTTACTAACGTTTAGGGGACGACCTATAGACCGCAAAGCTGAATAGCGACCCAGATATGTTGTGGTAATATCCCTTATAAAACCTAGAAAATCTAAATGGCCTCTTTCTTGACCAGCCTCTCAAGCTGTACAATTGGAAAGCGTTATTCATTGAGACATTCAAAGGCCACATCAATAGTTGCCAATACCACTTCTTGCGGTTGATACTTATCCGATAACAACCTATATTCTGATCAAGTCGATCCAGTCCACCCATAAATTTATTATACTGGTGGAAGCAGGATGGCTGCTGGATCGTTACTCTTCGTTTTTCTCTTGCAGCCCACCTTTGTGCAGATACCATGGGTGTAACTCCTTCGCATGTCGATGCAACTGTCACAACGTTATTATCATTGTAACGAACAAAGGTTATACCTGTAATTTGGTCCGTTATTTGATGGTAACTACCACAGGGCTGTTTTTTCAAATCTTGTGGTAATATGCAAAGGAGCATTTTCAATGCGGTTAGCTCGAACGAAAATCTTGAAGTACCTACTTACTAGGTAGGATTACTACCATGTATGGATATATAATATAGGTAGGATTACCACTATGCACTGGTCAAATCATTTTATAAATTTTCATTATTAGTTTTACTAGGCCTCTTTAGCAAGCGTCCGTCTTGGTGGGAACCGCCGCAGTGTCAGATATTCTGCTTTGCAGCAGTTGTGCAAACACTAGGTGTTTAGGTGTAGGTCACAAATAAATTACTGAGCAGACGAGACAAAACAACTAAGATCTCGGAGTGATGAGCGCAGTGCAGTTTTTTTTTCAATCCGTTTTAAACCGACAAGTCACCTACCTCATGACGTTTACCATGAGGTAGGTGACTTGTCCGTCGTATCAATTCATAACAGTGTAATAACGGTAGTACATAACACTACTATGTTCACTCCATTTGATATTTTTGATATTTTCATAGTCTCGCGTAGGTACCAGTGGCTTTGATTTAAAGGGTACCTATCTTTGTACAAACACTTCAAATGAGTTAGAAAACATGGTCATCTGTTTTTGTTAAATGTCCAGAACAATATAAAATATTTTACAAACAATAACGGTAATTTACTTTTCATCCACTTTAATTAAACTTTAAAATTAATTCAATAATCTCTAAAACCTTCCAGCCTTTATCTCCTCCTCAGTGGAGTCAGCACCACATGCACTTGTTCTTCTTCTACTTATATAAATTGCCACCTCATTACGTCCTTGTACATATTATTTTATTTGACCTAACGTAATTTAATGTTTCTTTTTAGGTTTATAAATCCACTTTCTTAATAGCGACATCTAGGTTTTTTCATTACAACTAAGTGTAGGTAAAGGCTGTGGCACCACGCAGCTACGAAGCAGCATCACTGCAACAGATACCGCAACTTTTTAACACAAAGAACACTTTTGATTGCTCATTTACAACTTCTTCTACAGATGGCAGTGAGTACAGTTTTCCCAAATGAAACAAACGTGATGTCCAACTTCCTATGAGTATATAATAAAACTAAAAAATTTACACTATATGTACCACAGAAAAGAGAAAGCAATTTATATCTCTATGATATGTACATACAGTATTGATATATATATGACGTAGATTATTAAAGATGTTTCTATCTATAATTTCAATATTGCTCGTGATATTTTGCGCGTGCATATGATAATAGATTAAACTATTGTATATATATGAGCTATTGAATCCTGAAAAACATTATAGCTTATTTATATTAGTTACTCGTACGGGGTAAAAATTTGATAAACCGAATGAGGCAGTAAAATTTGTTTTTTAATCGTATCCGCCATAACTAACGTTATAATAATAAATAATAATAAATTTTAGTTATGAAATCAATGTTTTAATTTATTTTTAATATATATCAGTACTAATATTATAAATGCGAAAGTAACTCTGTCTGTCTGTCTGTCTGTCTGTCTGTTACGCTTTCACGCCAAAACTACTGGACCGATTTGAATGAAATTTGGTATGGAGATAGTTTGAGACCCGGGAAAAAACATAGGATAGTTTTTGTCCGACTGCGCAAAAAGAGGTTCATGTTTTCGCGTGATAACCGACATACGCGCGGGCGGAGCCGCGCCCGGAAAGCTAGTATTAAATATTTTTGGTTTAATCTAACTACAGTGTACCCACACTGTAGTTAGATTAAACCAAAAATAAATAAATACCACAAAAACAAATTGCGAAACATATTGTCGACCTCAGTACCTACATACCTATCATATTTTTTTTAAGCCTGAGAGGTTAGCCTTTGACCACTGTCTCACCTGATGATGGTAAGTGATGATGTGGTCGCAGATGTTGTTCAGGCTAACCTAGAATTATAACTAATTAGAAATATTACTTCTGGATTTTTTTAGATATTCTTTTCTTCCTTTTTAGTTATTTTGGAATTGAGGTGTTTTTAAAAATTATGCAGTTAAAGCAGTACCTAATAGTATGTATAAAATATCAATGAATCTGTGAGGTACGCGCAAAGCAACGTTTTTAGCTGCTTCCGCGGGGGCGTCCAATGTAGCTAGCTAGTCCAATGTCCTATAGAAACATTAACGGTAGCACAAAAAGAATACTGATCACCACCTTGATCGCCAACACGGACGCAGATGAAGGCGGTGGTGCAAATATTTAAAAAATCAGGATATATAAAAAAAATCTGTTTTTTTATATCGGATTCATTTCCGATTTATTTTGTGAGTAATTGAGTGAGAATGTTTGTTACTCTTTTACACTAAAACGACCGAACCTATTTGGATATTACCTATTTATATCTTTAAGTATGTACTAATATTATAAAGAGGAAAGATTTGTTTTTTCGTATGCAACGAATAGACTTAACAACTACTGGACCGATATGGATGAACTTTGGTATGGAAAAAGTTTGAGTTTTTACCCAACTGCGCAAAAAGATAACCGACAAACTCGCGGGCGGAGACCGGAAAGCTAGTGTGTTATAATTTATAACACATCATTGTGCAATTTAGTGAAATCACGATACATTTATAAGACCGACTTGAAACATTTGGCCGCATAATTTCAATTTTGGATGACAGTTTTGCAAGGTCACATAGGATGATAGGGAACTGTTATTACATTCTCAATCGTACTTATTGTATAGGACAACAATAAAAATACCTTTAATATTGACTTACAAAAGCCCATTTCAGAGATTCCTGATGAGATGTAGTTTTTTAGTGATAACAAAAATTGGCCAAGTGCCAATTTTTGAACTCAAATACAATAGTTCCGTACCAACACAAAATGTACTATATATTACTTAGTTTCTTTTAAATACGGATGAGATCCATATCGGGAATCGGACCCTTTTTAGGCCAGTTTTATTTATTGCTGTATATTAGACATTTGTATTTAATCAAAAGTTTCACTTTTGTGTGTGTATTACATTTCTACTTAAGTGCAAAAAGAAAGATAAAAAAATATGCGACATATCTTTGTCTATCTTATCCTTTATCACGTAGATTTATATATTTGGCTTCATCACAGCTAAAAAAAGCTGTAAAACCGAGTAGTTATTTTAAATAAATTACAACTTACATATACGCGTTCCTGAGAAAATTGATCTTGGCAGACAGACACACGGAAAACAAAGTAAACCCTAAGGGTTTCTTTCTTCTTTGAGGCACCGAACCCTAAAAATGAAGTAAAGAACATAATAATACCTACTCACAATATTAGTTACCATACAGTACTATAGAATTTTTTTTTGTTAGTAATTTCACTTACTGGATAAAGTACGTGATTTTTATATAAAGATAATTTAATTGAAACAACTGAAAACGTGGTTATACAGTGAGTGTGTTTTGTCGTGACTGCCAATCGAGTTCCAATAGTGCGCATAGCAAAAGACTAAGAAAGGGGGTAGACCGGGTAGATAATAATATCTTATTCGTTTTTTATCCATCCGAATTCTCCAGTCGTAACGCGATCATTTCGCTTGCAACAGAGTCGAAATATCGGGAGCTTATTTCAAACAAAAATTACGGACTTTGTACGGATAAAATAATGTTTATCACACGCGATGAAAGTTATTATACTCGCGTATACGTTTGTTTGTCAAATGATGTTTTGTTATGTACATAGATGACAGAATACGTCATGGTATAAAAGCATGATCCTTTAAAATACTATACGTACATATGAGATGCAAATAAATAAAAATACGTTTTTCCTTCGAGGATGACGATTTTCTTCACATGTATTTCAATTCAATTTATTTCAAAGCACAATTCAGGTACAGTATAAACCTAACGTTAAGACTGAAAATTATGTGAACAGAAAGTTGAAACACTTGTGCTTGTAGGTTGCTGTTACATCACTTCTAAATGAGCAATATTTTAATAGGTATGTAAAACTTTATTCATATCTTATATTAGATAATTCTGAATTCTATATGATTTTGAAATCGAATAATTACGTCCATGTGAAATGTACCTACGAGTTCTCTAATTCTCGCTTGAGCGAATGATTGTAAAGTTTGACAGATATTAATTAAACAAATTTTCAGACAACAAGCAACTTTATCTAAATTAATTTCACAGATCAACATTGCTTCACAAACCTTACATCTCATAGAGGAATTCATCCATTTAAATAATGTACGCGATTAAAACCGTTTAGAGTTGTTTAATTGGTTATTTTGTGGCAGTGATGGCTCAGTGGCAAATAGGCGAGCATTCGCAAAATGCCCTTCTAGCATGCGGTGGAGGTCAAGCTGGAGGTGGGGATTGAACAATGGACCTGCGGAACGGCAGTCCACAGTTATAACCACACGACTATTATTGCCTGAAAAAACACATTGTGAAATAGAAGACGAAAGGGCTACTCAAACTCTATTTTCCTTATCTACTTTAAGCTAAGTACCTGTAATTAGTAGCGTAACTATAGTAGTAGTTAAGAAAGACTCATAGCGTTTATCAACTAAGATTGAAGCGTCCGGTGCGTTCATGACCTGGATGGGTGACCGCGTGCTTCAGAGCCCCATTGGTGACTTAAGATGGCAGTCATTATATCATGGCGGTATGGTAGGGCACTCTGCAAATGCCTGCCTGGCTAAGTAATCAAATCTGTTGCTAAGCACCTGATGGTGTTTAAGATCCAGTAATTCAAATGAAATCAAATGAAATGAGATTTAATTGCGTAAAATATGGTGTTACAAATTGTTGTATGGTGTTAAAGGTCATACAAACAAAATTAAAATTACCAAATTAACAGTTGTATTTGTATTATTATAATATATGATAATATAATTTTTAAGATACCATGTCAAAGAAAATTTAATTACAATTGAAATAAGGATTATGTCATTTCATTATATAATTTTTCTTTTTCGAGCGGTATCCCTTTATTAAAAAACAAAATACTACGAACTATATACAACACTACAGCTACTACAATAAAAGCATTTAGACAACCTATAAGTCATAGCAGACTCATAAGCGGTCTAAATGCTCCAGCCCACTCCCAGTTGGCAGCGTTATATAATTAGATATTATGATATGTCCAAGTTGGCTAACCTTAATTTCACTACATCATCATTGCTATCGGATGTGATAGTGGTTATGATGGTGACTAAAGCGAACCTGTCAGCTCCGTATAAAAATACTTGGAAGTGGACTGGAAATATAATTGGAATAAGAGTACGTAGATACGTAGTTTAGATACCTATCTACTGTGTAGGTACATTTTATGAGCATTCTATACCAATTAAAAAACAAACCCACCCACGCTTATCACCGTGAGTTTGGTTTAACGGAAGGTCTGTTAAATTTTAATTATAACTCCGAAATTGTTTTTTAAAAATTTGAACTGCGCGTATCAAAAATAATAACGGAGAGGTTAAAATGATTTTTATAATTTCCGAGGTAGGTACCGATATCTGAGTGCCCACCCCTTTAAACCAAATCCCGGCGGCTTACCGTTTTACTGTCTTCAGGCGGATCCCTTTGAAAAGGGTAGACATGGCGTTTTTAAAGATAGGTCCCGATTACCGAGATATCTATGTATAATCCTTTATGCGCACAAAAGTAAGCAACATAATCATTCCATTCCAAAAATCCACGTATATTGAAAATGCTCGAATGTTACGACAGTTCACAGACATCCGCCGTGTAATCGTAGCAGATGAACTGATATCAAATTCTATAAAAATAATGCCATGGTAGCAGCTGTTAAAAAGTTACAAAAAAGAAACAATTTGTACTTGTGTTTATAATATCATAACATTTCACGGTTTGTTTACGGACTAAAACTATTTTTTTAGATCCAATTCTTATATTTTTCATAAGATTGTGACGGAGATGCACGTGGCCCATATGGTGTTAGCCTTTGACCACTATCTCACCTGATGGTGAGTGATGATGTGGTCGAAGATGTTGTTCAGGCTAACCTAGAATTACTGGCTCTCAAGGACAGCTGTCGGAACACACCTTTAGGTGCTTGGCGACAGATTTTCAACTTGAGGGTGGTAGCTAGCCAGGCGGGCATTTGCAAAGTGCCCTACAGTGGTATGCTGTAACGGCCGCTCTAAAACAACAACCGGGACCGACGGCTTAACGTGCCCTAAGCATTCCATGCTTCAGTAGTAATGTCACCAGCGGTCACCCATCCAAATCATGACCGAGGCGGACGTTGCTTAACTTTGCTGATCGATTCACAATGGCTAAGCAAACATCGCTACGAGCGCTTCAAAAAGGCTACCTCTGTATACTACCTCTGGGCTACCTCTGCATACTACCTCTGTGTATAGTGTATAGTGATCGATCACCCTGAGACATGTGCCTGTATAATTTCACCAGAACGTATGAGTGTCGGTCGTTCAAACTGAATATTAAACCATAATAAATTGACACGTTTGTAACAGCAAGAACAGGAAAGAATGAATGCAATCAGTTTTTAGAGTCCCGTACTAGAAAACAGGCCCCTATAACCAAGTCTCGTCCGTCCGTCCGTCTCTTTTCTAGCAAATTTTTGGAGAATATGAGTTGTATGGCGGATTGCCTAATGAATAATAATACCAAAAAGTATCCCTTTACAGAAAAATCATCACTTACCATCAGGTGAGATTGTGGTCAAAGGCTTACCTACCAGTAACAAAAACAAAAAAAAAGGGTTGACGCTAACTTTTTTTGTTTTGCTGCATAATAAAAACGGTAATACGGACAAGCGTTAGTCTTGGTTAGTATAGTATTATTAGTCCAATATATAATTCCACGTGGGGTGCCGGGAAAAAATACAGTCGAATTGAAATCCTCCTCCTTTTTTTTTTAAGTCGGTTGATTAAACTTATATGTAGTATGTATGTATGACAACTGCACTAACACTATTAGTGCTGTCAAATACCGATATTTGTTTGCGTTTTGCAAGTTGTTATAAAAAACATAGTAAACTACCCACGCAAAAATAACTCCGACAGTTTTTTTTGCGGTTAATAATGTGTGAAACTCACTGGGATTTCATTTCAAAAACAAACTACCCACGTACCACAATAATGCTCTGTTTAAGTAAAATTTCAAATATGTATTAATAAGTACCTGTACAGGGCCTGAAATTTTTTTTTAAATTTAGTTTAAAGTTTCTAATGTATGTGAATTTATGCTTATGGGACATTTATATCTTCAACCAGAAATACAAAATTTGGTAATTATCTTTGTGTGGATAAAAAACTGGATACACACACAAAACAGTATTACTTACTTAAAGTGATATTACAGTGACTAAAAATCTTCGATAAAATATACCCTAGATGCAACTTTTCGTATTGACAGAACGCATATAAACGGCTCGAGTTATCCTATACCTTTCTGTCTATTGAGATACACATAAAAACCTTTAAATTACACAAAAACGTAGTAAATCTATTTAAGTTATTCAACAATATTCAACCTTGTTTCAGTTATATAAGGTTTAATATTCAATTACTTCGTAATAAACTTATAGCACTTTTACTCTGCGCCATTGAAGGGAGCTCGTAAAATTTTATTACCCTTTGCTGTGATAGAACATAAAATACAATGGAGTCACTTACTCCTAATCTCGTACTAAAAATATTATTTAGTAATTAGTTTTTTGGTGACATTTATAATTGGAATTTTAACTATCCGCATTAGTCAACTAGCTTATATACCCTGGTTTTGCCCGGGTTGAAAAGGTGTGTAGTAGATTATTTGCGGATGTTGGGAGATAGAAAAGGGATCTGTTATAATGAAGTCAGAATATTAATTATTCAGCTTTAATTTTCATTAATATTTATTTATTTATTCCACAGAGCAAAAAGCAATTAAAAACAAATAAAATAACAATATTATGTATCAGACCTGAATTGCAGTTCAGATACCTGCGTGTTACAGCAAAATGTATAAAGTAAACGTGTTTGAGTAATTATGAATGTTAATACAATGTTAATGTTATACATTATATATGTAATACAATATTTTATATTTATAAACTACCTTTACATACTATATTCATATCTTACATTCTGAAAATCATCTGTAATAATAAGAGTGCACGCTAAACCTCGTGCATTCAGGATTGTGCAGGTGGCTCGGAGATTTCGATATTAAATGATTAACATACAACATCGATTAAAAACCGGAACACCAGAACTTGAAAAAGGTTTTGTGGTGTTTTTCCAATCAGTAAGCTAAGTAGTGACTTGGCTAATACGTGTTACAGTGGTAACACGTATTAGTACATAAAACATACATACATATGCACACACACACATAAAAATATTGTATATATATTATGTTTGTAAGCACTAATCCATATTATATGTGAATATGTTGCAGTTCTAATAATATTTCATACATACATGTCAAATTGATAACCTCCTTTTTTGAATTTGGAAAATATAAAATAAATGCCTGTGTATAGTCTGAGAAAATAAAAGATTATTATGGCGACTCCAATAGACTTGTTCTGAATTAGCGCTCACTTATTCTTGTCTTGCATGGGATGTTATTATGCGTGCGAAAGAGACAACTGCGTAACAGGAGTAACGGAATTTAATTTGTTGATGTATTGATTTGGAGGTGATAATTAAATAATTATGAATGTTTATCACTTAAAATACTATAAATATGTATAAAACTTACCGAAAATACGCAATCCCATGTATTTTTCGCTTTGTAAGTGTATTATTTTTGCAACTATTCACAGAGCACTTCGCCATTGTTTCACTCGACGATCAGCGCGTCACTGACGACAAAACTGTGCTTCAGATCATTATAAGCACAGTTTTGTTTGGTTAACTTTGGAGCGTTCGCGCAGAATCTAGGGTATATTTTATCGAAGCTAAAAATACATGCATTGCATATAATGTTGCATTGCTGCTCAGCGTGGACTCTGTCATTCGTGGCGTGCGCGGCAATACAGCCGATCGACCTATCTCTATGACAGCCACCAATCTGGGTACTTGTCATTCAACCAATGGTCTGCAAAATTCATCAGTGTTGATATTTTCTATAGATACCTATTGTGTTTTTTATTTTTATGACTGACATACCTCGAGTACCTATTTCATGTACGTATGTACAATAATTTATTTTAAATTACTCTCATAGTTATCGTAATTACTTATGTATGTTCAACGAACCATTTTAAATTTGAGGTAAAAAAGTATGGTCCTTAAGAAATATAATATATGATTTTTATAATGTTTGAGTGTAGGCATAAATGAACCTCTTCAAATAGAGCAAGAGCTAGCAGTACATTCTAAGATTTTTTTTTACCTGTAGATGAGTTGTGTGCCCTCCATATTTACTAGACGAATTCAGGGTAATTCCCAGAGTCACTACCAGTCTTGCACTTCCGAGCGTCCGGTTAATACATCGCCGCTAATCGTGTTTTTAGGAATAATCTGTGGACAATATGCCTTCTTTGTGTCTTTAGACTCTGCACCGATTATACAAGCACTGTGAGAGATAAGAAAACTATTTAAGTTCACGCGTAATTATTGCTTTTATTCTACACTACACGAATTGCTTATTTATCTCTTTCTTACAACAGATATGACGCATAATATTTGAACGTTCTTTCCTTGTCATTACAAACTGCATATACAAGTGCGTAGGTATGTAGATAGGTAAATTCTAGTAAGCTTTTAGAGCAGTGGTGTTCGGATGTAACTACTCTAATATTTCAACTTTTTTTTTTTTTTATTGCTGATAGGTAAGCCTTTGACCACAATCTCACGTGATGGTAAGTGATGATGTGGTCGAAGGTGTTAACAGGCTTAACCTAGAATGACTGGCTCTCAACTCTCTGAGTAGATTGAGCAATGTTGTGTTTTTGGAACGTATCTTTATTGGAGTTAATATAACATTAAAATATCAGTCGCCAAACATAATTGAAGAGACCTTGAATCATAGTCGATTGACTTTAAACATGGGTAAGGTTACAAGATTGGATGTGCTAAAACTATTGTACACAGAAAATTAAAAGACATCTGCCTGGAACGTCTATCCGTGACTTTGCTCTTGCTTATGGTTTCACTCAATTGGTGATCAAGTTTACCCAGTACTATATAGAGTAGACTTGAACCTTCTTTACTGGACCTTCTGCTGATTATGTACCCGGAGAACTACCGGATCGCGGTCAAGGCCGCTGAGTTCCTCAGACCAGTCTGGTGTCATCCGAGGTGCTCCGAGCTGTTTGTAAATAGGCTCGTCCCTGTGGAAGAAGATAGTTATATAATAGTGTGGGTTATATAATAATAGTGGCAATTTGGGTGGAGTGAGACGGACTACGTTAATTCTACGCACCTTTGGGGGCGGATTTGTCATCAAACGTTCCCGACACATAAGCAAATTTAGTTGCCGTTATGGTGTTGAATGTGATGAAATGTTACGTTCCTCACTCTGATATCCCAATCGGCAGCTCAAGCCGACCATGGTTCATAAAATATCAGGAAGATTAAACATCTCATAAGGCTGACTTTCGTGGCTTTGGTGATATTATGTTTGCACCAGACTCTTTTTAGTTTGTCAACGCCATAGTTGTCGCCTGGATCATTCTACCGGGCATCTTTTGGTATACTTTACTCCCTGTTGGACTGAAGCCATTTAAAGAATGGGCGGAGCTATGGCAGTTAATCTTGACATCGTCGTGACAAGGCATAAGATTGGGTCTTCCATCGAGCACTTTTTTAAAAACTGTGTTATACGAGATACGCATAGACTTTCTAACTGGTTATCTAGCATTTTTGGGGGCGCAGCATTAAAGCCGCTGTTAGCCGTCGCTTCCCAACCTTTTGACAAATACCCCAACAATATGTACCTTGCTTAAGTAGGTGTATTAAAATGACAGCTGGCTCTCAGTCATCACAAAGTCTACGGCGCGTTACGAACAGCCTGGTATTCATTAAAACGTACCTCAACCCTTGCCTTCAGAAGTTGATGCTTTGATTTCATAAGAAGCCTTTTAATACTAGTTAACCCAGTGTTGTGTGTAAGTTTAATTAATTCAATAATATTGTTGGATGGGAAACTTTTGCCTCGTAAGTAACTCTAAGTGCTGACATTGGTATAATGAAAACTATTTGTTAGTTACATTTTCAAACGAGTTAAAGTAGCTTAATCTTTTGTATATTTTGCTGCTTTTTAGCCTCTAATCGTTTGCTTGGCACCCACAGAAGTACATGGGGTTTCGAGACAAAATAATAGTCAAAACATTTTGAAAAAATAAATCTGAACTTTACCTTTTTTAATTACGTAAGCATATTTTATTCTGATTGATTTATTTCACAATAGTTTCACGGTGAGTTTGATGCAATTTATTAAGTGTTTTTACATCTAATATTTATCCAAATGTACCTACTCGAGCTAGTGCATGGAAGAAGTAATTTATTATATATTATATTATAAACGCATGTACATCTTTATATATAAAAATTACGTGTCACGTTGTTTGTCCGCGTTGGACTCCTAAAGTACTGAACCTTTTATTTGATTCGCACACCGTGTGCATTTTGATCCAAAATTGAATGATGACAGCTTACGTCTCAATGTATAGCCGTAATTACCCGCGCGAAGCCGAGGCGGGCCGCTAGTTTTATATAAAAATAACCTTTTATTGTAATATATGTACATAAATACGTATTTTTTATAGATTTTTCTCAATTTTTGTGAAGCGTAAACAGAACTTTTTCGTACAAATAGTTACTTACCTACATAATATTGCACTTCATCACTCTAATATTATAAAGCGAAAGTGTGTGTGTCTGTGTCTATATTTGTGTTTGAGGGTGGGTGGCAGGCGTTTCAATTACCTAATTCTTCTGATCTAACATATATATCTTATACATTTTGTTTACTGATAAATCCGGCAATGTTTTGATGCATAACATAATTATAGTTATATACGAAAAACCTTTCATCTGAATGTTTATAATTTAGGTATTTAATGAAGATTGTCCACTTAATTAGGGTTTATAATTACCTACTTACTTTATTTTTGGTAGCGTTGAAAAAGTGATGTCTTATTTTTTGATTTGGATATTTTGTTAGCTTCAACTGAGGTCTTAGAATTATTATATTAAAATAATATAGCATGTTTCGTTATCTATAATTTTTGATTTATTGTTGGATATTAGTAATTCGTTAAAATATTGTTCATTTCCTTGACATACGTTGGTAAATAGTTATTGATAAAATTGTGCCTGTCTATCCAAAAGTTACAATTATGTTATTTGCATTTTAATCCATATCTAAGAAACTATACTTTGGTACTTTAGTGGCAACATTTTATAGATCTTAAACTTATCTTTTAACTTGTTCAGTTTTTTTAGCTTTGTTTTGTCAGCTTAACAAATATATTAGAGACGTTTAATATTTTTAAAGTACCATAATTGTCAAGTACAAACTTCACTGGGTCCGTATCTTCTTATACTAAACAAAACAAATTTGTTCTTGCAATTTTTAGAAGGTTCACTGCCTTTGCTTGTGTCTTCAACAGCGCCGAATAGTATATTGCTCATATATATTGTTTCTGCGGGTAGATATAAAATTTGAGTCTCGATTTTGACACTGGCACCTCCTATTATGACTATTTTATTGTTTTCCAGGCTTACATTGATATTATTTATCATTAGATTCTTTTTGTTTGTTTGTTACATATTGAGTGTGGTTTATGTATATTGAGTAATTTCGAAGACAGTGATGCCAGTAATTTGTTCTGTACGACATTTTCCTTAAAAATGTTTATTTCCGTCGACATTCTGACGCAACTTGTACAATGTCATTTTTGTTTTATTAGACTGTTTATTGCTCAAATTGGCACAGTCGAAGTCAAGTACTTTTTGCCATGTAACATAGTTTTTAATAGTTACACCATTTTCTATTTATACAACAATATAAAATTAGAGCAAAGGTGCAAAAATATCAACCAGTCCTTGGAATAGAACCGTAGGGTGCTGCACGAGAGCCTGATCTGTTACCACCACGCCAAATCTACTATTCACGATTATACGAAAATTATGATAAAAGGCGCAAGGTCAATTTTCCTTGATTGTATAGTCAGTTCAACTGTGACTAGTCATCGCGTCATGTTGACTCACTGCACTGTCCACTAATATATTTATTAATTAAGAATGCAACGTTAATTTGTCTTATTGTATTATCGTAACACTTTCGTTGTTTTGTGAACTATATTTACTCCTGAATGATCTCAAAGCTGTTCTGTGTATTATTTAACTGAATTAAATGTTATTTTTCTTTGATAATTTATGACGTCTACGATTGAGCGATACACAACCCGTTTTATCACAAAACACTACTATACAATGTTTTGTGATTAAATATCTCGATCTCGATCTTGTGTCAGGCACAGCACAGTCGCCTACCCTCTTCTCCATATTATGTGTCAATTTTAATAAATTAGTGGATATTTTTACCTGATATATTTTCTATGTTTTGTTAGTGTGTTTTTATATATAATCAGACTTTAAAAACTTTGCCCGCTCAAAATATTTCAAATATTTTTTAAATATTTTAAATAGATATATATTAGCAGTATACTTCACATATATGTAATCGTTATCATGTTTTCTGCGCAACTTACCAATAAGTATATTTATAAGTACCTACACCTAAAATATTTTTATACATTAAAGAAAACTTAAATTGTTGACCAAATAAGAAAAAAATAATGAGAACTCTAAAACTTCGAAAATTTCCTTGCAAATTCCAAATTTAAACCATTCCGCCTACATAACCAAAATTCTACATACAAAAAGTCCATCAGTCCTGAATCGCGCTAATGAAATTTTCTTGCTCCTTCATATTATATACGCGCAACAAACGAGGCTGTTGGGTGTCTCGTATATTCAGGAAACCGGTTTGGGGTAGCCGGTATACAAACCTACCCTGTTACCTTTCAGCGGATTCGAAGATGGGCGTTGCTTTATAAGCAATGGAGAGTCTATGATTCCGACTGTGGGTATCCCTTTAGCACTGCAAAAGTCTGGCCCGATTGCCGACGACCCCACTGAATATACACTTTGACACCATATTTTTATTACTTCTAGTACAAATGTTTAATGCATCGATACGTATTTACATTGTTTGTATATTTATTGTGTATTGTTAGGCCTCGCAATTTTGATCCCTGTGTTTTATTTACTTTACCAAGTTACATATATATTCTAAGCAAATAACTATGTAGCCGTGAAAAAAATACTTTTATGATATTTTAGAAACTCACGTTACCTAGGAGGATGTGTTTTATTTAATGCTCAATTGGAGAACAATTTCTAAGTAATCCAACTTTTGATGTTCATTTCGAATTACTGTATCAGCCGGATCGTCCACTGCTGAACACAGCATTCCCTATGTAGGAGGTATTTGCCATAATCCCACGCTTGGCAGGCGACTTGGGGATCGCAGTGCATATGACATAGTTCTTTGGGAGAAGCTGCTAACCAGTTTCCGCTAAATTTTCCGCTAGTCGCTTACGACACTCACGGGAAGAGATGGGGGGTGACATTCTATCCCAGCACCCCATGGGCAATATAGTTTTATAGTACCGTCATATACATCAGCTTTTCAACTTCTCACTATAATCGCGTTAGTTCCATAAATTTCACGTTGGCGCCACCGTCTTTGTAGTTTCTTGTCAAAAGGCGGGAATATTCTACTTTTTTTTTTAACCAGTATGCCTTTATTAAACAAAATACTATGAACTATATACAACACTACAGCTACTACAATAAAAGCATTTAGACAACCTATAAGTCATAGCAGACTCATAGGCAGTCCAAATGCTCCAGCCCACTCCCAGTTGGCAGCGTGCCCAGCATGCTGGCAGCATTGCCCCGTTGAATTGCAATGCTTATTCGTTGAGCCAAATATGTGCCAGCATTTTGATCACGCGTCGCATCGACCAAGCGCTCAGATAAGTTTTGGAAAATACGATGAGCTCCCGGTCCCCACGGACCCAACGTCTCCACACCAAACGGCTCAAATATGTTACCCATACCGAGGTAAGCATATTTGCGCCGCTTGAGTTGCTCCGCCGAAGTAGCCGCAGCGCCAGCCCTCACGTTGGTTTCAGAAAGATGTGAAGGCGCTAAAGTATCTACGCAAGTAGCGTCTCACACTAAGGGCCGTCCTAACTTCCACGGAACCAGAGTCATGCCGTCAGGTCTTTTACCATCGTCACGCATCAGACCATTCGGTTCGAGAACAGCTGCAACATTGGCGCTGGCAAAAGCCCGGCGAATGATATCGTTAAGGCTGGCGTGGCGGGAAATTCGACCAGCACTTCGAGAGCAGGAGAGGCCATGGTGACCAATATATTCTACTTGGTTTTGTTACAAAACGCGTATTCATGAAAATAACAAACATAATAAATATGACTTGGTTCCTTATAATTTTAACATATTTTTGTTCCTTGATTCGTCCCTGTTACAAAAAATTTAGTTCAACACTTTATTAATTAATGTGATGAAACTTAATACTTGACTAAATTACATGGTCCTAAGCTTAGCTTGTTATCGGACGTTCGTCCATTACGTAAAAATCTTACCATAAAACTATTCAACGTTAAGTAATTAAACATAATACTAAATTTCATGTTCCTCATTTCAAAAACGTAGACTTTCATACAAATTTGGAATCCCAATTCAACCCCCTGAATTTGACACTGTATAAAAAACCGTTCTTATCTGACTCATTCAAATTAAAAACTGCTTCTGTCGTGTTTTATGATCCTAAATTCAAAACGATTTTTATTTATTAGCCTGAATAGGTGCATTTTTTGTCTTATAATATAAAATCAGTCTCTTTTTATTCAATTAGAATCCTGATGTGCAATTCTTAGTTAATTTATTACAGTTCATATTTTTTGAATTTATATTTCAAAACTGAATCATACAATATACATATATAATTGCATAGGACTTTCATACTCGTATAAACTTTAAGCTCTTTAATTCGGCCCTGTAGCACAATCCGTTATTAGACTTCTAATATTTATGAACTGGCAAATTTCAGGCAAGTCGTGCTCAGTTTAGACATTTAAGTTTTTCATACATTTTTAATTTTTATCCCTTAATTCATCCCTCTTGTAAAATTCTTAGTTTATGTCATTACAATTAGCACTGAATTTCATGCTTCTAACTTCAAAATCATAGGAAGTTCATACACATTTTGAGCAAAAGTTTGATCCTATTAATTTGGCCCTTTGTCCTCTTAGTTGTGGGTGGGAAATCTGTTCGTAACTGACGTATCTTACCTATAACATCAATACTTGCCAAAATTCATGCTGCAAACTTCAAAAACCTAAGACTTTTATTCAAACTATGAGCTCCAACTTGAACCCCTAATTGAGCCCTGCTGCATAAGTACGGATTTAGCTGAGATCTCTTACCTGTAATTTAACTACCTGCCAAATTTCAGCTTCATAGATCAAGTATTTTGTTAGATTTCGCATTTAATCAGTGAGTGACCGGAAAAGTTATTTTGTATACTGATATTTGTATCTGTGTTGGTACGGGATGCACGCTCACACGAGTCCGACTCGCACTTGCCCAAGTTTTTATTATTCTATGAAAATTATAACTGGGTAGCTATTATAGTAGCTTATTATAACTGGATAGTTAAAAAGGATTCATCGCATCACTTTACTAGGTTAAACGTCGGGTCGTAGTAATTGGGTTTTGTTAAAGGGTTTCGTATCTTAATGCCTAATAAAAAGTTTTTTTTGTATATCTGGGACTGGATTATAATGTTTAACATTTTTTTCAAAATTAGTACGGTAGTTTTAACGTGATGCGAATACACCTGACATATATATTTTCGTTCGAAATTAGCAGGTTATTTTAAGTCTCCTAAACAATAATTTTTAATTCATCACTACGCAACGGATTTTGATGCGGTTTTTGTTTGATAGATAGGATTAATAATTATTACTTAATTCAAGAAAAAGGTTTATATGCAAATGTATGCATAATATAATGGAAAAACACTGATAATTTTAGAGCTTTCTAATGTGATGTCGTAAATAAACACATTTTTGTGCGCTTACATTGCAAACGTTGGGTGAACCCTACGAGATAATCTGCTACAGTATTGTAAACTTTAAAAAGGGCTCCAAACAAAAAAAAACCGAGATGGCATATCTCTTAGGAATAACCTACTATAATCATTATTTTCAACACCCTTGCTCGTAAAGTGAGCTTTATTACTTATATCGTTCTTAGAGCCATAAACCAAACTATAACACCCTCGTGCATAATCATATTATACACTAGTGCGTAATAGAATTATCCCTACAAAGTTAAGTTAGTACCAAACTGCAAATTATATGCGAGTATATAGAGTATTTTCAATTTAACAGGGTAATTTATCCCTACAAAGTTAAGTTAGTACCTAAATAATGCAAATAAACAGAGCATTTTCAATTTAACCGGGTAATACAGATTTGTAACAACCAAGAGGTTTATATATAATCAAACCACTACATTTGCCGCGCGAAAAAAAAAACTTGCACGCTATTTTCCATAACTTCCGTATGTTGTTTGTATCGCATCCTCATATAACAGCCCCGTTTATAATTAGCAACTTAGCTCACTTGTATCATAATATACCATAGGTACAGTTATCCTTTACTATTACTAGAAATAATGTTTTATTTACGACGCGATTTTAAGCAATACAGCATTAATTCTTATCCAATTAAGAACCTTAAATACTTTGTGCATTTAATAGAGATCAATATGGCCCTTAACAACATGTTATTTAAATGAATATTTTCGAAGATATTACAGATTATGTCTTATCAGCATTGCACCAGTGCGAAGCCGGGGTGGGTTGCTAGTATATTATATTCACATTTTATGGCTTCTACACCTTTATAATAACCTTATATACGAATTTGTTCCTTTACTGAAGATACGGAGCGACCATGAACCGAACCGACTACTAGACTTCATCTCAATCATAGAACATATATATATGTTACAGCCAAAGTAATAAATCTGGATATTATATATACTGTCTAGCCATTATATATAACGTCTACTCAATTTAGATAAAGTGATAATTGACACAAAATTTTGATATTATTCATGAGACTCATATTTCTATTGGTCACGGAGGGCGCACCAGAATGGTTAAAGAGCTTAAAAATAAATATAAGAATAGTACTATTTGGCGCATCGCCGACCGCTGCCGCGGCACGCTCGCTTCGCTCGCTCGGCTCGCGCGTTGTTGTAGTCACAAGTAACCTAACGCTCCTCCTCGCTTCGCTCGTCGTCGCACCTAAATATGACTTTGCCCTAGACTAAATGATATTTAACCCCTTTTTATAACTTTTACCAATATGTGTCGTGAATTATTAATAATTACTACTAAAAGTAATACATTTCGATCGTTTATTTGTGTAAAATTTTGTGTCAATTATCACTTTATCTAAATTGAGTAGACATTATATATAATGGCTAGACAGTATATATAATATCCAGATTTATTACTTTGGCTGTGACATATATATAATAATCTCAATGAAAGAAGTATTTTTAGAAACACTCAAAGTTTCGTATTGACGTCGACATGAATTTTATTCAAAGAACCTATTCAAAGACCTTTCTCCTAGATATTTTATTGTTGGTGTAAATTTTATTTTTTTTCGTAAGAGAGAGGTTCAATGGTCTATAAACTCGAAATCTGTTTCGAGGGCTTTTTGAGCTCTCGACCCTTTGGAAGCAATCGGGCTCTTTGCAATACGATCCAATTTAGTTTTGTTCGCTTAGCTAATATTACGTGATTTTCAATGAAGGCTCGTTCGAATAAGGGTTTCATTGTACCTGATAGAGAATTCACATTGTTTAAGTCTTATATTATGAGCAATCCTAATATAATCAGCCTGGTCTATGTATTTATATAATTCTGAGTGTTCTTATTTAATGTAAGTGTGTGTAGTAGGTACTTGCGTACAATCAATGCAGGAATTTACAGCAAAAAAAATAGTAGATAATATATTATATAAAAGAGACCAGTTGCCAAATGAAAAATAAGGAGATATGTCTAGAAGCAAATATGATACTTGCTCCTAGAGATATGTATTATTCCAAGTTTTAAACCAACCATCAAATAAGAACAAGAAGGTTTTCTAGTTTTTTTAGGCCTAGACGGTTTGAAAGAATTTCGTTCAATAGGCAATTTAAAACCCTTTTTTAACACCATTCATATATTTTTACAGGATTATCCATTTTCTGTGGGACCGACTTGGAGGTACGAGACCTCGTAGACCTAGTTAAGTTGGTCCCATCGATGGAATGGTTTTTAATTTATAGTAGTTTATCTGAAAAAGTATTGGCCAACAAGCTTATTACAATGACATGACAAACGTTAATTTTATATTGGGCGATTGACAGTCGATCTATTTAGCACTAGATATGCTTCACTGAAAGAAATGGGGAGAAAAATATTTTATATAAAAGGACTCCAACACTGAAAATTGTGTAGTGTAAGTACTCGTAGAAGTCAGATCATAAAATGTGAGCGCAGAGTGCTTTGGGTCAGCATGGTACCGACTTCAACAAAGAGAAAGTTATAAGTCGGTTCCGCTTTTTTATTAATTTTTTTTTGTGTTCATGTGTTATCAGTATAACCATTAATTACAACAAAAACTTAGAACCAAAAAATTTTTAAGAAAAAAAATGGAACCAACTTCAACACCCAAAAGTGTGAAACAACTTGTTGAAGTCGGTACCATGATCGTTCAAAAGTACCTATTATCACAAAACTTTGCGTATGGTACCGACTTCGACAAGTTATTTCACACTTTTGGGTGTTGAAGTCGGTTCCATTTTTTTGCTTAAAAATTTTTTTTCACACTTTTTAGTGACCCTTGCCACTTACAGGATCGATTATCATTCATTTTTAACAACTATATCATCAAGATAGGTAAATATTTTTCAGGTATTTTAGTGTAACTCAAAAACGGCTTGACCGATTTTGATGAAATTTAAAATGGGACCGAACGACAAGCATCACCTTTCAAACAAAAAATAATTTTCAATATCGGTTCACCCAGTCCAGAGTTCTGAGGTAATAAACATGAAAAAAAACATACCTACGAATTGAGAACCTTCTCCTTTTTTGGAAGTCGGTTAAAAAGTATTTCATGCTTTAGAGTTAGGAAATGGATAGATTTAAAATTCGTTTTGGCGTATCAGGCGAGTAAGTTTTTGAAATATACCTCTAGTGTACCGACTCCTTAAATTTTAACGTTTATTAACTTGGTGAATATATTCTTGACTTCATTATAAAAATTCAGTAGCTATTTTTTAATCATATTATACCGAGGTAAAAGTGTTCGACTAAGTAGGTAGTTATTTTTGCTTTGTTGGCTAAATAAATAAGAAATCACTGAAACTTCCAAAGAAAGAGTTGGTTAAAATTTGGTTATTTTTGTCGCTAGTAGAACAACGAAGATATCTTATAGAGGCAATAATCAACCGAAAGCTCAAGAAGAACAACCAAGAAGATTGGTTGTATTACCATTGTTCATTGGAGTTACTGTTCACAAGATTTAGGAACAATGCCATCTAGGGTGTTATTAATCAACCTACATTATAGTTCCTAACAAATCGCTAGATGGCACCTTCAAACCAGCGATGGATGAATTGTTCTATGAAGGTACGATTCAGATGAAAAGGTTGTATCATTAATATTATACACAATGATAATAAATAGTAACAGGATATTTAAATAAACTGCTTATTTAATTTGAGCCTGTGATTTTGAGGGCCTCCTTCGGGAACCAATAATGAAGTTTTGTGTTATATTTTTTATGCCTGACAGGTTTGCCTTTGACCACTATCTCGTCTTATGGTAAGTGTTCTATAATTACTGGCTCTGAAGGACAGCTGCCGGAACACACCGTTAGGTGCTTGACGACAGATTTTCTACTTGAGGGTGGTAGCTAACCAGGTGGGCATTCGAGAAAAGCCCTACCATCATGCTATAGCGACTGCCATCCTAAGGCAACAACCGGGACCGACGGTTTAACTTGCCCTCCGAAGCACGGACTTGCGCTCAGTAGTAAGGTCACCAGCGGTCACCCATGTGTAAAGATAGCTAGTTTTTCTTACCGAGAAGTCTAGTGAGATTTTTACAACAGGATCGTTAAATAACTTGGTTAGTCCCACAAACAAAACGGCTAGTATTATCATGAATCTTGTGTGTTATTTATTACATAGGGGTAAAATCGGGGGGCTTAAAATATCCAGAAAGATAGGTTTGACGTATCTACACGGCAACACGGTTATAAAATCCAAGGAGGTTATTTCGGCCTTCATAGAAATTAAATTAAGATAACCAACAAAATTAGTTGAAAATAACCATTTTAACGTGGGTAATGATGACGAAGAGATTGATGCGCTCATATTTAACTAAGGTATTAGGATTTGATGCCAAAGTGTCCGTACATAATATTTTTTCTGAATCCAAAATATGGTCCTTTGAAGGTGAACTCCTCATGTTCACCTTCAAAGTTACCAAAATTAGGGAATCACCTCCCTGAACTTCCTTGCATGTTGTTTGGCATTTTGCGAATGACCGTATGACTGGCTGTCAACCTCAACTTTTTAGACAATATGTCACCAAGTACAAAGTGTTCTGGCAACTCTTTTTCACAGCCATTTCCCATTCTATATTCAATATCTTTGATCTCATTACCGACCACTTACCAACGGACAATATAGTGGTCAAAGATAAACCAAAGGGCATTTTATTTAAATTCAAGTACCTTTCTCTTTGCTCCAATACGTACTTATATTATGTAAGCTAAGTCGAAGGTTAAGTAATAATAGGTATCCAAGATGTAGCTAAGGTAGATGTGTACTGAATTTTTACTTACGTTTCCTTGTGATGTTTGTACCAAACATGGTGCTTTTGATTTTATTAAATTTGTTTACACCTAAAGCGATTGCCCTTATGAGACTAATGTTGAAGTTCTCATACCCGTGATGTTAAAGAACTGAGTAAGTTTAATCTCTTCCTGCATTTCAGAGACTCCGGAACGTCTGCTTTAGTTCGCTTCGAAAATTGTATTAATTATTCCGCAAAGCTAAAGCCAAAGTGGTTTGAAGTTTCTGAAACACATACCTCGAAGATTAAACTGAAGTAAATCTTTGATTAGTCAAATCTTCAATAGATCTTCTAAATAACGTACTACACATTTATATATTAAATCATCTATTACAGTGTATAATTATTCTCTATGTTGCAGTTATATGACGTGGATATGTCAGGGTCCCCTAGCTCTAGCTAGGAAATAATTACAAACCAAATATTTTGTGTTCGAAAGAACGTTGACTCCGAAAATTGGACTGTATTAATTAGTTTATTCTCGTCTTTCGTGTGGAGTGTCATCGTTGAAATGTTATTGAGTACAGAACAAATTTATATTTTATTATATCTACCTACACTAATATTATAAAGAAGAAAGATTTGAAAAATTCTTTCACCATTACATTCCCTGATGAACATAGGCTATAGAATATTTTCAAAATATTTGAATATTTTTTTGAAAATTTGTATGTGGGTTGCTAGATTATAAATATGCATTTTGTTTTACTGAGAGTTTCAATAGGAAGTTCTAAAAAAGCGAGGCCCACTTTACATTTAGAGAGGTTTTTTTTATCTAGATGAGATCTAGTCATTGGCGAAAACCAAAACTTATTTATTACCCAAATACTTCAACACTCTCCATTCTTATGAATTTGGAAATGAACTAGTAAGTTTATTGTGAGTCTGCAATGAGTTGTAAATGCTTTGATTGTATAGTAGCTGAAGTGTTGTATATAGCTCGTAGTAGTTTCTTAATAAAGGCACACCGCCGGTACTAGTCAGATGATTCAAAAACAAAAGACTACGTTTTCACGAGTGAACTTAAACTATCTTCGACTGGGTTCAAAATACAGATTACAGTATACCTAACTAACAATAAAATACGTTTGTATTGTATTCGACGTTGTAAATGTATATTGTTTCTTACAAGATTTTAAATGAAGTGCCGACTCGTACCTACATTAAACAACTATTACAGCTAGCTCCAATTAGAAGAGAATTATGAACATTGAAGTATTTCAAAGCTGCCTTGCTTGGATTGTATACATTTATAACCCAGCCCCATTGCGTAATATTAAACTACATAGTTTACGTTACTTATATTAGGTCAAATAGAGGTAGGTACTTTCTTAACTATGCCGTAGAATAATAGAGCTCATAGTTTAATGTTAATCAAAATAATTATTGGAAGTTTTCCAGCAAGGTCACCGCAGGCTCATGTGCTCAGTGTTTGTACTGACACGTGAGGATTCCTAAAGATGGTAAGCGACAGGAAGACGGCTGGCTACTAAAACTCTTGTAGAATATGTTTGGGTGTCGAAAGACTGGCCCCATCTTTGATTTGAGTTAAGGGCTGAAAATGTAAAACTGTCGATAGCACCATTATGTAGTGTTCGAGATCACAGGGAGGCTACATTAGACAGTAAAATTTGACATCGGAAATCTGTCGAAAAGGTAAGGATTTTCCAAATGGCTAATATGTTGCTTTACCGTTTTCTTTCAGATTATTATATGTCTGCTTCAGATGAGATATTAATACGGGAGAAAAGAAGCTGGAGGAGGCCCTAATAGAAGACTTTTTATATATTGTTATACGCTTCTTTTAGGTTTTGAGGTATGTTTTACCTATTGCTAAGCGTTGATGTGATCGGTAAGAACTGGATCTCGTAAGGACAGGTACGTCTAGCTAAGTGATTGGCGACAGATATTGATGGCATTTTGTTAGGCATACGCAAAATACCATCCCAAGAGAACTGTAGGAATGATGTTTGTCTGTCTTCCTTTCTGTCGCCTACTCTTTGTCCTTTGATCATATATAGGAGCTTCCTCCAAATTATGGCCTATGTTGTAGACTTCCTTAGTTTTATTGTTTCCAATAATAATTTTAAATTAATCTATTTAAAAATTTATTTTTAGTTATCAAATGCCTATTTTTTTCATAAATTTCCAATATGCATGAAAATGTTAGCTAGACATTTTGTAGATTAATTTAATGCATGTCTTCTATTATTTACTCAATGAACAGACTAATCTAATACAAAAGTGTATAGTTAAATAATCGTTCTCACACGAATATTGGCAAAGAGTTAGGAAAAAATTAAGAGTAGCAAACAGTTTTCTAAATACGATTACAAGCACTATTGTAATCGTATTATATATAAAAGTTTGTAATCTTAAACCGAAATTTACATAATACTAGTTACAAAAAGATAAATTTATAATAATACCAAATCCTATTCGACCTATCAGATAATATAAAACTTACGTAGAAAACGAATTTTATAATCAATCTATATATATATAGAATATAAACTATATTTTATCGTGTTACAGAGTGGACACATCAGTTCTTATTTCAAAATTATGTAGGTAGCCAGCCTGATTTTTGCAACCTTGAAAGTAAGTATGAAATACAACCCCTATATTTTGATCTCGGCCGACAAAAGTCAGCGTGTCGTACGCATTACGTCCAAGTAGGTTTCAGGGCACGTACGTCGTCGTCTACGTGTTCCATCGTTGCCCGCTTTACCCCATTTCCGAGGAGCAAAGTGCAATTAGGAAGTTATCGCCAGCGACAGTGCGCTTCATAGGTAACCGTAGCCGAGGTTGTGCTTTTTCTCCTCAAGCTTACTTTTTGTTACATTCAATGTATATCGAACTACTTAAACTCAGATCGAGTTGGCGACTATTAGCTAAGTTTTGTGATCACTGAGATACATATGTAGTAAGACGATACTCTTACTCTTACTTATTTTTTTTATATGAGGATACGGATAAATGGCCCTGATGTTAAGCGTTAAACCTGTCCATTACAGTTTCAGTGTCACAGTCATCGTTCTACAGGACACTGCGCTGTGCTCGTTACTCCCAAATTAGTTCTTAGTCTCGTTCATGTAGTAATTTCACTTGCTATAGTGTCTTTTACGGCTAATCACTGTAGTGTTTGCAAGCAAAAGGACTATGGCACTTGTATTTTAAAAAGTAAAAACAGAAGTACTAGATTTGTATTATGATTTAATGAAAGTATAATATGTGTTTGCGAGTGGCTGTCAGTTGTCTATTGGAAATAAATAGGTATTGTATTTATATGAATATTAGGAACATCGTGTGGATGTGTAATTTTTTAGGAATTAATATGAACTAATTCAAACCTAATTAATATAAACTTATCAGGTATGAACTTGATATCCGATCCTAAATACATTTCCATCATCGAACTCTGTATTAGAGTCAGAATTTTCGCAAACACTCCGCAGATGGGTGCAAAAGCCCACAATCTGGGGTTAGTAAATATTATTTGAAGAATAGTACAGTTTTCCTTAAATCTGAAGATAAATTAACTTCTATGTACCAGTTTTAAACATTTCAGAAAGTCCTGAAACACAAATATGTTTATTTTAGGAAACTACATTAAAAACTTCGGCTGCGTAAACATGCGGTTGAAATATTGAGCCCATTTTGAAACCCTTGGGGTGTGCTTTTACTAAAATCCTTTATTATATAACTTTGTACTTTTCCACCCCTCTATGAATATCCTATATAATTGTAAAAGCTTTGCGTCCACAGTGCTGGTGACTGTTATACGTTATCTGTCAGATATTAATATTGACGTTCAGGAGAGATACGTCCAAAATTGAATAAATGATTAAGAATCTCACATTACCCAGCTTTTATGTATACTGAAAATGCTTAACTTTAATCACTGGCCCTAAGTAATTCTATGTATAGATTTTAGCAAGGCGCTCTTTACACATACGCACTGCTCTTGACTTCCTTTATATACAGAAGTAAGCTTCCGTTTTGCTTCGCTCGTTGCTAAAGTTGAGTACGCCTTACTCCTTTACGGATTTCAAGCCAATAGAAACTTCGCAAAGTAATTATTATTCATTAAGCATGATTAACTCGTAGTAGCGTTACCGTAATAACATTGAGTTTTATTACTGCTATTGATTCTGTGTCTATCCACGGAGAGTTTTTTTTAAATCCTGATAGGTAAGCCTATGACCACAAACTCACCTGGGGGCTGACTCCCATCTCTTAATTCAGTCTTATTTTAACCATTTATTTACAATTTTAATTCGCACTACCACATATCACTATAGTAAACTTACATTAGAACTTCAACGTGAGAGCGAGCTGCATGCATTGAATCAAGTCATCTGTGCGATAGAGATAGCGCTATACGAACATTATTGTTTCGTGATGGCCACGGTACAAATGTCAATATTAATATTTTAAGCTTAAAATAATGACGTTGGTTTTCTATAATAGTTTTTAAAAGGTGGGAGTTGGGCAGGGGCCCAACTCCACACATCACTTCCCATCAGGGGATGGGAAGTGATGATGTGGTCGAAGGAGTTAACAGGCTTAACCTAGAAGTACTGGTTCTAAATGACAGCTGCCGGATCATACCGTAAGGTGCTTTGTGACAGATTTTCAACTTGAGGGTGGTAGCTAGCTAGGCACGCATTCGCAAAATACCTTACCACCATGCTATAACGACTGCCATGCTAAGACAATAACCGAAACCTTAACGTGCCCTCCAAAGCATGGAAGTACTCAGTGTAATGTAACTAGTGGTCACCCTTTCAACTCATGACAGCGGCGGACGCTGCTTAACTTTGCTGATCGGTTAAGAACAGCTAAGCTAACTTCGCTACAAGCACTTCAAAGCGTTCCTGTAATAACAATGTGTTTTGAGTTTCATTACTGCTATTAGTTCTGTGTATCTCCACAGAGAGAACTTACTCTGTTCAGAACTTAGCTATCACCGCCATGGCGAGTTAACGCACATAGGATACGGCACGCACTCCTTAACTGTTCTTGGCTTCCTTATTATGCAGAAGTTAGGTAGCTTCCATTTTGCTTTACGCGTGGCTAGCTTGAGCTGTGGATACGTAATAGGAACTTGGTAAAGCTTTTAGTTGGTATTAAAGCTTAGAAAGTTTAAAGCATTGGTCATTTAAAAAGAAAAAGAATTTAATTATTAAGACTTTTGGTCTGTATCATATTGGTAGATATTTTTCAAATTACTCTGTGTTGTGTTAGTTAAATTATAAAAGTATGAACATCTATCTTTTCAGACGCGCAAGTTTTGTGTTTAATGTGCCTGTTAACTTCATTTGTAAGAATTTTTCGATCTCATTTCTTCGGAAAGTGTTTACGATTAGTGGCAACGAGCCTGCCCCGTATCACATGGCACCAACATGTGTCTGGTGAAAAGAGTATTAGACTACCACTCCTACCTCTCAGTCATGACCATATGGTCATGACTTTATTTAACACTTGACCACTAGGGGGTAAAAGATAGATCCGTGGTTTCATAGCATTTTATTACACCATATTAATAGAAAATATGTATACTTATCTTATTAACTTAATAAATATTAAATAATATTGGATAACAATTTTGAATTTTTTGTCAGGAATTAAATTTCCTCAAAAATATCCCTTATTACAATAAAAGTTACATTATGTTTATTAATACTAAATAAAGCACGAGTGTGATGCACGAAGTCAACGTTCGACCACCTGAAAAAGAGAGTTTGTATTTAGTTACTATATATTTAAAAAAATACTCACAATATTAAGATTTATCACAGCAACAACCCGTGAAAGTGTGAAGCGAATACTCTTGGTTGTTTTAATCACACAGGTTAAAAACGAAATTACTAACCGGTGCTTTCAGTCACATACTGAAAGCACTGGTTAGTAATTTAGTTATAGTACTAGTAGCGCAAAACATAACGAAATTTTACATTCCTAATTTTTTTTTTATGCTCAGATGTCAGAATAATATATTTTTCTATACATAATGAGTTCTACACGAAGATACTCCACATACTAGGATACAAAAAGTTATATTTTCAGCTACATTCACATCACCTTCCTAAAACTAATTTAATTGAATAAGTAGGCAAATATTCGTATAGGCTCAGTATTCTATATATACAATTAGATTTGTAGGTCCCCATTGTGTTTACGAGCTTGATATCTGTGACATACAGACAGTCAAAGAGACAGGGAGATAGCTGACTCTCATTAATATAGCTTTGTTTCACCCATTTGGTACGAAAATCAAAAAAGTATGAAGTGATATTATTTAAGATCCTAGGGACACAGTCAATATATGGAGCTAAAAATGTGAACTGTGCTAGAACTGCTAGAGGTCCAGATACTTACTACAATATATAATTGCGTATCACATTACAAACTTATCATAAAAAATTTCATCGCGTTTCTATTATATCACAGGAACGTAATTATGCGGAGAAAGCGGAGATGTAGCCAAGCGGTAAGGAGGGACGAAGCTAAACAGCGAGGGTGTCCCCCAAAGCTTTGCAAAGATGTGTACTGGCTACAACGGAGTAAAGATGTGTAACGGCTAGAGCGGAGCTGAGCTACGTCCGGGGAGCGTTGGATGTTGAGATGGGACGCATTATAGAAAAATATTGTCAAAAGTGCCACGTCGGTGGAGAAAAAAATCGTAACTTTGGAATCGCGAGGTTTCAGCTTCGATGGATTTGGAGAGCTCAATATTCTGATAAATAAATTCTATGTAGCAGTTCGGAGTCTGGAGCCGTACCTGTTTATAAGCTCTGGTAGACATTTCTTTTTTTCTACAATTCATTTAGAACATGTGGTCTTTATGTACCTCAATACATGGCGGGACAGGGCTGGATTTTTAGGCACAGAACCGATAAGTAATATTTGTAGAACCAACAACTTTAAATTTGACGACAGTATACTGTCGTCTAATCTAATATGTATGCATTATTGAGCTAGTTACTCCTTTCCATAGCTGTTCATTCACGAAGAACCTCCCCTCAACGGTAAATTATATAAGTAAATGCGCATTTCTACCGGTAGACCTCGTTTGTACACGTCTTAGTGTAGCTGTAAATGCTAATGGCAAAGAGAATAAAACAATAAAATATACAGTATTATCGCTTGGGTGAGCAATAGTATTTGTAACTATATAAAAAATATATGAAGTCGCGGGCCTCCATGAGCGGAAAGTTTTATCTATACAGAACAATCGAGTTTTTATAATATACAATCTATAGTATTGATAATATTGATTGTTTATAAACTGTGGATGCTATTATCTATGTAGAATTTTCTGTATTGTTACGTATCAGCTCATCAATGCTTAGAGAAATAAGCATCCACATTTTATCGAAATAAACTACCGGCTATTATACAAATTATTGGAGCACAAAATTGTATGTTATGGCATAAAAAAAAATTGTGCACTAATAATAAGTAAAATATGATTTTTGCGATCGATTATCGATCGGAAGTACTACACTGGATAGTAAGTAGCAATAAAAAGATCTTACTGCTTGCAAGGCGCTCTTGTGGTTTTTCAAGCTCTATAGCAGAAACGTGGGCAGTAGGCATGAGTCCTGAAAAAATTCAAGTATTCGTATTTAATCACATTTATTCATAATGTCGATGACACTTGGCCTATAGCGTGTGTGTACCCGCATTAATCTGCAGTAGCAGATTAATATCAAGAGGTAAATAATTTAGTAATTTTATGCATGAGATATGCATGACTTCACCGCGTTAAAATTCTAGTAGAGTACATTTTAGGTAGGCATGAGTATTTTTTATTTTTTTATTTTATGGCCGTTAGGTTAGGTTAGCTGAGCTTTCACCACATGGTGGAAGGGTATTTTGCAATTGCTCGCCTGACTAGCTACCACCCTCAAGTAGAATATCTGTCGCAAAGCACCTAATGATGTGTTCCGGCAGCAGTCCTTGATGCGATGACGATTTTTCAGTTCGTTACGTGCAACAAAGATGTTAGAAAAAGATGTATAATTTTCTTCAACGGATCATGTATTATATGATCAATAATTAATAATGTGCAATTAATATTTTTTTGGAGGAATTACTGTTATTTCTTGCAATACTAAGATTTCAAATAGCAAAAAAATTGTCTAATTTTGACTGAAAATGTGATACATACAACATTGTATTTTTCATTTAGGTTGTTTTTACACGCTTTGACAACGCAGTATGCCATTGCGGGCAGCTATCACCTCGGATGAAGTCACCAAGCACCTGACTAACAGTATGTTCCGGCAGCAGCACTGAGAGCCAGTAAAATTAAAAATTTGCGTTCATTTATAGTAAAATTTCTTAATTCGTTAATACCTCAAGTAAGTAGGTAATTATTTTTTCTACAGCTTTTATAGAGGTTGAATTTCTAAAACCTTTTCCAGGCTAGTTAATAAAAGGCACTTTTTCACGCAGATTTCTAATTATAAATAACACTTTTCCGAACATGTTGTGAGGTGAACAAAATAATAAACTAGGGTTTATTCCAAGGTTGTATTATATTATCTAGGTTGTTTATTTCGTTACCGAGGTCTTTAGGCTAGAGCTTACTAGAGACAATATCATAATAAATATAATGTATGCATATTAAAGTTTTAGGTAAGTCGGTATTTATTGTTTATTATTATGTATATATGAAATAATAATATGTATGTTGCTGCAAGTTTTTTAGTTTAATATGTATAGTCGTTAGAATTAGTTTCTTAAATCATTAAGAATTTAAAATATAAATATATGTTGTGTATGTATTGTATATGTATATATGCATTTTAGGTCAATTATTATGTATGCCTATTTTATGTGTTATGCATGGACCTTTATGTATATGTATATATATATATGTATATATATGTGTATATGTATGTATATGTTTACATAAATCGTGTATTTTGGTTTGAACCAATATGATGTAGGTAATTTACGTTTTATTTATTTGTTGTACGATTATTTCTTGTGTTCGTGTGTTGTTGTGTGTTGTGTTGTGTTGTGTTATTAGTATTGTAATAGACCTTCGTCCTTCTAATTATAACTATCCCTCTGTAATGGGTTGTCTGGAATAGATCGCTATTAGCGATAAGACCTTTTCTCACACCATTCACACTCTTGCTTTTTTGTTTTTAAGTTCTGTTTGTAAATTTGTAGTGTGTCAATAAAGTGTTATCTATCTAATATGTAAATTATACTAGAGACATAAATGTTTCATAACAAATGAATACACATATGATAGAGATTATGACTAGCATTCGTATATTCCAGTGGCAGAGGCAATAGTGACGGCGCGACGGAGCGTTTGCAAAAGTGATTGCAGAACGTATTTGTAACTAGAGCTATGGCATAAATAACCTTATCATGTAAGAAATAAAGTTGCAATTACCAGGGTAGTAGACAGTAGTTCTGTTTGCAGTGTAGTTCGCGGTCGGCAAGTTCAGTTCACACACGAACTCTTCTCTTGGCGTCATGACGTCATCGTCATGCACCACCGCCTTTGTTTCCACTGTGTACAAGCCCCACGAGTCCATGGATATTTCTGTCACGGCTTGTTTCAAGGGACTTCTGGAATATTAGAATATATCTTATTCATTGAGTTTTGAGTGCGTCACGAAATTCTTAGATATTCCGACCGAGGTTGCGACGGAAGGCAAACTGTTATAAATGTTTTAGCTGCGTGTCTGGACGTCCGGTCCACAGACTTCCAATATATATCCAGCTCTTTTGACAAAGTGACAATATTCTTTATTTTTAATATTTTTATGTTTGCAATAACGCATGCTCTGTGGTAATAGATTACAAAATTACATTATCCCAATATGATGGTTAAAGAACGATAGGAAAAAAATTAAGTTATGACTTATTGTCATGTTAGCTCAATTGTATTAGATTAGAGCATACCCCGGCTAAAAGGGTGGATGGACGCGAGTTCGAATCCCGCATATAACTTATATTTTTCCTCTCGTAATATATGTAATTTTGTAATGACAATATCCTCTTTGCGTTTCTTGGTTTTAAATCTATATGAAGTGCGTTCAAAATTGTATTGGTACCTATACATAGTCAGATCATTATATTATTAATATTATATATTACCTATACTTACCATAGAAACAGCGTTGGAGAATTTGAAGAATACTCTCTAAGATATATTCTACTGACAGAAGGGCAACGACTGTATTTGTAATAAAGTATTAGAACCCTTTTGCAACAGTAACAAAGGATATATTATTATCTACCCTGTCTCACACTCCTATAATGAGGGCAATTGAGATTTACACGAATATCGAAAGAATATTATTTCGCATGCTACAATATAAATTTCAATAAAATTATTTTAAGTTTTGTAGAATAGCATTCCTGTAGAAGTATAACTGCAGTTTTAACAATCGTTAGTTTATTCTTAGGATATCTACAAATATTTTTCAATCAAATAAATACTGATTTAACTTTAGCACTACTACTACATACTACTAAGCTACTAAAACAGCCAGTTTTAATAGCTTAGAAACGTGGGTGTTTCGTCCAGAGGGTTAGAGAAAACATTTTTTATGATACTGAAACTGTGCCCGGTGAATGGCAATAGGCTCGCCCCCTATTAAATGGGACCAAAATCCAATTGGCGAAACGTGGGTGTTTACACACTTCCGCCTACCCCTTCGGGGAATATAGGCGTGATCATATGTATGCATATATTCAGTGCAAACTAACCATGTTTGAATTCTGTATCCTCCATGACTTGTGTACCTGCTCGATCAATGTATGCTAAGATATCCTTCACTCAAAGAAAACTATGGTATCTTTAGAAGTAACATCCTACTCACCCTTGTGAGAAGATAGTCATGACAGGCTTCGGGTAGAGGTCCTCGGCGAAGCATATGAGAGTGACAAGGAACACGTACCTCTTCTCTTGAATGAAGTGAAAGCTCTTACCACGACCTATAATAATAAAAACATCATTAATTATAAGCGTTATTATCGACTATAATCACAACAATTAAATCAGTATCGGAAAGCTAGTCAGTACTAATAATATAAATGCGAAAGTAACTCTATCTGTCTGTTACGCTTTCACGCCAAAACTACTGGACCGATTTAAATGAAATTCGGTATGGAAATAGTTTAAGACCCGGGAAAAAACATAGGATAGTTTTTATCCAACTGCGCAAAAAGAGGTTAATGTTTTTGCGTGATAACCGACATAAGCGCGGGCGAAGCCGCGCCCGGAAAGCTAGTGAGAAATACTTCTTGAAGGTAGTGGATGGTTGTGGTGTTGGTAGGACTAGTAAAGAGCCAACACTAAGAGGGTTAGTTGCCATTCCGGAGTTCTGTTAGCCCCCTACCTACTAGTTCATTTATCAGACAATGTATGTATGGCATGGCACAATAGTATCATATTATTGTTTTGTCTTCAAAAGTCGTTTGGGAAAAAGTACGCACGTAATAGTAACATAACAAATTCTTTATATTTATATAGATCATCCCTGATATGTGATACTGTTACCCTAGTCTGATATGTCAAATCTATGTAATCTGTTTTTATTACACAGAAATAAATCAATTAATTATAACTTCATTTTTATATTACAAATTGGCAATAATCAAGCATGGAAATTCATTCAGAATAATAATAACTTTAATCACAATTATCTACATATTAGTACAACAATTTTTGTATAGAAACCTCACCAAACATGTCAGTGATTTCAAGTATGTCTAATAAAATATAGTGCCCAAAGTCCATAAATAGTGCTGTGTATTTTAGAGCTTGGACAATTGGTATTGCGAATATGACAAAACTACGTTTGAATGCAAGAACTACGAAGAAAGTAGTAACCTTTAGCTTCCAACTTGACGTTCCTGCGGTAGAGTTTTGTAAAAAACTATATTAAAGAAATTGGCCTTTATGTAGTGTCAAATTACTGTACTGTAACAGCCGGATCGTCCACTGCTGAACACAGCCTCCCCTATTAAGGGGTATTTGCCATAATCCCCACGCTTGGTAGGCGTCTTGGGATCGTAGTCTAAGTTGGCAGTTCTTTAGAAGGTGCTGCTGCCCACCTTCCAGTATTTTTCCCTTAGTCGCGTCTTACGACACCCACGGGATGATATGGAGAGGTGCAATTCTAACCTGGCACCCCACAGGGCGTCAGTGTCAAATAATATACCAAAGAAAAGTTAAATCTATCCTTGCCTCTATCCAGGTAAGAATGTAAACTGTTATGTACTGATTGTCAATTTGAAAAGATTGCATAAATTAATATTACATGTAACATAACTAATTAAAAGGATATTTTTCGAAAACCATGCCTCATAGGCTCTCCACTATTACCTGGGACCTAACAACATGGATGTGTAGAAACCTCTACCTACTCCTTAGGAGATATACAGACGTTATGAAATGATTTATGATTTATAATATTTCAACCTATTTTACGTTATACTAAAATTATTTTACAACAATACAAATTATCGAAACAAAAGTCAATACTTTGTTGCAAAAATTGTTTTTCCAATAATGGTTTGCAATATGGCAAAATTGGTTTAACCATTATATATAAAGAATGGATATAATGCAAAAACTATTATTTACTGAGCTGGAATCTATTTTGGTGTTGCGATAAAAGATTGCTTTTGATATTATGACCAGGATAGACGCAAGGATAGATCTGTTTAGGCATTATTTAAAACACTATTTATATATTTAGTTTTAATTTCAGAACTGGTTTCCGTTACGTTGAAACTGGAAGCCTATACAATGTCTCTAATACGATGTCATATACTCTATCGCCTTAGCCTATAAATGGCGAAATATCTTCACTTCTATAGAAGCAATTGTATTGAATCTTTGAATGTATAGAGTATTAGTATAAGGTATATAATATAGTGTACTATCAGGTATATTATAACAAAATAATCAACGATCCGTGTACACGTTCTTTGTACGGCTTCTAGCTATAGATGTCTTGTTTGAAGCCTAGGTGAGTAGCCTAGTCTAGGTAACCCGTGTTCAACGTTAATGACCTAAATACGAATAGGTATCTCCTAAAGTACTGTGGCACTATTTGTGAGCTTTGGGCACTATTTATTGGTATATAGAATCTGAATTGTTTGGTGAGGCTTTGGTTACACATTTGGTTAAACATTACAAGGTAACGTGCTCAACTTCTTTTTTTAAAGGTTTAATTAATTTAATGAAACTATAAAGAATAATATGAAGTATAAGCAGGTATGATGCTTAAGAGGAAACGAGGTCTATGAGGATGTTGAAAACTTTCATGAGATCGAGGTTTCGTATTCCCCTTCTAAAACTGAACGGAATCAATTATCTTATGCATTAAAAGTTTTAAAAAAATGTTTACCTAAAAATGGAACCGACTTCAACACTAAAGTGTGCAATAGCTTGTTGAAGTCCATACCATGATAGTTCAATAGTACCTATTATCACAATATTGTGCGCATACCGACTTCGACAAGTTATTTCACACTTTTGAGTGTTAAAAAAAATTAAGTCAAAAATCGAAAGTCGGAATCTTAAAGTGAAAAAATGTTCACTCATTTTAGTGACCCTTACTACTTACGGGATCGATTATCATTCACTGTCAACGACTATATCATCAAGATAGGAAAATATTTTTCAGTTATTAGAGTGTAAATCAAAAGAGTACCTATATACTCTTTTTAACTGAATTCAAAATTGACTCCTATCATTTTCTTTACCAATATCTAGATATAGATCTAGATATTGGTACTCTTTTTAACTGAATTCAAAATTGATAGAAAAAAAGGATATTCTCAATTTCGTCTGTGCTTTTTTTATGTTTTGATAATTCTCTTTTTATTTGAAAGCTGATGCTTGTAGTGTGATCCCATTTGAATTTCATCAAAATCGGTCAAGCCGTTTTTGATTTACACTCTAATAACTGAAAAATATTTTCCTATCTTGATGATATAGTCGTTGACAGTGAATGATAATCGATCCCGTAAGTAGTAAGGGTCACTAAAATGAGTGAACTTTTTTTCACTTTAAGATTCCGACTTTCGATTTTTGACTTAATTTTTTTTAACACTCAAAAGTGTGAAATAACTTGTCGAAGTCGGTATGCGCACAATATTGTGATAATAGGTACTATTGAACTATCATGGTATGGACTTCAACAAGCTATTGCACACTTTAGTGTTGAAGTCGGTTCCATTTTTAGGTAAACATTTTTTTAAAACTTTTAATGCATAAGATAATTGATTCCGTTCAGTTTTAGAAGGGGAATACGAAACCTCGATCTCATGAAAGTTTTCAACATCCTCATAGACCTCGTTTCCTCTTAAGCATCATACCTGCTTATACTTCATATTATTCTTTATAGTTTCATTAAATTAATTAAACCTTTAAAAAAAGAAGTTAAGCACGTTACCTTGTAATGTTTAACCAAATGTGTAACCAAAGCCTCACCAAACAATTCAGATTCTATATACCAATAAATAGTGCCCAAAGCTCACAAATAGTGCCACAGTACTTTAGGAGATACCTATTCGTATTTAGGTCATTAACGTTGAACACGGGTTACCTAGACTAGGCTACTCACCTAGGCTTCAAACAAGACATCTATAGCTAGAAGCCGTACAAAGAACGTGTACACGGATCGTTGATTATTTTGTTATAATATACCTGATAGTACACTATATTATATACCTTATACTAATACTCTATACATTCAAAGATTCAATACAATTGCTTCTATAGAAGTGAAGATATTTCGCCATTTATAGGCTAAGGCGATAGAGTATATGACATCGTATTAGAGACATTGTATAGGCTTCCAGTTTCAACGTAACGGAAACCAGTTCTGAAATTAAAACTAAATATATAAATAGTGTTTTAAATAATGCCTAAACAGATCTATCCTTGCGTCTATCCTGGTCATAATATCAAAAGCAATCTTTTATCGCAACACCAAAATAGATTCCAGCTCAGTAAATAATAGTTTTTGCATTATATCCATTCTTTATATATAATGGTTAAACCAATTTTGCCATATTGCAAACCATTATTGGAAAAACAATTTTTGCAACAAAGTATTGACTTTTGTTTCGATAATTTGTATTGTTGTAAAATAATTTTAGTATAACGTAAAATAGGTTGAAATATTATAAATCATAAATCATTTCATAACGTCTGTATATCTCCTAAGGAGTAGGTAGAGGTTTCTACACATCCATGTTGTTAGGTCCCAGGTAATAGTGGAGAGCCTATGAGGCATGGTTTTCGAAAAATATCCTTTTAATTAGTTATGTTACATGTAATATTAATTTATGCAATCTTTTCAAATTGACAATCAGTACATAACAGTTTACATTCTTACCTGGATAGAGGCAAGGATAGATTTAACTTTTCTTTGGTATATTATTTGACACTGACGCCCTGTGGGGTGCCAGGTTAGAATTGCACCTCTCCATATCATCCCGTGGGTGTCGTAAGACGCGACTAAGGGAAAAATACTGGAAGGTGGGCAGCAGCACCTTCTAAAGAACTGCCAACTTAGACTACGATCCCAAGACGCCTACCAAGCGTGGGGATTATGGCAAATACCCCTTAATAGGGGAGGCTGTGTTCAGCAGTGGACGATCCGGCTGTTACAGTACAGTAATTTGACACTACATAAAGGCCAATTTCTTTAACATAGTTTTTTACAAAACTCTCTACCGCAGGAACGTCAAGTTGGAAGCTAAAGGTTACTACTTTCTTCGTAGTTCTTGCATTCAAACGTAGTTTTGTCATATTCGCAATACCAATTGTCCAAGCTCTAAAATACACAGCACTATTTATGGACTTTGGGCACTATATTTTATTAGACATACTTGAAATCACTGACATGTTTGGTGAGGTTTCTATACAAAAATTGTTGTACTAATATGTAGATAATTGTGATTAAAGTTATTATTATTCTGAATGAATTTCCATGCTTGATTATTGCCAATTTGTAATATAAAAATGAAGTTATAATTAATTGATTTATTTCTGTGTAATAAAAACAGATTACATAGATTTGACATATCAGACTAGGGTAACAGTATCACATATCAGGGATGATCTATATAAATATAAAGAATTTGTTATGTTACTATTACGTGCGTACTTTTTCCCAAACGACTTTTGAAGACAAAACAATAATATGATACTATTGTGCCATGCCATACATACATTGTCTGATAAATGAACTAGTAGGTAGGGGGCTAACAGAACTCCGGAATGGCAACTAACCCTCTTAGTGTTGGCTCTTTACTAGTCCTACCAACACCACAACCATCCACTACCTTCAAGAAGTATTTCTCACTAGCTTTCCGGGCGCGGCTTCGCCCGCGCTTATGTCGGTTATCACGCAAAAACATTAACCTCTTTTTGCGCAGTTGGATAAAAAACTATCCTATGTTTTTTCCCGGGTCTTAAACTATTTCCATACCGAATTTCATTTAAATCGGTCCAGTAGTTTTGGCGTGAAAGCGTAACAGACAGATAGAGTTACTTTCGCATTTATATTATTATAGTACTGACTAGCTTTCCGATACTGATTTAATTGTTGTGTCAACGACTATATCATCAAGATAGGAAAATATTTTTCAGTTATTAGAGTGTAAATCAAAAACGGCTTGACCGATTTTGATGAAATTCAAATGGGATCACACTACAAGCATCAGCTTTCAAATAAAAAGAGAATTATCAAAACATAAAAAAAGCACAGACGAAATTGAGAATATCCTTTTTTTCTATCAATTTTGAATTCAGTTAAAAAGAGTACCAATATCTAGATCTATATCTAGATATTGGTAAAGAAAATGATAGGAGTCAATTTTGAATTCAGTTAAAAAGAGTACCTATATACTCTTTTTAACTGAATTCAAAATTGACTCCTATCATTTTCTTATATGTTAAATGCTTTTCAAATTTATCTGACGGCACTCTGATCATGGCGGTAAAAATTCATCGAGTCATTTTAGTGATACTCACTTTCTTTAAAAATAATTAGTTCCTGAAAAAAGAAAATGACATGGGCGCATTTATAGCAGCCCCACTAAAATTGGGGAACACATTTGTATGGAAAATAGCATCTCAAAATTGACATTCCCTGAAAAAATGTAGGAAATTAATTCTTTTTCTAAAATGTCGCTGCTTCCCCTGTACCAGAATTGTTTACCCTCTCCTATATCTCTTAGCTACATAACTACACTATTGCCTCAAACTTAAGCCCGTATATCACAGTCAGTCCATAAAATTATCGAATATGTGCATCTTGGGAATATTTTAAGGAGAATCTCCAGTTACGTGGTATAAATCATGCATCTATTTTATACCGCAAGCGCCCCAGATTTTATAACATCCTTTTTATATGACTAGTGACAAGCCAGCCTGGGACAATGCAAAGAAAAATAAACGATATTTTACAACATAAGCTTCTTTGACTTCACAAAATTACAAATTTACTAGAGGAAAAATTAAAGTAATGTGCGGGATTCGGACTCGCGTCTTCCACCCCTTTAGCCGGTTAGGTATGCTCTGACCTCTAATTTTTACTATCGTTCTTTAACCATCGTATGGGGATTCTTTAACTGCATTTGTGAACAAACTAACAGGATTTATCTGCAATATTATGAAAATTTTAATATTTAATTTTTTTGCAATGACGCATGTTCCGCGGATTACATTACAAAATAACGAGAGGAAGAATTTAAGTCATCTGCGGGATTCGAACCCGCATCATCCACCCATATAGCCGAGGTATGCTCTGAATCATAAGTCTAATATATCCCGTCGTTCTTAACCATCGTATGAGGATGGAGCGACACCTATATTTCAAATTACGTTGTACTACAAACAAAGACCAGCGGGTTCGAATCCCGCTTATGAGTATATTTTTTATTCTCGTTGTAATTTTTTAATATTACTGAGAATCTCTTAGAGAATGTTTACTTTCTTGTAAAAGGCTGTGAATAATAACAATTCGAGGCCTAAAAACCGGACCAACTATATAAATGTTGAGTCTCAAATGCATAAGATATTCTATGTGTCTTACTGTCCATGTCATGCAGTGTCAACTTTCTGGTTCTTTTCGTTGGTGTATTGCGCTGGTCACTCCAAGACATTTGTTCGCTATGTCTCGTTCACTTAGTAATTTCACTTGCTACAGTGCCTTTCACGCCTCAACACAGAAGTGCTTATTACTACTGCTTCGTGGCAGAATATGTAACATTGTGGTGGTACCTATCAATACAAACTTTTGCTAAAGAAAGACCTACCTGGTAAATTCATCTGTAGTCAGAGACAAGTATAAAAAGTTTCAAATCAATGAGGTTACGTTTACGTTGTTTGGTTAAGTATCAAATAAATAAATATAAATGCTGCCTAATGATTTGCAACGTCACAAGATTAACCAAACCACGTAAACGTTTTATAGACTAGGCAAGATGCTTGCCTGGCTAGCTTCCATCCTCAAGTAGAAAGTCTGTAGACAAGCACCTATGTTCCGGCAGCTGTCCTCGAGAGCTAGTAATTCTAGGTTAGCCTGAAAAACATCTTCGACCACATCATCACTGCCCATTAGGTGAGCAAATGCTTGCTTATCACAATTAAAAAACCGTAATATCTACGACCACAATACTACAAGTAATAAGTATTCGTCGCAAAAGCAATAAGTCATTAATACGTAATTTCAACTTTTATAACTTTTTAAACGCTTTCAGCCTTTGGTTTGTTGCCTAATAGTTACTGACCTGTCCTTGACTGTTTTTACAAAGTATATAATTAAAAAAATTATACGTCGCCACTGTTTTATTTCAGTCATTTGGCGTCGTAAAATTAATAAAACAAAAGTATTAAATAACTAATCTATTTATTAAAAATGTACTTAAAACTTCATGAAAACTACAAAACCAGTTCGTCTCAATTTTTCCGGATCATAAAACCTTACATTCAGCATACCCTATGACGGTTAAAGTAATACAATTGGAGCACGAAATATCGGCTAGAAATGCCAAGTCCAGGTGGCCGAGGCGGTTCAGGCATCTGACGCGATATCAGAGGACGCAGCTTCGATTCCCGCCTTGGGCATAAAAAGTTTTGTACTCCAAGAATTTGTAAAATATGATCTTACATTCACGTTTCAATCGCAATGTCAAACTAAAGCCTACATCTATATACTTATTTTCAAACTAACTCATCCTCAATTTTTTTTACGTAATAAAATATAAATTCACCACGTAAACTTTCCTTGCTTCGCTTCGTCTACCGAACAGAAATGCGGTTAGTTACTGCTGTACGTACTGTTCAAATTCATACTGTGGAATGTAGTGTCCGGTACTCACTGTAAACAAGCATGGGACGTGTCCGCCGGTCCTCCTCCATGAAAGTGGACACCACACAAGTGTAGTTTCCGCTCAAATCTGTCGTCGGTCGCATTATCTTTATGGCCCGATACGCTTGTAGTGGCTCGTCTGCAACATAAGGGCTGTTGGAACGTCTACAAATACAGCTGTTCTGTCAATATCATATTTGATGCGTCTGCAGTAAATTCTTTGTAACAGCTGTGGCGCAAGAAAATCTTTGCGAGTTCTATATATGAGTACTAAGAATCTACCCACAAAAAACCCATGTTTAAAAAAAAATAAAACAAATTCTTTTGTATTGTGTGTTCTGATATAACTTTATCTATATCTACAGTTTTTCGTCATGCTTGATTTCACCACTTTTAAAGCCGTTTGCTTAGAGTTTCGAACATGAAAGTGATGGTTTAATTTTAACGGATTAGGTATCAGATCATACGTACATTTTTGACTTGCGTGCTTCTTTAATCACATTTTAGTTTATGGATTGAGTTTTGATTCTTTACATGGAATAAAGCATGTAAATTTTAATTCAAATATGCAAAAGGAGCATATGTTCTTGGGAGCCATTTGGTATTAAGTTTATTTATAAATAACTGGTATCAAGCTATATAAACATAAATAAAACACCGTATCTGTACCGAAAAATTACCCACATACGTTTTCACAAAAAGACGCATGAAAAATAGATTAAACTAAAATTAAAATAAAAAACAGTAAGTACCTACTGTTAACTATGTAACTACCACCTATCTATATTTAGCTATAAACTTAAAACGCTATCTGAAATAAAGACATAAAAATATTAAAGCATAATTTAAGGTCGTTTTGAGGCTTAATTTACCAACCTCAGTAACGTAGGCGGGGAGCAATAGATAAAAACTGATTTATTTGCGATAATAACATAGAAGGCGACCGATGTCTCACAATAATAGGGTAAAATCATGAGCCTTTAATACATATCTAGTCATCAGTCTATTTATTTATTATACGGTTATATTTGTAGACTAATTTGTATAGAGGAATGAGTATGTGATATAATACGCGATGCAGGTATACTTTGACTACGACGGATATACATATTTTTTTTTTTTATGCCTGATAGATTAGCCTTTGACCACTATCTCAACTGTCGGTAAATGATGATGTAATCGAAGATGTTGTTAGGCCTAACCTAGAATTACTGGCTCTCATATACAGGGGCATATACAGGGATGCTTCGTAGTTGTGATCAAATTGTGTTTAATCTTGTTAGATGCGTCGGGTGTATATTTACTATATCTAAAGGTTTATCGAAGGTATATAACTTGTGTTCTCAGCCCTGTGGGAAGCCGGGCACTAGCTAGAATACAATTGAACCCCTCTCATATCTTCTTTTTAAATTAAACGATGCTATAAACAAGAATGTCTGCAAGTCATCTTTACTGCCCACACGTACCCACGTCAGCTTTATCGATAAGTATAACTGGTGAGATGAGATGGCTGAGTAATACTCATAGCACAGCGTACGCTTCATAAAAGAATGCTCGAGTTGTAATGGTGACGCAGAGAATAATACCAGAAGCTGTGCAGCATAGACCCTGCTAACTGCAATCTTACACTGCAACCTCCAAGTTACCTGACAAGCTTGGGCAGTAAAGTAAACCACGTAAAGACATTTTCCCATCTCATCTTTCGCAAAAATTACAAATCCCTAACGGATACTCGCTCGGTCACACTACACTCCATACATCTTGTGTGGTCGGGTTATCAAATTTATCGGTCTACTATACTGATAAATTTGATTGGTCGTTCCTCTCCTTAGGAGAATAACTAGTATTTATTGTAACCTGCAGAAAATAATAAAATTTATGATTAAATGAAATAAATACATGTATTGGTATAAAATACTAGTTGAGTAAGTAACTAATATGTATAATGTATACTCGTATGACTAATCTTAGCTCAAAATGTATAACTTCTCTAATTCAGTTTTTCGTAAGAATCAATTGTTATTATATAATTCTAAATACCTACTCGTACAAAAGCAAACCTTCGTAATTTTCCTATACATAGCAAGAACAAATTCTATAGATTTAACAATAACGCAAGATTATTTCCAAACAATTCTAGTTTTGCCATTAGCGTACACCGTGTTCAGCACATGTTAGAATCGGTATGATAAGGGGCCTTATTATAAAAAAATAACCAAGTTCGTGTTAGAGTATGACATCCATACCGACCCGTAGTTAGCGAGTTTAGATGTTGCATGGTGGATGGGCTTTTTGCGAATGCCCGACTGGCTAGCGACCACCCTCAAGTATAAAATCTGTCGCCAAACGCCTAGTGTTCCCGCAGCAGTCCTTGGGAATCCTTGAAAGGTTAGTCCGCTTAACATCAGGCCCACCTGATGTTAAGCGGACTAACCTCTGCCTATAACAGATGCATTTCGTCACAAGTCACGAATTGCACTGCGCCCATCATCTTGAGACGTAGTTGTTAAGTCTCATGTGCCTGTAATTTCACTTTGATAATTGCTGCCGGAACACACCGTTAGGTGCTTGGCGACAGATTTTCTACTTGAGGGTGGTCGCTGGCCAGGCCGGCATTCGTAAAATGCCCTTCCACCATGCGGTGAAGCTCAAGCCCGCGGCTGGATTCGAACCATGGACCTGCTGCGTGGCAGTCCATAGCCAATGCCACTGAGCCATCACTGCTTCAAAACTTACACAGAAACATAAAACACAAGAGATCTGGAAACGCATGTATTCATGTCCATCAGAAAGGTTTTACGTTGTCATAGTTACATCCAAGATTAATTTAAAACTTTAAAGCTGCCTTGCAAAGTTATATAAACGTCAAATTAAGGTTGTGAAGGTTATATTTTAGTTCTGTGTAAATAGTTCTAAAAGTTCTGGATTTGAGTTATAGGTTTTGTTGTACCTCTCAGAAAGATTCTAGGACGTGGACCCTTTTTGCACTGAGGAGTTTAATATGAAGTTAGAGTTCTTACTAGCAGATTTTCATGCAAAGGTTCTAGAACAATTTCAAAAACTTTCTAAAATCTTAAGGTTACTTCGGTATATTATACAGTAGCGATGGTGTTTATAAAACTACTTATAACAAACAAAGACTTCTCAATTCAGCGCATTGCTTTGAATAGGTATTTATGTTCCGTTACTTCTCCGAAAGCTGTGAATCAATCTGAATCATTATTTCATTGTTCGATAGGGTATCACATGGAATATAATTTTGAACTTTTACATACTTAAACTTACAACAATGCATTTGTGTTTGGAATTTCAACTTATTCAAATGTAAGAAAAGTATTTCATTCAAACTGTAGTGTAAATTTTCAAGAACATTGTTTTTTTTATGCCTGATTGGTTAGCTTTTGACCACTATCTCACCCGATGGTAAGTCATGATGAGGTCGAAAGATTTTGATCAGTCCCTAGCCATCCTAAGATAATAACAGGGACCGACGACGGCTTAACGTAACCGTACAGCACGGAACCGTAATGTCACTAGCGGTCACCCATCCAACTCATGACCGCGGCGGACATTGCTTAACTTTGCTAATCGGTTAAGAACATATAAGCAAACTTCTCTACGAGCACTTCAAAAGTTAATATTGAATGAAATTATTCTAGAAAAATGTGTTAGGTATTTTTTTGCTTTCCAATATTGACAAATTTGGAGTGATTTTGAGGTTTATATAAAAAAGTTTTTAGAGAGATTCTAGATACTAACAAACGTAAGACCGAAGCGATATAAGTTTTTTTTCTAACAAAAAATATAATATATTGTTGCAACAATATTGGTGCTTTTAAAATTTAGAAAATACTAGTACAATCGTAAATCCAACCACGAAGGAGTTGGGTACCTAAATGGTTGGAAAACTACATACTAGCATAAGTTACACCGGTTTCCTGTATATATAAATAAATAAATATTTAATGATTTGTTGACTGGGAAGTCGTTATAGTTTTCCTTATTGTTGTTTTTCTATTTATCTATTTTGATATTACTTTTGGTGCCTTGAATTTAAAGAGGTAAATCTAATATTTTAGACTAGCTGTACCCGCGACTTCGTTCGCGATTGCCGTACCTGCAGACTAATTATTCACATTTGTGCACTGTTTATCCCATATTAAGCAACACTGTGGTCTGCGGTGAAGCACTCTTATAGTAAACATAGCTCGAAATGGAGCTTTTTACTTTGGATTTCAAAACTCCCGGGTTGTATTTTCCAGAAGACAGTAGTTAAGTAACTCAGAGAGTTCTTTCCCGGTTCGCACAATAAATGTTGAAGCAAAGTACATTGTGAGTTTTTTTACCATTTCGATTTTAAAACGGCGCGCGGCGGTTTGTTTGACGGTAGATCGAACATATTTTTTTTATTTCTCATTCTCGGAAAGTAGTGTTTGTTTGATCTGAGTAGCGGGTAGTAGAGGCTCCTTCCCACCTAAGGCCGGAAAAAACTCATAGTAAATGCTTCCTTCTCTTGGGCCGGAATGACTTGTAACAATGGTAACCATTGGTGTAAACAAACTTATACGTCTAAGATTTTTCGTTGTAAAATACGCTGTTGCTATAAAAAAAATTAATAACAACTATGTTTGGCAGGGTAGTAACTTAATATAAGGTAAAAAGTGTAGGTTAAAAAAAAACTAACTTACATTGTTCTAACTCTTAGTTTATCTTTGTATCTTCTACTCATGTTTATTATTTTTAGTAAATATTTAGAAAAACTACATTTTGTTTTACCGTCCTCATATTTTAAATGAAAAGTAGAGTGCTTAACACGTATGTAAGTCATCGATTCCTACTTGGACTATAGCCGCATTAATTTTAAATAGGTACTGCTCATGTTATTAAAATCAAAATAAATAATATAAAAAACATACTATTTTTATATCGTTATTCTTTATATTAGTAGTGAAAAGCAGAGAGATTCCTCTTCGGGCAATAGCCGCCCGTAAATATTCCAAACAAAATTTTACGTATAATTTCACAAATAGTTCTATCCTCTCAATATTTTTTTAGTAAGTAAGTTATTTTTTCAATGAATAATTTTTAGAAAAGCTACTTTTTTTACTTTTTTAAATTCGAAATGAAAAGTAGAAAGCTGAACGCGGGTGAAAGTTATCAATTCCTTTCGACCTTTGTATAACAATCTACTAAATTTGTTCAGTTCCAACTTTAAACGGATTAAATCACGTATATTTATCGTTATTTTTGTCCCGACAGTCACTCCGTGACCAAGATCACTACAAAGTATTTGAAACGTCGCGTCGGGACAAAAATAATGATAAATATACGTGATTTAAACCGTTTAAAATTGTTTAATTACTAAGTGTAACAATCATGAAAACCTAAGACAACATTGTGCACTTCCATTGCGCAGTCTCCGAAATGTATCCGGCAAAAGAAAGATATGTAGTTAAAAAAACAGATTGTAGTGGATGTACCACATTTTAGAGTTTTATCGTAGCAAGCTTGCAAAACTAAATAATTGTGTGTGATGCCGGTCTGTCCGTGGGGTGACGGGCTTCCCGTGGGGTTCCGGGCTTCCTATGGGTTTAAGATGAGCCGCACGTTCAAGGGTTTCTCAACATTCCGCGGTTCAAGTTATTTAAAACGAAATATTTAGTTTGTGATATCTGTAATTTCTTAACTGCAAAACTGAGGACTTTGAAATATTTACGCGAAAATAATTAAATTACCACTATTGTAACAAAAAATGAATGATTGAAATCGGACTACGCGTTAATAAATTACAACTAAGTGTACATTTTAACTTTCATCCCCTTTCCCAAGAGAACCGTACTGAATTTCGGGATAAAAGAATCCTGTCCTTCTTCGTAGTATGAACTTGAATCGTGCTAAGTTTCATTCAAATCCTTTCAGTAGTTTTGGAGTGATGCGCGGCCGGGATACAGACAGACAGCCAGAAAAAAGAAACAGTTTTTGCATCAGTATCAGCAAAGTTACAGTCAAAGTTATACCTATACGATAAAGTGCGACCTCCAGCTTAAGATGAGCCGTACGTTCAAAGGTTTCTGTACATTTTGGATGTCAAGTTATGTGGAACGTAATATTTAGGTTGTGATGTCTGTAATTTCTGAACTGCAAACCCGATGACTTTGAAATATTTACGTGATAATTTTTAAAGCACCACAATTCTAATTTAAAAAATCGGCCAAGTGCGAGTCGGACTCGCGCACTAAGGGTTCCGTACCATTAGCTATACAACATTAGACTTCATATTTTAACCTTTTTAGGGTTCCGTACCCAAAGGGTAATAACGGGACCCTATTACTAAGACTTCGCTGTCCGTCCGTCCGTCCATCCGCCTGTCACCAGGCTGTATCTCAAGAACGGTGATAGCTAGACAGTTGAAATTTTCACAGATGATGTATTTCTATAGCCGCTATAACAACAAATACTAAAAATAAAATAAATATTTGAGGGGCCCCCCATACAACAACCTTGATTTTTTTACCGTTTCTTGCTCGATACTAATGACGGTGACTGGTAGACGCAACTATTCACAGAATATTTAGTTTTATGTTTTCTTTAAATATAATTAATTAAATTAGAATAAATAATTAAGGGGGGCACGCATACAATAAAATTTCAGATAATGGTACGGAACCCTTCGTGCGCGAGTCCCATTAGCATTTGGCCGGTTTTTTAGTTTTAACGTGCGCGAGTCCGACTCGCACTTGGTCAAATTTTTGTATTTGTTGTTATAGCGGAAACATAAATACATCATCTGTGAAAATTTCAACTGTCTAGCTATCAACGTTCTTGAGATACAGCCTGGTGATAGACGGACGGACGGATGGACAGACGGAGAGTGAAATCTCAGTAATAGGGTCCCATTTTTACCCATTGGGTACGGAACCCTATAAAGAACGTATGAAATCAGACCACGCGTTAATAAATTACAACTAAGTGTATATTTTGACTTTCATCCCCTCTCCCAAGGGAACCATAATGAATTTCAGGATAAAAAGCATAAATTATCCTACCTCGTAGTATGAACTCAAATCATGCTAAGTTTCATTGAAATCCATTCAGTTGTTTTGTTTGCGCGGCCGGGATACAGACATACAGACAAAAATAAATAAAAAATACAATTTCGGCATTAGTATCAGCTACAGAGTACTGTAATTTTTTTTTTTCAAAATATCTGCCATGTACAAAATTGGTTACAGTTTTTTTTTATTATAAGTATAGATTATTTTTGTCCCGAATCACGATCACTACAAAGTGTTTGAAACGTCGGGACAAAAATAATGATAAATATACACGATTTAAACCGTTTAAAGTTGTTTAATTACTAAGTGTTATAATCGCGAAAACCAAAGACAACATTGTGCACTCCCATTGCGCAGTCTCCGAAATGTATCCGGCAAAAGAGAGATATGTAGTTAAAAAAACTGATTGTGGTGAATGTACCAGATTTTAAAGTTATATCGTAGCAAGCTTGCAAAACTAAATAAGGGTGCCGTGCTGCCCGTGGGGTTCTGGGCTGCCTGTGGGTTGTCAGGCTGTCCTTGGGGTGCCGGGCTATAATGTCACCCCCCCAACTTTACGTCGTAGTAGGTGTTGTAAGAGGCGATAAAGAGTAGCACTACAGAGGGTGGGCAGCAGCGCTTTCCGAGGAACTGATATCTCACACCGCGATCCCCAAGATGCCTGCCAAGCGTGGGGATTATGGCAAACCCTCCCATAGTGGTGGAGGCTGTGTTCAGCAGTAGACACTGCGGCTGATATAATATTTCTATTAAGCCTTTATGATAAAGTGCGAATGCTAGCTTAAGATGAGCCGTACGTTTAAAGGTTTCTCAACATTCCGCGGTTCAAATTATTTAGAACGAAATATTTAGTTTGTGATATCTGTAATTTCTGAACTACAAAACTAATACAAAATAATTACGTTACCACTATTGTAACAAAAAAATAATGATTGAAATCGGACTAATCGGATAAATTACAACTCACTTTACATTTTGACTTTCATCCCCTTTCCTAAGGGAACCGTACTGATTTTGGGATAAAAAGTATCCTATATCCTTCTTTGTAGTATGAACTTAAATCGTGCTAAGTTTCAATTAAATCCATTCAGTAGTTTATGAGTGTTGCGCGGATACAGAGAGACAGACAGAAAAAAATAACAGTTTTTGCATCAGTATCAGCTACAGATTGCTCTGAAAAAATATTTTCAAAATATCTGCAATGTACAGAATTGAACCTATTACAGTTTTATTATGAGTATAAATAGATAAATGTAAGCGTCTTACCCCTCGCGCTTCCCTACCTGCCTTCTCCAACTTGTTATAGGTATAGATTAGACTGATTAGAGCATTGCATGTTATGAAATATATACATAGGGAAATTGTGCTTATCGTAATAAAAAAAAACTGTGTTTTATTGTTTGAAATATCAGAATCTTTTGGAGTGGTCCGACTACAGACCTATCTATAATAGACCTATACGATAAAGTGCAAACGCCAGCTTAAGATGAGCCGTACTTCAAAGGTTCCTGTGCATTCTGGATGTCAAGTTATTTGGAACGTAATATTTAGGTTGTGATGTCTGTTATTTCTGAGTAGTATCCTAGTACTTTCTTTGTAGCGCTTAATTATTTTGCACCAGCAGATAATTTAAATACGTTGAAACACGATGACTTTGAAATATTTACGGGATAAATTTTAAAGTACCACTATTCTAACAAAAAAATCGGCCAAGTGCGAGTCGGACTCGCGCACGAAGGGTTCCATACCATTAGCTATACAACATTAAACTTCGTATTTTAACCTTTTTTTTGTTTAAACGTGCGCGAGTCCAACTCGCACTTGGCCAATTTTTTGTATTTATTGTTATAGTGGCAACAGAAATACATCATCTGTGAAAATTTCAACTGTCTGGCTATCACCGTTCTTGAGATACAGCCTGGTGACAGACGGACGGACGGACGGATGGACGGACAGACGGACGGACAGCCGGACAGACCGTTTTTACCTTTTGGGTACGGAACCCTAAAAAGAACGTATGAAATCGGACTACGCGTCAATAAATTACAACTAAGTATATATTTTGACTTTCACCCCCTCTCCCATGGGAACCATGCTGAATTTCGGGATAAAAAGCTAAATTATCCTACCTTGTAGTATGAACTCAAACCATGCTAAGTTTCATTGAAATCCATCCAGTAGTTTTGGAGTGATGCGCGGCCGGGATACAGACAGACAGACAGACAGACAGACAAAAATAAAAAAAATTACAGTTTCGGCATCAGTATCAGCTACAGAGTACTGTAAATTTTTTTTTTTCAAAATATCTGCCATGTACAGAATTGTTCCTGTTACAGTTTTATTATAAGTATAGATGATAATCAATTATTAAGTTTCAAATGTTTCATTTTTCATAAATAAGTTTTGTTTTCATAATGTTAATCGCAGTCTGACCCGATGACTTTAACGGTCTTCGGTGGAACCTGTTCATTTAATTTAACTTATACTCTTTTATTAAGTTTCATGTGACTTTACTGCTTAACTTTTTCTTAAACAAGAATATATTGTAATTCGTAGTCTCGCCTGACGAAATGTGACAACGGACTTAACGGTGGTACATTTTCTACTATCTTTCTGACCTTTGTTTGACTTATTGTACCGCAATTTCATATCTAATCAAATTTTTGCAGTGTTAATTTCTTTTTTTTTTTCAAAATATCTGCCATGTACAGAATTGCTCCTGTTACAGTTTTATTATAAGTATAGATGATAATCAATTATTAAGTTTCAAATGTTTCATTTTTCATAAATAAGTTTTGTTTTCATAATGTTAATCGCAGTCTGACCCGATGACTTTAACGGTCTTCGGTGGAACCTGTTCATTTAATTTAACTTATACTCTTTTATTAAGTTTCATGTGACTTTACTGCTTAACTTTTTCTTAAACAAGAATATATTGTAATTCGTAGTCTCGCCTGACGAAATGTGACAACGGACTTAACGGTGGTACATTTTCTACTATCTTTCTGACCTTTGTTTGACTTATTGTACCGCAATTTCATATCTAATCAAATTTTTGCAGTGTTAATTTCATAAATGGAGACAATTATTATGATTCTATATTAACGCGTTGAGTTGGTAGGAACGTACTTCATAATACTGCGACAGTTTTTTGGCAAACATACCAGTGTGTGAATGCGACAACATTTATCATGAAATTAAGCTAAGTGCTTCCTAGCTTTCACAACGATGATGGTATTAAAAGGCTTGTACAACTTGCATACAGAAGGGGCAATTTCATTTTCTGCTTTTAAGAAGTGAAGCCTGTTATTAAGGTTATTCTTGTTAGGTTAATTCATTGTTTTACCATTGAACAGCTAAATCAGTACTCAGTATATGTGATTAATGGAATTTGCAGAAAAATATAAAGTTATTACCTTTTCAAACCTCTTTACATAAACAAAATTGATATTTCTCATAAATACACGTAGCCTGTAATGCTTTCGATCGCAACTTTCCCCGCGTTGTTATTGGTTATAAATGGCTCCCGCTTAAAGTAATCGTATTTTTACTAGTGTCCCCAAGGAATTTACATTATACATGCCAAGCTTAGTAAAAATCTGTTAAGCCGGCTTGATAGTAGTACATACAACAAACGCAAACACTCTCACACATAATTTCACATTTCTGATATTACTGTAACAGCCGGATCGTTCACTGCTGAACACATCCTCCCCTATTAAGGGGGTATTTGCCGTAATCCCCACGCTTGGCAGTCTTAGGGATCGCAGTGCAAGTTAGCAGTGCTTTAGAAGGCGCCCACCTTTCAGTAAATTTCCCTTAGTCGCCTCTTACGACACCCACGGGATGATATGGAGAGGTCCAATTCTAACCCCGCACCCAACGGGGCATTATGATATTATAATGTGATAATTGTGGTACCTACCTACCAGAACTTTTATATTTGTGAACGCAAATTGTATAAACAATAAAGCTAAAAGAAACCGTTGACTATATTTTAATCTTCTGTACATAAAGCAAAAGTATAGACTCATACAATTTAAAATAGTACTTTCGTATTAAATTTCCCCTCGGATTTGATAACGCCGAACGAAAAATTTCATCACGTGTGATCACGTCAGAGAAGAAAATAGAGGAAAAAAACTGCATATTGCGTTGATATTGCATTGCACGTACTGGAGTCTGCTCCCAACGGGGCGCGACAAACGAATCAACCCGATACTACTAATGGTGTTTTAGGTATTGACTCGGCCCCGAATCTGAACTCAAACCTCCTACTATGGAACGACAACTCTCTAGGGTTGCAAACATATTTCAATACATAGATACATGCGCTTTTATTATTCCTGAAAACTTTGAGAGCATAAGTTTAGGTAACTTAACTCGTGTGAACCATGTTTACACTTTAACTTCAAATCTCTGAGGATTTTAAGCGTTCTCAATTTTATAAGTACCCATAAAGCTGGACTGAATTTAGTTCATTGATATGTAAACTGCGCAACTTTAGAGAACTAGAGTAGATAAACATTGATCAGATTATGTACTCGTACTTCAAGAAGCTTAAGGTCAAAGAGGTAAGCTACACTTAAGTATTTCTACTAGCTTAATATCGCTCAAATTATAAATGGGAAAGTATTTAGCTAATAGCTAGTTTCTACCGATGCACAATCTGACTAAATCAATAACTACACCCTATAGAACTACTGTCTAAATCGCTTTTGGTGAAACTAGGCCCAGAGATAGGCTATCGCACATATTATAGGTTGTACCTATCTACTATGTATAATTTTAATCTGATGCAACAGAGCTAATGTTAATAAATCTCTTTACTTTATAAAACCCCTGCAAAACTTGTCAGTTAACTAATAAAATAAGCCATATACCTAATAACTCTAATAAGCAAGGATTTGAGCAGCTCAACTAATTCACTTGTTACTTAATTGTAAGACGAGAATTATTTTAATTACAAGCACTCATACTCTTGCACTAGTATTCCCACACAAAAGACATGTACACATACATCAATACTCCGCAAAAATACAAGATCGACCGCCACTGTAACATCTTTAACACCTAACACATCAATCTTCGAAGAAACGATACCGTGCTAACAAAAAAAGTTAAACACAAAATTCTGGAAACTAGTTAAATTTTAATATATCTTCAGCATGGCTGCTGAAAGCCATAACTTCCTTACTGTAAGATGACAGTTCTTCTGAAGGCTGCTGCCCAGTTTTCTGGTATTTTTCCAACGTCGCCTCATATGACTCCCAAGGAATATAATATAAATGAAATAATATTTTGAGGGAATCCACACTACTACCATTAGGTAGTACTGCGGTAGGAATGCCCGCAACGAGCACACACATTTGCTCATATAAGATTTGTTGAATCTCTGAAACCTGAGATCGTAGGCCCCAAACAACTGCATCACAGTGTCGTCAGTTACCAATTGTTATTTAATACCTGATATCCTAAAAGTGAGATCAACCTTCCCCTTGAGCAGGCCAATAACCTGCGGCTGCAGCGGCGGTATCCACTGGTACACCAATCCTGAAGAGCCGTTGAAGAACCACTTCATAACCAGCCCCGATCCTGGAGAGGCCGCTCCAGTTCCATAATCGCAGTCTAGGACCACGGACTCTGTTCCGACCTCGACTAGGGCGGGTACGTCGACACGTTTTATGTTGACCGCTACACATTCTGTGAATGAAAAGACAATTGTATACTTTAGGTGGTTAGCTCATAATGCTCTGAATGAAAGATCTCGCATAAATGCGTAAGTACGAGTATCGCTATCGTTCAAAATATTTATTACTGATAAAGGTGCTGATACACAAAACTCTGATATTTTATATATGTTCTATGTTTTGAGTGGAATAAATAGTTTGGAAAGAATAAATCATTTAAATAAAGAATGCATCAATAATGCCACAAAATGGATTAACGGTTTTCCTGACACTTGTCAGGTTGCAAGTGAAGTGTTGAAAAATAATGTGTTGATCAATGGGTTGTTCTGGGACACATTGAGCATTTAAGATTTGGATTGGTTACCAAACCTTTCGGCACTAAGGTATTGGTAATCAAAGTTACGGTGTAGGTTTGGAGTATTCTATGTATATAACGTATTTACCAAAAATTAAGTACTACAAAAAAAACCTACTGTATTACATACAGTGATGTAAGGCAAAGAATCACAACATACAACTACGTACTACGTACTTACGTGTTTTCTTTAGATGCATCTTAGTTAAAGCGGTACCACCCCTATGGGTACTGTTTGCCATAAGACCAGATAATGCAAGTTTATTGTTAAGTTGTATAAATAGGTAAGGCAATCTAATGTAGCTATATAAATACATACCAACCTAGTACTTTTATTGTAGTAGGTATTCTAATAACTACAAGTACCAAGAGAAAAGTAATATAAGATAATGAAACAAATAGAAATTATTTAATCGTAAAATGGAAACTAGAATCCTTACCCGCTGGGATCGTCGTTGAAATGAAAAAGTACAAAAAAAGGTATTGCCAGTAAAAGTCCTTGAGAAGATTGCGCTACGCTTTCGAACCTTAGAAGAGGTCTCGAAACTTAGCCGATGTTAATTATTCCGTTCTCGGCAATAGTAGACTTTGTCAGACTTCTTTCTTCTACAACGACTTAATTTTATTGCTAGTGTCATTTAAATGTTCTCAGACGACAAAATATAAGTTACTAGAATTGTACCATTAAATTAAATTGGTGCCCTTATAGCTTTTTGCTTAAAGCATGTCTGGAATTGAAACCAATGATTTCTTTTTTAATATTGACAATATATATGCCCAAGTCTGTCATTTAATATTAAGTCCTGCGCCCAGTCATGGATCATTCAGATTCGATAAGTTGCAAAACCTCATAGGTTAGATTTGAAGGGACATAAATGTGTACACATGCAACTTTTGTAGTTGAAAAGCGTTAGTGGAATAAACATTACAAGGTGAATTTCCCCTAACCTCAACTATTACGATACCTTATGAATCTTATAATATGATATGGTATACATAGGGGCTAAGATTTTTTTACCTGTAGATGCGTTGTATGCCCTCCAAATTTACTAGACGAATTCTGGGTAATTACCAGAGTCACTACCAGTCTTGCACTTCCGAGCGTCCGGTGAATACATCGCCGCTAATCGTGTTTTTTAGGAATAATCTGTGGACAATATGCCTTCCTTGTGTCTTTAGACTCTGCACCAATTATACAAGCACTGTGAGGGACAAGAAAACTGTTTCATTTCACGCGTAATTATTGCTTTTATTGCGTAAATAGAAAATATCGCCATTTTGTTTTATCTAAGGAACTATTCACAATGAAATGGATGAGCGAGATGTGTGTATCGTTTGGTGTGAGAGAGTGAAAGAGATCGCAGTGTAACGGCGATCGGAACGTCTCGTGGCGGTTCGGTGGTTACACGAATAGCTTATATTTATCTCTTTCTTACAACAGATATGACGCATAATATTTGAACGTTCTTTCCTTGTTATTACAAACTGCATATACATGTGCGTAGGTATGTAGATAGGTAAATTCTAGTAAGCTTTTAGAGCAGTGGTGTTCGGATATAACTACTCTAATATTTCAACTCTCTGCATAGGGGTATATTATACAGTGTTGCTGGTTATTTATCCTGATCCTGCGGCTGGGTTGTAGAGCGTGGTGTTCATTGTCAAATAACCCTGTAGGTAATTTCCTATAAGGTGGAATAATCTCTGTCTTCAAGGTTGCTAAGACGGCGACAACAACTATTTAAGACGACACCGTACACACACAGCCACGCGACGCGTCTCTTGTTGTATACGTACACGAGCTTGAAGCCGGGATACATAATAATCACTAAAAGCACATCAAGTTTCAGCGATTCAAAATGATGGTATACATCGTTAAATTTTGAATAACGACGCCTAATATTGCATAAGTTCACTGAGACTGAAGTTACCCTACTTATGCATGACGTTGACGTCTGCTCCCATAAAGAGAACATGGATGGGATTTCCTAGGAGCTGTTTCGCCATAAAGAGATGGCGAAACAGCTCCTAGGAAATCCCAATGTTCCACTGCTAGTATTTACCTGATTCGTCATGTCTCCTACCGAGTTATTTTGTCACAGCTGCACGACGTAAGTTGGATACCGCACTGATATGGTCCCCAGAAAAAGAATCCAAATACACATGGGGGGAGGGAGAAATGGCTATATTACAATAGTGTGGATCAGAACACGTTGACGAAAATGAGCCAATGCGTAATCTTTATAGTGGCAGCCCCTACCACTAGTAACAACATGGATGTGAGAAGGTATTTTGTAAGCGTTTATACCTACCTATATATTTTTCTCTCTGGTGGCACAAAAAAGAACACATAAAAATACATTTGTAAGGTGGTCATTGATTTCTCACGGCTTAACTTTGAATTGTCTTTATTTGCCCAGTAACCCAAAGATGTTACATATTTGTAATGTAATTTTGGAGGTGGATTTTATTTAAAGTCATTTAATTACAGTAAGTGTATTTATTTACTCAAGTTGTTAATTAGAGGTGACGATGACAATCTGCTCATTGCGAGCGGAAGGTATAATTGGATATAAAGTAATTATCGTCCAATGTTGCAATACCTAATTAGAGAGTTGTTGACACGTGACATTATAATTATACAGTTCACATGAGGTTGGTGCCTGGTGCAAGGTACCTACTTTAATTACTGAGCTAGAGCTTAACGTGGTAAATGTAACGTTTCATATACCTACCTACTGGAATTAAAAAATCTCTGCGTAAAAATTCTCAGTCTGTTGTTCGTATGAGAAGCAGAAACAGAATATATCCACAATATAATGGACCTAATCATATCTCTACTTTTTTTTTATAGAAATATAACTAGATATGTGCTTTGTACTACTGTACTGTATCAGGCGGATCCACTATTGAAAAAAGGCCTTCCCCTTAAAGGGGGTGTTAGAATAATTCCCACGCTTAGCAGGCGTCTTGGGGATTGCCGTGTAAGATAGCCGTGCCTCAGAAGGCGTTACTGCCCAACTTCCGGTATTTTGCTCTTAGTCGCCTCTACGACAGCCATAGGAAGGCATAGGTGGTGACATTCTATCTCGGCACCCCACGGTCAGCCCGGCACCCCACAAACTTTAGCTGATTTTGTGCTATCATTGAATAATTTCAAGGAGAGTTATTTTTGTGTTTATGTCCCGGTTTATTCCAAATTCAGTTTTTGAAGCAGTGATGGCTCAGTGGCATTGGCTATGGACTGCCGCGCAGCAGGTCCATGGTTCGAATCCCGCCGCGGGCTTGAGCTTCACCGCATGGTGGAAGGGCTTTTTGCGAATGCCCGCCTGGCTAGCGACCACCCTCAAGTTGAAAATCTGTCGCCAAGCACCTAACGGTGTGTTCCGGCAGCAGTCCTTGAGAGCCAGTGAAATTACAGGCACATGAGACTTAACAACTATGTCTCAAGGTCACGGGCGCAGTGCAATTCGTCACTTGAACGATGAACTGCATCTGTTATAGGCAGAGGTAACCGCTTAACATCAGGTGGACCTCGAGCTTGTTCCGTCACAATAACATAAAAAAAAAAAAAAAAAAAAAAATTCAATGACAGTGCCGGCCTTAAAACAAAAAGGTATCGGTATCATTCGGGGAATGGATAATTAAGTTAAATGGATGAAATGGCACAAATGAATGGGTAAAAGCAAAAGCAGATTTAATTTATGAGATTTAGATTCGTATCGCCTTTGTAGGATAATGTAGGCATTTATTTCAGCTTCGAGGAAAGAGAATACTCGTAAGTTAATCTTTGTAGGTACGTCAGTTATTTGGTTTTGTGCAAAACCCTATTCGCAATTTCGTTGGAGTTTCAACCTTTTCAATTACCTAACTTATGGTTTTAATTGACTATAAGACATTCGAATTTTAAATATTAAATAGACTTCACTGAAGACATTGTATATATAAGTATATAACATCTGCTTTATTTTTACTCTTTCTGAAATTTCTTTATTATTATAATAATAGGGTACCACGGTATAAGGTGACGAGGGTAGTCAACTACACGCCACCATTAAACTATTGGCTCTCTCAGTTCTAAACCTCGCGAGTCTGCCCTTGCATAGCTTACAATTGAATAAATTGACATACATATCAGGTACATTGTCATTAAATTTAGCGCAGGCGTCCATAATTTCAACACCTTATCATGTATATCAAAAAAATCCAAAATCTGAATCGACAAAAACAATATATGGTATTATCAAACCTGCTCACAAAATTTCGTGAGAATCAGATGAGAAATGCGACCTGTAGAGGAGAACAACCAGACATACGAAAGCATTTTTGTGTATGTTGAAGCAGAGACGCTTCGCTCGAACTAAGTTGTCGCTCGATTTACAATAAGTGAAGTAAGTTTATTTGAAAATAAATGAAAATTATAATGTTTTGTAATTGATTAATTTAATTATTAATTAATTAATTATTATTCATTATTATTTAATTTATTTTTTAAAATTATTTTTAAAATTTTTTTTAATTAATTTTTTCGTTTTGTAATTGCACATCAAAGTTTTTCATTGGTTTCTGTACCCAAAAGGCAAAACGGAGCCCTAATATAATAACATGAACTAATCTTAAACTTAAAAAAATACAATGAAAGGAAAAATTTGAACTTGGACAAGGATTTGAACCTGCAATCATCCGTCTCTCAGATCGGGACATGCTCTGTGAATTGAGCTAGTGTCGTATTTCTTCGTAGTGAGTGAGTCTTTCAAGACTAATCCCGGTCGTAGTTGGAATTTTTCCGTTTACACTATTATTAATCAGAAGAAAGATTTGTATTTTTGAATGTAACAAATAAACTTTAAAAACATAGGACCGATTTGAAAAATTCTTTCACCATTAGAATCCTACATAATCCCTGATGAACATAGGCTATAGAATATTTTCAAAAATGTAGGGATCCGTATGAGAACTTAGAATACAACGCGTGAAAAAAATACCAAAAAAAAATCGTTATTGATTGAATAGATGCAGTACAATTTTATAGAGGACATCAATAACTACAAAACCGAAAACAACGTGACGGCTGGCGCTGCGGCCACTTCGGCGGAGCAACTCAAACGGCGCAACTCAGATATGCTAACCTCGGTATGGGTTACAATATTTGAGCCGTTTGGTGTAGAGACGTTGGGTCCGTGGGGACAGGGAGCTCATCGTATTTTCCAAAACTTATCTGAGCGCTTGGTCGATGCGACGCGTGATCAAAATGCTGGCACATATTTGGCTCAACGAATAAGCATTGCAATTCAACGGGGCAATGCTGCCAGCATGCTGGGCACGCTGCCAACTGGGAGTGGCCTTGAGCAAATGCTCAAGGCCTAGTATAATAGGCAGTCCAAATGGACTGCCTATGAGTCTGCTATGCTTTTATTGTAGTAGCTGTAGTGTTGTATAATATATAGTTCGTAGTATTTTGTTTAATAAAGGCATACCGCCGGTAATAAAAAAAGTCTACGAAAAGGTCCGCAATACTATAAATAACGCATTACTATGACAATGTCATAATAACTAACGGTGTGAAACCGAGGCTGGCCGCTAGTTCGTTATAATTTTTTACGCTTATTTACTATGCGAAGCGTAAGTGGACAAATTACAATTTTAGAATGGGGTTCCGTCATCGTACCCAAGTTTAAAGTTAATTGAAAAATCTGCCTTGTTTGTAGTTCTATTCAGTTTGGCTGCAGATGTCGCTCCGTCCTCTTAAGATGTTAAAACAATAGGTACGAAAACATGAATTTCAGATATTTTTTTTTTTAGCTTATTCGCTGAACAGGTATAAGCAGAGAGTTGAAATATTAGAGTAGTTATATCCGAACACCACTGCTCTAAAAGCTTACTATAATTTACCTATCTACATACCTACGCACATGTATATGCAGTTTGTAATGACAAGGAAAGAAATGTAAGAAAGAGATAAATATAACCAATTCGTGTAACCGCCACCGAACCGCCACGAAACGTTCCGATCACTATTACACTGCGATCTCTTTCACTCTCTCACACCAAACGATACACATATCTCGCTCATCCATTTCATTGTGAATAGTTCCTTAGATAAAACAAAATGTCGATATTTTCTATTTACTCAATAAAAGCAATAATTACGCGTGAAATGAAACAGTTTTCTTATCTCTCACAGTGCTTGTATAATTGGTGCAGAGTCTAAAGACACGAGGAAGGCATATTGTCCACAGATTATTCCTAAAAAACACGATTAGCGGCGATGTATTCACCGGACGCTCGGAAGTGCAAGACTGGTAGTGACTCTGGTAATTACCCAGAATTCGTCTAGTAAATATGGAGGGCATACAACGCATCTACAGGTAAAAAAATCTTAAGGTATAAGGCCAAAAATTACAATGTCTAACTTTTTTCCTTAATAAAGTTTATAATAAAAAAGATGTGTCTAGAGCTGCTAAGTTTGTACCAAAAGAACATTAAACAAAGGTTTGATTAATAATAAAATTTGCAAAAACTGCAAAGCCTTAAGTACTTTAAGATGCAAATTTTCAAGGATCAGTATGGTAAATATCGAGAAATAAATCATCAATTCAATAAGAAACAGGTCTAACTAAAACATCTACATCCATAAAAACTAGATAAAAATATGATCAGAATAAGTACCTATTGACATTATAGCAAAACGTACAACTAATAGATTAAATTAATAGCGCTATAAATGTCAGTTGTGAGTCATAAATGTAAATAATAATTATTAAGTTAATATATGCGTATTTTCTATAGGTAGGTTATATCTACACGTATTTGACGAGATCCAAATAATTACTGGCCAATGAAATACTTTGGTTGATTTAGGTTAATCAGTATAATAGTTATTGGCAATAAGGATATTCATCATTAGCTTGTTTGCCTCAGTATTGCAACGTAAGTAGTTTAGATACGAGTGGGTACAATCAGCCACATAATGGATTGACCACAATAAGAGTATAATCAACACAAAGAGAAGTACAATTCTGTCCACAGCATTAGTTTATTCTAGTCAAATGTAATGTAACAAACAAACCATTCCAAAAGGAAGAAATACATTAAGGTAATACATTACGGATTCATGTAGTTATGTATAATTATGTTAAAATAGGTATATATGATATTGTTTTTGTAGTTTATCTCTCACAATCGTCCATGAATAATACATTGTTGTCATAGCAGATATTATGGACACCTAGGTACCTATGTATAGTTTACAGCACTATAAGCAGTATGGGTATTAATAGTTTTAATTTGAGAACCAGACATGTAAGTATCTTATGTAGATAAGATACTTATATGTCTGGTTCCTGTTTTTTTTTCAAATATATGTTATTTATTAGGCTATGTATATACATCTACTTTGAGATCTGTTTCTTAATTATTTCCAAGTTTATTTTCTCTGCTTGGAATTTAATGATTACCCAACATGAGAGTTGTGCAACAACGTAACTCAATATAGGGATCAATCATAAAGCAGTTTTTTTTATTAAGTGTATCAAATGAAAAAATATAATTCAATAGCATTTATCGCACAGTTGAAATGTAGTATTGTATCCTAATATATTTATTATATCATAATCGTTATCATATATACACAGATTGGAAAGTAAGGGCCATGGGAAGTATTACCCATAGAAGCGCAACTTTACCCCACGTTTGTAAAGCACAAAATGTTGCATTATGATATTAAAGTTATTTGAAGTAGCTTCCCGAAAATGTAGTCAAATATATTTAATACTGTTATGCTTTGAAGCTTTAAGCGCTGCTTAACATTGCTTGAACGACACCCTATCGACTTTTCAGATTCATGAACGTTCATGTTGATAGTATATTTATTAAAATTATAAACTAAATTATGAATTTAATTTTGTTTAAGTTTACACAGTCATGTTTACATTTTTGTACCCTTATCTGTGAGTGGTTCTCGTGGTGATGTAGCTTCAAAACGGCTGAACCAAATTTGATATTGTTCATTTAATTAAACGAAGGCTTTTATATGTACTAAGCTATTATTCTTGAAAATTTTATTGTTATAATCTTGTTTTATAGCTAAGTATTTTTTAGTTGAACGGAAATCTTTGTAAGTTCAAGACAATCAAGCTTTAAATTTATTGTATAAAACAATAGGCTGACGCTTTTTTAGCGTTGATATAATTTTTGATTATCTTTTTGTGATGACCCAGGGGCATAGCATAGCTATGTATACCACCACGTGCTTTTACTTCATCTCAAAGTGGTAGGGTATTTTGCGAATGCTCGCCTAGTAAGTTAGATACCATCCACCCTCAAGTTATAACAATGTCGCTAAGCATCCAATAGCGTATTCCAGCAGTTGTCCTTAAGAAACAAATTCGTTTTTAGGTCGAGTTTTTTTAAAGGTAAGATAGTAGTGAAAAGTATCCAGATAGTTATAGTTTATAAAAAAACTATTTTTGTTCCACAGTTATAATGTAACTGGATGTTGTTGCCAGTGACTTGATTAAGTATAGCAATCATAATATTATTGATTCTTATAGGAGATACTTTTGCCCATACTGTTTATAAATTGCATACGTAGGCTTTCAGGCGGAATGAAACCTCTCGATTGTTATTACATATCATCTGCATCGGATAACCATTTTTGTCGTAAACTAGACTTTACTTCCATCCTGTAAAGAGGAAAGTTGAGTAACTCACACTGATCTACGGTTATGACAGCGCTCGACTTCCTGGATTCCCTATACGTGCCCCTGACGCGCTCGTATCGATGCAGAACATTGAATCATTGCTACTGTTATGTCACAATAGTTGAATTCGGAAATAAAATATGTTTGGTTCAAGTTTAAAATTGTAAATAAGACAAAATTACGGATAACCAAGTATACATAGAAATGAATTATCTGGTCCGGGATAGTGCCTCAGACCACATGTGTTTTGTCCTACTGTAGCCAAACACATAATTTTAATGTTTTATTTTAAGAGGCCTTTTACATTTTACAGCCCTCTCACTCGCACATTTAAAGATAATTTCAAATAGCTACAATATGGTAATGATTTTTTAAAATGTGGTCTGACATTATTTCGCTGCATGCGACTATAGATGTTCTCGACAAATTTTCAGGTAAATTTTAATTGTGATTTCTAATTTTGTTTTTAGTTTTCACTTTCATTAATATATAAGTATATTATTATATAAAACCTAATGTGATTTCATGTGTTTATAATATTATAATAAATAACATATTGACATAAGTAACATAACAGATAATGTTATCTGAAAAAATATTATTATTATGATATTATAGGTATATACACCAAACCTAAAGTCCGGTAATCTCCGGAAGCATCCAACATTATAGGGTGGGGGGTTGTCATTGCCTCCAAGATGGTATAGGCATCTTGGAGACCAAAAGCGCTACGGATACTACGGTAGAATGATCCTGATTTAATATGTAGTTACTGAATCCGTGCGTGCCGGGCTAAGAATTTTTATCAAACAGTGCGCGATCCCCAAGACCACACGTTGAGGTTTTAGTCATGGCAACAATTTTGTCATAACAGTTGTTTTCTAAGCGATTAAACGTTGACACACACACAGTTTATCAGTCATATTTTTAGTTTTATATTGTATTCCATCTATATATCTACTGAAAATTCCTTGACATGGTAACAAACTATCCGTTTTCTAATCGCTCAAAATAAGTATTGAGAATTTATAGACTGTAATGATAAAAGAAAAAAATACTGAATAAATTTGGTAACTATTATATTGGTAATGTTACAAATTCGGCCCTTGGGGCCATTTTCGGCATCATAATATTTTTTGTTTATCTTTCCTTTGTATTTTATTGTCCACAAGGAAAAGACAACAACGTACTATATTCCCGTCTAAAAAGGAAATAGATGTATTGAGCTGCTTCGAACAGGAAATCAGGGATTCGTATCGTTTACCGAGAGTAATACAACTGTTCCGATTGGGTGGCTACGGGAACGTTTGTCTGTTTAGTTATATTTTTAATTAAAGTTAAGAAGGTTTAAAAGTGAAATTATAATAAACTAGCTTTCCGGCCGCGACTTCGTCAGTACGTTTGCTGGTTATCGCACAAAACCATTAACTTCTTTTTGCGCAGTTAGATAAAAAGCTATCCTATGTCCTTCCCCTGATCTCAAACTATTTCATTAAAATCGGTCCAGTAAAATCGGTATCGGACCGATTTTAATGAAATAGCTTGAGACCAGGGGAAGGACATAGGATAGTTTTTTATCCAACTGCGCAAAAAGAAGTTAATGGTTTTGCGCGATAACTTACGTACTGACGAAGTATAGTATATATATATATATATATATATATATACTTGCCTGTAAAAAAATTACAAAAGGGCTAATTAAACTTCTTTATGTCTTTATATCCAAAAAGTTGTGTAATAGGTTCATTATATAATTATTACAACGAATGGAAAATAGTACCTACAGCCGGTGTATTCTTCAGGCTTTGTAATAGCTGGTACAAGTAATCGAGCCATAATGTGGGTGAGCTCGCTGGTCAATACATCATCAATTATTAAAACTTAATGTCAAACATTTCTCTAGTAAGTTATATCTTCGACTACGATCAAAACATTTAATTAAAAAAGGTTTTACTGGTTTATTAATTTCATGGAAATATCAATAATCCGAAAATGAACAACGGTCCCATTTATGGATAACAACAGTAATCCTATACGCATAGCATTCGCAAAACTGCCAATTAGTTTGATAGATAATACCCACCCAACCGCAGTCAAATTCGTTAAAAAAAAGTACCTATATATGGACACAGAATATTTCTTTACTGATTGCTAGTTAGTATTCCTTTATAGTTTGTCCAATTCGTATACATTTCGCATGTCGATGCTGAATGAGTACCCGAAAAATGGACTGATTTTATGTTCTATTTCTATCTGAAGCCTGCAGCCATATTGTCTAACTGGATACAATGAAGTTGAACTTAATTTCGATATATGAAAATCAAAATTGGTCATTGTTTTCAAAGGAATTGTGTAAGACTTTGGTTGAAGTAAGTATTATTATATGTTCTATGGTTGAAGGTAGAAGAGTGCGGCTTGATTAGCAATCAATGTGATACATGTTTTGTAATAATGTATTGAATAATAATCTTTGAATGAAAACATAACGTGAAACAAAACGATTTCTTTTATTTTTATGTTTCATCCAAAGCTTCTTTAATGGGTTTTGTTAACGATTTTTTTCCTGTATTTGCTATATATAGAAATCTCAAGCACTCTTCTTGTTACGTTTCTAATATATTCTAGAAGTGAAATTATTATGTGAATAATTTCATACACCTACTTATGGGTTTTAATCTAGGTATTTTACCTATACAGTTCTGTCCTCTCACGACCCTCCATATTTTTTTAGAGTATTCGCATCTACTACTGCCTACCCAAGTGGTGAAATTTAATGTTTTATTATTTTTATATATGTACTAATAGTACTTACACCTACACTAAGATGTCGTTTGCAAAAGAGACCTATTCGTATAAATTCGCATAAATAATTATGTGTTGGGTTCTTGCCTTTGTGAGTGACCAGGTCTGTTGGTGTCCAGATGGTTGGTAGTCATTCCAGGTAAGCATTTGCAAAATTCTTTGTCACAAAAGTTAAAAAAGCCCACGGCAGAATGCGAACTACGAACCATGTGTTGTATTACTAAAACCATCTCAGCTTCAACAAAAATGTCGATATAAAAGTATTTCTATAGACTGCTGACAGTATTATTAGTTTAATCCCTAGGTAAAGTAAAGCAGATTACAATGCAAATGTAGGTTAAAAGCACATCGGCGCTTTTATCGTACTAATAGCATAATGGTTTGAGTACTGAGTAAGTAGCTCAGCGCTTTACTGCTTTTATATTTTCGTACATTTTTCTCACCGACTGGTATTTAATTTCCTTTTACTTCGGGCTTATTTTATTGAGTGACGTAAACCATATTAAAATGCATATATTCATATTTCATGTTCATGAACGACTCATTTAGCTGTTCGCATCATATATGTAGCTTTTAATACTCTAAAAAATATATTAAAAGTGGAATTTTCTTTTTGAATTCTAATGCAGTTTCAGGTCGTTATTTTTGAAGCGCTCATATTATAACTTGCTTAGGCAATGTTTCTGCGGTCACCACTTGGTTGGGTTCCCGCTAGTTGTATATACTACTGTAGGCTACGTGCTTCGGAGGGCATGTGAAACCATCTTCATCGGTCTGTTGACTTCGTCGTTAGGCTATATTGGGGACCTAACGGGTGGCTTAAAATTCCGATACTTTATGATGATCGAGCATATTATCATTGTGAATGTCCACCTGGCAAGTTACCAGCCTCAAGAAGAAAATCTGTCACCAAGCTCCTAATGTGTGTACCAGCGGTTGACTTTGAAAGCCACACAAGCTAGCTTTATATTGAAAATTTTAAGAGACAATTTTATACATTTTCTATCTATTTATTTCACGCATTCCTTCTTAAGTATTTAAAAAAGCATTTATTTCGATCAGATGAAGTCAGCAGCCTAGTGGATGGTCCGCCGTCGCCTATGATGAAAAATAGGCGTATGTCTAGCCAGTCAGAATCAAAATCAGAAATTTATTAATAGCTTGTGCTACAGGACAATATAAGGATTTATATTCCAAAACCCTAAACAAAAGAAAATTAACTACTAAACATTTCATAAACCTATGCTCATCGATTTATAAACAACGTCAAATATAATTCAATTTAAATTAATTCATATATCCAGCTACATTTATGGTATAACTATAGAAGGAAGTAGGTAGGTATTTAATATGAGCTCTCGCCCTGATGATCTTCTAATAATACATTGTCAAAAGTTTTAAAAGTATACGTGAAGTACGAATTTTCCAAGTAAATTAATATCGCACCGATTTTTTTCCCGCAGAAAAATATTGAAAATCCTCTGTCCAATCAGGATAACCGAAAGAATGACTGTGTACTTTTTTCTTTTCAGCCGCCAGTTTTAATTAATACGGTGGTGGTGTTGTTCAATACAACCTATTGAATAACAGCAAGTAGCTTTTCATTGTATAATTATTATATCAGATATATTCTATACATTGCGTTTACATTAAGTTTATTAATTTGTTTGTAGCTGTAGGCTAGCCTTTGACCACTAACTCACCTGGTTTTCAAGGAAAGCTGCCGTAACACACCGTTAGGTGCTTGGCGACAGATTTTCAACTTTAGGCTAGGTGGGCATTCGGAAAATGACCAATAACTATGTTGTAATGACTGCCATTCTAAAACTACAACCGGGAACGACGGCTGAACGTGCCCTTCGAAGCACACTAGCGGTCACCCATCCAAGTCGTGACCGCGGCGGACGTGATCGTTTAAGAAAGTTTCTCAGTTAAGTTGATACCAGAGAGTAAGTTGATACTCAACTTATCTTCTGGTATCAACTGTATATTTACCTATATAAAAAACACAAATGCAAATATTCAATATTATGTTAAATCTGTCTAATTAGATATGATTTTGTACACTACCGCGTGGAACTGAACCCACGCTTTTTGGTCACACTGGGACACCGAGGTGCGAGATATCAAACAGACAAATTTACTTTTTAGATCAAAAAGTAACAAATAAAATCTTATTCTGTAAGTAAAATATTTCATTTACCTAATTTAACGATGTTATTACATACCGCTCGAAATATAAATATAGTTTTTATTACATCTATTCGAAAAGAGCTATTTTATTCCTCGTAAACAGAGACTGAAATAGGTTTTTAATCCCTGAGGGACTAAAAATGACTTAAATTTAGAATGTCGATATTTTTAGTATAATAATAATAGTTAATACAAAGTTCTAACCACCAAAGAGTAAAACACCTCTAAAAATCTTGACACTTTCTGAAAAACTTACAGGCTTTGTTTTTTTTTTAAATTAAGAATTTATTTTACATCGTAAAATGTACTATACTTTTTCCAAAACTACATCGCTACCCTCGTGATTCTACTCTAGAATCCTTCGTTCCGCTCTGGATTCAAAGAAACACTCTCGCCTTTGTTTGCTCCCATGGTAAACAATCTACAATTTAAGCGGTGTCGCAAACTGAGTAACGAATATCACATTTGAAAATTTATACCCTAAAATTTGTTTTTATATTTTTTTTTTATTTTAATTCTGTATCAAACTTCTACATATACCCAACTGTTAATTTTGAACTAAACAATCAATAGTACCTACACACTTCATTTAGAGGTTATTTATGTCTTCAACTGAAATCGCCCGGAAAATAGATAATTATATTATTTGATTTTATATAAATTCTATGTTCTATTTCTTTATCAGGAAGTTTAAGTATTAATATTTAATATTCAGTATATTTATTCAGCCGTGCTACTTAACAATATTAATTGACCGTTCAAGCAAAACTGCAACAACAATAACAACCGTGCAAAATGCTAATAAAACTTATCAAGAACTAAAAATCAGTACAAAAACTGAAACGGAAGCCAAGCAACTCAAGAACGACGAGAAAATTACACACAAGCAAAACTTTTGGACACGCAACAAACAATATAAATTAAATATACAATATTTATATGAACAATCGATACAAACTCGAGCACAGTATGAGAAACACGAACTGTGTTGAATAATCCATATTTTCTAGCACATGTCAACAGTCACTATTTAGTCACAGTTACGTTTCGTGCGGGAATACGTAACTGCGGGAACGTAACTCCCGCTTACGCAGCCAGCCGGCTGTTTCAGAACAAGCTCGCTGACTGAAACTTTCAGTCTACTGAAGGGAAATCCTCAAATCGAGCGCATGCGTCTGCAATGCCTGTTGAGTTACTTTATAACTAACTTATGATACTATCCGGAGTTACTTAGTATCGCTAATGTCTCATAATTATAATACGAGTAGTGAAGCCGCTAATGGATAAAGTTGTTCGTACTTGGTTTTCAAACTATTTTAATCTAGGCTTAAGTTGAGTAAATTGAAACCCAAGACAAAGTACTGGTCCAAACTTAACGCATAATGCTTGAAGATAATGAGCAAATAATATAAAACAAGCAATGATAGCTCAGTGGCAATGGCTATACAGGGGGTTTGATGGTTAGAATTCTGCCAGGAGCTTTAGCTTCACCCCGTGGCGTGAGGGTATTTTAAGTATGGTCACCTAGCTATCCATAATGGCTCAATACTTGGCTAGATACTAGCCATAGCCTATTGACACATTTGACCTCAGATTTTCGTATCAATAAATGATTGTTTGTATACATTCGAAGGAATTGAATCAAAAAGAAGAAATCAGAGATAATAAAATAATAGTGCCTGTTTTCACCAACAACTCCTAAAGTTAAGGGATTACCTAACTCAAATTGAGTAAGACTCTTCTTCTATTTCACTAAGCAGTGATTTGGTTTTCACCACCGTTTAAGAGATACGCTTAGGTACCTTAATTTTAGAGGCATCAACTGCGGCGTCTTAGTGCTGAATTCAGTCTCCTCCATTAAGGGAGCGTTTGCTAGTATCCCCAACGTTAGTAGGTGGCTCGGGGATCGGAGTGTAAGATGGTTGTTTTTCATGAGGCACTGCTATCTTGTGGTATTTTTTCTTTAGTCGCTTCTTATGACTCCAACTGGTAAAAAGAAGGAGGAGAAAGAGGGAGTCGCAAGTGTGGGCATGCACCCGATGCATGCCCACACTTTTAACAACTAAACAAAGTCTATCCATATATCAGAGCAGCACTACATGTATACAATAATCTTCTTGTTATATTTTTCATCCCTTCAAGCCACTTTATACCACTGCACCATAACTGTTAAATTTTTCCGTTACTGTGCTACTTACTAACTTGCTCTTCGTAATCTCGTTAATTCTTATAACACCATATCATACATCTATTGCATTTGGTTCGCCACTCCACCTAAGGTCATTGAAAACCAAAAAATTGGCGAAACGTGGCTTAGGAAACCTCTGACACTGGGTAAGTCAGATATATACATAATTAAAATAAATTAAGTATATAGATATTACGTAAAGTTTTAATATAATTTTACTGAAAGTCGTTCTTTCAAAGGTGGTCTCTAACAAGAGTCCGTCTTAGGAGTTCCACCGTAGTTCCAGATATTTTGCCTCCAAGCAGTTACAGTAGAGTGCAAACACTTCCGTGTTAAGAAGTGAAAGGCACTTTAGAAAGTGAAATTACGTGACCAGAAGTCATTAGAACTAAGGTTCGGAGAGACGAGCGCTGTGCAGTGACAAGCAGGACTAGAACGGCGATATTATAATTTCATATTTGAAAATGTACAAACCATACGAATCCAATTTAAAAAAAATATTTTATTTACACATAGACTTGCAAGTCTATGCTACGAACGAAATTAAAAAAGTAAACCAATACGTGTTTTGCTGAAACCTCTCATTCGGAGCCGAATTTCGAAACTTCGACGAATTAGGGTAGAGGCCCACCTACTGTAATGGACAACGCTTACCATCAGGGCGGATGACATTTACGTCTCATCACATCATTACATAAAAAAACATAGAAAGACAGTTTTTAAATCGCACTGTAGGTCACTTATTTTGACAAGTATCTTGTTAAATATAAACAATTTGATTCAAACGCGAGTTCAAAATGCTGGCACCTATTCAGCTCAACGAATAAGCATTGCATTTTAACGGGGCAATGCTACCAGCATGCTGGGCACGCTGCCAAATCCAGAACTGTGGGAATACGCTCTTAGACGCTTAGCAACTTTGTTTTAACATGAGGGTGGTACGAACAAGTTCACAAGGGGAGCTATCGCAAAAAAAAAAGCTGGTAGCGGGCTGGGCATCAGGACTGTGTGTAATGACTTTTAGGTTGTTTAAATGCTTACATTGTTTTTTATGCTGAACTGGGAAGCACTTGACCACTATCTCATCTGGTGTTAAGTGATGATGCGGTCGATGATGGAGCGCGCTTACCCAGAATATTTGATTTCGACTTATATACAGCTATAAATATTTTCTTTGACTTAGGTATGAAACCATATTCAAAGGAGATATAATAATATAATAATAAATTAGGTATAAGACCACTGTTGGCCGAAAGCTATTTCCAGGAACATTTATCATCATTCATCTTTCACTCTTATCTTGGAATAGGTATACGTACATCTGCCTCAACCTCAGTGAATGACTTAATTAAGTACTGTAATACTGTGAAACTAATTATTTGTTTTGACATTACTATGAGGCACTACGGTGGCAATATTTACTGACATAGTTGAAACGCTGTAATGTTTGGTGAGGCTTCCAACTACATGGCGTTTATCATTATTCATACTAATGGAAAAGCATGAGTATTTATGTACTTAGTTGTTTTTTAGAATATCTGACTCAAATATGTACTGTTTGTCTTTGTACGAAGTAAAAAAAAAAAACTTTGTCACTCAACCTCATCACTCATTACAAGCTCATGCAAACATCACATTCTATTAGTTTTATAGGACAAAATGTTAATCTCGACTTTGAATCGAACCAGAGTTCCTTGGATTGAAGCAGGGCAACTGCTCCTTCATCAAGAATAGATATATTTGAATTTTATATTCTTAGATTGTAAGTGATGATACGGTCCAAGATATCGGTCAAGGTAACCTGGAGCTGGCTCTCAATGACAGCTGCCACTTTGAACACATCGCTAGGTGCTTAGCGACAGATTCTGTAGTTGAGGGTGGTAGCTAACCAGGAGGATATTCGAGATATGCCCTGCTGCCATGCTATAATGACTCCCATCCTCAGATAACAACTGGGACTGCAGCTTAACGTTCCCTCGAAAGCACGGAAGCACTCTACAGTAAATGCCATTAGAAGTCACCTTTCTAAGTTATAAGCCCCTTTTTTTTAAGTCGAGGATAATGCATTTACCCATACACACTCGCAGAGAGCAGGTGATAATGCCAGGCTCAGGGTCAATATGGACCCCACTTCCGACTAATTATCCCATTGTTCACAACACCAACCACAGTGTTCTGCCGTCATTTACTAGTGGCAGGGCCACGGAGTCACTTGCGCATTCATCCGCAGCCCCCACCGACATCCTACTCGCTTATCGGGCCCATCCTTCGGGTAGTACTCAACTCTAACGCCTCGTGGGATGCCCTGGAGCACGTGGGCATACTAGGACCTAAACGCCCCAGATCCTCTGAGCGGAGATTGAGTGCGAACAACATCGACTTGCCTCCGAGTTTACAAAGTGGAAGAGAGAGAGGATCTCTCTCCTTCTCCCGCTACACCACCTGCCTATATGAAACAATAGTTACGCAGAGAGTATTCGAAATCGAGACCACCGCCTTCCATGGCAGTCGCACTGGTGGAGCTGCAGGGAGGGCTCCATTCGTGCAACGTTATACAGGTATCTCCAGAAACAGCCTTGTCCAACACATAGCTGACAAGTCTGTATCTATGTTATATCCCCAGCGAACATTGTTCGTGGAGTGCTGGGCTTAAAAGTCATCCCCTCCCCCCTTTCATTGCCACCGGTGGGTGTCGTAAAAGGCGACTAAAGGTGAAATACCGGAAGGTGGGTAGCAGCGCCTTCTGTGGAACTGATATCTTAAACTGTGATCCCCAAGACGCCTGCTAAGCATTTTGCTATAACTACGCTTAGCTTTTGATGGGGAGGCTGTGTTCAGTAGTGGATTATCCAGCTGATACAGTATCGTAGAAAGCTGTTTGTCGTAAAGTGGTTCATCGGTTGAGATTGACTAGGCAAGCTCCACTTCAAGTGCTTCCTGCCCCCGTCCCACGCTGGGTGGAGATCAAAGTCATAAAGAAACAAGGTAACTGAATAGTGATAGTATAAAACATTGTATAGTAGTAGATATCTACTATCCTACTATTTCTATTAGCACAGAATGTCTACCATGTGTTTTTGTTTAGCTGACAGCTCATTAGCGCTGAATCGAAATTTGGATTTGAAACCGTCAGGCGAGTTGTTGCATCGGATTGGTGAACGGACGCCAATTAAAATTTTGTTCAATGGTTTTAATTTGCTGGCCATTTTCCCAACATCAAGAAAGAAGTCTAACACATCAGTCCCATAAATCATTATATCTTCCTACTTGACAAAATACTAGCTAGAACTTTTGTATATGAGGTCGGTATATACAATATGATTTCTCTACAAAACAAAGGAATACACAAGAACCTTCACTTTTCTATTACCTTTCGGATTGTTATTAAAGAGCCTGATGAGCAACAATAACCTACTCACGTCAAAAGTAGTGGTAGACTACATATTTAGCGCATTATTTTCCTCAGTCACTTTTGACGATATTCAACTGCAGGGACAAATTCTTAAGTCGGAGTATGTAAATTATGGTTGATCAATTTTAATTTGTGTTTACCATTGAATAGATGAATAGATTTATATAGTAATAAGAAATTCAATTTCATTTCAACTTGAATTAATAAGAACCTACTTTTCCTCCGTTAAATTATTATCTTTCTGTATTGATTCCTTCCCAAATCCAATCCCTTGATATTTCACCCAGATCCTTAATCATCTATTCACCATTTTTTAAATATGTAAATAACTAATCTGGCGTCGAAATCTCGCATCGCTTGCTTCAGTTCTAACTCTGGAGCACAACAGCTCCTCATTACACTGGTTTTAGATTGGATCCCAAAGTTTCCTGGTCAAGTTTCTTCAATTGAATAACTTTGTTCTACAACCTTTTGAAATACGCGTTTCCGAGATTGGATGATCGAAGTTTTGCAAACCGATTCTATAGAAATATCGCAAGTCAGTGGCTACTGCCTGACCACTAAGCGTCAAGGTTCTTTTTATGGCTACCTAAGGAATATTTCGTGGCTGTGTGCCAAATGCCTTATGTTGAGATTTCACTTACAAAAGATTAAGTGAGCAGATATAGTTGCAAAACAAATTAGGTTAAGATTGATAGCTTTTTTATATTGATAGACTAGCGTTTGACCACAATCTCACCTGATGGTAAGTGGAGTAGTGGTTGAAGATGGTAAACAAGCTATTAGGAAATGGCTTTCTAGGACAGCTGCTAGAATAGCGTCAAGTTATTGGCTACAGAATTTCTTCCCAAGGTTAGCTAGTCTCGCAACGTACCTTTCCACAATTTGGTGACGCTTAAACCAGTGATGGGCCTTGAATAATGGACCTACTGCACGTAAATTAGTTATTTGCTTTGCAAAATTGATATTTGGCGCGAGAATTATTATTGAATCTTGAGGAAGCGAAACGTTCTAGGATTAAACCACGAGCAAAGCGAGTGATTTGAAATATAGAACCCTGAGCGTAACGACGGTTTCAAAGGTACGAGACGCAATATAACTTTGCTGCCAAGCGCAACACACAATTGTTCACCTCAGGACAGCGAAGAAAATTCTAGGTGCAAGAAAAACAGTTTAAATAATGTAGTAAATTTGCATTAATTCAAACAATAAAAATTAAAAGTAATATTACTAAAATTGGTATATTGAAAGTAACTTCATTTTTCTGGAACTATTTACAGGTTAGAAATTCAAAAACCTTTTCCACGCCGATGGATACTAAGCACTTTTCCCCAGATCTCGAGTGACACAATACCTTTTGGGGTTGAGTGGTGAAAGAAATATTGTCATACACAGTTGCAGCGCACACACGTAGTGGAACTTGACAGGCTAAGCAAAGTTCTCGGCGGTCACTACTTGGATAGGTGACCGCTATCTGGATGTGAATCGAATGCGCAATGAATTGCAGAGGTTTCAATCAGATCGAATCGTTGGTTCCGATGTCGGCTAGAGATGAAATTTATGTGTTCTAAAAAATTTTTAATTTTTAACCTTCTTCCTTTTTTGTGAGTTCAAAATAAAGCACTTATCAAGCATGAATTTAACATTATTACAAAAGAGAGTTATAATTCCGAAGGTAACTTCGCCTATTTGACATTTTTATTCATAAATCAATACGGAGCACGATACAACATGAATTTACGCATTGGCTTTTATAACTTTGTTTTAATATGCAAGGCTTGATTTCGTAAAATAACAATTAGTAAATTGGTCAAACAAAAAAAGCTCAAATGCTTGTAAAATTGTAACGGTCTTGAATTTAAACTTCGAGCTCAGAATAAAAAAGCGTAAGTCAACAAACTTGAAAGTCATGACTAAGTCAATTTTATTCTCGTCAATAACGTAGCCGTACTGGGATTTAGATAGAATCCAATTAATGTTTTTTCCAATAAATTCAATTCCAAATTCAAACAATTTTTTTTGTACTCTAGCATGTTGGCAGACATAGTAGTCCAGACCTCGAGTAGGAAAGTACAAATATAATGGTTTTAATATTTTTCAATGGAAACAAAATAGGGATAAACTTTTGGAAAACTTTCAAACTTTTGGACCATATCTGTTTTAGAGTCTTCAAAATGAAAATAGTCAGGAATTTTGAATTTCAAATATTGTTTTAAATATTTTTATTTTATACTCTAGGGTCGTCTATGGCGCAAAACACTAGTCAATCATCAAACAGAGTATCAAACACTAAGAAGTTGAGATAATCTTAAAAGTAATTTCAGTATATGCACTTTTAATTTAATTTAATTCATATTTAGATTTGTGACTACCTGAATATTAAAATAAAACTGGATAAGTGCAAGTTGAACTCGCACACTGAGATCCGTACAATGTACCATAACTAGTTTTATTTTTCAAACAGTTAAAGATAATTAGCGGGAGTCGCCCGCACTTGGATGATTTTGTTAGTAAATGAACTATAATCGTACCAAAATTTGACGCCTGCCTGTGTATTACTATTTTAAGGAATACACAAATATAAAACCTCACTAAAAACATAGGGGATCCCCTTGTTAACCTTTATATTATTTATGTTTGTAGCCAATCTGCCACACCAACAAACATATTCTGTAAAAATTAACTAGTGCATTTCCTAAGATGCAGTTCTTTAGAGATCAGATGGAATAGAGTCGAAAAGGGTCCAGTTTTCTAAGACGGAATCATAAATACGGGAGGTGTCTCAAAATTAGTTTTAATTTGGGACTCTCTTTGCAATAACACTACTGTTGACAAGTAGAACGAGCAATCCAAATTAAATTTCTAATGTTTCGGTATACATTTTTAATACATACAAATCTCAACATTATAGAATAAAAATATCTTATATGTCATTATTGCCAACAGTCATGTTGTATGCCCAGAAAGATGCTATGCAGACAGTCGGACATTTGAAACTTAAAAACCAAAGGTCTACGTTTGTGAGAAAATGAGATAACATCATCACGCCTGTAAAATCCCCTCGGAGGGATAAACAGAAGTGTGCAAACACCCATCTTTCGCCGATTTGTTTTGGTCCCATGTAATGGAAGACGAGCCTACTTCCATCTTCCTAGTACAGCTCCAGATTTTAGGCTGGTACTGAAAAAAATTAGTCCAATCAAGGTATCGAACTCTAGACCTTCCAAAGTGACGCTTAGAGAATAAAACCGGTACAAAAACCAATAGTCTTCAGAAAAGCCAAATTCTTATGAAACAAAAAATCCACACTGAATTCTATTAGAGAATACGCCTAGTAAGTATTTCAGTCCACTAGCCTCGTACAAATGGAAGCGGGTGGAACAAGCATTTTTTCATGCCAATACAATCCGCCGAGGCCCGTTGTTGGTTCTCAGCCAATTCTAATAAACTCTATCTATGCAGAAAATAAATTGCTATGTATCAAGACAATTGCCTCTGAAAGCAGTAAAGAGTGCAATGAAATTTAATAAGAGCATCCTTACCGTCGACGCCATTTTTATGGCATGTATTAAGTGTTCACACATATTATTACCAGGCGTTTTTGAGGACGAAGTGCATATCAATTAGCAGTTTTGGAATTTTAATGCTATCATTTTTAGAATGCCAAACGCAAAGGATAAAACGGATCCCTATTATATACACGGGTAATAAGGACTATAAAATTGAGATGTAAGCTATTCTATCTTTCAATTTGGATCAAATTGCACACGGTGTGCAAATTAAATTTAAAATCAGTTCAGTAGTTTAGGAGTCCATCGCGGACAAACAACGTGACACGTAATTATTATATATAAAGATAAGGATTACATATACTGCTATAACGGAGTGTGTGTATAATTATATATACACTCCGCTGTCTGCCTGTCTGTCTGCCCTTATGTCACCGATCTGTAACTTTTACTACCGGCACTACGCACAAATCTGTTATTTTTACATTTTGTTTCGCACGTTGACCCAGGGACCAGAAATCCAATTATTTTTTAGCGGGCCTTGACTATAAGTAATCGTCTAGAACTACATACACTACAAATATAATAATAATAAATGGTGTCCATCAATGAGCCAGATACACCGTTAGGTTCTTAGCGACAGATTTATTACTTGGGGCAGGAAAGCATACGCAAAATGGCTTCCTTTAGGTACTGTAATATTTTTGAAGCTCTGGCCCGCCGCCTGTGTTAAGAGCATGAAACCCCAACTCGGCAGTTCTTTGCTATTGCTACTAGGCCGTCAATGCTAATACCTAAACATAATAAAACACTACAGCTACTACAATAAAAGCATTTAGACACCTATAAGTCATAGCAGACTCATACGCAGTCCAAATGCTCCAGCCCACTCCCAGTTGGCAGCGTGCCCAGCATGCTGGCAGCATTGCCCCGTTGAATTGCAATGCTTATTCGTTGAGCCAAATATGTGCCAGCATTTTGATCACGCGTCGCATCGACCAAACGCTCAGATAGGTTTTGGAAAATACGATGAGCTCCCGGTCCCCACGGACCCAACGTCTCCACACCAAACGGCTCAAATATGTAACCCATACCGAGGTTAGCATATTTGCGCCGCTTGAGTTGCTCCGCCGAAGTAGCCGCAGCGCCAGCCCTCACGTTGGTTTCAGAAAGATGTGACGGCGCTAAAGTGTCTACGCACGTAGCGTCCCACACTAAGGGCCGTCCTAACTTCCACGGAACCAGAGTCATGCCGTCAGGTCTTTTACCATCGTCACGCATCAGACCATTCGGTTCGAGAATAGCTGGAACATTGGCGCTGGTAAAAGCCCGGCGAATGATATCGTTAAGGCTGGCGTGGCGGGAAATTCGACCAGCACTTCGAGAGCAGGAGAGGCCATGGTGACCGAGTTGATCAACTGCAGTACCACACTGGCAGTGATGTGCAACACAACACCTTGCACCCAAGCGTAAGCTAATAGCTAGACCTCATTACATATAAAAAATATACATGTGTAGAATATTCAAGAGAAAAACAGAACTGCGCCCATCACTGTAATACATAGAGTTGTTATATCTAATTGGCCTGTATTTCACCGGCACCCTTCAAACTGGTACACAGTAATGCTAACATTACTGCTTGGCGATAGAAATAGGTGTTTTTGCAGTACTTTTCCAGGCGAACTCGCACAAAGACTGCTACTGTAATATTCTTAGGCACTAAGGATTAATAAACGTTAATTTAAATGAGGTTTTCGGAGAAAGTTATGTATAAACATTTTAGTGCTCCTTACTCACAGGGCATACCTCGTCGTGTATGTCTGTTCGAATATCACGAGTCTTTAGCTCGAAAATATAATGAGATAGCTACTAACTACTACAAACCTGACATTTAGTTGTTTTTTGAAATATTTTTTTTCTTGATTGGTTAGATCAACTCAAGTAAAAAATCTGTCGTCAAACACCTAACAGTACCTATGTGTCAACAGCAGTTATTGAGAACTAGTAATATGGAATGCATCTGGCAGGGGATACCGCTGAACATCAGGTGCTCGCACTTGCTCCACCACAATCTCAAAAAAATTGGCAAATGAGACTTAACATCTGTATGTCTTCTCATTTGCAGTTCGTCCCTTGTGACGTAATGCATCTGATCTAGACAGAGGTTACGTCTTGAGACTAGGCGGGCTCGCATACATTCCGTAACAATAAGATTAACAAAAATTGACTCAGACCCAAATAAACTTATCATGAATTTCAATAATATTGATTTTCAGGGCATACATGAAAGCAAAGAAATTCATTTGGATTGTTTATTACTTGTTCGCGAGGAAAATTATTATAAACCCTTACATTATTAAGATTTTTCATGCCGAATGACAATTACACACTTCCTTAAATATACCAACTAATATATACCAATCATTAAACTGCTACACAAAACAAAGTAGAAAGTCCGACTCAGGTATGGTAATTACGCGACGTCAAGATTATGGAGGACCTCACTCAAAAAGGTTTTTAGAACCGAATTTTCCTGTCCATTAATATCATCTTACTTCTTTTTTAATAAAAAAAATATAATACCCACTTATAGTAATGGACATGAGAAAGTTGAATTTCGTTTCGTTTCTCTTTTAATATTTGAAGAGGTTCGATGGGCCGGTAGCTGACCCCTGACCCGCCCCTCGCCCTGCCAGGGTTGAAATACTGCCCGCAGTACGTCTACCATATCTGAGGAATAATTTCGCTCGACCCCATTTGAATATAATATACTCTATCTATCTATTACTAAGACAGCTGTGACGTGGTTACCTATATATACACATATACTGATTATGTAAGTATAGCCATGTGAGTATATTTGACGCCACCATCGATTTGATTACAGGCTAAAAACACGGAACGTAATTTCTCTAAAATTGTTCAAGAAACCTTTGGAGGACATTTTCAAGCTCTTGGACGATAATGGATCTCGCTAGCATTAACATCTATGGCGAATACGTCATTTTTGTTTTGACAATGATATAGTCATTATTGCAGTACAACTTGTTGAATACTTCAGTACAATCCTTAACAACTTCAGCAGTTTCCTCTCATGAATACGACAAATATATTTTATATACTTCTTTTTTTGCCATGCTCGGTCTATTAGCAGTTGTTGAGAAAAGTTAGTCTCGATCACAGAAAAATATTACTCTATACTTTTGATATTGCTGGAAGCCGACTCATGCTAATGTCTAATTGTCGTTGTCGTTCATAGCGAGTTTCTTTAATGTGTGAGATAATGTTCAAGAGTAGACGTCTTTCGGCTGGGTTTGATGTAAATCGATGTACTACAAATGTAGCATTGCATTGCATAAGACACGCGTAGGGCATATAGTCATACGTAAATCATAATCATAAACGAGCTGACTGATGACAATTAAATTTCCAAGCATTGACGTCTAGAAAGCAGCGAGCTCGTCACAAAGGTCCAAAAGAAAATATGGTACCGACTGTACATAACTTAGATAAGCGTAAGATAAAGGATCAGATTTTTTTTACTTTGTCGAGCTTGAAAACAGACTATAAACTTGCCTTCATAATGGAATTACCAACCTCAGCAGCCGTTACAATTGCTAAATAAAACAGAGAAATTATTTGCCACTGGCTCCAAGTTCCCACTTTAATTTTTAGTTTGCCAGCCCTGACGTTTGATTCCAGAAGTTTACTTTTTAATAATGAAATGCAATACGAGTGGTAGTTCAATAAAACGACGCGGCCCGCAATTTATGTGCGCATTAGAATGAGTGACGGTGGTCAATAGCTCGATAGACGTCGCGTTAGTTTAAACTGAAAGTTTGCAGAACTTGTAGGTGTATCTTACTTACCTACTTAATAGGTGGAACTTACGGCAACTTTTCATTTAAGAACACATTTCTACAATAGAATCAAGTTGCTTTAGATATTAAACATGCATGTAGTTGTGAGTTTTTGTTCGCCAAGGCACTTGACTATTATAACACTGTTACTTAGGGAAATTAAGTATTGTTAATGGGTGTTTCAAATAATTTAATAAATATGTGGTACAGCGATATTCTCATCGGAACATTTGCAGCTATTTTAAATATATTATCAACACTTAATGTCATTTTGTTTGCAATATTATTAACGGATAAATTTGTAAATAAATGTTGCCATGTTACATCATAAGGGCATAGGCCATTTATCGGGAGTACAGGGTCTACGGTAACTCGTAGCAAATGTGCTACGATTTCTTATTATTTGAATATCCCCTCATTGGACAGTTGTTACACATGTTTTTAGAAAAACTTACTTAAGTTACGTACAATTAACGTAACATAAGATTTAGAATAATGATTCTTTATTATGTTCTATGCCTTGAGAGTGAATACAACTGAAACTCAACGGATAAATCGTGTAAAAATAATATTATATACATAAGTATTAGTACAAAATAATAAAAATAAAATGATTTCATGCATGCATATTATATTATAATAATAATAATATATTAATAATTTGATTTCGTGAATAATCATATAATTTTAACTTATCCAAAAAATATGATATTATAATTACCAATTAATATGCATTGTTTATGAATTTTCTTGTGACGTGTAACTTGTAACTTTCATGTGAAATATGCAGTCATATGACTTCAATTGCCTGATAGTGTTTGTAGCCCATGAAAAATGATATTTGTAGTTGACCAACAAAAATGAACAGATGCTGGAGAGAACTACCGTAATGGAGAGGAATGACTTTTTACATCCCCGCATGGTATTCAGAAACATCGTTCGCAGAGAGCACGGTTCGGCGAAATTTTTTTTATTATTCATAATCTAGAAGGCTTCTAGACTTAATTTTAATTATAATTTTGGCTTGTTTAGATTAGGTTCGGCTAGGATAGATATGTAAAACTAAGAGAAGGAACTAATGTTCTACATTTTGTAAAATAAAATTCAGTTTTTCGGTGAATCGTGCTCTCTGCGTGGAGTTTATCGGTAAATGGTACGGAGCCCGACTTTTTAAGGGGCATATCAATGCTGTATTCCAATGAAAATGAAATCATCACCCAATTATTTTTTCATCGACATTAGTGTTTTATTTATATTTGCATAATTTGCAACGAAAATTATGCAAATATAAATAAAACAGTAATGTTGATGAAATTGTTACTAAGGACGAGACGTAGATGTAATTATCTGAAATCTATGAAAATATAATGTTTATAATATCTACCTACATTTTCAATGCGTGTATTAAACGTATTGTATAAATCGAAACAAGGCTGACTAATTGCAGGTTGTGTCTGATATAATTATTGCCTACCCTCGGGCGCCGCATAACTTTGTTTGTCGGAGGGATTGTTTCACATTTTCACTGTTTTAATTCACATTTATGTTCGCTTCATGGAAATATTGCGTTGTACAATGAAGATCAGAGCTATTTAAAACCTTCAGTACCTCTACTTTAAAGGTTATTCTGGGGGCAAATGAATAGGTAATTATACTGTTATTAGTCCTTCGTTTCAAACTGAAGCTATTCTGTAAAAAAAACAAATCCTACTAATATTATAAAAGCGAAAGTTTGTAAAAAATGGATGTTTGTTACTCTTTCACGAAAAATCTACTGAATGGATTTTAATGAAACTTTACAATAATATAGCTTATACATCAGAATAACCCATAATTTATAAAGATATTGTGTGAATTCTCGAAAATATATCGATAAGTGTTAATTAGTAAGAAAAATATCAACCATATGCGATCTTTTCTGGCGTGCGCTGCCAGAAATAGGACGCTGGTCACACGTACAAATATGGCATGGAGGTAAATAAGGCGCTGGATTAACACATATTACTTTTTATTATCATCATCCATCACCACGCGGATGTAACCGCAGGGCGCAGCTAGTGTTATATAAAACTAGTTTAGAAGGTACAAATAAAACCATTTTATATGATATCGCATTGAACTATTTTTGTCACTTGGAAGATTTAAATCTCCTTGAGATTCCAAAACCACAGCTTTCTATTTTTTGTCATAAAGTTGAATTTTATATCTACTTTTATAATTTAAAACGAGGGCAAAAATGTAATTATTCTAATCAAGGCTTCAATTTTGTAAGCCCAAGCCGTAGGCGTGGGTTTACAAGTATTTATGCCCGAGCCGTAGTAGGCGAAGGTTATTATAGATTAACGTAGCGTGTCGTAGTGTCATACGAGATTCGTTTTCAATATACTTGTGGGTAAAATTTTCATTTTACTAATTACCTATTTGAATTATTAATGCACGCACAGGATTTATAAAAAGGGAAAAAATGCCTATGGTAACTTAACTCACTGTACCGTAAAGGGAAAGTTAACAATAAATAATGGGATTTGTATCATAAACTCTATAATTGGAAAACAGTCGGAAAATGAAAAAGATACAACAATGTCCTTGATTTCTAAACATAATTACAAGCACTATCGCCTGCTAAGCGAGAATTTATACATAAAGGACAGGACTGGATGGGACGGGATGGGACAGGACAGGACAAGACTGGAGTGGGCGGGGCAGAACGGGAACGTAAGTTGGTAATTTTAGCCTTATTCAAAAGCTCTACGATTCCAAGCGTAAATATGTGCCTGAGTTAGTGTTTCAAACCAAACCTATGTTGCTTGTATTCGGCGTACAGGTATACAATATTCACCGACCTCGAGATTTAAGTATAACATTGTATGAATTAAAAAAAAACGTTGTAAGGATATCGAGTAATATAATTTTATATTACCCTAGCTGTTTATGTTTCAATTAGTCAACTTTTTAGTACTTGTGTCACTCTTTCTAATCTCTCGTTTTGCTAGGAATGTTTGCCCGTTACGTTTGATACTGTTTTTTTTTACCTGATAGGCTAAGCCTTTGACCACTATCTCACTTGATGGTAAGTGCTAATGTGACCGAAGATGTTGTTTAGGTTAACCTAGAATTACTGGCTCTCAAGGATAGCTGCCGAACACAACGTTAAGTGCTTGGCAACAGATTTTTTACATGAGGGTAGTAGCTCGCTAGGCGGGCATTCATAAAATTCCCTATCACTGTGCTATAACGACTGACATCCTATAAAAATAACCTGGACTGAAGGCTTAACGTGCCAAAGCACGGAAGCGCTCAGTAGTAATTTCACTAGCGGTCACCCATCCAAGTCATGACCGCGGTGCACTCTAATAATAATTTATTTATTATTATTTCTTTGTTAATGGCTTCTGCGGTTTAATGTTACCACTATTCTGTCAATGTCCGTTCATGCTAGTTTCATAAGTCACGTAGAGATATTATTTTAATTTAGAATATGATTATTTACTACTTTCATTTGACAGAAACTCAAAGTCGGCAGTACATATTCAAAGAGGTGTTGTATGAATTTAATACGTGTCACAATTAATTTAATTATATTTAATTTAATAAATATTCAATTCATGGGTGTACGTTTGTTGTATATCATAGCTATCAAATCGCAACAGGTGTTAAATATGTTTTGACAGTCACAAGAGTTATTAAAAGTAGCATTTTAAACGCAGAACATATTAATTAATGCAGTTAATTGTATAAGTTAATTTACCATATACATCTGCCCACTTTATACATTTAGATCATGGATATGCACCAGCCTGCATGGTATGCATATGGTTTATCAGTGCTGGATACAGGAAAATATTTTCGTACCTAATGTATATAATTTCATACGAGCATAAATGAAAATAACTCTTTTCCAAAACGTACTAATTTTATAAAATCTAATTGAAGTTATATGTGAGTATATGAATAAATGTGTAGTAAAATCTACATACTTTTTCATATAATTATAATAATTATATACTCTTGACACAAAAACTGTTCACAATACAAAATATAAATTAATAAAAATATAAATTATATAATGTAAGAAAGCTATAAATTTACTATATGTATTTACTAAGTATGTTTTGACATGAATTGTAATGGACCTTCGTACGTTTTGAACATAAACATGATCTTTAACCCAAAATTGTAGTTGACTTAGTACGATTTTGACGATTTTTTTTTTAAATTAGCCTAAGCCATAGACAAAAAACCACGAGAAATATAAAAAAGTACCTAAATATGTACATAGATGTACGTTTTGAAATTGAACTCTCAAAATTCTACTATAGTCAGTTATTTTCATTTTCTATTATGTAATTATGGTGGAACAAGCGCGAAGCACTTCTGGATGTTAACTTGTTACTCCTCTACTATTGTTACTCCTCTGCCTTTAGGACATGCATTTCGTCACATGTGACGAATTAGACTGCGCCCGTCACACTGAGACATACAGTTCACTACTAGTACTACGTAGATTCTCATGTGCCCGTAATTTTACTGGCTCTAAAGGACTGCTGCCGGAACACACTCATAGATGCTTGGCGACAGAATTTCTACTTGAGGGTGGTAGCTAGCCAGGCGAGCATCCGCAAAATGCCCTTCCACCATACAAATGCATGCAGAGTACCGATGAAAGTTAATTAGGTAATGACTGTTCCATTGTTGAAAACATACCTTGGAGACATAAATTAAATTTTCATTACTTAACAGTTTATGATATATCATTCACAATTTTTGCGCATCGTCATTTATCTTCTAATGAGAAAGTGTCCTATCAGCAATAAAAAACCTGCAAATAAGGTTGGTCTCAGGAACATGGTGCCAATAAAACAGAAAACAGTCCTAAAAATAAGTGTATGAATTAATATTTTCGGAAAAATACAGCACAAAAGTCGAATATAAGTAAGAAGAGAGTTATGATGATGATAAGTCAAATAGGTATATAACATATTAAACATGATAATTTCATATTTAACATGTTGAAATCGATGTTATATAGTTTTGTAATGTAATTGTTTCAATGCATATTATACGTCTTATATCAAAACCTCGGTTTATAAACATGCATACCATGATTTGACAATTTTATTAAATATTTTCAAAGCATGTTGAGTTTAGTTCAAATATTTCGTGCGGCACGCAGTGTATTAGCCACGAAAGCTGAATTTTTTCCTTTACTTACTCGTCGTATAAGTTTAATGAACATAAACAACCAACATAAAAATTCCAATGTGCCCATAAATAATCTCAATTATAACGTAGTTATTCGAGTATGTATTGTTACTGATAACATACTTCATGTTTCAGGATTTGTTAAATTCTGAACCATAAGCCTTAAATATGTACATATTATTTTAGAAGACCAAATTAGTTAAAGTAAAGAAGCAAGGTATTTATAATAAAATAATTATGTATAACAAACTTCCTCTCAGTACAACTAGACTGCACATAAATGAGTTTAAATCTAAAATAAAAAGAGTCCTAGAATCCAACCCATTTTATTCACTAAACGAATATATGACGATGCGCCTGACTGAATCCTCGTTTCCACATTAAATATAGACTAATATATGACGACTGATTGTGTAGAAACTGTAGATAATTAATGTAAATCTGTAATTTATCTTTAAATGTATTAGTAAATATTGTATTATGAAAGATGTATAACGTATAAACTATAATCCAGTGTACTTATTACATAAAACAGATTGTATTGTATCAAATATTTCAGTAATGAATATCATAATTTAAACTTCTAAAATAATGAACTAAATGTATTGGACTTGCCGTGTATAACATTCAAAGTTATTTGGTTAATAAATATTTCTATTCTATTCTACGAGTATTCTATTAGTAATTGCTATTTTATAAAAAAGATTGAATAGTAACTAAATTCTTCTTATTTTCCATGTCTCAGTCGGTATACTTATTATAACATATTAAAACATATTATATGCTTACTGTTGGGTCAAATTAGTATAACCACTAATTTGCGCACATTGAGCTCTCTAAGCCTTAGTTTTTCTATCCTCAAATAAAAAAAAATATCAGACTAATTAATTTTTAACCAACCTTTAAAACAAATGAACTCTTCTTTTAAACAACCAATACCTATCGGTATTTTACAAGTATTATTGGTTGTGTATTATGTACATTAATTCTTAGGAATAATAGCTATCTACTTGATTAAAATTGGGCCTAAGCCTAACGCACTGAATTATTTGGTGCTAATATAATTCCTGTTGAAATATCAAATTGAAACCCAGATATAGCTATAACTACATTTTATTCTTAATCATAGACATATGATATATCTAATACTCCTTTGGAATATACAGGCGTTATAATGTGTCTTAAATAAAATTTAAAGGGTCGCTGCCCCGTAGGCATACGTCTATGTCTTATGCTGATTGATAGAAACATGAATTATGCAATAACAATTTCATAGCTAATCAAATAACGTCGATATAAACCTGCAGGTAAGCTCACAAACGACTTGACTTCAACTTGGCCTGTCGTACGATCTAACCCTACACTTTCGTCTCCATCCATTATGGTAATACCAGTGCTGGATAATTTCGTAGGTCCTAGTCTATAATTACTAGCAGTCGACGTTCTGGCGTTCCTTATGTACACTGCAAACCAAAATATAGCCGGTTAGTTTGTTTTTGGTATTCATTTAAGGCTTTTAAAGTACCTATTTAAGAAGTATGATTTCTAATTATGTATGTAGATTAGTACTTTTACTTTTAGATAGATACTTTAGGACTCTATAGATTATCGCCCTGTCAATTAAATTGATTCTTTTGCAATAAATAAATTCTAAAAAAACCTCGTTTTCCTCACGTTTCACGACGAGATTCTACGCGCCTTGTTTTATCACGCTAATGTTATAAAGTTTGAGTGTGTAAGGGAGATAGGGGCAATGGGAACCTCGTTTAATTTGTAACACTCTCACTGTCGATAATCTAATCAAAGTATAACTTTTATTATCGTCATTTAAAAGAAAAGAAGCCTTGGCTCTCATTGCTCGAGGGCTGGGGTAATAGGAACCGGTGGACGAGGCAATGTGAACCACGGGAAACTAGAACATAAAAATATACACTTCAAAACATGACAAAATAAGGCATATAAATGTTGATAAATGTATCAATAAAATTTAATAAAAATTTCTTTAGGGACATGCAGAATAACAGTTAAACATAGCTTTAGTAAAATCATTAGCGACGAGAATAAAAAATCACAAACAAAATCTTTGTCAGAATCAGAATCGGAGCATTGAGCATGTGTCTAGTCATCATAGGCCATGCGTTTGTACCAGAGCTTTTTAGATTTTCCAAATTCGCAACAAATCATACAGGTAATATACTTGAGTCCTCTTCAACGTAATCACCACTATTATTATCAACCATCAGCGGATAGTGGAAGACAGTTGGTTTCCAAAACCAAATGATAATTTTCAAATTTAAACATTATTGTGAATACCCTGGTGAATATTTACGAAAAATTATCGCTTCAACACACAATTTAACAATCACTCTATGCACTATAAAGGATAATTCTTAAAAGACAATGGCACAGTTACTTACATTTTGTACTCAAAGATCGATAAAATGTACGACAAATCCGCGTAAAACCGTCGAGAGTCTGATCTGTGCACTCTGTGTACAGATCAGCTAAAGCGGACCAAACATGAACTTGCTTACGAATATCTGACTTAACTATCACAAAATTAGACAAATGAAACGTTAAAATTCTGAGATTTTTGTAGTTGTTGTAATTAGCAGTTGTTGTTTGCTCGTAATTATCTCTATCAAATACTCTTTTACAACTGAAATCTGTAGAAGTATTATAGGTTGTCTTTTTAATTAGATAGATGGATGATATCATTAGCGTGTTTTTGCGTAGTCCGAATTGATAGTAACGCAAACGGCCGTGAGCGTGTAAATTAAAACGGTTGTGTGTACTCCGAGCCACATAGGCACTGTTGGTTTAAATCGTTCAGTTTTAAACCAACCACCCTTTCTATTTTCAATTTGTATGTTTTTTAAATACTATTACAAAATGGAATAATTGCTATTGAATTTTAATTACTTTTTGGTAATTTGTTGTAAATAAGTACCTACCAGTAGGCCTTGCTATTTCTGTATACATGTAAGGTAATGTATTTAATTAAAACCTAACAAATTAAACTGTCAATGGTTGATTTGTTAATTGTATAATTAGGTCAAACCTTAGATAATTAATGTGAACAGAAATTAGGAAGGACTAAGTGTACCTATGAAATAATAACGTAGATAATGGTACCTAAATATATTATAAAAATATATGATAAATATGATTTATCTAGATTTTTTTATTCACCTTATAATGGTACACTATACTAGGTAGGGCATTAATCATTATGCATCATTTTTACATTAATAATATTCGCAATAATAGAAAATTAAATATAAATGTATAAATACATAAAGTAATATGTATGTCAGGTCATTAAATAATAAAATTACATGTTTAATAAATTCATAAAACAGATTTAATCCAATATCCATCTACCTATTAAATCTTATAGGTAGATGGATATACTTCGAAATTTGTCATAGTGAAACTGTACCCATACTAATCATGTTGTAAATGTACCCATACTGAAAATGTACCCATACTTACCCATACCCATGTACCCATTTAATCAGTATAAGAATTTTTAAACGTGTTGTCATAATGTTTAAATTATTTTAATTTACCCATACTAATAAATAATTCTACTACCTTCAATTGTAAAAAAAACTTGCTGTAAAATTGTGTCTTACCTTTGCTCTCTTATTAATCAGTGTCAAATTTTGTGTCCAAGTTTTACCTTGACTATATTTTAATAGCACAGTATTATTTCCTTTTTTAATTGAAAAACCGGTACTGGAGGCAGAAACTCGTGTTCTTGAAAGGCTGGAATGAGCTAAAGGAAATATCTTATGTAGCCTGTGGTCTTGTAATATTTTAAAGTAAATTACAAACTGCCTATCCGCTGCGTGGCATTTTGCTAATGTACGTCTGGCCAACTAACTAACCTTGAGGTAAGAAACCTGTCGCCAAGCACCTATAATGTAATTTTATATGTTACTAGCTGTACCCGCGACTTCGTTCACGATTGCCTTACCTGCAGACTAATTATTAAAATTTGAGCACTGTTAACATTTAAGCAACGCTGTGTTCTGCGGTGAAGCACTGTTAGTAAAGCATAGCTCAGAAAGGAGCTTTTTACCATGGTTAAAGTACCACTATTCTAACAAAAAAAGAATGATTGAAATCGGACTACGTGTTAATGAATTACATTTAAGTGTATATTAACTTTCATGCCCTTTCCTAAGGGAACCATGCTGAATTTCGGGATAAAAAGTATACCATGTCATGTCCTTCTTCGTAGTATAAACTCAAATCGTGCTAAGCTTCATTAAAATTCATTCAAAGGTTTTGGGCTGCCCGTGGGGAACCGGGCTGCCCAAAACCATTCTTTTTTTGTTAAAATTTATTTTAACAAAAAAAGAATGATTGAAATCGGACTACGTGTTAATGAAAAACATTTAAGTGTACATTTTGACTTTCATCCCCTTTCCCAAGGGAACCATGCTGAATTTCGGGATAAAAAGTATCCTATGTCCTTTTTCGTAGTATGAACTCAAATCGTTTTAAGTTTTCAATTTAAAAGATTTATTTCAATTGCTATTATACGTTTAGCCAGATCATCATCTTTTGAGGGATGAGGTGATGAGATGAGATCGATTGAGGGAACTTCCTTAGTTCTTACACAGCTACAGATAGTGGTCAAAAGCTAATCTATCAGCTAAAAAGTGTGTGAAAATTCAATTTTAAACCAAAAGTTAAAACTCACGTCTAAAATGAAAAAAAAGTAAGTCTGTAAAAGTATATCATAACAAGGATAAATTTATATAACGACAGTAAAATTGCAAGTTATTTATGTTCATTAAACGTCTTATCGTTCCATTGAATTTAAAACTACAAGTAATATATATTGATGAAATCGCTTTTAAAGCCCTTCATTTTGATACCCCAATCGATGAGTTTTAGAAGATTTTTTTTATCTAACAATATGGCGTGTAAAATCCGCCAGTTTGGTTTTTATATGTACCCAGTGTCACTTGCGCTATCAAGATAAATCTAACGATATCTCATACATTAAAATCGGTTAACCTGTTTAGAAATTATGGTGGAATAAAGAAAACCACATAAACCACATAAAGCCTAAAACATAACACTACATTTTTGGGCAGTCGTGTTAAAAATATTTTCTAAGTGTCCAGATGCAGCTGCGAAGCTATATGAAGCAACGCGTTGATTTGAAAGTAATATATCAAAATAATGCAATAGAAGAAGTAAACTCTATAAAATTTTTAGGAATAATAATTGACGAACATTGTAGTTGGAAAATGCACATAAAGTATGTCTGCGATAAACTTGATAAGTTTGTATACGCAATCAAGAAGTTGCGCCTAACAGTATCCACTGAAGCTGCACTTAATGCTTACCATGCATACGTATCTTCAGTGCTCTTGTATGGCTTACTACTTTGGGGCAATTCAGTAGAAATAGATAAAGCATTTAAAGTTCAAAAAAAATGTGTACGAGCAATATGTGGAGCTTGGAGTACGGACAGTTGCAAGCCATTGTTTAAAAAATTTCATATACTACCTTTGGTTTGTATGTACATTAGGGAACTTTGTGTTTTTGTTAAACAACACCCAACTTATTTTAATCTCAACTCGGATATTTCAAATAGAACCACACGAAACAAATACAAACTCTACCTACCTCGAGCTAATTGTATATACAAAAGAAATGCTTACATTAATGCTATTAATGTATATAATAAACTACCTAATAGGTTTAAAGATCTGCCGATACACTCTTTCAAGACACAACTTACCTTGTGGCTAGCTAACCATTGTTTTTACGACATTAACGAATTTATGACATTGAAATTATTTTAATTATTTTACTATTATATGTTCATGAATGATGGCTTTGATATAATTTGAATAAATTGAATAAATAAAAATATATTGTTATTAATTTTGTGTGTAATGTCATATTGTTCAATTTATTCATAATAAATAGGCATGTTTTGAATATTATAATAAATAGGTAATTCAATTTAGTGTACAAAGTAATTTTATTTTGTATTTTGATAAGTATAATTAAATTGCAAGGCATTGATTATTAAATTAAGTAAATGAATTTTTTTGTTCAATAACAGATAATGTTTTTTAAATTATAATATGTAAAAATTTGCACACCATTGTAATGGTAGAATGTTAAGGTATATTTTTTAAGCATTACCACCTGCTGTATCCAAACTACATTCTTGTAAATAAATGAATTTGAATTTGAAGATTACACATCATTTTATTTTAACAAAAAAAGAATGATTGAAATCGGACTACGTGTTAACGAAAAACATTTAAGTGTACATTTTGACTTTCATCCCCTTTCCCAAGGGAACCATGCTGAATTTCGGGATAAAAAGTATCCTATGTCCTTTTTCGTAGTATGAACTCAAATCGTTTTAAGTTTTCAATTTAAAAGATTTATTTCAATTGCTATTATACGTTTAGCCAGATCATCATCTTTGAGCACTATTGTGCTCAAAAATGATTGAGGGAACTTCCTTAGTTCTTACACAGCTACAGATAGTGGTCAAAAGCTAATCTATCAGCTAAAAAGTGTGTGAAAATTCAATTTTAAACCAAAAGTTAAAACTCACGTCTAAAATGAAAAAACATTCCGGAACACACCATTAGATGCTTGGTGACAGATTTTCTACTTGAGGGTGGTCGATATATATCCATCCGGGCATTCGCAAAATGCCTTTCCACCACGTGGAGAAGCTCAAGCCCGCGGCGGGATATGCCGGTAGCAAAGACATGCATAAACCCCAAAGCCCCAAGTATAATACGGACTAAGTATGTTCCTAATTTCCGACAAACCACAACAGATTGCGGTCAATCGTTCCGTTTGCTCTGTAAAAAGTTTGGACGCTTTAATTTTGCCGGTTGTTAATTTGTGCGCGACCGATTCGAAGCCAGCGGCGGCTATTATTAAAAGCGTAAATTGTCAAACAGATGTAGCGAACGACTTCCGTGTGAGCGGCAGGGTTAAATCGCAATGAAAATTACTGGCGGGGCTTAGCCCTTGGCGGCCCTTCGGTCGTTTGTAAATACGGGATTGACGATAAAATAGTAAATGGGTCTGAATACTTTTAATGCGCTTGTTAACACTCAGTTAATGGTTTGCAAGCTAAGTTACGTCCTATGTTCTCTCTATTTAACTTTTGGTATCGGTAATTGTCACAATATAGTGAATATTCAGTTTTTTCTGACTGAATATAGCAACAATCTTTGACAGCTTTTGCTGTATGGTGAAGGTATACTTACTGTACTGTGCTCATTATTTCACTAGATTCGTGTTTAATGGTTTTAAGGTGTCGGTCGTCTAAACAGAGACGGACTTTATTTTCGCTCTTTTTAAAAAAAAAATATTTCCTGTTTTTCTTTTTTATATAATACATATTATTTTTGTAACTCTCGTGTATTTCTGCAATCTGTTTATATTAATATAGAAGTTCTGGAAGGTTCTTGCCATAAAGATATCTATGGCTTACGGTAATTGTGAATAGACCTAGATTATTTAATTCTACATCAGAAAACACAAACATCGCCATGGATTCTAATCTTTGGCCATGATTTGGTCGCCGTAGTTTGGTCTAAGTTGAATAAAGGAGAGCCCTTTTCTGTACAAGTTGTACCTTGTGTTGAAATAATACCATACAATTAGTTATATATTGTTTACCATAAAATACTCATAAAATTTAATAAATGTTAGTCTTAAACAATGATGGTACAATGGGTGGCCTTATCAATAATAGCAAATTCTTCCAGGCAAACTTTATATGTAGTGTATCGGGCAAAGAAAAATAGGCGATGGTGAGCAATAAAATGATGTGTAATCTTCAAATTCAAATTCAAATTCATTTATTTACAAGAATGTAGTTTGGATACAGCAGGTGGTAATGCTTAAAAAATATACCTTAACATTCTACCATTACAATGGTGTGCAAATTTTTACATATTATAATTTTAAAAAACATTATCTGTTATTGAACAAAAAAATTCATTTACTTAATTTAATAATCAATGCCTTGCAATTTAATTATACTTATCAAAATACAAAATAAAATTACTTTGTACACTAAATTGAATTACCTATTTATTATAATATTCAAAACATGCCTATTTATTATGAATAAATTGAACAATATGACATTACACACAAAATTAATAACAATATATTTTTATTTATTCAATTTATTCAAATTATATCAAAGCCATCATTCATGAACATATAATAGTAAAATAATTAAAATAATTTCAATGTCATAAATTCGTTAATGTCGTAAAAACAATGGTTAGCTAGCCACAAGGTAAGTTGTGTCTTGAAAGAGTGTATCGGCAGATCTTTAAACCTATTAGGTAGTTTATTATATACATTAATAGCATTAATGTAAGCATTTCTTTTGTATATACAATTAGCTCGAGGTAGGTAGAGTTTGTATTTGTTTCGTGTGGTTCTATTTGAAATATCCGAGTTGAGATTAAAATAAGTTGGGTGTTGTTTAACAAAAACACAAAGTTCCCTAATGTACATACAAACCAAAGGTAGTATATGAAATTTTTTAAACAATGGCTTGCAACTGTCCGTACTCCAAGCTACATTTTTTTTTAACTTTAAATGCTTTATCTATTTCTACTGAATTGCCCCAAAGTAGTAAGCCATACAAGAGCACTGAAGATACGTATGCATGGTAAGCATTAAGTGCAGCTTCAGTGGATACTGTTAGGCGCAACTTCTTGATTGCGTATACAAACTTATCAAGTTTATCGCAGACATACTTTATGTGCATTTTCCAACTACAATGTTCGTCAATTATTATTCCTAAAAATTTTATAGAGTTTACTTCTTCTATTGCATTATTTTGATATATTACTTTCAAATCAACGCGTTGCTTCATATAGCTTCGCAGCTGCATCTGGACACTTAGAAAATATTTTTAACACGACTGCCCAAAAATGTAGTGTTATGTTTTAGGCTTTATGTGGTTTATGTGGTTTTCTTTATTCCACCATAATTTCTAAACAGGTTAACCGATTTTAATGTATGAGATATCGTTAGATTTATCTTGATAGCGCAAGTGACACTGGGTACATATAAAAACCAAACTGGCGGATTTTACACGCCATATTGTTAGATAAAAAAAATCTTCTAAAACTCATCGATTGGGGTATCAAAATGAAGGGCTTTAAAAGCGATTTCATCAATATATATTACTTGTAGTTTTAAATTCAATGGAACGATAAGACGTTTAATGAACATAAATAACTTGCAATTTTACTGTCGTTATATAAATTTATCCTTGTTATGATATACTTTTGCAGACTTACAATATTATAATAATATATAGAACATTTTAGACCTAGCGGGCATCAACTCTTATATTTTATAGAAGAAAATTACAAGTAAATCCATAGAACCTAACCGAATTCTAGGTTAGCCTGAACAACATCTTCGACCACATCATCACTTACCATCAAGTGAGATAGTGGTCAAAGGCTAACCTATCAGGCATAAAAAAAAAATAAAAGAACCGCGGATGTTTATTTTGGAGTTATTGAGGAAGAACTTAAATCGATAGAGAACTTTTGTGAACTGGACCTTTACTGAAACCACTTATGCCTTCGACTTCTCAAGCTTCATCAGCAATAATCAAGGAGATTCGAAAGAAAAAGGAATGTTATATAAGTGAATGCCTAAATAAAACTAATCAAGTATGGATGGTTGTAATAAGCCATTATGTGGATCTTGTCATGTTAATATTTATATGTAAAAATTACGTGTCACGTTGTTTGTTCGCGATGGACTCCTAAACTACTGAACCAATTTTAAATTTGATTTGCTTACAATAATTTAATTCAAATTGAAAGGTAGGATAGCTTACATCTCAATTTATAGTCGTAATTAGGTACCCGTGCGAAGCCGGGGCGGGCCGCTAGTAAAATACTTAAATTTATAAAATTCATTTATAAAGAAATATATATTAACAAAACAATATTTTGTTAGAATGGTATACATTTGCCGTCGTTGTAGTGTATTTTTATAGTGAAAATCGAACCTCTGAAGTTGTTATCTTTAGAGGTTCGGAACGTTCGAGCCACCAAACGCTCTACTGTGATGTTGTGAACGACGTAAGTGTGAAAAATGGCACTCCGAGTGCACACTAACTTAGTCCTTAAACACACCCCCGCTAAGCCTACCCAAACCGTCAACGAGCTATATTTACAGTTTGAACTGTCAGCGATACGCAGTCACATATAAAGCGAGGGTCAATATTGAATATTCATCGCCCACGAACTTCTACACACCACAGAAAGCGCATACTAAAATTAAAAGTGCCGTGCGTTAATAGTTAGTAATGACATTTTTTTTGTTTCAGGGAGACCTTGAACATACTACGCTTTTCGCTATTAAACCTGATCTAGTAGTTTTTGAACATTATTTAAATGTAATAGATAGATAGATAGATAGAAAATTCTTTATTTGCATACCTTCAAAGATAACATTACAAACAAACGTATACAAATTTCTTCCAGATAACCGCTCTGAGGAACAAAAAGAACTCGCAAAAATTTGTCGGGTTGGCAGTTAACAAATTAAACATTACTAATATAATAGTTACCTATTAGGTACGTCTTCATCTTCAATCCTTACCGGAAATTGGAAGTAGCTTGTGTGCTTGATCGTATGTGTTAATATTATGATTTCATGCGCCTATTACCCACGTGAGCCAAGCCAGAAAAATGCTAACAACCTCTGAGAGTGGACATCTGTTAGTCCTAACGAATGTTTTATTATTATTATTATTTTTAGGTATTTGTTTATCTTAGAGCCCGTTTCAGAATGTCCTAATAAAGTTTCGGGTTGCTATGCAACACAAAAAATAACTGAATGATAAAAATGACAGTTAACATGCAGCGCGTTCCAAGCTTCAACCGATGGATAGGCTAAATTGATGACTGTGAAACGCAAAGATAGTGCTTTATTTATTAAATATGATCTGGCTAGTATAACCGGAACTTACTCGAACATTCTGAAACAGGCCCTTAATTGTTTTTTACTACGATACGCAGAACTCAAGAGTTACAGGTAGTACTAGAAAAATTTAATGTTTGTTTTTCTGATAAATATTTTAGGTTTAGAGTAAAGTCGTAGAACTGATGTTGTATGTCTTGTTAAACGAAGGTTCTCCACTAGCTCCCTTTGAATAGAATTTTGAATATCTACGACCAGGAAAGTAATAATATATATGAAAAAATAAATTGCAGGTACAAGAGACTTTTACAATCACGCGGGCCCAGCGCTTATTCCGTCACAAAAAATCGGCCAAGTGCGAGTCGGACTCGCGCACGAAGGGGCCTTGCCTTATTTTAAACTTTTTTTGTTCTAACGTGTGCGAGTCCGACTCGCACTTTGCCAACTTTTTGTATTTGTTGTTATAGCGGCAACAGAAATACATCATCTGTGAGAATTTCAACTGTCTAGCTATCACCGTTCTTGAGATACAGCCTGGTGACAGACGGACGGACGGACGAACGGATGGACACCGAAGTCTCAGTAATAGGGTCCCAGTTTTACCCTTTGGGTACGGAACCCTAAAAATCAATTGACCAAAGATGTCTGTTAGGACTAATAGAAGGCAACTCTAAGAGGTTGTTAGCTTTTTATCAATAAGTCTGTATACTAAATTCTTCATATCTAAACATTGCCTTAAAAAAGTTTTACCGAAATAAAATTTAAGCTCTTACTTAAATTAATGAGCTTGCAGGTAATAAAGTGCCTCGTTGTTTTGTCTCTAGTAATTTATTATGAATGTATCTGCATTCTCATAAATTTACCCTGATACAGTTTCGCATACCAAATTAGCTGCTTGTATGGAAGCCACATAATATATAGAATGTGGGTTGAAAATAAAGGTGTAAAATGAATCGTTCCGAAAAGTCATGTTTAAGCTGGTTCTTTTGGGGTTCCGTTCCCAAAGGGCAAAATAGAGCTCCGTAATGTCACGGATCTGTAGCACGTATATGGAATGAGTTAAAAACTTTAATTTTGATATTTTTGTTAAAACATTGAGACTAATATTGCACTAGAATTCCATTATGTAGATAGGTATATTACTTTATGGAGGATTCAATAAATGAGAAGGTAGCCGAAAAAGAAAACCTTAACGCACCCTATGATGTGGGGTGTCATAGTCATAATGACTAGATGAAAAATATTATGTTGTTTAATTTTGTATTTATTTTAAAATATATGGATATACATCAAATTTGTTAATTATCAGTTTTCGTTACAGGGTAAATTTCAAAAGCTAAATTAGTTTGAAAGCTGCGGGATTTAGGTGCATTATGTATGTACTGAAAATACCGTGTATGTAGTAGTTTTATAGGTATTTATAGCAGAGCTTGCTTAAACGTTCGTAGCCGAAACTAGATTATTTATACGGCTTTTGCGGTCATGACAATGGATGGGTGAAGCTAGAGGTATTTACTACGCTTACGTGCTTCGGAGGCTACGTGAAGACGTCGGTCCCGGTTGTTTTGTTAGAATTAGAATGGTAGTGGGTCATTTTGCGAACGCCAACCAAGCACCTATCGGTGAGTTTCGGCTTCTATCCTTGAGATCCAGTGGCACTAGATTATCCTGAATAAATCACTTACCACCAGGTTAGACAGTGGTCTAGCTATATAAAGAAAATCTTAGACGTTTGTAATGTTTGAAAAAGCGAGGCATAACTCGCACTGGGTCAGTTTTTTTATATATATATGAAAAGCCAGCCTTGCATACACGTCAAAAATCTGTCTTCAGCTACCATGGCGGCAGTCCCTGAGAACTAGTTTATTCTACAGGTTTCCCTGCTATCAAATTGAAACACAGGCCGAGGCCACTGTAATGTTATCTATACAGTATCTTAACTCGGCTCTGTCCTCGAAATAACTACCTACCACCGCGCGGTACGTAAACATGCGATAGGGCTGTCCGCCTTTAGCGTTTTAATTACATTTGCCTACTTTGTGTTTTTCATTTAGTTTTGTGATTGTAAATATACTTTTTTTGTGTAAGCAAATAAAAGACTGTGAATTAAATAGGTAGTGTTCAATAAAAATGCATGTTGTTTTTTGATTGGTGGATTTAATTAAAAAACCGTGTTTATTTTTGATTAAAAAACAGTCTTATAAATTCAGTCCAGTCCAGTAGTTTTGGCGTGAAAGCGTACCAGACAGACAGACAAACTTTCGCATTTATAATATAAGTACTGATTATTCATTATATTATTAGTAGGTACTGATAAAATACCACGTCTTTATTTTAAATTATACAAAGTAACAAAACAAAACACACATGCCCCGAGGTTTTAACACAAGCGTACCTACCGTATCGTGATTCATGAACCGCCTATAACTACCTATTTCAGTCGTGTCATTCCTTTACTCTATTCACTTATTTTATTATTAATCCAGTTAGCTTATTTTCGGAAGATAAAAGGAAATACATTTATCCATTAAAAAGACACGCATTATGTAGGTAACCTACCTACTAGTAAGTAAATTTATTTTATAGTCTTACCTTTCAGAGTGTCCAGGTAATCTAAAAAAAGTTATCTCTGGATGCGTTCTTGACGAATTCATGCAACCAAAAACAGCACAATTTATCCTATTCGTCATATTAAATATGTACATGAAATTATTTTTTGTTAAAGAAAATTACACACCGTCCATTCGTCACTGCGACGCAGTCGAGACTGTCTGCGGGCTGAGCGCGGGCTGAGATCGGGGCGCATAGGTATAACTCGCGTTTCGTCCGTTTCTATGAAGTTGAAATACTGTATAGATAACATTACCGTGCCGAGGCTTAGCCCAGACTTTAGAGGCCTATTTCGCATGTTGGTGATAATGTGTTTGAAGTTGTTAGCAGACAAACCTGTAGAATATACTCGTTCCCAGGGACTGCCGCAACAGCACACTGTTTGGTAACTGGCGACAGATTTTCTTCGAGTAGATCACGACTAAGTGTATTTTTATTTTAATATAGCTCGTCAATGATATATAAGAAATCCGATACATAAATCTCCACAACCTTCTATCACTATACAAATCGGTAATACATACATCATGAAGGGAGACGGGATACTTAATATATAAAACATATACGCATTTTTTTTGCGCATTTTTGAAGCACTTTTTGCGTATATTTGAAGCACTAGTAGCGAAGTTTGCTTAGCCATTCTGAATCGATCAGCAAAGTTAAGCAACGTTCGCCACGGTCATTATGTGACATTACTACTGAGCGCTTCCGTGCTTTGGAGGGCACGTTAAGCCGTCGGTCCCGGTTGTTGTCTTAGGATGACAGTCGTGACAGCATGGTGGTAGGGCACTTTGCGAATTCCCGCCTGGCTAGCTACCACCCTCAAGTTGAAAATCTGTCGCCAATCACCCAACGGTGTGTTCCGGCAGCTATCCTTGAGATCCAGTAGCCTTCTAGGTTAGCCTGAAGTGGCCTGAACATCATCTTCGACCACATCATCACTTACCATCAGGTGAGATAGTGGTCAAAGGCTAACCTATCAGGCATAAAAAAAACACATGTTGTCTAGTTATTTTTTAATTTGTTGTTAACTTAATATCTGATAGCTTTAGTTATATCCGTCAGAATGGCCGGTCACTGGTCGTGTCTTACGTTGAAATAGTAGCCAATAATTGCTGCTCGATTGCTTCTATTTGTTTCCTATCGTGATACAATTGCTGCCCAGATTTTTTATAATAAATAAAACATTTTGTATGATCGTCCGTTCTGACGTCAAGATCACCTGCTCGTAGTACTACACTCTGTGTGTAATCACAGAAATTTTCATAATAATTGCTGCCCCATTGCTGCCGTAAATTGAATTATAGATCTTATAGCTGTCAAGGAAATAAAGATATCTATTAAAGTTTATCCAGAATTCTGACACCTTCGAGAATCATCAGAGCAAAGTGCCTTGCGTAGAAAATGGGTTAACTTATTGTAAGGCATTATTTATTTCTTATATAATGAGGGTAGATACACAGTTTTTTTACTTCTCTTGTAGTTTAGTTGTTATTTACTGTTAAGAGAATAGGTAAACTCCGGCCACCGAGAGAATGCGTTTGACAGTTCAAAGTAACATAGACAGTTTGACTGCATAATATTGTATTAGTCAGGCACCGAAGTATTTTTTTTTTTATGCCTGATAGGTTAGCCTTTGACCACTATCTCACCTGATGGTAAGTGATGATGTGGTCGAGGATGTTGTTCAGACTAACCTAGAGTTACTGGCTCTCAAGGACAGCTGCCGGAACACACCGTTAGATGCTTGGCGACAGATTTTCAACTTGAGGGTGGTAGCTAGCCAGGCGGGCATTTGCAAAGTGCCACCATGCTGTAACGACTGTTATCCTAAGACAACAACCGGGACCGACAGCTTAACGTGCCCTCCGAAGCACGGAAGCGCTCAGTAGTAATGCCCAACCAGCGGTCACCCATCCAAGTCATGACCGCGGCGGACGTTGCTTAACTTTGCTGATGGATTCAGAATGGCTAAGCCAACTTAGCTACGAGCGCTTCAAAAGTATATAAAAATAGGGTAAACATTTTATTTTACTCCATTTACAAGCCACAACGCCAATAAAAACACGTACTGTCAAACGCATTCTCTCGGCGGCCGGAGTATAGTTTACGTTACGCTCGCTTTGCTCGAATTAATACGCGGATAACTTAGAGCCATAAACCATTCCAATATGATCGACTTTTACTATCCATATATAACCTAGTAGATATTAAATGTGTTTAGATTCCTATTGTAGAATAAAGAAAACTGCTTGATATGACTTTATGACATGTGACAGCAGCTGTGGAAATAGAAATCGTATGTAGTATCCGCTATAACAAAGTAGCCATATTGTTTTTTAGTTTATACCGCCCATCTAGACTGTATAATTTTTAAACTTAAGATTACATTTTGTTCCTTTACCTTCTGCCTGATGAATACCATTAAAATTCTGCATTATAATTGGACTTCTATGGAGGCAAAGATCTATCATATTTTGTTAGTTACATTGATTAAAATTATCTTCGTATTAGCTATACCGCAGTTGAAAATTTTGAACCAACTTTTAATAATACCTTTTTTCTTTATTATTTACATAAATACGTATAAATTCCTAATCAGTAACAATTCAATAATTTCTAACAAATATTGATTCAATTTCAAAATTTTTTATACCTTTGTTTTTGCTCTCTACGAATTTTACTTATTGCCTAATATAAAAAAATCCGTCATTGGATGTAAGGAATATCACTTTGTTTATGATAATTTTGTTACGGTCTGTGGATTTTGTGAATAAAATAAATAAATAAAATAAATTACCCTTAACATCACACAACTACTTTGAAATGTGTCAAAGTAGAAACTTTGGTATTACATATATATATATATATATATATGTGACTATGCGATATATATATATATATATATATATATATATATATATATATATATATATATCGCATAGTCACAACAGTTTACAATCTGCCAAATAAAATATGGCTACGCTATCAAAGCAAATCAAAAATATTTACCAGAATTTCATTATCCTTTATTTTAGTAAAAGCTGTAGATTTAACTCCTTTTATATAGAGCACACATCCTAAAAGTTTAAATAAAGCCGCTCGGCTGTTGAACAATACGGCGGAGTGCGGACCAAACAAAGAAATTAATCTGTTCATTAATATTTTATAAGCGCAAGGGTTGGTTCATCCTTTTAACATCAAACAGGTACAAAGTACAGCAAACGGAACTGCATTAATGAGGAGACTACCCACAGAAAGCTTATTCAAATCGGGCCAATTAGTTGTACAGTTTGCCTGGTACTATACATATACATACATATACTATACATAGGTAAGTATCCATTCACAAGTACATTCGATGAAAGACCTCTCAAAGGCTATTTACTGCAGAATGTATATAATACTTTAAACCTTGCACCGCCGGCTTGAGCTTCACCGCATGGTTGAAGGGTATTTTGTGTATGCTCGCCTGGCTGGCTACCATATCACGCTCAAGTAGAAAATCTGTCGCCAAGCACTTAACAGTGTATGGCAGCAGTCCTTGAGAGCCAGAAAACTTACAGGCACATGAGACTTGACAATTGTTTGTCTTAATGACGGGCGTAGTGCAATTCATCACGTGACGAAATGCATCCCTTTTAGGTAGAGGTTAATCCGCTTATCATCAGGTAGGCCTCGTGCTTGCTCCATCATAATCACATTTAAAAAAAACGTACTTCCCTATATTTAAATAACGTAGGCATGATAAACGAAGCAGGTCATACATGATAAACGAAGCTGGAGGCACAGTGCCGTCGCCAAGTCTCACTCTCAACAAAGGGGCTGTACCATCCTTTACTCGAAGTCACTCAGGGCATTTTTGACCCTCCTACTTATATAAGTTGTGAATAAGGCAAGAAGCATGAATTTTTAGTTATCTTGACTACTTGACTTTTTATCGAGCTAGAACACAAAATTACGTTCTATTTCTCAGCTATCGCCAGTTAAAGTTCAATTTGTCACACACTCCTCGAATATCAAAAATTGAAAGTAAGCTTTTGAATTCAGTTAGTATTCAGTCCATAAAGAAGGAAAAAAACTGAATTTAGAGTTTCAGTTACATTTTGTGGTTGGTAAGTTCTTGTTTCTCTACAAGGTCTATGAGAAATAATTTTATGAGCTGCATAGATAACTTTGTAATCATATAGCATGTATGTAGCTCGTAGTCTCTATCTGGTTACATACATCACAGATTACTTAATAGTTACTATGGAGCCTACGATATCTTGATAAGGTATAGGAAGGTACAGTCAGTCAACCACAGATAGACGTTAACAATCTATCTATACACAAGTAAATAAGCTATTGAAATAAGAACCAGTATATAAAACCGTGCATATAATCATAGAATAACCAAAAAGAAGTATCAGAATCCGACAGATTATATCTAATTAGAGCTTGATTAGTGGCTGACCTAGTGTTAATATTTACCTAGTGCCAAAAAATTATGTTGCTAGGAAGATATTAGGTAAGTTTTTAAAAACCGGCTAGGATCCGCGTTATATGTTCATTTTAGACTGCTATAAATAAACTTATATGGAAACAATTTATGATGATTGGTGCTTCCAAACTTACTAGTTCGGAAGCAGTAATGGCTCACTGGCATTGGCTATGGACTGCCACGCAGCAGGTCCATGGTTTGAATCCCGCCGCGGGCTTGAGCTTCACCGCATAGCATCGAGTTTGTTCTTTACAATACCATTAAAAATAACTTAAAAAAGTAACTTAGCTTTAGATGAGATCCCATAACTTAGTTAACGTTACGTTATGACGAAATAGCTTCGAAAAATTCGAAGAGATTTAGATGAGCAGAAAACCGCAATAGAAAAAAGTGGAGAAATGGTAACGGAAAAAGTTACGCAAAATATAAACTGCATACTGGAAGATAAGTTTAAACTATTCAATGAGAAATACGAGCATCTAAGGGAAAAATGTGAAAACCAAGAAAAACGACTGTATTTTCTAGAAAAACAGGCAAGGAAAAACAACGTCGTCTTTTTCGGAATAAAAGAAATGGAAACATCATATTCTAACCTAGAAAGTCTCATATTGAACTTCATCAAAGAACACTTCTTTCGAGAACTGGGTCCCAGGGATATCCAAGAAGTAAGAAGAATAGGCAAGAAAGGGGAAAGACCTCGACCACTAATTGTCACTTTTTGTACACTTGGCACAAAAATTGATTTGTTTAAAAATAGAAGTGCACTTAAAAATACCAGTTACTACATAACGGAAGATTTCCCACAAAACATTTTAGAGAAGAGGAAAGAGCTTCATGAACAAGCAAGAATGGAAAGGGAAAAGGGAAACCTTGTAAAAATAAAATATGACAAGCTTGTCATAAGTGAAAAAAACAAAACAACTGCAAACAACAAAAGAATGCTTTCTTCTTCGCCTGAAAACAAAACTGCAAAAGGAGCCGAAACAAATACACAGGCTAACACGAAAAATAAATCACAAACACAAATAAGAAGAACATCAAGCCTATCGGAAGGTATTTTAAAACCGGGCATGCTTAATTACCTGATTAATAAAAACACAAACAACCCATCAGATTTGCAGCAAAATAATACCGTTAAAATATAGCAATTACCTTCCCCCTCCTACAACATCAACATACAACAACCACTATCAGAATATCAAACTCATCTTCCAAGCCGGCTGGTCACCGTGGAAGATCATGACCAAAACCCTCCAAACAACCCTCCGTTAAAAGCTCTAAAAGAAATTAAATATGATGTAATAGGATTAGCCGAAACAAGACGAATTGGAAACAAAATTGAAGAGCATGAAAACTTCATTTTCTGCTATACAGGCCACACACCTGGAAGGCATGGCATAGGTTTTATAGTTAAATGCTATCTTAAAAACAATATAGAAAGCTACCACGGCCTTTCTGAAAGAGTAGCCATACTGAACATGAAATTTCAGAGTACCAGCTTGTCCATAATCCAAGTATATGCCCCTACTGCACAAGCAAATGACGATGAAATTGACAACTTTTATGCCACACTAAACAAGGCAATAGGACTAGCACACAAAGACTTCATATTGATGGGTGACCTAAATGCTAAAATTGGAATACCAAAAAATGAGGAACATTTAATCATGAAAGCACACGGATATGGAATTAGAAATGAGAGAGGTCAAAGACTAATCGAATATGCCAGTGAAAACAAACTATCAATTTTGAACACTTTCTTCAAAAAGAAAAACAAAAAAAGATGGACCTGGCGATCACCAGATGGAACTCACAAAAATGGAACTCACAAAAATGAAATAGACTTTGTGCTGTCAAATCGACCTTGTCTGTTTAAAAACATAGAAGTATTGAACATTAACTACCCCTCAGACCACAGGCCAGTAAGAGCTACAATAACATATGATACTCATTTGAAAAAAAGCAGAACAAGCTTCACTAACTGTCAACATAGCACAATAAGAAGTGAGGGAGAAATAAGCAAGTTCAAAGAATACCTAAACTCCTACCTATTGGAAGATCAAATGTTCGCCAAGAATATTATCCCAGTCCAGAAATATTATGACAACTTAATCAGAATCATCACCTCAAGCTTGCAAAACGCCCGAGCAACACAAAACCCAAAGAATGTGCACAAAATATTTTCAGAGCGTACATTAAAACTTTTTAAAAGAAGACAAGACCTGCAAAAAAGTTCAGATAAAACTAGAACAATAAGAAATGAAATCTCGGCGCTTTACAAGCTTGTCAACAAATACATAAAACAAGACTATGCCAGCTACAGATATAATACTATTGAGAAACACCTACGGCAAACTGGAAGCACCAAAAAGGCATACAAAGAGCTGAAAGCAAGTGAAACTTGGATAGAAGAGCTAAAACAAGGTGAAATAACTAAAAACAAACGCTGTGACATCATCAGCATAGCGACAGAGTTCTACAGAGATCTCTACAGCACAAAAGAGCCAGAAGACACCAGTCACGAGAGCCAAAATAACAGTAGCGATGAAAGCATACTAAAAAGACCCCAAATTGAACAAAATGACGTCATTGAGGCATTGAACAAACTGAAACTAGATAAAAGCCCTGGCTCTGATAACCTAACAAATGAGACTCTAAAGATGGCAGCACCAATACTAGCTACACCTTTTACGAATTTGTTCAACTCTATCCTCAAATCTGGAGAAATATCTACTCAATGGTCAGAATCTAACATAATTCTGTTATATAAAAAAGGTGACCCGAATGATATTGGGAACTACAGACCTATAAGTCTGCTGCCGAGTGCATATAAGCTATTTTCTGCAATCCTGACTAAAAAAATTAGCTCCACATTAGAAACAAGACAACCTGTCGAACAGGCAGGATTCAGGAAAGGTTTCTCTACCATCGACCATATTCACACACTGGCGCTGCTCATTGAAAAATATCAAGAGAGAAATAGACCACTGTACTTTGCATATATTGACTACAAAAAAGCATTCGATACGGTGTCACACAGCTATATATGGGAAACTTTAGCAACACAGAATGTGGAAAACGAATATATAAGAGTAATCAAAAGCATATACAGGAACAGCAGAAGTAGAGTCAAACTAGAAACAGCCGGATCTTGGTTCCCTGTAAAGAGAGGGGTAAGACAAGGTGACCCACTGTCACCTATACTATTTATAGCCACATTAGAGTCGATAATAAGCAAGCTTGACTGGAATGAATGCGGCATAAGAGTAAAAACCAAATATTTAAGCCACCTACGTTTTGCAGATGACTTGGTGCTGATATCAGAGAGAGGAAAAGAACTACAACATATGGTAGAATCACTAAACATAGCTAGCAAGCTCGCTGGACTAGAAATGAACCTATCTAAAACTATGGTAATGACCAACAGCACCAAGGTACAAATATATGTCGACAACGAGCCTCTCAAATATACCGAAAAATACATTTACTTAGGCAAGCAAATAAGCTTCGACAAACTAAACAACTACCAAGAGATTGAGCGCAGGGCCCAGCTCACATGGAATAAGTACTGGAGCTTCAAAGAAATATTTAAGAGTAACATGCCAATCAAACTGAAAACTAAGGTCATGAATTCTTGCCTTTTACCATGCTTGACCTATGCTTGTCAAACATGGAAGTTTAACAAAAATGTCTTAAATAAAATTATAACTTGCCAAAGAGGAATGGAGCGGAGTATGTTAAACATAAAAAGAATAAATAAAATAAGGCATACGAAAATACGCAACATCACAAAAGCAACAGATGGTTTAACACAAGCTCTTGCATTAAAATGGAAGTGGGCTGGACACTTAGCACGCCTGCGAGATCAAAGGTGGACAAAACAAGTGACAGAATGGAGGGGGCCAGTGGGCAAAAGAAAGAAAGGAAGACCTTGCAACAGATGGGAGGATGAAATTAAACGCACAGCAGGTCCATACTGGATACAAGCAGCGCAATCCAGAGATAACTGGCTAAATTTGGAGGAGGCCTTTACCTGTAGAGGGGTTCTTACAGAATAATTTTCACTACATTACACTAACTTATCTAAAATTCTGTTATAAAACTGTAACTAATATGTAACTTTAAACTTTTAAATATTAAACTACTGAATTGTGTGATACAAACAAAACTAATCTTTACATATAAGTATTCTGGAAGAAATAAAAGGCTTTTTTATTTTATTTTTTTATTTATTTTATTATGACGAAATAACTCAATCAGTCGCTGTTTTTTTAAGGTACAAATTTTTAAATGACTTGTGTTTCAATACAAGCAATGTCTTGACCATTAAGTTCCTTTAGTCAACAACACTAGAGACTAAGTACTGATGTTTAATTTATGATTAAAATGTATATTCACAACATGTCTCCTGTAACTTTTAATGCATTTCAACGTGAATAAAACAGAGTGCTCACTGACAGACGTTTCCATCAAAACATGTTTTCAGCGTGTGTTTAACCATGGACCGCCTGAAGCCTTGAGAGCCCAGGGGACTGTCACATCTTACGGCGGACCGTCCTGCTTTGAATCTCCTGGATACATGACTTTTCCATTCGCCCTTTTGACGACACATAGTTTACATACTTTGTGAATACTTGAAAGACAGCCTTAAGAGACTTTGCAACCGTTGGCTACTTAGTTCAAAATATAAGTAAGCGAAATTTTATCAATGTTTTGACATGTGATGTAGTGTATATGGCACAAGATCTTGGAAATGTTTGTCATGTATTTCAATGAAACGTTGCTTTCAACTTATTATTTGTGTGATTAGGTTGACGACGGTGAACAGGATTATGATAAATTTATTAATTTCTATGTTGATGCTGTACTACCATATACTTAAGTACAAAAAGTACTAGTACATTTATTTATTTTGTGTACCTATATGAACGTTTTGTGATGTACTCGTAGATTCGTTGTAATGCATAATATTTTTTTGTTTAATGCATAATTTGCGTTCCTGCGTTTTTACGCAATTTGATGGCGTTAGCGGGACGTTAGTTAGTATAAGTCATAAATTTTGTGAATTTTGGTATTTTTGCACATACGGCGCGATGTCCCCTTCATTGCCGCCTCAAGACTAAGACAACAGGGATTAAGTAAATTCAAAGCCAAGTATTGTTTGCCTATCATTACCGTAGCGTTGGTAAGGTACCGATTTTATGATCCTAATATAAAATCGGTACCTTACCAACGCGCTTAGTTTCATCAAAGATTCAGAACTACAAGAAACATTATACAGTATAATGACTTGTCAAAAATATAATTATGTATATCCCACCGCCAACGAGATTTCCTTTTGGCATCCGCATCAAAAAAATCCATTTGCCTTTTAAGTGCTTTAATGATTTGTCGAAAATTCTTCTATAGAACCATTAATATCTTCGGTATTATGATGAATCATTATTATCTACCATTATAATTTGCATAACAATAATAGGTACTATTTTATACACAGTTGCTTCAAATAACGAATGAGTAAACTTCAATAATTTATTAACAAAAAGTAACTTTGCTATCACAATCTATTATTTCCACATTATCTAGTCTATTATTTATTAGTCACAGCCGGGTTTTTAGAGCCACTCAATAATTTCGTGGCCGTACTTAATTATCCTTAAAGTTTACGTATCAATCTATCAATGTATTTACACTCCTTCTACTCCAAGTCCAAAGGGTTGAACATCCGATGTTATCAGATAATAGCTTCCAGGTTTGCTGTAAAAGAAGAAATTGAATGGTGACAGTATTATTGAAAGTGTGATTTTATTGTGTGATTATAATCACACAAATATTATAATAGTGAAAGTTTGTGAGTGCGTTTGTGTATTAGTTACTTCTTCACGCACAAACAGCTGAACGGATTTCGATCAAATTTGGCATTCAGATAATTTATGACCTGGAATACATAGGACATATTTTATCCTGAAAAACCTGCAGGGCGCAGCTAGTAATATTATACAGGCCAAAGTTTCTGAGTGTGTTTGTATAACTGTTACTTCTAAACGCTTTAACGGCTGGACCGATTCGAACCAGGCGAGCATTCGAAACATTGCCCCCCCCCACCATGCGAGGAAGCACAAGCCGGCGCGGTGGGAGTCCAACGATGCACCTGCGGCATCGCATTTCATAGTTATAACCACTCGGTTAAGATGTCTTCAAAAGTTAGTAGTACTAGGTTTAGTTCGAGCACAGTAAGTGCTAATTTACGTATAGCTTCTTTCATGTATCAAATATTTGAATAATATTAGTAGAAACAGAAATAATGGAAGCGAGAAACTAAATTTACATAAACTCATCAATGAGTTCAAAAAAACTCTAGTTATATGTTAAGAATCAATATTCCTTACGCTTTTGGGCTAAAAACACCTAGCTCCAATATTTTAGACATCCTTTCTTCTTTAGAGCTTTTCATCCAAGCTCTGAAATTGGGGGCATGACTACCCAATAACGTGCCACGATTCTTCATGGCATCAATCCAGAGTTGCCAGGATCTGTTGTGGCTACAAAAATCTAAAATATAAATAATACTGGTTTATTAATGACCGTCAACGTTGTGTACATAATATTGAAAATATAAATGGCACTTTACAGCATAATACTGCGACAAAGCGTCGCAAGACACTTATTTTAGTGACTGTATATTACTAGCAAAAAGCTGAGCTTTGTGAGGACTCGCGTTAATTTTACAACCTGATTCTAGTGGTGTCATCAAGTAATATAGTAGATTAATTACGATTTATTTGAGTATTGAGGTTAGTTCTGTTGCAGCGATGTTAATTCTCTTGTTTTCTAACAGATGGCGTTAGTAGTACAATAACAATCTATCCAATACAAAATTGTTAATGTTAATTTTTTAATGTCTATAAAATTGTTACAAAAAGTTAAATTACTATGTTAAAGCACAAATCTATAGGCGTCATAGTTTTTCAGTAAAATGTGCCACAAAATGTTTAAGTTGTGTGTTATGTTTGCCAATAACCTATAACAGTTATAAAATAATACCGTCATTAGTAAATGTCGACGAATTCCCACCCCAACATCCAGGCTGTTTGACATTTCCCCCACGTTTAAAGTTTGGCCAGAAATTTACTAAGCCAAGATCTTTCTTGCTGCCATATTTGTGAGGATCAGTGTGTACGACATCAGTAAAAATAGCAGAAGCAGGGTTCAGCCTTAAAGACGGATGCTTCATGTCGAGCCCAGTGGCCGGATCCAAACCCGTTATCCTAAAAAGTAAAAGAACATAGTTTACAGTTTGCGACTGCAAGCACAGAATAAAAAGGACTGCTGCAAGTTAAACGTACGTGATATTGCGAGCACAAATGGGGTGAATACAAACTTTTATGCACACAATTTTGGGAACAATAAATAGTGGTCAGTGCGTGCACCTCCGATACTGCCGCCCTGATCTATTCTGTGCAACTGTGCATGATTTATAACACCACATTTTCGTTTTTATCGAGTCTGTTTATAATGGCACTATATTAATCGCCTTTATGGGGATTCAAATATGTAATTTTTGTATTAAGTAAAGCTGAACCTTGAATGATTTGCTGGTAGTGTAGCTTGCCTAGAATATTTTAACCATTCAAGTAGGTTGGGCAACCGCTAGTGGCAGTTACAACGGAGCGTTCCCGCTCTTTGGTCAGTATGTCCCACTTGTTGTTTAACATAATGGCAATCTTAAGGCTACAAGCATAATTATGTGCCTTCGGGTTTTCTGTGACTCCAGGGGTGGCTATACGCTTAGCAGCGTGGCGCGTTTTGACCAAAAACTCTCTATGTGTGTGTGTGTGTTTGTGAGGGTGTGTGTGTATGTGAGGGTGTGTGTGTGTGTGTGTGTGTGTGTGTGTGTGTGAGGGTGTGTGTGTGTGTGAGGGTGTGTGTGTGTGTCTGAGGAAAAGGGGCTCGTATTTAAGTAAGGCTTATACGGCACCATTACTTCCCGTCACTTTGTTTCGTTCGCTTCAGAATATTATTTATATCTTAACCAATGATTAAAGATTTTTATACGGACCTAAATCTAGACTGAAATACTTTCATCTATGTTCCTATGAAGAATAAGTACAAGGCTGACCTAATAATTTCTGATAAACAGGTCATATAAGAAATCCAAATGGGTATATAAGTTTTTTCTCACCATGGCAATGGAACTCCTTCTTTCGACATCATATTACCAGCGATACCAAATACGTGGGCTCCGAGAGAATGGCCGACGAAATGCGTATTATTTAAATCCATCCCGGCTGCAGAAAATGTGAGCAGGGTCTCGGCTAATTGGCCTCCCACCTGAAAAATCAAATAAATTATTGAGAAGATTTAATTGATTAAAATCTTAGTACCTGAATAGCCCCGAATTCGGATAATCGCGATTCGGATCGGTCCTAAGCAAAATATATAATTATTGTTGTGAATTTTTATACTTTGTATTTTTGTTAAGGCCTGATGGGGTTGCAACTTACTCTGACATGTTCAGGAATTAATTGCAGTATGCTTGTATTATTGATTTTGTTTTGTGATGTTTATTAGAATTTTGCATTTATCTTCGAATATTTTAGTATGGTACGAGGTTATTATAAAGAAATAAATTGTACTCTGTTAATTTACTTTTTATTATTGTACAACTGTGTTTGTTAACCTTAACAAAGTTATTTCTATATGTGACAGTCCGTTTTTCTTTATTGTACCAGTCTATGTCAGATTATCCGAATTTTCAATTATCCGATCGACCTCGGTCCGATAATTTTAATGGCGTTCTACTGTACTTATCTACTTGTCAGTCAAACCAAATCGCATTATCGTATAATAAATACTATTTGCTCAGATATAACTTCATTGCAATGTGAAGCGCGTTCCATCTTGTCACGACTTCATAATAAATGTATTCACAAAAATATAAGCACATTACCTACGCATATTACATTTTCTTTTGTTATGTAACATCCAGATCAGGACGATAATCAAGCTAGGCCTGTGTAATGGTAATCAACGCTTCCCTTCGGATCTAACATGAAAACTTTATATTTTTCTAAATCGGTCAAAATGTTTCGGTACCAAAACTTTGTTAATTATATATGTAGGTTAGTTAGTTCGTAAACTTATTTAAAATATAAAAATCGCCAGAAGCCAGATATTCCCACTGTAATATGTTGATTACAAAGTATTAGTTAGGTACTTGAGTTAAAATATTTTCTTTAATTAATAAACGACAATGTTTTAACTGACTTCCAGTAAAGAAGGAGGTTCTCATCAAACTGTTTTTTTGTGTACCTTACCTCATAGCTATATACAGGGTGTACCGATTTTGACGATTTTTTTAACCAAAACTGGTGCCAGTCATGTGGTCCCATTTAATTTCAGTGAGATCTGACGAGTAGTATTTGAGTTATGCCTAATTATTCTTTAAACAATATTTTCCCTATACATTTTTTTGAAGTCTACTTTGAAGTCGGTTTTGTTTGTTACATTTATTATGTTAATGGTCACTATATTTTTACTAAATAATAGTGGTTTATGTCGCTTAATGAGGGATTTTAATACTTAACTTTGTGCTGTTACAAACACTACATTATCTATATATACTCTCATACATTGTAGGATTGAACCTCCAAATAAAATAAATTCATTACAACAAAACGTATAGGCGGAGTCTAAAATATATAAAAACGGAACCTACTTCCAACACTAAAACGTATGAAATAACTTCAAAAACATAATTGGCGGTGAAAGAGCGTAACCAACATACATAGTGCATAAAAACATATAGTTGTATTGAAAATCCCCGCCTTTTTTAGAAGGCAAAGAAGTAGGTTAAAGTTGGGATCAAAACTTTTTGTAATGCCATAAAAATTGAGCACCACGCTTATGGAAACTCCTTCTTCTTCTTCTTTCGAGTCGGTGCGACCGTTACACGAGTATTAAATTTTGCTTGACCAGAAGCAGCCACTTCGATTGCCTTCTGGTTGGCTTCGAGCAAATCATCGCGTGAGCAGGTGGTCGGGCACGCGGTACATACCATAAGACCTGACATGATCTGCAGAGGTTTCCCACATTCACAGCTGTGGCTGAGTTATATATAAAACCCCACCTGCTTAAGTTATCTCTGCTTCGACCAACCTGAGACCTGAGCCTACTCCTTAGTGATATTAACTACACGGATTTGCCGTGTAACGCACTGGTAAATAAATATTTTTTAACATTATTTTGTTACAAAATAAGGGTTAGAATAATACTCTATTTTTAAGTGTTTTAGCATATTATAACACTTAAAAATAGACACAATATTAGACATACTAATATTTGGAAGATCCTTGACAAATATAAACTCGTTTTGAAGTTAATAATCAGAATTTTAAGAAATTAAGACATAACGCATGTATTATCCGCAGCGTATTAAATAATTTACTATATATTAAAATATATAAGCTAATCCACAGTTATACCTTATTAGCGTTAGGGACAGCCCAATTCAAGTAGGAGTTAATGAGACCAGGCAGAGCCATTGCAGCCATTTTATCCCAGTTGAGTAGAACCACGTTGCAGTCACCTTGCGCTAGATATGCATTTATGATTGCTCGCACAAATGGGCCTTCCGGATAACCTGCAACATATAAAAAAATTATCAATTAAAAATCAGTATTATATCTAGATAGGTACGTCATATTCTTCTTGGTCTTAATCAGTACTAATATTATAAATGCGAAAGTAACTCTGTCTGTCTGTCTGTCTGTTACGCTTTCACGCCAAAACTACTGGACCGATTTGAATAAAATTTGGTATGGAAATAGTTTGAGACCCGGGAAAAAACATAGGATTTTTTTTATCCAACTGCACAAAAAGAGGTTAATGTTTTTGCGCGATAACCGAAATACGCGCTAGCGGAGCCGCGCCCGGAATGCTAGTAATAATATATAACGAGAAAGAATAGTATATAACGAGTGGATAAAAGAAGCCATATTAAGCCCGCGTAAAACAGCCCAAGGAAAAGCCGACGGTTGATATTTTAGTCGAGGCTGAATTGGCTTGTGCCTATGATTTTATATGTTTAAATAAAGTTTTCACTTTAATTGCGAGGAAATGAAAGAATATGAATTGAATGAGGTATAACTTCTTTCATGAGTGTATTTTAGTGGACAAAATGTATATCTGGATCTTTAGTTATACCATATCAATGGGAGTTATTTATTACCCAAGCAGATTTCTTATACAATCAAATATTACAATCTGAACCTCTTTGAACAGTAGTAAATTACAACGAGGGAAAAAATATGGTCAAGTTGCGAAACGCTCTTAAGGCGCTCCTGGCCAGAAAACGCCATACAAGAATTAACTTTTCTCAAAGAAAAAACTGGGTTATTAAACTAAAAAAAATATATGTTATTTTTAAGCATATTCTTGAGTTAATTCATAAATCTGATACACATAATAAATAACTTCACTCGATAGAAAAAAATCCTAAAGTTACCTCTATTTCGAATTTAAAAACGATTTTTGTCTCCCTTTTTACCAATCTTTAATTTTAATTTATTTTTTAATGCATTACTAATCAATAAAAGAAATTAAATCATAAATAAAAATGTTAAAAAGTTATCATGTTAATTTTATATGATTTTTTATCATGAATTCATGGTATGAGAGCTCGCTCACTCGACCGCCAGTGCGCTCGCAGAGCTCGTCGACGTTGGACCTGTGTCAATTTTTGCGACCTACGCAGCGCCACACAGAAAAAGATCAAAATGAATATCAAACACAACAAAATAACGTATGCTCAGGGCTAACTTTTAGAAAATCGACTCGTTACGCTTATCTTATTATGACTTCCTGATTGACGGTGAATGACAATAGATTTCGTAAGTAGTGAAAGTTAGTATGGTGAAAGTTATAGTATGTGTGTTAATATTAGGAAAATGGTGTTTTTTTTACAAATAAATGGAACCGAGTTCAACATTGAAATCTTTGAAATAACTTGTCGAACTCGATACCGTGATGGTTCCAAAGAACCTATTATCACAATATTGTGCGCATGGTAACAACTTCAACAAGTTATTTTGGACTTTTGGGTGTAGAAGTCGGTTCCATTTTTTGGTATTATTTTAATGTTTAAATTTTTTTTTAATTAATCTGGCTGAATGCCTATTATTTCGTACCCAGTGTCTAAGACAATGAAGTTAATAATCAAAGCCCAGTGTATAGGTACACACTGGGCTTTAATTATTAACTTCGTTACTATTATATAATCAAAACTATGCTAGGTATATTATTTTCATTATAGATTTACTCCACCCTTGTCTAGCTTTGATATGATAAAAATAATATAAATTGTAAATTAGAAAGTTAGTATGTGTGTTATTAACCGATTAAAAAAAAATACCTAAAAATGGAGCCGACTTCAACACCCAAAAGTATAAAATAACTTGTTGAAGTCGGTACCATGATAGTTCCAAAGTACCTATTGTCACAATATTGTGCGTATGGTACCGAGTTCGACGAGTTATTTCGTACTTTGGGTGTTGAAGTTGGTTCCATTTTTTGGTAAAAAAAAAATTTAGTCTTTTTAGTGACCCTTGGTACTCACGGGATCGATTGTGATTCATTATCAACGACTATATTATCATGATAGGTCAATATGTTTCAGTTATTGGTGTGTAACTCAAAAACGACTTGACCGATTTTGATAAAATTTAAATGAGACTAGACGACAAGCATCAGCTTTCAAAAAACATATTTCTTGAAATCGGTTCACCCAGTCAAGAGTTACGGAGGTAACAAACGTAAAAAGAAACAGACGAATCGAGAACATCCTCCTTTCTTGGAAGTTGTTTAAAAAGGGGGAGGTTCTCAATTTGTCCGTTTTTTATGTTTTTTTTTTTTTTTTTTTTATTTTTATATCTACACTCCACAGACTCCAGGGTCCGTGACTTTTTTTAACTATGACATAATTTATTAGTAAGCAAGAAATATTAAATAGGAAACATGCAACATTCCAAGGGGGAACAGTGTTAAAAGTTTTTTTTTTCTTTTTTTTCCGTTAATGTCATTAGCACCAGCATCCCTAGTATCTGTTGCCCTGTTTTATGACTTTTTTTTTTATTTTTACGGCATATGGTTCTACTGTATCTTCAATGATAGACACTATCTGGCAAATTTTATTTTTGGCCAATTTCGCTAGAAGGCACATATCTGCCTGAAGAAGGTTGCCTTGATGAGCGATGATTATGAAGTAAGAATTTGTACTCATTGACTTTGAATTGAGCACTCTGTAAAGGACAGCTTTATGAAATTTATTACAATGGGGCTCCTGTCACAACCAAGACAATTGATACATATTTTTAGTTTCAAAAATGCTCTCTATAAGCGCTCAACTTAACACGTATCGTTTTGGATAATATCTTTTTTATAAAACTTGCAAAACAGTACATTAGAATGAGCTAAAATGATATCTAAAAATATTGTGGAATTTGGTTTATTTTAAACGCACGACATAATTCTTTGAGATTTGTTATTATGTTGAATACATGGTCTGAAAATAATAATTTAAAAAAACTTAACTAAAACTAAACGATTCTGTCTCGACCATGGGCCTTAGGCCATGAAAACCACGGTTGTGACGTCCATGGACGTGAAATGTTTGCATCATGCTATAACCACAAAGATTAAACAAAAATAGCCTTCTTAAAACAATCACTCGATTCATTGTTATTAAACACACCATATTCATATTAATCTGCGTAGACATATTCATAAATACATATTTTAAGAGATACGGTCTTGACAGCATAAGGGTACTCGTTTTACAAAATAACTAATATATAACTTATTCTTACGAAGCTATATCACTCGACGCCATTAGTTAATAGGACAACTGTGACAGACAGACTTGTTACTGAGTTCTGGGAATCTCACATGACACGGTTGTGACATTTAATGTTTTCTTTTGATGAAGTTTATATATATATATATTTGACATATAATAATATTACCAAATTACCATTTGTGAATAGGTGCATTAAACGGCTTTCTCTATACTAAAAATATAATAAAACCTTAATATATTAATTTAATGTAGTTCTCACAAATAAAAATGTTTTTCTTAAGAATGATAATTTACCCATCTAAAATAACCGTAGGTACACAATGACCCTAACATCCTGTATGGATATATAAACACTACTGTACTGACCGAACCCCTACAGGACCTGATTATTTTTCCGGCGTATGTACCAATACACGACAAAAGTTAATTCCATTCTAAAATGTCATAGGTACTGACGTGATCTCCGTACGTAGGTAGGACTGTACTGTACCTTACCTGGAAAGCTAAAAGCGTGCGCGCGGCGCATCGCACACAACTTTGTGTCGCGTAAATGAATACGTCGCGCTCGAATAAAATACCTAAAGTCCGTGGAAAGCCTCGCCTTAAACAGTTTAATATAAAATAATAATTATTATTTCGAGAGTTAGGTGTTTGAAATAGAACTTTCGATCATATGAAGTCTAGTAGTCTTGTCAATGGCACAGTCCCTTATGACGGCTAAAGTATTACAATTAGAGCACAAAATTCGGCGAGACCGGGGGACGCGGTTTCAATTCCCGATCATGCTGAAGAATTTTGTGCTCTAAACATTTTCAAAAATGTTTGTTTTGCACGCGATAGTGCTTGTAATAATAATTAGAAAAATAAAAATTTCATGCACTTGTGCTTAAAAAGCAGACTTAATGCAATAAAGCATAAAAACCCATTTTAGTCTGTTTGCACCGGACAAAAACAAGAACTTAACGAGCATGAGCAAGTGATGGTTCGGTTAAAGTTAGCCACAAGATAGATCAACAATGGGAACAGACTGTTAAGAACGGAATCAATAAGAATATGCCGGTACATGTCCCAGTTCGGAATGGCAGCCCTTACCTGTGAATCCATGAGTACAGAAGACAGTCTTCTTACTGTTATCATACCACGTTGTTACAAATATTTGGTCTGCTTGATCCATTGGGAGTTCTGTATAGTTATCCATCGAACTGAAAATGTGAATATAATGTTACATTACAATAAACATGTTAGGCTACAATAGGAATGTTACTTGCGTAACGTAGAATTAAACACTAAAATTCTGTCTCTATTACAAAATTACGCGAGGAGAAATTAAAGTCATGCACGGAATTCGAACCCGCGCCATCCAACCCTACAGGCGAGGTATGCTCTGAATCTAATTTTTCCTTTCGTTCTTAACCAACGTATGAATGGAGCAAAATTTATAGTTCAATTTACGTTGTGTGTACCACAACGTAAATTAGCTTTAAACTTGTTAACGACGAAGCAACTTTATAATTTTTCTATTATTATTATTGTCTAGTCTTCTTCTCTTCATTATGAGGAAGTAAGGCTGTTTATCTTTCACAGTATAGCTGAGCTTTGTGAGGGCTTGCGTTTATTTTACAACCTGATCCTATTGGTGTCATCTAGTATTGAGTAGATTAAAAAGCTTTCTTTCCCTAAGTACGTGATAAATAATTTGAATTATTATGTACGAAAAATATATTCAATATGGCAGACTTTGATACGAGAATCAGATTTTAATGGAATTTGCAACAGACTTATAGTATTTTAGCGGGATTTGATCAGATCAAATTCCAAGGTGTAGATGGCATTCGTCAATATATTTAGGTAATGGGTTTCTGAACTTTCTGAAATCACTTTCTTCATAGAATGAAATGAAGAAACCACAAATAAATAAAAAATGAGTTTTATCATACAAAATTAGAGATTTCAACAAAAGCATGTTGAAAAACATACATTGAAGTATTTTGATGACATTTCCCTCACCGTTCTTGGGGCTCCTTCGTATGTTTCCAGGATGTTTTATTAACAAGCTTTTCCTTGCTTCATTAGGCTCGCATTTTTTTATGAACTGCGATAAATCTTTCATTAAGTCATAATATTAAAACAATAAAAACCGAATAACACTTTGAAGCGTTAGCATAGAACGTATAATAATTGGCGTTAAGAAATAATCCCCATACTGTTTTGACACTCACGTGATCGGAATACCGTGCTGTCATTGACCGAATCGTTTTAGCGAGTTTTAAAAGAAACGGGTGGTGTTTCAGCGATCTTTGCAAAGTACATCTGATTTCAAATGCTAATTATGTAGTCTTTTAGCGGATTTTGATCAGAAATTATACTTACATTCGATAAATAGAACACAATAGGGTCATCATTTAATACTAACAGAAATTTAATGTTAGATCTTATTAGCGGGTTGACAGATGAAACTAGACGTCTCGTAGGTATGTGAATTGTCACTTGTTTTAATATTTAAATTATTTTAAATATTGTAAAACATACTTTTATTGTATTGTATATAATATTTACGTAAAAATAACTTAAAATAATTTAAATATTTTATTATTATTATATATTATACAAAATCTTACAACTTAACATATGTATAGGTGTAAGATTTAACATTAAATTTATTGTCTATGTCTATTTGTGTATGTACGTCTAAATCTGTACTTACCCATAATAGAAACGAAGTTTTGCTTGATTTTCATCGTTGCTCAGAACTGAAAATTAAAACAATGGTATTAACTAAATCCAAGTAATAAAGAAAATTCCGTATGGGCGAAACCGAAAGCAGAAACTAGTTGTTGGTAGTCACTCTATATTATTACGGGAATATACAGTCCTTAAAATGGTGATGAGTTGAACTTTTATTTCATATTGTAAAACATAATTTTATTAGTGCGATTAATGTTAAGTAATTCAGGTAAAAAGGCAATCATCCCATGAAATTTTAAGTAATGTAGATACCTAATATTTTTAAATTATTATTTATCTATTATAGTGGTGCTACTTGTTCCGAAAAGTTAGCCTATAAGCACATGGCTAAATAGGATTTTTCTACGCACTACTGCAATGCACACGTGCCTGTTCCTTCTTATGTCCTTCACTCCGGATCTGCTCATCTTTTGCGCACCTTATGAACCCAGGAACTTGATATTAACATTAGTCCATCCGGTCTGCCTGCATGCCTTTTAGGTTCCTAACATCGAGTGTAAGCTTTAATCCATATGCCGTGTTTACTTTAGTATCTTATCTCCACTGAATAATTTTATACCCTTATTTCACGATCTCATCGTCTTAAAGCGAAATATATATCTCCGTCATACCTATATACTTACGTATCTACTTCGTACACTTCATATAGCGCTAGCACTGGTTGGTAACACCTGTTGTTATTTAATCTTAATAGAATATTGGATTATGCAAGGCAAGGTGCCCCAAAAGAAAGTTGGTATTTATTAAACTTACTGCGTGAAGCCGTGAACGCAACGAATCCGAGGGGCGCGGGGGCTATGTCAATCGGTAGCCTGGCTTTTGGGAATTAAGTTGCTATATAGCGTTTCTCGGGAACAGACCGCGCGTTATGCGTGCGAGAGTTTTACAAAAACTGTGATGCGCCGTTCATCAATTAACAGCCGTTACTTTTTGGAAGACGAAATGGGGCATGCAGTTACAGTGAATTCGGAGCGTTATGTGAAGATGTTATACGACTTCTTGGTGCCTGAACTGCAAACTTTCCTGGTTATTACTAAAGAATATGGTTTCAGCAGGACGGAGCAGCGTCACACACGTCCAATACACGCCAAGAGTTAGTAAAATTTTCTCAAGCAAGTTGATCTCCAGAAGAGGTGACATAAATGTTATTGGCCTCCACGTAGTCCTGATTTAATCCCTATAGACTTTTTGCTATAGAGTTATCTTAAATCTAATAAAGTTTACGCCAATAAATCGATATCCCTGGCGTATTTGAATGAAAATATCTGTCACGAAATGGCTGTCATCGCTGGGTCCACCTGCCAAGTCGTCATGAGTAATTTTACAGTTCGATTAAATGAGTGCCGAAATAAATTCCCAAATAGTGTAAATTAATAATTAATAAAAATTTTTTCTATACACGGCTTATTTCCTTTAATTTATAAAATATAATATATTAAATATAAACTTTTTTTTGAGACACCTTGCCATTATCGATAAAATATACTTCCAAAGACACACATTTCAACTTCTTTAGTTACAATAATATGCGAGTTAAAAAGAAAAAAAAAACAAAGTTTTAATTTTAAATTAGTATCTATTTCTTGGCTTTAAGTAATGTGGAATTTATATGTGCATATGAAATAGTCGGTTTATCACAAACCAGTCAATCCAGATTAATCTTTCGATTCATTTGCAGATTATCGTATTTAAGAACTTTCTAGTCTAGACTACTTTTAATACGATATAGTCTTATATACAAACAAACACCAATAAACGGTTTCTGCAGAATAATTATTATTACACCATCATTTGACTTCAGTGCTGTGATACCACTATAATAAGTAATAACTGTTATCTATTATTGACTGCAGAGTTCAGAATAACATTTGTGACTATTAAACAGTATGGCATATCTACGAGTACTTATGTTGTTAAATAGGGCTTATTTAATACGAAACTGAAGTCATAGCATGGTGAAAGATGATATATAGATTCAGGCGTTACTTCGCGGAAATCCATATTTAATATTCCCAATCGTACGCTCGAAGAGTCCTCGTCATGATGCTTCGTTTAGAAGCGAACGCTTCGACAATTATTTCGGCTTGGCTGCGTGGCGATTATGTGACGTCACGTCGGCTTTATAGCAAAATAAGGCGGAAATATCACTGTTATTCTAATATATTAATTAAATGTTTCTGAAAATATGTTTAATATATTTGCTATCGCGATAGAGTATCGTCATAGAGGTAATATAACAAGATATCTCAGCTGACTGTAGGTAGGTACCAATATTAAAAAAGCAGGGATTTGTCAATGAGTTCATAACATGACATCAGCTGTTGATAATCAAATTCCCCAGATTGGGAAACAATTGTTGAAAGTAAAAAAATTTTAACGGACTTTTAGCAATCTTTATTGAGGATAAGCGATAGTAAGAATACTTAAACTGACCAGCTAGCCCAATCGCAAGGTTAAATGCGTATGAAGTTTTGGTGCTACGTGAAGCAGTTTAATTACGGACGATATATATACCTTAAATTTACAAATTATTGGAATACAAAATGTTTTGCCCCGGGCAGAAATGAACCCGCGTCCTTCCGATTTCGCGCCGGATGCTTTATCTATTAAGCTACCGGGGGTACGGCGACACAGCCGTAAAATTTATGATTTTCGCTTAGTACGCGGTAGTGCTTGTAATCATAATATATAGAAATATAGAAGGGTAGCAACATCATTCCGAGAGTTGTGTTGGAAAAAACACTTCATTCGGTCAGATGAAGTCTAGTAGTCTGGTTGATGGCCGCGCACCGTCCCCTATGACGGTTAAGAAATACGATTGGAGTACGAAATGTCGGCGACACAGCCGTACCCCCGGTAGCTTAATAGATAAAGCATCCGGCGCGAAATCGGAAGGACGCGGGTTCAATTCCCGCCCGGGGCAAAACATTTTGTATTCCAATAATTTGTAAATTTATGATTTTCGCTTAGTACGCGGTAGTGCTTGTAAACATAATATATAGAAATATAGAAGGGTAGCGACATCATTCCGAGAGTTAAGTGTTTGAAAAAACACTTCTTTCGGTCAGATGAAGTCTAGTAGTCTGGTTGATGGCCGCGCACCGTCCCCTATGACGGTTAAGAAATACGATTGGAGTACGAAATTTCGGCTACACAGCCGTACCCCCGGTAGCTTAATAGATAAAGCATCCGGCGCGAAATCGGAAGGACGCGGGTTCAATTCCCGCCCGGGGCAAAACATTTTGTATTCCAGTAATTTGTAAATTTATGATTTTCGCTTAGTACGCGGTAGTGCTTGTAATCATAATATATAGAAATATAGAAGGGTAGCGACATCATTCCGAGAGTTAAGTGTTTGAAAAAACACTTCTTTCGGTCAGATGAAGTCTAGTAGTCTGGTTGATGGCCGCGCACCGTCCCCTATGACGGTTAAGAAATACGATTGGAGTACGAAATTTCGGCGACACAGCCGTACCCCCGGTAGCTTAATAGATAAAGCATCCGGCGCGAAATCGGAAGGACGCGGGTTCAATTCCCGCCCGGGGCAAAACATTTTGTATTCCAGTAATTTGTAAATTTATGATTTTCGCTTAGTACGCGGTAGTGCTTGTAATCATAATATATAGAAATATAGAAGGGTAGCGACATCATTCCGAGAGTTAAGTGTTTGAAAAAACACTTCTTTCGGTCAGATGAAGTCTAGTAGTCTGGTTGATGGCCGCGCACCGTCCCCTATGACGGTTAAGAAATACGATTGGAGTACGAAATTTCGGCGACACAGCCGTACCCCCGGTAGCTTAATATATAAAGCATCCGGCGCGAAATCGGAAGGACGCGGGTTCAATTCCCGCCCGGGGCAAAACATTTTGTATTCCAATAATTTGTAAATTTATGATTTTCGCTTAGTACGCTGTAGTGCTTGTAATCATAATATATAGAAATATATATACCTACTATAATAAAATCTTACTTCTATTGATATATTATGCTATAGTTCATTTTTTATTACATAAGTTATTAACCGTATCTGTAATCATCAAAATACTATAGTTACTACCAATTTTTTTACTTGCATATTTTTTATGGGATAAAATACTTACTAAATCTCCTACTAAACTACCCTGAAAATTAATTCCATATGCGAACTTTTCACAGGACCGCAGCTAGGTCCTGGATTATAATAAACGACCCAGGCCTTAACCCGCTGTCCTACGGGTAGCAGTTTCTTGAAAGCATCTGCAATATCACGGACTCGTCTGCACTGTTTTATCAAATTAGTCGGGATTCGGTTGCAATAGCAACTGTCCTCAAGTAGAAAATCTGTCACTCTGTGATTTTCTACTTGAATTACTTCATGGTAGGACAGCTACCGAAACGTACATTATGGTGTGTCCTTGTTATCCAGTAATTCTAGGTAAGCCTGAACAACATGTTCGACTACATCATCACTTATCCTCATGTGAAAATAATGGCGATTAGCTACTAAAAAAAATATGATGTGAGAGCAGTCAATTTCACTGTCGATGACGTATTTTATAAATGTTCCATTTCCATTAATCAGTTGTTACAACTGTAATGTTTAAAAAGTCTGTGCCTCGAAAACTATACATTGTACATAAACTAATAGTTTCTAATTAGAAGTGATAGATATATCTCATGAAGATTTGCTTGTGAGGTGACATTTGTTAAACGAAATAGAATGTTTCAAAACAAGAAACAAGTTTCTTCACACAAGTATTAATCTTATCGAGATCTTAATTTCGGGTGACATCTGTCAAACTTCGTTGATATCTTTACTTTGGGTGACATCTATCAAAACTTCGTCGTGATTTTCATTTTCGTGACAGCTGCCATATAAAAAAGCAACTATAAGAGCATATTTGTGTGTGTTTTTTGGCTTCGATTAAATCTCGCGTTTACAGAAAACGGCACACACCGTTGCATTGTCCTTAGTGCGTAGCTATCTGCTCACATATGCTGCCGTGCCAGGAACTGTCGCGCTATATGCGAGTCACCGTCAACAATTGGTAAGTGTCACTGTCACTTAAATTATGTATCTATTCTTTGCACTATGGCAATACAGTTCAGTGCAGAGTGGTTGAACGAGAGTTTTGTTCTGTGTACAGGGAGACAGAAAATGGGCGCGACGGCGGTAAGACGTATGGAGGTACAATGAAGGGTACCTCCTGGAGAACAAGGGTAAGCACGTGGGAGGCCGCTATGCCTCAAGGAAAATAACCAGGAAATATTCTGGTAAGTGCTTATAACTCATTATTCATAGGACCGCGAGGTGTAATAATGGGTAAACCGCATTCACATACGTGTGTAACGGTAGGAAATATACATAGTCCAATCACACGCCACAAAGTAAATTAACATGGTAGTCATTGGACAGGGAGCCCCGTGGCTCACAATGGGTGTGTCCGGAAGCACACAGGCATAGCCATAATGTCACGGGCGACTTGAGTTGGGAAGCGGCCAGGACAAGTAGGGGATGGTGGTGGTCCTCTTGGGGGCTTTGCCCCCAAGTCCGGCAGGTGCCAGGGTTGGGGCTCTGTATACGTCATCCCCAATAATTCGAAGTAGTCCAGGGTCAGAGCTCTGTAAACGCAGAGACTCAAGACAAGGTTAATGTGGGCTCTGGTTACCAGATCCCGCAGGACTACGTAAGGCACCAGGGCACTATTACTAGTGCTCAGACCGGAGGCATAGTCGTCCGTGATAGGGTGTCCGGCAGGTGCCAGGGTTGGGGCTCTGTATACGTCATCCCCAATAATTCGAAGTAGTCCAGGGTCAGAGCTCTGTACACGCAGAGACTCAAGACAAGGTTAATGTGGGCTCTGGTTACCAGATCCCGCAGGACTACGTAAGGCACCAGGGCACTATTACGAGTGCTCAGACCGGAGGCATAGTCGTCCGTGATAGGGTGTCCGGCAGGTGCCAGGGTTGGGGCTCTGTATACGTCATCCCCAATAATTCGAAGTAGTCCAGGGTCAGAGCTCTGTACACGCAGAGACTCAAGACAAGGTTAATGTGGGCTCTGGTTACCAGATCCCGCAGGACTACGTAAGGCACCAGGGCACTATTACGAGTGCTCAGACCGGAGGCATAGTCGTCCGTGATAGGGTGTCCGGCAGGTGCCAGGGTTGGGGCTCTGTATACGTCATCCCCAATAATTCGAAGTAGTCCAGGGTCAGAGCTCTGTACACGCAGAGACTCAAGACAAGGTTAATGTGGGCTCTCTGGTTACCAGATCCCGCAGGATTACGTAAGGCACCAGGGCACTATTACGAGTGCTCAGACCGGAGGTATAGTCGTCTGTGATGGGGTGTTGAAGGGCACTCCTTCTAGGACTCCCCCGCATTTAGCGGGGACAATGGAATCTGGTAATAGCCTCAAGGCTATGTGAGGGTAGCTAGCGATAGCAGATTTCTCGATAGTTGTTAATATTTCATGTATATTATAAAATGTATGCGTTCTTTGTTGCCCAATTTATATCTATACCTACTAGGATTCAGGCATCTTTACGTAAAGGTATAGAAGGCGCGACAGGAACAGCAATTTTACAGAAAGTGGGCAGTGGATTTATGATAAATTTTTTATCATTATAATTGTATTATTCTCATGTATTATTTTTATGAATATACCGCATTAAGACAAACAATTCATTTAAATAGATAATTTTATTAAATATGTAATTCTAAGTAGTACTAACACGCTTTTTTATTTCCTTTTGCGTTATATTGCGTCATAAGTATATTTTTAATTACGATCTCAATAAAAATACACCTCACAGTCTCACACGTAAGATGAAAAAACAAAGGATGCGCGCTTTAGGGGTAACTTATGCTCGATAGAAAATTTCGGGCACGTACGGGCCTACACGTGTTCAGCGAAATTGTACACCAATCCTGAGTGAAAAGCAATTCATGACTCATCGCTCGTAAACACTATGATACAACTCAAAAAAGAAAGCAAACGTTAGCCAGTAAAGACACAATCACTTGAATACAACAAAACTAACAGGTTTTTTCGATCGACATGATTAGGGTTAATGTATATGTCACTTACCAGCTCCGATGCATAATAAAGAAATAAGAGAAACACTTGTGTACATTTTGCCAGCTATCCACGAATTGTCCTTTTGGCAGTTTGGAAATGTTTTTATATAGGGGCTGGTATCAAAATGTCCTCAGGTCGCACCTCTAAGAGTTTCCTTGACACTTAATTTTTGTGATACGAATTATACGGCTGATAACATAAATCACCATACACCAAGTGTTATCGGCGTTAAACGGACTGATGCCGGTCATGAGTAAGAATTGCCTTCAGACTGAGATAACGCTCATTCATGTTCTGGTTTTGCATGAATGCAAGACAGTAAACAATAGTTTGTCTGTTATGAGGCTCTATATTATGTTGATTCGATAATAATTTCCACGGCTTGATCTTATTTTAGATCTTATATAACACTAGCTTTCCGGGCGCGACTCCCCCCGCGCGTATGTCGGTTATCGCGTAATAACATTAACCTATTTTTGCGCAGCTGGATAAAAACTATCCTATGTTTTTTCACGGGTCTCAAACTATTTCCATACCCAATTTCATTCAAATCGGTCCAGTAGTTTTAGCGTGAAAGCGTAACAGACAGACAGACAGAGTTAATTTCGCATTTATAATATTACTAGCTTTCCGGGCGCGGCTCCGCCCGCGCGTATGTCGGTTATCGCGCGAAAACATAACCTCTTTTTGCGCAGTCGGATAAAAACTATCCTATGTTTTTTCCCGGGTCTCAAACTATCTCCATACCAAATTTCATTCAAATCGGTCCAGTAGTTTTGGCGTGAAAGCGTAACAGACAGACAGACAGACAGACAGACAGAGTTACTTTCGCATTTATAATATTAGTACTGATTATGATGAGATTAAATAAACCATTGAATATAGTACGAGATTTCGGTTATACCAGTGCAATAATATGATACCGTAAAGTCCGACCTACAGGGTTTAAGATAAAGAGTATGTCAGTAAACATGTTTATTTACCTAGAAGTTACGTCTGAAATATGAACATTTTAGTAAGTATGCCATATTAATTTAGCAAGATAACAATTGATGTATCATTTGAAACTGTATGGAAACAAAAAAAAACTCAAAATATTTGTTAGGACTAGCAGAAGTCAACCCTAAGAGGTTGTTAGCATTTTACCAATAACCCTGTATATACAATACAACATGGTGCTAAAGTAAAAGTACTATTAACTAAACGGATTATTTACAAGGTCGGATTTCTTGCGACATCTGGATTGTATTTTATTTTTATAATTGATACTTCCGATCATTAGTTCAACTAGTTTATCTCATACTCGTAGACTACTAGGTAATTTGTCATATGGGTTATCCAACGAGTTTAACCTTCGCTGTGTCTACGAAACAGACCTATGGAAATGGCGAAACTTAACCAAGTCATTCATTTTCTTACTAGATGAAAATAGGTAGGTAGGCCTTATAAAATCAATCGATGCATTTTGTTTTTTAATTGTTGTGTCGGAGCAAGCACGAGGCCCACCTGATATTAAGCGGACTAACCTCTGCCTATAACAGATGCATTTCGTCACAAGTCACGAATTGCCCCGGTCCACCCTGGTTGTTGAGTCACCTCTGCCTATAATTTTACTGGCTCTCAAGAACTGCTGCCAGAACATTTCATCTATACACTGTTAGGTGCTTTGCTTTTCTACTTGAAGTTTGGGTGCTAGCCAGGCGAGTAATCGCAAAATGCCCTTCCACAATCGGCAGAAGCTCAAGCTGGCGGTGGGGATCGAATCATGGACCTGCGGCACGGCAGTCTATAGCTATTACCGCTCGGCCATCATTGCTTCAAAATATTATACAAGATGCATCAGTATTTCATAAATAGTTCATGAGGTATTTGAACTGATCCACACAGTTTATTTGATTATATATATCTCATAATATTTAGAAAGGTGTAACAATAAGTTGTTCCGTCAGTCACATAAAAAAAATCAGATAATGAATTTTGTGTGTGCATATTCGTTTCGCTAGCGACGAACATCAAGAAAATCTGTGGCCAAGCATATGACAGTGTGCTCTGGTGCTGTCGCCAGTTCCAATTCTAGGTATAGCCGGTTTATCATCCTCAACTACATCATGGTGTACCATATCAGGTGAGATAGTGGTCAAGAACTAACCTATCAGCTTTTAAAATTAAAAGCAGTAATTTTGCCAAATAATATCGTCATAAGATTGAAAATCGAATTACCTAGCTAAAAACCGTTTCATTTTTGTCATCTCACCATTGACGTGCGAGAGACCCTGCTGTATACTGTGTTTTTTCCAGATGGCCTCAGATAACACATAGCCAAAATCGGTGGATCTAAATGCATACAACTTTGCATGTACAGGAACTCCAAATGAATATTAGAACACGGGGTAAGCACTGTGAACGGTTATTGATTTTAAATTTAATTGTATTAAGCAAACTATTATACTATTCGCACAATTATTCAAGATGGCATTTGCATGATCTATTATTTTATTATTAATGTGATGTTTTAAACAAACAATTGTACTTCTATGTTCAATAGCTGACGGCATGTCATTCATATAAATGAGGATTAATAGGGAACCTAAGATAATACCTTGAGGAAATCCACAGTTATTTAACTTAATATCAGACTCAAAATGTTTGACGCTAATTGAACCTCTATCAAGTTTTGTAATCTTTATCATCTGTAACCTAACATCCAAATATGATTTGAATAATTTTTTGCTGACTCTGCATTTTCCGATTTTGGCTAATAAACCGTATTCTTACTACGGTTGGCCGTTAACTTCACGCCATGCAATAAGATACTACCTAAGACACACGTATCGATAACTAAGATGGCGGGTTTTCACAAGAGCTATACATAATAGTTAACAATGCTCATGTTAGTTTAATTATTATTAGCCGTGCATTAATTGACCTGCTGTTTTCAGCTCAGGCGTCGTGTTAGTGAGAGCTAGTAATTCCAGGTTCAGCACTATCTCATGTTTGACCACATCATCACTACCAAAGCGTGGTCAAATGCTCACTATAACTTCAAACTATGACGTTTATTACACATTAGAATACTGATTACACTATTGGCCAGGCAATAATCATAAATCAACTGATGAGTGCAATATTATACGTCTAGCGAGCCAGTACACGTTCTAGGTTCGTCAGATCTACGTTAGTCAGATCAACATCCTCAGCCACATTATGGTATATCATCAGGTGATATAGTGGTACAACCTAGGTACAACAATATACCTACAAGTACAAACATATTGCTTTTTGCCAATTGATTTTGCTTGTACTTGTACGTCGTGTATACTTTCTTTTCGTTAGCCTTTGATCGATACATCGTTGAAAATATCTCCAGGGGAAAATAATAAAACTAATTCAATCTTTAACATACTATTTTTATAATTTCTTCAGTTATAATGTATTTTCATACAATTCTTAATTTGGAATGGTAATACGTAGCTTATAAATAAATTTAAAAAAACAATGTGTTACAGTATGTCAAAGAGCGAAATCAACGCGACTCTTTGGTTCTTTGAAATTTTAATTTCACGACGACGGCTAAATCTATTTATAATAATAATAAGAAGCGTGTATTTGTGTTTCATAGAAAAAAATATTGCAAAAGCGTTTACCCTAAATATTGGCGATAAAACGCGACACGCCTAAACATAAGTAAGACACTTAAAGACTATGTTAGTTTCATCATATAATTGTTATTTGTACAAAATAATTATGTTCAACTGTGATAAACTATAATAATTAAGTTAAAATACCTACCGTTATACGAAAGAAATAATAGAATAAATATTCTTAGCTATGACTTAAAATATAACTTAAGTAGTTAGTACCTGTCAGTGGTAGTACTACACTACAGAATAAATATTTATTAAGCATTTTATAATATCAATAACAAACAAGATAATATTGCCCCAATACATAAAACTATGAAACTGAACCGTAACTATTAAAATAGAAGATGCAAGGAAAGTGTTTAAGGTAAGACATATAGGTATAAGAATACAACAGTAATGAGAATAAGTTAAGAAAGAGCACAAGTAAAATGAAGGAAAAAAGTGAATAGGGTGCACATAAGTACTGAAAAACAGTTCTATTCATTGGAGCAATACACAGGTACATTAAACAAAGTACTTATTACTTTATTCATATTTCCATACAATTTATCCACTGATCTACTGTAAAAGCTAGAGTCGATAAATACAGAAATAATTATAATGAGTAAACTGTACTACATATTAAATTCTATATAAGATATATTACTTTCAGTATTGAGAGGCAAGTAGCGAGAATGCCTGAATAGTGCAGTCCACGTAGCCTACAATTACGTACGTATAAAAGTTTGGTTACTGGATAACTTCACACAAAAGACGCCAAGGTACTATATCAGGGTTCGAAAGGGTAGTGAACTGTTAATTATCAAGATATAATGGACAATATGCAAACCAATGGACTATCATTAAGTTACTGATTTCGTAATGCCCTTGAATATTAGCATTCACGAGCACTTAATGAGGAATTTTTGCCCTCTTAAAAACGAATATTTTTTTAATAATACTGGTCGTGTTTACTTTTGTTGAATTAACAATGATCACTTATATTTTTGATTTAAGACAAGTTATAAGTTTTGCTTTATAAAAATTGTTAGTTTATGAATAGGACAATTGGATATTTTGATTATAATCTGACCTTGCGAACCCTGCTACACATAATATAGTAATATCATCTCAAGCTATATTCTGGTGAGAAGGAATATATTGTACCACTACTTGAAATATTAACTTAGTGAGTTACAATCTCAAGCTCATAAATTAATAAAATCCATTATATCAATTTCATTTATTACATACTTCATTCCATAAAACAGGCCATGCTTGACCATGCTTGATCAGTAACATTCTGTATCAATATTTAATTCTCAATCATTCAAAATTTTCTTTAAAGTTAATTATTGTTTTAAAAGACATATCCAGTTAGGTCCCTCGTTTCCTACATTCGCGGGCAAGCGGGGGTTTTCATCCGGCAAGAATATCATATCTTCCACAATTACCTCTATCTTAGCACGATTTCTTAAGCATACTCCGCAGTTGTAAAATTCAATACGTATATCAATATTCGAGTTAACATTATCACGACTAGTAATACACGAAGAGACGTCATACTTAATCATTTTCAGAAATGAGCTTATCGAGAAACGTGAGGAATCACGAGTCGTCGTTTAATCATTGGTAGACCTAGCGGTCGAAAAGATGGCTTCTCCAACCAGTCCTTTGAGCTGTACATGCACAGTCGTATGTCCACAAACAATGTGATTGCGACTATATCATGCCATCTATAAAAAAATCTTTACATTCCGAGCATGCCAAAAGACATTGCTCTCAACCGCAGACCATGTAGTTTATAATGGGCTCTGTCGTTTCTGATGATTTCTTGAGTTTTCCTCGCGCACTTAAGAACTTGAAACTTTATTTTGTCTGTATTGTAATTGAACAGTCACTCAAGAACTTCCTGCGATAGATTTCACTAGGTGTAAACCTTCGAATCCTTGAGTTCCGGCACAAACACTTCGCGAGACTCAGTCATTTCAATGCACGCGATTGACACTCAAGAATCAAAATTTAATTATACACGAACAGTCGCCCAAGAAACCTCAGTATTGGCGGTCATCGTATATGTAGATGGCCTCGCCAGCGGATTCCTTGAGGGGCGGAGGCGGCGGGGGGAAGTCCAGCTCGCCAGGCCTAAAGAGCTTGGATGCGTTGGGAGCGGGGGAAGCGGGAGCTGGAGATCCACTGCCCGGGGAACCCCCGCCACGACGTTTAACCCCGCTCGGAGAAGCTGCCGTGCGAAACGACGATTTTCGAGCCAACCTGTGGAAAATGAGACAGTAAGAAAAAATATATGTACCTTTTCGGTTCTGGATGGAAATGGCCATTTAAGGGTCGTGTATATTGCTAAGAAATTTTATTGCTCTTTAACGCGAACCTACACAACGAAAAAATTGTCAATGTAAGTAAGTTTCTCAGAAATTAGTTTGATCATGGAACTAACCTGGAAGCGACTTCCTCGGGAGTCTCTTCAATCTCTAGCACCCAGCTGACCGAGTCGTGTTTCTCAACGACTCCTTTTACAGCGGGGAGCGGGGGAGTGTCCGGAGCTGGGGAGGCGGCGGGGGATGGTGGTGAGTCCGGCGGGGGAGAAGCGGAGCGCACTGAGTCGCCCGAGGATGTGCGCGTGCGCATCGGCGGCCGCTCTATGTACCCGCCGCCTGCCAGCAGGGATACCACCTGGAAACAAAAAAATAATAGAACACATAAGCAAAATTAGCAGCTTATTACCGGCATGTGTTAGCACCAAGAAAAGTTACATGTTATTTTTATCAAGCTTACTTTCGGAGTCCGAAAGTAACATAATCCCAGCATTTGGCAGCGTCTTAAGGCTCCTGGTCTAAGCTTGCTAGCTGACTTACTTGTGACTTCTGCCGGAGCTTGTACCGCAGCTCCTCGTTGTAGGCGGCGAGTCGCGCGGCGTGGTCGCGGTCGCGTGCGGCTGCGTCGCGCAGGCGGCGGTTGTCGTCACGCAGCCGGTCGACGTCGCGCTGCCTCGCCGCGGCACGCTCGCGCAGCTCCTCGGCTGCATGCCGCGCCGCGCGCGCCTCGCGCTCCGCAGCCGCACATCGCTCGCGCTCCGCATTCAACTCCGTACGCGCGTCCCTAAGCGACGCCATCTCCGCTTGCTTCAGCTCGATCACAGCTCGCAGTGAACGGACCTACCGAAAAAAATATCTCATGAAATTCAAAATTTTAACAGTTTTTTTACTCTTATACTATGTTTCGTAACTGTCTTACAAGATCATGGTATTCGATAGTTTAAAATATTATTGCACCATTTGTCTTGTAGAGTTATTGGACGCCAATGCACATTGATCTCAAACTTACCCCTAAAACAATCCAAAATATAACAAATGACGTTTCGTAACAAATGTCTTATATTCAATACCTATATTTCAAAACATAATTGTATAAGCTCTTCTCTGAATCTTCCGGTGTACGTAATTAAGTATCTACAATAAAGAACATAGCAACAAAAGATTTTTTTAAACCTCCATAAAACTTCAGCGTTTGCCCTTTTTGTTATTTCTCTCTATTATGTTTACTGGACCGTATATTGTGCAACCACAAATATATAATATAATATAATATAATATGATATATGACTTTATACCACTTAATTACAGCTGATTGCGCGCACCCGCAGCGCACAATCAATTAGGTAAGTATGTGTATTTAAGTAGATCGTTTAGATTGAAATATAATTATAAAAATTAAAATAAGTACTCACTAATAAACTTACACACATCTAAAGTGTTGTATGCAAAATTTTATCACGCAAATGAACCTCCAAATATTAGCAATGGGATGGGAATAAATGATACCGCTTAGCTGCCACATCGCATGGGTAATTTTGACACATATATTATATGATAAATTTTAACAAGACATGAGTTGATCATGAGTCTTAATTTCGTGATCTTGATCGCCTTTAAGGTATTAGCTGTCACAACTGTATTCCAGGGACATCTAACTGCATACCTGTAATTGCAATATTAACTGAATTTCTCACCTCTGCAGCAAGCTTATTAGGATCTGTGCTGAGCTCTTCATTAGCGATCAGCCGAAGCTCGCAGGCTTCCGCCTCGCAGCACACAGGGTCGCAGGCAGCGTCGCAAGTCGTGCACGACTTGTCACACGACTGATCGTAGGACTGATCACCCGACCGATCGGACCTGTCGATCTCCGCCCGCGTTGCTTCCAACTGAGCGCGAAGCGTACGTTCGATCTCACTGTGTGCGTGCAGGCGCGCTCGACTTTCACCCACTTCACGTTTCAGGGTCTCTATTGTGTCCTGGAAAGTAATGAGGAAAATATTAATTCACCGTGTCGGCAGTGGGGATATGCCCCATAAATGATTTAGCCTTAATCCTACTATGGTCTAATTGCAATGGTAATATAATAATGTACCCCATTATCGGTGGGACCCTTCGGTGTCGTAAGAGGCGACTAAGGACAACATACCGGAAGGTGGGCAGTGCTTTCTGAGCATCTGATATCTCACACTGCGATCCCCAAGACCCCTGCCAAGCGTGGGAAATATGGCAAATTCAGTTCAGAACTACGAGCGATTCAAAAAATGCTGTGCAGTTAACATGACATGTTTTACATTAACACTAAAGTTAAATAACTTTAGAAAGTATCTTTACCGCAGGTGTTTCAAAATTAAAACGACGTCCTGCTCCATTCGGTAATCAACTGATTAACGTAATGTCTTTAAATTAACTTCAATGTCAATCATCATTAATTAACATCAATTTTGGAATCATTCAATGAACCGTAGCTACTTTACCAATCTACATAATTATTGAATTTTCGTCAGTGTGTATTTAGAAAGATTACCCTACTGAATAAATACTTACTTGCTCACTACTTGAGCAAGTGCTCGCGCACTTAGTTTACACGTTAATTACATAAAAACTTGATAAGTTAACTGAACAGCATAATTGGTACCAGCGCGCAGCGTGTGAATTCATTATTTTGTATTGCCAACCTAATGTTATACATTGTAGTTGGTGGCATTGAGAAACAATTCCTCACCTTGAGTCCCTTGATATAATTGCCAAGTGCAGTAACCTCTCTTCACTCTCAATAATTAGGTACCAACTTTAAGATTATTCAGAAGGTGTATATTCGATATAGTTAACATGGCGTAATGAATGTCCTCGCCTTGTACATGTAAGAAGACTTTTAAACAAGATTTCGGAAATAATATACAGATTGAAGATTATTAGATATATCGGCTGTGGGAGGGATAGTAAAATTATATCGCTAGGTGATGAATGTGAATGGGTATATAGAATAGAAGCAGGCAAAGACCGGTGAAGGTACAGACGTACCAATTGCGTAACGAATTATAGTACGTATTACGTAGGTATAGGGTTACGTACTGTGATGGCAATTGAGAGTCGAGGAGCTGATAGAAGAAAGATGCCACCGTATTGTGCTGACCCTAATAAGTATATACAAGGGTAATGAGATATGACATCCTAAGTCATCATAAACAAGTTTAAGGCTAATTGATAATTTGGTAATGTTTGTAGGTCCAAGCACGTAGACACATAAATTTCAAAGTAAAGAATAAATAATAGGCATGCAAGGGAAAAATCGAATTATGAGCTATTAACAAGGTAGCACAAATTGGACAAGCCCTAAAAATGGACGTGCGAATCCCGCCCGTGGTTCTAATATTTCCTGCTGATTTTTCTTCGGAGTTATTAAATGTTATACAATAACCGGCAAAATACTCACGTTGGGGATAGAGTACGTCGACCCGGGTTTCGAGCCCGACGGGCACTCGGGAGCTCGCAGACGCAGCTGCGCACTCGCCCTGATGATGAGCATCTGACATGCGAAACCCGGGTCGACGTACTCGATCCCCAACGTGAGTGTTTTGTCGGTTATGATGTAACATTTAATAATGTGTGAAACTCACGATAATTTCATTTCTAATACGGAGTGTTTCATCAAAGTGACTTAACCTCGCCTAATGGTAAGGAAAGATGTAATTAAGAAGCAAAGACCATTAATGCAGCCATAAGCTACGCTCATCGCCATCCCTATAGAGATGCTTTTTCACGCCCCGCTTGATGGGCCCAGCATCATAGCAACAAGGTCGAGGCACGAACGCGCTCACAATTTAATTACGTTTTGATTTAGATTTATGTTGTAGTTTTGTTAGAAGATTTACCTTGAGTCCCTTGATATCGGAGGCGAGAGCAGCAACCTCCTCCACGTGAGCGGCCTGGAGGCGCGCATTGGCTTCTTCCTTCGACGCCACCTCCATCTCCAGCTCTGAGATCTTGCTCAGGCATTCTGCGACTGAAAAATTATAATAACAAGTTAAATAAAAGTTTTTTGAACAATGATAAATCGTACAGTGTTTGTCACATGGGTTTATCACAATATCAGTCATAAATCAGTTTCTCTCTGTTTCCGATTTAAATAATTCTGTAGTGAGCATGGGTGGCCAACAGGCAGTTGAAATAATCCGATCAATTTAGACATCAAATAACCTCACCCCTATTTTTTGGTCTAATTTGACCGGGCTGTAATACTACCGCGGCGGCATTGAGCATCACCGGATGGTGGAATGGCACTTTATGAGTGCCCCTAGCTACTAGCACCCGACGCTGATCTTCAGTCAATGCCTCGCTGGTGACGTATACAAAAAGTGCACATAGTTTTATTAAAAATAATAAACAAACAATTTAAATGTACACTTATTAAGATATTTGATGGGCTTAGGTTGCAAATTCCCTGAAAATAAATTATAACAAAGTACTCACTGGTGTCGAGATCTTTCTGCGCCCTCTGCTGGCGATCGCGGTCGGCGCGTGCAGCGCTAGTGCGCTCCGCTGCTGCTACGCCGCGCCACCGCTCCGCTTCCGCTCGCCATCCGCTGCCATTTAGTGCATCCAACTGATAATAAATAAACAGCCAATTATTTACTATTTTATAACATATAAACTGATATTGACTAAGCGTCGCGTCGAATTTTGAGGTTCGATTCTCCTCTGAAAACATAACTGCCTGTTCAGACACCTACCCTTTCGTGGATATAGTGGTGATAATATTGTAATGTCATGATAATATACTGGTATATCATAAAATAGTGGTAGGCCCCCCACTAGGTGGACAGACGACATCGTAAAAGCCGCGAGTAGCCAATGGTTACAAGCGGTTAGTAGACGTTCTTTGTGGCGTTCTATGGGGGAGGCGTTTATTCAACAATGGACGTCCTCCAGCTGATGATGATGATAATCATCATTATCAGTTCTGAATCCTACAATGTAGCTATATAAATTTCTGACGACCGGACCAGACCCCAGATATCGTATCCAACAATATTATAAAAAATCATATGTTTTACATTCATATTATATTAATATTATTATTTTATACTCGTATATGTAAGTAGGTATAATATATTGATTAGTAAGTTAATCATGTGAGTACAAATAGTTTAGTGATCCTTGTTCACGTAAGGGCAATAGAAGTTAGGGAATGTAAATGTAATGAAGTACCTGCAAAATATATTTTAAATGAAAACAGGGCAGACTCAAATCCGCTCACTTATTGCTTTAAATTATAGGAAATATAATTTCTTTATAAAAAAAACAAATCCAAGCCCAAATTTGATTACTACCCAGGCACAGATTATACAATATCTTCCACCGCATATTACCCAGTTACAGATAGATATTTAAATCTGTTATGTGTAACGCCAATTTTAAAGACGATACTTTTAAATATTAAAACTTATGTCATAATTACGCTCAAAAAAATTTACCCGAAACACCAAATACTGCACTAAAACGCCCAAAGCTTCGACGCCTTTAGCCGCATGCGCAAGCGCAGCGACTTGCTCCTTTGGCGGTGAGAGTGCGACCGGGAGCTGAGCGGCGAGCGGCGCGGGCAGCGGAGCGTGGAGCGGAGCGGTCGGCGTTCGCACCGGTTGAGGCGTCTGCACCCGCTTGCCTCTTGGACCCACTGTGGCCGACACTCGAGGCGGCTCTGCAACAATTAAAAAACCACACATTTTAGTTTCTTCAAAATACACGAAAAACTTTAATTTCCTTATCTAAATTATACATTTTTCATGAATATTTATTACATGAAATAACTTAACTACTTACGTAATTATAACAACAGTAATTAAGACCTTATAACCATACTCTACATACCGTCATAAACTTTCATGTATATTGCTACCTCTTACGAAATCAAGAAATATCAATGAGTGAAAAAGAAAGTAAGTGCCATAATTTAACGCAACGTTAACAAAACCTTGTTCCTTAAATTAATCTGTAACTGCTAATAAATGCTAATAGGAACATGTAAGTACCGACTTCCTATATTTGTAGAGAACGTTCGACAATTGTTCTCACGCTGTGAAGAGGACAGCGGATCGAAAGTCGAGAAGGAAACAATACGTAATAATAACTTAACAACAAAAGAGGTTTCACATGAGTTTTATTCCACCTTCTCATATGATCTTCCAGTTTCTATCCAAACTAACCAACGCACGAAACATTCAAATTGTTTATTGAAACCCAGGGTGATAGAAATGTTTCAGAATTAATATTAGCGTATCTGCTAGTTACTTCCGACAAAGAAAGTAGAGAGCCTAAGTACAATTGAAGTCTTTAGAACTTAGAGATGGATTCCTTTTTTGTTCAAGTACCTAACATTAGTGTAGTGCAATTCTATGGTTAGAAAGTAGAAAACAACTTCATTGTGTAACAGTCGTATTCTTTTATTAGTGTTGTATCCATAGGATAATGAAAATTTAAACTTTTAAAATTAAAAATTACAATGAATAGGTGATTAAATAGATTAAATCCAGAAATTCACACAGACGATCTCAAATGTAGTGTAGAAGATGATAAAAATCTGACTTGTTAACTTGATGTTAACATTGCTAACACAAAGATAGTGCCTATACAAGATTTCAAAATTCTGAATCTTTTGTAGCAATTTGCTCAACAAAATATCATGGTTTGTAACATTTTGACTCAAAAAGTTTATAACCACCGAGATCTAATTATATTGTTAATGGTTACGTCTATGAAACGGTTAAGTTGAAGTTAATTCTGACAGTACATTTTGAGATCTTTCAAGTGTCGCGCTATGAAAAAATCATAATGAAGAAGTTTAATCTTTACAAATAACTATGACTTTATAAATTGCTGATGGTTACGTAAATACTCATAGGCTTTCTACATTTCGTCAACACGACTCGAGGCCCTTGCCAGTTGGCACGATACGCTATTAGGAAGTGAAATCAGAGACAGTTAGTATTACTTTTTAATTACGCAGCATCGAGACGTAATAATTATTGACTGCTAAGAAGAGTACTTGTAAAATACCTTGTAGAGTACCTCAGTTGATAAGCAATAAAATGCTAAAACTATTGATAGTTTCATATATAAGCAAATGTACATAGGTATTACCCCGTGAGGTGCATATCATCCCGTGGGTATCTTACGACACCCACGGGCCACTAAGGGAAAAATACTGAAAGGTAGGCAGCAGCGCATTTTGAAGAACTGCCAACTTACACTGCGATCCCCAAGACGCCTGCCAAGCGTGGGGATTATGGCAAACCCCCTTAATAGGGGAGACTGTGTTCAGCAGTGGACGATTTTAGTTTAGGGAGGACATAGATGCTGGCTACCGCCTGTGCGGTCGTCCAGCTCCACCGGGTTTTGGGCGAGGGCCTGGCCCTACAATAGCCCGGGAGGGAGAAGTGCCGAAGGCACTTCTCCCGAGACGGGCGTAGAAGGCGAAAAGCGCTTTCTACCTCCGTCTCCTGCGGACGCCGAAAACGTACCGCTACTATAGGAGGGGTTGACAGCGAGCTCAAGGGCACCACTGTGGTTCGGACCTCGGCTTGTCTCGCTGTCGAGAGACATGGGGGGGATCGGAGCAAAATGCCTCTGTGCAACTGCAGTGTTGCACAATTGGGCCCTACTGAATAATACTCTTTGACTATTTGGAGAGCAATTTATCGTGACCTTGTTTTTGCCTCGAGCTCGCCGGCGAGCTCGGTGTTTGATTGTGTGACCTCTGATTACCTCACACCTGGGGATTTTACCTCGACGACTTGCGGATAACGCTAAAGCTGCCAACGTAATGGCTGCGATGGGGTCATCCGGGTCGTCTAATACCTGCCGTGGTCGGCGACGGGGGGGTTTGAAAAAAGGGATAGAAGAGGCAGTCGAGTAGTTCGATGCCTGGACAACCAATGGGTTCGGGTGGTGGGGCGCTCGATCAAAGTATCGGCGGGCGCAGTCCTTATTGAACTGCGCTAGAGAGGGAAGGTTTAAGTCGCAATGCAACTCGGTGTTCCGGATATACCACGGGGCGCCGGTTGCATTACGAAGAAAACGGTTTTGGATGACTTGAAGTTTATGAAGGTGGGCCTCACTAGCATGACTAAACACTACTGATGCGTAAGTCATGATGGGGCGGATGCAGGCAGTGTAAAGTGTCTTCTTATTACTAAGAGACATTTTACTCTCTTTGCGAAGTAGGGGACCAAGGCGACCCATTATGAAGGCCGCTCTGTTACGGACGGTTGTTATGTGATCGTTAAAGGTGAGATGACGATCAAGGGTGACTCCGAGGTATTTTGTTCTAGGAACCCAGGGAATGGGTTCGTCGAACAAAATAAGCGGTTTCGGGTAAGGGGAGCGTGTCTTCTCAGTAAAGCACATAGCTGTGCTTTTAGCTGGGTTGACCGCGATGCGCCATTTTCGGAACCAGTCACCGATCTCGGTGATGGCCCGTTGCATGACGAAATAGGACTGTCTGTTGATATGCCACCCAGTGGTGTAAATGGCGGTATCATCCGCATATTGGGCTAGGAATACTTTGGGCTGAGAGCGTGGGATGTCACTGGTATACAGTGCAAAGAGAATAGGTGATAGCACGGAGCCCTGAGGGACTCCGGCTCTGACTGGGTGGGGGGAGGAGAGGGTGCCTTCCACGCGATAGCGAAAGCTTCTGGCTTTAAGGAAGTCTTGTAGGATGAGCACAAGACGTTCTGGCACGCCAAATTGGTATAGCTTGTAGATCAAGCCGTTGTGCCAGACTTTGTCAAAAGCTTTCGCTACGTCGAGGAAGACTGCTAGCGTAGTCTGGGGTTTGGGGTACTTATTGAAGCCCTCAATGATGTGCTCCGTGAGGCGGTGCACCTGTTGGACGCATGAGTGTCCGGGTCTGAAGCCAAACTGCTCATCTGGGATAAGGTGGTGTTCTTTAGCATGGGACTGGAGACGGTTTGCAAGTAACCGCTCGTAAAGTTTGCCTAAGGCACTGAGGAGGCTGATGGGGCGGTAACTGGTGGGGTCAGATGAGCTTTTGCCTGGTTTGTGAATGCCAATGACATTTGCACATTTCCAGGTGTCTGGGAATAAGCAGTGGCTCATAGCAGCATTGAAGATGCTGACTAAGAGATGGATGAGAGGAGGAGAGAGGGTTTTAAGAACCCTGTTGGAGATGCCATCGGCACCGGGGGATTTGCGCGGTCGGAGGGCCTTGATCAGTCTCTCCACCTCAGCGTAAGTCGCTAAGGTGATTGGTGGGAGTTCAGAGGTGACCACAGAGCTTTTACGTTCGACTTCAGCATCCACCGAATCGAGGTGAGCTTGGTCAACGTGATCTACGTTAGGGGAACACTGAGCCTCTAGGCTATCAGCTAGGCACTCAGCTTTGTCTTCGTCAAAGAACGCTGGGACTAGTGGGACTGGTCTGTATAAGGGAGGCATGTCGTTATGGTTACTTCCTTTCAAGCCTCGCGCCAAGTCCCAGTAAGCATGGTGGCTTGGCACGAGGTTTGAAAGTTTATCGCCCCATTGTTGATCACGCAACTCAGACATGCGACTTTGAACCATGCGTTCAAAGTGGCGTTTCTTAGTTTTGTTCTCTTTACTGGGGTAAGAGTCGTAATGTCGGGTCACTGCTTTACTCTCCGTCACCAATCGTCTCACATCCGCTGGAATGACAAGGCGCCGGTCGTCCGGCACTATGACCTCCTTTGCGGATGCACCTACTACGGTGGAGAGGTGATTGGTGAACGAATCGATCGCAAGGGTTACGTCATCTTTTGTCAGGATGTCGTCAGGGATCTTGTCTAGGTCCGGTGAACTGATAGCCTTTAGGGCATCGCCTACTTGCTTCCAGTTCACTATCGTCTTAGTGGGGCGGGGGAGGTCAGTCGTTGGGTCGGGACCTAGTCGCAGTATAATGGGTCGGTGGTCAGAGTGAAGCTCGTGAACCACTTCTATGGAGCGTAACCGGAGTGTTACGCCTCTGAATAGTGCCATGTCAAGCAAGTCAGATCGGTGGTTTTCCATATAAGGGTAGTGAGTGGGCTCAGTGGGCGCAATTATGTCAAAGTTAAGTTCTGCGATTAGGTTTTCAAGTGCAATACCTCTGGGATTGTTGACGTTACAATTCCATAGGATGTGCTTACTGTTGAAGTCGCCAATCAGAATGACGGCGCTTCCTAATGAGAATAGGGCTTCTAAGTCAGCTCGGACGATCGGCTTTTTGCAAGCTTGGTAACAGGATGCTATGACTATAGGTTGATGACCAGTCATAGCTAGGAGGCAACAAGATGCTTCCATATTAACAAGAGTCGGGGTAGGTAGGGGAATGCAGTGCAGGGACCTTTTGTAATAGATAAGAGTGCCTCCCCCACGGGAGTTCACTCTATCATCACGTACCGTTCTGTAGTTGGCAAACCTAGGGTTCGCCTTCCCCGGTTTTAGAAAGGTTTCCTGCACGCATATGATATCGATAAGGTGGGTACAACAAAAGTCGTGGACGAGGTCACGTTGTTTGAAGAGGCCGTCAGCGTTAAATGACGCTAACGAAACTGAGTACGGTTTCGTGCGTTCGGTTGTACTACCCATAGTGGTTGTACTGGGGAGGGGCCTGGGGAACGAAGCGCTTAAGGGCGCTAAGTAAATTCGCGTGTTCCAATGTGTATTGGATCACGTCCGCTGGGGATTGAGCGTATTGCATCTTGTGGAATAGCTCTTGTACCTCATTGATGTCAACCGACATAGCCAGATCGCTGACTAGGTTGATTGCCTCTTGAAGAGGGGCAGCCATCAATGGCATAGGTGGAGCTTGTGGCCGGGAAGCGGCGCGGGGAGGCGCGCGAATGGTGTTGGCGACGGGTGCCGGGAGTGCGGGGCGAGCCGGGGCCGGTGCGCGGGCAGGGGCCGCGGCGCGGGCGGGTGCGGGTGCGGGCGCGGGTGCGGGCGCGCGGGCCGGGGCGCGGGCGGTAGCGACGGTCTTAACCATACTGGGTGGTTTAGACCATGCGTTACGGGCTGGGAGCGGCGCGGGTATTACCTGTGAGGCAGGTACTACCGTTAGTTTGGGGCTTACCCGTTGGTAACGGTCGTAAGAGGGACGGGTTGGCCTATGCCTTGCCACCCTGTGGTTCACTCGTGGTGCTTTAGGGCAACCACGGTAATTCGCGGTATGCCCTTGAGCGCCGCATAACACACAGCTGGGTGGGTCCGGCGAATCCCGGGTGCGAGTGCACGCTGCTGTCGCGTGATCGCCTAGGCACTTAACGCACCTAGCGCGAGCGAAGCAGAATCGGGAGGCGTGCCCGTATAGTTGGCAGTTGTGGCACTGCGAGGGACTCCCATTCTTGTATGGGGCTTGGACATCGAGTCCTGAGAGGCCACAGACCTTTTTTAAATTAAAAATGGCCTTGCCTTCAGGTGTACGATCTAGTACTACGAGTACTAGATCGTAGGGGCTGCGGTCCTTCCCGCTGTACATGCGGTGAACTGCATGTACGGGGAAGTCTTGTGCCTTCAGGTCGGCACATACCGAATCGGTATGTACCTCCTTGGGCACACCGCGGATGACCACTCGGAGGACTTTCTCCTCTTCGAGCGCATAAGTGTGAAAACTTATGCTCTCTTTACGGAGGAGCTTTGTTAGCGCTCTGTGGTCGCTAATGGTGGACACTTGAACTTTAATGCCCTGCTGCGTGGAGCGGGCATTAGTGTAGTGGATCCCACGATCCGAAACTAAACGGGACAGCATGTCCCATTTGGTTTTGTCCTGAATGAACAGGGGCGGAGGCGGTTTTTCGCGGCGCGCACTCGCGTCCTGAGGGGACGCGGCAGTGGTGGCCGGAGCGGAGGGAGGAGACGCGGGGCGCGGGGCGGGGGTCGGCTTCTTGCCGGAGGCGGGGGCCTTAGCGGGTGCCTTGGCGGGAGGGGCGGAAGTTGCGCAACTAGCGGCTTTAGGAGCACGCTTGCGTTTTCTGTCTACGACGGTATAGCCGTCGTTATCGGAGTCCGAGTCAGTGCGTAAGGCACGACTCGGATCTACATCCATCTCCGCTTCGGAGTCCGAAGTGGGCTCGACAACGGCGATGGAGGGACGGGTGCTCGCTGGCCTCCCGATCGGTGAGCGCGAGCGAGACCTCTCACGGGGAGGGGCTGCCACCGTGCGTCTGTTGTCTGGGCCTGGAGCGGGCGAAAGCGGACTGTCCTCTGAGAAGGACCGGGTCAGAGGAGGGACGTTGGCCTCCGGGTTTGAAGTCCCGGAGGGAGCGATGAGAGTGTCCGTGAAGCGGGCATTCTCTTCCTCTTCTAGGAGTTGCATATGTGCAACGTATAGATCGGGGTGGCGGAGGGCGAAGGTCTGAAGGACCTGCACCTCACCGTTAGAGGGACGGGACTGCATCCTGAGGGGAATACTCAGGACGCCCTATCCAGGGTTTGAATTCCCTCACACACCTTGTGAGCTCACTGTGTGAGAGGGAGTGTGTACCTACGGTGTGCCCTAGTTGTGTACCCTCTCCGAGCTTTTTTCTCGGCGGAGAGGGGTGCTCCTAAGCGCTACTCCGGGTTTGACTAGGGGCGACCCCAAGGCCAGAATTCCGGAGCCCAGCTTGCTTCGGCTGACCCGTGAAGCGGGAAAGGCCACGGTGCAAGGTTAAACCAAAACAACAACAGTGGCCGTTGTCACCGTAGGGTGTCACACTGCGACCGCAGCAAATGGCGGATTTGATCGTTCAGACGGGTTTGGCTGACGCTACCCCACGCCTGAACGACGTCGCTTAACAGCACAAAGTGTGTTGTTACGCGACTGTTACTATGTTGTGTCGGATAGTAAAGTGGTGAGATGCGCACCGAAAAGTGCGGTCGAAGCAAGACCACCAGCCCGATATGATGTTGTTCGTCCGAAACAAGGGACTGGGTAGGTGGTAATGCCAGACGTCTTAGAGCGCCTCTGCGCGACGGCACGGCGAGCTCGTAGCTCGCGTTGCTCGGCGTTCGGCGGCTGCTCAGCTTCTGCACACAAAACAAAAACTTCGTCAGGACTGCGTATTCCAAGGCACTGGTCTGCAACTAGCGTCGGAACGATGACCCGAGTGAGACGGCAATAGTGCGGGGACTATTGCGGTCTCACTGGGAGATACTGGCGGAGCTGTAGACAGGTGTGCACGGCGTGGCGGCACAGGTCGGAATGTGAGTTGCAGTGGACGATCCGGCTGTTACAGTACAGTAACATAGATATTCTTTAGCTTAGTTTAGAAGAACAAGATGCTAAAATTAATAAATCTTCCAATGATCAAATAGATTTTAGAGACATATTAATATGTAATTATATAGCTCCTTCGTTTCATATGATTAATTCCAGGGAGTTGAAAATATGTCCCGAAAATAATAAAACCACGTGAAACAGACTAATATTAAAAAAATCTAAATATTTTTTCGTTATTTAAAGTTATGACTATCGGTTCTTTAAAAAGCCAAAAGAGACTTTCGAAGATCTCAGTTGGAGAAGTTAGGGTCTTATGATTTGCTGTGAATTAATTCGGCAGCAAGGTTATTCTTATATTGAAATTCGTATATTGGCTCAATTAGCCCTCAGCTTTCTCGCTCACGCATGGCTGTCGGTAACATCGAAAGTACAATCACAAGATCTTAATTTGACCCCTCAAATTAGCTGTTAGTTATAATGATGCTTAAAGTTTCTAATCAGGCGTGAGCGCACAACTAAGAGGAGTCTGAATATTAAAAATGGATCTCTTTATAAAAGTAGGTGTTCCCACGCGGTCCATTGACGACGTGGTCTGGTTCACGGACCATTACCACTGCACCAACATTCGGATACCATTTCCGTCATGTGATAATAAAGCTTACAAAATATCGATCTGCCGGCTGAAGCGCTCCATTGCCTTTGATAAATGCGCCGCAAACAGAGCAATGTCCCGCTGAAGATTTGGTGATATATTTTTATGCTGAACTCTTCCTAAGTAAGTTGTATGTAGCTTTTTCAATCGATATTCCTTTGAAATGTAATTTGTAATTTTGTAAGACATTCGTTAGGCTATTGCTAAGTGTACTTCTAGTAGACTAAACATTCATAGTCAGATAGAATATGTATAATATAATCGGTATAACGAAAATTAAATCATCCATATAACTGGTGTAATTTTTATTCAGAAACAGAGAGACAGACAGGTGAAATATTGGCCAAAGGCAGTGATAATGTGGTACAGGTAACAAGCGAGTTTATGCCACGTTAATAAGCCAAGTAATAATTACTGAGATTGTCAAGATTATCGACGTCTTTTCAGTAACTACTAGCTATATGTACCTACTTGACATTATTTGAAACTTCGATACTCAAATTTCAATTGTTTTCAATTAGTAATATGGAATCTAACTAGACAACCGCCCAAGTACAAAGTACAAGTGCAGTGAAGTGGATTCATAAAGAATAATTATTGCGGATGATGTCTCAATAGTAATTTTGTGTATGGCCGGCTAGAGGGCCGGCAACGAGCTGCGCGTGGGCATCAATTGGAAGCCTCGTTGAAACGTCAAATTAACGCTGGAAAGGGTTACCCATATTCCGTTATAAGATAGGTATATTCGACCTACTTCATACGTGGGACCTGACGCTATTTCAGTGTTGCTTAAAATAAAGAAAATGCCAAAATAATTTCGGTTGACAATTGAACTTTTATATCAAGCAATATTATTTTCGAATGTCGTCTATAAGGAAGTGTAGGCGATCCATTGTAACATTGTGAAATACCGAATGGGAAATTTGTCATGTTATGAGTAGCGTGAAAAACTCACAAACGTTCTGATATTTTATATTTTCAGATAATATCACTGAATGGTTGGTGTTCGCCGTGCTGATAATGTACATCTAGTTACAGCATTGTTTAGAATGTCTTACGTTTTATTAGTTTTTGTCATTTCAAAAGCCTTGATATTCCTCATTAAACTAACAAAATGAATCAGCTCTATCATATATTAGTGATGTAAGAGGCGACTCAGGGTAAAATACCAGAGGGTGGGGCAGCAGCCCCTTTAGAAGAACTGTTATACGGAGCGGCATATTCCCTGAGCGAAAAAGCTCCTTATATAAAGATAAAAAAAAGAAAAACTGCTATCTTTCACATAGATCTAAGACGCCTGCCACCATGCGTGGGGATTACAGTAAACCTCCCCCCCTCCTAAATGGGGAAGGCTGTGTTCAGCAGTAAAAAATCCGGGTGATGGATACATTACAGTGGGTATAGAAAATATTACTGAATATATAAGAACGTGTTTTCGTTTGTTATTTAACGAAGTATTTACATTTTGGGTAAAATTGGCTTCCGTAAATTCCCTACGAGTCAACCCTGGCTTTTAACAAGTACCTATGTGCAAAACTAAAGTACGAGTATGCACCTACGCTGAGCAAAGGTGCCCTGTAATTTTGTCTGTGTGATTGATATCACTGGGATGATGTTGGGAGGCATAACCCAATTTGTTATAATAGGCCTGGCTATTCATCAGATAAAAAACATCAGACTGGTTAAAGTTTAACCGACCAAATTTTATTTATATATACATACCCAAAGGTGTATACATATATTTGTCAGAAACAGAATAGTCACTATCTGATGATTGCAAACCGGACCATAGTAGATTTTTAAACTTCCATGATTTAATATTAATATTCCCTTATTTCAAACTTTACGATTGGCGCGATTAAAATTGTCATTTGCTAATAAAGAAAGTATTGATACGAAATATCAATAAAGTAACAGTATGCAGGTGTTCATGTACCTACTTAATAGAATCACCAAATGAGTTATCACTGTGGCCCGCAGAGTTTACGAAGTGGCACTTTCTGGTACTCACTCGTTAGGAAATGTTAACTTTGATGAGCTCGTTAAAGACGTCAAACGTTCACCATGCGGTCGTTAGTTTGATGTTTTGTCTTCGCCGCAGTCTGAACGTTTTGTATCAATATTCTAGATACGGAGTAGGCTAACGGGTCTCGATACTGTATGGTATGTGGCAAATACTCCATTAAACTACATTTAGCTTAGATGTAAAGCTGTTAATTATCAACGCATTTCTGTCATAATGTAAGTTTATGTGTAACTTTGCTGTAAAAGTATTATATTTTATTGAAAGTATGTATATTAGTGAATGATCATCTTAATAGCGTCAAGTACTTAGACAATTTGCAATAGAAACGGTAAAAAATCTGTCACCAAGCATCTAGTGCCGGTGTTCCGGCAGTTTGATCTTGAAAGTCAGTTTCCGTTTTAGTTTAGGTTCCTAAGTGTACGTTAAGTAAAAAACTTGCGGTAGAAACGACAAACAAACTGTTACCAAGCACCAGCACCCATGCAATAGGTGCTTGGTGACGGGTTTTTTACCGTTGCGTTCCGGCAGCTGACCTTGAAAGCCAGTTTCCAGTTTTATTTTAGGTTCCTAAGTGTACATCTCTGACTAATTCATCGCTTATGGATGTTATGAGATTATAAATTATAAGAAATATAATAAAATAGCACTGCACCCACGTTGGCATATCCAAAAGATCATAACTGTTGAGATAACAATTCTACTGAGCGTTGGAGTAACGCTTATATCAAGATTTTCTGAAGAATTGAATTTTGTTAGTAAGTCAGAGGTAAATCTCAATGTAACGCTATATTATGATCCGACTAAAATGATTGATTGTCTATAACTGATCTTGCATCTTGCACTTCACCGCCACAGCCACAAAAAACAAACCAAAAGGAAGTAGAATGAGATCACCGCACTAAGGTAAACACTTGAAATGTGAGTTGGATATCGTATTGGAATTTTCCAGATACCAACTTCCGAATGCAACGATGAAACCAGCGCCTGCATATAATATACCTAGGGAAGGCCTGTGGTAGTCATACGTACAAGTGTCATCGAATGCTACGTGCCTCCTTATAATTCGTCATTAGTAATTATAGTTGTTTCAACGACATGACGTCTGCGTTGTTGGATACATGGTATTAATTCAAACACTTATTTTTGAAGCTCTCATAGCGAAGTTTGCTTAGCCGTACTTAATCGATCGTAATTCAAACACTTATTTTTGAAGCTCTCATAGCGAAGTTTGCTTAGCCGTACTTAATGCAACGTCCGCCGCGGTCAGGAGTTGGATGGGTGACCGCTAGTGACATTACTACTGAACGCTTCCGTGCTACGGATGGCACGTTGAGCCGTCGTCCCGGTTGTTGTCTTACGATGGCAATCATTACAGCATGGCGGTAAGGCATTTTGTGAATGCCCGAATGGCTAGCTACCACCCATAAGTAGAAAATCTGCCGCCAAGCACCTGATGTTCTGGCTTGGCTTGAGAGCCAGTAATTCTAGGCTAGCCTGAAGAACATCTTCGACAACATAATAACTTACCATCAGGTGAGATAGTGGTCAAAGGTTAGACTATAAGCTAAAAAAAACGGACAGCAAAAAATCCATTTTGTTAAAAACTATATAATATGATTAATACACACAACACTCAAATGAAATAAAAATATTAAAACTACACTATTATTAATAAACTATGGCACACGTTACACCATGCGCATGGTGTGAGGAACAGATATTGGAGTTTTCTGACAAATACATTTCCAGCCGCAATCTGCTGCTGTACTTCCCTGTAGGGGCTGTAGGTGGCAATTTGCTCACCCTCTATTACATGGGATCAAAATATACTGGTGAAACTTGGATCCTCTGCCTACACTTTCTGCTAACCATCATTAAAATACTTGAAATTATTATGCAAAAAGTATAATATGTTCCATGATTAAATAATGAATCGAAATTTATGATGGCACTTGTAGACTATTACGTATCTAGGTGTGTCACTCAAGTGATGTAACATCTATTAAGCTTTATAAATTTCATACTGTCGTAAATGTGTTTATACCTAAATATTATGCATGCCCATCCATTCTAATCAGTACTCAGTACTTAATATTATGAATGCGAAAGTAACTCTGTCTGTCTGTCTGTCTGTCTGTCTGTTACGCTTTCACGCCAAAACTACTGGACCGATTTGAATGAAATTTGGTATGGAGATAGTTTGAGACCCGGGAAAAAACATAGGATAGTTTTTATCCGACTGCGCAAAAAGAGGTTAATGTTTTCACGCGATAACCGACATACGCGCGGGCGGAGCCGCGCCCGGAAAGCTTGTGATATAATATTCGTTTGAACAAATCGAGGATCAGTTACAATATAACGTATGATCAGATATATCAAAGAGAAATTACCACCGAATAATAATTACAGTCGGAAACAGAAATTGACCTTCACTGGTAAAGCTTGATGTTCAGTCGCTAAAGTAATAAATTAGTTAAGACTCGAGAGTAACATGGCGTAAGTAGGTGAGTCACATACGCAATTTAGACGTGTTGCTCTGTTACTGTTTAGTACAATGTACTATGTTGTCTTTAGAATTGGAATATAGAAAGCTTCCTGAAACCAAATAACCCATCGAACTAATCAAAGACTCGGCATAAAGGCACATTTTAACTCACATTTTAGTTAAAACTACTTCCTATTCCATGAAAAGGCACAACATGGTTTTTACAAGTTGTGGTTTTTGTAGCAGACTCATAGTAGGCGGTTTCTTTACGACATTAACAGGAAGGAGATGATCGCTGATTCGGTTATCGATTCCAGTTACATAACTTTGCGGTTTCCAATGTCGGAACACATTGATGCAACCAGATATTAGTTCTTAACGATTGACAGTTAAAAAAAGAATGCCGCATCATCGTATTTAAATCACATCCGGATAGCAACAAATCGCACTGCAATAGTTCATTTACACTGTTATTTCTAACGCACTCTATTAATACGTATAGTTTGCGTCTAGCGTGTAGTTGTGGGAGAATCACAAATCTAATTTTAGTTGTGTTTGTATGTATGTCAGGGGGCCGTGGCGAGACGCCCGCCCGCCCTAGAAGGGTCATCTGCCCAGCGGCTGAACATCAATGACATCAAATCGCGAACTTCTATGATAACAATCAGATGTTTCATTGACGATCAGAACTTGGATGTCATGGTTTACTTTCGTAATAAAAATATAATTAATTACTTACGCATTTAATGTACGGAATTGCATGTGTTTTAAACGGCCAAACTACATGTATTTATGATGAAAACAAGACATAAGAGAAGGCAAAAGGCATTAAATTAAAAACAACAATAGGTAAGATCAGTTTAGTATTTTTCCATGAACACAAGGTCAAATGATCGCGATACAAATTAGCCATGTAGGTCTGCGCTAAATGCAAATTTTATACATTCTTGATACTGACAGCTGCCTTTATTTCCTTATCTTGATTTAGAAACAACACGCAATGCATTTAAATTGGGTACAGTGTTGCGCACTTGATACAATTTTGACAGCTCTAAATATAAATTAGAAGCAAGTACTCAAATTATTTTGTATCTATTGCGCATTTTTATTTATTTGTTTCAATTTATTCTGCCGAAATAAGGAGTATATAGGATTACAATTAAGGTTGTTTCTTATTTGCTCTTGCAATGTCAACACCCATACATTTCAAATTACAGAACATCATGTTTCTAATCCAGAAGGGGATATTATAACGTTCCGAATTTCGGAATTTTAAACTAAGTTATAATCCCACATATTATTTAAATGATTTCATTGATCTACAGTTTTTTTTCTATTTCTGCTATTTAATCCTTGCTTACACATTTCATTGGAAACACAATTTATTAGTAAACATTATTTTTGATGAGCCCATTACTGACAGGCTATATAGCATCCTTTTGAAAATTGTATCAAAAATCATCCAATCTATCCACAACTTAACTTATATAGTAACATAAACAAAATCATACACGCGTGACGAACCTTCTTTGGACAACGACCAAAAAAAAAACTTATTCGACTTGTAATGAATGCTAACAATCCGTTGAGATTGTCACGAAAAGGTTAGCAACAAAAATAAAACTGGTGAAAAATAAAGACGATTTCATTTTTTAATAATATGAAGATACAAATCGAGAGACATGGACTCTCTTTTACATCGACATTCTTCTGCGTCGTAAACTGTTACCTACAGATATAAACTATATCTTATTTGCATATTGCAGTAAATTAAACTTTAATTCCGCTGTTAAATATGTCTCGAGTTCAGACAAGATATATATTTATAGGCAATCGGCGCTGACATGTATGCAAGTCGTCTCATCAAACAGAAGCCCTCCCACCTTCCCAGCTCTAATAAAGTAATACAACCGTACTTAACATGGCATGAACATATTAAACATAGCTATATCGAGTAGTTTATTTTACAACGAATTTCCTGTGCATACTGCTACTAATTGACGTTTAATAGGATACGGACACATGTACATACAAGCAGTAAAAATATGATGCTACTTTTACACACCTAAAGAGGAAATAAATAGTGCGTGTAGAGGACGTCCGCTTCTGGATTAGAAACATTTTATGAGATTTTTTAAGTGTTAAACTAACAGCTGTACCTGGCATGGTGTAACATTTGCATTTAATAACAAAACAGACACGCTGTTCAAGTAACGGCTGAGAAACAACACGCACAATAGATTTTATGGGAGCTAAAATTTTCAGCAATAGCTTAGACGCCTATATCTTGATTACAGTATGATATACGGTTTTGGCCCCATTTAACATTTCGCAATTTCCGTACAACAACCGCAAAACAATGATGTGCTGAAATAATAAAACAATGACCTCAATGCCAATGAAAAAGACAATCGTATCTTCAAGCTCACCGCCATACAAAGAGATAATTAGATACAATATATGACGCAGTAAATATGTCATGAAGTTTTCGATTTGGATGATTAATACCATTATAATATTATGTTAGAAACAAATAGGTCTGAGATAGTTATTCTAAGTAAATAAAACTTTAAAATTTAACTGGTATTTGACCATGAATCAATCAATAGATTTTAAAGATCGTGTAAAACTTCTAATGCACGTGCATCCCATCAATCATCAGTAATAGTAACTGAGATTTGTTAGACCCAATTCAAATGAAGATTTAGTATTACAATAGCAAAAAAGAAGTAAACAGGCCTGAGTCGCTCACCGCATCGGATGTGAAAAACTGCAATAACGCACATATAATAAGAGAAATTTTCGAAAGCAAGGTAGATACGTCGTTGTTTCCTCACAAAACAGCCAGAGTAGAAACATTTCGTTCACATACTATTCCCATTGAGATTTGTTGGATAAAATTAGAAAAGTGTTGAGTGATTTAACAGGTTTCAGAAGTAAATTTGTACCCGATGTTTTAAACCTGATCCGATAAAGTATCTGTGAATCAAGGTTGCAAGCCGTTTTTCAGCGGTAAACAAATCAAATGGAGGCAAGGTGAAAATGCTGTTAAATTTAACATGTTGCACATAATGTTGAGGTAACTGTTATATTTTAATAGCTTTATATTATAACCGACGGCTCTATCCGGATTTTCCTCGCACACTTTAACGCAAATTCGTTCAAAGTACGTACCTACTTAGGTGAAAATAAATAATAATTATTTTGAAGTAGTTTTTAGGTGTGCCACTGTGTCGCTCCGTGGGATTATTATTGAATTGAGTTGCATTGTTTCTTTTCTTTGTTACTCGATAGGAGCCCAAAATATTCCACTGGTTTTTTAATTTTCAGCTCCAATTTATTTTCTGAAGTTAAAATAAAGATTCAAATTTATTGATTTTTGGAGTCTACGATGCTTTTATGACGGTCAGTTGCAAAATTTTAACATTTAATTAATCTACTGCTGCGTAGAATGAAAATGGTACCCATATTGCTTTGTAACTGATAGTTATTTAATAAAACTATTTAGAAAATAATAATAATGATTGAGAAACAAAATAGGCAGCTAATGCAGCGCTCGTAGCGAAGTTTGCTTGGCTATACTGAACCGATCAGCAAAGTTAAGCAACGTACGCCTCGGTCATGAGTTGGATGGGTGACATTACTACTGAGCGCTTCCGTGCTTCAGAGGGCACGTTAAGCCGTCGGTCCCGGTTGTTGTCTTCGGATGGCAGTCGTTATAGCGTGGCGGTAGGGCACTTTGCGAATGCCCGCCTCGCTAGCTACTGTCCTTGAGAGCCAGTAATTCTAGGTTAGCCTGAACAACATCTTCGACCACATCATCACTTACCATCAGGTGAGATAGTGGTTAAAGGCTAACCTATCAGGCATAAAAAAAATACTACTAATATAGAAAAAAGTCCAGGAAATGAATACCGATAGTAATTGCTGGTATACAAATACTTAAGCCGAGTGTGCATGAAGCGCTTTCCAAACGAAGTTTCGTTCGTCATATTTTAGATGCCAAGTGTGAACTGAGCTGAGCCTAATGTATATGCTTCTGGTTTGCCAGTTTTTAGATTTATTATTTATTTTATCCCTAAACTTGCGAATAACAATTCCGATACAAAACGATTTTTCAAATTATTTTTGAAAATACTTATCTCGACGGAAATCTGGCAAACCAACATCTATATAAGCTCAAGTACATGCGAGTACATGCAAAGTTTCACACTTAGCATTTAATATATTTGTAACGAAACTACGTTTGTACGGACGTATAATATATATATAATAAAAATATATATATAGGATTTCGGTAAATAATTATTTTTTCTGAAGAGGTCTTTTATGAAAGATTATTTAATTGATATACCAGAAATTTACATACAAATACCAGTAAGTTTAAATACCATACCGCACAAAATCATGTTATTATTTTAGAGTAATCTACCGATATGCTATGGGGCACGATTATGTAAATTCTCTAAAAAGTATAGGTACTTAAACTATCACATTTCTTTAATAAGCGTAGGGTTCTGTTTATACAGCACTTAAACTTAAAGACACTGTTAAATTTGTACAACAAAACATATTTATTTTATGTTGTGCAGAATTACTATTTATTAAAAAGTATTAATTAATGATGTTACGTGTGGTAGGCAAATCTTCACTATGTACTAGGTTATTTTTAAGACTTCTTATGATATATATACAGTAAAATGAACATATACTATTTTGGCACATAAATACACTTCAATTACAGGAAAACTCAGATTTTAGTAACAAAGGAGGACAAAAGACAGAATCAACATCTGTTCGTAGTTACGTAACTAATTTGAATTTGATTATTAAATCTTTTTTGACATGATAACTACATCATTATGATGTCTGAGCAGGGAGTACCTACCTAATAGTGATATTGATATAGTTCTGCTTTAGAACAAAGAGTCTTCTATCCTGTTATTTAGCACTATTCGCTGTTCTCTTGTATAAATACCGTAACATAAAGACGCAATTATGTGTACTGTCTGTTAGCCGAGTGTAAAGATTCTAAACAATCGAATTAGATAAATGGTAAAGCAACCTCCAAATGTGTGACGAAGGCAGGTATTGTTAATTTGGCAAACGTCCAATGTTGTTTAAAAAGTAAATGATAATAAGCCCGCCTAATTGTCTTAATCATCCTCTCAAACACAAATACGTGATACTTTTACAGTACAGCCATTGAAGACAAAAGTAAAGCCCTCTATCGTATTTTGTAATATTGATGGGTAGTAAATGGAAGTAGTCAATATACTTAGGTTTAATTGGCATTGCGATGGTACTCATACGAGTACCATCTACACCTAAAAGCATTCTTCTATAAAATCATCTAAGGTTAGTATACCTTTCCTGCTGTTGCTAGTGACGTCAAAATCTAATAGGCATATCTAGTACCTATAGTATGTATACAAAGGTGGTCATGCTCTGTATACTTTAACACCCACAGGTGCTGGTCACTGACCAGCAGACAACGTATCCAAGATTGTATCAAACGGTACTTGTAAGGCATTAAATAGTCGTTTGTGGCAAAACAGTGATTAAAATAAGGCTAACATAATACAGCAAGTGTGTGTTTAGCAGTGTGGGAAAAAAACGATATCTATTCAGCGTGGTGTACAATTATCGATCCTCGTGCTAAATAACATATTACATATCATAAAGGCTAATACTAAATAACACGTAGATATGTAAATGGCTTAGTAAGACATTAATAAGAAATGGATTTAGTAGAATAAACTTTGTAAATATAGGTCATACTATAAGTGCCTCTACATCTTTATTTTCAAACGCAGATAATAATAATTCCAACTAAAAATATGACCGAAAAGATAACGCTCTCTAAAGTGATTCTTACGACATATTTTGAATATACTAAGTAGGTACACAAACTCAGCAAAATTTTTAGATACTGATTTATATCAAGATTCTTTTGAATAATATAATTTCCTCTGTACTCGTAATTTCGAAATAAGACCATTCTTGCACGGAAATTCATACAGGTAAATGGCCAATATTACCCACACCATTTTTTTTATGACAGAATAGTAATGATGTAGGGTATTTTTAATCTAACCTGATTCAAAAACTATGCAATGCATATAATGTTAAGTTAGTTCTGTAATTAAAACTATGCAGGGAACAGACACAAAAAACTACGTAGCATGGAAAATTTTACATATCTTCTTAGTAGAGAATCAAAATCTGTAAACTTTTTACATGCATCTTAATTTTAATATAATAATTGTTTGGTATACACTACCGGAGTCGCAGGCGGTGGGTCTTGGCATACATCCGCAATGTAAATATCCGATGTCATTATTTCCCGTAAACAATGGTAATCGGTATTGATAAAAGGAATTTGCGTCGGTAAAAAAATTCGTGGAAACCTCGACGAGGGCAAGGTCGGACGGCACAAACGGAAACTTTCAAGTTTAAGCCCTATGGTTAATGCCAGCAAGACGAAGGAAGGCCAATGGTTAAATAGGCAGCTTACAATCAGCATTTATTTCTCTATACCAGTAAAGTTTTGTTATCTCTAATTATCAGATTAACAATACTGCTTTGTTTGGTAAGTACATACCACATGCCATAGATAGGCAAATGAGGACATTGTATGAAAGAAAGGTTTATAATATAAATATAGATAAGTGATGATTGGACAGAGTTAGTTATTCAGTAACAAAGTTAAGATTCACTGAAAGGTTTATGACATATGCCTATACATGTAACACAACACAAATAATTCCATTGTGCATGAGTGCATAACGAATCAGAAAAAGTATATTATACAATGGGTGTGGTTTATAGAGGGTCTGCATTAGAATACTTGGGTAACTAATAGGTACGTACGTTTGTGTAATTTCAACGAAAGAAAAGCAGTGCATATTCCTGATTTGATTGGCATTGTGCATAATATCAGCTTACATTAATAATGCTTATATAATAATTGCATCAAGGACTACAGAAGACATGCAACGTGATTGTAACTTAGGAAATATGGGTATTTATAATTTCAATATGTTTTCTTTGAAATTAATCGGGAAAGAAAATTTGTTTTGTTTAGTTACCAATATTTGTTTTGGATTTGTCGAAACTATCAGAAAGCTAAGTATATTTTCCTTTAGGCACTGTGCTTGGTCCGGAATATTTTCTTTTCATTACATGTATAGCTTCAAATTTTAGTTCAAAGCTCTGCATTAAGTCTTTTAACATTATTGATATATCACAAACAATATATTTTTTATCAATGTCAACTATTTGGCAAAGCTCCGGCACCAGCTAAATCCTCTAGACATAGTAGATAACTTTTACGCATTCACTAACCTCGCCCGTCTATAAACATTTGCAAGCCTTTTTATCCAACTAGCTCATGATGTGTCGTAAGTTTCTTCCATCACACTTGTACACCACTTCACGTAAAGGCACTTCCATTGTGCAAATATTGGTCCGAACGTCCGTCGAGTAGCCGCGACTAAACGTAACGTAAATAGACGTCCCTTGTTACGTTGGGAACGTGCGGTCGAACTCACGCAATGTGTCGGACTGACTGACGCGATTCGTTCGTTTCGTTTGTTTGAACGGTCCTCTTTATTACATTTGATCATGTACAAGAACCTCAAAATTTACAGCATCTTTCTTGTAATAAACAAATATGAAGATTGCTGTTTTTGTTGTCTCATTGAAGTTGGCTGCCTGCCTATTTGAAGATTTAAAGAAATAAATTAACCAGTCTATAACTACTGAATATGCAAACCATTAGAAACTTTTCCCACTGCCTATTAGGAAGTAACTTTAAGACTTGGGCCAAGTTACGAGTGCTCGTTAAATAAAGCGATACAGGTAATACAAGACAGAAAAATCTAGTTTTACCTTAAGGTAAAAACTATGTGAAACTTGTAGAGCGCATAACTAATGTGAATTGATACAACCTGAGTAAATACTGTTGACTATTCTACGACTGAAGCATACGTGAAACTTTTCCCTTCTGAAGTAATCGGTTCAATGCACCGACACCCGTTTCGCAAATAAAAGAAAGTTGAAGAACGACGCACCTCACAACTTGCACTTATAATGTACACACATAAATTCGCTACTTTTTTCCTATTTTTTTCTTGGTAAATAAAATTGCCACAAAGTAACGAACAAGTTAATGCCGTTGTTTGACTGTTGATGTTTTTTACCGTTTTGAGAATATTACGGATTTTTCCCATATTGTATGTCAAGGTAACATTTTGGTGCATAAGGTACTAAGTAAAGTGTTTTCGTGTCGGTGACGTTAAGATAATCTAATAACGCTGTTTCGCTTATAACGTCGACAAATCAAATATGTACTAAGCTAGTAAAGATACCAGGCCAAAGCAAACTTTTAAGACCTTTGCTTACGAAATTCCGAACATGACAATCTGAAATGGCCTATCCGCTGCCTTCACCCTCAGCTACATTGTAATGTAAGCAAGCCTTTCGTGTTTTTATATGACTACGTGTACAGTCAACGAAAAAAGTCGATAAAGTTTATTTATGAATTATTATATAGATTTTGTTTAACGTTGTTGTTTAGATACTGTTGCCCTGCTCTTTCAGGGATATATGAACGGTATGATTTCTTTTTATTTGTACTTTAATTTTCTCAATGTATATTAAATTATTGTTAACAAACAATGATAAAAGGTTTTTTTTTCAGACTAACGTAATTTGCTAAAGTCCTGCGATACATAAAAAACTTCTTAGATTTTCAATATTTGTTTAGCGACGTATGTGTTTGACAGTACTCGTATTATTTAATATCCGTAATTAATCCAAAATTACTCTCGGCTCACGCTCAGTACCGGAAAATATAATAAAGTTATTTTAATGTTAAGGCCCCGCTGCGGACATTAAGCACATTGCTGGTCATGGTCAATCTGCAATATAGAACAAAACCTGCTTTCTCAGAGCGCAGCTCTATTGTCTAGCAATCAGCGAAGCCGCAAGAACAATAAACTAATTCAAGATGGACTATAATATTATAGTTGCCAGAGAGTAAGTACATTTTTCTGCTACGAGTCAACTTATCTACGGAAAACAACATCAACTTTTAAATTTATTTCGCATCTTTGCTAATATGATACATAATATTATTTTATCTATATTTATTATTAGTTCAACACTAGTCGGGTCCAATTATTAAACTAAAGTTATCATTTGCTGTTTAACTAAGAAGAGTTATTCCGTCCGAGACATAAAAACTATAGTCGCGGTGCGAAGAGCACAGTACAGTGTCAAGTAGAACACGAAGTGACACTGCAACTGTAATGGTCAGGTGTGACGCTTTAAAAGAGGCAGGCGATGACCGTCTCGTCACTTTTAAAATTATAAAAGCTTGGTGATGACGACAAGATTTGGAGCATTTTTTACTCTACCATTACGTATGTTTTGTGAAAACTTTAATGTGTCAATGATAAGGTAATTTCTCTTCCATAATCTTTATTTTTAATTATTTTTTGTACTTCTTTTAATATCTATGGTTTTTATACTCTGAATAAATAACACAAGACCTTTTTTAATGTGCAAATAATTGCATTCATTTGCAGACCCCAAAATTCTCAATTGACCTATAAACAAACTAGTCTTCACAATTTCGATTCTCAATACTTGCAACCTCTCATCCTGGCAACATTAGTCGTAAGAATCGTTGTAATACTCGCTCATTAATCGCGTGCCTCTAATTATGGTTCGCTTGAAATTGTGGACGACAATTAACGCATAGTAGAGTAGGCCTCACCGCGCACCGCGTCGGAAACTTCGTGACGTGTAGAGAATACGCGCTTGGTGCATCCGTTAGTTCCGCATTAACTCACAACAATACTTTAACATTTGATGTGAACAAAAATAAACTCTGATGCCTTACACATAAAAGCGATTCAAACGACCTCTACAAAGTATGTATATTTTGAATGATATAAGTAACGGCAACAGTAGCAGTATCGTACTTATACGCAATGATTTCCTACTACTAAGTAACTTTGTTAATTGCAATCAAACGTAAAAGTAGCATTACCATTTAAAGTCATGTTTGCAGAATTATCAAATTGTAGACAATGCTTCTTTGAAATAGCGTTGCGTAATATAACCTTTCAGGTTATAAGTAGCACTTTCAAAGATGTAATGGCACAATTTATTACCTTTTAGTGACTATTACGTTATTTTATAGAACCCGTCAACTCATTTTAGACAATAAAGTTACACTTTACTGTGAAAAGATACATAGTTTAAAAAAGTAGTATTGCATTTTAGTTTCAAGTCGGTTCTATGTAGCGTTCAGCTAATTCATTATTTCGTTGCCTAAATTAAAATGTAGCAAATGTAACAATTTCAGTTTCGGTCCGACGCACCCGCATATGTGTACCATAAATATGCATGCTTGGAAAACTCGACTTTCTTTACACTTAGAATGTATATTAGAATTTTGCAGATGCAATCTCTACGCACTGGGGCGGTTCGGCGCGTGCAGTATTGTCGATATGAAGATCGCTTACGATTGTCACGAATAAGTAATTTTGTTGAGTTAATCAAGCAAATCGAACACTTTCTTAGTTTTTCATCAATCACATTTGATTGGTTGTGTCACAATGTGTTATGGGATCCACATGTATTTTTTCTATGATTATCGCTCAAAATTTCACATAAAAATATGGTTTTTTGTTTGTTTAGGGAGGACATAGATGCTGGCTACCGCCTGTGCGGTCGTCCAGCTCCACCGGGTTTTGGGCGAGGGCCTGGCCCTACAATAGCCCGGGAGGGAGAAGTGCCGAAGGCACTTCTCCCGAGACGGGCGTAGAAGGCGAAAAGCGCTTTCTACCTCCGTCTCCTGCGGACGCCGAAAACGTACCGCTACTATAGGAGGGGTTGACAGCGAGCTCAAGGGCACCACTGTGGTTCGGACCTCGGCTTGTCTCGCTGTCGAGAGACATGGGGGGGATCGGAGCAAAATGCCTCTGTGCAACTGCAGTGTTGCACAATTGGGCCCTACTGAATAATACTCTTTGACTATTTGGAGAGCAATTTATCGTGACCTTGTTTTTGCCTCGAGCTCGCCGGCGAGCTCGGTGTTTGATTGTGTGACCTCTGATTACCTCACACCTGGGGATTTTACCTCGACGACTTGCGGATAACGCTAAGGCTGCCAACGTAATGGCTGCGATGGGGTCATCCGGGTCGTCTAATACCTGCCGTGGTCGGCGACGGGGGGGTTTGAAAAATGGGATAGAAGAGGCAGTCGAGTAGTTCGATGCCTGGACAACCAATGGGTTCGGGTGGTGGGGCGCTCGATCAAAGTATCGGCGGGCGCAGTCCTTATTGAACTGCGCTAGAGAGGGAAGGTTTAAGTCGCAATGCAACTCGGTGTTCCGGATATACCACGGGGCGCCGGTTGCATTACGAAGAAAACGGTTTTGGATGACTTGAAGTTTATGAAGGTGGGCCTCACTAGCATGACTAAACACTACTGATGCGTAAGTCATGATGGGGCGGATGCAGGCAGTGTAAAGTGTCTTCTTATTACTAAGAGACATTTTACTCTCTTTGCGAAGTAGGGGACCAAGGCGACCCATTATGAAGGCCGCTCTGTTACGGACGGTTGTTATGTGATCGTTAAAGGTGAGATGACGATCAAGGGTGACTCCGAGGTATTTTGTTCTAGGAACCCAGGGAATGGGTTCGTCGAACAAAATAAGCGGTTTCGGGTAAGGGGAGCGTTTCTTCTCAGTAAAGCACATAGCTGTGCTTTTAGCTGGGTTGACCGCGATGCGCCATTTTCGGAACCAGTCACCGATCTCGGTGATGGCCCGTTGCATGACGAAATAGGACTGTCTGTTGATATGCCACCCAGTGGTGTAAATGGCGGTATCATCCGCATATTGGGCTAGGAATACTTTGGGCTGAGAGCGTGGGATGTCACTGGTATACAGTGCAAAGAGAATAGGTGATAGCACGGAGCCCTGAGGGACTCCGGCTCTGACTGGGTGGGGGGAGGAGAGGGTGCCTTCCACGCGATAGCGAAAGCTTCTGGCTTTAAGGAAGTCTTGTAGGATGAGCACAAGACGTTCTGGCACGCCAAATTGGTATAGCTTGTAGATCAAGCCGTTGTGCCAGACTTTGTCAAAAGCTTTCGCTACGTCGAGGAAGACTGCTAGCGTAGTCTGGGGTTTGGGGTACTTATTGAAGCCCTCAATGATGTGCTCCGTGAGGCGGTGCACCTGTTGGACGCATGAGTGTCCGGGTCTGAAGCCAAACTGCTCATCTGGGATAAGGTGGTGTTCCTTAGCATGGGACTGGAGACGGTTTGCAAGTAACCGCTCGTAAAGTTTGCCTAAGGCACTGAGAAGGCTGATGGGGCGGTAACTGGTGGGGTCAGATGAGCTTTTGCCTGGTTTGTGAATGCCAATGACATTTGCACATTTCCAGGTGTCTGGGAATAAGCAGTGGCTCATAGCAGCATTGAAGATGCTGACTAAGAGATGGATGAGAGGAGGAGAGAGGGTTTTAAGAACCCTGTTGGAGATGCCATCGGCACCGGGGGATTTGCGCGGTCGGAGGGCCTTGATCAGTCTCTCCACCTCAGCGTAAGTCGCTAAGGTGATTGGTGGGAGTTCAGAGGTGACCACAGAGCTTTTACGTTCGACTTCAGCATCCACCGAATCGAGGTGAGCTTGGTCAACGTGATCTACGTTAGGGGAACACTGAGCCTCTAGGCTATCAGCTAGGCACTCAGCTTTGTCTTCGTCAAAGAACGCTGGGACTAGTGGGACTGGTCTGTATAAGGGAGGCATGTCGTTATGGTTACTTCCTTTCAAGCCTCGCGCCAAGTCCCAGTAAGCATGGTGGCTTGGCACGAGGTTTGAAAGTTTATCGCCCCATTGTTGATCACGCAACTCAGACATGCGACTTTGAACCATGCGTTCAAAGTGGCGTTTCTTAGTTTTGTTCTCTTTACTGGGGTAAGAGTCGTAATGTCGGGTCACTGCTTTACTCTCCGTCACCAATCGTCTCACATCCGCTGGAATGACAAGGCGCCGGTCGTCCGGCACTATGACCTCCTTTGCGGATGCACCTAATACGGTGGAGAGGTGATTGGTGAACGAATCGATCGCAAGGGTTACGTCATCTTTTGTCAGGATGTCGTCAGGGATCTTGTCTAGGTCCGGTGAACTGATAGCCTTTAGGGCATCGCCTACTTGCTTCCAGTTCACTATCGTCTTAGTGGGGCGGGGGAGGTCAGTCGTTGGGTCGGGACCTAGTCGCAGTATAATGGGTCGGTGGTCAGAGTGAAGCTCGTGAACCACTTCTATGGAGCGTAACCGGAGTGTTACGCCTCTGAATAGTGCCATGTCAAGCAAGTCAGATCGGTGGTCTTCCATATAAGGGTAGTGAGTGGGCTCAGTGGGCGCAATTATGTCAAAGTTAAGTTCTGCGATTAGGTTTTCTAGTGCAATACCTCTGGGATTGTTGACGTTACAATTCCATAGGATGTGCTTACTGTTGAAGTCGCCAATCAGAATGACGGCGCTTCCTAATGAGAATAGGGCTTCTAAGTCAGCTCGGACGATCGGCTTTTTGCAAGCTTGGTAACAGGATGCTATGACTATAGGTTGATGACCAGTCATAGCTAGGAGGCAACAAGATGCTTCCATATTAACAAGAGTCGGGGTAGGTAGGGGAATGCAGTGCAGGGACCTTTTGTAATAGATAAGAGTGCCTCCCCCACGGGAGTTCACTCTATCATCACGTACCGTTCTGTAATTGGCAAACCTAGGGTTCGCCTTCCCCGGTTTTAGAAAGGTTTCCTGCACGCATATGATATCGATAAGGTGGGTACAACAAAAGTCGTGGACGAGGTCACGTTGTCTGAAGAGGCCGTCAGCGTTAAATGACGCTAACGAAACTGAGTACGGTTTCGTGCGTTCGGTTGTACTACCCATAGTGGTTGTACTGGGGAGGGGCCTGGGGAACGAAGCGCTTAAGGGCGCTAAGTAAATTCGCGTGTTCCAATGTGTATTGGATCACGTCCGCTGGGGATTGAGCGTATTGCATCTTGTGGAATAGCTCTTGTACCTCATTGATGTCAACCGACATAGCCAGATCGCTGACTAGGTTGATTGCCTCTTGAAGAGGGGCAGCCATCAATGGCATAGGTGGAGCTTGTGGCCGGGAAGCGGCGCGGGGAGGCGCGCGAATGGTGTTGGCGACGGGTGCCGGGAGCGCGGGGCGAGCCGGGGCCGGTGCGCGGGCAGGGGCCGCGGCGCGGGCGGGTGCGGGTGCGGGCGCGGGTGCGGGCGCGCGGGCCGGGGTGCGGGCGGTAGCGACGGTCTTAACCATACTGGGTGGTTTAGACCATGCGTTACGGGCTGGGAGCGGCGCGGGTATTACCTGTGAGGCAGGTACTACCGTTAGTTTAGGGCTTACCCGTTGGTAACGGTCGTAAGAGGGACGGGTCGGCCTATGCCTTGCCACCCTGTGGTTCACTCGTGGTGCTTTAGGGCAACCACGGTAATTCGCGGTATGCCCTTGAGCACCGCATAAAACACAGCTGGGTGGGTCCGGTGAATCCCGGGTGCGAGTGCACGCTGCTGTCGCGTGATCGCCTAGGCACTTAACGCACCTAGCGCGAGCGAAGCAGAAACGGGAGGCGTGCCCGTATAGTTGGCAGTTATGGCACTGCGAGGGACTCCCATTTTTGTATGGGGCTTGGACATCGAGTCCTGAGAGGCCACAGACCTTTTTTAAATTAAAAATGGCCTTGCCTTCAGGTGTACGATCTAGTACTACGAGTACTAGATCGTAGGGACTGCGGTCCTTCCCGCTGTACATGCGGTGAACTGCATGTACGGGGAAGTCTTGTGCCTTCAGGTCGGCACATACCGAATCGGTATGTACCTCCTTGGGCACACCGCGGATGACCACTCGGAGGACTTTCTCCTCTTCGAGCGCATAAGTGTGAAAACTTATGCTCTCTTTACGGAGGAGCTTTGTTAGCGCTCTGTGGTCGCTAATGGTGGACACTTGAACTTTAATGCCCTGCTGCGTGGAGCGGGCATTAGTGTAGTGGATCCCACGATCCGAAACTAAACGGGACAGCATGTCCCATTTGGTTTTGTCCTGAATGAACAGGGGCGGAGGCGGTTTTTCGCGGCGCGCGCTCGCGTCCTGAGGGGACGCGGCAGTGGTGGCCGGAGCGGAGGGAGGAGACGCGGGGCGCGGGGCGGGGGTCGGCTTCTTGCCGGAGGCGGGGGCCTTAGCGGGTGCCTTGGCGGGAGGGGCGGAAGTTGCGCAACTAGCGGCTTTAGGAGCACGCTTGCGTTTTCTGTCTACGACGGTATAGCCGTCGTTATCGGAGTCCGAGTCAGTGCGTAAGGCGCGACTCGGATCTACTTCCATCTCCGTTTCGGAGTCCGAAGTGGGCTCGACAACGGCGATGGAGGGACGGGTGCTCGCTGGCCTCCCGATCGGTGAGCGCGAGCGAGACCTCTCACGGGGAGGGGCTGCCACCGTGCGTCTATTGTCCGGGCCCGGGGCGGGCGAAAGCGGGCTGTCCTCTGAGAAGGACCGGGTCAGAGGAGGGACGTTGGCCTCCGGGATTGAAGTCCCGGAGGGAGCAATAAGAGTGTCCGTGAGGCGGGCACTCGCTTCCTCTTCTAGGAGTTGCATATGAGCAACATACAGATCGGGGTGGCGGAGGGCGAAGGTCTGAAGGACCTGCACCTCACCGTTAGAGGGACGGGACTGCATCCTGAGGGGAATACTCAGGACGCCCTATCAAGGGTTTGAATTCCCTCACACACCTTGTGAGCTCACTGTGTGAGAGGGAGTGTGTACCTAGGGTGTGCCCTAGTTGTGTACCCTCTCCGAGCTTTTTTCTCGGCGGAGAGGGGTGCTCCTAAGCGCTACTCCGGGGTTGACTAGGGGCGACCCCAAGGCCAGTAATCCCGGAGCCCAGCTTGCTTCGGCTGACCCGTGAAGCGGGAAAGGCCACGGTGCAAGGTTAAACCAAAACAACAACAGTGGCCGTTGTCACCGTAGGGTGTCACACTGCGACCGCAGCAAATGGCGGATTTGATCGTTCAGACGGGTTTGGCTGACGCTACCCCACGCCTGAACGACGTCGCTTAACAGCACAAAGTGTGTTGTTACGCGACTGTTACTATGTTGTGTCGGGTAGTAAAGTGGTGAAATGCGCACCGAAAAGTGCGGTCAAAACAAGACCACCAGCCCGATAGGATGTTGTTCGTCCGAAACAAGGGACTTGGGTAGGTGGTAATGCCTGACGTCTTAGAGCGCCTCTGCGCGACGGCACGGCGAGCTCGTAGCTCGCGTTGCTCGGCGTTCGGCGGCTGCTCAGCTTCTGCGCACAAAACAAAAACTTCGTCAGGACTGCGTATTCCAAGGCACTGGTCTGCAACTAGCGTCGGAACGATGACCCGAGTGAGACGGCAATAGTGCGGGGACTATTGCGGTCTCACTGGGAGATACTGGCGGAGCTGTAGACAGGTGTGCACGGCGTGGCGGCACAGGTCGGAGTAGTGAGTGAGAGTGAAAAATATGGTTTCATCGGTACAATATTTATTGTTCCCTAAAACAAAATTCATTCTAATATGTTTCAAACGTCTTTTTTATTTTCTGACCGGTCGCCTGGCTGATATCGTCTTATCTATCAGCAAAGAAAATGTCACAATTAATTTGACTGTTCTCACCAAGTTATATATCAATACTGTTATGGATTTCAAGTAAGCTTTAATGGTGGTACTGTATAAGGGGGTATTTGCCATAACCCCCACGATTGGCAGGCGGCTTGGGGATCGCAGTGCAAGTTAGCACTTCTTTAGAAGGCGCTGCTGCGCACCTTCCAGTAGTTTTCCCTTAGTCGTCTCTTACGACATTGCGGGACGCTATGGGGAGGAGTAATTCTAACCCGGCACCCCACTGGGAATGGTAGTAATGATTGGAAAACATATATATTAATATAGTATATATATATAGTCATATGTATCTGGCTGCTAATACTTATTCTCATTTAATTAAACTATTTTCGTAATAATATTTATTGATTCTGGTTAGCGTTTTACTTTATAGTTTCATTCATGTCATCCGATACACCCCTAGTACCGGTAATGTTTTGGAGAAAGATTGATTAGTAATTAGAGATCATTTTACTGGCTTTTGTTTCTAGTGACCACCCTACGCAACTTGAGTAATTAACTAATTACTTATTAGTAAATTAGTAATCAAATCATCAACATAGTCAATAAGTTACAGCTCACCTTCATGCATGACGCTAATTATACTTATGGTCGATTTAGTATTCAATACAAATCTTTTACAATGGCTTTGGTAGCCGCGATAAAAATATCGCAGTACCTACCTTTAATTGTTCAATAAATCTTTGATACTTCTTTACTAGACATATTTATGGTAACCGCAAAAGGTATAGGGATAATATATCCCGTGATGGCAATCTACTGCGTACGGGTATATTTATTAATGATGTTCATGCCCTATACTGCCATGACGTTCTTCTATGCTAATGATTTAGAAAATGATCAAGGCAATGGCTCATTATATGCAAAACAGACGCTGGTACGTCATTCCCATGGTTGATAAGATTATCTACAAAATGAAGGTAATTGTTACGTGGGTATATTGTGAACAATGAAAACGTGTGATAATTTTTCAGTAATTGCTTTTGTAATCGAATGTTTAGGTACTATTCATATATAATAATATATTGTGAATAATTACATTATATATGTTATAATGCGTCGTGTTTTATATTATGTGTACATAGAAGGCGATGTTTCATAATAAAAAAATCTTTTCTTGATCGTTATAGTATTTATTTATTTATTTATGCCTTATAGGTAAGCCATTGACCACTATCTCACCTGATGGTAAGTGATGATATGTATAATAATAATATTATATATAGTATACATACTTAAGTATGGCAGAGTTATAAACTTAATGTGTATGTAATACTTAATAATATGTTTATTACTGTATTACCCGGATCGTCCACTGCTGAATACAGCCTCCTCTATTAATTATTTAGTATTAAGTATTTGCCATAATCTCCACGCTTGGCAGGCGTCTTGGGGATCGCAGTGTAAGATGGTAGTTCTTAAGAAGGCGCTGCTGCCCACCTTCCAGTATATTTCCCTTACGACACCCACGGGATGATATGGGGAGGTGCAATTCTAACCCGGCACCACATTTGTTTATTAGTAGAGCAATATTGGACGGTTTTTTGGGTAATTACTAGTCCATCATAAATGATATCATGATATGACGTTACATCGTTATTCACATTACATACATTTCTTAAATAAAGTCCCCAATCACAATTTCTTACTTAAAATTTGCGTCTCTACTTTTATTATGTGGTTACGTGTCCATGAAAACGTATTAAGTGAAAGCAAGCAATATGTACACTGGCAGTACCAAGTACCTACTTAAATATTATAATGTAGACCCCATGTATGTTAGACGAATACCACTTATAAGTTATTTTAATGTGACACACGTCAAAGTTGTGGTTTATGCCATTGCGTGACAGGTGTTTACCGTGTACTGCAATAAACAGGTCGTTTAGCATTCTAGCCTGGTTATATAGAACGTGCCGCGTTATCAGTACGTAGGTATGTACACTTTGTCGTGTTGTAGGAAATAGGCTTACCTTTATTGCGGTCTAGAACTAGATAGTATCGTGCATGTTATACTTGTAACACAAATATAATGAAAGGTAAATGGTTTGCTAAGTTGTTAAGGTACTCGCGGTGCCGTGGTGGGGGTTGGTGCAAGGTGGGGTTCGGTTAATTTTATTTATAATGTTCAGTATTTTTGATCATAAATTAATAATACGCACAAAAAGTCTTAATAAGATTAAAAACAACTGATGTCTTGGTGCCTTGGACGCCACCGTGGAGTCCGCGGATGCAGCTAGACGCGTCGGTTTGTTTCTTACCTTAAACTCTACACAGTACAAATTTCAATGTCTTTAAAAAATTCGATTCGGGAAAGAAAATTCGAGTTAATACCGTACACTGATTCCTAACAGTTACCGGTGGGCTGAGTTTGGTTGAACGATATCTTGTATTCTATGGACTGGACTATATGTAATACTGATTCAGCTACATATTAACACATGTCTGTTTACCTTACACATAACTATTAAGCATCGTCCGCGTAATAATTACGACTCTTGGATACCAAAGAGGTTGCACTAAGCCTAAATAATAAATAAAGAAATGTATATAATAAAAATTTAAAAGTTTTACCCCTCAAGTTTAAGTAACAATTCTAGATTCATATGGTATTTATGAATTAAAAATAATATTGCTTACGCCAATTCACAACTTACCCCTAAAACAGTCCAAAATATAAAAATAATACGATTGCAATCAATTCACTAATGTAATCAATTCAATAAGTATAAAAAAACAGTATAGCGGTCTCTGTATTAAATGAGCAAGTACAATATTTACAAGGCCTAGCACTCCTAGCAGCCAAACCAAGATAATATTTATTTTTTAATTTCTCGCCATAGATAGCAGAGTTTACCTTAAGTACCAGTAGTTAAATACAGTTACATGTATCATTAGGTATCAACAAATTCACTAAATCAACAAGTATATTACAATGCAGTGCCAAAATGTTTTATTGTTATCAATACCTATAAAAAAACAGTAGAGCAGGTGCTATCTACCAAGATGCCAAAATCAATGGTAGGGAATAATTTTGTCTCTGAAATGTTTTGCCAAGAATCAAACTCATCATCGTTTGGCATCGATCCACGATGAGTAGGTAGCTTCTCACCTTTGCTAAAAAAAACGATCTGAAGTGTAGTACCTACCGAATACCACAGCAAAAACAGGTCTATACAATATTTTTATTGTGGTCAAAGGCTTACCAATAAAAAAAAATAGAAATTAAATAAAATTAAATTTATATATAATATAAAAAAAATACTCTGCGGTTTACATTACAACATTGCAGCGAGATGAAAAATTATACTCATGTGCGGTATGCGAACCCGCGCCATCCACCCCTTTAGCCGGGGTATACTCCGTCCCCATATGATGATTAAGAACGAGAGGACAAATTAAAGTTATGAGTCATATGTCATGTTGGCTTAGCGGTCATAGCATATCCCGGCTAAAGGGTAGAAGGCGAGGGTTCGAATCCCGCACATGACTATAATTTTTCCTCTCCTTGTAATTATGTAATAATACAGAAAAAGTGTTATCAACGTCGATACAGGTACTATCTATAATTTTCTATGACTATAAATATATGTATGGACAGATAAAAATGTCAAATCGTATTATCCAACATTTGGCGCACACCTGAGGATCTGCTTCCAGATAAATATATCCATCCTGACTCACGTTTCACAGAGTAAATAGAAATTAAAATGAATTTATAAATAGTTTGTTTAAGAACTTCGCAACCGGGGCGTGGGACGATCCCACAATAAACGATACTTCTAAATATAAATTACGTACTAGAAAGTTATTCTTTCTCGATCGTGAACATGTGATGTTATAAAATACCGCCTTAGTATTAGATTAACGAGAAACGCGTGTGGAAAGGGCTTAATGAGTTCTTTATTTATAACAAAGGTTTCGAAACACAAAAGATTAGTAAACGGGCTAATTTATGTGGTTCTATTGGCATCAGTCGTTATCTTGATGAGATGGAATGGCGGATGATGTCGACAATAAGATTTCAGATGTGTTGTAGACGAGCGAGCGAATTGTGACCTTTAAGTATAAATTGTGTAGTTTAAAACACACTTTTCTCTTACTAGATTAATCATATTCCTGACCTTATCCCACATTATGCGTGGTTGGTACTTATTTTTCTACCATCGGAGAGGATTAAACATCAGTCGTTATGTTGATGAGATGGAATGGCGGATGATGTCGACAATAAGATATCAGATGTGTTGTAGACGAGCGAGCGAATTGTGACCTTTAAGTATAAATTGTGTAGTTTAAAACACACTTTTCTCTTACTAGATTAATCATATTCCTGACCTTATCCCACATTATACGTGATTGGTACTTATTTTTCTACCATCGGAGAGGATTAAACTAGAACTCAATTATATAATATTGAGTTTCCTTAGACAACACAAAAGAAAAGACAGGAACATTGTTATGTTTAATATTGTATTCAAGTAAAGTAATGGGTTCGTCAGTATACACTGAAGCCAGGAAAATACTATTAATGTTTTTCATAAAAGTATAAAGTTTATGATTCCGTATAGATTTATAACTGTTTTGTACTTAGATAGGTACAAAAGGGCTTGTTAACCATAAGTTAACAAGCGTTATAACCAACTTGAGAATATTGTTCTACGAATTTCAAATATGATCACATGGATTGGCAGTATCACACCCACGGGCCACGACCTATTCAATAATAACAAATATTTTTAGAAAACATTTTTTTAATATTTTAATAGAACTTAATACATATGTAGATATACATATATATATAGAGGTATATGTATTGCCAATTTTTAAAATTTTTAAAGTTTTCTTAAAATATTTTAATAATATTTGTTATTATTAAATATAGATTTTCGCAAAGTTACGCCTGAACCTATTCATTATCATGACCTATTCATTCGTTGTTGTCACTTGGTTACTAATATTCTACTCCAATAAAACAAACGCTAAGTTAATCTCCCTTGAATTTATCAAGATAACCAATTTCCAACTCTATTACCGTAAAGCAGAAAACGTTTTTGTTTGGAACTACATACTACAGCGCCCCTTTTATTTCAAAAAGGGCACTCACAAGTTTTACTATGCAACCAAATAAAGCAGCACCGTATTCCAAAACGATTTCCTAGTATAGTTTACATAGTCGACACAATAATTTAAAATCGGCGCACGTTCGTCGACGGATGTATACAAATGCCAAACAGAATTGGCCTCACTCGGCTCGTTACTCTAAGTAGCTACACCTACCTATTTCTTGCTGAAAACTGAAGGAACTCGAAGTCTAAACAGACTTTACTTATTACCATCACAGTGTTTTTATACTATACAGTCAGCAAGAAAGTAACAACATATCTACTGCTGCAGTAAATATATTTTTTATTCATAATGTAGTTAGTATATCGTGACTATAATTACATATATTTATTTGAGGGGAATTGTAGATAAGGAATATTTCCTTAACGTTGACGATGAAAACTTACAGAACTTTATAAAAAATCTGAAAGATATATTTATTCCCCAAATTTTTAAGTGAATTGGAAGCGTATCCTCTGCAAAATCTGGAGATTGAATTTGTTGATAATTCTCGCATGTTATGACCGGGTGGTCATAACATAACATGCGCGAATTATCAATTGAAAACGATAAACATCTTCTTCGTTAAATATATATAGGCCGGTAAAACTATAAAAAGAGTTTACCCCCTTTCTTCTTATAACACAGATCAATCACAGTACTATGCTATACTACCCGAGAAATTTATAAATAGGACAGAATCAAAAAGTGGTTAGCGCTCCTTAAGGGATCGCATTGCCAATGCCCTATGGAACTTAGTGGTTTAGTCCGCCCTATTTAAGGGCATTTACAGGAAACAACCAGAAGGTGGACAGCAGCGCGTTCTGAAGAACTGCCACCTTACATCCAGGACGATGGAAACGGGAAATGGAAGGTGGTTCTATCCCTGAAAATGTTGCTCTGTGGATATATATTCCATGATTCGCTGCATGTTCATGATAGTGTTTAAAAATAATATTTAACCACACCCTGCGTGTTAACCACACCCCGAAAAACTAACGACCTTTTGTCGAAGGTTAAGTCTAGTATACATTATGATTATGCTTATGAGTGATTATTTGGTAGATTGTCATTCAGCTGTTCAATATTATAAAGCTCAGTGCACAAAAATCTTATTATATAGTACGAGTTGCTCACTTGCTAGCAGTACTACAATCGTCTGCGGTTGTGGAGTCGAATCAAATCCGTAAAATACTCTCGTGTTTTGGTAAACATAAAATAAATCAAGAATCGTAGGCACAGTCGAGGTGAAATGACTTTAAACACCCATAATGTTTCGTTCAACGTATATATATACGCTTTTAACTGGCGTGATAAAAACTAATTTAGAAAATATTAATGCTAACCTATTACTCATTCCTAAATGCACACCTATTTAAAAATAATGTAACAAATACTAAACCGTTGCATTTGTAAATTGTACGTTTAAGAGAGTGGCATATTCAGTGAAGAAGTGTAAAGTTTCAGAGTAAAAGATCAAACGAGTTTATGATATTGGTCAGTCACGCATGAATTCGACGGAGTAACCACATCAAGAGACCTGGCTCCTACCATCACCAAAATAATCATCAAAGCACGCAAAACCTCTTTAAGCGATGTGGTTTCGGTAAAAAATTACAATACCTACCACTATTAAACGTTGAGTCTGTTCACAACTTTTATGCAATACAAAATATCGATTTCACATAAAAAAGTCTTGTCTAGATATCTGAATATAGATTTAGAAAGTTGACCATAATTTATGAAAAAAAAACAAAACCTCCGGAAATATAACAACCAATCATCCTATTTCAAAGCAAGTTTCAAACTATAGACTGGTTTTTGTATTAATTTTGTCTCCAAGTCCAAATACATAACATAATGCGGACTAACTTCGCCGTGCTGAACACTATAGGCTCTCTGATCTGTGAATGATTCAGTTAACCGAAGCTATAAATGTAATCGAAGTGGTTTTACACCCTTCTGCCTAACGCAGTTTAGTCTTTGGAATGTCAGGTCAAAGAATTAAGTTGTGAGTTCAACAAGGTTAGCATTTAGCAGAATAGGGTGATCGTGCAGTACAAAGAATTGCACCCAAGCAAGGAGTCTGTGTAAAAAAGGAGCATGTTCCAGCTTCCGATACAAAAGCGACGACAAAGAGGCGTCACTTCCACACGAGCTCGCTTCTGGGAACTAATGAAAGGTGAGTACGTAAATAGGACAGTGGTCGGACGGAACCGCGCGTCGCCGCCGGCAGGACTGATGGACGACTGATTGATTTGGATGACATTGAAAAAATCTCATCTTCGTATCCGTTTTGTAAGGAAACTATTGAAAGATTTACTTGCAATATGGTAATACAGCTGTTACACCTTGATAAAAAGCATCTTATGTCTTACTATACTATACATAAAGATACAAAAAATATTGGTTTTGCGTCTAAGCTGCTATCAGCTTAGACGCTTACCTTATGGGTAATATTCAATAGTTTTTACAGAAATCAAGCAATAAAATCTTTTTCAGTTCTACTACTGTTAAAAGGGTTCAAGGCAATAAGATTAAAACGCATGCCATAAATTCTATTCTTGGCCAATTTGTCATTGAAACGGCAGCGCCAGCACACGTTGAGGCTTGGGCTTCCGCAGCTCATAAAATTACTAATATTCAGAAGACAGGATCGCATTCACAGCTACATTGTAGACAAAATCTTGTCAATTACCGATTAGTTGATACCGTTTCAAGAGTTCTTGTTATAAAATATGTTTAAACTCTTTGATATCGCCAATCTGCCAAATGCGCAAAAGTTTCACTCAAAGTACCTACATATTAAAGGAACAAAGAGACGTATTTTTATGTATAATGGTGTACACATAACTTTTGCGCTCCACTCGCATCTTTGCCCACATAGAATTTTATATCTAATGCAGTACCTACATCCAAAATTTTATTGCTAAATTTCATTGTAATCGAATTGAACTAAAACGCGAAGAAGTCTCCAGTCAGTCAGTTTTTTGAAATTTTCTTTTTATCGTCTTTAATGATGTACTATTTAGGAGTATAAGTGACTCGCATTTTAGCTTGTTTTTATTTTTATTTGTCTGAATCAGATATTATCATACACTCGTAATATAATATATTCTATCATATATAGTGGTCGAATTTCTATCTAGTACTATATTCAGTACAAATTGAAATAATTTATTTACTGTAGCCCTATCTTCTAGAAACTAGAATAGGATCATAAATCCTCTATCAATACAGATATCAAGCTAATATATCGTGAATAGTAAAACAGCTTCATCTGTCTCCGTCAATTAATATAAAGCCCTGCTCACGACTGTTCGTGCTCAAATTAATGCACGAGCTCAGAAAACTGGGAAAAACAAGGAGAGTTGTTAGTGTTACTCAACCAGTGTTTACTTGTCTCTGACTCAACCGAGCTAAAGTTAGGTCATGTGAATAAAGCATCGTTATAAAGTGTTAGCTTATCCACTAATTGTGAAATATGGAATTGCTACCTCACATACTGTCGAGAGTACGTTTGCTCTTTCATTGTTCAGTGTTTTATTTTATTAAAACTGTGAAAGCTATGTAAATGTTTAAAATTTTCACAAAGTATTTATCCATGCTGATGAAATTCAGATTTCTTAAGGTTTGTATAAGTAAACCTATTTATACAGAAACGTATGTTAGACATTTTGAAATACACAAAAAACCTAAATTAGACTCGATGTTTTTTCACTTATATTAGTGGAAGAACATCGAGTTTCTTATCTAAAAACAATATATATGCACACTTTCATATTACTTTCTTATCAGAACAGTTCGTGGTTAGTGTGTTATATTTCAACTTACCTAGTTATGTATTACTCGTACTTCTGTCATACCCAACATACAATACCAAATATTAAAAACCTTTATTTAGATTAAATATCTCACATATCCCAAACTAAGAAAAATTTGGTAAATATTGTATGAAAAAAGTTCTAAATATCGCTGAATAAATCCAGCAAAATTTAATGCTTTGAAAATATGAAACTGAATTGACAATCGGATAAAATAAATATTTTTGAAAAATAATGCCTGTATCAAGTTTATTTAAAGAGCGATAAAATTGTGTGTATGAGAATAGCATTGAAATATTCACACATGAGACATACACTAAAAATCTGTCAACCATTTTCGATAAATTTGAAGAGAAAAAATCAAATATATGATGAATTACTGATAGCAAAGCTACTTCGATTATCATTATCTTCAAGCTACTAACTATCATTTTATATTATTATCTAAATAAAAAAATACTAAACTAGAAGCTGTTGAAGTAATCGTATTATATAAGGTATAAAAACAAGTACTAGCAACAAGACTTAATTATTACCAAAAGAGATATACTTGAGTTTCGATAATAAATCAAGCGTTTGTAATTTTAATCATAACAACCGCTACAATTTTATATTAGAACAAAATACGTTTTGATGACAAAAGCCAAAAATTATTCTGTGACAAAAAATCTTCTACAACTGGAGCAGAAAACGCCATTATCAGATAGAAGTTTTCTACTTACACTAAAAGAAATAAAACCAAAGTGAACCAACAATATTAACCTCATTTAGAACAACTGCCCATTTATCGCTTTACTTGTTTTACATCGTTTTGTATATAAACAATTACCACAAAGTAATACTTTTCTCAACACATGCTTAATTTGGTGTTTACAACCTGTCAGTTAATCATGACCATTGATTAACGAATAAGTCGGTTAATGGGCTTCCAAATTACTACTCTAGGGCAACAAACTGTGAAATAAAAGTTGTCCAGCCCGAAGCTGTTTAGCATCGCGGTTGTAATTACATAATCTAAATAAATGTTACGCTCAACCTTTAAATCTGTTACGTGCCTACTTAAGCATGTTTTTGGATCAATTTGTTTCACAAAGCGAAAGATTTATTAGATTACCTAGTCGATATGTGGAGTACGGTTAAACTTGTACATTTCACAAGTCACTTAGAAGTCCTACGCGCTTCGTTAGGTAAACAGTTTGATGGTGAATTTCGAAAGAAGCATCTGATGACCTAAGACCGAATCAACCACTTGACATCACAAAGGTGTCTGTGAAGAAGTCTTTTAAAGAGATATATACCTGCCTTACGGAGTTAAGCAAAAATATCCGCTATCGACGGGCTATTCCCATCACATAATATCCCTCTAATGGGTTTTCGGCACTTGAAAACTAGCCAGAAACGATAAAATGCGCATCTGGCCACTCGCATGCGTCGGATTTGATATATTACTATACTTTAATGTTAAATCTGGTGCCAAAATTAAAGCTTCCGAGTTCAGACGGTTTGGAGAAAATCTCGGGCTTCCGTTCCGTAGATATTGAAAGTTTATGCGATAATACTTGACTCCCTTCCAATCATAGAGAAATGTACTAATTAGTACTTTTCTCTATGCTTCCAATACAGATTATCAAAAAAAGCATGAATTTGACTACTACCTACGACATTTTGCTACTCTGTTCGCTGTCGAGACAATCAAAATTTTATGATTAACCGATATTGTTAAAAAAAAATAACATAACAAATGTATCAAAACATATCTGTTGAATTGGACATTGTTGTCTTTACGCACGACACCACATATAGCTCGTTTTGTCATGATATGTTTGACTTATTTTTTTTAACAGTAGGTATATTCAATAAGAATATATGTAATATTATGATCAATATTAAATTATATCCAGATACCTATGCTTATGGTTACAAAAATTACTATCAGCTTTGAAAAGCTAATCAATAATTACTTGAAACAGAATAGAGTAATGTTTTTCAACCAATATGCTATCAATCTTGACTTGCTATTGAATTACAAAACAGTTTTTTCTAATACATCATCGTGTATAATATCCATTCATATATGGCAAAATCTATTTAACACGCATCGTTTACCAAACACAAGTCGATTTCACTCACAATGTGCAAATCGCCATGTCATTGAAATATAAGCCGTTACAAAGAACACAATGGTGTATCAAGATTTATTGGGCATATGCTTTTCAAACAATCAGGTACAAAGGCTGTGAAGCTATGCTATTTAGTTATAGTTTGTATTAGGTATACACTAGAGTTCACGCAAAAAGAGAAGGGTCAGAAGCGAGAAATAACATACTTATGTCTGTACATTCTCTTTTGAAATGCTGCCATGCTCTCATATTCCCAACCCAAACTACCCAGATTGCATAAACTCCAAAAAAGCTATGCTCCTAAGAAGCTGTTGATTCGAGACAAACACAACGCTATAGCTATACACTTTCGTTTACAGATGAATAAAGATGGATTAATAATCTATCATTTGCGGCAGCACATGATAGATTATAAATCCAAAAAAATAATTAGTAATTACTTGATAACCACTATAAATGCAGGTCAGAAATACCTAAACTTGTGAGGTTAGAAATACCTAACTATTAAAGTAGCAATCACTTGATATTATAATTTTATGCTTATAGGAAAAGCAAGGAGTACCGTATTTTTAAAAACTAATTCCAAAGTCTACATGACATATTAAAAGTTCCAAGAAACAATCGATTGTTGAATTAAACATAGCAAAGTTCAAGTGAATAAGCTAAAATTAACAGAACACGTTGACGGTGCATATTGGTGGAGTGAAATCTGCTAAATATCGATGCGTCAACGGATGAAAGTGAACTGCATACATTAATTATAATCACGCCTGTCAACGTTCTAGGTAAGTAATATAAGGATTCCGTGTGTTATAATTTAAAAGAATATTACATTTTGTAATTAACTCTTATTAACATCACTGTACCGCTGCCGACCAAACCTACTTACAAGGGCAAAAAGAATGCAGAGAGTCGTTTGTTATTTTAAGAAAATAGTTTTTAAAATCCATTAAACATAGGTATTCGCCAACAGTCATGACGTGCACGAACACCCCCTCCCCCCCATTAAGGCTAGAGTGCTCGTGGCGCTTTCCACACATACGTAGTTTTGTCATATTTCAAATACTAAGTGTTTAAACTCGGTGAAACTTTGCATGTATGTCCTTGAGCCTGATATCTATGCTTCTGGTTTGCCGGATTTCCGTAAAACGAAGTATTTACAAAATTATTAGAAAAATCGATTTGTTTGGGAATTGTTATTTTGACATTTAGGGATAAAATAAATGATAAATCGAAAAACTGGCGAACCAGAAGCGTAAATAATAGGCTCAGCAATATGCACAAAAAAAATCGCTTAGATTGAGTACATAGTATTTAAAATATGACGAAACTACATTTCATTAATTTTTTTTTACGTAAAGCGCTCCGTTCCCTCTACTCTTAAGGATGGGATTGCCAAAATCCGTACGCTGCTGTACAGGCGCCTCGAGGATCGCAGTGTAAGATGGAAGTTCATCTGAAGGTGCCGCACCTTCTGGTATTCCTCTTCAAACTCCCGAGAAGGTACAAAAAAATGCAGTTTTAACCCGGCACTGCACGGGGACATAATATAGTCTTCTGAAATACTACTATTTCATAACCTGTCCACTGAGGAATATTATAAATATACGGAGCTAAAAGAAACAATTAGTAAGAATTATTATTAAGTCAAGACGAATGAAATAAACAAATATTCGTATACTTATAGTTAAGTTACCATCCATAAAAGAAGCATGTAGTTAGTCAACTCAGTTCTTACATCATCAATACCTGTTTTTCTATAGTAAATAAACATGGTTTTGAGAGGTTCGTAAGTGTTCTTCTCAAATAAAAAGAACATACACAGTCCAGCAGTATTGTAATAGTTGAAAATGATGAAGTATTTTTCGCTAACTTGGTTGACGAATATGCTCTATACAATGACATATATGCTCAAGCCACCTTGATAATTGAGGGAACAAATTAACCGACCGAGTATTTCAGAAGTCATTAAACAAGCATAAAGATTCACACGACACAAAGGAAGTATTTGAAGTTAAAAAGAACCATAGGAGTGTAAAAAATGCATTAATTGGTGACGAGGCTAAAACGAGAACACCCAAAATGGATGTAAGTCTACACTGAGTTCAAAGCGTAACACAACCGCTAATGGGCGAACTCGAATCTTTTACTTTCTGTAATTAGTTAATGTTTCTGTTCTAATCGTGATTTATCGAGTATAGAGAGGGTTACTTTATTAGGTAGAAGCCAAATTCAATAAGAATCTTGTTAGCGCTATATTAGCTCAAAAAATATTTTGTGTCCATCCAAAGGTTGTCTGGAAGAGATCACTTTTAGCGACAAAGCCGCCCTTTGCCTACTTATTGTTTTTGTTCCTTTGTAATTTCCTGTATTTGGGATCAATATAGAGTTATCGTATCATATACAAAAAAATACATGTAACAAAAAACTTCAATGAAAACCTAACTCTGCGATTTTAGTAGGTAAGATATTATATTAGTTTGAAAGTTATCGTTTGCAAAAGTGTGAGACTGTTTTATTTCATGAAAAGCAACTAAATGGTATTGCATATTCATACCCGCATTCCCTGGATTTATTACTCTGTTGCCTTAACCACTTGGCTATCAAGGACGGCTCGACTGTGCTAAATTTGCAAAATTACTGGTTTTGGTCGAAAGTGTCGATCTATACCAGTTATTTCGTAAATTCGAGCATATCCGATACTCTTAATTAGGGCAGTTCATACGTCTAAACCGTAGCAATAGCTCCACATAACTAAAAAAAGGTAGGATATTCTAAAATTTCGTATAATTAAAATACGTACGTCAATTTTTTATCTTCAGTCACAGTTATTTTTGTCACTAGTCACGAATGAGTTCAACCTAGAAAATCTATTAGTTTCTAAGAACAATATTGAAATAAAGGAAGCAATAAATTCGACGTGGGAGTGTCAATCCCCAACGGTAAGATTCCCGGAGATACGCTTTGACTCGTTCCAAAGGGAAGATTAGACGACTTGATGAAAAGCAAATTAGAGACCAAATATTAGATTAAATGATCAAATAACGCTAATTGGATTATTGAACAATGATTGAAACTGAAAGGCAGGTGATTCTGTTAGAGCGCGTACGGAATGTTATTAGTATAGTCTTAGGTAGGAAATACAATTATCATAATTCTATAAAAGCTATGTTATAGTTAGTAATATTGTGTCTCCCTATTTAGTAATGGTTAGGTACGTACTACAAAATACTTTTTATTTACTGGAACCGTGAAACTTGTGGAAATCTGGACTATGAAAGTGAGAGATCAAGAGTGTTTGAAGCGACATGGATTAATAATAATAATAATATTTATTTTTCAGATTACATAATACATTTTGTTAGTATAAGCTAAATTCAATATGTTATTTATTCTTATATCATAAAACACATCAAAATCATATTATGTTTTATAAAATAATAATAATACATATATTTTCATCAAAGTCAAAATTAAGAACACTAATAGAAGTTAGGAATTACAATTACAATTTAAATCCAAATCCATGACAAAATAAAAAATCAAATAAAAATGAAAATAATAATACACATTCTACGACATATTAAAAATAATAAAAATATAACAGAACAAAAATAAAACTTTAAAATTATGTCTACAATATGACAAAGCACATGTTCTCTGAGGCACCCATTAAGACATTAAAAATTAACATATTTATAATATATTTGTTGACATTTATTCATTACACTTCATTGATTGAATAGGTACTATATTATGTACTTAAATCTAATTTATTTAATATAGATTTATAACCCCGTATTTATTTTGGTATTAAAATACGGTGTCTTTATTTTTCAAAACAAAAACCACTTTTGACTGGTATACTGCGTACAGGATCGATTTTGCCATTCGCCCACAATTGCGGTAGCCATTGACAATTGTCGTAATTGCAATTATGAGGTCATTACGGTAATGGCAAATACTATTTTCATCCCAAGTTCGAAAATGTGTAGTTTATCATTCGAAAAATTGCTTTTTATCCGTTAGCGTGGTAAACGCTTTTGAAATTCGAAACTGAACAAAAGGAATAGAAATATGACTTTACTTCAAGTATTACCAATTTTAGTAATTATACTTGTAATTATTACGCAAATTTACTATATTTAAGGTGTTTTCCTCGCTGCGCTGCATTGAGTTGAAACATTGTGTTTTGCGTTCGGCGGCAAAGTTATTTTGCGTCTAATACCTTTGAAAACTGCGGTACGCTTAGGATTCCATTTTGAACCGGTCGGCCCCATGCCGATTCAAAACAACCTAGATCACATTTTGATAGTCTGACTTCAGCAAGTAAATTCATACGTTTCAATGTTACAAGTCGATTACATTTTTTGTTTTTCACCCGTTTCAGTGATAATTAATACTAATAATAAAAATATTAATTAAAATAAATATTAATTAATTAATATAAATTAAATAATCATAATTAAATAATTAATATTATTAAATAATTATTATTTAATTATTATTTAATTAATATTAATTAATTAATTAAATATTAATTATAATAAATAATTATAATTAATACTGGTTAAACAATCGATTTCCACTCACCTACAATACTGCAAGTGCAATACCATCGACAAAACTTGCAACTACCAAAACATCTAGGTATGACAAGAATTTTCAGTTAGTTGAGTGTGATTTAAAACCAACTCGACCGATTTTGATGAAATTTATATGGGTCTTTTTAATTCAAAAAAAAACCGAAATCGGACTACTTTGTACAAAAATACGTGGTCATACATGAAAAAAAAATATACGCGTCGAATTTAGAACCTCTTTCTTTTTGGAAGTCAGTTAAAAAAATAATAACTATCATCGGATGATCAAAAACAGATGCGTCATACACAAGATTAATCTGTCGACTTTATATAGGTACATAAATCTTTTTTTTTATGCCTGATAGGTTAGCCTTTGACCACTATCTCACCTCTAATTAATTAAAACATCGGACAGTGAGAATCCTCACAGCAAAACCTACTTTTAGAAATCACTTATAAAGTAAAGTTAAATATGTGATTCATTAGAAAAATAAATTACGGCTTATGATTTCGATACTTACCGAACATTTTAATGATATTTCGACACCGAGTGATCGCTGACGCAAATTAGCCGATTTCAAGAATCCTCCCACATAACTGCATGGAAGCAACATACTTTCTTCCATTGAAAGAATCAACACCCACACGGGTGTATTGACACGAATCCTACCGGTTTCATAATGCAAGCAAAGCGGAAATTTCGGACTTTTGATTTGTTATATCACCATTGCAAATGTATCCTATATGCATAATGCGTACACGTATACAGTCGACTCTCGATAATTCGAAACTCGAGGGACTCTTAAAATTTTACGAATTATCGAGTGTTTGAAATATCAAATGGTTCAAAATTTTTGAGAGAAAAGAAACCAATTCTTGCTACGTGTATGTCAAACTAATCATTACCAAAACAAAGGCTTGTGATGAGTATATATATGAGTATCGATACAAGCTTGAACTTGTTCTGCAATGTACTTAGAAGTCTCCGTGGTGGGATGGATTACTCGGACTTGTTTAGAAGAGGATCAGGTGACTTATTCATTCGACTTGTCCAGTGTTTGACGCCTTATAAGTTCGAATTAACGCGTCATTTTGATGCGTAGCATTGATTTTTTCGTTTGTATTACCAAGTGCATAAAAATTTATTCATATAGCTCGAAATATAAAGAGATTTTCTAGGGAACTCATAATAACTTTGAATTATAGAGACGAATTATCGCAGGTTTGAATTAACTAGAGTCGACTGTATATGCAAAGTGGTAAAGCTAACACTTACTTAATTAGACGTTCACTCTCAAAGACAAATACTTTCTTTCTCTATGATTGACCATTAAAAACCTAAGTAGGCACTACATCTCTTTATATGTAAAGTCGCGTTACGGCGAAGATCTGTGGAAAGTTTGTATAGGCGTATAATAACTATCCACCGCGGACTTTCACGAGCGTACCGTAATTCTCAGTAACTTAACATACCATCATGTTTCAACGTTTTCCGCATAATTTGCACGTTACAAAATGCGGGCGTGATAAAGAAAATAATTGGTAACATCCTCTAAAATAACTTACCCAAATTCATATCAAATACGCCCAGGAATCGTTTCCGACTTCCGCAGTGTTTTTTTTTTTTTTGTATAGGAAACATTTTTACTATATGTATCCAAATGTCTACGTGTGACACATAAACATAGCTTATATACGATTTTATGGGATTAAAATACTAAACGTTTTCTTAATTTTTTTATGGCATTATGACGGTACACGCACGAGGCCCATCTGATGTTAAGCGATAACCACTATATAACAGATGCATTTAGCCACAAGTGACGAATTGCACCACGCCCGTCCCCTGAGGCATGTGTCTGTAATTTTACTGACTCACAAGGACTGCTGTCAGAACACTCGATTAGGTGCTTCGTGACAGATTTTCAGTTTGAGGGTGGTAGCTAGCCAGGCAAGCATTTGCAAAACGCCCTTCTACCATGCGGTGAAACTCAACCCGGTGGTGAGGATAACCTTGGACCAACGGCACGGCAGTCAATAGCTGTTACCGCTTGGTCACCATTGCTTCTTTTTTTATGCATGATAGGTTAGCCTTTGACCACTATCTCACCTGATGGTAAGTAATGATGTGGTCGAAGATGTTGTTCAGGCTAACCTATAATTACTGGCTCTCAAGGACAGCTGCCGGAACACACCGTTAGGTGCTTGGCGACAGATTTTCTACTTGAGGGTGGTAGCAAACCAGGTGGGCATTCGCAAAATGCCCTACCACCATGACTTTAACGACTGCCATCCTAAGATAACAACCGGGACCAACGGCTTAACGTGTCCTCCGAAGCACGGCAGCGCTCAGTAGTAATGTCACCAGCGGTCACCCATCCAAGTCATGACCGAGGCGGACGTTGTTTAACTTTGCTGATCTGTTGAGAACGGCTAAGCGAACTTCGCTACGAGCGCGTCGAAATATTTCTATATAATTCACATATATTTTACGCTTCATAGTCACAGTGGACGGTGGTAACTTTATTTGCATGGTTATTATGTATAATATGACTATTTTATTTATTTTTCCGGTCCATTTAATAGGTATTACAGCCAGCAGTAAATCAATTTGCAGACGTCTTTTTTACTAACAATTTCATCAACTGCAGACTAAATTTAATTTTGAAATAATAAAGTTCAAACAGACAAATTAACGAAGCGATCTTCTGAGTTTCATAACGGATCTTTAAATATCGTATATTATCATAGACTCATTAAGTTCAACCTTATGATAATATGTACATATAAAATAGACGAAGAAATGCCATAGAAATTGACAAAGAAATACTACGATTCCCGCCCACGTTGTTGGACTATGGTTTATAAATGGCAATGCACATCCGTTGCATGACAGGCACTCTAATGCATTAATGCCAATACGCATGCACTTGTAAATCTCATTAAATACAGCATTATAGCTGAAAATGTTTTAATTGGCATTCCAATAATCGGTGTCGATAACCTGTTCATTTATGTAAACTTATGTTGGTAAGTACTTTAGCTAAAATATTTACTATGATTCAAAAACGAAGCAAATAGTTGATACATTATAATAACTTATAGTAACTTCATAGAGACGTGGGGTAGATACGAATAACTTGAAATATTGTATACAAAGCGTCCGTAAAGGTGCTGATTTTAATATAAACTAAATCCACTGCGCTACGGGTGTCTCCACCGATAAACTGTAGGTAATTTCAGCCACATTTTATAACCCAGTAAACAGAAGAGTGTTATAGGTATAACTCGTGAGCCTGTGTACTTTTGTGTCTATCTGCGGCTTCGCAGCTGAATCGCTATTTTTTATAGGCGACTTAATACAGAGTGTTCTTAACTATAATTCAAGAATATCATTCAAGACCATCGGCTGTTTCTAGTTTAAGGGATGTGGGCATCTTCTTCAGATCTGATCGATTGACACTTAAATGATCTAATGATATTGCATGAACATGGAAATGTTTGCCTGATGTTGGAGCATCACCTGGAACCTGTATAGGATAACTTACTCTTCACCACTAAGAGCAGGGTACCGTGTTTAGGCTCATTGGTATGGTCTGAATTCAAATAATATGGATATTTAGATGGCGGTTATACAGTCAATATATGACGGGGGTGTTTATTATTTTATTTCAGTGTTCTTTTTTTCATGCCTTTGCCATTACTCTAGATAGCGATTATGAAAACGAGTCAGCGAAAATTTTGTACTGTAAAAATTTGTGAATGTGATATTTGCTAAGCATGCAATTAGCAGTGTTTGAAAATCTACGATTGAAAATCACATTGAGAAACTCAGTAGGTGTATGGCTTATCTATATTACTAAGATAATACCGCATTTTCTGTCAAGTTATACGTTTATAAATAAAATTAATTTTCAAGTAAACAGTTAGTTTTTCTTGGAAAGTAGGCAGGAATTTGCGACTGTGACATTGATGTGCTAAGCTAGAAGCCGCAACCACCAGCCTGGAACGATCTTCGCTCTGATTTAAATCATATTTAATACTTTCACGGTTTCATTTTAAGCTTGCAAAACATTGACATTCTTTCCTATTTCAAATAAATTTTAACGGATTTTAAAATATATATTCATAGGTATATTATACTTTAGTTGGATCCTAAAGAAGTTGCAATTATATTTCTTTTACATTTCAGTGATAGAGGTCAAGCATCCTAAAAACCTTTGAGGTTAAACATGAAATGGTTAGTATTGACCGATAACAGTTTGATGTTCAGAACAAGCCAAAATAGATTTTTTTAACTAAGAAAAAGATGATTAGAGCAGTACTTAAACCCTAAAATAATTACAGAAAAATATAAAATTGTTTAAATTCTTTAAATTCGGTAAGTTATAATTTACCTCTGGAAGCGGTCCTTTGGTATCCATTTAGGGTCCCCCATTGATTAGCTTTAAAGTCATCGCTGCATATATTCAACTCACTGGAGAATATCTTCGTACCGATGAGCTTCTTTTGATTTTTAGAGTCCGAATGAAACAGCGAAACCAATTTATGAAGTGGGCTCATTTTGAATGAAATCTTCAAAAACTATGACGTATTTTAATTTATATAGATTAATAACATTTATATTGAAAACACTGAAACTAATGAACTAGCAACGATATTTTTATACGCAAAACTTTAACTCCTACATTTTCTACAACTGTATTTAAAAATAACACTATTTTCACAAAAACCGCGGCACAAGCACCTAGTTTGGTAGTGTGTTGACGGCTCACTGTACCTAACTGTTGCTCGGATGGCCGTGCAACAGTGTCGACTGTCGCCGCTCTTTTACCTATTACCTGTTCGTGCCGCAGACCGCAGTACGAGAGAACTTTCATAAAAGTCATTGGGGCTTGTGGAACTGCTCACCCCTAATTGCAGCAAAATCTAATGAGAAGTTTGTCTAGAAAATATGAGTAGTTACTTACTATGTGAGCCTTATTTTAATCTGTTTTAATTGTTAGAGATATAGTACCTTTGTAAGTAGGTACCTCGGTATATATTATAATATGAACTACAGACCTTGTTTTATGAACTCTATAAAGATAAATAAAATGACTCGTTTCGTTATAATAATTATGAACAAAATGTAAGACTAGAAAAAAGCATAGTATGATTTAGGCTCTTCTAAATAATAATAGCTGTATAATATTATACAATACAATATTAAATAGCAGACAATATATTTTTATACATTTAAAACATTCCACGCGAGCGATGACGTCTGCAAAAAGTCTGTAAGGCATCGAAGTGATCTAGTATTATATAATTTTCTACCTAGTATGGAACTCATCTCAAGAATAAGGATGTAGCTCGTCATTCAACACATGTTAATAAAGTGGGCCAATCGAAATACAAATATAGGTACATGATTTTTTTTCATATCATAAAAAGAAATGTATGTTTTATATTATCGTTAAATTCGCATCTCTAAGGGGTGAAATAGGGGTTTAACATTGTAATAAAGATAAGGCTGAGACCACATCTGTTAAAGCCAACTAATAATATTCTACCTTTGTAATAAATTATATAACAGCTAAGAAAAACCATGGAAAATTCAACGTGTTAAGGAAATGAAAAAAATAATCAGATGCGAAGAAAAATGAAGTGCTACATTAATTCTGATGTTTGACCGAGTCGAGTTATTGATTTTTTTACTAAATAATTAGGGTAGATTTTGTGCTAATGCATTGTAAATTGAATTACCTTTAGTTATGTCGTTTTCAAAAAAGATGTGGGTATTAAGTACTGTGAAGAGATTATGACAAAACTATCGCCTAACTAATTAAGCCATTAATGTGCAGAGAAGAGCTCTGAAAAGTAATAAGTTGGTATGTCCAACTCTATAGTCGCAGTCTACTCCACTTTTATAATTCACCCTCATATTAATATAATGAACCCCCATGTACAATGTCTATGATTGGTTCACATTACTCTATAAAACATCATAGTAACACGCCTATATTCCCCGAAGAGGTAAGCCGATGTACTTAAGCACTCACATTTCACCAGACATGCTTTGGTCCCAGGTAAAGTAGCGAACCTATTTCAATCTACCAAACACAGTTGGAGACTCCGTTTCAAACTATAAAATGTTTCATATCTAAGAAACAATGTAAAAGCGGCTTAACTAAGTGTTTGCATTGCGTTAAAAAAGCTATGTGTAAACAATGTGTGAATTCTATACAAACTTTAAACAATTGTTTCAAAATGGATGCTGCAGTTTTTATGTAACGCTTCTCATACATACGCCTACATACGAGTACGTAACAATATTCTCACAAACATAAAATTAAGGTAATATGAACTCATTTACATTTTCATAACAATAACCTCCTTTAAAATCAAGGCATAAGCAATTGAATGATGCAAACAGATTACTTTGCAGTTAAACAATAATTATGTATCAGAAAAAAAATCGACAAAACAATGCCTATCCAATGCTTAAAGTATGCAAGATCTTGGGTTACGAATAAAAAATGAGTCAGCTATAGAACCCGTTATGCCCGTAAATTTAAAAATTTACCCACATTTTGCACAGCTTGTAAATTGTAATAATTTGATGTAGTTCTTAGTGTTCTTATGTGTATAATATATAGCTTTAAATAAGACCGCCAATAAGTATTCAAAAACAAAAATAAGTCATCCATCTATCCTACAGTAAAAGCACCAAATAGGATTTGTTAGAGTTTGTGCCAACTAAAATATATTAATACATTTGAGTTAAGGTACTAGGAGGGAAGAAATTGATTTAATTTTTTTTGGAACATAAATTATTTGTTGCATCTTTAAGACGCCTGCCAAGCGTTAGGATTATGGCAAGCCCGAACCTATAATAGGTGACCTCATAGAGATATAAAATATTATTGATCTAATAGGTTGTATGACCGTTGATGAATTTATTTGTTACTTTCTCATTGTATATTTTCAAAATTAAATCATTGTATATTTAAATCAAATCTATGGGGATTTGATTGAAAGGGGAACTCCTCACTCCTTTAGGGGTCGAACATTAATATTTATATTTGACAGCCACGTATGTGTGTTTCATTTATATTCATATCTTATGTTGTAGTTTAGCAGGAGCAATTTTTGTTACTATCATATGACTGTCCGTATATAAATATATAAATTACGTGTCACGTTGTTTGTCTGCGATGGACTCCTAAAGTACTGAACCGATTTTAAATTTGATTTTTGATTTAAATTGAAAGATAAAATAGCTTACATCCCAATTTATAGTCGCAATTACTCGTGCAAAGCTATATGTATGCTAGCCGATGGGCATTCGCATGATACCCTTCCACAGTAGAAAGTTTCCAAGTTTTCATTTCGGTCGAATGCCTTTAACAATAGAAATCTTAAGACAATAGATACACATATTCTTCTGGTGCTGCGAATGTTCAATACTTCTTAACCAAGTCTGTCACAAAAGTTAAATGAAGTATCAAAATATTGAATTTTTCAAAACTTATCAATTAATATGTAAATCTAGGCAATGATAATCGAGTGATAATATCTATGGACTGCCGAACCGCAGGTCCATGGTGCGAACCACCGCCGGCGGCGGCTTCAACTTCACCGCATGGTGGAAGGGCATTTTTCGAATGCTCGCCTGGCTAGCTACCATTCTCTAGTAGAATATCTATCACTAAGAACCTAAGAGTGTGTTCCGGCAGCAGTCCTTGAAAGCCAGTAAGTAATCATGAAATTACAGGCACATGAGACTTATGAACTGTATGTCTCAAGGTAATGGATACCATTAAAACTACTAATTTCATTTCTGCTTTCTTTTGTTCTAGGTTCATTATTTATTCAAAACGTTTTCGAAAGATGTCAAGTTCCTTGTACTGCCTTAAAGTACCTACCTAATTATATTTAATTGGTTTTAAAAACTTCTAATGTACCTACATAATACTACATTTATACTAGACTAGCTTTCCGGGCGCGGCTCCGCCCGCGCGTATGTCGGTTATCGCGCAAAAACATTAACCTCTTTTTGCGCAGTTGGATAAAAACTATCCTATGTTTTTTCCCGGGCCTCAAACTATTTCCATACCAAATTTCATTCAAATTGGTCCAGTAGTTTTAGCGTGAAAGCGTAACAGACAGACAGACAGACAGAGTTACTTTCACATTTATAATATTAGTACTGATAGTACTGATTATAATTGATTTTGCGCTTTCAAGTTCTTTGAGGTATTTACTACCAAGTCCAAAAGTATTGGAAATATTTTTATTCCTACTGATTATTGAACTCAACTGATACTTACCTAATTGCTACCTACCTACTTTCGCAATATCACGCACATATTGGTACTGTCTCTGTTTATAAAACAAGCAAGCTTTCCGGGCGCGGCTCCGCCCGCGCGTATGTCGGTTATCGCGCAAATACATTAACCTCTTTTTGCGCAGTTGGATAAAAACTATCCTATGTTTTTTCCCGGGTCTCAAACTATTTCCATACCAAATTTCATCCAAATCGGTCCAGTAGTTTTGGCGTGAAAGCGTGACAGACAGACAGATACTTTTGCATTTATAATATTAGTACTGATAGTTACAAGATGCGATTGAGAAGATAATCTGCACACGCGAAAGGTTTTCAAACACTCTTAGCCTAACAATTAGGTATTCAATGCGGTCATAATGGCTTTTACTACTGAGCACTTTTGTGCTTAGGGGGGCACGTTATGTCAATACTAGTTGATGTCGGGCGTCCTGAAACTCCAGCACTGCGTGATGGTAAGACATTTTACGAATAAACGCCTTACCGCCTAGCTAGCTACCCTCAAGTAGAAAATCTGCCGTTAAGAACCTAACGATGTGTTCCACCCGCCATAAAAGCCAGTTCCCATCCTAGGTTTTTAACCGACGCCAATAGTTGATACCTGAAATAAGAACTTTTCAATTTATGTGACGGAAGGGTATTGGCTTAAACAAGACATGCTAGAAAAGAGTCTATACAGATGTTTTCGAGACTGAGTTTCTGACAAACTATGCACTAGAGCGGGCAAACGTTTTAGAGGAGCAAGACGTTTGACACGCGATGAATTTCAGAGTAACAAAATCGCAAAATAATTTTCAAATGATTAAATTGAGCAGAATTGTTGGATCTGTTCAGGTATTTAATAATAGCTGTTGACATAGTTATACAAGTCTAACTTAATATCCTCAATTTCAAAAACTTAGGCAGGTTTGTAACTACTTTAGAATAGCCTTTTTCATCAATCTTTATTTCCATAGGTAAATAGTATTCAAATTACTAAGGACACTATATAGTGATATTTGAATGAGTACTGTTGATAACAATATGGATGCCTACAGTGCGACGTATAGCTGATGATTTAAAGGATAAGAATAGCCTGTGTATTTAAATTGGTACGTCCATCCTTGCATTAATTGCCTTGTTCACGCAAGATAGGCAGTAGAATAACGGGACTGAAATAATTACAGCACTAGTACGATTGCAGCTTGATTTCCTAATCAGTGTGGCTGGTAACAATTGAGGATTACCTGCTTCTTTGCCTATTAGTTATTACGACCTAGTTACATAGCCTTTCCGCGACAATCTTCATTGGTTTTTAGTCAACGTTTAAGAATGTGTACAGTGTACACCTATACTTTTACCGCTTCTTAAACCTTATATTGACTAAACATTAATTATTCTTTCATCATACCTAATAAAAAACTGCATTCACCTTTAACTTATTCGGTCCAGATTAATAATGAGAAAATTGCAACATTCTTTTTAGCGCCATCTACCGAAACATTGAAGAACTAACTTGACTAACAAGTACGTCTGATAGACAATATATATAACCAAGCCAGTCAAGCCAGCGCGCCGACAAGTAGTACATGTAAAGCCGCAGAATTTCGATAGATGGCAGCACACATTTTCAAATTACTAATAATAATATTATGAATTATGATTGTCGATATACTTAGATTTTGTAACAACTGACCTTTGTTTGTAGGCAAGGTGGTAGGTCTTTGTGCAGGCACGCGGTGGGGCGGAGGCTTGCGAGGTGAAGGTGGTGGAGCGAGTGAAGAAGTGCGCGCTCGCACAGACACCGGTGACGACGACAGCTTCTGGACCACGCCATTCTTCTTTACTATAAATAAGGAAAAATAATCTGTTACTACTGGTTGCCAAGGAAAAAAGTATAGCCTTTATATTATATGTATACAAGTATATTCAGTCAGACAAACATTAAACTATAAGTATTGATGCAATAAGGACATACAGTCGATGAACGAAATGAGCTTACTACGCCTAGAATTTGACTAGCAAAATGACAAAAATAAAAAAGTGACAGCACATGAAATATGCTGCTTTGTAATATTACAATCAATTTTCCGATTTAAACATTTCAAGAGTATACAGAAGAAGCTGAAATATTTTTTTTAATAATAATAGTATAGAAATAGAATAAATAATTCATCTTGAGCTATTACACTTGAGCTGTATTTAATTATATCGGCTACATTAATGTACTGTAATTGTCCACTGCTGAACAGAGCATCTAACATTAATGGGTTTGCCATAATACCCACGCTTGGCAGTCAATTTGGGGATTGCAGTTCCTCTAGAGGCGCTGCAGCCCACTATCCGGTAATTTACCCTTAGTTGCGTATTACGACATCCACGGGAAGAGATGGGGGAGTAAAAAAAATATTATTCGGACGTCTGTTTTGTCATTTTTGTGTGATGTTGAACGAAAAATTTTGCATGGGTAATTTACAAGCCTTGGGGGCTGTAATGATCTTAATTCAACAGTAGTTTTTATGATTTTCATACTTGCTGACAATGAGCTACTAAGTAAGCAGCTTAAAATACACAGAACTAAAACATCAGCAAAGTGGTATTACATAGTATAGTATACCCATTAGAATAACATTCTTTGACCAAAATACTACGCTTTAACAAACGAAAGAATGATGGCGACTACTGACCCAAACAAAAAAAGGTCGCGTTCATGAATCTAGTAGGTATTGTTTCAATAGTCAGCCTATATAACGTTATTTAAAAGTATTTGTATATTTTTAAAAGTAGGGATTCTTGAGTTATATACAAATTCATTTACATCATTTTGTACATAGACTCGGTACAACACGCAAAATACTTCGAAGCCAAGGAAAAAAAACTACTTAATTACCATATTTTGCTGTTAGTGTCAGTCGTAGTGATGACATTAACATTTTCTATAGTCTCTTGGAGTATACACACTCTTTCTTGGTGCGGTCCGAATTACACTTTTGGTACGTATAGCATGTGCTCAGCTGATCCGAATTGTACGAAGGATTCCAAACGTTTGCAAAGCTGAAAAGTGTGATGTTCTCGATGACATCACTATACAGTGCAACGCTTTTATATAGATTAAATCCATTACTATTTTTAGCTTGTAAGATAATAATTTATTTTAAGTTGGACGGATAATTACATATTTTGCTTTGTCCATTTATAAGTACTCTTAGCAGTGAGCAGCTTTAGTAAGTACTGTTGGCAAAATTCGGACCGCACCCTTACTGATCTATGATAGAAATGGCACTGAAATTAACCCCTTTTGTGGTCTATCGACTTCGTGCTGATGCTTGCGATGAGGGTGTAATCACTACGTTTTAGACGCTTGTTTGGCCTGATAATTAATATATATCGTAATAATGCACTAACTATGACGATAGGTATCAATATCTTCCTGCCAGAACCGTCTATTAAGTGCTGTGACAGTTAATATTGGAAGGTACAAAACCTCTGACTAGTATTTTCCCCCGACTCCTAGGTGCTGAATTCAATTCACATTTTCTTTCTCATAACTTGGATTATCAGTAACGAAAAGTATCACGACTGAACGCCACATGCTGTTTACAAAAATGTTGGGTCTCACGTTGTATGGAACGTCGCCATCCTTCTTTTAGTCTACTAACAATATCGACAAGTAATTTGAATTTGTGCCGTTATCTGCCATTAAAATTAAACACACAATCTGCAAACTAAATCTTGTTGCAAAACCATAAAGTCCTTGCTACGAGTATAAAATAGACGTGTTCATCTTTGAAATGGCATGTCTGAATGAGCACATTAAAGTTGACTGCGGGGCATCGATCGAGCCAGTTACTCTTTGACACAGATTCTGGAGGACATGGCACCTTCGAGCTATTGTTTATAAGTACGTACCAAACTTACTTGTGCAATATGTGACTGTATGTATACAGGTAGGTGCTAATGTATATGTAGGATCGTATATTCTCTGTCAACCTCGAATGGCAATACAAAATATGTTTCCTACTTGATGCCTTTTACTTAGGATTTACAAGGTTTCTACTGTAGTAATAATTTGTGACTTTTTTTTTACTATGACTTTATATTAAAAAGTTTCATGTTTGATTCTTGGTGGCTAGTAAGCTATTGAGAATTCTATTCACAGTGCAATTCTATACATCAGTGTATCATATTCCACATAATATATTATAAACAAGCAACCATTGTACATATAGATATATATTTATTTATTAATAATTATTGAAGTAATTTCATAAGAATTAAAGCGATAGCGTACAGATACTTTCTGGGCGATAAATCTGAGCTGGTCTTACACTGAGTTGATTTGTGTGAAAACGAGTTTTCTCTCGCCCTTGGTATCGCGTTCATAAAAACCCGTCAAAGCGCACTTTTGAATCCGGCTGAAAACTCGTTTCCGTGCAAATCAAAGTTACTATGTTTTGCCAAGCAGTTTTCGCTTATCCAGGCACCTTTGGTGATATTAATTTGTGTATCTCTTCGTAACATTTTTTTTTACACTTATGAAATACTATTTATTTCAGCATATGACGGCACGGATATAAATAATTGCAGTTGACACTGATAAATCTTGCCCGCTTGAGACTTAGCATATCTTCGTGCAGCAAGAGTAGATCGTTATGTTGGGGCAACAGCAGCTGGGGCCACTACTACAGCAAGGGTTACAAGGGGGCAGCATAGAGGAGGAGCTGGAGGAGGAGGACGGCAACAGGAACTGCAGCAGGGGCCACAGCCTCCGCAACCACCACAACCGCCGCACATATTGGTTTAATGTAATGTTTTGAAGAGCACATGGGATTCCAAAGAGTGGTCTAAATACCTGTAAAGTGGACAGAGGTGGAAAGACCGGTATATTTTTTGTAAAACTTTTACGAGATTTTATCTTAAATTAATTAATTTTTCTTAATTTCTTGGATCTTAAATGGTTACAGTATTTAGAACTTTCACATTAGTTATCGATAATATTTACAGAATCAGATACTCAATCAGAGCTGTCACAAACAAAAAATCATAAATAAAGAATCCACCTACTCTCTCTTCCTACATTGCCGATGAAAGGTCAATAGCTAAAAGGTAGATCAATAATGCAACAAGGCAGCACATGAATAATGTAATTTATTTATTAGGTCAACTAAAGTTATGGAATAAACATTGACATTTCAAATAATTTCAAAATTGTATTCCTGTTTAATTATTTTGTAGTTAAGTAGCTATGGTATATGCAACAATTCAATTCCATAAATCATCCATCACATAAATAGGTAACTATTTAAAATTGAATTCTACATACATATAGATCAGAAGATAGATACAAGGACTGAAGTATTTTAAACTTATTGTTTGGTGACTGGTTGGTTATTTGTCGTCGGGTTTCATTGCCATATTATCCTGCATGAGTAGGGATAAATCGTATCGTGTCATTAATAATGATATTATTCCTGTTGTAACTCTGTAAAAAAATGTATTATCTAATAAATTTATATGCTACAATCTAACCCAAGTAAAGCGTTATAGGTAGTGTTTATAGGTACTGTTCTATTTTCATCAGATGTATCATTATGCGTTTCCAAAATTCGACTGGTGGTCTACACACATATTTTTTACATATTAATTAGTTTAAAATCGTCTATATGTACAAGGGTATATTAAGTTCAGCTTTAGAACAATCGTATTTTTTCCATACGTATAAAATAAGTTTTTCTTACATTTCGAAATCCGCATTTATATTGTATTTGGTTTATTACTATATAAATAATTTGGATATTATTCTTGCATGTACTCAGTTAAATTCTGCAGACATGGGATAGATAATATTTATCTTGAGACTATCTGCAGGTTTAAAACTCATATCTTTCTCGTATTTGGGAACTAAGTTATCAGGTACAGCTGTGAAAACCAGACTTATGAATAAATAATTCCCTTTCAAACGTCCAGAACATGGCTAATTCTTATTTTCTAAGAACAAGTCATACAAGATTCAACCGAGTCAAAGTATTTCCCATTTTACAGAGACCAATCTCATGAATATCCAGCCATGAACCCCTAACGGTTCTGTAGAACGCACTGGGAATTGTTAATGCACTGAATATGTTATGTTTGCTGTATACATTACCCAGGAAATGAACCTGTAATGTAGTTACTAGCTTCGATACTACACCTACTAACAAGAATCAGCCAGTTCATTAACAAATCTATACAAACTGAGCCCAATTAAAATTATAAAGAAAATATAGAATAATCATAATATTCCACATGTATTATCTTAACATTTTCATATGCTACGAGTTTTTACGTGACGTTTTTCCCGTTATTGTTTTTGCTAACAATAACGGGAAAAATTTTGACTAGTTCACTAACTCGACCAAATTTATTACATCAACCAAATGGTCAGGTTAGTGAATTGCAAAATAACATCTTATCTTATTCAGCAACTCGACCGAAGGTATTTCTGTGAAATTTATGTAGCCTTCTACAAATTTGACAGTTAGAACCTACTAACAATCAAAACTGTAGGCCTTATAAGTATACAAAAATCTTCGATAAGTTACGTTATTGACATTAGTAATTTATTTGATTCAAAACACAATGAAAGTGATGACGACCATAACATTGTTAATCCACTTCCGTTATTGATTTTATTCGTAAATCTAACGTTTGCGCTCTTTATGTTTCGCATAAAAACAATAAAGTGGGTGAAATAACGCCACTTTAAATTTTCCATAGCTGCCAATAATAATAATAATATGGTTAATAAAAAGGAAGGTGCAAGAACACTACCCATAAACGCCATTACGGTAGACTTATTTAGATTTAACATTTATAGGGTTTTCTATCTAAAGGGAAAAACGGAGCCTTTTTAATGTCTTTCTTTCATTTATCCATGTGTACATACAGATCTCCTTAAGATCCAGTTCCCTGGTTAAGTATGATCGTCACATAATCAGGTGAAATTGTATTGAATTTGCTTAAAACATTGTATCACCGTTCCTTTCACAAGTAAGTAATACATTTATGTTTATGTTTGAATAGCTCGGGGTCCTTTCAATTTGGTCCTTTTAGATTAGAAGTACCGTACAAACCATAGCCTATTGAAAGAAAGAAAGAAATAAAAGTATTTTTATTGCCAATAAAATAATACAATAACTACAATTTAACATATAAATGTAAAAATAATTAGCAATAAAAAAAGAAAAAAAATTAATTTAAAATTAATTTTGATTTAATATTTTTATTTAATTTTATTTTTTATTTATTTAAATTTTGCTCATCACTGGACTGCATGGACACTAAAGTCTATGCAAGGCTGATTTTCAGCATACTCCTTTTCTCGAATGAAGGTGTTCTTCGAGTAGTATTAGAGTAGCAAGCTAGTTATTTATTGCAAATATTAAAAAAAAATTGCAATGAAGACATTGCACCAATGTGGTGACAGTGGCAAGACTTGAACTTAACTTGAAGAGATCATTACTGAATAGATTCAGCCGTTACTTTGCGGAAATCCATATTTAATAATAACAGATATATTTTATTTCATGAAAATGGTATTAAAATACTTTTAAAAATATTTGTTATTATTAGATGATCATTACTTATAATGATCAGTGAGACAACGGTCAAAAGCTAGTCATTACTTTCGAGTAGGTTTATGAGATAAATACCCTGTAGAGTGTGCCGGGTTAGAATGTGACCACCCATTTCTTCCCGAGGGTGACGTAAGAGGCGAGTAACAGAAATATATCAGAGGGTGGGAAGCTGGGCCTTCTGAAGAACCGACGACATCTACTGCGACTACAATATTTCAACGAGAGAAAAAAATATAGTTCTGTGCGAGCAGATTCGAAAATGCCATCTACCCCTATAGCTGGGGTATGCTCTGACTTCTATGCGAACATGACATGACGCTTATTTGTTCCTTGAGTACTTTCGTTCTTAACCACTGCGATCCCTAAGACAGCTGGCAAGCGTGGGGGTTATGTTCAACGGTGGATTTTTTCGACCTAAACTCTAAATTTCAACGTAGGTATAGGTGAGAATTTTTAATTGTGTGGGGATTTTAATAAAATTTTGCAATAACACAAGCTCTGCAAATTGTATTACAAAATTACAAATATACTGTATCAGCCGGATCGTCCACTGCTGAACCTTCAAAGCTATATGCTAAAAGCAGCCTTCCCTATTAAGGGAGTATTTGCCATAATCCCCATGCTTGGCAGGCGTCTTGGGGATCGCAGTGTAACTTGGCAGTTCTTTAGAATTCGCTGCTGCCCACTTTCCAATATTTTTCCCTTAGTCGCCTCCTACGACACCCACGGGATGATATGTGGAGGTGCAATTCCAACCCGACACCCCACGGGGTAAATAATAAAAAATAAAAAAAATTTACAAAATTCCAAATATACGAGAGGAAAATTATAGTTATGTGCGGGATTCAAACCCGCGCCTCTATAGCCGGGGCATGCTCTGACATGACTTATGACTAATAAATCTAATTTTTCCTCTCGTTCTTTCACCATCGTCGATGGATCAAGTTCAGATTGACGTAATGGTCATGATGACGATATGGAATAAAAAACTTTGTATATATATTTATATCTATTACCTATTTTCGATGTATGTACACTTAGTGTGTGAAAGTATGCACGTAAAAGCGAACAGTCTTATCAACCCAGTTTCTACTTCTTACAATAGGAATTAAAGTGACCTACCGAAACTCTTTCAACCTTAGTCACGGATTCAGATTTCGGACCAGACACAATCACACAATAGCTGATAAATTTCTATTGTGCCTGGAATACCAGCACACAGGCCATTTTTGAAGGTCCAAGTCATTTACATAAACCTTCATAAAATTTGTTTCTATACACATTTTAAGCTCTGTAAGTAAAACTTTCCAGTTCGAGTGCACAAGTTATTTATAAATATGAATGCAAGCTATCGCGAGCTAAGCAAAAATCACAATTATATAGTAATCAATCTCAATCGATATCGGGGAACGCGGGTTCAATACTTGCCCGGGACAAACATTTTGTACTCCGCAAAAAAGTGTATAAGAATCTATGGACTTCAATATCCTTCAGTTAAATATAGTAAAAAGCGACTAAGTAAACTAACTAAAAAACACCTAGTGGGCAGCATATGTACCACTTCTCGCGTCGATATAATGTGGCCACAAATCCCCAATAACAATTGAAAATCTAATGATGATGCATGTGAATAAAGAAAAAATAAATATCTGTAGTCTAAACCTAAAGTGGAAGGACAGCTGTTGTCTTAGGGTTTCGCGATTGTTACACATAGTAATTAAACAACTTTAAACGGTTTAAATCGCGTATATTTTTCATTATTTTATCCCGACGACGTTTCAAACACTTTGCAGTCACCCCGTGACCACGATCACTGCAAAGTGTTTGAAACGTCGGGATAAAATAATGAAAAATATACGCGATTTAAACCGTTTAAAGTTATTTAATTACTATGGAAGGACAGCTATCAGAATCCTCCGTTAGGAGATCGGCAACAGATTTTCTTATTATTAAAAATTATTTAATATATTATTCTTCACCTCATAAGCTCGGAAAGGTGTTTATCATTCAAAATCTGCGTGGACAAAATGGTTTTTAGCCGGTAGCGTGAAAAAAGTTTTTCAATTTAAAACCTATGTAAAATTTCCATACAAATTAATGTACATTACAGTGTACAAGTAATTTTTCTTTTAATTTTTTACAATATAATAACGCAAATTCACCACATTATTGTATTATACTGTTTTCTTGCATTTATCATTTTTCCCGCTGTAGTGAGATAAAAAATTGTGTGTTTCGTTTGGCAGCGAAGTAGTTTGCGTCTCGTACATGTGAAACCTACGCTTATGATTCTGTTTTAGATCCTTCACTTCCTCAAGTCTCAATAAAATCTCTCGCACCAAATATCAACTTTGCAGCTTTGCAAAACAAATATAGTTTAGTAGATTTAACTTTTCTTTGGTCACCAAATTTCTGCAATAAGGGGAGACTGAACCAAACTGATTAAATAAGTTAGCTGAGTCTGGCAGTAGAATGGTTACAGATTAAACAAGAGTTAGTTCGTGACTGGTGGTTGAATGGATGACTCACCCTGCGTAGGAGGGGGTTGCGGCGGGGTGGCTGGCGGGCGCGCGGGGGTGGCCGGCGAAGGGGCGCTCTCCCGCTTCTTGCCGTTTCCTGAAAAAGAAGGTGGTGTTGACTCATAATGGCGTCATAACTTGTGAAGTTGAGGAGGTGTTATGTATTGAATCTGTTTCGCTTGTTTTCGCACAAAATGAACTGGTACTGCAAAATTTAAACTGGTGCTGGTAAAAATGTTCTGCGAATTCACAGACAGCTTAGTGAATGACATTTCGGGCTTATTGGAAAAGAATGTCATCTTTGTCGTATGACAACGAAAACTCTATACAACTGAGTAAATTAGGTAGATAACAGAAGAGATCTGAATTCTAGGGTTGTTCCTACCTGTTCCTAGTCCAAACTTTTATATAAATAATATGGATAAGAACTCATAAACAGTTTTGAATACTAAATATAAACAGAATTAACTTAAATTGTGAAATCTATTTGACTAAATTATGGTTGTATACAATAAGGCCAACAGATTTTTTTTCCGGGGGTGTAGGTAAAAATCAGACAAATATTGTTGTTTGTTTTCATCACAGGTTCAAAATCACAACACAAATTGCCGTTTTCAAGTAAATATCTTGTTTGTACTAACAGGTAAATATTTTGTTATATTTGGCGATTAAACAGAGGATATAGTTACATAATTTAAGATTCCTAAATAGTTTAGTTTTTAAGATAGATCCCATAACAACAATGTTTTACTAATTCTTTGACGGTACCCCCTTTATTTACTTTTTCTATCGAAACGTCAACGTTAGTCAAAATTATATTTTTGATATAATATGTACGCGAATTTTACTACCGATAGGTTAGCTTCTGACCTAAACTCGTCTGATGGTAAGCAATGCTGCCATCGAAGGAGAAGCATAACAGGATAGGTCCCAGAATTCACCGTTAGGTGTTTGACAACAGTCTACTTCTGGGCGGTAGCTAGCCAGGCGGACATTCGCAAAATGGGCATTTGGGGTAGATTATTATCATTAGGTATAGCAGTGAAAATACAGATGAACGAAATTTAGTCTCAGTTGGGAGAAATCTTAATACTACGCAAATGCTCCAACTTTTTTATGATCAAGGGCACCAGCGTAACACCGTTATATAGGTTTTTCTCGTATCCCCCTAAAACCTCACGTAGATAAAAAAACACAAAATGTCAATTTTATCTGATTATGACATGAAGCAGTCCTCGCGCAATAATAAATAAAAAATGCGATGCACAGTCGCATTCACCTTGTTCATAGAAATCTCAAGAAACTTGCAATAAAAATAAAAATCTTTAAGACACGAATCGAGACTTACCTGCCAATTTACTCAAAAACTTTCGTAATTTCTTCATGTCACGGCATAGCATGATGCATTATCAGAATTTGAATCTCAGCCGTGGGAAACGTAAGCAAAACCTCAAACTGTACCCAACGACTGAGGCTGAGAGATAAACAACAGTACCGAGATGTTTTTATCAAACTTATCGCGAGCCATGTTTGCCGTCACAACACAATCATCTATGAAGTAGCGTCATATGAATTATAAGATGTAGTTACTTGCAAGAGAAACTAGTCTGAGAATGTTAAAAAAATGGGACGACTTCTAACACATTTAATAAGTTGTTGAAGTCGGTACAATATTGAATTAAATACTAATGAGCTTTGTGGTTGTATTCCCACAAGTTATTTCAAGTTTCACTATTAAAAACGTTACCGGTTCTGTTTTTTTGTACCTAAACAGTTTTCTTACACTTTACTTTGACGCAGGATTTATAGGATAGATTTTGTTACTATCCCACGAAAACGATCGCAATCGGCAACTTAGCAATGATTGCGTCAAAGTATACGCGTTGATGTGTGAACCTTCCTCTTTTTTAGGAAGTCAGCTGAAAAATACTCAACACGAGCTTAACGTAGACCAATCACTGTTGGCGTAATAGTTCATAAGTGTTTTGTCGGCGTGACATTTAATTAGATACGTATGTCGCGGCGCGACGTGCCTATCTTAGTAAATCGGGACAAAGTAGAGTTTGTGTGAATGTGTGTGTTAAAACAGGATACAAGCTATCTACATTCTCAATTTCACTACAATCTGTTGAGCCGTTTCAACGTGAAGAAGATACACATTACATCTTTCGCAATTTAATACGTACTATGCCTATGATTCGAAACGATCATTTACTCGAATTGCTCAGACAAATGTTAGCTAGTAAGTTTGCAAATTACTCAGCAGAGTTCGAGCAAGATAATAGAGTAATATATTATGAGTTCAATAAGTCTATTTCGGCATTATCGGAGAAGTCTTCGTTATGTCTGTGAGACGAATAACGGAGAGAACACGACGAGAAACGACTGTAAGTACTTAGTAAACTAGATAGGTATAAGTAGTTGGTAATGGCAGACACAAATCAAGGTCAAAAGGGAGGGGAGGCCTCTAAGTCAGTGCTAATATGGTGGACTGGCTCTTGAAGGTAAAAATAGTATAGTCATTAGGTGGTAATTTTTGATATGACAAACTGTTTATAATAGTACTGTATCCTTCAACTAGTCACAATACTCAAAGTAAATACAAAATGTTTTGTAGTTTTATAAAATTGTGTGGAAATATGATTAGGTAAGATTGATAGGATAAGGTAAAGCTATCATACGTCGTGATATAAATATTCACATTTCGCCAGAGAAGTATTTTTTGGGAACACATACTTGTGACCCATGTAATAGGGCGCGAAGTTTCAGATTATGAACTGCTACTGAAGTTTCTTTGTCAGAAAAACGCAATGCCTGTCTGAGTCGGGCATCGAGCTAAGATTTCAAGGTTCCAAAGCGATCCAATACGTAGTATTATTATATGTTCTATGCCAACCCTTCAAGGTTACTGCCTCATAAGCCTTAAGGTTTCATTTTCGTAAAGTACTAGTACCCTTTGGAGTGCTGGAATATAATTGCACACACTAATATCATCCCGTGAGAGTCGTATAAGAGGCGACGAAGAGAAAAATACCAGAAGGTGAGCAGCAGCGCCTTCTGAAGAACTGCCATTTTACACTGTAATCCCCATTACGCCTGCCAAGCGTGAGGATTATGGCAAAGCAGTAATACAGAATAGTGCAGTACAAAAACTCGTAAGAGCAAAGGCAGGCTATAAAATTCAGGCTAAAACTTTCAAAGCATGTAGTGCTTTATCGTGAAAAGAAGATTTACTAATATCGATTGCACCGACGACGCGCGACGTGGGACTACGATATAGGAAAGGAACGACAATCGACAGGTTACTAAATCTTGGAACAATAAAACGTGAAACAAGATTGCAAGAAATAATTATTAACTTAAAGCATGATATTATAAAAATATAAATAATGCTCGTGATAATAATTGAGCCTTTGTGTTATTGATTCATTGATCGTCGAACACGATTTCCAATTAACATTGGACAGGTACCTTATTTTATTCGAAGCTCAAAGATTATAATCAAGAAAGAAAGTAAGTACATTTACTGATTTTACTTGTGGAATAAAATCACGAGATTATGGCAGCAAGTTGTCACTTCATAAAAAAATGTATAGTACTTATGTAGAGGGAAGTACTATTCCTTTGGAGACTTGTGCCTGTGTACACCATCGATTTCATGTCATTTCAATCAATGCCAGTCTTACAATATAAGAGCTGGCAATAAGCTTTGTCTTTGCATGACAGTTTTAACGTGTCGACATCTTTTTTACACGCAGTACTTATTGTGCCGGTTTTGAAAGATTTTTGGCTTAAAAAGTTATTTAAGTTCTGGTTTTCAAAGACTTTTATTATGAAATGACTCAAATTACGTTGTATCGGGAAATATTTGTATTTTTGTATGTAACGAATAAACTTAAAACTACTGGACTGATTTGAAAAAACCTTTCTCCATAGAATACTACATTGTCTCTAATGAACATAGGCTATAGAATATTTAAAAAAGAATATCTATTTATTGTTTTTTGTTAATAGCCGTGCGACGCCGCCTGGCCGCTATTTATGTTATATATTTCATAGCTGTTTCTTAGTGCTTTTAACCAAACTATAAATAGGTGCTACCCGCGAAAGTCAGATAAGTTAAGGTTTTGGACAGAAGTAGTAGTATTTTTTGTAAAATAAGGTATTGGTGTATTTCTTAATTTGCCCCGTGGGGTGCCGGGTTAGAATTGCACCTCCCCATATCATCCCGTGGGTGTCTTAAGAGGCGAATAAGGGAAAAATACTGGAAGGTGGGCTGCAACGCCTTCTAAAGAACTGCCAACTTACATTGCGATCCCCAAGATGCCTGCCAAGAGTGGAGATTATGGCAAATACCCCCTTAATAGGGGAGGCTGTGTTCAGCAGTGAACGATCCGGCTGTTACAATACAAATACAGTATTTCTTTATTTAAGCTACGCTAAACCGCATAACTAGCAGGTAAAATATATTTAATAACAAAAACTTCATATTTTTCCTATCAATATGACGTCATCCCACCAATTTAGTAACCATTGTATTGGACTACCTGTGAACATGACCTAATGGATGGGTATTGTTACTCGTTATACTCGTAATAAGTTAATCTCATTACTTGTCCAAATAATAATCCTAACAATGGATGCCCATTACTTAGTTATATATACATAGATGAGGCATAATCACGTATTTTTTCGAGTTCACAAAACATGAGGAAACACTCAATTTGAACCGTATTTTAATTTGCGTCTCACGTCATTCTTGTTTCTTGTAGACAACTTTAAAAAAAAGAAGACCTAATATGGGTATGTATTGTAAGAAATAAGCTTTGATTTACATTATAATATTAGGCTACCATATATGTTTTGTGCACGAAGCACGGAAGTAGACTATATTACTTACCTATTATCAGTGTAAGATAATCATTGCTTATTTTTATGTGCGTGAACAAAAAAATAATGCACTCGATCGATGTCAATTTAATAAACAATAATGTAATATAATCAAAATGATCAAAATTCTGGCACCTATAAAATAAACGAATAAGCATTGCAATTCAACGGGGTAATGCTGCCCGCATGTTTATTTATTTATTTTATTTATTTATTTATTTATTTATTGCAGATTCATATACACAATCATTACAGGATTATCCTAATTCAATTGTGTATGCCACATAATTATAGTTAAACAGAAAAAAAAAAAAAAGATTACAATAATTTAAATTCTAAATATACCTTCACCAAATAACTAACGAATAGCAATCATTTAAATTACAAACATCGACAAAATCAAAATTAATATTTAAAATCCATGTCAATCATAAAAATAAAATAGATAAAGAATCATGTCCATTATTACAAATTTAAATTCATGTCAATAATTACCTACTACTAAAAAATCATGTCAATAATTACAAATTAAGTCCATACCTACATAGATGTCAATAATTAGAAACAGCGTCCATTATTACAATACAATTAAATGTTAAATTTAATCTTAATAAATAATCAAATTTAATAAATAGGTAACAATGTCAATTATACCATATGTCAACTACACATACCAATGTCATGACAATATCAATTAATACTTATTAAAAAACGTCTGGTATTATAATAAAAGGTAATATCGAAAATTTCAATTATTAATTTGTGTCATAACATATGTGAAATAGAGTGCATGTCTTAAATTCTGCAACTGAGCATATAAATAGGTCTATTTTTTGGGCAACTCGATTTAGTATGTGCAACGTACGGATCAACGGAGTCTTGGCTAACAAGTTAGTTCGTGCGACGGGCACAGCCAACAGTAGTGGCCGCCGCCGCCGCGTTACGTATTCGTCCGGTACACACAGACTCATCATTATTAATATGTCCGGGTTTGAAACACTGCCTCGAAAGACTCTCATCATATAATATGCGAGTGCCAAATCCCTTCTCGTCTCCAACTTGTTGTATCCCACCATGCCCAAAACGAACAATGTGGGATACATCAATGGATAGAAAGGGTAAACGCCGTATCGTCTTAGGTATAGGTACCTCATAAATTTATTTTGTATGCGCTCCAACATGATTCTGTATTTAGTTTCATGTGGAGCCCACACTACAGCATTGCATTCTAGCTGGCTTCGGATAAGGGCATTATACAGGGCTGATATGGCTTTTATGTTTGTGAAACCCTCTGCTTGACGCAGCACAAAGCCTAAATTTCTGTACGCCTTTTTACAGACTTGAACAATATGGTCTCTGAATGTCATGTCGGTATTCATATTAACTCCAAGATCCTTAATCGCGATAACCCGCTTCATAACTTCGTCATCGACTTTATAGTCAAAGCGGATTGGAACACGTGACCTACTAAAAGATATTACTGAGCATTTCGTAAGATTGAACTGTAGTTTATTCTTTCGACTCCACTCGACCACTCTATCTACGTCCTCCTGCAAACGACGGCAGTCACTACTGTCTTTAACAGCCAAGAGTAACTTAAGGTCATCCGCGAAAAGTAAGCATCGAGCTGATTGAACTACCTCTGGGAGGTCGTTTATCAGAATTATAAATTCTAACGGGCCGAGATTTGACCCTTGACTCACCCCAGTTTTCGTAAAATAAGGCTCCGTTTTGCAACCTGAGTATTCCACATACTGCTTTCTACCTCTCATGTAACTCGCAAAAAATAACAATAACTTCTTGGTGCAACCGATAGCCGCCAACTTTGATAAAAGTATATCATTGTCGACCAAGTCAAAAGCCTTTTTAAAGTCAAAGTAGGCGGCATCAACTTGCTTCCCGGCGTCCATATGAGGGACGACATAAGCCATGGCATCGAGCAGATTGCTGTTGGTGCTACGCGCTGGTCTAAAACCATGCTGATGGTCCGAGAGTTGCGCAGACACCTGCCGTTGAATACTGTTCTGTATAGCTGACTCAAAAACTTTTGCCGGTGTCGAAAGGATAGCCACAGGTCTAAAGCTGCTCACTTCCGAACCTGTACCACCCTTGAATATTGGGACCACGCGTGTTAACTTCCAACAGTCGGGAAAATATGATGCTTCTAGACATAAATTAAATACGTGTAAAAGTGGTCTTGCTAAAACTATGCGGCAATCTTTAATGAGAAAAGATGGAATGCCGTCCGGCCCCGCTGAGCGTTTTGGCTTGAGCCGCTCGAGCGCCGCGCGTACCTCGGCGAGCGACAGATGCGGTAGCTGCACACACGCTGCGCTCGCGCCACCCGCACCTGCCTCCGCGGCTTCCACATCTAATTTTGCCCACTCCCTGCCGTATACAGAATGAAAGAATTTCGCAAACTCGTTTGCACATTCCGGATCGGATAAAACTTTCCCTTCTTTAGTAATGTTTTTATTAGTTACAATACCTTTTTTCGACCTAGCGTATTTCCAAAATGACTTAGGATCTCGGATCAAATTAATTTGCACTGTCTCTTTATGATTAATATGTGCAGTATTAATCATGTCTTTGACCTTCGACCTACACTCAGAAAAAGCCTTGTAGTTTCCTGACGTTCTATTAGATTTGTATAACTTATGAAGTCTGGCTTTTAATCGTATGGTTCGAATAATATCTAAAGTATACCACTCAGGATAGCTATACCTACCTGGTTTTTTACCTAACTGTTTTTTTGGCACACAGTCACAAATAATACTGTCAACTATGTTATAAAAATAACTTACGGCATTTTCGGGCTCTCGCATAGTATATATTGGATTCCAGTCAACCTCGGCCATGAACGCATACAATCTATTGTAATCGGCTTTAGCAAAGTTAAAGTAGTGCGAAGCATCGTCTGGCTCGTGAGAGAGGGATGCGGGCGCGGGCAGGGGCGCGGAGCGGGGGAAGTTCACCATGACCGCCAGCGGCGGGTGATGCTCGTCCACCGGCACCAGCGCCTCGTCCGCCGCGCTCACCTCCACTCCCGTCGCTATACTCGATGAACATAGCACCAAATCGAGCTGCCTGTTATTACAATTTGGAACCTCATTCAGTTGTACTAACTCGCAAAATCCTAAAAAATATTCATAATAATTTATGACATTATCATTACAAGAATGTAAATTGAAATCGCCTACAACTATCATTGTTTTGTATTTAGTACACCAATATTCTATTATCTCAAACAAAATCATGTATTCAATTTCCTTACTTCTCGGAGGTATATATAACACACAACACAAAAACAAAAATCTATTGTGCAAGTATACCGCCGCGCCGACTATTTCGAATGAACATGCATCTATGTTCGAATGAACATGCATCTATGTTGGTCACCCTACCAACTGGTAGGGTGACCAACTGGAGCATTTGGACTGCGTGTTAGTCTGGCTTGCAGGTCTGGCTCTGCAATGGCTTGTAGATGTCTAAATATGTCTTTGCAGTAGCTGTAGTTTTGTATATAGTTCGTAGTATTTTATCTTTACTTCAGCGTACGTATTTATACAACATCCATCATTTGATAATATGCTGTCATATCATACCTACTTGTGCACTATAAGTACCATAGTTGTAAGATACGAAAACAAAGTAAACTATCGTATGTTAAAAAAACCCGAAATTACTGAATTTCAATTAAATATACACAGTATTTAGCCCGGGGAACGTGGCGTATATTACTCTGTACGAAAAGCCGTCGTCGGTCCCAGGTGTTGTCTTAGGATGACAGTCGTTATAGCGTGATGGTAGGGCATTTTTCGAATTCCCGTATCACCAATCACCATATAGTAGAAAGTCTGTCACCAAGCACCTAACGGTGTGTTCCAGCAGCTGTCCTTGAGAGCCAGTAATTCTAGGTTGACATAAACAACATCTTCGACCCCATCGTCAGTTACCATCAGGTGAATAGTGGTTAAAGGCTAACCTATTAGCTATAAAGAAAAAAACAAAGTTATTGTAGGTAAGCAATAAGCAACATTGAATGCGTGATGGAAGTCTGCCACGTGACTTGTACTTAAATCCGGATTGTAACGTTAAAAGGTTTCCTGAGCACACAGGTTACAATCAATACAGAATAATACTAAAAAATATGGTTAAAACATTTTTTTAAAGGCCGCAAAGGGATTTAAACCATAAAATACTTGAGCGGCAGTCCATAGCATCTCTTGGCATCACTACTCATCGTGTTGGTGTTGGTTCCATTTTTTGGTAAATTTTTATTCATTCTTTTTAGTTACTGTGGTACCTAGGGGATCGATTGTCTTTCACTTTCAACCTATATATCATCAAGATATTTTTCAGTTATGTAACTCGAGTAACTCAAAAACGGCTTGACCGATTTTGATGAAATTTAAATGGGACAAACGACAAGCATCAGCTTTAAAATAAAAAAGAATAAATAAATCGGTTCACCCAGTCAAAAATTCTGATGTAACAAACATAAACAGACGAATTAAGAACCTCCTCCTTTTTTTGAAGTCAAAATTAATAAGGTTCTAACAAGTTTACATTCAACTTATAAAATATCCACAACAAAACCACAAGTAAAACTATATGTATCTTAAGAGTCGGGAAGTAAAATCTATCCATCCAATCAAGTCAGTGAACTTTCTGTCCTTCAAGGTCACAACAAAGGTTTTTCACCCTGAGCTACGGAGCTGAAGAAAACCTGACATTGAGCCATAAATCATGACAAGAGCTGGCTTGAAAACATAATAGCAATTTCTCCGAAATAATAAATGGAATCTACTTCGTTTTGCATGAATCACTCAGAAATTCTATCATAAGCGTTAAACGGCAGTAATAAAGAGATCATTTGTGTAAACACACCTAGACTGCTTTATTGAGATATTTATATATTACTAGTATTACACTTACACCTTAACGATACTCTTTATCTTTTACACAATCTAACAATATTTTTTTCTGTCTATCTCTCCTAAGATCTATTTCATATATGACACCCATACCATGACCGCTAAAATGCTAATATGTTTAGGTATACAATGAATGTATATAGCAGAAATGTATTACAACGGATATGATAACTGCTAATGGTTAATATTTACATACCTCTTGTACCAAAAGATCCGAATCTCTCACGGTTCACCGCAATCTTATACTTTTTGTCGCTCGGCACCGGTAACTTGGACGGGTACTTCTCAGAGCTACTTCTGTAAAGTTTTTCTTTCGACCCGTGTGCCCCCATCTTCAAAATCTTCATAAAATTTCAGGACATTCTATTTTTCCATCTCGATTTTTCTAGGAACTTCACCGTAAATTTATCACTGTTCAGTCACATCACTATATTTTTTTCATATGCTTGTTTTTTATCCTATACTTAAATGAAGAGGTCATCTGTGTTCAACGAGTTTCATATCTGCAGGTGGTAATTTGTTAGAATTTGGAATACCAATTGTTGTTCATAATGTATTATGGGTGTCAAAATTTAAATATTTTAATAACAGCCTTGTTGAGTGTTTTGTTAATCCCTAACTTTTAATTAATCTCAAAACGGCTATCATAAACGCGCACGTGTTGATTCTCTGGTCAACAAAGCCCATTCGCTGATATAATTATTGCGACGACGTCTATTTTGGTAGGCGACTCATTGCAAATGCACCAGCATATATTGGCCCCCCTTCTCGTGCCCAGTTTTGTTATAGATGCAAAACAATAAAATTAAAATGAGGGAAATCACAGAGCTCTTTTAAAGCTGGTCCATCACGCGTTACTGTTCTCTTGTAAAAGGATTTTCTCATGAAGTGAGACAGTTTTGCCATTTGTCATTGAATCTGCCTAAGTTTATTGTCGGAAAGATGTTTTTTTTACGAGTCTGTCATTTAGTTGGCTGAAATGCTGACAAATGAGCCACATAAACATTCAGAAATTCAAGGTTTATTTTTATAAAATTTATTTTAACGATAAAATAATCAGCTTAGTATTGAGTACTTTAGCGTTAATCAATTATTAGTCAAGTTATCCTCGTTTAAAATACAATTTATGTGGTTGTGTTAATTTGTGTATTGTACAATTAACCAAACATTAATGGAGGTCACGAAGTTGCCGCTTTGTCATTCGATCAAGTAGAAACAAGCTATAAAACTATCTCTATGAACTCACTCAGCTGTAAAGTGTCTAGGAAACAGAAAAGAGAAAATATTGCAGTCAATCGACGGCTTCATTTCCGGTCGGAGATAGCTTTTCCGTATACTCGGGCCATATAAAATAACGACATATCTAAAAAAAATAGAATATATGTGGTTAAGGAAAATATGCTATTCAATGTAGTATACTTTGAAGCATTCTATTTTCTAATGACCATAGATAAGAGAACACATTTGATATGAGCACATACGTACCTACTTTAAGTTTGTCAGTGACTGATTTTTATTGTGAGAAATCATATAATAACAAGACCGACTCGTATGTAGCGAAGCATTAGCCACATAAAATTTGTATCACACAAATAAATTCCGACCGTTAACCAAAAACTGTAACATCAATAAGTGTGTATCACTCAACGCCTCCTTTAAAAATAAAGAAGAGCAAGATTTCTGGCCGAGTTTGGACACCTAAAATTAGAGCGCAGTTAATTGATCCCGATTTAGAAGCGGACTCGGAACATAATTCATCAAATTAACGAAAGTGCCGCAGTGATTTTGAAGCCATTATCTAATGTAATTTTCGTACAATAAAATACAGCTCTAACTGGCTTGAAGATGCCTAGATATTCAATTGAAATTTGCTTGTATACAAACTCGGCTTCTTTCAACTAGTCATTGGTATCGAACGAGTATTGTATACTTAATTCTCGTAAACATATTTAAACGAAACAGCCGCTCTATATCAAGAGCAAGCAAAACAAAATGAACATAATTGAAATAAATGATGGAAAGGAAAGCAAACAGAGTGGAACAATCTAAGTTTAGCTGTAATAGTTGGTTTAGTCACTTGGCTGTGGGACATAAGCGAATGTTACCGATTCCCTCAGTGTCGTGCTATTCTTGTGGGCATTGCTTTCAGGGTTAAATAACTTCTGCTCTGGGACGATCACATTGTCCTTTAAAATGGGCCCGTGTTTTGTTCGCATCAAACGTTGGAGTGTAAATTTAGCTCATAGAGATAAATTATTTCTGCCTGCTGCTATTGTGTTACAAAGACTTGTGAACGTTGGGCAGTCAGCTATACCTTTAGAATTGTTGTTGATATTGAATTGAAATCTATTCAGTGAATATTCGTTTCTTTGATTCACATTTAGTTCACGTTTAGTTAAGTATTGCTATTATGGTAATTAAACTAGAAGATAAAGTACCATTTCTACAAACTTTTTGCATGATAGGTACTCGTAGGAATATAAGGTAACATTTGAGGCAAAAGATGGAAGCTGTAACGGAACGTAAGAAATGCTGACTTACATACTTTGGTGTTTTCTAATATACCTACTTATGTACAATTATTATGTACATATATAATTAACTGATAAAGTTGTAATTTTTAGGAAATGAACCATATAGGTACTTTAAAATTACTTTAAATAAAATTTGTTTCTGTATAATATCTTCACCACTGGACAGTTCTCTATTCTCAGGTTATTTATTAGACACATAATCAAAATGTTCAAAATTAACAAAAGAGCAGTAATTGTGAAATTTCCGTATATTTAATTTAATGTCTACATTTATATTTACTTATTTACATTATTTTTTATGTTTATCTACATATTATCTTTTATTTTATCTATCTTATATATTTTTTTCTTGTAAGTAAGTCTTCATTTTCACAACTGAATATCAGTTATAAACAAAATTACTGATAAGTGAACAAAAGCTTCATCAAATTACTCAATTAAAACTAATTTCGTCAATATATATTCAATCTTCTCCTTGGGTGTTATTTTATGTATATATATATATCTTTGTATTTTACCTTTTGCATAGCATTTATATTCTAAGCAAGAAACTTCGACCATAGGTGAATAATAAGTATACTATATACTATATATATATATATATACTATATATATATACTATATATACATACTCGGAAATTATCTAGTATTACCGATTTTATAAGACCCAACAATGCGTAAAAAATTACCGAGCTCGTACCGCAAGTCGCCAAGTGAAGAACAAAGATGTGTGGGGGCGTGCAGTATGGTGGCCGTTTGTCAGATGTTTTGAAACTTTTCGCAATAGTTTGCTAATCGCTCCTACTTGTATTTAGTCTACCTACGTATTTTTAAAGTACCGATTAGAAACATACTTCTACTTTATAGGTATGTTCATCATTAACAGTCTCATGCAATTTATCAAGCTTCATTTATTTTGCAGACTAGTAACATCAGTGTTTGAAGAGTGCAGTGAGATTATGAATACATGTATACCCGGGATTGACTAAATCCCAACCTGGATAAAAGGCCGGGATTTACTTATAAGTCAATCCTGAATCCATTTCAATATTATCTATTCTTTAATAACTACATGATTTAAATTTAATCATAATTACCAATTAACCTATCATCAACAATTTTTAAACATTTCAAAACAACGCATCGTCCATCTAATATGTTTACAGAAAAATTAAAATGTTTTAGCTATATCTCTATCTATTATCTGGGTATTATCTAAATATCAAATTCGCTAAGTAGTTCACTAAACAATACACAAACAAGTCAAGTCACATTTCACATCACATTTATAGATATAACAGTTCAAAACTATTCTCGAGAACCGGACACAAGTTGACACAACTATGCCAAACGGTAAAACACAGAACGTACTGCATCGACCAAACCCACAGCTTACCACTAGCACCCCACCCTAACTTCTCTCAAGAAAAGAAACGTATGCCAATAGGTTTCATATATAAAGTATGACGTATATGGTTGTTTCAGTTACGCGCTGACGACATTCTTGTAACCATTACAAAAACTTCAGGGTAGAGCGCTCTTCAACTTGTGAAGCAAGTCAGTGTCGCATTGGCAATCATGCTAATTACTTTGTGTTACGGTATGTTTAAGTCTAAGTATAGACACTGCATAAGAATTAAGTACATCGTAATTTTGAGGTTTTATCCCCTTTATTTTTGAAGTTAACAAAACCAATGTTTCCGATACGGGTCACCACTAAGTATATAAAAACATTTTTTTTTACTACAGAAGACGTATATGTGCTCTTAAATTTGTCTTTTCTAGTTATAAAATTATAATAAATCTCAAATAATCAATAAACAAAACCAACCTTTCAACACTGTTAATTAACTTGGTTAATCAACTCGAAGGCTTTGTGTTAAGAAGAAAATAAATTGATTAAAAGTTAATAAACTGACACAGATATTCTTTTCATAATATTGACTTGAGATTTCTTTAAAATTAGTTGCTCAACAAAAATGTTATCGACATTTGGTGGTTAGGTAAAGCCTGTTTTCCACGCACACATTTATATACAATTACATCATATTCGGTGCACTTAGAGTACTCGTTATCGAAATTCGATGTTTTGTTACTCCAACAAAAACTACTCGTTCATGGTTCGTGAGCACCAGCACGTATTTTCCCAGTCAAATCAATATATAAGCGCATAAATTTGGTATTAGGTGCTAGGGTTAAATTACAACATGTAAATACATAGATACACTAAACAAAATATTTTATAATAGCCTGGTTTTGAACTCTGTAGAGGTATATTTATTTCTATGTAGATGTTAGCCAGAAGTTTCTCCTTTCAATTTTTATTGATTAATCACTTTGATATGTAAGATTTTTTGAGAGCCAGTAATTCTAGGTTGATCTGAACAACATCTTCGACCACATCATCACTTGCCATCAGGTGAGATAGTTGTCAAAGGCTAACCTATCAAACATAAAAAAAATTTAAGTCTTGGATTTAGCATAATTTTTACAAGGTATAGATTTAGTCTTCTATAAATGTTGGAAAATTTAAATAAATATGGCTAGGCATCTCTTTTAAGAATTTCTAATAGTAGGACAGACAAAAGTTAGCACATATCCTTACTTTCAAATAATACCACTAGCCCGTATTTATTTCCGTCCTTAACATGAGTAATTTTTCTAAAGACTAAAAAACAACACCCTTTTTTACTAATTCCGCAATTAATACAAAGCAAACAAAGGCTGAGAGGTCGATATAAACAGATTACGTCGACCGAAATAGCCTAAGATGATGCCATTAAGACAACAGAATGATGTCTAGATAACTGCAATTTATTTAATACTCATATGAGGAGAAGAAACCGCAGTTTTTCTGCTATTACTAAGAACTAAGTGGCCATTATTACAAGTAGGTACATATTCGTGACTCTTATGCATTGTTAGCAACCGTTTATTACTTATTTGAAGCAATCAAATTCAGTCAAGTATTTATGAAAACTAGAGCTACGTGAAACTTTTAAAACCACCCGTTCAGAAACATACAGATTAAACATTTACCTTTTAACGAAAATCTTACAAAACCTTTATCCACACTGTATTCATGGATAAAGTCCTTAAAGTTTTAGCCAGCTTTTGAAAACAAGCAATTATTTTTCATGTAGGTAAACAATATTTCAGATTTTCTATTTTATGACTCGTTTATGGAATTTATACAATTTCAAAACTAAAAACAGTCTAGCACGAACTATCTTCTACTATATATATAGAGCTTTACACGTTACGATGTACCTTACAGTATTACCATACCAACTTAGAACGTGGACAAACCAGAACACACTTATATAATACAGGAAAATCCTTCCCTGTGACACTTAACCATCATCTTCACAGATTATTTCACGGTCCAAATATTTCTAAAAGTACACAACATATGACCCACTGTGACTTGTACGAACTCACCCATAAAAGGAGGTACGGCCGAGTGGTTCCGCAGCGGATGCGATCCGTTCAGCACAGCGATATTCGGCCTACTACCTCAATGACATAACTTCAGATACGTCTATGTATATTGAACATCCAGTTTCAGCATGGCTAATAGGCCAGGGAAACCAGTGATGCAGATCTTTGATAGTTACGCACTGAAATTGATGCCAGTTGATTCTTGAAAACCTTAAACTGGATTTCTATATTAGTTTCAGCTCCTTATGCTTCATTTTTGATACAAATAAGCACTGAATGAGAATTGAGTGAAGTCAATTCGTTGTTCGCATATAGAAATTACATATTGAAAGCTTTGCATCAGACATAGCATCATTCCGAAAGATAAATAAATGTTCGTCATTAGAGGAAGTCTAAGGCAACAAGCTGGGATTCAGTAGACCGGTCCCAGAAATGGTAACAGTATTCCATACATTATCAGAGCTGCGCTCGATATAGATTACAATTCGTCTGGAGTCCCAACGTGAAATACCGCCGGTAAATACCTTTCCCTATTAATCACCTTCCGTATAACTCTTCCTCCGAGTTAGTAATTTACCTTCAGACTCACCGTACCACCCAAAAATTAAATTTCATGTAAACACCAACAACTCCAGGTAATAAGTCAGTACTTGAAATTTATAAACAAATTTAAAAGAACTCTGTATGGCAGTAAACCACCCGTTCAGAAACATAAATATTAACAGAGACACCTGGGTCAGGACGAATCGAATAAGAGAGTAAATTAACTTCGCCCTACTCAGAGACCATCACATGGGATTTTATCTTGGATTCACTGTGAGACTGAATCTGTGCACTACTTACATTTGAAATGCTTTCTACGACATTGCTATTGTCTGCATATATGCAGATAGTGCCACTGTCGCAGAAAAGACTAATAATGCAGGCTTTTAGATTGATGTGTAGCAAAAAGAAAACTTGCCACGACTATATCATAAAGCCGAGTTATGTCTTAAAACTGTACTCGTATATATAGCTCAGTCCTATCCGTGGTCGAATCAGCTAGCTCAATTAGTATAATTTGTCCAATGTATAGCATATTTTTTAGTTATGTGGAAGATTTAAATACCAAATAATGTACCTATTGAATTGAGGCAGCTTGGGTCAGTGGCCTGAGTTTTGAAGGAATGGGTAGCTAGCGTGAAGGCTATCAGATTGAAAATAATGTCAACCAGTCTGGCTTCAGACGCTTCGATAGCTTTGCGTTGGTATAAACATATATTTTTATTAGTGGGTATCAAAATTAAACTTAGAAATTTAAGGTCATTAGTCTCAAAATTAGCAGGTCGGTCAGTTGGAAAATCAAACAAACAATGTGTTATTGTGACGGAACAAGCTAGAGGCCCACCTGATGTTAAGCGGACTAACTTCTGCCTATAACAGATGCATTTCGTCACAAGTCACCAATTGCAGTGCGCCAGTCACTTTGAGACGGTTGTTAAATCTCACGTGCCTGTAATTTCTACATAGATGCAGTGCGCCAGTCACTTTGAGACGGTTGTTAAGTCTCACGTGCCTGTAATTTCTACATAGATGCAGTGCGCCAGTCACTTTGAGACGGTTGTTAAGTCTCATGTGCCTGTAATTTCTACATAGATGCAGTGCGCCAGTCACTTTGAGACGGTTGTTAAGTCTCATGTGCATGTAATTTCTACATAGATGCAGTGCGCCAGTCACTTTGAGACGGTTGTTAAGTCTCATGTGCCTGTAATTTCTACATAGATGCAGTGCGCCAGTCACTTTGAGACGGTTGTTAAGTCTCATGTGCATGTAATTTCTACATAGATGCAGTGCGCCAGTCACTTTGAGACGGTTGTTAAGTCTCATGTGCCTGTAATTTCTACATAGATGCAGTGCGCCAGTCACTTTGAGACGGTTGTTAAGTCTCATGTGCCTGTAATTTCTACATAGATGCAGTGCGCCAGTCACTTTGAGACGGTTGTTAAGTCTCATGTGCCTGTAATTTCTACATAGATGCAGTGCGCCAGTCACTTTGAGACGGTTGTTAAGTCTCATGTGCCTGTAATTTCTACATAGATGCAGTGCGCCAGTCACTTTGAGACGGTTGTTAAGTCTCATGTGCATGTAATTTCTACATAGATGCTATTTATTCTATTACACAATCTTATGTACTGTTAAAGGTACTAAATTAATCTTCGATCAATATTGATTTAAGGAAATCAATACAGAAGATAGGAATACGTGAAGACCGTCCTCAAATGCAATCTTACAGGGAGGTGATGGTTGCGTGAAATTACTTGGCCCTTCAGGTAGTCTCTGCATGGGGCGATACCAATTAAAACTCAAACTCAATACCTCTAAAACCTAGGCATGCCTATTCAATGCTAACCAGAGTACTTTGAATCTCCTACCCTCCGAAATGAGCCTGTTCCGATGACTAATGTATGAAATGACTGATGTATGGAGCACCCTACAAGTGTTTTAGTTTTCTGTTAAAAATAATCTAGGAGTCTTCCAATCTATAGTAAATCTTCTAGTCAAGTATGTTCCAGTGCTGATTGGTCGAAAATATCAACCATATGAAATTGCGGTGACATGCTTGCTTCTCTGATATAAAAAAAACCTACATAAAATATAGTCGAACTCAATTTTACAATGTTTTCTTGTAGCACTACCATGTTACTCGTTGTACGGGGCTGATTTAATGAAAGATTTCCATTAACAAAAATGGTAGACGTAGCTCTAGCGTGAAAGGGTGAAATTACAAATATTATGCAAGACTGATTGAATGATGTGAAACTAAAAGCATAATAAATCAATAATGTTTACTCCCTCTAATCCAATATCGATAATAGCTTGGCATTAGTAATATCTCATAGTAAACATGTCATGAGCACCACAATCTGGGTCACTCCTGGTTACTGCAACAGTTTTGAAGGAATTTCGTAAGAGATATACAAACTGCGGAGTTGGTAGCTGGCGGTTTGCCAGTTGCAGTCACCGTGAAGAACTGATTATGTTGAACTCATGGTTTAACTAAACTTTGACATGACACCATCGTGTGATGTCGACTAATGATTGACACGCAAGGTTTTGGTGTTTGTAGTTTGATATGTTTTTTAATTAATATTAGTTATCGGTCTTCGTTTTACAATTTGTTTGTTTGGTAATCTCAACATTCACTTTACTAGAAAAATATCCATCACTTAGCGCTTCTTCTGATACTACAAAATGCTATCCCAAATTCAATGTCATGGTCATAATATGTTGCTTATTTGGATGATACTTTTCAAATTAGCTGGCTTAACTGAATTATATATGGTACTTATGTTAAAATACTAACAATTTTGTTTATGGCGGTAATTTTATTCATATAGCCACGGATGTTAATGGTGAATATCATCATTCATCTAACCATTATGATTAATTCAAAACCATAGGTCCATCTTTAAACAGTTTCTAGTTTATGTATGCTACAAATTGTTAGACACGAGTATAAGGTAGGTAGGTACATAATATAGTTTGGCTCCTACTCGAGGATTGCCGAGCAGAATAAATCACACGTGAGGACACATGCATATTAACATCCGGTATTTGATTGACTTCACTCCTCTAGAATGTAGAGCTACTATTGCCAAACTAGGTGGGAACTTTGTACGATGTTTATTGATTGATACGTGTCTGCTATTTAGGGTCATCTCTGTATGACGAGTGAAACGGGTTTTTCATGAATTAGAGAGAAAAACATGCCAGTGCCGCCTCATGATAAGCTAACTATTGACATATTGCAACCGAATAAAATATATAGTGATAATTTCGCCAAAAATCACTCAACATTGTGACATCAAAAGAAAAACGGCACCAAGAGTCGTATTGTTTCTACGCGAGTAATCATAAGGCGTATTGATTATTTAGCGTTTTGGGATCTGGCAATTATAGTTTTATAAGTAAGATTTTTTTCCAAAGTAACGCTTGAATCAATCAATTTTCTTTAAAATAACTCAAAAACACAAATGCGTGTCTTGTTTTATTACGAAGCATTCCATGTTTTAAGTTCAGTTTATTGTAAGGAAGAACGAATAAGAAGTGTATAAAATGGTTAGGTTTTAGATGCAATAATGTACAGATAATTTCTCGCCTTTTATTCTTGCACTATTTTTTATATAACCAAATCGCTATTAACCATATTTTGAAAAGTTCAATATGTTTACTATAATGTTTCAAATTTCCACAAAAACGTGTTGATGAAATTCAGACTCTAGTTAAGTTTTACTTTTAGTTTATTTCCAATATTTTAATATGCAATAAAATAATCTACCAGCACCAGGGACCTTATCGGTTGTGGTTGAATATCGCGTTTCTGATATAATGTGAAAAAAACCACAATTTACTGTTTTGGAAGAAAACTACTTAGTCTACCGCCGAACACGTCGGCAAAAACACAAGATATTTTCAAAGAACTTTCAAACTGTAGAGTTCCCTTTGATATCCCATAAAATAATATTATATCAGTAAACATTATAATTCTATTTTGAAACATTTTAACTCTAAATTTACTTTAAACTTGTCGTGAATGGCGATGCCGGAAGATTCCACGGCAATATGAATGAAGTCAACTAAATTTTTATTTCTTCCTGTTAACGTTAAATTCATGTGCTTACACAAAGTCCAGATCGTACAGTTCGGTAACTAACATTATAATTGAAGTCACGTAACATAAGAATCAAAATTACAGAGTCGTAACGCGTTCGCATTAGTTACGCGAGCCAGTTCTAAACATGCAACCAGTTTCTTTCCATACAACTCTACTGTTGCTGCCTGATTTAAATCCAAAAATTTTATTTCACTTACATACCTACGTCTGAAATATATTCTTTCGAAAAAAGTAGTACTTTTCTAACAATACTTCAACGAAAACAGTTGAACGATTTATCGGTCGTTGCAGTCAGTGCCATTGCTGCAGTCTTTTGAAGCAGTGATAGCTCAGTGGCTTTGGCTATGGACTGCCGCGCAGCAGGTCCATGGCTCGAATCCCGCCGCGGGCTTGAGCTTCACCGCATGGTGGTAGGGCATTTTGTGAATGCCCGCCTGGCTCAAGTAGAAAATCTGTCGCCAAGCACCTAACGGTGTGTTCTGGCAGCTGACCTTGTGAGCCAGTAATTCTAGGTTAAGCCTGTTAACATCTTCGACCACATCATCACTTACCATCAGGTGAGATTGTGGTCAAAGACATACCTATCAAAAAAAAATCTATTTGACCATTTTATTTTATGCTATCGTGATAGAACAAGCACAAGGCCCACCTGTTGTTCAGCGGTAACCTCTACCTACAACAAATGCAGTTCGTCAGAAGTAGCGAAATGTACTGAGGCCATCACACTGAGACATAAGTTGTTAAGTGTCATGTGCCCTTCAAACCGAACTGGCACAAAGAGTTTTACTGCTTAATATACAAATTATTAGGAACGGTACTCACAAAAATATTATCCAACCAAAAGGTACATTCGCTTTTTTGTCTGTTAAAACTTGGAGAAGTGGAGGTAATGCTAGCGCTTTCAGTGAGCTCGAAAATGTGAGTAAGTATCTTTATTTTCTGTGTTCCTTCGTAGTATATATGGGTAAATGGATTCAAAAAATAAATTGTTCAAAAGTACATATGCAAATTTTTGGAGCAAATTTTTTTTGGAAGTGGACCTACGTTTTTTAAGGCCGCGACTTTACGCACCAGGAGCTTTATAACTACTGGGCTATCGAGGTTCTGTTCTAGTTCGAAATCCAAAAATCAATGCCCATAATTTTTATTGTGATTTTCTCTTAGCTTAGTACTTTATTCGACACTTCTTTCAATCAGATGAAGTCTAGTAGTCTGGTTGATAGCCTAGGGGACGAAGATGCAAAACTAAAAATAATGTGAAAAAAAAATTTGTATATCATGTCATATTCGCTCACAACGCGATAGAGCTTTGTATAATATTTAGAAATATTGTGCAATATTTGTTTGTAATATAATAGAATCTTCTAAGCACAGTCCAAAGGTAAGAGATGATATCACTGTATTGACTTTTGAATTCGCAAAACCTATTGCTACTTGAGCAGCTAATGCAAACTTTACATAACCTTGACGGATGTGAGAATCTTTTGGCACTGTATTATAAAACATGACATTGAAATAGTAGCGATTTATCATGTCATACGCATTGATAGTTTATCTTGAACACTCAATTCTGATAGGTGATGATAGCATATTGACATACATCTCACCATACCGATCAAGTATTCCTTCCTATTCTGTTTAACCACAGATTACATCATAGGAATTGGTTTTATAAACAATTTACAGTAAGGATGTTACCCGTATTAGCATTTCGCTATTTTTATCTCGTTGACACCATTGTATATATCGCGGAAGGCGTTGAGTAGTAAAGCAGTTATTAAATTTAACGCATCATAAACTGCGTTTACTTTGTCACTAAAGCTGATGCAATTTTGTCATCAACCAGCATAAACGTGACAGCTTACTTTCAAGCGTAGTTTCTTCTGCGTCAAACTTTATTAGCACTTAAGTGTCAAGCGATAGATAACACAATACTAGTATTCATATTTATTTGACTGGAATATAAATGTTTATTCTAAATGTATCTGCAGAGGCCAATGCAGGCACCTACTAAGAAGAGAACATCTATGTAGTGAGTAAAAACAACATGGAGGTAGCAATTACTTTGCTTTCAAAGTCACGCTGTTACTTTCTTCAGAACGATCTCACGATTCAGAGCCATAAATGGATGAGATTGATGGTTAACTGAGCACAAGGTGTGACAGAAATAATTATAAGCATCATAAAATACTTTACAAAGCACATTATCAATGAAGTGCACAAAGAATCAGGTATGATATTCGCACTTTGTAACGTGAATAGGTATAAAAAGTTAGGACACATCGAATTCAATATACTATTTTTGCTATTTTTGATGTTAGCCTTTAAATATCCGGTTAAGTAGTTGCATAAATCAAACAGCAATAGTTTATTCTAAATATGGACATAAAACCTTTGCCAATGCAAAGTAAATATACAGGGTTATTGGAAACAATCTAACAACCTCTTAGGGTTAACTTCTGTTGGTCCTAAGAAAACTTGTTTGATTAATGTCTTTAATTTTTTTTCTTTATGTTTTTGTTACAATACGTTTTTGGCAAAAGTCGCTTGTGCCTGTAATTTATTATTTCATATATTTTATTTTTTATTACTTACCTCGGTGTATTAAATATACAAAATTCTATTCAAAGGGAGCTTGTGGTCTACCTACGTTTAATATGACATACAACATTAGTTTTACGACTGTACTCAAAACCTAAAACATCTGTCAGAAAAAAAACATTAAGTTTTGTTGTACTAACAGTGTCAGACACTTTTAAGTTCTTTGTATCGTAATAAAAGACAATGCATACTCCAGGCTAAGAGCGCCCGCCCGCGCCGCGGCAATACTGAACCGCGCCGCGCTCCCTTTGAATAGAGTTTTGAATATTTACTACGAAGAAAGTAATAAATAAAATAAGAAATAATAAATTACAGGCACAAGAGATTTTTAACATCGGGTGTGCTACGTGCTTGTTCCGTAACAAAAACATAAATTGAAAAACATTCACCTCAAAATGTTTGTTAAGACTAACAGAAGTCAACCCTAAGAGGTTGTTAGAATTTTCCAACAACCCTGTTTAGGTTGGTAATTGGCATTTAAGGTGGACCAGCAAATAAAACATAACCGCATTAATGCTCACGATTGCAGGACAAATGTGGCTTATAAATTGACATGCGTGACCCTACACGCCCTATGGTAAAAGTAGTCCTGCCAACAAAGAAGTCGATATTCCACAATACAATGAAGAACCTGTTCTTTATTGCCGTCACCTGTAGATACAACTATCTCGTAGAGACCGGTTCGTTGCGGTCACAAAACCACAAAAAGGTGCTCGTCACACTTTCTGTTAGGGTATTTTATACCGTATGCAATATCGTTATCCTTCTTTGTAATGTCATGTATTGTCTTAACCACAATGCAAATTCAGAAATGTAATCATAACAAACTCATTGTCTACACCAAATCTCAAGTACAACTAAAGTTCATATTGCTGCGCTTTTCAACTATTCCATCAATGCTAATAAAAATGTAATGGACTATATTTATTCAGGATCGGTCGAGCTTGGATGTACCTTCACATTAAAAACCTTTTATAGCGTCGTTAAGCAGTAATACATTAGGTGAGGGCAAATATGTCTATTTATAGACACAACAAGACTATCTGAAGATTTTTGTTACCGTCCTTTCATTTACACTATCTTACGAGTATATAACGTATCTTCTTAATTCTTGACTTGTAAAATCGTTATAGAAGCGGATTGTTTGCAGGCGCTTTTTTTGAGGTTCTATTTACAAGGCACTTTAATTTGCCATTACAAAATATCTGCCAACTGGCACAGGCAGTTTACTACTCTATAACTATCAAAGCATTTAGTGTTCGTTCTCTAGGTAGGTACCTCAACAGAAACGACCAGTAATGTTAATTCTGCGAACCGTCAGAGTTTATAAGTATAACAAACATACTTCGGAGCTATGAGACAGCTATAGCATGTAAGCCACAAACTATGTTGCCAATTGCCCAGTGTGTAAAAGTCAACAGAAACCCATACTGGAAACTGTAAAAAGCGATCCGGTAACCATTAAAACTGCTTACTTGTTCTATCTAGACCAAAGTGAACACAAACAGTACATAAATGAGTACAGTGATTTATAAAATATCTCTGGTGATTTAAAATATCTCGTTACAACGGAGAAATTGACAATGGTACTTACTATATCAGATTGCACGGACATTAGGTAATTGTTTGCTACAGATCTCGCCTCTTTCTTTTGGTCTAGAAATTCGATACTGCGAAATTGATATCTATAAACCACTTACTCTTAGTTATAAAACTGTTATTATCAATTATATAAAACCATTTACTGTAGCAAATAAATACCTGCAGTAGAATAGTTCACGCTTTGTAAGCAATGGGCAATCAATCAAGCTAGACTTGAGCCTTTGATCAACGCTTTCATGTTAACTATAAATTAATATTGCGTTAAAAACTTGCTTGGCTATATGCAAGACATCCGCAATGCTGGTGGGCGATTCAATGGCTGCCGTGTCATGAAATAACAAATGAATTATATAACAACATGTCATGTCACGTAGGCTTTTAGGCCATGGATTATGTTCCGATGTGGGTCAGACTAATGTTTACTATTACGATACCTTTAAACTAATCGGTTTCCACGGCAATTTGTGGTAGGTCATACGAGCATTTGTAGCTATAGAGATAAATAACAACCGTGTGTCCTAAAAACTGGGTTTAACGTTAGATGCCTTAACAATCGAGCGAGGATTGTAATCTCACTGTCTGAGAATAAACCTGAGTATTTTATTGTCTGTAAACGATTCATTGTTTTGGTTGGCATTTCATCGTTGTTTACCACCGGTTGTGTTGAGCTCACCCAAAGCCCTAAGCGGGTTCAGCGCGAGGTGTAACTTTAGCAGTGGTTAGTTCGCACTAGCGGGTTTCGCCTTTACAGTCGGGGTCAACGCTTCTCGGCTCGTCAACAAATCCATCGACGAGAATAACCCGTTACACTGCATCGGCTTCTAGTGGGTTTCACTCGCCTAGATCATTTTGTGCTGTCTCTGTTTTTAAAGGTAGATGTGGCGAGGGAAGGTGCCACAGTACTACGAATAGACTGAGTGTCTCTTTTCCGACTCTAATTGGATCTCTAGCAAACTTTTCTATAGAATCTTCTAAAAATATACTCTTGCTATATTTGTTGTGGATGTCATTGAGATATGGTATTACGTTAGTAATATCTGAATGTAGTAATAATATCTCAATGGTGGATGTTAACCACAGAAAAGAGAATAGTATTTTATATCTCTATGATGTTAACGAACAGTTTTAGGTATGAAATTTTACTGAAATAAATATTTTTTTATTTCAATAAATCAACATATCTACAGGTGTCTATTACGAAACAGGATTTTAAATGATCAATGCTATGGCTAATTCACAATAGTCAATGGTTTGACTCAAATTATATTTCGAATACATTATCATGACTAGATGACAGCGAAAATATCAATATTCTTCAAAAGTACCTTCATAATAACGTCGAAAGACTTAAGCTTGGTACCAAACTATTTACAGTACAAAGCAATGTTTAAAAAACTTTTAATTAGATAATTTTGAAGCTGTATCGTTGTCAACAGTATTATGATCGTTAACAAACGTTTACATTATTGTCTAAATCTAGGGTTAGATTACAAAAGTCTGAAACTAATCGAATTATTGTTCTCAACGGTAAATTAACTTACTAAAAGTCAACTTTTGCCAGTCGTATCTATCTAACTGTCACGTCGTCACTGCTCACGGATCTTTTTTGCACAGTGGAATAAATACCAGCTCTATCATAGAAGGGAACCCGGAAAATGAACTCCACGAACGAAATTAACACGAGTTAATAGAAATGTTTTTAGTATCATTATTTATTTAAGGTTTATTTTTGATTAAGACTCTTCTAGACCTTATCTTAATCTCATAGTCGTATTCATTATCAAAACGTAATAGAACATTAAAGCACAAAAAACCTATAGGTTATATCACAAGAAATAACTCTCAAATTTCATGCTTTCCAATATAGCGCTATCTCTATCAATTAACAGTTTTCGTCCAATTACTTTTTGCGTGTTTCGAGCAGATATTATGTGTTAGATTGGAAACACGACAGTCGATTCGTAGACTTGATGTAAATCAGACAAATTAAATTAATTTTAAATAGCTGAGTATCATCCATCACGTTAGTGTGGTGAATAGAAATAATAGACGTTGTCAATGTCCGTATTATTTTTCATTTTAAAATTATTAACGGTTTTGTTCATTCTAAGCCAATTACTTACATAATTTTCTATGAAGAGACATAATTCTTAGGCTTGAGCCCCTAATGGTAAAGGTAGATTACCTAAACTGATTTGTAGATGATCCATTTACCAGAAGTGAAGGACATGGGTAGTAGATGGGATTTATATTCGACACAAGAACACCAAAGCAAGGCAAGTTACATATTCATTCTCGACTTTCCTACACCGGATAGGACACATCAACTTATATTTTAGATTTAGTGTAAGTACTAGTCCCAAGGGTAGAAATCGTCTCAACGTCATTAAATAATTCATATCAAAAATGTTCAAGTTTATGTATATATCTATATTACACGGCCAGGTCATTAATAACTTTAATTCAAGATATGAATTAGGTACAAAGTGAATAAGTACCCATAAGTAAACAGAGTATTTCTTCAGATAGGACTTCATAGTTAAATCCTGAAACGCAAGGAATATATAACACTCCACGGAGACTGAAAGTCGGTAATAATATTATGTAAGATTTTAGAAAAGTCAATTTTCTTACTCGGAAATCAATCCGTTGTCAAATATTTTTCACATCTTTCTACCCGAATCCCACTCGTGAGGGGTCGGTGCAATATGTCTTATCTGTACATTTTGACACAAGTATCTAAGTATACATGATAAGGACTATATTTTGAGTGTATTTAGCAAATAATAACACATCCGTCGATAGTGTCGCTATTAAAATATAGCGAGCCCTCAGTTCGCAGAAAACTACTTGTAATATTATACGACACGTATGATATTGCTACACTCGCATTACAGATTAAATGATAATGGAATAATTGCAGTTCAGTAGAAATGATTTTGCCTTCAGAAACTTTACAATTTAACATAAATCTTCTTACTGATTTTTAGGAGCCGATTGGAAGAGAGTCTGTGAGGACATCCGTATTAATATTAAATATTACTTGCCAAGTGCGAGTAAAATCTAAACTACATATATTATATTAATGTATTACCTACTTATGTAAATCCTACGCTACCTACCAAACGACTCGTATTTCGTATATATATCGTATTTAACAAAAATACGTTACATTGTCATAGATATGAGTAGAAATTCTTTTAGATGTCATTCTCGTACTTAGTCGATTGTATTATGTTGTTTTTACTTAATTTGCACTAAGTATATATAATTTTCTTCAGGAATTCTGTCAGAACTAAATTTTAAGCCTACTAGTGCAAAAAATACAGCTCTTTAAAGTTACGACGGATGGATGGACAGTATTGGACAGACGGGCGGTGCAGACTGAATATGGTCCTGTTTTCTCGTACACTTAAATGTGGGGTCTTGTATCGGACAAAGTCAGGGGTAATATTTAGGCATATATAAGACAAGATATACCCTTTCTTCACAAGACTTTTCTTGCCTAATTATAGGTAAGTATAGAGAGTTCAATATAGGTAGGACTTACATTATATTTAAAAATTATACACATAATTTTGTACTCACGTTCTTACACTTTCCTTTCTTCAAACAAATGTTAATGGATGTTTTTTAAGAGTTACTTACAAAACATCCTTAGTTTTATTTTTACTTCTCAAAGCCTCTTTTTTGCATGGCTTTAGTAGAGAGTGATATATTCAGATTGATGGCCTGATGGATAAGGTTGAATACAAAATGATCTTTAGCCATCAGTCGATAATATTTATAAGGCTGTTAATAACGTAATCTTATCGAGTAATAGATATTATGTACATATATACGATGTTAGGTCTGTTTCCTAAAGGGGTAGGTTGAGATCACGCATTTCCTTTTGCTACGATCACGGCAAATCTATGTTGCTTCATTTAATCTCATTATTAAATTTTTCGTGCGGTTTTGTTTGACTAAATTATGGGACATTGGATTATATTTTGAATTTCGACCTTTTCTCAGTATGTTTCAATCTTATTTTGTTATTTTCTATAAACATATCTAAATGCATTACAACTATTTACCTAGTACATATTGAAGATTGGTTTACGTAATTATTGGATGCTATGAAGCAGTAATAAATGATATGACGTAGGAAAGTAAATATAATAAACAATAAAGGTAGGTATGTACCTACTCAATGCATCTAGTTTGGTTTTTTCGTATTTTCAGATGAGTGAGAACGCGTGCTTTGTATATTTATCGTGATTCAAGGATGTTTATGAAATAGCATGACAAAATAAGCATGTTGGTTTGTTGTTGACTATCTAACCATTAAAATATGTCTCTAGATCATAGAAGTAGTCTCCCCCCTCTCTTTTTCAGCGAATGGTTGCCTGGACGAATACTCTTATTAGCAACCAAACCGCACATTGCACTCTACACATTACATTTTTATTTTTAATACGATTACGCTAATTTGAAAGGTACTTGTCGGTACATTTCATCTGCCTGCGGTAACTATCCTGATCTCTGAACTGAGTGAAGGAAAATTGTGTTTTACATGATAATAAGTTCGATCACGTAATAATTTACCACATTATAGAGAAAGGTGAAATGCACTACAAAAAGCAAGAACATGTTTCTGCCGTGTTCGTGGGTAGGTAGTACTATCGCTACACAATTAGCAGTCGCTCGCATGTGAACTCTACCAACTCTACTTTCTACGACTGATATCGCCATTACTAGTACAATGCAATGATTTATGTAACTTACCATCGTATTGAATAATAGTTTCTAATGAGTCTCGTAAATTGTCATTTCGTAATTTAATGGTTCAGTATATCGATACACTTCTCTACACTTATGAGAGAGACTAGTGAGCTAGTTAGGATGTTATTAGATTACGTACTTAGAGCACTTACTATAATTTACTTAAGTTGTTTGCTTTTACGTTCCAACCTTTCAATAGTCAATTAGAGAGTTATCAGATGTACGAGTGTATTACCTCTTCTTATTCGGGAACAAACGTAATATGTCATTCCCATATCTACGATTCGTGCACTCTATTACTTGTTTAAATGTTCTTAATATTAGGAAGTGTCCGTCACATTACATTAATGAATTAAAAAAAATTAAAAAATGGTAATAATTATGACACAAGGATCGATCGTGTAAGATCATAGGTTGGGCTCTGCTTATCCTTTATATTGCTACAATGTTAGTCGTGTCATTCTCTAAAACTAAAATTGTTAAAAAAAACTATTTTATGATAGTTTAAACTACTTATTCTGTTCACGATAAAATTCGAATTCGTACTACGCTTTGGAATGAAATTTTGGTCTCGTTCATACGAACAAAAATCTAAATTCGTATAACGGTTGCGAATGATAGTTCAATTGTGGAATGTTTTACACAAATTTAGTCATCATAGATTAGTCATCTTGGTGCTCTGTAAAGTAATTCAAAATTGTCTACACTTGAATAGAAACTTATTTTTAAAATGGTCATTATAAACGTTACTCAAATGTGAATTTAAGTATGAAAACAATAAGAACTACCATAGTTTAGAGAATTTAGAATTAAATTTAGAGCATTAGTGTGGCATCGATACCACTATATATAACTAAATTAAAGAAAAAAAATACTGTTCGATCATTCAAAACGTGACATAATTAATAAATATGTGCTTAGTAAAAAAATTATGATTTTCAGCCACCCTACCTTACCTATTTATAATTGTCTGTTTCAGCGTAGAACACGGATTAAATCTTACAACCGTTCTTAAGGTTGTAAGATACACTCTGATATATAATATATTGAGAAAAACATGTAAAAAAAGTGTGTTTATTCAAGGACTCTAAATAATGTGTACTTATTTAATCAAAAAACAAAGCTATTAAACAACTTTCACATTTATAAGAGTTATAGATAGTAGTACAGGACAGTTAAATACATTCGTAAATTAAAATTAATCAAATAAACAGCTGCTTTTCAACCACCTTGACGCAAATGTAGGGGAACTCTATTTGAGCACTTTGCCACGTAATTAAAATCCTATCAATCCATATAATATAAATGTTAAGCCTATTAAGTTTTTATCATAAATAACAATAATAATAATGAAAACTAGTAATGCTACGAATGCTAAGTCAGGCTTCAATTCCTCTATATAGTAAAACATTTCATTCCTAGAAAAATGCCACTCGATATCTCTACCACTACTTTTTTTCATCGGGTTTAACCCGTTTAACATTTTGACAGGTTGTCTAATATCAAAACGCGTGTGTTTATTCACCTGCGTCCTACATTCTACAACAGAAGATGAACAATGCAAGCCAATGCTGATACTTGCATTTCAAGAAAACAAATCGTATTGTTTACTGAAAACATCTTTGAATACTTTTCTCATAGGAATCTAATTGTAGCAAACAGAACAATCTTGCCCCACGATCAAGCAATTACCTACGTATACATACCCTTATATTGTTTACGTTTACATTAGCATCTAGTAGAGGAGTCTTGTCTAACTAGTTACCCCATGCTGGTACCGTAAAGCGTGATGAATTGAAGGACAGTTAAACTCAGTTCGAAGTAACAATGTTATAAACTTAAATACGAGAATATAACATGCCACAACGAATAAACTAAGTTTCCAAATCTTACTGTAATATCCAAAATGTGTACATATTAACAATTCGCATTGGTAACTATCTCTTTACGCAACTTCACGCAGCCCGTTAACTTACGAAAAGTTACACGTGTTTATATTGATATTAAAATAACTTAAATTGTGACACCACACAGAAACTTGAAAGTGAATTCACGTGACGCGTTGCATTTCCCATCGTAATGTCATTATCAGTTATCAATGAATGCGAGCCGGTCGGATTTTATTAGCACTTCACTGGCATACGTGTCATTTTCTTGGAGAAAATGCGGTATGCGGATAACCTGGGAAGTTCGGGACGGGAATCCATTGATTTTTCGCGGTGCAAGTTTGACGTCACGGTCGCGACAGTGCGGCGCGCGCCGGCCGCGTCTACCCGACGACTGGCTGACGGGGGACCGGCCTGAGACAGGCCAAGCAGCCGGCGAGCTCAACGGGACCAGTCACCAGTAGAACCAGACGAGAGGAAATGCTAGTTATCATGCGGTCCCTGTGCCCGGTGTCACTGTTGACCTTCCGCATCGATTTAACACACCACAGCTGATTCTGAATTAAAGCCGGGACTCTGAGATTCAACACATACTATTTACGAGTAAGTAGATCCAATCTGTTGCGGAAAATAAGACTTTGTTATGTTAAACAGAATGCTGCGACTATGGTAAAATGGACTTTGTTACGTACGGTAGGAAAAGGGTATGTACGTAAGGAAAAATAAGCGCCCCGATGATATTAAATTATTGTATTGTTCAAGTGAGTATGCCTTTACAAAATGAGAATTACACACATTATTAATAATTATCATATCATTTAAATAATTAAAATCTTGTTATATTATGGTATCCTTACCACTAAGCGTTATAGCTAAGTAAGCTCGCTCGGCACAAAATACATTTTTCTCTAAGCTGTTCTGTTGCTCGTCATTACATTACTGATACTTTTCATACACATTTTTATTTCAATATTCTAGTAGACCTATAACCTTCACCTTCCTTACCCTCTCTATATCCATCCACATTCATACTCAACAATCCTCTCTTATTTCATCCCACCTTTTGACAAAATGTATTTGTCACTGGTGCTAATATCAATCTTCCTCTGGTATAGGTATTTATTCCTTATCTTGGTGATTCTAGTTGCAGTGCATGACCACACATCCTTATTATATGTATCTCATTAATATTAATCACACATCACACAGTGCATGTAAACGTACTGCTATTAGTACATAACTACATACATAGATACTAGTCTATCTAAGTAGTTTTGTTGGTAACACTGTTTTTTTTTTTGAGTATGACTGGTATATTATTTTATATATCAGAGTATTTTATTTCGACTCCCACAAAAATCATACTTGATGAAAATCACTTCACCAAATCTTCAAGTGAAAATATTTGAATAAGCCTTTAAAAATTATAAGAGCAAGAATCTTGATAAACTATACGTCTATTCTCGTAGGAGCTGTGGCTTTTTCATTTTAGACAGAGAAGAAAAATAAAATAAAGCAACTGTAATTCCTATACGAAAAGTAAAGAAATTTGAACAATATCTTTTTTATGTTATCATGATGGAACAAAATAGAGATCTGACTGGTGTTAAGCTGTACCTTAATGGCTATAAATGTGATATAATTAAAAATATAAATTACAGGCAAAAAAGACTTTTAACGTCAGGTGGGCCACGCGCTTAATCCGTCACAAAAACATTAAAAAAATTTTTTAAAAAAAAATGTCAGGTACAGCAGGGTTAGGAGTGTTAGGACTAACAGAACAGAAGTCATCTATAGGAGGTTGTTAGCATTTTTCCAATTAGCCTGTATATATACACTATGGATATCAGTTGATGCAAATTTGAAGAACTTCTTCAAACAATAAAATAATGAAAAATATGATATGGTAAGTAAGGTAACAATTAGAGAAATCTTATTTCAAAGCGCCTAATAAAATATTGTGAGCATTTCTACTTCGTGATATGCCCTTAGATATTTATGGCAAAGTGTACAAGAAAAAACGACTAGAAAATCAACAGTTATGCTTGGTTTAGCCCATTTGCTAACTATATATTTTTATATCGCTTGAATTCTTACAATTTGTCTAAAAATGTATCTAAAAAGACTCCGATTCACACAAAAATATGAAAATAATTATGTAACGAATTATGTTAATCTTGGCGCTTGTTTTTAAGTTTTGTATTGTAAGGTATCATTTGCTACACAAATTCGATTCCATATCAATACAAGCAGTTTGGTATTAGATAAGTAAGGCTCAGAAACGACTATCAAATTACAAGAGCAACTTTGCAACTTGTATTGCTACAATAAAATGAACAGGCATTTTCACAAATAGCGGCCGTGACGTCACATCAATTCACATCATCTTTAGCAAGAGCCGTTCAGACCTAAGTATTTTGATTGAGTGCCAAGACAAAATGCCAGCTATTCCGTAAATGGATATCATTGTTGTATTATTCAAGACATATATTTCTTTCGCCAGTCGTCACGCATCTTGTCTACGTCAAGCATCAAAGTTCCTACTTAAGTTGCGACCTAAAAAGGTGCCAATGCTCCAGGTACTCTTATATGCCTTTTGAGGAGGCTATGTCAGTTACGGTAAGGGTACGGTTAACCTTGCTTATAGTCATAATATAGGCAATTACAAAATAGAGAATGCTTCAACATTCCGCATAAAGAGAAATTGATAGAATTAGAAACAATTTCAACATAAGTGGGTAGTTACTCGTATTTACAAAGAAGTACGATACTAGATGAGGATTACGAAAATCTGAATAAGAATACAGAAGAATTAAGAATGAACAGGCGCAACACAAAAATAACGAATATATTAACAAGAATGGAGATCAAAAGAAAACCATTAAACAAAACACATCGTACTAAAGATGGCAATCATTGTTCATCCGTTATTTTTCCGTTAGCGATGTGTTGTGTTACCATGAAAATTGTACATACTTAGCCTTGGAGAGGTATTTCAAAACTATTGCGTTGTTATCACATTGACTGGTCCAAGCTCAACGCAGACGAGATTACAAGAATCTAATGTTTAAGTACATGTATAATATTCTATCTACCATCTCTCGAGGATAACTTTGAAGATAAGAGTTAGAAGGTCGCGTTGTGTGGTGAACCCACACGTTTGATCCCCACCGCCAGTTTCACCGCACGGTGGGAGGGCATTTTGCGAATGCTCGCCTGGCTAGCTACCACCCTCAAGTAGAAAATCGGTCGCCAAGCACGTAGCAGTGTATTCTAGCAGCAGTCTCTGAGGGCCAGTAAATTGCACATGAGACTCAACAACTGTGTCTCAAGGTGACAGGTGCAGTGCAGTTCGTGAAGAAATGCTTCTGTTACAGGCAGAGGTTACCGTTTAACATCAGTTAGGACTCGTGCTTGTACCGTTAAAAAATTATAATCCCAGAACTAAGATACAAAAATTACGTACTTTAGTCACAACCAATATTTACACTGTTTTGGTAAGTGATAATATGTTCAAACTGCAGCAACAGCCTGGGCCTAAAATTGAAACTGACCCTGGAAGAATTCTGCTGGAACACATTGGATAGGTGTTTGTTGACTTCGACCAATATAAAATGAATTCATTTTATATCGGTCGAAGTTTGTTGACAGATGTTAAACATTTTGTTTGTACTAGCTATAATGCTATGATGATATAGTGAATTTGAAATAGAAAATATGCCTTTCTATCCTGCTAGTCTGACTTTCATTTTCAAAACTGTGCCAGTTTCAAAATCTCATTAACAATTTGCCTGCAAATTTTACGTAGGTTATATTTGTTATATTATAAACATTTTTGTTGCATATTTCCACTACATTTAATGTTGTGGAAGATATGTGTCTCAGTTCAGGCGGTAGACAGAACCTAGAAGGTGTTAAGAGATAATAATTCTATTTACTTTCGAATCACGATCCGTTTGGTTTTATTAGTATTAAGAAGAGATAGGGCTCTTTTGTAATAGCCCGTTTCAAGAATGTTTTCCAGGGTCAGGTATATTTATTAGACTTTCAAGGATAATTGCTCATTTATGTGTTAATGCAAGCAATGCAGTAATTTGCCGCAGCATATAAAATGCAGTAAGAACTATTCGTGTATTATGGTTACAATGTAAAATAGGTGTAAAAATAATAATATTTTATAATGGAATCCATAGAATCTTACTCATTCACATACGATACTGCAAATTTATGATCGAAGCTACCACGTTAATCCTTAGCCAGCATGTAACTGCATGTAGCTGTTAAAATTTTTTTTGAAGGGTGCTTATTTAAAACTAATTTTTAACAATGACCTAAACCTGAAGTATAATGACAGACTACCGACAGTATAAATATTCAACAAAATGGCGTCTATGAGCTGCGATACAATTAATTTAGATAAATATAAAGTTACTATTAACATAGTATGTACATATTGAGGGCTGGTTGGAAATCTGAGTAGTGTGATAATTAAAATGACATAAAAGAAAATTAGAATAATATATATATATATATGAAATTAAAGTAAACCAATGAGCTCTTAAAATCTTGAAGTGATTTTAAGAGCTCGTAGGTTTTATGTGAGTACCGATAAGTAAGTTTGTGAATTTTAAATCTATGCTAAAAATCGTAATGCACTCGTATCATAAATGTATTAATTGTCTAATACTCAAGGATCGGGCGGTCGTTGAACTTGACATGTTTAATACTCTTATAATAGCTAACTCGTGAGGTATCTGGATTTACTGTAAATTATGTAACATAAACCAACAAATGCTGAAAATAATGATACTCAAAACAAACATATCATTCAGTGGTTGTGTTGCAGGGTCTGACTCGGATTTCATAAAATAAGTTTATACATACCTCGGACATTTTATCAAGAACCCAAAAGAATACCGTTTATTAATTATTATTTTACGCTATATGCTCGAAAATGTCACATTGTAGTGTCATACAAACTTAACCTAATTGGTCAAGCACTTTAACTGTGCCTAATATCAAGACAAGAAAATCTATGAATTTTGATTATATAAATTCGTGGCCAAGCGGAACCAAAGAGGTTTCATAATAATAATCGCTGTACGTAGGACCTGAACTACCCTAGTCTATTTTTTGTCAAGGGCGGACTCACAAAAAGTATCATGAGTAAGTACCAACTATCTACTTTCATTACATACTTTTGTTACGTTAACGTTACGTTAGCTACTAATTATTTATTTAAAAATGCTATGTTGCTAGCTAGTTTGCTTTTAATTTTCTCGCAGAAGGTGTAACTATATAGTCCGTGTCTTGGCCTTGGGCGAGATTCAATCCCAGAATCCACTAAGGCTGCTAGAGTTAAATTTGAATCCTTCTTTAGGCTTTGGATGCAAAATACCGCCAATGCCATGTTACATTGGGCGCAATAAGTTATCTTTTTGATAGGGGGCAAAAAGTCAAAACTACCGTAGCTCCCACCGATGTTCAGCTTTTTTTCTTCCCATTACAAGTGTAGAAAGTTCAGAACACTTATTTTTTGGAGTAGTAAGTAGAATCCCGTTCGCTCGGGTACCCGAACTTATGTCATGCACCTGTAATTACATTTTAGTTACCTTATCTGCCAAACCCTTCGATCCGGCAAACATGATAGCACTACTCACTGCTTCTTGGCAATATACGCGCCTTGTACACCACCAGCAGCGGCGGAATTGGTTTAGTGTGCCACGCGTATTTCTTACTAGGATCCTTGCCACCTTTTGCGATAGTATGTTGAAGCCGCAACATTTCGAGGTTAAATAGATAGGTATTAAGTAGATTAATATTAGTACATTATAGGTATAGGCCAGGTATTAATTATGATTATTATATTCATGAGTAGGTCAAGTACTCACTTGACAAAACGCCCCAAGCTATGCACAAAACACTTTAAGTTGTAAGTCACTACAGGGTATATCGATTCCAAATAGAAAAAGAAGAAGTACTCACTCATTAAAGGAAAGCGGCTTGCTGAATGCTTGGCCAACGGTGTGCTAATAGCACTGATGTCGCTCTGGGAGCTGTGCAGGCTGCTCTTCCCGCTTCCATTGGCCGAGCCCACGTCCATGCGCATACGCATGTGACGGCTAAACAACAGAAAGCTATCTTAGCAAATACTTTTCCAAATTGAAAAAATCGTGACTTGATCGTAAATACTCAACCGAAAATATATTTAAAGTTACGAGATCATAAGAACTCTTTGTTGACACAAAAAAAGGCAATCACAAAAGGTCTAAAATATCATAAATCGTGTACCTACTATTGAAGGTCTTGTGGCTAAGATTGATATATCCTGAAATGATAACCCCTAATAAGCTAAGCTACTAAAAATAGCTTGGCTAAAAAGTCAATAAGCGAATAACTACGCGAACGAAACTACTGAAGTAGTGAGTTCAAATCCCGTTTTCATCAAAAATTATATATTGTGCAATATTTGATAATTTATTTCCTGCCCATCCAATGTTTGATATAATGAAGTTTTTCTTTGCAATATATTTTATATTACAATGTATATTTTGCAAACCAAATACTTTACTTTCAAAATATCGAACTTCACAAAATGTAACTTACTATTGTAATTATTGTTTTATATAGATCAAAGTTGCTAAGCGGCTAAGCTTTCAAAATCACAAGGAAAGGAAAAATTGTACCACTAGCTACCACGGTTCGGATCAAGTTGAAAGATCATGTCCCAGCCACCACGGGTGATCGCGGGTTTAATTTCCGTGGTACTTTTTATATTCGTTGTGATTTTGAACTTTATCGACCAAATGTACTTATTTAATGTTTACACGAAAATAGTACCTACATTTCCGCTAGTAAGTTTACTTTTACCTTTCCCAATTCTTATTTGAACTTTAAAACAGATATGTGCTAGTAAAATACATTTGAAAATTAATTCATGCGCTAACAATAATTAGTGAAGAGTCCTTATTATATGTAATAGTAAAACAGATTAAAAATATAGGTATTTGTAACATTATAGGCAAACATACCTAGTTTGTCTCATTGATGACTTTAAAACGTACCTTTTGGGTTTTACGTTGTTATTAGGACATTTAGAACTGATCATTCTGCTAACGCTACATGAAGTCTGCGATCGTTGCAATGAAAACGAGCTATCTACTTTTGACTTGATATCCTTAAAAGATTTAATCTTGTAGTCAGTCTTCAAGTCTACCAAGTTATTTTTGGACAAATTGTCACGCCTGTCTGTCTTTTTCACATTTTTAGGACTACTCTGAACGCTGTTATCGGTTTCAATCTTTCTGCTAGCGAGCATACTTTTCAGTTTACTTGGCACATCGCGCTTAGGCATCTTATACTTTTTCAAAGTAAACCTCTTCTCCTCTTTCTTTTCTACACTTCTGATATCTTTTTCACTGTTAATAGAATTCCGTTTACTAGTATTTTTTGGTGTTTCATCTTCATCTATAAAGGCGGTTTCAATTGGTGTTTGTTCAATATCATCTTCTTTATCTTGCTTTGGAGTAAAATATGCATTTATGTTACCTGTACTATTTTTCTGACTACATTCAGATCTAGTAGAAGGTGTAGAACCAGCAGGAGACATATCATCTATAACATTCAAGAAAACAGGAGATGAACGTTGATTTTCGAAGTCAGTGTAAATACCACTAGATTCCATACATGAATCTTCATTTCTGTTAACAATCAATGGTGGATTCCCATTCCCATTTTTGCCACCATAAAGGGCACCATCGATTACCTGCGCTCTTCTGTCGCCTCTCTGCATATGCTCATCTAAACCATCTGCATCGCTCTCTGTAAAAAAATCGGAATCTGTCATAGGATCGGCCCTTCTAGTCACTGGAACATTTTGCCAATCCATATCGATGGCATCTTCTCGTATCTCCATAGAATGATCAGCTCCTCTGCTCACTGGCCTTGACATTTCTCCATCACCTTGATAGCCATCTAAACTTGTTATACTCGTGATACTCGTTATAAAGCTATTGGATACTTTAGATGTTTCCATAGATTTTGTATAGTCATTCTTACTATCAGAAGAATAAGTTTGAGAATCGTGCAATGTTGAGGCTGAAAATTGGGAGTAAGTGCTAATTTCTCCATGAATATCAGAATGATCGAGAGGCAAATCTTCCGGAGAGGGAGTTTGTTCGATTCTGTTCGGTGATGTTGCGTTTGCATCATGCTTAAAATTTAGTGGAATTTCTAGGTTATTTACGTTATCAGCTAACGAACTGACCGGTTCCAATATGCTACTGTGAATTGAGGGCATAAACTCCTCATCCATGAAATTTAAAAGTGGTTCATCTCTCACAACGTTTTCTTTTAGATTCTGACTGTGACTTAAATTATTATATAGTGTTTCTTGCGCACATTTTGATTGATTAATATCTGCTGAAGCATTTTGAATTTCTACAGTTCCAAAGTCTTCATTTTTCATAATCGCATCCATGCTCACTATCGGTGCAAGAGATTTTTCACAAGCTTTACTGCTTGCGTACTCAAATCCATCATTTTGAATCGTTGAAGCTGCAGAATTGCTCTCAGTCTTATCTGTCGATGGAGTATCTCCGTTATCAGGAGATATTTTACATTCGTTGGCATCACAGAAAATCGGTAGACTTTCCACAGTCGGAGAAAATGCATTTTCCAGATAGCAGATATCATCCATCTGGTCAGGGCTTAATATACCTAAACTATCGTCTAACGAATTTTCATCATTAGGTCTGCTCATAGAACTATCGTTAGGACTTAGGTTTGATTCAAATGTACGATTATACATGTGTGACTTTAACTGCAAACATAAATCAGATCTGGAATGTGTGTTGAAACACTTCTTAACAGAAAAATTAAAATCATTTTCACAGGAGTACTCGAATTCTTTCATTGGCTTATCTTCAAAATTAATCAAATTTGGTAAGCGTTCCGCACTTTTGTTGACAAAATAAGTAGATTTTTTCGAAACTTCAGAGGTGTCATCACTACAACCGTCAACTTTTTGTACACCCCAAACATCGGCATCTTTGTTTAGAATAGAAGAAGATGTATGTGGCTGAAGATCAAAGAGGAGACTATAAGGCCCAGATTCATCTTCCTCCGTCTTATCAACAAGTTGCGTGATATCATTGATCAATGCCTTTGTTTTTTTGTCCACTTTACGGTCGTGCTTTTTTGTTATTTCGTTTAGTTTTTCACGCAAGTCATGAATTCTGGGGTTCTTCTCCACAACTTTTTCGAATGTCTTAGGTATAAGTGAAGCATAACTCTTCAAAATGGATTCTTTCACATCATTTTTCGTTTTCGTTTCGGTTTGTGATTTTTCGGTGGTATCTACTGCTCGTGAAATTTCATTGGAACTGGTCGTATCTACACTTTTAAGTTTTGGTAGACTGCTAGAGTATATTCCCCGCAATTCCAATGTTCGTAGCTTGGTGTTCTTATCCACGGGTATCTGGAACAAAATTATTTTTTATTACCATCACAAAAATCACATCTAGATACTTACTAAAATTATGACAAACATATAATTTTAAATTATGATCAATACTCCTTATATCCTCAAACAAATAGCCAGAAGTGTATCAACATGCACATTTCACCAGATGATTATGTCTTTATTGCTTAAAATGCTATTTAAACTTGAACCTAACTGCTCCCTCGTGTTTGTTTGTTCATCACGGTTCAGAGGGCTGTCACGCATGGTGCCTTCAATGCATAGCCATTATTGTTAGAAACGTGTACAGCAGGGTGATGCAAATGCTGCTGTAAGGTCGTGTCTTTCCTTATTTCGTCACGCTTACATCAGGCGTTCTGTTAGCATGATCGTTGATAATTAGCTTGAACCACTCAAACATCAAACTATTATATCTGTTTATGAGTGAATAATAATACTATCTCAATTTCTAGTAGGTACAATCGGGCACAAACTAAAGTAAAATAATATTTTAAGAAATTTGGACCCTTAATGAAAAAAATTACCACAACGTAGGATTTTTTGCTACCATAACACTATAGAGATATCAAAATGAAAACTAGAACCTAAGAACTAAACTAACTAAACTGTTTAGTTAATACGTCCAAAGTGACCGACAGTCAGAGAAGCAGGTCCTATGTTTTAGGATATCTTGCAAATTTGTATTTAATTAAAGTAACGCGTAAAATAAGGGAAGGAGGACCCAATTTAGATCCTAAACGCTCTACCTAAATTAAATACAAATTTGCAGATACCCAAAAACATAAGGTCCTGCTTCCCTGATTTTAGGTCACTTTGGATATCCCTATGCCAGTTCAACGGATTATTATTATAGTTAACTAACATGTTATAATCTTGTTGTTGTGCTGAACAACAAGATTAAGCCAGCATTTCATTTTCCTTTTATTATGTACCTACTAAGGTACATAATAAATGGAAAATGAAATGCTGGTTTTCAGTTGGTAAACTTTTACAGAACTATACAATCAAAATACAAAAACAAAAGCAAAATTTCAAATATAAACCTCAAATGAGGTGAACAGTATGATTACGATGATTTAAGTAAATAATTTTAATTCTCGGCCCTTAAAAAAACCTTCTAGCGTTTCCGTGTGGATTAATATCTATGCTTACTAACTACGGTAAAGACATAGTAGGTACATTACGAAAAATTTAAAGTGATAGATTACATCAATTAACTAAGGCTGTAACGGGCTGACTGCTCGACTGTAGATATTTGCTGAAAAATATAGACCGAAAGAAAATTGGGTTAATTTGCTATAATTTCACCTCACAGAAGTGTATTAGAGCAAGAAGTCACGAATGCGTAAGCGAGAAATAGCTATACAACATTAAGATGAAATGAATCATTGCTCTAACTAGAAGCGCAACCGGGTTCTCAGCCTGATTCTTCCACAATTATTGTGCTCGTAGAATCTTATTTCTGAAATATTGCATGTTGTGACTTGTGGTGCATAGTGACTTACTTAGTATGAGTAAAGTTACTAATTCAGAACACATTCTTTATGAAATTTAATATTTAATATTTATCTTTCGATTACCAACTTCTACTTAAACTAATATATTGTATTTCAGCACACGCATGGGGTGACGGGCTAATGTCAACATTACCCCCCCCCCCTCATCCCGAGAGTGTCGTAAAAGGTGCTTAGAGATAATTAATACTGTAGCAGCCGTATTATTGTCCACTGCTAAAGTCTCTCCCATCAATGTATAGTAGTGACTGATGTATTCATAGAAATATGTATATACTGTACTGTATCAACCTGCTGAACACAGACTCGCCAATTAAGGGGGTATTTGCCATAATCCCCACGCTTGGCAGACGTCTTGGGAATCGCAGTTTAAGATATTAGTCCCTCAGGAAGGGCTACTGCCCACCTTCTGGTATTTTACCGTTATTCGCCTCTTACGACACCCACAGGTAGCAATGGAGAATATTCGTTAGTGAAACATATCGTATGACAGAATCCTACAATACTCTTTTCAATTCTATAGATATATTTCATGAGCGGGTGAGTTGTTTTAGAAGGTCTTTGTTGGATCTGCTCGAAGGTAGCGTCAGTCATCACTCGTGATGATCCTCCGTTATTGTGCCTGATAAGTTAACTCAGCCTACCCTACTCATGTAAATACTGAGACTAGAAGCCATATATTATTATGTATTTCTGCTGACCTACACGAGTATATAATATATACTATGATATCACTTTTATAAGTTTACCTGCATATAATTATGTTGCGTGTATACTTTTTATTTTTTTCTTTATCAACTATTTGAATAATTTTCTACTCTCTACCTATGCTATGTCTAACTTACTACAAATGTTTACATAATTTGTGGTTAACGATGTTGGTCTCACAATTAATATTATAAACAAGATTACCTTTAATTAAGAAATATTGTGAAACAAACAAACAAAAAAAAAAAAAATACTGCTATTTATGCAAACCTTGAAAAACTACGAGTAAATTGAGAAAAAGACAAAATTCGTTTTTTTAAGGTTGTTGCAAAGGTTTTCTTTTACAGATATAAGTATTAAGAAACTTGTAGGCTAAAACAATAATTTCAGATCATTGACCTACTTGTACCTTATTCCCAGAATATAAATGAATATTGATTGAGCCACCTTGTATTGATCAATCAACAATTTGAAGATCTCATTCATTCATCTGTTTCTATAAGCCAGACTACGATTTATTCTGTAAGAATTAGCTATTGCTTATTCATAAAACACGATATCTGACTATACGTGTTATCTTCTTACGAGTTAAGTTCTCGATGCCACTATCAGTTAACTGTTGAGTTGGTTTCCTAAACGTAAACGCCCTGCGTAGATTAGATTATCTAGAACGTGGTAATGCATGGTAGGGCATAAGTATATGTTGTACCAGTGTACACCAAGGTTCTTTAAAAATAACAATTGAGCATATACGTACATTATAACTAATTTTACATAAATACATATTTAAAGTTAATTTCCCGTGGAGTGCCGGGTTAGAATTGCAACTCCTCATATCTTCCCGTGAGTGTCGTAAGAGGCGACTAAGGGAAAAATACTGGAAGGTAGGCAGCAGCGCCTTCTAAAGAACTGCCATCTTTCACTGCGATCCCGAAGCCGCATGCCAAGCGTAGGGATTATGGCAAATACCTCCTTAATTGGCGAGTCTGTGTTCAGCAGGTTGATACAGTTCAGTATATACATATTTCTATGAATATATCAGTCACTACTACTACCGTTTTTGACCATATCATCACTGTGGTGATGCCACGAACGTATCAAAAACGCTGGCCGAAACGCCTTTTAATCTCTTAGTACCTAACCAGACTACTTGCGCAAATAGATTAATCTTGTACCCATAATAAATTAAGTTGTGGGAAATTTACTTAAGCCTTATGGAACACCTAGTTTAATATAAGTAGTTATATTAAAACGGTTTAGATGAGTTTGCTATATCATCGAAAGCCGGGTGAAATAGGTGATCAAACTCTTAGGCATAAGGTCAAGGTGAATAGAACGGAGAACTAGCGCTCACGCATGAAACAGGGAATCCTAGTATGAGAGTTAGTGCACATTATAATATCAATAGCTACAAATAAATAATGTATTCGTAGACCAAATATATATATATATATATATATATATATTAAGATTATTATATACCCATCAATTTGCTTTTACTATTATTCAGTTTTTATGTAAAATTAACATTATTATTATTATTAATAAACAGATTGAAAAAGATACGTTATGACCCTGTAAACAATTCATTGCCTGAGTTCTCGGACGATTGCCACAAACCCAAACGACTGTTGGTTGACTGATAAGTTGTTCCATTATAGAATTCCAGTGGCTATCTTCCGGCTTTCTACATAAGTAGTCTGAAGATATGCGTAGCGCAAATTTAGTCATCAGAAATTATACACTCCATGGCTTGACGTATAATGGTACAATAAATAGAAATTGGTGAAATTCAGATCTTGAGTAAGTATTACATTGATACAGGTCGACCATATAAAGAAGAAACGCTTATTGGAAACATCATCACTCCTCAATACCTAACCCTGCAGTATTTTTAGGTTTAGGAATGAAATGATAGGCACGAATCAAATTTAAATTAAAAACATGTTAGATACAATAAAAGTACATATAATGTAAGAAAGTCTTAACAAACATTACCAATCAACCAGTTAGAACATAATGGTAGCGAATAATGATAGCGACATAAGTATTTTTAAATTGATTTGACGAGTCAAATCTCAATTATTGTCCGCGCGACTCTGTGAAGCCTAATTATTATGCTCTTTATTTCTTGCCTAGGTACCTATTTTATGAGGACAACGTAATAGTATTTAACTTTGAAGAATGCTACAATTGATTCCTAAAATGTCTCGGAAGATCGAGGTAAAATATGGTTGTAATGTCTGAAATGATTTTCACTTTAGTTGTTATTCGGCATTTGTCGAAGTTCGACTTGAGTTTCCTTTAAAGTTTTGTTGTTATTACAAGGCGGGAAAAACTTATATTAATTGCTTCCTTCTCTAGGTCGACAATGTGTTAGAGGTTGATTAATAATCAACTAAACACGGGCACAAAATATTAATGGTACTTGTAACCATGGTAACTATTGTTGTAAACAAAAAAATATGTCGAAGTTTTTTCTTTGTAACATATTCTGCTGAAATTAAACAAGTATTAGCAACTTCATTTGTGCTTATTAATAGAAGCCAATGAACTGGTTTATAAAATAAGTATGTAATACATTAATTAAAAAAGTAACAAACCCGACTACTAATTATTAGTTTTCATTAAACGTTCCATTGAAATGAAAATTGTAAGCTCTATATATTTATGAAATCGTTTTTTAAAGCCCTTCGTTTTGATACCCCACTCAATGGGATTGGAAGAACAACAATTTATTTTCTCACAATATGTCGTCTAAAAATCTGCCAGTTACATTTTTTATTTATTTTATATATCTAGTGCCACTTGCGCTCTAACGATATCACTTACATTATTTATCACGAAACTCACAAACACACATTCATGAAAACATAGAAATACTGTCCAGCACCCGCCTCCATAGCATAATAATTATTGTTAATGCACCAGGAGGGTTCGAGTCCCGCTGGAAACTATATTTTTCCATCCGAAATAATTTCTATATTTTCGCTTTGCAGGCGTCAATGCCATTTTAATGAATACAGACATGACCACTGAAAACATAACTCTCCTTTTTTGGGCAGTCGTGTAAATATGAATGAGATTTTAGACGTCACGTACGTTTTTATTACAAAATCATTACAGTGAAAGCAATCGGAGAATGATAATTCTATTACGTGGAAACAGTTGTAACACGATAACACGATAGCACAATATCATGTAAATAGAGTGTTATTACTGTAAACATTACGAAATGAGTCTGAAATACCTATCTAATCACTGTCCCAGTAGAAATCATTGATATCTCATAAAATGTCCTAATAAACCTAATGAAATTACAGATAATGATATGTAGATAGAGCCTGTATACTTCGAATACTTTAAGTTAGTATCAGGCATGTGGATGGATAAAAGTATGAATAAAAATATTTAATCTGTAGTGATAACAGAAAATTCAGAATAAATTACACTTTCATTGATTTGATAAACCTTTTTGAAGCGCTCGTAGCGAAGTTGGCCGGCAACGTCTGCCGCGGTCCGGAGTTGGATGGGTGACCGCTAGTGACATTACTACTGAGCACTTCCGTGCTTCGGAGTGGACGTTAAGCTATCGCTCCCGGTTGTTGTCTTACGATGACAATCGTTACAGCATAGTGGTAGTCCATTTTGCGAATGCCCGCCTGGCTAGCTACCACCCTCAAGTAGAAAATCTGTCGCCAAACACCTAACGGTGTGTTCCGGCAGTTGTCCTTGAGAGCCAGTAATTCTAGGCTAGCCTGAACAAAATCTTCGACCACATCATCACTTACCATCAGATGAGACAGTGGTCAAAGGCTAGCCTATAGCAATAAAAACAAGAAAAACCTTCAATAAAATCTGTACTTATACCTACAATTAAGAAATAAAAAAATTGTAAAAAAAACATCTACTGTCATCGTGATTGTCGACGAGTCGGCATAGCGGCGACTAAAAAAAAGAGTTTAGAAGTCTTTGACCGCAAATAGCAAATTGAGTGGCTGTTCATCAGTAGATAGTAGTAGACGTCTTCCGGCTCATGATGAACTATGTAAATCATTCTAGTAGTCCATTGAAATGTTACATTTTTTAGACCTTACTTTGCGTTTTTGGAGGACGCAATTTTATTCTTTTAATGTGTAGGGGGGGTCAACGTAAAGCTAAAATCAAGTTTGTGGGGTCGCCACCCTTGTCCCGCGGCCGCCATCATGAAAATAGTGGTTGAAACGGTACTTACGATATACCTCTTAAACTATTTATCTGATAAAAAAAATTTTATTTACATTTTTTGTTGCAAATTAAATTCTCTATAACTTTGATCCAGTAACTTTTTGTCGTAGAACTATAAATAAAAAAGTTATAAGTGAAAATGTTCAGAAATTCGAGAAAAACGTTTAAACCTTTCGATATAACTTTTTTTTATCATTTTACGAAAAAATGATATCAGACCATTTTTGTAGATCGTTTTTTAAGGAACAACTTTTATAGGCAACATTTTTTCATAAACTCAATCAAACCCAGAAAGGTGCAATTAATGTAAAAAATAAGTCTTATAAATAAATGCTAAAAATTAAGTCTTTTCTGTGAATAGTGTTCTTCATATTACGATAATGATGAAAGTGATTAATGAGTAGATATCAAAGAATTTATATGATTAGGATACGCTTTACGACAGCTGTTGGATGTCGTAATATCGATCAAGGGGACAAAATCCACCGTATGAGCATGCTACCAACATGTTCGTCAACGCGACTAGGGTATCGTCCACACCTTAGTTAAGCCAGTCCTGGCTCAATCCGCACTTTAGGTACAAACCTACCGGCACATCGGCGTATCCGTCCGGACGGGACTATTCCACTGCGTGCCGCGTCAGATGAGATCAGTTATGCGTGGAAACTATGCGATGGAAGGAGAGAGGCCTTGTAGGTGAATATAAATATTAGTTCTTCCGTTCTTAGTGCACTTTAATGCTTCTATGCTAGTGACGCTTATTTAATGGAATGGCTTTGCAGAGTATTCCTTCTGGTCCTTTTTAATCTGTGGTTAGACGCACAATTGTACCCGTACCATTTTACTATCTGTATTCATTTATACAAGAAGAAATTTAATTTAATAACATCACAATGGGGTACGTGTCTAAGTAGACACGTGTCTATATTTGAGAAACTTAGTTCTATATAAACTGCATATGCCTTTCGTAAAATAAGACAGTTGACTAACATAGTTCAGCAGTTTATTTCGCAAATTTCCACAGTATTACGTAGATAATAATTATGTTGTATTGTATTGAAGTGCAACAGCTTTTACAGAGAATATGTTTATGGACAAAAATAATAATAAAAACCATGATGTGTATTAACAAGGTATGTTTATTCTCGTAAGAATAAAATGAATTGAAATTAAAGAAAGAGCTTACACCATGATTACAACCCTACGAACGAAGATAAGATACCGGTGCTATGTTTTAGATTAGCAAAGACAAATAAATTAAGTCATTGAGAGATTACAGGATCAAAGGAAAATTGAAGTTGCATGGCAAAAAAAATATTTTAAATTCATAAGATCTACTAAGTACTTAGGAGTATCGTGACCTCAGAGTAACTATTACTATAGTAAACTTTAGGAATAGCCCAGAATAAAAAGGATCAGAAAGAGCAGACCGCAAAGCGATTAAATAAGCAACTCTAGAAACGAAGCAATAAAGTGCACTTCAGCTCGCAAAACGCGGAGTAGCTAATATATAAGCAAGCCGTCTCTCTTTCTATCACATAGCTTTGATCTCTTCTGACGCGGCATGCACTGTGGAATAATCCCGTCCGGTTGGATACGCCGATATAAATGTACATAGCTTTGTACCTAAAGTGCGGAGTGAACCAGGCCTGGCAATAGTTACTATACTAAAGTTAACTTAAGTAATAGTTACTTTAAACCCGTGAAATAATTAGACAGCCAGACAGCAGGGGCATAGAACAAATAATAATACTACTGCAGGGGCTCCGATTTGCCATTCGGTTATAAGGAACACAGTGCTATAATAACAGATGATTTGTTAGACGTATTTTACTAAATGGATTTCGTCACAAGTGACGAACTGCACAGCGCCCATCACCCTGAGGCATATTCATTGAATTCCAATAATCTTTGGATAGTTTAACATAGGTACTTGCAATGTTATACAACAGTATCTATAACCTCTCGTGTTCTTGCAACACGACACACGACTGCGGTCGCCTCGTGTACCTAAGTAAATATTTACGACCGGTTTTTCAACAAAATTGTATTTTATTACCACGCTAATGTTATTTTGATTAAATTGAACCAGGAATTATTTAGTGAACAGCAATTTTATTTAAGTAGGGGTGAAGCTGAAGATGAGTCGTGAGATGCTAGGCCAGAATGTCACCCACCATCTCTTCCCGTGAGGGTGTCGACAGAGGCGACTAAGTGTAAAATACTGGAAGGTGCCCAACATTACAAGCAAGCAGCGCATCATAGAAACTATTATCTTACACTGCGATCCCCAAGACGTCTGCCAAGCGTGCTGATTATACCAACCCAAAATCGAGGAGGCTGTGACAGTGTTCAGTAGTGGAGCTAAACAAGTAAGAATGCAACCAAATGCAGTTGCAAGACTGCTTCAAAGTTATTGTGATGCTGTATTTGTTCCAAAGACTAATTAAATAGTAACTATGATCTAATCTGCATCCAGTATGACCTTACATCATTGCTTAGTTGCTACCTGATGATCTAATAACGACGGATGACGCTAATGAATCTAATTCAATCTACCGAACTTCTGCGGCGAGATCACTTGTTCAATTACAGATAATTATGGTTTCTAACTACACACTACATTGGTATAAGCCTTGGACGAACCACATAACTTGCGCACCGGTTTAGTCGTGATATTTCCAATTCGCGTTATTTACCGACCTATCTACAATAGTGCCGCGTTCCCTTACGAACAATATTACACATAATAAAGATTTCTCTGGCGGTAGATTTAGTTAAATCAGTGGTTTTTGCATTAGTCTTATATTACAACTTCGGCATGATTACTTTTTTGCATATTACGTTATTCTCTCCTGATCCACAGCGGCTATCAAAATTATTGTTTCTACATACCCTACCAATCAAAGATTGGTCAATTTAAAAAAAAAAAAAAATTTCTATACGTACCAAAATAATTTTGATGATTTAGTGGTTAAGGCATCTGGCATGAAATCGGTGGACGTGGGTTTGATTTCCGCCCGGGGCTAAAAATTTTGCGCTCCAATAATTTGTTAAAATATAATTTTGATGTTAAAAAAGCGTTGTACTTTTTGAATAATAATAAATGTTTTATAAAAAAAGATACTTTATACGATACTTGATCGATCCAAAAATAAACATCGTATCGAATCGATAGATCCTATTGATTCGATACGATTTTTATATCTACACTGTGTATTTGTATAGATATTGTATATCGGAATAGATTGTTCCATTGCGATTCAGAATATCGATACAAAGCACCTGGATCGAACATCACTATTTTCACCGACTAGACGTTGTCATATGCTGATAGGAGTACGGTCATAACAGGGCAGGGTAAAATCACAGCACGTTTGGATGAAAACTGAAGGAAAGATTAGTAACACAAAACTAATAACATAAATCGAAAATATAACTTTACTTGTTCGTCTTGATATTGATTTTCTATTTTATTATTATATTTTTATACACATACGTCATACATACAATAATAATTAATATAAGCTTAATTTAGAGGCAATTTTGCAATTTTATTCTATTGAGAAAATTTCACGGATACGTGTTTGAAAATATATTTGGCCTTAGAGAATATGATCCAGATAAACATACAATTTTCTTACTGCAACAAACTACATATTATATTTTCCTAAAAATGTGTTCAAGTAAAGCAGTTTATAGCACTTGTCAGTGCATAATTTGGAATTTCCCCGATTATTATTATTATTTAACAAGAATATGATTATTTGATAAAAATAACATCGTACTAAGATATGCTGGCTGACGTATGTTTCACTTGAGTATATACGCACCTATTCCGTTTTATCTCTAGATTGCACACAGTTATTTCAACTTTCTTAGTAGGTGTGAACTTAGCTTTTGTCTACAATCTCACTGCTTGGTATGTGTGATGAAGTGGTCTAAAAGGATAAATTTGACTGCCATCTTAAGACAATAACTGACAGGAAGCACGGAATCGCTCATATCAGTATTACCTAAATGCAGCTATCGTTCACCTATCATCCAAGCCATGACTGCAGTGGAGATTTCTTATTTATATTAACATAGTTGATCGGTTAAGAACGTCTAGGCTACAGGCAATTAAATATATATATATATATATATTTAGAATAGTTTCCTGTTAAATGACGTAAAATGCGACTAAGAGAAAGAATGCGCCGTATGGCACTATTCACCACTGAATGACAACATTGCTACACAGCAAGTCTTTAAGGTAGTGGATATACGACTAATAAAATCTTTTCCTGCGTTAAAACCGAAGCGAAGAGCTTCCTCAATCGGTTCTTATAAATCCTTTGTGTAGAACAGAGAAAACTATTGTGCAGACACCAACAATGTGGGACAAGGGTAAGCAGATGATTTTATAACACTTACTACGCCCGATTTTTTAATCATCAGATAGTTATTATTCCTGGAAATAAATGTATATATTCCTAACCAACAATTAATTTACGAAGTTGCTTGTTTAAAAGAAAATAGCATTGGTTTTCAATTGGGTCGGTTAAGATTTTTACCAGTATGATAATTCTTATCTGGTGATTGACCTTTGTATTGACCGTGCCTTTGCCTCCCGATTTTTGGCCTCCTCATTACTTGTGTCAAGTTTTATGTAGGTAAGTTAGATTAACTAGATCTAGATTTAAAATATATAGTGACATGTATATTAAGTTTAAGACGCCAAATGAAAAATAAGGAAGAGCAACAAAATCAAAAAGTCGTATTAGAAATTTTCAGACAGCCTTTCGCTTTCGTGAGAACGATCAATTAGCATGCATGAAAAAGTTTATAGACCCGTTATATGACATACAAGATAGACCTTAGTTCAGTATATTCAGCTCAAAGAAGTCAGAGATTAAGATCGTGCGAAAACTACTATGAGAAATAGTTTAGTAGAAAACAATGGCATTAATGTCAAGACGATAAAAAGCTGAACAATTGCAGAGTCAGCTAAAACTATTCATGAAAGTACATACGTTAGTACTTATTTATTTAAATTAATTTGTCAACCACGAAGGAATCAAAAAAATCAATACAATGACAAATGACTGAGAATGAATCCTTAAATCTTTTATATAAAATACTGTTACATTTCAAGCCTTCACCTTCACCACGGCTTCACCCCCATGGTGATGGATGATCAGGATGATGAAAAGTATCCTATGTGTTAATTCAGCGCCTCATCTACCTCCACACCAAATTTAATCCTAATCGGATAACGGCTATACGTTTGACAAAACAGAAGTAACAACCACACAAACACACTTACAAGCTTTCGCCTTTATAATATTAGTGTGAATTGTGATAGTTAGATGATTTTATCAAAATAAGTACTTACCTAATCTAATAGTACATATAGCAGATAAGTATTAGCAAATAAGCAAACTAATATTAGCGTTTAAATAACGACATCATTGTATTTCTTTAAACGACAAAACAGCGGTTTGCATTTCTAGTCGTAAGAGGCGACTAAACGTAAAATACCGGAAGGTGGGCAGCAGCGCCTTCTGATGAAAGGATATCTAAAACTGCGATTCCCAAGACACCTGCCAAGCGTGGAGATTATAGCCAACCCCTCCTAAAAGGGGCTGTGTTCAGCAGTGGACAAACCGGCTGACACAGTAACACTGACCTCAGCCATCATCATTCGGAATACACAGACGTGAAAATGTATTTTTGCTACTTTCCTACCTTGTCATTTTCATAAATGTGTGTAAGATAAGATCACTGAGATGACAAGCAACACAGTGGAATTACACAATTTGGTAGCGACGATATTGGCTGGGTTGCACCATCTCTGGTCAACGTCAAATCGTTCCCCAATGAATTATTCCATCAGAATAAGGTTGAATATGGAAAGTTTTTAAGAATTTAACCATCGTCAAATTTGGTGCAACCTTAGGCTGGGTTGCACTAAGAAAAAAACAAATAAGAGATGAACAAGGAAAAAATTACGTTTATTTTCTACGAGTATCTACCTCATATGTATAAACGATTCCACTACATCACCAGCGTTCTATGGTTGAACAGTAAACAGTGGTTGAATACAGAGAAATAGAAAGTTATGTTATCTCGTAACGATATATTATCTATTTGGGGGCAAACAGAAGTGGTTTGTCGTTAACATTATCACGTCGACGATAATCAGCAGTTCATCAGTGCGTTACGTAATGTAGAAATTGTTTGACTATCTTTACTGCTCAACGAATGATCTTTGCGTTTTAGGATGATGTAGTAAATGTTGTAACGGCTGATGGGTATTATTGACCAAGCGAAGTCTCATTGGTAAGTGGAGGGCATGATCGCTTGAGCATTTGCATGTTCGCAAAGTTGTATATTATGTTAGTCTGGCGGCGGTAACTTTCCAATGATGTTAATAAATTTTTAGCATGATACTTCCTACTATATTATATAAATATATTATTATTTGTATAATATGAACTAAATCGGTAGGTTTTTTTAAGATGAGATTTAATTTCGCATCGTACCATAAAGGGTCAAATGGGTACATACAAATGTGAAAGAAAAGCTCTTTGCATAAGTGTGACAACTTTTTATATATTTTATTTTATTGAATACCAATTCCCTCTGTTTAACAAAAGTGGTGGAAGTTTCAAGGAAAACGTATACTTATAGTTAAAGTGCCTTTTTACCAATGTTCAATTACCTACTCGAGCCACGAGAAATCGATACTGCTCAAGTGAATGTTCATCAGGATTCGATTAAACACGAAACAATTTTATTTGTATTTTGCACTATGAAAAATAATCACTGTCCAGAAAAATGCAAACGCAAACGAAAAATATTAATTGAGTTATATCAAGAGTTGCAAAGTTTGAAAAATTACGGGCTTACTGCTAAGATTATTTTACATGTAGGTATGTATTTCAACTCACTGCCTTGCTGGACAAAGTCATGAAGTATTATTGACAGTTCCGACTGCAAAGGGAGCTAAGGAGCCATCGAAGCCGCTGCAACGAAATTGCGCCGTTTCGCATCGCGCCCCGATTTACATCGGCAACAAATCGACTGACAAGATCCACAATTTTGAGTGAGAAATTAATTTCGTTTCGTGAAATAAACGAAACGAAACGAACCTAATGAATTTAGTTTGATAAGGTTAAGCAACGATTATAAAGTTTTTTTTAAGTGTCAAACTAAATTATTTTATTGCTTAATTTATAGCCATAAAATAACTTGCCATATAAGACTTGCATGTTTTCCTCATACGATACCTTGACCGCCACACTCGATTATTAATAGGCTGTGTTGAAGTTTAAATATATAAACTTGAGCATATGTGCATTGTGATATGCTCGATCATCGATCGATTGTATATAATCAGTACTTCAGTACTAATATTATAAATGCGAAAGTAACTCTGTCTGTCTGTCTGTCTGTCTGTTACGTTTTCACGCCAAAACTACTGGACCGATTTGAATGAAATTTGGTATGGAGATAGTTTGAGACCCGGGAAAAAACATAGGATAGTTTTTATCCGACTGCGCAAAAAGAGGTTAATGTTTTCGCGCGATAACCGACATACGCGCGGGTGGAGCCGCGCCCGGAAAGCTAGTTAAAAATAATTACTTTTACAAAAGGAGAAACTTTTTTGACACTTTTTATTTATATACGAGTATTATTCAACCTCGTTATCTCCCCATAACTACTGTATTCATATAAAATCGTATCACTATCGTGAATATAGAACCTAGCTGTTATTATATCTGAATGCAAACTCCTTTTTGTGACCTTACAATAAATAATAATCACCGTATTGGCGATTGTGAAAAAAATCATCAACAATATACTAAAACCACTGCGGTAGTAAAATAAAATACCTACATGCTCAGTGATAAACACTCCTTTATAGCTCTGCAATAAATAGCTTCCGTTTCCCCAATACGTATCATATAACGAGTTCCATTTTATGCCCGGTGTGTATATGAATTCAAATCAAATCGCTAAACGTCTACAATTGTACGTACATGAGCCTAATTGAACAATATTTGACCTTACAACGAGGAAGTATCATGTTCTCCTTTAGGTGTTTTGAAGCAGTTTTAATTTCATTGTCTTTCTTGTCTTCCGTGTTAATAGCAATAATATAAAATGTATTTAAAACAATATCTAAGTAAGTATCTACTTGTGATAACGTTACCTGGTTTAGTAATTACGTATTTTATTATGCATGCAAAATTTCACCCTGTTTGAACACATTGAATTTGAAATATTATGATTGACGAAACTAGTTACGTTGTTTTGGAAAACCACAGAAAAGAGAAAGCAATTTATATATCTATGTGGAAAACAATATGATTAATTGATTACACTTCCATGAAAGAGAAGAGTTTGCAACTGTAAAACAGATCTGACTTTCAATTGATTTTACATTTAACCTTTTAACGTTATAATAGACACAGTGAAAATCAGAGTAATATTCGAATACGAGCTAAGGATTGTTGATAAAAAAACTTGGAATATATACGAGTATTTCGAGAAAATAATGAATGAGGTAAATGATCGCTACAGAGGGTTAGGACAACAAATATTGATATAGCCATAGATAATTATTTCTCTATGGTATAGCACAAAAGCTGAGGAGTGTGGAAGTCGCCACGCAAGGCCAAGATACTGAAAACATTATTGTACCGGCTGGTATACCTGTTGAAGTTATGATATTTAACGCGGACGGATAAAAGTCTGACTTTACTCTATGATAAGTTGTTGCACGAAGATGCGATCACAGATGAGCGGGGCAACTGATCTCTGAACCCATTACTGAAAGCCACATAGTATCATAGAGAAGATGTTAGCGTGACATATGAAATAGTAGAGTGTAGTGACCATAGTTTGATAGCTATTCATAAAATACAAACCCGCACATGGTGTTTGTTGACCTGAAGAAGGCATACAATTGTATACCCTGAGAGGTTCTTTGGTGAGCTCTGAATAAGAAGATATTGTCTGGGAAGTGCTCAGCCATTCCATATACAGGCGAGCAGGATCCAGCGTAGGGTCTGAGGTTGTTGCTTACACGATTGATCGGCTTTATGACTTTAATTAAAATGCCGATGACTAACATCAGACTTATAGAAACACTCACCCCACAGTGGTAAGTGCTATTTGGCCAAGAAATTCTTAATGTCTAATAAATGTATAGGCAGTAATCGACTAAGGGATTAAAGACTTATAACTAAAAAAACGCTGAGTATGGATGTTGGTGGACGGATATATGAAATTTGTTAGTACTGAGCTTAGTAATAAAATAGATTATGAGAAGAATAAGTAGCAACCCAACTTGGAGTGGGATAAAGATTGGCAGAAGAGAGATTTGGCAAATAATATCATTGCGTTGCATTAGCTCAAAGTGTTTAGTGTATTATGTCATAAGCTTGTAGTTAGCTATACTGTCTTCGAATTCCTAACATCATGCATGAAATAGATTTTTTTAATTAAATTATTAATTCAATATTAAGACATTACTTTCTATTAGGTCAATGTTTTGTCGGTTCATAAGGGTACTGACTTCTGCGGGTCATTCGGCTCGGACCGTCTTAAAGTTTGACGTAGGTATTCCGTATGGTGTGGTGTGACTGACCTGTAATAATGGGCTTACTTTAGAAGGCATTGATATTTTCATTTTCATAAAGAAACTTAATAAGGTCAAGAATGGGGACGTACCAGTAGAGAATATACCTTGCGCCCTCAACAATCTCACAGGTAGGAAGTTACGCTGCGTCGTAATAGAATAAAACTAAATACTTGAACCTATTTACAAAATGTTATCAATATAAAATAGATACCATTAGCATTGCTTACTGTCCTGGAGATAGCACACATACGCGTGTGTTACAAATAAAATACAGCTCAGCTGCAGTAAGTTTATCAGTGGTTTTATTTTTTATTTTAAGGTTTTGTACAATACATTTTTGTATTTGAAGGCTTTATTAGCCAATGATAGAGAATATAAATAACTATCGTACTAATGCAGTGGTTCATGGAGAGTTAATAAAGCAAGTAAGAAAACAGTTCTATAATATTTGCTGTATTCAATCAAACTGGAAATTTTTGGTTGGTGTACAGCTTAAAAATTATAAAATATACGTTTTAATACACTCGAGAGCAATGAATCCGGGTCACTTAAAGAATGTTAAAAATCTCGGAAACTAAACATGATAGGTTAATGCAATAAATTGTATTTAATAGACAATGTAATACTCCTTAAATGAAAGTAAAAAAAATATGAGTCACCATACATTTTATTAACACAAAATTACATAAAGAAAAAAACTGCTGATCTCTCCTTAAAACAAAAATAGAAAACATGAAATTTTTGAACTTTATTACGATTTTCTTGAATTTTAATACTTCGTATTGCCTCCTCGTGCTTCCATTACTGCGTTTACGCGGTTTGGCATGCTGTACACCAAGTTCCTTATACGATTTTGGGGAATATTCTCCCATTCCTCTGTGAGAGCAATTTTGAGCTCACGAAGCGTGATTGGGGGAGGGTTTCGTTGTTTTACGCATCTGCCTAGCTCGTCCCAAGCATGCTCGATCGGGTTGATATCCGGGCTGCGCGCTGGCCACTCCATACGAGTAATGTTCATCTCTTGAAGGTAGTCATTCACAATCCTACCTGTATGAGGTCGGGCATTGTCATGCATAAATATAGCATCCTCACCTAAATTGACCATAAATGGACCAACGTGATCATTGAGGATTTCTTCCACATATCTTACGCTAGTTAAAGAGCCGTTTTCTATGATCACCAGCTCTGTGCGACTTTCAGAAGAAATTCCGGCCCACACCAGTACAGACCCACCACCGTAGGCTACTTTTTCTTCGATGCATGCTTGCTTGAATCTTTCCCCTGGTCTTCGATACACTCTGTGTCTTCCATCGTGCTTGTAGAGCATAAATTTTGATTCGTCGGAGAACATAACTTTTGACCAATCTTCAATACTCCAATTTACGTGGCTCTGGGCATATCTTAGTCTCGAAATACGATGCCCACGCTCCAGTTTAGGGCCGTTTGCAGGTCTAAGGGGTTTTAAGTTAGATTCAGCAAGCCGACGTCTTACTGTCCATGCACTTGGGTTACTTCCTCCGAGGCGTCGAAACTGATTGGTGAGTTCAGTTCCTGTGAGAAAGCGATTTCGAAGCATGGTGTTCACCAAGTATCGGTCTTCTCGTGCTGTGGTACACCTGGTTCTGCCCGTTCCTGGTCTGCGTAGGTTAGAACCAGTTTCTTCGTAACGTCGGAGAACTCTTTGTACTGTTGACAGCGACACACCGACAGTCCTGGCTGTATCGCGCTGACTCCGGCCGGTTTCCAGCATTGTAAGTATTCTGGTGCATTCTTCAGGCGTAAGCGACATAATTTCAGCTTGAATAATGAATATAGAGCACTATCAACATGGTTTATGTACCCACATAAATGACAGATTACAAACAAAAGCAAAACCAAATGCTGTAATTTCGTAGTTCCATCTTCGAAAGTGGCCCTTTTTCAAATTTGATTTTTTTATGATATAACTTTACAATAACTAAGAAGTTTTAATACCTTCATTTAAGGAGTATTACATTGTCTATTAAATACAATTTATTGCATTAACCTAGCATTTTTAGTTTCCGAGATTTTTAGGATTCTTTAAGTGACCCGGATTCATTGCTCTCGAGTGTATTATGTAACAGAAAATCACTTGGCACAAAAACGAAAAAAATATGTGGGAATACGAAAGTCGACCAAAGATCTTTGTAAAATCCTCCATTTTAACCTCCATTTTTTCTTTCGCATCCAAAGCGTAGGTAAGCAAGTAAAATGGTCGAAAATGTATAAAAATAAGGTTAAACCTAAATAAGGTAAAGGGCTCCTGGTTCGTGCTAGTACGTTATTTCGTGAGTTTTGGTTTTTGGCGCAAAAAATATAAGCAATTCAAATAAAGTTAGTTTATATATATTTATATTAACATTATAAATCACTATCATTAAAACTGTCAAAAAAATCAAGGATCAAAATTTTTATGACTAAACTACCCCACATTCCTGGCCACAAACAGCTGTGATGAACTAGAGTGTTCCTTTTTACCGTAAGACTTGCGACCGAACTGCAACTGTGAGTCAATTTGAATAAAACTTTTTATTGTGCTTTTTGTGTTCTATAACAATTATGAAAAAAGTTATATACAAGCATACAATTCCTTTAAAAATGCAATGAATCGACTCACGAAATAGCGGTCTTTTTATTTTTTGCGTGCCCCTTTTATAGTGTCACTACCGAATCAGGGATATTCTGTCAGATCATAGAAACAAGGTTTCTAGAAACAAGGTTTCTATGATCTGAGGAATGAGGATATTCTCGATACATATTTGTTGCGTGTGTTTATATGTATAATAGTATAGATTTTTTATAAGGAATAGTAATTTGTAAGTAAACGTAACTAAATAACAAATAATTAAGGTAATAAGTTTCAAATAAATAAGTTTCATATGAGGTAAAGTCAGTTTGAAGGTGACTTGAATATTCATTTTTATGGTAAATTCGCAAGTTTACTAATAGATTAATCGATTGAATTATTTTATTTTCATATATATTATATTTTTATTACTTAAGTTTATAATTTTGTTTCTTTTGCAGTGAGACATTGTATTAATCATGTCCGTGAATAAAATAGTTTTACCTTAATTTTTACTTAGTAAGTAATAAAAGATTTATTATTTACTGTCATTACGCTGAATGTGACTTACCTACAGTAATTAGGTAATTTTGACTGACTTAGTAAAAACCATTTAAATCTTTATGTTCTATTACTAAGCATAATCATAACTATTTGTAAAAAAAAGTATCACGAAACACCACGGGGGCTACGAGCTCACAAACTTAGCAGCAGAATCAAATTTTAGCACTAAATACGGTTCAAATAAGAGCTCCACAAATAAATTTATATAAAATGAATTCGTACTAAAATTACATAATACAACTAAATTAGTGCCAAAATACCAATAATTATCACAAAAAACTTTCAAACAGATTTTGTGTTCTATATACTAACTAAATATATTTTTAAAATCTTAGTTTAAAGAAATCTATGCAAATTAAGAGACTCAGACTCTCAACAGCCGCCAAAACACACCCGTTATGTGCTTGGGGGCTGATTTTTCACCTTGAGGATGGATGACTAGCAAAATGTCCCACCACGGCTATAACATCCAGTCAACATGATGTTATATAACAAGAAGTTAATAAACTGATCGTATTTCTTTTATAGAGCGGGCAAACAATTTTCTTTTGTTCCTGTTTTAGGACTTTTTACTATGAACAAATTTATCAAGTACCTAGTAAGGTTTAATTCTAGGTCATAAGATAACTTGCAACTTCCACTGCTTCCACGGTCATTGAAAGATAGCTACGTGTTGGTAGGTATAGGTATACATACTCACCTAGTTTATTATCTACTACTAATACGTATTCTATATAGACTACGTAAATTTTGATCAAAATATTGTATGTAGGCATAGACAAATAGACCACGGAAAAATATACCTTTCCCGTGTGGATATACAGGGTTATTGGAAAAATGCTAACAACGTCTCAGAATTGACTTCTGTTAGTCCTAGCAAACATTTTGTGATTTTTTTTTGTGTTTTTGACTGTATATCCACGAGGACCACCTGTTAAAGGTCTCGTGTCAGTAATTCATTATTCCATATTTTTTATTACTTTGCTCGATGTAAATATTCAAAACTTAATTCAAAGAAAGCGCGGCGCGTTCCAGTGTTGCCGTGGCGGGCGCTCTTAGCTCGGAGTTGGCATTGTAGCTATTTTACTAATATATAGTATTATATTTGTAAGCTAATTCCGCTAGGGGGGTCCAGAATATTATGTTAAAATATTTAGGTCTCAGCCAATAATTTAATAATAATATAATATATGACCATAGCTCCTACTGGCCAGCTATATTCAAATCACGATTCTATATTTATCTAGTTAATTTCTTAACAGTAGTTAAGGTTTTCAATTCATCAAATAATACTAAAATTTATATATTTTCCAATTGAACTATGTGGCTTTTTGACCTCTAGCTCACCCGTTCAAAATATTGACCTCTATATACTATATCTCGATGTTCATAAGTGATGATATGGTGAACGATGTTATAATGAGGCTGAAATAATACGGCATATAATTATATATACGGTTATTCTTCGTTAAAATTAGTAATTATAATGACGCTTCTTAAATTGCGACGCAGTCATCATTAAAATATTTTAACTAACGAGATTTTGAATTGACGTAATTCTGATACCAACCTCTCCTTTATTTTGTAATAGTTATGTACCTACCACGTTTCCGCGTTTCCTTTCCGTTTTTTTTTACTTCGTTGCTTACTTACCTACTTACATAAAAAAATTAACAAAGGTCAACTGCGCTTCATCAAGGATCTTGGTTTCTGATCTAACAGGCCGTTGTCGATTAAACATAGTTACACGCTTTACAAGTCCAAGGAACGAGTTCTGCATAATAAATAAATAAATTATTGTAGGCTAGCAGTTTTTGTGTATTTAAATTGTTACTCGTAGTATAGTCGATAAATATCATGGTCAACAAGTAGTCTCGTACGAATGAATCCCAAGCAGGTAAAAAAAAATATAGGGGGTTTAATATGAGGTTGCGCATCCACTTACTTAGTGTCGAATTTTATAGTGAGACTTTTCACGCAGCAAGTATAAATTAATTAAAAAAGTAAAAAAAACACCATTGCAAATTTTTTATTTTGTTTAAAGATTTATCGTTCCACCGATATTAAAACTGCAAGTTATATATATTTATGGAATATTTTTAAAGCCCTTCATTTTGATGTCAGGTTTGTTTTTTATACTTTTTATGCTCCTAGTGTACTTGGGCTATCCAGACAAATCCATCAATATCTCATACTTACGTTAAAATAGGTTAGGCCGTTTAGAGTGATGGTGGAATAAAGAAACTCACTAACATACATATACATACATACAAGAAAACATAACTTTACATTATTTTGGGCAGTCGTGTAAAAATCATCAATTATTTTTACATTCAGCTTTTACTTCGGGCGTTTTCCTGTGTGGCTGTTCCTTTGATGGTACAGTGGAAGAATACATTTAAACACTATGCCCTTGACCTATTTACTTGACTATATTAAAAGTAACAGTTATAAATAGAATACCTTTATATATTTCAAATACCTACTGTACACTTTGATTATTGTATCAGGTGAAGTGTGACAGGTATCAAATGTGACATCTGTCATCTTGACAGCAACAAAATTGACATATATCGATTGTGACAGCTGTAAAAATTACAGTAAACGTTGTGTATTTAGGTTCTTACCTAATATAAATGATTTTGTCATAGATGTGACATTCGATAAAAATATTGCAAATTATTTAAATATTATAGATATATGTCAATTTTGCAGCTTTCAGTGTGATAAACGTCACATTTGATACATGTCACACTGTTTGATTTGATGTTTCAGAGTAGAGATAGTTATCACACATTTTATTATTGATACTTGTAATGTACATGTCGCCTTTTGATTATTAAACGCATATTCTTTACATGCGATGTCTCATAGATACTAGTCCTTGAGTCCTGCATTGCAAAAGTAATCAATTATCACCTTGCTAAGTAAAACAAATCCAGCATCATCCATATATTGTGGTTTTTGTATTAGCAGCGATAGGCTAGGATTCATAACTTCGCAACCGTGTTGCTTGTAGAGTAATATAGTGCGGTGGAAAAGTTATTTTGATACCCAGTACACATTATTTTACAAATACTATTTATACTATACTACTTCAGTTAAGCACGACTTTGCGTTGCAAGCGTTATCAGTATTAATATTATAGAGGATAAAGTACATAATATATTAAGAATATATACATTTCAGACTTCTAACTACATAGTTAACTTCCTGAGTTTAGTCAGTCATGAAAGTGAAATGACGAGAAGTCATGAAAATGAGTTCATTTCGTTCATTTGTTTCATTAAAAATATATATTTAGCTATTTATTTATTAATTTATTAACCTATATAGGTTTGGTAAAATATATTTTTTATTTATACCTTATTAAGGAACTAATTTGTTATATTAGCGGAAATATAATTTTATAATAACAAACCATCATTGTCAATTGCATGTCATAAGGCGAAAAGGTAAGGTTATCGGTATGCGAATATATCCAAATAAACATGTCATTTAAATGGCGCTTACGAAACTCGAGTCAATGCAGTAAATGGAAAGGTAATTAAGTAAACAGATAAGGTTAATTGATAAGCTACTCGTGTCCCGGTTAATCTTAACAGGTCAGTCGAAGCCCGGCTCTTTGTCTCAGCTACGTGACTTTAATGTAGGACAACAATCATGTTTTCACAAACTCGAACAATAAGAATAATAGAAGAAAGTTCGTGGATTTAAAACAAGCCAAATGTTCGACACGCCGACGTTCTTAAACTTCTTAAACAGTTCGATGTTGTACGCCGGCAAAACAGGAGCTATATTCTTGGAATGCTATATTATTGATATGTAGGTACTATTTTTACTATTATTTAAGTAACAAATTTCTAGGCTATTCAATTATCTACTTTTAACATATTAATTCTATCTACTCCGTCATGTTGAATAAAAGAAGACTATAAGAAATTCAATGAAGAAATTGTGTCATAACTTACAGCTGGATGTTATGGAAAATGACTTGTTAAACTTTGATACAATATACACACTCTTTAGCGAGCATTATTTTGACCCAGCATATGCCAATAATCTATGTACAATATATAGGTAGGACGTACCATTATGGTTCTAAAGTAATTCCAAAGAAATTACAATTCATATTTTCTTTCACATTTACTCATATTCTAAAGAAGACATCACAATAGCTGACGTTGACCAGTATGCTTACCTATATACCTACATATAATTAGTATCATATTACATCCATATCGTGTACAATACTCATACAACGTGTGATTATACAAAGCTGTGAATAAAGTGATTTCATGCTTTGCCAATTTTTGACATCCTAATTTTATTCTCTTCAAAACTTCAGAACATGTTTCACATGTACACTAAATAACATAAGTGTGTCCAGTAGGTACTTGGACACACTGAAATGTTTGCACTCCTGGACATAAAATGTTTAGTTTAGTTATACGAGTATACTCATCTTTCATGACAATATCTAACAGATTTTACATTTTGATTCTTTCCTGACATTTTGATTCTTTCACTGGAGAGCTCTTACCTACATTTTAATTCTTTTATTGGGCGTATCTGGGTTATGGCGTTTGGTATCGCCATCCTTTGAAGTGGTCAGTATCAACGCGAACCTCACGATACTCCCTATAGTGTCCTGAACGTTCTTTCTCAATTCTCATCAATTATTACATTGTTTGTACTCTTGGATTTAAACTGCTTTTCCAAGACTTTTAAAGTATTCTTTCTGCATATTACTGAAGTGCTGCCTTTCTAAGTGCTTTTTGGTTGCATTATTTTAGCTAGAATTTACATCCTGCACCACAACAACGCTTTTTGAACTCTGAAAAAGTACACATAACCCATCCTGTGGTTCTGCTCGCAGATTCAGACCATATCTGGCGCCGTGTGATTTACTTTAATTTTACAAAATAGTATACATGTTTTTTGATGAATTTCGGTTGATTCAACACAGAAGATGCAGTGACGGATTTCAACCAAAAAGTGGAAAAAAATCAATAACATATAGGGTTCGTGACTAATGGCGTATTTAAAAAACAATAAATAGATTACTTTTAACCTGAATAAGTTATAACTTTTTGTGAGATACAAGAATTTAAAGATCTCAGTGATAACTCAATTTGGACGACAGCTTTAATTTAAAGTAAGTCCGGACATATTTGAGCTCATTATTGAACAGATTAGTAAGTTCATTACTATCGGACTTAAATCGGCTATATCTACTACTGCCTATTCACTATGCGTTTTTAGATATATAAAATTATAGAATAAATGTACCAAAAAGAAGAAAATAAGTAATTGATCATAAAAAGAGTCCACTTGGGCAGCGATAAACTTTTAAGTCGTAGTAAAATAATATATTAATCGTGAATAGTAACAAAGTGTTATGTTCGGCTTACTGTTAAAACGCAGAAGTTGTAACTGACTTTCCCTTGTAATATATCACTAGCTGGTAGGTTACTGGGTACAAATGTAGCTAATACATTATTGATGATTGCTCGCAACGATACGCACTGTTGAGTAGGTATATATACGCGTATATATTTACTATTGTAACATGCAATCTATGCCAACTTCTATTTATCATTATATACTGAGTTTGTTTTTACCTACCTAGCATTAATGTTTGTTGGATGTTGCATTAATGTTTATCATTATGTTGGTAGGATTTATACACGGAGGAAAGCATTATAATAGAAATATTAGATATTCTTATCCATATTGGTTCCTTCTTATTTTACTTACTAGCTCTTTATTGTGTATGTTTGAAGATCTTTTATTGCTTTTTGCTTTTTATACCTACCTTCTTATTGTAAAACATAGCAATATACCTGCGGTTGCCATTTATAGCAGGCTACATTAATATTCATAAGTTTCATTCGCCATTTTATGTATGTAAGTTCTCAAGAACTCAAAAAATAAACTATTAGTGCGACACGTCACGACGGCGCCACTGCAGAACCGTTGCTCAGTTATGCCCATCAAGGGCTTGAGTTGAGCCTTTTCAGAACGTACTACATACCTGTTATAAATTCCGGTTTTGATCCCGAGTCTTTGCCAAGGCCTTGTACTTGTATGTCTGGACCATAAATGTTTACGACTTTGTGCCAACTTTTTGCATAAAGTTCCTTACTGTGCTAGTACATTTCATTCTATTACACAGGTTAATTGAGCGTTTACAGATGTTCTTGGTTAGCCATGTTTCGTGGCTTCAAAATTTGCTAAGCAGTGTGGCAACCTAAGCATTGGCTCTCAATTAACAGTGAGATCTAGCAATCTATTATTGCAACTTCCAATTAAGCTAATACCGAAATATGTTACGTACAGTCGGGCTCACTTTTTTAGACCTTTTACAAGATTTTACCGCCAGCTGGTCAACAATATATTGAACACTTGAACAGTGGAATCAAATTGAAATTACGATAAAAACATTCCAGTTTTCTAATTGCCAAACTAATCACATTTAAGCACCACATTGAAAATACTAATGACTGTGATTGATGCAGTAATATTGGAAGAATCACAGCGAAATGAGATGTTTCTTGTATCTTTAGGATGATGCTCTCATCTCTTGCCAGATAAAAAACGCTGTGAGGCAGATGTCAATAACCTTTTGTTGGGTTCTGCGATGACGTAAGTGCTAACCTGAAGATCAGCCGCAGCTATAATGTCGTCCGTTCACTGTACATATTATTTAAAATAAGTAATTCTGCGTGTAATTGCTGATTGTAAAGTGTGATGTTTGCTCACGACTCTCAAGCACAAACAAAAGGGCAGCATGTTTGACTCCAACAAGTGTTTTAAATAACAGCCTTTGTTCGTGTTGCTTTAACTCACAAAAATAATATGATCTAACATATTCTAGCCATGAGAAAGAAGCATTGTCCATGGAAAAACATTTTGTAGGTACCTTCTCATAAAAGTTAATTATTCTTCGTCTCGCCTTCCGTTGTTTATATCAATTTGCGAACAATTGAATTTAATTGATGTTTTATTTTATGTCGGTAGATATGAAGGGGCCAGGGAACCTTTGTAGGTAATGATGTCATGCTAAGACCTACTGAATATGTTGTTGAAACTTTAAATTACCAACACATCTACAATAAAATTTTATTACAAAGGAAAAAGTGTATCGTGTTGAAATCTGAATCAGTATTATGCTGATGTTCGTATGATCGCTTGATACCTATCCAGTTAATATGAAATTCTACTACCAATATAGTTATTATAAAGTGACATATATTTATATGTCAATAAAGCAGAAGACAACAGTTTTCTCAAGTCCACGCTTCAACGTTGAGCAGAACCTGTTCGATTATTGATTACTTACTTATTTATAAAGTGAGTATTTTTCCATAGTTATTTATTTAGATTGGAAAATCAATAACTGCTTGTGCAATACAAGCGAAAAAACAGCTGCTCTATACCTATGAAGTGTCACTTTTCAATTGAATAAAGAGATACATGGGTACTACAAGCAAAGAATTTAACTGCAGGTTTGTTGGTAACAATTTTTTTTCATAGGCCGATATGAAATGAACAGATCCACAACTACGACGTTGGTCAGCTTCTACAACTTATTATAAATAAAACTTATGATCGAAAGCAAACAACATTTGACTACATATACCTAAGTAGGAATTATACATATAAGTAGGTCGCACTATATATCAGATTTCAGCTGTAGGTATACGCTTCTTTTAAAACTATCAAGTCAAATTCTACAGAAAAACATGAAATATGTATACATCAGTACTAATATTATAAATGCGAAAGTAACTCTGTCTGTCTGTCTGTTATGCTTTCACGCCAAAACTACTGAACCGATTTGAATGAAATTTGGCATGGAAATAGTTTGAGACCCGGGAAAAAACATAGGATAGTTTTTATCCAACTGCGCAAAAAGAGGTTAATGTTTTTGTGCGATAACCGACATACGCGCGGGCGGAGCCGCGCCCGGATAGCTAGTTATTTATATTTCAAGTTTTTTTTCTATAGGGATAGAATTCATTTCTACCAGTTTCTGTCAATCCTGTTCTGAGACCTCCTCAAGTAGACGCTCTTCCTCAGACACAATTTCTACTGCGCTAAAAAGTTATTAACAACGTCTGTTATGTTATATATATATGCATATCTCCATAGTGATGGATGTTTTGCCAACAAATCATTAATGTGCAGCACCAACAGCGTCGGTGATAGAACAGAGCCTTGCGGTACGCCAGCCTTCTGTATCAAACTTCTAACATAATATATCATTAATATATAGCCAGGAAACAAATATGCATCGCGCAATCTAAGCTAGGCCACTCATGTGGACCCGAGATATCTGCGGGCAGAGAGGTGAAAAAAATCTTAGTCTGCGGGTGGGTAATTTAAACCTAGTTACATTACCGAACCTAGCAGTGCTAATGGTTACATGATCAAATAATTATTACTCGTATTATAGACAGGCACTCGTATGTATTGTGTATAATCGGATTGTTAGCATTAACACTCAACTTGGGTGGCCAAGGACTGGTAACATGAACCTTCTGCTACCAAACCGACTATGTTATGTGGCTAGGTAGTTATTTAAGTATACGTGTCTAAGGTAATGCAATCGATACGTCCGTCACCGCGCCGGCCTGTTAGGGTATCTAGTGCTTCGATTACACATTTTGATAGTAACGTTGTTGACAAGTTGTTTGATTTCTTGTTTGTTTGAGAAAAGGATGTCAAATTTAAATTAGTGAAGTAACAGTTAGTAGGTACCTACCACGTAATATGTAGGTACTAACGACAAGTTTTCCTAGAATTGAATCTTATCTGTCAGACAGGCTACAGAAGGTTGGAATAAATGGCAATACTTCTTCCGGGTCTTTGGTTAAAATAGGTAGGGATACATTTTGGGACCTTTTCTGTTCCTAGCGTATATTAATGATCTGCCTTGTATGGTCAAAGATTTCTGCGATATTGTTTTATTCGCAGATGATACTTCTCTGATTTTTTAAGTAGATAGGAAAGATAGTAAACTTTTTCATATAAATAATGTGTTATCTATGATCTCTGAATGATTCGCCGCTAATAATCTTCTCTTAAATTCAAAAAAGACCAAATGTTTAAAGTTTTCTTTACCTGTTATTATTACATACCGAATTTCAGCGTCTTTCGCCTCATCTACTTAGTCTCTGAATAAAATACATACCTATAACATACTGCCACAGAAAAACGGAGAAGCGAAAATAAAATAATCCCTAAAAAAAATATTGACTCCAAAATTCCAAGGCAATTCATTTACTACCTCAGCAATTCATGGGATCCCAGGAATCGATATTTATAATGAGGTTAATTAGGACAACAAAGTCGGTATAACCATCAAGAGGCCTCGAGTCTACTTCACTACACAAGGAGTACTCTTTCATCTCTGAAACGGTGTAACACAGTACCAGCTTCAATCACTGGTCTTAAGGTTGGCACAGTTTCTCAACTCTTCGATTTCGTTGTATCTAAAGCTGAATTATATTGAATTTTATATAACTAAAATAATTTTCGTCTATACCTATGTGATTTTTTGTAAATTGATATTTTGAACTTATTGGACTCTAATGGTATTGAGAATTTAAAGATAATGAATAGATTCAGGTTACTTAGCGAAAATTTATAATTAATAATTACAAATATTGTAAAAATATTTTAAGAATACATTAAATTAATTTTAAAAAAAACATTAAAAATTAAATAAATTTATCTAGTGACAATTCCGCCTAATTTTCCTATAAAGCCGGGGCATAACGTCACAAACGCCACGTAACCAAACCGGCAAAAAATTCGATGCGTTTCGATTCTTCACGAAGCATCTCAGGTCTTGACTCTTCGATCCTGCGCTTTTTAAGTGTTTTTCTAAAATATGAATATAATGTTTTCTTGAAATATTTGTTATTATTCATTTTGAGATACCATTCGTAGGGGATACCCATCGCGCATGTATCAACATTATCCGTACAAGGGCGTGACCCGACTAATTCCCTGAAGGTCAGAAGATACTGTCATCAAATAGGGATGATTAAAAAATTACGAGTGGAAAAAGTATTGTCATTTCCGGCACACAATGTAAAACGCGGCGTATGCGTTATTGCGAAATTATTAAAATAGGTATAATGTATAAAATTCTTCGGAGCAGAATAGACGCTGCCTATCTCAGTGACGAGATTTGTGTCTAGCAATTATTATAGAGCCAGGAAATATAATGTTATAACTTGGATTTTATCCAGACCTCAACACTGTCGCTCATTCCAAATCATCGATAACAATAGTTTGTTAAACCCTCATTGCAGTCGTTGCATTCAATGAACTCTTGGAGACAAGGCCGGCAAGCTATTTGTCTGGTGATGAATTGAAGATGATTTCATCGAAGTCCCTGTGATTTTCTGCGCGACTGCATGCTATTCGTTTTATGTAAAAATATATCAACTCTTTGCGCTGTAATTTATAACGATGGTCATAGTCTATGGACAAATGATTGACAGTGTATTTAAATCAATACATTTTAACCGCATTTTTGTATTCGATAACAATTAATTTAATTGTTATATGTTTAGTGATGACTATAAATTTAAGTTTCAATAATGTAATTTACATTACATGCCCTTAGACTTGACCATCATAATAAATGCAAAATTCAATTCCACTGTCACATTGTTACAGAATATTTCAAAGGACTGCTACTTTTTAGGGTTTCGTAGTCCTGACGAGGAAACCTAATACTCGTAGTTTGGTCGTGTCCGTCTGTCTGTTTGTCCGTCTTCCCGAGATTTTGCTAAAAGACCGTAGGAATCTTTGATATTGTAGGGGTGTATATATCAATAACGTCGACAAAGTAAGTAGTAAAATAAAATTATTGAAAATATTTTTGTAGTGTAGCTCCCGTACATGTTAAGTGCGGATGATTTTTTTTTTCTCTTCTAACACATCGTGTGGGGTAGCGTTAAATAGGTCATTTAAATTTATTTACGAAATATTAAACTTTACAGTGCATTTTTTTTTCAATAGATCTCTTATATTTTTTAGCTTTAGCAGAAAGAAAGTGGAAGAGATTAAAGAACAACAGAATTGTTCTATGAATATCGTGAAAGCGGGCTACTACGGAACCCTATACGCATGGTTCAACACGCACTAGGCCGGCCGTTTTTTGTATTAGATTTGGCCTAATGCTACCCAGAAATAAATATAAAAGAGCTACCTCGGGCACCTAATGTTTACGTAATTCTAGAACCGAAGTATTTAGAAAATTTGTTGTGGAGTGTTAAAATTATAAATAAGTATCCAGTTCCATTTCAATCATGTGTACATATATAAAACACTGTTACTTTATGACACTTGCGAATTTGAAACATACACGAAGAACCTAAGAATCATTTTGATCTTGTAGTGTAGCTTGCCTAGGCCTTTGACCACTATTTAACCTAATGGTAAATGATGATGTAGTCGAATATGTTGTCCAGGCTAACCTTCAAGCAAACCTACTGGCGCTCAAGGACTGCTGCCGGCAAACGCTGTTAGGAGCTTGGCGACAAATTTTGTACGTTAAAGTAGTAGGTAGGTATATTCAGGCTAACCAACAATTACTGGCTCTCAGCAGACCTTGCTGCCGGCAAACACTGTTTATTAGGAGCTTGGCGACCAATTTTGTACTTTAGAGTAGTAGTGCTCACTGTCCAGGCTAACCTACAATTACTGGCTCTCAAGAACTGCTGCCGGCCAACACTCTTTATTAGGAGCTTGGCGACAAATTTTGTACTCGAGAGTAGTAGCTATACCATCAAGCAAATAGTATGGTTTGAGCAGATAAGATGACATATGAAGGACTAGGTACATATGAAGAGGTCAGCAGCAGCGGCAAAAGACCTGCCATTGTTCTAGTTCTTCTGTGCCGCATGCAAAATCAACAGTTTTTTGTTCTTGCCTAGCAGAATTCTATAGAATTATGGACCTATATATTTAGATATGTACTTATATATAACCGATACTATAAAAATTACATAGTAGGTACGTAGGTACGTACCGATACGAAAAAATTAAAAAAATGTCGTGATAAGAAACCTTCGCCATACCGTAACCAATCGTTAGCGGTTATCGAGTTCAATCAATGTCTTGGCAAGTAGCCACCTACCCACTATGGTATCCAGGAGCAAAAAACCCATGTCATGGAATATGCCTTCTTGTAAATCGTTTTAATAAGTACCTACCTACTTAACCAGTTTGTAGTTATTTTTTTTCGGGTAAGTAGTTATGTATTTCATTATACCTAAAGTAAACTCTATGTACTTAAAGCGTAAAACTACAAATCAATGATATGGTGGTAAGAATTAAATTGAAATTATAACTTAAATAGAACCCGTCTACAATACTATTTTTACAACCTACCTACTTACCGCGGTGGCCAAAATACGTACAGGCTACGGATCCATACAATTCGTAGCAAATAGCTACGATCCTTCTGGAGCAACCAAATTAATAAATAATCTACGACTAAGGATAACCTACAGTATCAGAAAATAATATTAGTACCTACACACACGATAGCAAACACATAGCGACTCCATGATAGGTGAAGATCAATTCATATTGTTATTATAAGGTAAGTACATTTATTTACCCGCAATAAACATTATGATAACTATATGTACATAAAATAATGAAAACATTTTCTTGAAAATGCGAAAAGCATCGAACTGCCTAACGTCCTTGGCAATGATTTTCGCAACTACCTACAAACCTATAATCGCGGCGTTGCAGGCAATATAATAACACTCACCTTCGACATGTCGTCCGTCAGCCAAGATCCTAACCGTCGGAAACTTCACACAATTTTCGTCATCACATAATTGTTGTAGTCCTTTAGAGGCACTTATACGCGGAAATAATGGTGTCGCATATTCTAGAGCGAGATGCCGCCGCCACCGTATCGCGGTGAAGGCTCGATCAATACTGTCGTGTCGTCGGAACTCGCTCGGCTCGGTCTCCTCGGTCGGGTCGGACGGATGGTTGGCTGGTGCCGGCAGGCGCGGCGAGACGGTGGAGGGTAAAAACAAAGTGTATCGCGTGCGCGCGCAATTTGTTGTTGATGGATATGGCGCATGTGTGGCGGCGATTATACCCAGCACCCACTGCCTGCCGCTGCCTCTGAAATATACTGCCTTCGACGCTGCTAACCTATAATAACTAGTATGCCTGTATCGCCTCTAATGATTACTGACTACAAGGGACTGTCTAGTCAACGTAGATACCTACATAGATATTGTTATCAGTAGATAGAAAATACAATAAGGGAAAACGGATATTGATTTGTTTGTAGGTAGAACTGATTGGTAGGTAGGTATATTAACTCGGAAAAGTAATATGTTAAAAAAAATACAGACGAATTGAGAACCTCCTCCTCATTTGGAAGACGGTTTAAAATATAGGAAAAGCTTCGTAAGTGATTCATTCCTGCTAGGTACTCCCGTTTAGATCATCTGTGTGCAAGCCACATATGCCTACGTAGTAGATACAAGTAGAAACCACCTAAAGATATAGTACCTACCTACAGTAGGAACGGCAGATAGACATTTATTTATTTATTTATTTATTTATTTATTAATTATTACGGACATACCATTTACAATAATTAATCAAAATCAAATTTACATGGTCCTAAAAATAAATTACAATATTTAATTAACATATAATAAAACATTTGTCAATAATAATTATACAATTTATACACGTTTAATTTGGAATCGTAGACTCAACATACTCAGACCGTTCACAATAGATTAAACAAAGAGACAACAGTTCCATCCATCCATCTACAAACAAATCACAACTAGGATTTTGATCCAGGATAGCGTTAAACGCGGCTAGGATACGTGGCAGTGAAGAATTAGCACGCGCGACTGTGAGGTGACGAGGCTCTGCAAACAGCACGTGATGTCGGCCTCTAATATATTTATCCGGAACATAAAACCTACACAATTCCTGGACCAACTCTGGACAGTCAATAGTACCCCGAAGAATCTTAAGGCCAGTGACAATCTGATCGTTAAGGCGGCGTACCTGCAACGAATGATAACACCCCATAATAAAATTTGTAGGGTACATATATGGATAATATCCATACTGGCGCTTGTAAAGGAACCTCAGGTATGCTTTCTGGACCTTCTCAAGAGCTTTGTGATATATAAGCTCATATGGGTTCCAGATGCAGGCACTAGACTCCAGCTTCGACCTGACAAGCGTGCTGAACAACAGTTTGACGACATTGTTGTGTTTGAAATCACTTGCATTTCTAAGGACGAAACCTAGTCTCCTGAACGACTCCTTCACAAGCGCACAAACATGATCATGAAACGTGAGCTTCCTATCAAATGTGACCCCCAAATCTTTTACCGTGTTAACCCTGACTAGTTCCTCATCGTTAATTTTGTATGGGAAAATGAGAGGGCGCCACATTCGACCGAAAGTCAGCACGTTGCACTTAGAGAGATTAAACTCCATCTTGTTTGTAACGCTCCACCTAGATATTGCATCCACATCCCTCTGTAAAAGCTGACAATCTGATGCAGACCTAATCTCAGAGTATAATTTTAGATCGTCTGCATAAAGTAGGCACTTTCCATGGCTGACGACGCTCGGCAAGTCATTAACCATAAGCAAGAAAAGTAAAGGTCCCAAGATAGAGCCATAATTATTATAATATAGGTAGGTACTTAGGTAGGTACCTACCTACCTACCTTTTCCTTTAGATAAGTTATGGTTTGTCGCATAAAGCAATAAGCATTCTAAAAGCTGTTCAAGTGCCATTGCCAATCCTAATCATAAAGACTGTAAAACAACAATACATAAAGTACTTTTCTTTAATAAATTTACTTACCTTATCTACTGAAACATCAATTATTTATAATTGCTTCTCTGATATTTTGTAAGCCAATATAACCAAATACTTCCCGGTATAAATAACTTAAAGAAACTTATCTAAAATGTTTTTTTTTTTTTTATGCTTGATAGGTTAGCCTTTTACCACTATCTCACCTGATGGTAAGTGATGATGTGGTCGAAGATGTTGTTCAGGCTAACCTAGAATTACTGGCTCTCAAGGACAGCTGCCGGAACACACCGTTAGGTGCTTGGCGACAGATTTTCAACTTGAGGGTGGTAGCTAGCCAGGCGGGCATTCGCAAAATGCCCTACCACCATGCTATAACGACTGCCATCCTAAGACAACAACCGGGACCGACGGCTTAACGTGCCCTCCGAAGCACGGAAGCGCTCAGTAGTATGTCACCAGCGGTCACCCATTACTTATAACAATCGGGCATAATGAATGCTTTGCAGTAAAAGTTTTTGTCAGACAACCGGTTGGAACAGATGGATTTTTTTTTAATAGGCAAGCAATTGACCCCTGTTTCATCTTATGGGAAGTGATGACGCTATCGACGGATGGAACATGCTTGCCTCTTTTCACTCTGTACACTCCAAGATTATATCTGCTTATCGGTAAATACCAGCGTCACGCTGGTAGGGTATTCCATACTTCAGCCGTTGTTTATTTTTTGACGGCTCTACGTGCCCTTCGAAGTACGGAAGCGCTTAGCATTAGCTACGCTACGAACGCTTCCAAATTTACTGTGGAGAGGTACCATTACTGCACGGTAATGTTATCTATATAACATTACCGTGATTACTATATTGTTACTACGTATTATTAGACTTGCGATGAAGTGAGGACCCTCCGAATCACCTCAGTTTAAACATAAAACATTAATAGGTATACATTTTAACCCCTGCAGGGGTCCGAGCTGTAACATTTAAGGGATGAAAACCTATCATTAAAATCTTAGTATGTAGTTAGTTTTTTATTTTGTGACAGTTACTACTAAACTTCATGCTTGTAATTTGAAAAATAATACTTTCATACAAACCTTCAGCTCCAATTCGATCCTTTCGCAAAATTCGTTCTATGCTGACGTCTACTACCTGCAAGCTATATTATCTTCATTGGTTGTCGGCTTAAACATATGACTCATAGTCTTGTTTGTTATCTTAATTTATGCCACCTCATTTGTGCTTATATAGGAATATTAGTAAATTAAATTTCTGTTTGATGGTATTAAACAGTCTATTAACCTTCTAAATACAAAAGCAGATGACTTTCATACAAAAAAATCAACCCCAAACCCGTTTATTTGACCCATCCGCAAAACTGTCTAACATTTGACACAGAATAAAAAGGCCTTTGAACACTATCTCATCTGATGGTAAGTGATCATGCGGTCGAAGATGTTGTTCAGGCTAACCTAGAATTACTGGCTCTTTAGAACATAACTACTGGCCAAAATTCTTTTATATTAAAATTTATAAGTGAAGTATCATCAACTGAAACATAACTTGCATTTATATTTAGAACCCTATTTGTGTCCCTAACTACGACCCTATCGTTAGAATCTTGGTAGATTATACAGTTCTATTTTATTTCATTTAATTAATAGGTTTTATTTCATGCTCATAGCTTCAAAACAATAAGGTTTTCAAACAAACTTGGTGTTCTAATTTGACCTCCTATCATTTTCATTTATCTATTATCCACACATTTATTATCCACAATTTTCATAATAAATTTCAGTTTATTATGATCTTAGGCATTTTAGGCAATGTTATTTCTCTTATTCCTAGCATTGCCTATATTTACTCCATAACAAAGAATTTATTTTTTATTTAAAATGTAATACCTAAATAGCTTAAAATTTATCGCATACTAACCAATTTTCAATGACAAACTGAAATTATTTTATTAGATATTAGAATATTAGAATTATATTTAGAAATGATTAAGCCAATGTTTGGACAAAATACAAATAGTCTCAAATGAACATTATTTTTGCTTTTTTTTTAACGTATAAGTATGTTTGGCCGTATTCCACTAGATACCACTTTCGTTATTTTCGATAATTTTGCCACATTTTATATTATATGATAATAACATTTAAACATGGAAGTAATAAGTACCTACTGTTGTACGTAGTACTTATTACTTCCATGTATATATTTAATATAACCATAGACACAAAATGTGGTCAAAATTATCGTAAATAACGATAGTGGCGTCAAGTGGAATACAGGTTATATGAAGTATGGTTGACTTTTTACTGGATTACCCTACTAGAAGAACAAAAATAAAACCAGGAAACTTCGTTGGAAATTAGGAGAACTTGCAACACACCTGGACCAAGCCAATAGCCCCAAGAGGATCGAAATCACTCACTACCTACTATGTGACACGGTAATGTTATCTATACAGTATCTGAACTCGGCTCTGTTGTTGAAATAACTACCTACAGCCGCGCTGTACGTAAACATGCGATAGGGCTACCCGCCTCCAGTATTTTAATTACATTTGCCTACTTTGTGTTTCCATTTAGTTTTGTGATTGTATATATACTTTTTTTATAAAAACACAAGTGTTCACTAAAAATGCGTGTTGTTTTTGACTAATAGGTAGATTTAATTAAAAAACCATGTTTATATTTGAATAAAAAATCTGTCTTAAAAATTAGCGAGCGAAAAATATTTGTGAGACGTACGGAATTCTTTATTATTACATTTTAAAGTATAAAAAATCCGCATTCTAATATATAGCTTATAACTACCTATTTCACTCGTGTCAATCACTTTCCTATACTCTATTTACTTTTTTTTATTAATCGTGTTATTTCTTTTCGGGGATTAAAGGAAATACTTGTCAATTAAAAAGACACATATTATGTACCGTCAACTATGCAGAAAAATAAATATAATTACTAGTAAGTAAAATTAATTTATAGTATTACCTTTCAGTTTCCAGGTTATCTAAAAAAAGTTATCTCTGGATGCGTTTTTGAAGAATTTTTATTTTTTATTTTTTTTTATGCCTGATAGTTTAACCTTTGACCATTATCTCACCTGAGGGTAAGTGATGATGTGGTCGAGGATGTTGTTCAGACTAACCTAGAGTTACTGGCTCTCAAGGACAGCTGCCGGAACACACCGTTAGGTGCTTGGCGACAGATTTTCAACTTGAGGGTGGTAGCTAGCCAGGTGGGTATTTGCAAAGTGCCCTACCACCATGCTGTAACGACTGCTATCCTAAGACAACAACCGGGACCGACGGCTTAACGTACCCTCCGAAGAAAATAATACACCGTCCATTCGTCACTGCGGCACAGACGCGACTGTCTGCGTACTGAGCGCAGGCCGAGATTGAGGCGCGTAGGTATAACTTGCGTTTCGTCCGTTTCTATGAAGTTGAAATACTGTATGGATAACATATATAACATTACCGTGCCTGTGGTTATGTCTGTCAACGTACATAATTGAAATAACAATTAACTAACAAATAATTTTTGACTAATACATATAAAACTTTTAGTTTTTTCACTTCAATAATAATTGAAATACTAGTGAAGCTACAAAAAAATTGGGGCGCGTTCACCGGGTGAATGTAAAAGTTACCCGAGTGCTGTCCAGAAATAATCTCGGTGATTTTTTACTTTCACTCGAGGCCATTCGACAATTTGTTTATGTTTACTTGACTGTTGAATATGTTAGCCAATGCAAAACAAGGCGAGCATTTGCAACCGACAGGTGAACGCTTATCAGTTGTCATTTAAGAGTCCATTTATATCATTATTTTAATTTCTTATAAAATAAAATTACGGATTTTATAAGTAAATATTTATTTTTAAAAAGTAACCCATTTTCCTTATACAGGGTTATTGGTAAATGGCTAACAACCTCTTATGGTTGACTTCTGCTAGTCCTACCAAACATTTTGAGATGTTTTTTTTTAAATATATTTTTAGTTCTACTAAAATATATAAATTTAGCTTCTGCTAGTCCTAAAAACATTTTGCGATATTTTTTTTGAAATATAAATACTAGCAGAATTCAACCCTAAGAGGTTGTTAGCCATTTACCAATAACCCTGTATGTAATATCATTCAAATTTTTTGTTATACATTTTTGTAATTGAAAAATGCAACAAACGGTCAGGAAGTAATTGCCTCCTAGTTACTTGGAAGTTACTCGGTGCTCGTTTGGAAACAACTAAATTAACCTATGACATGATGTTTAAATTAATCCCTCGTCTGTCCAAGTTAAGTTAAACTAGTGAGAAATCACACGTTTCCGAACGCAGTCTTAAATCTGTGGAGTGGAGTCTCCACTGCGGAAACCATGGATTATATAAAAAAGTACTCTGTGTATGGGAGACTGACTAATCTATGAAACATCTAGGGCGTTCGGATAGCCTATCAGTTCCAAAAATAACACTCACAAACGCTAAAAATGATCACACAGGGCGTTCGTATTGGGACTTCGTGAGCATTTATATCGTTTTCGCTCACCGTTCGGATAGCTCTGAAAACGCTACAAATGACAGAGAAAAGTGCTATTTTTGACGTCTTACCTGGTGCGTTCGTTTTGGCTCGGTTGCGTTTGTAGCAGTTTCAAAAGTGGCATTTGTATCTTAGCGTTCGGAAAGAAGCTTCTGCTATTTTTGACCACCAATGACTGTATGCTATCCGAACGTCTTATACTTATTTTGACAACCGCTGAAACCCAAAATAACGTTTTCTGGAACTGCAGCTAAAGATATAGGTGCAACAACTGAAGCCAAAGGTATAGGTCTGTAATTAAATCTGGCGGAGGCATCGCCAGTTCTATTCATTAAGATAGGAACAACAATATTTCTCATAAAATGTTAGCTGTCAAAAAACGATCACAACGATCCCACGGTAAGACGTGGGTCAAAAATAGCACTTTTCTCTGTCATTTGTAGCGTTTTCAAAGCTATCCGAACGGTGAGCGAAAACGATATTTATGCTCACAAAGTCCCTATCCGAACGCCCTGTGTGATCTTTTGTAGCGTTTGTGAGTGTTATTTTTGGAACTGATAGGCTATCCGAACGCCCTACATAAAGAATAGAACTGGCGATTCCTCCGACAGATTCAATTACAGACCTATATCTTTGGCTTCAGTTGTTGCACCTATATCATTAGCTGAAGTTGCAGAAAACGTTATTTTGGTTATCAGTGGTTGTCAAAATATGTATAAGTCGTTCGGATAGCATACAGTCATTGGTGGTCAAAAATAACAGAAGCTTCTTTCCGAACGCTAAGATACAGATGCCACTTTTGAAACTGCTACAAACGCAACCGAGCCAAAACGAACGCACCTATCTTGTCAATAAATAAATTTTGTATTGTTTACGCCACCCAAAAAAAAGTTGAAGTTGAAGTGAAGTTTGTTTTGTTTTGCGACTTTGCGTGTTGATGCAAGCAATGAATTAAAACTGATCAACTACAAATTTACAAAGAACCTAATATTATAAAAGACCTCTACAATGGTGACCACAACGCTCACAATACAGGATATTTGGCCATATGCGTCTAATAAGTCTGGGAAGAAAGTTGATTTAGATGCTGTTTTACCATATCTTATTTTACCCATTTTACTTTTAATTGGGACTATTTCGCGTCCTATTACATTAATAATAATGGTTGTTATTGGAATGGGAGCCCTGTATGTTTACTCTAGACCACGACAAAAAAATCGGTATGCATTTTTTCTTCAAGCTAGTTTCATGATGAGTGAAGAAATTCATGATGAATCTAAAAAGTTCAATTATTAAAAATTAAAGCGACCAAAACAGCAGTTAGAATATGCATAATATTAAGCACAATTTATTCTACATTTTAGGTCTCCATTCTTCTTCTCTTGGACCATATCATCATGCATCACAATGTTCTTAGTATTTGAAATTGGTATACTACAACTCCTTGAAATTACACAATTGGAACACTTCATTTTTCTACTGCTACTGGCATGTACAGCTTACTTTTTCTACAAGATGAAGGCTGTGGCTGACTTCGAACTTGCTACGGGCACTTCCAAGGGAAAAGAATATAGGTATACCTCTTGATTGTCTACATCTTCAACCACATCATCACTTACTTTCAATGAATGTACATAGTGTTCAAAGGCTAGCCCATCAACAATGAACACAAATAAAGAGATAGTAAAACAATTCTTTGTGTTTAGTGTTCAATACTAGAAAACGGGATCCTTAGTACCATGCCTCTGCTATCCATCCATCGGTCTGACCTTTAAAGGTTTGTATCTTTGGAACTGTAAGAGGTAGCCAATTGATAATTTAACAGAATATGTGTTAGTATTGTGCATTGTCTAATAAATAATAATGTAAAAGGGGAACCCATTTCAGGATATTTTTAATATTATTTTGCTCTATAATAAAAAAGAACAAGCAATAATAGTCCAATATCTAACATATAAAAACCAGCCTAGTGTGGGTCTGTCTCTGGCAGAAATAACATTGTTTTGGTACACTCTGTCGGTATAGAACTAGAGAATGTAAAACAGAGCAGAATTCAAAACCAGTTTTCTTTTCCACTTTCACATTTAAAAACCTGGTTTTCAGTGAAACAAAAAAGTTTAAAAGATAGGATTTTCTTAGTATAATTAATATTTTTATACAGCACTTGAAATTTAGGTTGCCTACATATTGCCCTTTCAATTGCTAATTAGAAACATACTTATTAAAAGGAAGAACATATGTTAAATATTTAAGGAAAAGATTTATTTACTTTTTTGTTTAAGAAAAGTAAGTAGAATATAAATCAACAGAACAACATACAATTATTTAGTAATTACAAATATCATACATGAATAGAATGTATAGTAAAGAATATTAAGAAATTAACAAAAGAATGGGGGAATGCGGCTAATCTAATGGGCATGTTTTGGCGAGGAAATATTATTATGATATAATATAATCTTTTTAGATTTAATGTTATTTTATTGCCTATATACAGTAGTATGTAAAAAAGGGGATTCACATGTGATCGAGATTAAAATATAATGCAAAAATGTATAAATTGGGGGCTAATAAAAGAATGGGTAAAAAAACTTATAAAACATGTAAGAAGCAGAGGAAGAAAAACATAAAATGTTTCAGTCAGTTAAAGCTGCTTCACTTCCTGGGCATACTGTAAAAGTCATCATAGGCATTGGACAGATTGACCAAACTGTAAAAGTCAGCATAGGCATTGGACAGATTGACTAAACTGTGAAAGTCAGCATAGCCATTGGACAGATTGACTAAACTGTAAAAGTCAGCATAGGCATTGGACAGATTGACTAAACCCTAACAATATAAAATCAACGTTTTATATTAACTACTACCTCCAGCCTGTGTTTTTTTTTAGCTTTGTATAAGTGGAACATGTTTTTTTAAGCAATATGTTTTTTCTACTTTGACAAAGTAATGAATTTAAAATTACAAAATGGAAAACTATATATGTAAAAATAACAGCCACATTTTTTAGTAATTTCAAATATGCATATTCAAAATAACCAATAATTTAGTAATATCCCTTATTGTGCAATCCCAACACGCACTTCTTTGTCACACTTGGCTGCTTGTTTTTTATAAATATTAATTGGTCGGTTTGGTTTAACTTTTTATAATGAGACTTAAAATTATTTTCTTTTGTGCATTGTATAGACCTAATATATTTTTCATGTTTTTCCAGCCCAGTGCTTACAGCTGATTCATATTATTGCCAGATATGTCAAATTGAAGTAAATGAAAGGTTCTTCCATTCAATATGGTATGTATCATTTCAATGGAAACCATATTCATATATTCTAATCTTATACATGTAGCTAACATAGTTTGGTGTATTAAATGTGAACCGCTTGACATCTCAATAGTTTTTATATCCTGGATGGCAAATTCACTAGTAACAGTAAAGAACATCTATTTATTCTAGTAATCATATCGAGAGTCCAGAGATATTTAGTATATATACATCCTTTAATATCTCTGGACCTGATCACACTTAATAATAATCCATTAATCTGGTTTAGTTTATACTACACCACTAGTAGGTACTTATGTACCTACTATAAATTTGTTTAATTCGTTCCAAAATTCAATGTTATTGAGTTTATCTAGTAAAAAATTCTCAGTTGCTACTGATAAGCAGACTATCCAGAGACCCAGATTATAAAACAGTGGAGATGGCAGTAGCTCATCCTCTATTAGGTATATGAGACTAACATGAATCAGATACTTGGACTTGCTTAACAGAACTTAATACTAGGAATGGTTATATAAGATTTAGGTAATACACCAATCTGAAAAAGTTATTTCTCATTCTCTCACACAATCGCCCAAGTGCTGAGACTAGTGACGAGCCGCGCGGCGAGGCCCATGTATAATATAAGCAGCACCATCGTGGCTAGACCTGTCGCTCGCACGCCTTGCCACCTGCGAGTGGCGGCGGCCGTATTTTGGAACTGAGTCAAAGGGACGTAGCGAGCTTACACGAGCTAGCGTTTACACAATCGCGCTCTCGCTCATTTCAACATGAGACGCGCTTCGATCAACAAAAGGTGTTTTCGTATAAAAATTGATTCACGGGCATCTGAATAATTAGATAAGACTTAGCAAATGTGATATTAAACACTTTTTAGGGTTCCGTACCCAAAGGGTAAAAACGGGACCCTATTACTGAGACTTCGCTGTCCGTCCGTCCGTCTGTCACCACGCTGTATCTCAAGAACCGTGATAGCTAGACAGTTGAAATTTTCACAGATGATGTAAGTATTTCTGTTGCCGCTATAACAAAAAATGCAAAAAGTTGGCCAAGTGCGAGTCGGACTCGCGCACGTTAAAACAAAAAAGGTTAAAATATGAAGTTTAATGTTGTATAGCTAATGGTACGGAACCCTTCGTGCGAGAGTCCGACTCGCACTGGGCCGATTTTTGTAAATTCCCACATTTTCTTACGACGAAAACAATTTGAGTACTTTATTATTTGTTTTGTCGTTCGTGATGACAAATCCGCGTTAAAAAATCAGGTAATAAAGAACAAAATTTATAAATGCGATTAAAAGCGTGCTAAGCTAAAATTATGTACAAATTGTTGAAGCTAATTTTTATGTAACGGGCGGGAACCGAAAAAAAGGCAGGTTACGCTCGAAAAATATGAGGGGCGCGCATTCGTGATTGGATAGTTCTGTAGCCCACAACTTATTAAAAAATGCATGGAATGAATGGTAAATTATCTCATTACAGGTGGGATTGTTGTGTTCTCAGACCCAACTACATCTACTTTCTGGCAGGACAAGTGTTTGCTTTTGCCACTCTGCTGTTTGGCACCAACTTGGGGCTGACAACAGTGTGTCAACCATTTGTATTCTACGGCGACATATTATTACCAGAAGACTGTGATGCTGTGTATTACGAATTCAGGTGAGATTTTTGTTAACATATTAATGGAACGCCTGGAATATATTGCTTGTGCTCCAGGCACAATATGTGGTATAATGCCGACAATTGTGACACTCATAGTTGTTGTATGCATGGAGGTAGATATTTTGCGAGTGCCCGCCTGGCTAGCTACCACCCTCAAGTAGTAAATACTTAAATAGTCACCAAGCACCTAAAGGTGTGTTCTGACAGCTATCCTTGTTAGATAGTAATTCTAGGTTAGCCTGAACAACATTTTCAACCACATCATCACTTACCATCAGGTAAAAGGCTAGCCTATCAGCTATAAATAAAAAAAAATAGTTATATTTTATGTGTATCAATATTAGTGTTAAGTATAACAATAAAGAGTTATCTATCTGTCTAATATGGCGCTACATACAGGCCTGCCCATAACTGCAGTTTAGCGAATGCCTACCTGGCTACTTTCTAGCTACCACTTTTAAGCAGAAAATCTGTTCTCAATCACTTAACGATGTGTACTCTCAGCTGTCTTTAAGAGCCTAACAGCATTGGGTGGTTCACAGCCATTTTTACACCTACATATCTTATTGAGAGTAGCTTGTCAGAAAAGTATTTCAAATGCCCTACGACTATTAAATTCTACCTACCATATAATGTAATAAATCCATTAATTTCAATTATTCCTCTCCTGTCTGGTTTACAGTAATTTTACATAACTACTTATTCTGTTACAAAACTACAATGAGAGGAAAAAATATATAGTCATGTGCGGGATACGAACCCGCGACTTCCACCCCCTATAGCTGGGGTATGCTCTAAACGCTAAGCCAACATAACATATGACTCAGGATTCTAATTTGTCCTTTCGTTCTTAATCATCGTAAGGGGATGGAGCGACATCTATAGTTCAACTTGCGTTGTACTACAACCAATACTATTTTTTGCAAATAGCTTTAAACTTGTTTACAATAACGCCACCCTATAATTTTAATATCATTGCATTCTTCGCAGATTACATTACAAAGAGAGGAAAAATTAAAGTCATGTGCGGGATTCGAACCTGCGTATTCCATCCCTAGGAAAAAAAAAATTTCATGTTAAAATATTGAAATGAAACAATAAGTCTCGCTTTGTTTTTGTTTTCAGCTTGGCATTATCATTTGTGACCTGTGTATATGGCATTGGATATCTCTTGGTCATTGCTTTAGTCTTGGTCCGTCAACTACTCATCTACATTCCTAAATACAGTGGTAAGCATTTTTAACCGACTTAAAAAAAGGAAGTTTTTCTCAATTCGTCTGTATTTTTTTAATTTTTGTTACCTCAGAACTTTTGACTGAAACTTTTTTTTATTTGAAAGCTGATGCTTGGCGTTTAGTCCCATTTAAATTTCATGAAAATCGGTCAAACCGTTTTTGAGTTACAACACTCCACGAACTGAAAAATATTTTCTTATCTTGATGATATAGCCGTTGCCAATTAATGACAATCGATCCCGTAAGTAGCTAGGGTCACTAAAAATAAAGAAACATTTTTTTTTTTACAAAAAAGTGGAACCGACTTTTACACTCAAAAGTGAAATAACTTATCGAAGTCGGTACCATGCGCACAATATTGTGATAATAGGTACTTTTGAACTATCATGGTACCGACTTCATCAAGTTATTTCACACTTTTAAGTATTGAATTCGGTTCCATTTTTTGGTTAGAAATTTTTTTCAGTTAGCCAATTTTGTTTGTGCTTTTGTTATTGATAAAACTGACCTGACAAACCTTTTCTAAAACATGTGGTCATCATAATAAATGGTTCCTTGCTAAGCCAGATTTTAATTATTTTATGGTTCTTTTCTTTTTGTTTTGTTTGTAGGTATTTTTAGCAAAATTAAGGCTCAAGTGCGATATCAACAAGTCAACCAGGAGGATGTTTAAACCAAACTTAGTAGGTATGTTAATGCCTAATTTTACAAATTGGTAATAATATAATGAGGGTTTCATTATTCTATAAAAAATATAGAAACTGTCAGTGGAACTTAAAGATTCGAATCGACAGAAGAAAATCATCTAAAACTGAAATTGCCAAAAGACAGACTATCCTTGCCTGTAAATAAGTATATGCGCCCTTCATTATACATGAATGTTGTAGCAGTATACTTTGTGGTTGTGTAATACTTGAGAATCTTGAGATACATACATGGAGGGATGAAGAGGTGCCGATCACAAATTATCCCTTGACTGTCGCCAGTTGGCGGGGTGAGGGAGGTTACTCCTAAAACCATCTGACGGAGAAAAGCTCGATAATAGTTAATCCGCCATCAACCGCAACAACTATACCATATTATTATGCACAAAAGCAAGGCTGTTTCTGCTTTTGTGTAAAATGTATAGTCACTCGGTGAGAGATGGTGCACTTTTAAAATATTGATATAAAATAAAAATTACTTGTCTTTTGTCGTCAGAAAAATATAAAAATACCTAATAAAAGAATCAATACGTAAAGTTGGTAGTTATATGTTATTTAATCTGCATAAAAGGTGATACAGTGAGTTCCTAAAGCTGACGACATCTAATCGTAAGTAGCGAAATTTTTGAGGTACTATACCATAGAGAAAAGTAATAACACTGGTACCTTAAATGTAAATAATTGAATAATACATATATGTATATTTTAAAAACATTTACATATGAAATGTCATGCCATCGGCTGCCTTTGTCACTTGATCAGAACTATTTTTGCAAGATTATATCCAATACTTCATCTTTGCGCCGTGAATTCGACGAAAATGTTTTTATATTCACGATATTTTCAAACGTGGTTCACAAGCGCCTAGAGAAGACTAAGCTGAACCACGCCTCCTACCATTGACGTCACGGCTGACATGATAACTTAAGTGCAGTTTGTAGACGGGGAAACTTGAATTCCCCGTCCACCCACCAGGCATCGCCCATGGAGACAAAGCCGACTTACATATTACAACTCCTATTGCACGGATGCATACATTTGGCTTTTATTTAACTGACTGCATCTTCATAATTATTCATATTCATTTATTGGTATTATTCTATACATGTCAACAATTTAGATAAATATGTTGTTATAAATATCTTAATTACAATATAATCTATATCTATATATGTAAAAGTACACTCCTCTTTGTCAAATATAAATCTAAAAATAAAATTCTAAAGAATCATAAAAATAATTAATAAATTGCTAACAATGTCTTAAATAATTCAATAATAATGTCAATAATTAATAAAAAAAAGTCATAATAAATAAATTCACCTAATAATTCATAAAATTAATTATACTAATAATTATTATAGAAATAATTCAAGAACAGTTTAACATACTTAGTTTTTCTTCATATTAAAGTAAGTAGGTACAGTACTCACACTAGTATTTAACTTTGTATTATTTTTTTAGTATCTGTCGCATTAAATCCGGAATACAGTATTAAAAACATTGCTCCCTATCAACTGAAATAATATGTGTTTATAGTGATTCTGGTCTACACTTCTGCCTAACCACAAAACTGATCACCTAGTCGATATCTTCAAAGTAGCGACCACCCTATTGTCAACCTAGTTGATGCCGTCAGAAATAAATTGCAAGAATACGTGATTGTGTTGACTGTTTTAGAATTTAATCAATAAAATGGGTAAAAAAACGAAATTAGTATAAACGACAACCTGAAACATTGATAGCCGAGTGGTTATAGGTATAGACTGCTGTGCCACAGGTCCATGGTTCGATGCCGGCTTGAGCTTCATCGCATGGTGGTAGGACATTTTGCGAGTGCCCGCCTGGCTAGCTCAAGTAGAAAATCTATCGCACTTAACAGTCTGTTCCGGCAGCAGTCCTTGAGAGAAGTAAAATTACAGGAACATGAGACTCGACAACTCTAAGTCTCAGGGTGCAGTGCAGTTTGTCACTTGTGACGAAATGCATGTGTTATAGGCAGAGGTTACCGCTTAACATCAGGTGGTTCTCGTGCTTGTTTCGTCACAATCACATAAAAAGCCTATTTATTTTTTATTTTACGGGCTGTTGTGCGCGGTACCCTAAAATATGTGGTAAGATCCGACTCATTTGGTCAGTTTCAGTAATAAAGCGTTGAAAATAATTATATATAGGTATATATATTTTCATTTCAGAACCTCAATGGCGGAGACTGATAAATGTGTTAAATGTTTGAAGTGCATAATCAAGAAATGTTTCTACTAGATTCGAGTATCCACGGTTTGATCGCAGCGGAAAGATTGCCATCTGATCTGATGACATTGGCCATGCATCGTTTTTGTATCCCTAGTTAAAAAGAACGAATAGAAAAGTAAATGATAAAAGTACAACTGCGCTGAAGTGGAGCGAAGCCAAGCGATACCTACCAAACAAATTGAATTGCAGAAAACTCTCGTCTTTGCTCTGTGACCTTTGTGCTATTCGCAGTCATATATGAATATGTGACGATAGCTGCATGGTATTTGTACCGCATTGCGCTTAAAGCGTTTTTAATTTCGATGCTTGAGGCTTCTGGCGGCTTTACTTTATTCTATAGCCTGTTTCTGTTTTACACGGATGTTGTTGCGTACCCTGAATTGCTTTAACTCATTGGATCTCTATACACGCCTACTTTACCGGTCGTCGTCCTGACTTCTCCCAGCATGGTGCATGTGGTATGGCATTTTGCGAATGCCTGCCTGGCTAGCTACCACCCTCAAGTAGAAAATCTGTAGCCAAGCACCTAACAGTGTGTTCCGACAGCTGTCCTTGAGAGCCAGTAATTCTAGGTTAGCCTGAACAACATCTTCGACCGTATCATCACTTACCATCAGGTGAGATAGTGATCAAAGGCTAACCTATCAGGCATAAAAAAAAGCAGCGGCAGGTGGTGTGAGTTGCAGAGATTTTGACTAATATTTAATTATATATTTATATATATGACTGCGTCGTTAGTCAAATCGCGTAAAACGTCGTCGATTTGAAATATTGAGGCTCTGGGTTCAATCTGCAGATCATAGATTTATTTATTGGAGTTTATATAATTACAGAAGTTCACCCTAGCGACCTAGTCGGGAACTACACGGTAGATGGCAATAGGCACGACCTTTATTACATCAAACCGTAACATATCATGCAAAATATGGGAGTGTTGACATCTTCAGGTATCAAATACGTAATGTTAAGGGTAAACAGGCCGGTCATTTATCTATACAAACGTCGAAGAATGATCACTCCCTTATCTGAAGGTTTAGTTCCAGAGCATATGATTTCGATTTATCGCTTCATTAGATATTGAAAAAATATAGTTTTTATAGAGACGTTGGGTCCGTGGGGACCGGGAGCTCATCGTATTTTCCAAAACCTATCTGAGCGCTTGGTCGATGCGACGCGTGATCAAAATGCTGGCACATATTTGGCTCAACGAATAAGCATTGCAATTCAATGGGGCAATGCTGCCAGCATGCTGGGCACGCTGCCAACTGGTAGTGGGCTGGAGCATTTGGACTGCCTATGAGTCTGCTGTGACTTATAGGTTGTCTAAATGCTTTTATTGTAGTAGCTGTAGTGTTGTATATAGTTCATAGTATTTTGTTTAATAAAGGCATACCGCCGGTAAAAAAAAATATAGTTTACTTGAAAATAAGGCTCATAGCCTCGAAATGTTTTCATGAAAAACGCTGGTTTCTATCAACTTGAACATTTTTTTACAAATTTGTAACTGTACAAACCTATAGCTAATGAAGAGATGTCATGCTTAGTTTTAACCTAAACCCTAAAATATGGTAGTGATTACCCTTCGAAATTTGTGTGAAGTGACCGACCAGTTCAACCTAAAATACAAAAAAAATACACTTAATTTTAGATTATTACTTGTCACTTAACTATATTACTAGTAGGTATTCTACTATTTAACTGAAAACATTAAAACATATTCAGGAGAACATCTCTCACCTGTTAAAAGCTATCACGTAAAACAGCTATGATAATAGAATTCATCAAGTCGGGCGTTACATTGCTTAAAATTATATTATCTATCTCGTAACAAAAATAAAATTTTAACAACACGAATCAAAAACAGTTACCGTACACATTTTTGTGTATGAAACTTTGTTTTACTCGTATGTTTTCAATGAGTTAATTATATGGAAAAAACACATTTACATGGGTGGACTTAATTACGGTACTTTCATTTGAATTTTGCCTCGTTCCTAGACTCAACAAATTTATTTTTAATTTTTCGCACAAATTTAAATTTCGAGATAGTAAATAGAAGCTAACACGAAAACTACGCTTTCTTCTCGATGTCTATGGTAGATTGCTATAACTGAAAACGTTTTCTTTGTCAGAATTCATCTCGTTCCTTAAATGCTTTCAAAAGCATCAATAAAAATATTTGAAGTGGTTTTTTAAACAAAACTTTGTTTCGGAAACACGCATTTTTTCACGTAGTATTACTTGCTCAGTGATTGGTTCACATGCCAGTAACCCACCCCTCTAACCGCGCAGGGGGTATGAGAGTAGATGCTTATCACTTACCACGAAAAACATGAAAGCAAGTTTTTGTATCAATTATAAAGTTTCTTGTTTTTGGCAGCATTTCGAGAAAAACTTTATCATGAGACTCGATTATATATTATGATATTGAGATGTTTTATGGACCTAGGTATTATTGCTCTGGTCAGAAAGCTAGTTGATGATTTAGGGGTGCAGCCTCATCCTCCTAAAGCAGAAAAGTGTCCCACCCAACCATATACAAACGGATAGCCAACGAAGGAAACACCAAAGAAACAGTTCATTAGTACATAACTTCTAAATATGTACAATGTGGCAATAGGTCCCCGTCGGACCTTGAATGAATCACAACTAGCGAAACGTAGGATGTTTATACAGACGCCTCTTTCTATCCATTCGGGGATATACTGACGAAATTATGTCTTATTTGGTTTCAAATTCCATATCAACATAGATTAAGTTTAATAAATATGTGCAATTTTATCCTAAGGACTAGACATAACGGCAGTTTTGGTAAATATTTATCATTATTATTAATATAGAATAATTATTATTATTGCATTAACTGTTGATAATTATGTGTCGAGAGTTTATATTTGTTAAATCATAGAGCATTGAAGGGAATAAGTTATTTAATCATGTTTGAGATTAATATGGAGGATCTGTCCCTAGAATATTGTATATACTTAGTAAAGAATCATACCTATAATTATTTATTAAGTATATTCGATTAATTATTTATTTAATTTTAAAATATTTAAATGTGAAAAGTGATCTAAGGATGAATTTTAATGTTAAAAAACATTGGGAAATAAAGTACACTGTTTCAGTCAATAATTTACTCTTTTAGGTTAAAGGCACACTCTAAAACATGTTATTGTTATATTTACAAGTTTTCACATTATTGATAAGCTATTGAAGTAAACATCACTAAATAAAATTTTATCTGACACGTAAGTATATTTATTTTAGAATTATTCAATCAAGAGATACCTAGTTAAATATCTGTCAATAAAATATACTTAACCCAAATAAAAACAAAGCAAATTGTCGTTTATTGTTCAAACCGGCACCATTTTATTTTGGTTACAGTAGGTAACATTATTTAGAATATGTATGTAATGTAAAAGTGACTCAATAAAACCGACCCGCGGTGTGCGCCGAGGTTTCTGTCCCGTCACCCAATTTAAGTTTCATCCCATCTATGCGAAAAACAAAGACTAGTTCGTCTATAAGTACGTGTTATTAATTATGTTCATGAGTTGTACCATTTAAAAGTATTTTTAAATGGTACAACTCCTCAACTAGTGGGATGAAAAGTAGAGTGTATTGCATGGTCACGAAATTGGTTTATCCTCGGGCAAAGTATATTGAATCCCTCGCTGTGCTTAGGATTCTACTGTTCATTACAACACTTTTCAATATAATTAAGGGACTGATCAAAATACTATATGGTTTCTAACATCAATACAATCGTACGTCTACAGTGGGACAATGGGCTACAACGATAACTACGAATATTTCATAGATCAAGACTAAAATCACCTAGTAAAAATATAAGCTAATCTTCTGGAGGCGTATAGTCTGGCACCACCTGTAATACTTTCTCTCGCCACCTCGCTTTTCTCGCGTCTTGCTGTCTTTTCAAAGCATTCAGTGCCGGCAGTGTTCTCCAACATACAAACGTTTTGAATAGTATGTTGCTGGAATGAAATTAAATTTTGATTATCCGGCCCGAAGGCTAAATTTTTGTGCCCTATTGTCCGAAGTAAATAATTTCAATTCAGACTTAAAGTTTATTTTAAACTGTCATCATCTTCCTGTCCGTATCCCACCCATGAGGAGGTGATCTTAGATTACCTGTAATTCTGCCCGAATAGATGAACCCGCTCATATTCCATTAATAAAATATTATGTTCCAATATCGTGGATGATTTGTTCAAAGTCATTTTGGCTTAATAAATAAAATGGCTGAGGATTATATGCGAAAAATTATACATATAGATATATTTTTTTGCCAATAAGATAGCATTTGGCCACAATCGCATCTGATAGAAAGCGATGATTTGGTCGAATGTGGTGATCAGGATTACCCTAGTATTGGTACAGCATCTCAAGTTCAAGGACAGCAGGCTGATTACACGGTTGAGTGCTTGGCGACAGGTTTTCTTCCATGATAGGTAGTTGGCCTGGCGGGCATTCGCAAAATGCCCTATCACACACATGGTTTGTTTACAACACAGGGACACAATTTTCAAATTTTAGACTTCAGTTTTGTGGCCAGCTGCGTGACGCAAGCCCTCTTTAGAAATGCTGTCCTTTGTATACTTCGCTACTTAGCCCTGTGATACTAGCGATAGGCAGCAACGCAACACTCACATGGAGATGATAGTGGATTATGTTCATTAAATAATTAGTATTTTTCCCTAGATCGCATTCCAACAGGATGATGGAACAGCCCTTATATTCTTAACCCGGGAACTGTACCGCTCATTTTCTAACTAGTTATTGTTAGTTGCATTTCAGTAACTTAGTACGCACCTATTGTGATATGCAATTGCTCTATTCCATTTCATCTCTTGTTCTTTCTTGTAAAAGTCCAAGCCTTCACGAAACTTCTTAAATACCAACTGCGTAACGTAAAAGTCGTAATAGTCGTCAGCTACTTGCTTCTGCAGTACGTACTGTCGAGCGTTCTGTGGCATAAAATATTTAGATTGGTTACCTAATATATGAAACAATGATGGCTGAGCGGTTATAGCGATGGTCTGTCGTGCCACAGGTCCCTTGTTCGTTCCCCACCACCGGCTTGAGCTTCACCGCATGGTGGAAGGGCATTTTGCAAATGACCACCCTCAAGTAGAAAATCTGTCGCCAAGCACTTAAGTGTGTTTAAGCAGCAGTCCTTGAGAGCCAGAAAAATTACAGTCACGTCATGAGACTTAACAACAGTACGTGTGTCTCAATGGTTCATTGGGCGCAGTATAATTCGTCACATGACGAAATGCATCTGCTATAGGCAGAGGTTAATCCGCTTAACATCAGGTGAGCCTCGAGCTGGATCCGTCACAACCACATAAAAAATATGTATATTATTTACGTGAACGGAATAAAAGTAACATGTATAGACTTATTTTAATACAAAGCTTAGCCTGAATTTTGAGTTGGTAGTCATAATTGCTCTGTAAGTTAGCATAAATTCAAAATTTTTTAATTACATATGAAGACCTGAGATCACGTGAAATAGATAACACGAAACATCTTATAATGAATTCCTTACCTGTATAAAACCTACTATGCCTTTTCTCAAAAGATTTTTTCGGCGACATTCATCTGCTTTGAAATTTCTTTCGAACCACATATCTTCAGTATACCACATCCAATTTAAAAACACATTCTTTTTCAATTGAAAAACGTAATGTGCTTTTGCTTTTTCCACATTGTCTCGTTTTATATCGAGCAATATCTTAAACGGTCGTATACCGTACTTTGCTACTAAGGTCTTTTCATAGTGCAAATCTGCCATTACTATAAGTGCTCTCAACCTAGCAGCATATTGTTTTTTCCTAATAGTCTCTATTTTCTCTCGTTTTCGCTTATCTTTGAGTTCTTTGAGGCGTTTCATTTTCTCCTCTTTGTCCATTTCTGCTTTCGCAAGTTCTGCCTGAAAAGTTGAAAAGGTTTTTAAATCAGTTTTTCCACATTCGGATTTTCAATATAGTAGCCTAATTTATATGCTCTGCCGGTTATCGGGCGTATTTATTTGGCGTAGCTGACTACTGAGTACCCTTCATTGGCTGCCAACGCTACGTGCGTATAGGTACATTGTAGCACCAGTAACGACACTACGTTTGCCGATATCTCAAAAACCTCGAAGAACTCGGTTTTGCTCTAGATGCGATTTTTTATTGTTATGATTCTATTAGCTATTTCCGTAATACTTTAATGATAGCTGATTTGGTAGGGTAGTCCAGACCGTAATATATATACTAGTTTCGGCTCAATAGGTAAAACAATTACTACTAGTTTGGTACTGTAATAATTATACCCTTACACATTACCTGCTGTTTTAATCTTATTCTTTCTTCTTCCATTTGTCTCCGCCTTTCTCGAATCATAGCATGCTTTTCCTCTCGCTCCCGCGCTCTCTTTTCCATTCTTTGAAGAAATTGTGGCACTTTCAAACAATGCAAAACCAGTGACGGTTCTGAAATTAAAAAAATATTTCAATCAGTTATATTTTACTTATAACAGTACAGTATTCTTAAATCGATAGCATGAATCGCAGCTTACCTTCTATATTGTGCAGTTTTAATTCGTTAGTCAACACTTTAATCTTAGGTTTTAACTGTCGATCTAAATCGTAGTAGTTCCTTCGAATCTGTTCTCTCATAATATCAACTGATTCCCTCGAAGCTTCTAAGATTTTGTTATATTTCAGTTCTTCAATCACTCTGTTTTGCTCCTCAAGTTTTGCTCTTTGTAGTGCAATAATATGCTTCTGTACTTTGTACCTGAAAATATATTTTTAAATTTCCTTAATTTTACAAAAATATCACATTATTAAAGTGAATTGTTGTTTAGTTATGAGTCAATATATCGATATGCACGAGATACCTGCGTTGATAAATATTAAAATCTTGTGCAAGAAGTTTTGCCTTTTTCATAGTTTCGGAACCTTCATTTATTTGCAACTTTTTCTTTGCTATTTTATCAAAAAAGTTGTCTAAAGCAGCTTTTCTCTGTTGCATAAACTCTTCCTTTTTGTAAGAAACATAGCTTTTCCATTTTTCCACATATTTCCTCAAAATTGTTTCCTCTCGATTACTTATTTTTATTCTTAGTGGAGCTACACATAGGTAGTTACTCATATTATCACTCATCTTGCTACGATTACTGTGAGGCATAATCAATTCATCTTTTTCTTCGATAAATTCTTTTTGTTTGGTTTGTATTGTTTTGTATTCGTTTATATCGCTACCAGGATCTTCATCACTATTCGACTTTGGTGTTAACGCCATCAGTATCAACAAAGAATTTAAATCATTTCCTAGAAAATTATTTTCACTGGGACAAATATTTAGTTCGGTTTCATTTTCTTCGTGCTTATCAATATTATAGTCATCCATTTCTTCGTTTAGTTCTACTTTCACAGACTCATTTACATAATGACATTCTATTTTAAGACCGTAGTTCATTAAATCAATATCATTATCTTCTTTTTCCGTAAAAATATTAGCATGATGCCTAGGTTCATCCTTGTTTCGATTTCTTATATGATTTACCCTGTTAGGTTTAGGCTTATCATTTACTTTAAATTCGCTATCACAGGTAATTGCTAAGTTATTCATATTCTCTGTAATTTCTTTTAAATAAAAATTTTCTTCATCCTTAATTTCACTGTCATTACCTTTTATCAATAACTTGTCGTTGTGTGTAAGTGTTTTTGGTTTTATTGAGTCGACGTATTTCAACATTATTTTGTTTTTAAGATCTAAGTTATGAAAGTGATTGCGTATTTTTACTATTTCTTTGTTGGATTTGTAGCAGTCTTTAGTTTTCCTTATGGATTTTCTGAAATTGGTAGTATCAAGAGTTAATTAAGATTATAAAATCATCTCATCATTTTCTGCGTCTCCTAGCTTGTGTTTGGTAAGAAAAACTGTTTTCGCCATTCAATAATGTCTAAAAATTAAGGAAGTACCCTTCCTATTAGCGAAATAATTTTAAAAGTTTGCAAAAACACTTATTTCGTGGAGACGTAGCCTAAAAATCTGTCCAATACACTGTCCCCTATTACGGTAAAAAAATGTTAGGAGCAAAAAGCAGTAATATGTGCTCTAAATAATAAGCGGACGTATAGATACATGACTATTTAATATTCTCTTGGATCCAGAATATCTGCTTGGGTAGATATGTAGTTTAAGAAAATTCAGAGCTCCGCACAAGTAAATGGTACCTTGTCAGCCTATCACTGAGGCTACGTTGTTGTCGTACCTTTAATATTTTAAATCGTGACATGTCCTGTCCAAAAATACCAACTACTTGTTACCAACAAGTAGTTGGTATTTTTTTACATAATATATGTTTTGTAGTGTATGTATTGATGGCAGATTGATTAACAAATACCTACTAAAAATTGCAAAAATGTATAAATGCAATAGAAACGATATTTTTTCTCGACGTTTTTCGTATTGATTATATTTTTATAGTTTTGATTACTTATATTTATTTTTGTTGGTTTGATTATAAGTATAATACAAGCTCTAATGTCGAGTAACACTGCATATTCCTAACTGGCTAAGTACGAGCCGGAATCACGCTAAGAATAGGTACCTAAATGTTTTTTTTTTGGTATATTATGCTGCTCCTCACATGCCAGTGCTCGAACTTCACCCCCGGCATGCAGAGATAGGTTCGTCCACTTCGTATTTGCCACCTTTTGGATCTTCGTATTTGCCAATGGTTGGTCGCCTTTTTTGCATATAGGGAAAATACGAAAAACGTTGAAAGGCTCTCTGCAACGTTATTACCATGTAGATTATCGCACATCTCATAAAAACTACTGAAACAAATTTTGTTACCTAGGTCATCCGTGCCTAGGTACCTAGTGGTAGAAACAAATAGCAGTTTTGTAGCCCAGATTTTATAAGATTCATTTTAGCAAGCATTTATTTGACGACATCTACATGTTATGTTCTGCCCGTAAGCACGAGCTCAAGTTAAAATCTTGTTTGCGCCACATTCTATTTTCTAAGTTCCCAAGGAATTAAGAAATGACAAAATCATGATCCCGGCAAACCTCCTCGGCTTTGTGACTGCTGAGGTACGTACTTAATTTTTTATCACTAATAGACTAGCCTCTGATAACTATCTCACCTGTTGGTAAGTTATTTGGTCGAGGATGGTAAAAAAGCTAGGCAATGAGAATTGATTCGAAATACTGTTCGTTGATATAGTTTTCTAAGTAGGTACATAAGTAAATGTGGTACCTACATGGTAATCATGTTTATACCTACGCTTGTTACGGAGTTTGCGTAGTGATTCGATCGATCAACTAGGTAGCAGTGTTCGCTGCACGGCATTTTTTTCCTGATCAAGTTATTTTTAACCTTATTAAGATATTCATAATAAGTCAGTACGACTTGCTCCCATCCGCCCCGTTGTCTTTTCCCGTTGAAGGGGCAAATGGGAAAAACAGTTTCATCGACCCCTTTAGTCGTGGTTTTGGAGTTTAACGGGGAGGATGGCACACAATAAGTATCATTTACCCCGGTGTCGCGTTTGACGGGGAAGATGGCACGGATCAAGTATTATTTACCCCGCTATAGAATGTTACATCTAAATACAAATAAAATGAATACCTTATAAATAAAAAAAGTTATTATAATTAAGGTGATTATTTATTACCTGAACAAACAATCAACGGTGAATAAAAATCAGTTAGTAACAAAAATTCTGCTTCACGTATCTTAAAGAACTTACACTAGCAAACAATATAATTAGGTATGTACTTAATTATCTATAATAATCACAGCTGAGTACTACATGTCTTACTATTGATTAGCCTTCAATCATCATTATGGATTCCAAAGCTCCTAAGTACTCTATATTCACAGTAATACGCCTGCGTCACTGGGTGGTAGGTACCTTCCTATACCGAAAAAAAACAGCTTTCACTTCCAAAAGTTGCAGGATTTTATTCAAATCAATACATTACACATTGATGATGATGATTGCCGTTCCATTTTTATTTGATTGTTTTAATATGTATTGGTGTCCAGTATGTAAAAGTACAGTTCCACCACCTCTTCTTATAAAAGTCAAGGATGAGCTTTTAGATCTAAGTAGGCTTTCTTGGTCTGCCATTGTTCAAGGAACGAAACAAATTAAAACTCAATAACTCATACTTATTTGATTCTTATAATAAAAATAACTACATAGACAAATAACTAAACACGTAACTTCACTCACGACGGTAAATTAAACACCACGAGCTGCCTTGACCGCTGGAGAGTGCCTGACGTCACTAACACTAACAGCAGTGCATCTGTGCGGCAAACCCGCACATTCCATGCTTCCTATTGGTTGAATAATAGATAAGAAATTTCTGGTATCCCTTTTTCTTTCATGTTTCTCGTCGATATTGCTTAGAGTCATGTTTTTAGTTATTACTAGCTTTCCGGGCGCAGCTCCGCCCGCGCGTACGTCGGTTTTCGCGCAAAAACATTAACCTCTTTTTGCGCAGTTAGATAAAAACTATCCTATGTTTTGTCCCGGGTCTCAAACTATTTCCATACCAAATTTCATTCAAATCGGTCCAGTAGTTTTGGCGTGAAACCGTAACAGACAGACAGATAGACAGACAGACAAGAGTTACTTTCGCATTTATAATATTAGTACTGATTATTATTGAAGCTTAAAATACAGAACAATGTATGTATGTGTTACGCATCCGAACCGTCGCTGACTAATGCCGTGTAAATGTCAAGCAAATGTTTCAACGTCACATATATATGTTAACGTCGTGAGAAAAATAACGCATCATCATCAATGTGTAATGTATTGATTTGAATAAAATCCTGCAACTTTTGGAAGTGAAAGCTGTTTTTATTCGGTATAGGAAGGTACCTACCACCCAGTGACGCAGGCGTATTACTGTGAATATAGAGTACTTAGGAGCTTTGGAATCCATAATGATGATTGAAGGCTAATCAATAGTATCACTCGTAGTACTCAGCTGTGATTATTATAGATAATTAAGTGCATACCTAATTATATTGTTTGCTAGTGTAAGTTCTTTATGATACGTGAAGCAGAATTTTTGTTACTAACTGATTTTTATTCACCGTTGATTGTTTGTTCAGGTAATAAATAATCACCTTAATTACAATTACTATTTTTATTTATAAGGTATTAATTTTATTTGTATTTAGATGTAACATTCTATAGCGGGGTAAATAATACTTGATCCGTGCCATCTTCCCCGTCAAACGCGATACCGGGGTAAATGATACTTATTGTGTGCCATCCTCCCCGTTACACTCCAAAACCGCGACTCAAGGGGTCGATGAAACTGTTTTTCCTATCTGCCCCTTCAACGGGACAAAGACAACGGGGCGGATGGGAGCAAGTCATAAGTACCTACATACATTATTTCGATACAAGAGATCGTGGCTTCTCGTTCTTGCATCTGGTGTCATGACACGAGAAGTACCTATTGTATATATTTTCTTCAACTTAGCAGTTCGTATTTGTCTCTCTTCATCTTCAGCAAGAACTGATATTAATATCTACTAAATCCTAGTCAATCATAATTCATAACGACACCGTAAACTTTGGGAATAAGCCAGAGGCTGGGCTTTCCGCGCGTTGCCATGAGGTGCCGCGGCATGCTGCATGTACCGTCAGTCAGAGGATGACAGGTGTTATTGCAATTATTCGAAAATATGACGGCAAACACCAAAATATGTCGAATTCGAGATGCTGTCTTTGAGAGCCAGTTCCCATTCAAGGTAAAAGCTGTTTAGCCCTTTCGACCGCATTACCATCAGGTGTGATTGTGGCGAAAGGATTGCCTATAGCAATTTGGTAATAAAAATGCTCCAGGTATGTATCACTACAAAATAGATTTACTCTAGCCTATCATCATGCGCTACGATTTGAACCTACGGCTGCCCTAGTTTAGCCGACACGCGTTAAATACCGACCACCGCAACGCTTCAAAACGGGTAGGCATAGGTTTTTTTTAATGTTATTGTGACGGAACAAGCTCGAGGCCCACCTGATGTTAAGTGGACTAACCTCTGCCTATAACAGATGCATTTCGTCACGAATTGCACTGCGCCCGTCACTTTGAGACATAGGTAGTCGTTAAGTCTCATGTGTCTGTAATTACACTGGGTCTCAAGGACTGCTGCCGGAACACGCCGTTAGGTACTTGGCGACAGATTTTCTACTTGAGGGTGGTCTCTAGGGGCATTTTGCAAATCTTCCTCCATGCGGTGAAGCCCTAGCCTACTTACCTTTGCCAACTTCCGGTCTTAAAGATGTTATCACCACCGCCAGCAGCACTGCTGTGGGTATCTTTTACCTGCAAACATATCGAATCGTATATTAGGTAAGTCTTTTGTTTTTTATTGGCTACCTATCAATGGGGAGACAATCAATTTTATAAGTAACCGCTGCGCTTACCAAATTCCTCCTCATTTCCATACGCAGTGGTATCGCAGGTGTGTAGTCTGGAGAAAGTTTAAATAAATCCTTCTCGTTAAATATGTCTTTCTGCAATATTTGTTCCATCCCCCCAAGTGTATACAACCATTTCCACAATTTCATATATTTTGTTGCTATGAAGTGTTTTATCAATACCGATCAACGCAACGGCTTGGCGGCGGCGGCGGCAACCCGACATTATTACAAAGTATTTATGAACGAAACCTAAGACACATCACCATCACAAACCTTTTCATGAATGTTTTTGTTACATAATATAATAGATGTAGGTACTACAGTATCTACTACTATATCTTATTACTACGTGTATTATACTCCATATAAACCCATGATCCAAGAAAACAAGGTCTTCTACTCCAAAGGAAACACGAGCTACGTCACAATCGAATGAGCTCTTTATTATAACACGACTATTGCAAAATACAACATTATTGTTCTCTTTCTTGTGAATGTTTTGTGGTAAAATATGAATGAATTATTACAAATAGTCCAGTCATTATTGTAAGTTCACCTCGGAATTCGAGATACCCAGCTGTAAGTCTGTAAATACTTGTATATTGACACCCTAAAAGTTGTCTCAAAACCTACATAATATGGTAGGGTGTACGCAACTATTAAATTTCAAGGTCAAAGGTCACAAAAAACGTTTTTTTGCGCTTATTTTGTAAATATCTCATTTCCTGTGGATTTTTGGCTATTTGTATTTTAATCAATATTGTAGAATACAAAATTCTCTACAAATTTTGTTTTTAATTTTTTTTTATACGGTGAACCGTTTTCGAGATAGAGGATGAAAGAGCGCGCGGTCAGAGGATTACTTCAGGTCAACCGGTGCCTCCGGTCGAAAACGGGCCATATTTAATTGATGAACTATCGATAAATCAATGATTATAAATATTTGTAAATTTTTACTAACTATTATGTTATATTTTATAATTTTTTCCTAATCTATCTACTTTTTATTCAGCATTAATTTATTTAACGAGATTTACCTGCCCATGTAATTGCAGAAATGTTAATGTAAATATAGGAATTATATTTGAATTTTAACCTAATTTATATTAATAACTACTGACATGATGGAAAAAAAACATATAAATTATGAATTAATCTTTTTATTAAAAAATATCATTCAATATTGCCACTAAAACGCAATTTCTCAAAATAGAAAGAGCCCAAAGAGCTATTCTTAAGGTAGCCTACAAAAAGCCATTTAGGTATTCTACTGACTTGTTGTACGATGAAACCAAATATCTTAGAGTTAGACAATTATATGTTCTAGCAGCTGCTCTGCGCTTTCACAAGACATCCCTTGACACTGTCATTAGATCCAAACGAACCTCTCGGTACAACACCTGGGAAAATCCCTTAAATAATACGTTAGTTGGCAAGCGAGCATTCTCGTCAAAAGGACCAAGATTGTACCAGCACTTGGACAAAACCTTAAAAATTTTACATGTGACACGTTTTGTGTGCAAAAAAAAGATAATTTCCTGGCTTAGTACCCTGAATTACGAGAATACCGAAAATCTGCTAACAATGTATGTATGACAATAAGGGGCCTGCTCATAAACCAGTCGTCGCGCTCCGCGTTTCTGGCAAGCCTGTCTAACACTTAACCAAAGACCAAACGCGTAATAGTCGCAATGCTTAGTGAAGACTATCTAGCTTCCAAGTGATACCACCACTAACTCCAGGTTGATGCGACGGATGGTGTACCAGGCCCCTATTATTATAATTTTTTTCTATTTCTATAATTTACCACATTATGAACTGACAGTCTTGTAGCTTATATTTACCAATTCCTTAAAGTCTAAAGTAGCTCTTAATCATTAAAAAGAAAAACTAATTTCTACATAATTTAACTAACCGAACTATGCCTACTTTTATAATTTATAAGTAGCACATACTTATTTAACTCACACGTATCTACACACACAATATATATAGTAAATATCTATTTACACAATACACCACCTGAGATATTTCTGTTTTCTGTATTATTTATCGTTGTCTATTATTTTATTAATAAGTAGTTGTGCCTTTGTAATGTAAACATACTTCTTTCATTATTATTTAGTTACTTTTTCATTTATATTATTAACTTTGATAGAGTAATTCCAAAAAGGAAGGGACTGAATGTCACGACACAGGTCACCCTAGTGTGAGACTCAGTGATCATGAATAGACTTACATTTTTCGTATAATAACGATACATACTATATTCTGATTTAATATTTTATGTGTAAGTTCATAGCTTAAGTTATTTCATAATAAACATTATTATTATTTTTATTATTAATACATTTATTTTTATCAAAGGAAAAAATGGAATAAAGGGTACAAAAACTACAATTTATACCCTAATCATCTTCTTCCTTTTCATCGTCGTCTTCCGGCTGCTGGTAAATTTCAAACTGGTCTTCATTGTCGTCTTCAACGACATTTGTCTCAAGTTCTTCCATGATTTCGGGGTCAATGGTTCCATCTTCTTTAATGTCGCTCTGATATGAAAAAGCATTGAGACAAGCTTGCCAATTACATTGGCCATAAGCTAAAAAGCATTGCAAGCCCGCTTTCCTGCATCCGCCTCACGAACCACAAGCACTCTTGCAGTTGCAGAAAATTGTACTTAGCAAATATTCTGGAGCAGGTGGTAAAATTGTCATGATAGGCTCCAGAAAATCTTTTCGCATTGCCCAACCCCATACCTGGGGTTCCAAATCATGCCCTAACCAAGTTTGAACTTGATAATATACACGTTTGAAATGTTGATGAGCAGCTGTACTTGTTGGTGGAATATTTAAAAGCTGCATAGGTTTATTAGGTTTTGTAGACTTGACTTAATGCATATAACGAAGATGATCGAGACTTTACACAGATTTCAGAGCATTATAGACTGCCAATAAGGTTTGAGTTCCACTCTCTAATAATCTCTGGGCCGAACAATTTTCTTCCTCAAATGCCGCAGCTAGTTCATCTTAATTTTCAGTTTCCCAAAAACTTTTAAAAATGATTATTTTCCTTTTTTAAAATGCGCAAATGTTAAATCTATACTTATAATAAAACTGTAACAGGACCAAATCTGTACATGGCAGATATTTAAAAAAAAAAATGTACAGTACTCTGTAGCTGATACTGATGCCGAAACTGTATTTTTTTTTATTTTTGTCTGTCTGTCTGTCTGTCTGTCTGTCTGTATCCCGGCCGCGCATCACTCCAAAACAACTGGATGGATTTCAATGAAACTTAGCATGGTTTGAGTTCATACTACAAGGTAGGATAATTTAGCTTTTTATCCCGAAATTCAGCATGGTTCCCTTGGGAGAGGGGATGAAAGTCAAAATATACACTTAGTTGTAATTTATTAACGCGTAGTCCGATTTCTTACGTTCTTTTTAGGGTTCCGTACCCAAAGGGTAAAAACGGTCTGTCTGGCTGTCCGTCCGTCTGTCCGTCCATCCGTCCGTTCGTCCGTCTGTCACCAGGCTGTATCTCAAGAACGGTGATAGCTAGACTAGACAGTTGAAATTTTCACAGATGATGTATTTCTGTTGCCGCTATAACAACAAATACAAAAAATTGGCCAAGTGCGAGTTGGACTCGCGCACGTTAAAACAATAAAAGGTTAAAATACGAAGTCTAATGTTGTATAGCTAATGGTACGGAAGCCTTCGTGCAAGAGTCCGACTCGCACTTGGCCGATTTTTTTGTTAGAATAGTGGTACTTTAAAATGTATCCCGTAAATATTTCAAAGTCATCGGGTTTGAAGTTCAGAAATAACAAACATCACAACCTAAATATTACGTTCCAAATAACTTGACATCCAGAATGTACAGGAACCTTTGAACGTACGGCTCATCTTAAGCTGGCGTTGCACTTTATCGTATAGGTATAATAGATAGGTCTGTAGTCGGACCACTCCAAAAGATTCTGATATTTCAAACAATAAAACACAGTTTTTTTTTATTACGATAAGAACAATTTCCCTATGTATATTTTTCATAACATGCAATGCTCTAATCAGTCTAATCTATATCTATAACAAGTTGGAGAAGGCAGGTAGGGAAGCGCGAGGGGTAAGACGCTTACATTTATCTATTTATACTCATAATAAAACTGTAACAGGTTCAATTCTGTACATTTCAGATATTTTGAAAATATTTTTTCAGAGCAATCTGTAGCTGATACTGATGCAAAAACTGTTTTTTTTTCTGTCTGTATCCCGGCCGCGCATCACTCCAAAACTACTGAATGGATTTAAATGAAACTTAGCACGATTTGAGTTCATACTACGAAGAAGGATATAGAATACTTTTTATCCCGAAATTCAATACGGTTCCCTTAGGAAAGGGAATGAAAGTCAAAATGTAAAGTGAGTGTAATTTATTAACGCGTAGTTCGATTTCAATCATTATTTTTTTGTTACAATAGTGGTAATTTATTTATTTTCCCGTAAATATTTCAAAGTCTTCAGTTCTGTAGTTCAGAAATTACAGGTATCACAAACTAAATATTTCGTTCTAAATAACTTGAACCGCGGAATGTTGAGAAACCCTTAAACGTACGGCTCATCTTAAGCTAGCATTCGCACTTTATCATAAAGGCTTAATAGATATATTATATCAGCCGTATTATCTACTGCTGAACACAGCCTCCACCACCATGGGAGGGTTTGCCATAATCCCCACGCTTGGCAGGCATCTTGGGGATCGCGGTGTGAGATATCAGTTCCTCAGAAAGCGCTGCTGCCCACTCTCTGTAGTGTTACTCTTTATCGCCTCTTACGACACCTACTACGGGTAAAGATGGGGGGGTGACATTATAGCCTGGCACCCCAAGGACAGCCCGACAACCCACAGGCAGCCCAGAACCCCACGGGCAGCACGGCACCCTTATTTAGTTTTGCAAGCTTGCTACGATAAAACTCTAAAATGTGGTACATTCACCACAATCAGTTTTTATAACTACATATATTTCTTTTGCCGGATACATTTCGGAGACTGCGCAATGGAAGTGCACAATGATGTCTTAGGTTTTCGCGATTGTTACACTTTGTAATTAAACAACTTTAAACGGTTTAAATCGCGTATATTTATCATTATTTTTGTCCCGACGACGTTTCAAACACTTAGTAGTAATCTTGGTCACGGGGTGACTGTCGGGACAATAATAACGATAAATATACGTGATTTAATCCGTTTAAAGTCGGAAGTGAACAAGTTTAGTAGATTGTAATACAATGGTCGAAAGAAATTGATAACTTTCACCCGCGTTTAGCTCTCTACTTTTCATTTCGAATTTTAAAAAAGTAGCTTTTCTAAAAATTATTCATTGTAAAAATAACTTACTTACTAAAAAAATATTGAGAGGATAGAACTATTTGTGAAATTTTACGTAAAATTTTGTTTGGAATATATACGGGCGGCTATTGCCCGAAGAGGAATCTCTCTGCTTTTCACTACTAATATAAAGAATAACGATATAAAAATAGTATGTTTTTTATATTATTTATTTTGATTCTAATAACATGAGCAGAACCTATTTAAAATTAATGCGGCCATAGTCCAAGTAGGAATCGATGACTTACATACGTGTTAAGCACTCTACTTTTCATTTAAAATATGAGGACGGTAAAAAAAATTTTGTTTTTCTAAATATTTACTAAAAATAATAAACATGAGTAGAAGATACAAAGATACACTAGGAGTTAGAACAATGAAATTTAGAGAAATTTTAGTTAGTTTTTTTTATCCTACACTTTTTACCTTATATTTAGTTACTACCCTGCCAAACATAGTTGTTATTATTTTTTTTATAACAACAGAGTATTTTACAACGAAAAATGTTAGACATATAACTTTGTTTACACCAATGGTTACAATTGTTACAAGTCATTCCGGCCCAAGAGAAGAAAGCATTTACTATGAGTTTTTCCCGGCCTTATTTCTCCTACCCGCTACTCAGATCAAACAAACACTACTTTCCGAGAATGAGAAATAAAAAAAATATGTTTGATCTACCGTCAAACAAACAGCCGCTTTAAAATCGAAATTCTAAAGAAACGCACAATGTACTTTGCTTCAACATTTATTGTGCGAACCGGGAAAGAACTCTCTGAGTTACTTAACTACTGTCTTCTGGAAAATACAACCCGGGAGTTTTGAAATCCAAAGTAAAAAGCTCCATTCTGAGCTATGGTTTACTATAAGAGTACTTCACCGCAGACCACAGTGTTGCTTAATATGGGATAAACAGTGCACAAATGTGAATAATTAGTCTGCAGGTACGGCAATCGCGAACGAAGTCGCGGGTACAGCTAGTACTAAATATGGCGCGTTTTCGACCGCAGGCACCGGTTGACCTGATGTGATGCTCCGATTTTTTCATTTCTTGCAAAATAGTCTATAGCCGATGAATGGCTTCGGTATTGTGGACCTCAAACAACTACTAAATATGTTATGTAATGTAACATTTGTTTGGTTATATAACGTACCTACCTAATTGGTTTTTACTCTGATATTGTATTTTGGAGCTTTCTTTGAAACTAAACTGTACACCAAAATACGATAACTACCTTTATTTCAGCATAGAAAACAATTACTTGATTCCAATCTATGAATAATTTAGGCCTAGTAGCATTGACGGTACCGAGTATAAGAAAACTATTTGGTGTCAAACACTGTGTACAAACTTGATAACCATAATTCATTCAAGAATCATTAATCTGTATAATCTATATCAATAAAAACACGTCATTTTCGTTATCAAAAAAAAGGCGAAATCTTTTAACTGTTATTTACTGCCCCCGATTTTCCTCAAATTAGGAATAAAGTTTGAGAGCCGTTGATAGAAGTGACGACAGTGACGGGCGACACCGACACTGGCGTATAGGCACTTACGCTGATTATAGTAAATTCACCTCGGAATTCAAGATACCCAGCTGTAAGTCTGTAAATACTTGTATATTGACATCCTAAAAGTTGTCTCAAAACCTACATATGGTAGGGTATACGCAACTATTAAATTTCAAGGTCAAAGGTCACAAAAATCGGTTTATGCGCTTTTTTTGTAAATATCTCATTTCCTATGGGATTTTTGCTATTTGTATTTAATATCAATAAGATGATTAGAAATATGTAGAATACAAAATTCTCTACAAATTTTGTTTAAATTTTTTTTATACGGTTAACCGTTTTTGAGATAGAGGCATGAGAAAAACAACAAAATCTTCATTGTATGACAACATGAGCCCAATTGATTTTGTTCTCAATGAAAATAATGTGACGCTCATCATTGATGGCAGATTTCTTCTTCATAATATTGTATGGAGCAGAGAAGATACTTTTTCTATTATTTTTGATAAATGCATGAATTATTTATACAAAGGCATTACAGTTCCAAAATAATTGTTGTGTTTGACGGATATACAGACTACAGTAAGAACGTAAAAGCTATGAAGCAGCAGAGAAGAACTGCTGCACTTTCAAAAACTTATGAAGTCTGTTTCGATGAAACAATGATTGTAACATTTACTCAAGCAGAGAATTACTGGCTCTTACGGAAAGCTGCCGGAACGCACCGTAAGGTGCTTAACGTCAGATTTTCTACTTGATGGTTGCGCTAGCCAGGCGGCCATTCGCAAAATGGCTTTATGCAGAATATCACATCATGTAAAACTTTAAAACAAACACGTTCGCCAGAATCATTAAACGCCAAATTTCAATTCGTGCGCGGTCGTCGTCGAGCGCTGTTATTGGACGCACTCCTGCCATGAGTTCCGTTTCACGCCAAAGGCGATTTTATGGACTTTCTCCGTTCCGTTTTGGAAATCGAGCTTTTGACAGTTATGTACGTAGTAACTAATACGCAGCGGTCGGGTGCTACTAATATTTCGTAATGGTCGTTACCGCGTTATCAGTGGAGATTTTAATTTAAGCTCTGCTAGTGTTATAGTTAATTCTAGATTAGAGCATCTGTTGTCGCTCTGTGAACTTACTCAAGTAAATGATATCAAAAATAAAACGGAGGGAATATTGGATTTGGTTTTGGTACAGCATTGCATCGAGTAACAGTAGCACTTGATGATGAGTGGCTCGTTAAGCTTGACGGATATCACCCACCACTAGATATTCGTATTCAATTTGAATTCTCAAGTTCTCATAAGCGTTATGACAAAGAGAATGGAAGTTTAACGTGGAATTTTAAGAAAGAAAATTATTTTCAGTTATATGACGCCATAAGTCTTATTGACTGGGAACCTCTATACGACATAGCTGATCCCCAGGAAGCTGTAAATTGTTTTTATGATATTTTTTATGAATGCTTTAACCAAAACATTCCGTTAAAATCGACTATAATCGCACAATCAAGATATGTATACCCAGAGTGGTATACAAAACGCACTATTGGTAACATAATCACCAAAGCTTTTTATCATCGGCTATACAAAACTACAGGCACTCAGAATAATAGACAAAAGCTCATGGAGTACAGAGCAGTTGTTAAGTTAAATCTAAAAGAAGACTTTCAATCTTTTAAAAACAAAATGGAATTTGATATTCAACGTAATACATCAACTTTTTGGGGTTACGTATCCTCAAAGAGATTTATGGGTAGGAGTTCTAAGAAACTCTATCATGACGGTAAGACAGTTGACGATGATGAAGCTGCTGAATGCTTTGCAAATTTTTTTCATTCTGTGTATTCAAAGCAACTACCCCCGACTAAACTTAAATGACTTGACAGGAAATTTAGACAACGTCAGCGCTCGTATTCACATCTCTTCAATATTGGAAGATGATGTGAGGCAAGCCATCAAGTCGCTTAAGTCCAAGCGCTCAGTGGGTCCAGACAATGTTCCACCGTACTTGGCTGAAGATTGTGGAGAGACATTGATACAACCACTGCGTTACATTTATCAGTTGTGTTTTGAGCAAGCTTTCTGTCCGGAACAATGGAAGCTGACACGTGTTGTACCCGTGCCAAAAGATTCAGGAACAGATGTTGGTAATTACAGGCAGTGTTATCGGTGTTTCGTAAGCTATTTGAATCTATTCTGCAGTGTCGAATAAGCCGGCAATTTGAAAGTCAACTTACAGACGCTCAGCATGGATTTAGAACTAGACGATCTACAACCTCTAACCTCCTTTCATTATGGATCCACGTTGTGCATTCAATCGATTCAGGTGCACAGTCAGATGCAGCGTATTTTGATTTCAGGAAGGCATTCGACACTGTAGATAACGATTCTTGATTCAGAAATTTTCAAGGGCGGGTTTTACTCTCCCATTACTACGGTTTTTCTGTTCGTATCTTCGTAACCACCTGCAGTACGTCCAGTATAGAGGTCACGCATCTGAACCGTACTTAACATACTCTGGGGTGAGTCAAGGTAGCAACCTGGGCCCTTTAGAATTTTTAATCGTGATAAATGATTTGGCGGAGGTGATAACTGCTGCTCGCTGCCTTTTGTTCGCTGATGACCTGAAACTCTTCAAGGAGGTACATGATATAGACGACTGTTATCTTTTGCAGGATGATATTGATAATGTAAGGCGTTGAAGTGAGTCTAATAAACTACTTTTTTAACGAAAAGAAATGCACTGTAATCAATTTTGGGCGCCTTAAGAATATCATCGCATTTCTATATCGTCTTGGCAACGAATTGATTCCATGCTATGAAGCATGAGAGATCTGGGATTAATCATGAGTGAACATATGTCGTTCCGGTTGCATATCTATAAGATATGTGGACAGGGATTTCGAACTCTAGGATTTATCCTCAGGCAATCTCGACATTTTGACAGGCCATAAAAATCTCTATAATGCATTTGTCAGAAGTAAATTAGAAAGTAACGCAGCAGTATGGTGTCCGTATGAGCGTAAATATGCGGAAATGGTAGAGAAAATACAAAGAAAGTTTTTGAGATGGCTTTACCAAAAGCAGTATGGATACTTTGTCGGATATTCATTTTTATATCCAAGTGCATTTGTCTTAGGTATGACAGGCTACAACACTCTGGAAGTAAGGCGTATGGTTGTCTCATCGAGTACACATTAAATATTTTCTTGGGATATACTCGTAAGTTGATACCTTCAGTATTAGAAAGAATATGTTTAACGGTACCAGAAAATTATGTTAGAGCCAGGCGGTACGAGCTATTTGCGTGTCCAGTTGCCAACACACAGCTAGGGCACCAGGCTCCGCTGTACCGGGCGTTGCTGTTGCTTGATGGTCTTATTTGCCAGTGCCACTCATTAGATTTGTTCCACTTCACTTCGCAGGAATTTCACAGAGCGGCAATAGATTTTGTTACCAAATTAAGTTAAACTTATAGTTAGATAATTACTAAAACACTAAAAAGTAATAATATGTTAATGTTTTTTAATCCTAAAAGTATCTTGAATTTTTCTCTAATATAATATTGTTTAGATTTATAGTGTCCACCTTTTATTATTTTATGTGTCTTGTTGTTATTTTTAATCTTTTTTGAGCCTTGGGTAAGCGAATTGGGTAACTGTAATGCATATCCCAGAGCATGTATAGGTAAATAAATAAATAAATAAATAAGATATCCTTGGCTTGGCTTGAAACGGCGTGTATCCGCGTCCGAAGGGATGCAAGAACGCACCCCTGTTGTCAACAACTCAAACAACTGTCAATCAATATGAAATGAATGTCAAACAGTGTGACCAGATTTAGCAGAATTCTGCGATTTTAGCGTAATTTGATCTCCAATTTAGGATCTAGCAGATTGTGTCGCAGATCTCAAAATATAGCAGATTTTGGCAGAATTTTATATAATATACGCAGTAGTTCAGCAAGATGGAGAAGAATTAGCAATTTAGGTAGTGGTGCTAGAAATATTTAAAAATTTTACAATTCATAAATAATGTACGAAAGATTTCTTCTTACTGTTCTGGCAGTTTTCCTTTAAGTACAGTTTAGGCGAATTCTCAGAATTTTGGATCGCACTTTGCGTTGAACTAAAATCTTGTCTACCACTTAATGACCTATTTGAGCAAGTGCTATTTCTTGACCCACAAAACGTTGTGCACAAAGATTTTATAAGTTTCTCATTTTCTAAATCTGGTATACAAATCTAACATACAAGCAATTTATTCCGAAAATATTGACCTTAAATTCGATAAAGTAGTGACAGATCTTGTAGAATCGGGAGAAGTTCTGCTGACCTCACACTAATGAACACTAAATTATAACTTACCTGCGGGACAAATTAAAAAAATCAACATATTGCTGTAATTCTACATGTAGATGCAAGAAAATAACAGGGTGGATGAATTTTTAATTAAATTTGTTTTGATTTTTTTACGCCGGCAAAAAAATATAAAAGACTCAAAGTTCGATGGTTCTGTATATTAAAATCGACACCACAGACAATTAGAAGTACATATGTACCATATAGAGTTATTGTTAATTCGTGTTACTCAATCATAAATATCTTAGAAAATATTTGTTATTTTTGAACATATCATTCATTTAATTAGGACATAATTCAGTAGCAATGTTTTGGCATCAATCGAAAATAAACTTAGCAGACTTTAGCAGATCCAAAAATAAACTTAGCAGACTTTAACAGAATTTAGGAGAGCAGCTAGCATAATGTCAAATTTAAATCTGGTCACACTGATGTCAAAACCATTATGATTTATTTATTTACCAATCGACTGTTCGTGTCGATGTCGATTATTATTTCAGAAAACAATAAAAATTAGCTGTCAGCATATTATAACGAAAAATAGTAAATTTTATAAATGTATCTTCCTCTTCATAATGCCACTGAAAAAAGTTATATTGCTAGAATCCCTGGGAAATTATGCTTTCTTACGGTGTCCGTGCCGTTATTTGCATTTACAACTTGTGTTGTATTAACCATGCTTAAAGACTTTGAAAATGCAAATAATACACACTGCAGAGTTCCTAATATATTTCCATCTATATCGGCGTCTATTGGTAACTATGAGCCGCAAAGCACGATATGGAAAACGGCAATATACTTACACTCTCCTATAAGATTCTATTTGTTGTTTCGCCGATGGAAGTACTATAGAAAAGTAGTAAGAGAAGATTTAGATAGTGTAGTCAATATAGCAGTATTACTAAATACGATTGAAAACCTAGCTTTATTAGGTTTGACTTATTGGACATCAACAGCAAACTACCGTTAGTTAATTACACTTTGTATTAAATGAGGTAGCTGTTATTTATTGGTGATTGTATCTGAAAATAGAATATTTTCCCACAGCAATGCATGAAAAGTGTTTTAAAACATTCATTGGTACGTCAACAATCTACATGCTCCTAGTATGTTTGCTGCTGACGAGGTATAGAAGAAGGCCAATAGTAACATCAAGAGAAAAGCAATCAGTGAAATTAAAGTGGAGAGCTTTCACAGTAAATGTGACTTCGTTTACATTTGCTGCATATTTCTTCTTGAGGCACAATAGTCTATGTGAACCATATGGTAAGTTCTGTTATATAGTCAATAATTATATTTAATGTAATGAATACATTCAATAATGTACTGTGCATGATAGTAGGGCATTTTGCTCTCACCTGGATAACTATAAATATACCTACAATATCTGTACCAACCTGCTCACAGTTTTATGGCAGTTATCCTTGTAGGCCAGTTTCTATCCTAAGTCTAGCCTGCTTAAGGAATCGCCAGGTAAAATAAGATGGTGTGATATGGATGGAAATAAGGTACTTGGATGACCAAGCAAGAGATAAGTAATAACAATAAGAAAGATGTATTTCTTGCCTCCATGTTTTCAAAAATGCAATTATGAGCAGTTTATTTAATTGTATGTATAGGAAAAAATAACCTTATTACATACATAAATCAAAATCTTTATATTGTAGTTATTCAATGTCTGGATCTATGCCGTTTGCTAGGTATTTATGTGTATATTTTCAGTATATTTCTTATTTATTTGCAGTTTACTCCATGTTTGGGTTATCTGAATACATTGTGGTAATAAGCAACATTGCATTCCACATGACAACAATATATGATATTCAATTGAACAATATTTATATCAGCTATAAAGGAATAATGACTGATTGAATAGGACCATAGGAGTAAGTGATAAAATATAAGCTGTGCTAGTGCCAAATACAAGTACATTTTTTTATTTACTGTATATGTACAGCAAATGTTTTTATGTATTATTAATTATATTGTATTAGCAAATTAGTTCATTTCATAGTACTTTTTTAATAAATAATACTTCTTAAAGAATAAAAAATATAAATTATATTTTTAGAAGTTTTATTTAATAATATTATAATTATCATTTAACACAATTTTAACTTCATGACAAAGAACTAGGTATATATTGCATGGAAGCGGAAATGACAAATCTCCAGAACTTTAAACATAAATTCATGAAATGTTTTTATGTGTTATTAATTATATTGTATTAGCAAATTAGTTTATTTCATAGTAATGTTTTGATAAATAATAGTTCTTTAAGAATTAAAAATATAAATTATATTTTTAGAAGTTTAATTTAATATTATACATATATTATGTTAATATTATGATTTTATCACAATTTTTACTTCATAACAAATCACTATATATTGCATGGAAGTGGAAATGATAAATCTCCAGAACCTTGAAAGATAAATTCTATGGTGCCCTTCAACCTTAGATTCTCAGTAATGCCTGGCCCCAATGTTCCAAAAGGCTGATAAAGTGACAACCTCTAGGATGTGCCTATCTGCATCCAAAGCACTCCTGTATCTGAGTCTTCCTGGCCATACATAGAATTGGAGATAACACCCTCTGTGAATGTGGGTTGTATGAAAGAACTGTGAAGCACATATTCTTCAGTCTTTCATATAAACTCCTCTGTACAATATTATCTCTTCAGATATCCCTTGTCCCTTGTATTTACTCCCTTTATAGATATATATCTTATGAAAATTTATAAAGAAAATAAAATCAAGCTTTAAATAAACTGTATATTATATAACTTAACCAATAATTGTTCCCAGATGTTTTATATTTACCACAATATATATATATTGGTTTGTCCAGTAGTAGAACAACTAACATTTTATTCAGCATCATTTTCTGCTTGGACATTTCTCACCAGATGGACATAACTCATTAAAATTTAAAACTAAACAATCTGTCTGACAAATAGTCAATCAAACTACATGACCTTGGCGAAAGTGTGGTGTCCACAAAAGCCACAAAACAAGAGTTGAAGTTGAATATTTCTAGTAGATGTGGTATTTGCTAACTATGCAACACCAGTTAGACTTGGCCTTGCTAGTTGTCCCTACTTGTGGGGCTAAGTGGTTTTTTTTATACTATACATCATCTCCCTATTTTAAAAATGTGCCCCCAGTTGCCCCAGGTGCCCATCACGCTGGATGCATTACACACCACCCTGTATTGTGATGGCCAGACTTTGCACAAGGTACAACCCAATTTATACTTACTATTACTTCTATTACCTACTTTATTATTTACTATTTAATCATTTTTTAAACGAAAATCATAGTTAGAAACTTAAAAAAATGATTTGAAACTTAGAACAATTTCAAGTAAGTATCATACAAGTTCTAGGTACTTAATAATATTTTATCATTAAATTTTCTTAAATATAGGCATTATCATAAGTCCCTACTGGTGTTGCATAGCTGATGAGGATATCCAGAACCAGAATGACCTATGAACAGATTAATAAAGACTAAAGGTATACTAACAACCATAGTAAGTGTAAAGACAAAAAAAAACCTATATGATAGCATTTTAATAATTCAATTAACACATATAGACATGACTATTTTAGCACCATTAGAGTAACAAATTTAAATAATTAAATATAAATAAACAAACTCATGATTAACAATGCTTTCAATAATTAAATCCTAATTTAGAGGATGCTTATAATTAAAGATATCTTTGATACCTAAAGAATGAAATTACTGGCCTTTGCTATAAATACATCTAATGTTGCAATTTTTGCTTTAACACTAGCTATAAGCTTATAGTCACAACAGAACGAAAAAAAATAAACAAAATTTCATAATTTTTAATTAAATCCTGTTCCAGGTTTAACTTTTTCTCTCTGTGATGGTTTTGTAAACATTGTTACCTTTATGGATCTTTCATAAATCAGCACCCTAGTTTGGGTGCTGCTACATCAGTGTTGACTTAGATGGTGACAAAGAGACACCTTATATATATTTTATTATAATAATTATCTGTAACAAGCAACTGCCATTTTCTTGTTTGTATTTAGTCACATTGACATCTTCAGTACTGTACTTCAAGCATACAGTCATAGTTTATAAGTAGTAGATTTAATATTGACATATTTGCTTAGCGCTAAATAATTTTTGTTTATTGTTCCTGACTATTATTATTATCTTTGACATTAACTATGAACTATTATTTGATTTTAAATTGTACACTTCTTTCGTAATTCTTGTTAATAATTTGTCCTTATCATTAGAGTAATTGGCGTAAGCCGTGCTGATTGAATAAATAAATAAAAAAAATCAGTGATCTATTTAATATAAATTCATATAAAAATATCTTCCCTGGGCTACAGGATATTTTCATACCAAATTTCATAAAATCACTTACTATCATTTTGAAACCAACAAAAGAGATAACAAAGACAATAGTGACAACTATTTGTTATTACTTATTTATATGTTTCAACATGTATTTATTTACATAATATTAAGAGCATATGATCCCTATTATAACACAGATTCTAAATATACTTCATATATTCTATTTAGTTGTTTCATGACAATATGTAATTTATAATGTAAAATATTTCTTTAAAATCATCGAACCTTTAATTTCAAAAGGAATCGTCCCAGATGTCTTACTGAACCACACATGTAGTGTCAGATATATTTTGGTCCTATATGGGGGCCAGCCTGTTGCCATCTACTGAGTTTCAGACTCCAGACATTCGCATGGTGGTAAAACATCTTGCGAATTCCCGCCTGGCTAGCTACCACCCTCAAGTAGAAAATCTGTCGCCAAGCACTTAACGGTGTTTTCCGGCAGTTATCCTTGAGAGCCTGTAATTCTAGTCTAGTCTGAACAACATCTTCGTCCACATCATCACTTACCATCAGGTGTGATAGTGGTCAAAGTCTAGCCTAGCAGTTATTTAAAAAACAGACTGAAATAAAATATATTGAAACATATTCCCTATAAAAATCAAAACCTGTTAGATCTGAACTTTTTACTGCAAACACTTTTTTTTATTGTTTCATTTATCAGCAACTCAATAATATAAAGCTTTATTACTTCTATGCCTTGTTCGTTCAATGTAACAATAGTGCAAAAGCTGTTTCTTCCATAATATTTATATTGAAAAGACATTTATTTAGATGAGACAATGTTAATGCTATAAATCGGTAATTTTAGTTTCAATAGAAAGTAGAAGCATGAAAGCATGTATCAAAAATATAACATCTATTCTTTTTTTGTGTTAGGTCGACAATTCCTGAACCTGAGTAAGTAATATATGAACTGGAAACTGATACCTAGGTATGGCTTTTTGAGCAGTTGGATAAAAAGTATCCTATGACCTTCCCCGAGTCCCAAACCATTAACCAAATTTCATCCAAATTGATCCAGTAGTTTTTATGTTTATTGCAATGCATACAAACATACAAATCTTTCCTCTTTAAAATATTATTGTATAGATAATGGCGTTTATTATATAATTATAAATACAAAATTAAGAGAGATCTCCAATCAAAAAACATTTTTACGATTTTGTGTTAGTCTATGGTCCGGTCAGACGGTAAAAGGGCGTACATACATAGGTACATGCAGGCGTAAAACTTGGCGTGTTTATATTATCACGAACTCATATGTAGGGTTCCTATTACAATAAAGAATAAAAGATGGCTAAGTGGCGAGCTTAGAGCAATAACTTAGTTTGTCAGAGGTGTCGAGTCGAAAAAACGATAAAGTACGCGAACTGTAATAAAAAAATAAAATTATTAATACACTTCATAATATTAAAAATTGTGCCAATAACTTCAGTTTCTCTTAATGTACACAGAAGTATCTTAAAATCAAAGAATAATTTGAATATTTTTACTCATGTTTATATAACTTCAATAATTATTAAACTTAGCGACATCGCATTATTTTGAAAATGGGTGCAGACCTCTGTCTGCATATGAATCTATGAAATGCTAAGTAATTTGTCTCTGATGACCGATAGTTCCACTGTTTTAATGAGTAATAAGCATGTCAATTACGATTAGTTATATGCGATATAGAGACTTGCTGCAGTGGCAGCAGCCATGGAACTAACCCACTTTGCACTGTAACGGTTTTGTGCCCCCTTTACATGATATGACAAATTTAATTAGAATAGTATTTAATTTTGGCTCTAAGGGTGACCAGATTAAAATCGACGATTTTATTAGCTTCGCGAACTAAAGCTAAATCCTGCTGGAATGTAATAGGACCGTTTTAAACAGAAACTAAAATCAGGATAGTCTGCTCATATCAAGTAAAAAGCTTAAAAGCATACAAATTGCGAGTATATTTGTATATTATCAATTATATAATTCTGTTTTCTTTTATAAACAATCATGTTTGTAAATAGCATGTTCTTATTTGATTATTATATTTTGTTTGTCAACTCTAAATCTCTGACAAACTTTACTTAACTGCTCTGAGCTCTAAATAAGATAATTTTAGATATGGAGTCTAATTATATGTGCTGTTTATTATGGTCAAATGTAGATGAAAATAATTTTAGAGATATAAATGTCTGCATCAACACATTAATCTATAAATTAAGACACATCTCAGGTATTTTTTTACTTAGATATTGAATATTTGGATCAACGGCAATATGGTTCTATGATTAAAAATATAATAAGGCAATTATTATAATGCTGTTTCTGTAAGGACGTTTTTTCCTATTGTTAATAATGTATAAGCATTGTAATTATACAAAAGCAATGAATTTGGACTACTTACTTCGGGAATACCCATCAGTGTCATAGATAGGGATTTCCAAATGCCCAAAGCAGATTTATATGTAAAATTCATATATTAAGCTATTTATATATACATAACAGTAGTTGTGAGCTAGTTATATTTTCCTTGTTGTCATATTATATGCATAACAACAACTAAATTATCTCATATTATATAAGTTTTTTTGCACTATTGAAGTTGTGTCTGGTATCTGATTTATTAACTTAACTTTTGAATCATTATTACATAAGTAGGCATTGAACATGTACAATATGCCAATACACATTAGCAGATTATTGTTACCCGCCCAATATAGGGTCAAGATTGTCAAGAATTGGTTAACTGTGGCCTTCAGGCTCACTGTGCTTGAAAATTTATGCAGTATAAAAAACCACCAATCCTTGCTGATAAATGCGTCATACCCTTAAGACATTGACGCCCTTTCTGCCGACCTAGCTAAACCAAACTGATCTTCCATTTTGTCAGCAATCATTTGGGCAATAGCTAGTGATGAAGTAGCGCCTGGTGAAGGTGCATTCCTGCAATGCAACACTCTGCTACCAATAGCTCCAGAACCAGGCTTCGAATCAAACACAAAGTCTTCCACTAAGGTTCCTGAAAAAAAAGTGAACTACATTTATGAGTAATTTCTTACAATTTTTAATTTTCAGATTATAATAATGTGTGTATATGCAAGTACTTGAATTAAGAATGGCACAGTGGCAGTGATTATGGTCTGACGCAAGATGTTTCGAATTCTACTGTAGACTTGTGCTTCACCCACATGATGATAGGTCATTTTACGAATGCTTAGTAGATTAGCTACCCTCAGGTAGAAAAAATGTCTCCAAGCACCTAAAAGTGTGCAAACAGCTATCTTTGATAGCCAGTTCCCATTATGGGGTTACACCTAATGTCACCGACACCTGTTAACTTATCAACATATAAAAGAATAAAATCAACTTTAGTAACTAGAATCCAAACAGACTGAAACCCAAGGAACTGGCGACATTACATTCCAACATAATGGATATAGGACAACTACTTACCATCACAAACTCGATTCGAGACAATTTTTTTTTATGGAATTGAATCCATAAAAAAAATATGATATTGGCACAGTCCAGCAAAGCGAGTTTTGGGTTGAGAAAGAAAATTGAGTATATTGTCATTGAAAAATCTTTTTGTGTGCATGCAGTGAGTTTGTAAATGCAAAGCAGATGTCTAACCATAGGTGAATTTTGTATCCTCCTGGCGTTAAAGTGGCGCCTTGATATACGATTGGTCACCTACATTATTAAAATTCTATCTTCTTTAAGATATTTCTTAACAATAATAGAATTTTCAGATGACCCTCCCAGACCAAAGTAACTTAGTAAGATGTGGAAAAGCCACTGAGAAGTAATACTATCTTTGCCGAAAGGCGATAGGTACAGCAAGGCACATACTGGAAGGAAGCAAGGTGCTCCTTGATAGGGATCTATTATTCACGTCGCCGTCCGCGTCGCCTTAATAGATTCCTCGAAATCATACGAGAAGCTGCGAGTCTCTCGTTGGTTAGAGCAAAAATAGGTTTGACCACATACAAACATCCTTCCTTCCTAGAACGTTTAGGTAACTTTGGTTAGGCAAGGAAGGAGGCTCGAGCGGTTAAAGGAAGCATATAAAGAGGCCCCTTAACTTTACTGTGATGAAAAAAACCTACTACTAAGACGAAACACCAACACACTTAGGAATTTTGTAGTGATTTCATATGTGTCCATCAAAATAGTTTAATAGCTACCGAGAGACTTGCTGCTTCTCATATCATACCTACTGTATTTATGCAATAAGATAGATGCTACTATAAAGTGAAAATAATTTTAACCGTCTTTTGCCATAGCTTGTGCTCGAACACCTGCTGGCCCCTTTTCACAGTCAGCTATTGTCAAATGATCAATATATCTCTGCAACTGCTTAACTTGTAATGACATAAAAGCTGAACGTAGCATTTCTTTCATTCCAAATCCAGCATATTTCATAGCCAATTTCCGAAAACCAGAAAAGGCAAATATTTCTTTAATTTCTTCTTTATTATAGTCGCTCCACCTGGAAAATTTAGTGCAGATTTATCAAGGGCCTATAAAGTCTTAATATTTATTATTAACAATGGTAGAAGTAGCTACTTTTTATAGGGGTAAAATGAAAATTTTTAGGACACCCTAATAAGACCTGTCTATTGTCTATACCATAAGATATTGATGATGTTGGATCTGAATGTTGCAAAGCCAAGAGGTGGATGAAAGAGTGCAGGTCGCATAGAGTGAATGAATGTGTGTTGTAACTAGAATGGAGAAGATTTGGTTTATCAGCAGAAGGTTGAAAGTAGCATCAGAGATAGAAAACTTTAAGAGCAGCAGATTGGTGTGATATGAGCATTTCTAAGGTAGAATGCAAAACAATAACATAGTTTAAGGAGTTTAGAGGAAGGTCAGGTGTGGATGGATTGCAAGAAGAATTACATGTCAATATTATGTGTGAGGACTGAGATGGCACGAAATGGAACATAGATGAAGAAGTTATTTCAGCCCCTACTTAGCATGGAATAAGAACAGGATGATGAAGGCATTTTGATATGGGAATACTTGGTTTGATGATACATACAATATAATTAGTATGATTAATTATGCAATGTTATAAACAATTAGTTTGATTTGTTATCCATCTAAAGTACAGTTAAGAAACAGATAATAAGCTTAATATCCAGGAAATTATAAAAGCCAAGGCTGTGCTGTTATTAACAATTATTATAAGTAATAGCTATTTATAATATGTTGTCTCTTCCAGAGATATTTACTTTATTTTTCACTATCTTTGATGAACAAAATTTAATGTCTATAAGAATGATAACACAAAGCATTACATCATAATAACAAATATGGATGATAACCTTCATGAGACCTCTGCAATGGAAGCTTAGAGACATTGAATAACAACTTACTTGTAACCTTCTTTACAGAATGCTAAGATTGCATTTGGTCCAAGGATAACACGTCCATCAATTCTAGGAGTAGCATGTACTCCTAAGAATGGAAATCTAGGATCTGGTACTGGATATATGTTAGTTTTGACTGTAGAACTTTTTTGTGGTACTATGTACAGGTACTCTCCTCTGAATGGTATGATTTTTGGCTCTTCTGGACAACCTGTTAGCAGTGCTACTTTGTCTGAGTGCAGTCCACAACAAGTAAGAACATATTTTCCTTTAACAATATTACTTTTAGTATCTGTTATCATGACAGGGTAATCTGCACCTTCATCATCAACAAATTTCTTAACTTGAAAATTGATGTAAGTTTTTCCACCACAAGCAACAAAATCTTTAACATATGAATTTGTGACTTCTCCCCAATTCACAATCCCTGTGTGTGGCGACCATAATGCTTGCACTCCCTTACAATGTGGTTCAAGCTCACGTATTTCTGTAGCATCCAGAAGTTTTATATCTTTTACTCCATTTTGTAATCCCCTTTCATATAAATCAAGCAATCTTGGAACTTCAGATCTATTAACGGCAACTATGAGTTTACCACACTTTGAATACTTTATGCCCTTTTCATCACAATACTTGTAAGTAAGATTAAGACCCTGCACACAAAGCTTAGCTTTCAAAGAACCAGGTTTGTAATATATACCAGCATGTATCACACCACTGTTGTTCCCACTTTGATGTGCTGCAAATGATTTCTCCTTCTCAACCAATGCTATTTTCAATGAAGGATGCCTTATGATGAGTTCTCTAGCAGAAGCCGATCCGACTATGCCTCCTCCAATTACTATTATATCGTAACACTCTGGTTCTCTAGTACTGTACCTAAAAAATATCAGGATTTTATTAATATTTAGTCCAATTAATTTTTGGATCACAAAAAACGGAATTAGCTCACCTTCGCGTATAATTAATTAGATAGCCTGGACCAATAGTTGCTGAACATGACAATGGAGAACCGTGCCGAAAATTAGAAGTTAATAGCTTCAACATTATACAGCAATAAATATCAGGTCGGGTAAAAAATCACAAACTGTTATAAGTACATAGGACAGAGAAATTATTTAAACATGACTCGGTTCGTAGGTACCTACTGTACTAATAGTACCAAATACCACATCGAGATAATATGTTTATAGAGGTCAATGTAGTACCCTTAACTTTTATTCCCATGTACCTACGTACATACGAACAGAGTACTTTTAATATATTTTTTATTTTTATCCTGTATATTACTTTTCTTTTAAGAGTCTTACCGAGGCCCGGGAGCACTAGCTAATCTGTGGCCCGAGGCCGACCGAGCTAATCTCTGGCCGGAGCTGAGGATGAGATAAAAAATGTAAACAAATTATGGGGTTATGGGTGCAAAAATGTGGGAGAAACAGTGTTGCCCGATTTGAAAACTGAGATAAATGATAATAAATTAAGGTGCATCAGGATAATTTCGGACAGATGTTAGGATAGAGGGTTGAATTTTGCACCACGACAGTACGCCTTCGCACAAGTTCATCATTTACAACAAATACCATCGAGCAACTACCACCAGATATGACTCAAGCCAACTTCTTTCTTTTATTTAAATTTATATTACCACTTCGTGGCATCCGTTTTCATTCGGTAGAAGACATAGAGGAGAATTCGCGGCGAGAACCGAACTCAATTCCGGAAAAATCATGTTAAAAATTTTTAGATGATTGGATTATTCGTTGGCGTAAGTGTACCTATCGTATCTGAAGCAGCATACTAATGGCATCGCTGAAGAGATAGCAGTACCGCCCAGGTTTTGATTGAACCGTAGGCTTTTTCATAGTACATAAACGCTAGACATGCTATTACTACTTTCCGTACATTTCATTTTAAGAGGGTTGCTAGGTGTGAAATCATGTTTTTTTACTACTTGTTCGCCTTGTTGATTTTTCAGAGGACTATGGTTAAGGAAACATCTCAAGTGTCTAATACATTATGTACCTATTCAATATTTTTAAGCGAAAATATTATATTCGGTAATATCTGCTTGGAAAAATATATAAAATATATTTTATTTACAGGTGCACATACATTGTGCCAGTACGGTTTAAATCGCATGTATTATATACCAGCTCTCAGCAGTGACTTAATCGCGCCCCCACTTAACTATTCAGTAACTCGAGATAAAAAGTATCCTGTTTCCTAATCCAGAAATTAAAGAAATTAATTTCTCAAATATTAACAAGCTGTAACGAACATACACACCACAGATTACCCCCTCTAAATACCGCAAACGAGACGGAAGTAGCGCGCCACGCATCGGTGCAAATGGTTAGATATAAATGAACGCTTTATATCATAAATTCAGTTTCGACCATGTGTCAGACCCGTAAGCGCCTATACACTCCCATGTTTTAGCGCCAGTGAAAATTTGTTTAGAATTAACAAAATAAGATAAAATTCTACATGTACAGTAAAATGGTATGAATAGTTATCTTGGAGTTCAAATTACCAAAACGAAGAAAATAGATTTAATTAATAAGTCAGATAATCTTATTTTACTGGTTATAAGAGGGGTCAGCGTATACTGGTACTAATTGATAAAGATCGTTACTTGTCTCTGTTCCACATAGTAGCTGTTGCAAGCTTTGTCTCGTTTTGGCGAAAGCACGTGCAACGCTAGTGTTGTGAAATTCTTTAAATTAAAGACGGTGTCGACATTTTCAAACGAAATTTCATAACTTAAATTACATAAATAATATAAACATTAAAACAGCAGTCAGTATATATATAAGCCTAGCAAAGTAACTGTACCTCTTATACCTCTCTGGCTATGGTGGCTATATTGAAATATGATTTAAGGACAATAATTATAAAAAATGATTTGTGATCTGACGTCAGCAGATCATTGCTTCAGATGGATTTTAATCGAAGATGCTAATGATATACTTGCCCTTTGTGGCACCTGTTTTTGCATATTTTTTATAAGCTACCTATTGTGGTATATTTCATTATTATTAGGAAAGAATAAAAAGTTAAGTTTACATTTAAGTTTAATTCTAAATCAGATATTGTTAAATAAAACAGTCATGTAAATTTACAATTTTTTGGAGTACAAAATGTTTTGCCCCGGGCGGGAATTGGTCCCGCGTCCTTCCGATTTCACGCCGGATGCTTTTACGTTGTTTTCGCTTAGTACGCAGTAGTGCTTGTAATCATAATATTTCGAAATACAGTCTTGTAAAGTTTCTGTCGCAAACCCAGCTTATTCCTTATATGTTTCTTTGATTCTAATATTGCATTATGACTTAAACTAACATTAGGATCTTTAGGAAATCTGAAATTGAAACAAAGTTATTTTAATAGAGAAAGGAATAAAAAATGCATAGGTATTTAAGTTATTTGTTCTTGAACTAGGATTGGATAGTCATGCATGGTCACTGAAAGTCTTCACTAACAAATTATGTTTAAAACTATTACCTGTGAAAAGATAAACCACAATCAGGATAATACTCGCTTCCGCAAGCCTCCACGACACAAATTCTCCCCATTTTACTAAAATTCTTTAAAAATATCACGAAATCAAAAAAACACATCGCTATTAACGTCCGAATCGGAGTTTTCATGTAGGGTTGTCAGGTCATGTGTCCGTATTTCATACAAATAACAGAAAACCTATACGCCAATCGCACAATTTTTGAGTTAATAAGGCTTTACACGTAGCAACAAATAATATTGCTTTAACATGTCAGTAATAAAATATTATTTATATTTAGAAACATTTAAGAAGTTAATGTTTTTACTTCATTACATTACATCAATCGCATATTTTTCGACAAAAAATGAAGGATTGAAATCAACTTAACTCTGGCAACCCTGAGTCACTTTTAGAACGGGACACAGGGTTCAGTGGTAGCCTTCTCACTCAGCTTCATTTTTATTTTGCGCGCAACAAGGCTCTTACTACCTTATCATAAGGTTTTATTTTATTTATTTTAGCTGCATGATGCACAGATAGAGCTCATTCCTGTTGTACATAGTACTTATTACTTCCATGGTTTTTTCTCGACTTTTATGTTTTTTTTGGAAAATTGAGTTTAGTTAATATAACCTCCAGTAGCTCTTATTATAATCTTCTTGGTACCGTTGCAATCCTCATCAAAGAGGCTATATGAGTTTGACCAAACAGACCTTTTCATGGAATCTTACTGGAAAAAGGGTTTGACACATTGGTGTGCTTATATAGGTACTTGAGGTCTATATACGTGAATAATTCTGGGCTAATTAGTTTAAAAGTAGTCACGAGAGAAAATGGAGAACGATTATTTTTTTCCTTAATAACTATGTCATCTACGAGTTTGGTTCTTTTGATATGATTACATAAGTTTTAAGCTATACACCTGAAAAATATAAAATTTCAGCTTTTGTTGTTAATTAGTTTCTTCTACTTTAGATGGCTTTTAAACGCTGCTTGGCGTTTTTCTGCCAGTGTCAGTCTGGCCAATGTACGGTTTAAATGAAGAATGTCCGGCATTAATAAAGGTTAGTTATTAAAGCAAAAATATAGGTTTAGAAGTATTTAAAAACTTATAATTACATCTATAACCGAATATTATTAAACTTAATAAAATTACTTACATAAAATAAATATAAATGGTGTAAAGACATATACAGAGAGAAGACATTTGAAGCTAACAGGTCTTGGGATTTTAATATGGTTAAATTTGCAATATACCTGCTAGGCGAATTTCATTACAAAATTACAAATTTACGAGAGAAACTAAAGGGTGGATGGACGCGGGTTCGTATCCAGCACATAACTACATTTTATTCTCTCGTAAATTTGTAATTTTGTAAGGACTAGGGATATTAGGACTTAAAACATCATACAGAGAATAAGACAACATAGGACAGCAGAAGAAACTAAGATCTAAGGTTCTGTCTTCAAGGCCACATTCACAAAGAGAATCGTCCCTGGCTCTAATTTTGGCACGGAAAACTGGGGAGCAAACATGTCCCAGGCGTGATCTGATTATTGTAGAGGTCACCATTTTATTAGACTTCTTATATTTCAAAAACCATGCCTTAGTAGGTATATCTGGCTGAATGTCCCCATAATGTCTGTCTTCAATCATAATTTTTGTCCTTTTCCAAATTTCAGACCATTTTTCTCGAAGATTTGGTTTCGCTAAAGTACGTAGGTCTCTGAAAAATCCTTTTGAATACGTATTTCAACGGTTTGCTTAGCATAATAATCTAAATTTTCACCACCCTCAAAGCCCCAGTGACCTGGAATCCAGGCAAGGGCTACCTGAATTCCAGAAGAGTGGCATCTGTAAAGGATTTCTCTAATTTTAGGGTAGGGTGTAAGAGTAATGGGGATTTATTAATGTCTTGCAAACAACTTAGAGAGACTTGAAATATTATAGATTTTTTTAATTTACGGGATTCTACATATTTAACGGATTCTAATTAGGCAACTGATTCACCAGATTATACAGATGAATAAGGAGGACATTTATGACTCAGAACTATCCTGAATTTAGGAATCCAAACCGCAGAACCAGTCGATCCGTTATCTTTATAATTTAGATGCATCGGTGAATATAGCCATCCGATTCAGCCATTGAAGATTCATAGTATCATCAAAAATTTTAGCAGCTCCAAAGGAATCTTTGTCAATACCAAAAGTAAAAGAATATTTGGTCTTTATATTAAAGCATCATAGGGAACACCAAATAGAGGATGTATAGGAAATTGATATAACGTAAAAGGCATATTTGAAAGTTTATTAAAAGAATTTAATAGACAAGAAGGGTCTTTATTATGCCAATAAGTTTAAAGACCTAAATAGAATAGAAAGACTTTGAAGTCTATTCAAAATTGGATGAAGAGAAAATTGAGCAGCTTGAAAAAAGAAACGATCACTGAGTAATTGTCGACGAAGATAAAGAGGAGCTTCAACACATTCAACTTGAAGAGCATTTATAGGAGAAGATTTCATAGCACCTGATATTATACGAAGACATTAAATTTGTATTGGATTGAATCAAAGAATCTTAACGTGATTTTACTGCATGGTACTAAGAGAAATGAAGTATAATCTAAATGGCTTCGAATGATGGCAAGAAGTTTTTGACTGTATGGATGAGATCCCCACCAAACCCCAGACCAAGCACGAATAATATTTATATTCTTTCACATTTATTTCTTATGTAATCAATATGGAAGGAACCTGATAAATAGAGTCTAAAATAAGACCTAAAAATTTTGTTTTATTACTTACATCAAGACAAAAATCACTAATATACATTTGAAGATCAGGAATTAATTTCTACCTAGAAAAAAATACCACTTTACTTTTATCTGAAGCTAAAGATAGTCCATGATTTTTTAACCATTCATTGAGATACTTAGGAGCTGTATTAAGACGCGATACCAAATCTGACATAGAGTCAGAAGCATAATGTAGGGCTATATCATCAGCATATTCCAGTATTTCACAAAATAGATTCATTTTACACTTTGGTGTAGGTCATAAGTGTACAAATTATATAGAAAAGGCAATGACCTTCTGGTCATTGAGAAAAGGGCTCAAAACAGAAGCTAAAGTAGGATCTACACGGTTTGAGACCACGGGCTCCGCCCATTGGCCTTGGCGGCTTGTTGCAAACCACCGTCGGAATTTGCTACACACGGTTCGAAACCACGGGCTCCGCCCATTGGCCTTGGCCAGCGGATTGTATGCTGCGAACTCCCACGCCGATAACACGCATCCAACGAAGGCCAAACTACACACGATATCGCTTAATTTATACGTTTTAAAATTACTATCTATATATGAAATTTTGAAGAAAAATATGTCATAAATAATGCATTATATTTGGTCGTGGCTTTTATACCTACGTATCTCAATGAGGGAAACGCGCTATGCGTGCGCTCTCACCAGCGGCAGCGGCATACTGCCCTCGTGTGGTTTGCGACCGGCGTCTACACATTGAGAAATAGTGGTCCCGAACCACGGTCGACAACGCATGCTCGCAATCCAAGGGCGTTGGTAAGTCAAACGTAATTTGGTCGCAAACCATCATCTCCACAGTTCGCGACCATCGTTCGGGACCATGATCGCGAACTGTCTGGCACGCTCTTAAGTAGTTTAGATGTAGTTATGTATGATTTATTTTTTTGGTTTCCCTATCTCGGTATTTGGACGCACGTCCACATATTGTGCATTAGCCAGTGTCATGTTATAATTATGATTATTTATTACACGATTTTCAACCGGTGAGTGATTTCCGGGCAACAGAGTAAAAATTTTGTACATCCAGCTCTGGCGAAGAAGATAAAAAGCCAATTCGTCAAGATTTAGAAGAAAAAAAATGTAGCTATAATTTATCCTACTCTGTGGACTTACGTCTTACACAATAACTTTGTTTGTTGTGAATAATGAATTGAACATCTCTATATTTTTATTATTACTGTAATGTAATCGTTGAATATATGTTTATTTGAAACTGAAATGAAATTATTCTGAAGAGAAGATAACCACAACACACATACAAATACATATGATATTACTTGATGACAAGTTCACTTCGCATCGCAAGAAGAGAAGCTAAAGCCGGAAAGGCTAACCACTAGTGCTCGTAGTGTTACTTTTCAGTATCTACAAAGTTACTTTATGGCGTTACTTGCTCAGTGCCAGTGCAAAGGAAATAGTTTGTTTTGATAGAATAATAAACAATAACAAGAATCAGTTTTGCTACACTGTACTGTGATTTTCCAGACATCCAGTTTTTTGCACATGGGTACATAAAATCGTCAAATATGCTTGCATCTTACATGTCGTTCTCTAGCGATTTGTACAAAAATAGAATATTTACTGGATTTTCCCGATTACAAGAGGTGCGTACACGATTAATCTGTGTTGAGATGTAGAAAACTTATTAGTTTAAAAATGGTCTAACTTGTCATCAACATTGATACATATTTAAGTTTGGTATTCATCTCTTGTCTTGTCCTGAAGACTCTGTAGTCTTTGGTCTTATCAATGTAGAAGATTAATTCATTCTTCAAAGTTGATGAGCCTGGAAACAGTCTGGCTACCTGCCTGGTTATATAAAAAAGGACTAAATATCTAGGTTCTGGTTTAGTTTATAAAATATTGATATAAGGGGGTTGGGGGCGGAAGCGGAGGATGGGTAGACCCCCTGTGAATGGGAAGTTGTGATCCCTCCTCCCTGAGATATGATTTCTTAAATTTATAATCTCACTATTGTCTGACATCAATTTTAGGGGGGAGGGGCAGTGCGAGTTAAGGGTATAACCCCTGTGAAGGGGAAGTTGCGACCTCCTGTCCTTCCACCTTCAACTGTCTAGCACCTTCAACTCTATGCAGTTTAATTAAAATACTGAACTGATTTTAATTAAACTTGCACTGTTCCCAATATACCAATTTAAATCATCACAATCCAATCAATAGTTGTGGAAAAATGCGTAGAGAAACACTGTAGGTAATATATTTGTTTCAGGCCCTAATAAATCACCACAATTTTGAGATTATGTAGTTTCTATAATTTTACATAAATAAGTGTCTAACTATTACCCTACTTTTACAAGTCTGTTGAAAATTTAAGGGGTGAAAAAATAGGCAAATATTGGAAAATGACAGTAAGGCCACAAAAACAAGCCAGAAAATGTGAAAAAAAAATTACCTCTAATTTGGCGCTATTTGTAAAATGGCTTAAAAATCTTAAATTTAAGTGTTAAAATATAGTTATTTAATGGTAATATCATTGGTTTTACACATTGAAAGTTATGTCAAAATAACATCACGGGTTAAAAAAGCACAAATTAATTTGGTAATACCCGAATTAATTGCATGGTATATTAACATATGCATATTTTTATTTTGCAAACTTTGACAAAACATTTCTCTGAGTTTGCAAAGAGCAATTTTTGTCCTGCAATGGATTTATTATTCATACTACTGTTTTCCCAATTGTTTATCCGGTAGTTATTCAATTATTTTGTTGCTCTAAGCAATTTAAATTCATTGGTGTTCATTACAATACTTGTAGTAAGCATTACTGTAATGTCATAACTTTATATAAAATAAATATCTAAATAAGCCTAATACTTCATGTGACTTTATGTTGTGTGGTCACCCTACTACATACATTTTATAGAACCTATTGAATAGCAATTATCTTGTCCTAAGAGCAATCAACATATCATAAAAGCATACATAGTAAAAAATATTTACTAAATACTGAAATTTTCAGTTTTTATGTACTATTTATAATTCAATAATTTTGAATTGATTTACATATTCACCATGTGTGAACTGAGTGACCACAATTAAAAATATTCATTTAACATTAGTAGCTAAAACAGTGCTCTTGTTTTACTTTTACAAATTTACATATAACTTTTACTAATGTTAGCAGTTAAAATATGTAGTGTTTGTGGCATAATTAATTAATTGTAGGTTTTTCGGAAGTGGTCTCTCAGTGACATCAGGAAGATTTTTTAATTTTAGTGTCCTTATCTCTTTAAGTGGTGTGGTTCTTTTCTTATAAACACTTTAAAATATGTTTTACTAAATATCTGCACACAATATTTGCTTGAAAGTTATGTATTTACCCAGATTTAGAATTTTGTGTGTGAGAACTGAGAGACCACAGTTTAGGAATCATAACTTCCTTATTGATTCTTTACAAATTACAAAACACATTTTACAAATTATTTTATAACTTTTACTAAATCTTGAAGTTACTAATTAGACAAAATAAACTAAAAAAAAATGTGGTCACTCTGTACACACACACACTTAAATCTCTTACCTCACTATTATTATAAAAATTTTACTTTTTCATGATTAAATTTGACTCTTTTATGGGCTCTTGCCATAACTCTCGCTATATCGCCCCTGAGCGTCACTTCACCCACTCTATCTTCGCTCCAATATGGAACTCAACGGCTCGCTTCGCTTGCTACCTCGGCCCTTCGCTCCACTTGGCCTTGCAGGCGTGCTCCACTCAGGATCCCCATGGCGAGCTTTCTTTTTTTTTATGCCTGATAGGTTAGCCTTTGACCACTATCTCACCTAATGGTAAGTGATGAAGTGGTCGAAGATGTTGTTCAGGCTAACTTAGAATTACTGGCTCTCAAGGACAGCTGCCGGAACACACCGTTAGGTGCTTGGCGACAGATTTTCAACTTGAGGGTGGTAGCTAGCCAGGCGGCCATTCACAAAATGCCCTACCACCATGCTGTAACTACTGCCATCCTAAGACAACATCCGGGACCGATGGCTTAACGTGCCCTCCGAAGCACGGAAGCGCTCAGTAGTAATGTCCAACCAGCAGTCACCGCATAGTTAAACGCATAGTACTTACAGAACTTACTGTGCCGTGGGAAACAAACATACCTAAAGACCACACATTGAAAACAAACAAATATTATGACCTAACAAATGAATTAACCAAAAACGGTTATGTGGTTAATTTATATGCTGTAAAAGTTGGAGCAAGGGGTATACCAGCGAAATCCCTATACAACCTACTTAAAGACCTTGGCCTGCCAAGAACAACAGTAACTTCCATGCTAGAATGTGTATCTAAGGCGGCATTAGTAGGATCTTACTAAATTTGGTTAGGAGGCTCGACCAGCCTACTAGCTTACCCTACTCCTGGGTTGCAAGTTCCAGGCCCCTCTAGTCTCTTCCTCGGCAACGCTATAGACCGGGCTACCCGGTATGGTCCCGCTATTCACCGTGCGGGTGCACGGTGAATCCATGGAATGCTAAGTAATTCGTCTCTGATGTTCTTCATAATTTAACTGTTAAATTTATTTCCAGGAACAAGAATTTGTTGATTTAACCCTGGCTGCTGATGGGCACTTTATAAAAGTTCATAAAAATATTATAGCCCTTGCAAGTCCTTACCTAAAAGAAATGATAAAGTCTGCTTCAAGTCAAAGCCCTGTAATATTCCTCAATGTGAGTGTAAAATAAGTTTATTTTCAGTGGTAGGTTTTGTGTTTGGTGGATTTTTAAGATAGGTTGTTATGGTCAAATCTGAAACTATTAGGTTAAAAGTAAAATAACTATGCTCTTGATCAAAAATAAAATAACTTAAGTAGGCATAATATGTGATGTATATAGATACTTACATCAAGTAGAAAAAGTTGATTTTTAGGTAACAGATTTCTTGACAATAATAAATATGCAGTTTTATACCTCTATAATTAAGCTCATAACTTGACCATACAGTCCCAACTCAAAATTCCAGCATTTATATTATTCAACTTAAGTCATAGATTACTTTTAAAGTTATAAAAAAAAATAGTATTGTATGGTGGCGGAGCATCTTGCAAAGACCTGCCTGGCTTGTAGAACCTGACAGCAGTAGAATCTGTCCCCGAGCACCTAAAGAGGTGGATTGCGGTAGCTATCTTTGAAAAGCAGTAATTTAAGATTAGTCTGAACAACATATTCGACTACATCACCACTTACCATCAGGTGAGATAGTGATAAAAGGCTAGCCCGTCAATATACTAGCTATAAATTAGAATAAAAAAAAAACTTGACCAATGTTACCTCCTTTTTTTTTCAGAATGTAAGCCACCAGATATTATCTTACCTTTTGGAATATATATACCAAGGCGAGGTGAACATTCCAGAACATTATATTCAATCATTTTTGCAAGTTGCCTCGTCTTTGAATATTCATGGAATAAGTGCAGTAAGTTATTATTTTTAGGGTTTCGTACGATAAAAGGGTCCCCTTTTCTCGTAAGAAATCCTATTCAAACGCCTGGGCTGTCTCTTCAGTCCATTAAGTATTTTTCTTTTTGGTCTATCCTAAAAACGGTACTAAATACCTATATAAAAATACGAATGTTGATGATTATAATCCAATATCTAACGTACAATAACAAATACTAAAAACCATCTAGTGCTGGTCGGATTCCCGCTAAATAGCTCGACATGTATAAAAAATTATAATTTTTTTATTTTTTGACACATTCTGCATGTGTTGTTACGAAATGTAGAGAAATGTGGAAGTCCCAACTTGCACTTGGACGGTTTTATTAATTTAAAGAAAGGAAAGCCGTTATTATCTCTGCCCAAAATTAGTGGTTAAGTACCCAAAAATATAATTCTTAAAAGTTTTGATTAGGTACGCTTAGCGTCGCGAATAATATCAATATATTTTAGAACATTTTCACCGTGTTGTGAAGCGATCCCTCTTTTTTCGACGCGACGGTGTAAGTGCGTGATTAATGTGCTATAAAAGTGCTTATAAAATTATATTTTTAATAGTATTATATCATCCTAACAGAAGTTGTGTTTCAAAAGGCACTTCTTCCAATCAAAGTTTAGTTCTCTGGTTGATCTGCATTACCTTTGTCAACATTTTATTTTAACTAACCCATATTTATACAATAGTTTAACCCATATTATTATCTACTAATATCTATATTTGTTCATATAATATTTCTCATATCGTCACCTTGTGAAACCCCATGTGTTAACGACCCCATTTTGTCGGGACAAGAGTAGGAAGATGATGGGCTCGGCCAACCATTTGCTTTAGTATAAATCTCTGCCTACTTACCTAATAAACTTTTGTAAATTTGTTTAAGTTGAATCAAACTGCAAATTGTAAGCCTGAAGAAAAGCCTGTAGTAATGGAAAACGATGAATTTGAACAAGTTGAGTTGCCTACAGAAACAAAAACGTCTCTTTCTCGGCCAGCTGTACAAAAAAATGTGGTGTACTTGACTTATGATGAAACAGAAAACAATACAGGTGCAAGTACAGCTCAGATGGATAATCAAACAATACAGGATAACACTAATAGTGATACAAATGATCATTCAAGCACAGACCTACTGCAAGTTGGGAATCCGGTGAAACCACTTAATGCACCTGTTGAAAGCGAAAGGTAATGAAAAAAAAATAATACCAAAAATCAGTTTTATTAATTAAACATTAAAGTATTATAAAACCTAATCCTTGTTTGTCGCCGATAACCAAGGAGCCAAAGCTATGTATTGCTCCAGAGAAAGAAATCTCGTGTTATGCTAATTTTTTGCATAGCTTTATACCAAGAGTTTTAAGAAGTGATATTTATTCAAAATGTTTCAATCACCTATCTGGGTATCTAACATAAACTCTGACTTCATTGTAACTGAGATTTAAGAAATTGTAAATCCTTTAAGTCAATATGATGCTAGAGTACTATTATACAATGTATTACACATGTTACACAATAAGTATGAAGCTTTCTACAAAGTGTATACAGATGGCTCCAAAAGTAGTCAGGGCATGTGAGCAGCTTGTTTTGATCCAACTCAAAATGTAAAAAGTAGTTTTAGAATTACATCATATGATCACTCTACTATGATGGTTGAACTATTTGCAATCTTAAAGGCCTTATTTTATATTGAAACCACGCGATATAATTATGTTGTCATTCTCGCAGACAGTAAAAGCGCTTTACAGCATTTAGCTCGCTGTGCCTCTGAAAACAGAGGCGCGTCGATAGATTAGGTATGACATTTTAGGGAAAATTCTCAACATATATGCTAATTACAGGTCTCTGAGATTGCAATGGATTCCCTCTAATGTGGGTATCCATGGTAATGAGGTGGATAAGTTTGCGAGGGAGTCGGTCACTGTGAGGTTGGAAGTATTCCTAATCCTGGAGTACACAGAAATACTTCCTAAACACAAGAAACAAATTCACAAAAACTGGAATAGCTATTTTTGTAACAAATCACAAGATAAAGGTATCGGGCTTAGATCTCTGCAAAGTAAACCTCCTCAATTGCCTTGGTTCCTTATGACAAAGCTAAGTAGAAAAATGATTTTCATCCCACCATCTCGGAAAGAATATTTTTAATCTTCAATATCTGAGTGGAAAAGCCGTTTTTATTCTCTAGAGGATAAAGTAAATTGAATTAAGAACATCGTGTGCACTAAGTTTGTGAATTAAAAAAAACATTAAACCTATTTACTGCTACCTCTATGGTGCCGAATATATCATACAACTTTTTTTTAATTTGTTAAGAACTCAGACTCGGAACCTTCTTGGTGTTCTTTTTTCAATTTGGCATTTAGTCATTTCCTCGCTGAGGTGGAATGAAAAGTTACGTGTTGCACTCGAGTGCAAAGATTTTTCACCTCGTGCTCTTTTGATTCCCTCGCTAATGCTCAGGATTCTAATTTTGAATCACTCGCTGCGCTCGTGATTCAATTTTAAAATCCTTCGCTTGCTCGGTCATCAAAATTGAACACGCGGTTAAAAAGCAACTTTGCACTCTTGTATAACAAATAACTATTGTTCTTCACCTAACTGCGACATGTGTGGTGTTGTTCTAGAAGACTTATACCACTTGTTAATGGAGTGTCCCTGGGGTGAACCTATACGATGTAAGTTAAGAAGCCTGGGACTCAATAATTTCGATGTTAGTTTAGTTAGTTTAGTCCAGAGTGTACTGGCAGTACCGTCATCTGACACTGCCAGAACACTATTTAGGTTATGTTTTAAAATTTAAAATTGCTGATTTTGTCATAAATGACTTTTCTAATGGGGCTGGCATGGCTGCGTCCAATGCGGCTAAAAGCTTCAAAAATTTAACACAATAAAAAAATAAAAGAAGTGACGGCTTGGTGGCAATATCTATGGCCAGCCGCGCAGGAGGTACTCGGGTTAAATGTTGTCGCATGCTTGAGTTTCATCTGATACTGGTATTTTTCGCTCGATTAGGTTAGACCACCTCAAGTAGAAAATCTGCACATACACTAACTAAAACCTAGTCTGTGCCATTGTTTTTGCCAGAATGACACCATTTCCGGTTAGTTTCATTTGTCAAGTGATGTACAACTTATATAAAATGCCCTTGTTACATATTACATTATAAACTTGCACAATATAAAATGATAAAGTTATTCACTCTTTCACCTAACATATTCTCGTAATTCATACAATTTATTTCTGACAGCTTTAGGTTACCTAATTTAATTATTAAGAATTGAGATTAAAGGAAGATAGAATGGTCTCTATTTTCTAATTCCGACCACACGATTTAGCTTTCATTTCTTGTGTAATCGCCATTCCGTTCACTATAAGATTAACAAACAAGCTCCACATGTGCTGCCGCGGATAAATATTTCGCACCTTCGATCTACGTATGGATCCGTTGATACTTTTCCGCCGCCGCCGCCGCTTCGATCTACATGTGGATCCGTGGATATATATTCCGCCGTATCGATTCACATGTGGATGCGTGGATAACTTTTCCGTCTCTTCCTTTGATCCGTATGTACACCTACCCACAGTTATTTTCGTTCTATATGCGGATTTATGGATAGTTAATCCGTTTAGTGACAAATGGTTGCAATTATATAGGGTGTGTTTCCACTGTTTCTCATTTTAAGTTTCTTAGGTGATTTTAAATCATTTTTTCAGGTCAATTAATTATGCAGCACGGATAACAATAAATAGTAATCATAATTTGGAAGTCCAACAATTTGTTGAAAATCTGCCAATTTCTATTATGAATCCGACAACCGATACCTCCAAGAATAAAGAAATTCAAGACAGCATGCAGATCATTGAAGTTGTAGAATGTAATGACCAAAATCTTACAAGTATGGACATGGAAATTGAAAATAGTGTTCCTGAAAAACAAAATCTAGATAGTAACTTAATTGCAGAAAAGCCGTCAAACCTTGTCGATTCCATTATTATGAATGAAGAATGTAGAGATGCTTTGAGTAAGTTTTTTGTTGCTTCATTGGCGTGTCTATAATACTTTGTAGATGGCAATAGGCTCACGCCCATCACATGGGACCTAAGTCTGGTGAAACGTTAGACACCGCTGCTCACTCTTTCGGAAAATACTGGCATATATATTTTACGTGCCCGACCCCGATCATTCACTCACTGTGTGGCCGTTTTGGCGCATTTGGTGCTAGGTCTAGAATATTACTAGGGTCTTTAGCGCTTTTTTCTCATTACCATACGCTAAAAACGTCTAGTAAAATCTGGCGGAAAACATTACAAATATTACAAACAAGATTATCTTGATATTAGTTGGCAACTCAAGTTACATTGTGAGTCTATTTTTGCTAGTCTCGCAGCTATGGATGAAGGAGAAAAACTCACTAAAAAAGCACATGCTTTCATCTCTGATCGAAATAAAGTATAAATTTAAGGATCTGAGTTGCTTTGACTTTTCCAAATTCCTGTTCGATTAATAAGATCACTTTTACTAAAATTTTAACATCTGAAAAATATCGAAATAAATAAAAAGACATCAATATTTTTATGTTTGCAATAACGCATGTTTTGCGGATTACATTCCAATATTACAAATATACGAGAGGAATAATTATAATCGTGTGCGGGATTCGAACTCGCGTCATCCACCCCTTTAGCCGGGGTATGCTCTGACCGACTGAGCTAACATGACGGTCAGATCAGAGCATTCAGAGCATACCCCGGCTAACGGGGTGGATGACGCGGGACCGCACATGACTATCAATTTTCCTCCCGTATATTTTTAATTTTGTAACGTAAAAAGATCTTGAGCTCGTCAAAATTTAAACTTGTTAGTTACTTTTAATTTACATAAAAAAAGTATTCGATTTTGGGTACTTAATCCACGTAACACAACAATCGATACTAAGAAGTTTGTAGTTTGTAACTAGGTACTAATTTATTGATTATTTATTAACTTATTAGGAAAGGGCTAAAATAGAAAATTAATATGGATAAAACTCGCTATAGTTTTCAAAGTGAAGAATATTTATTAAAGCAAAAATTATAATTTATTTCTAATTTGATGCCAAATAACACTGATCCTCATTATTTTTATCACTAGATTGCCTCAGAAAGAGAAGAGTGAATTATGTGTTGCACTGTAGTTTTTGAGCAAAGAAGCTGTATAAATTTAAAAAAAATTTGAACTTTGTTTTCATGTGTGTCCGGGAAAAAAACTCAATTTCACCCAAATGCTCGAGTTTTTTAAGATTTTGTTCGGCATCGGTGGCTTAGGTGATGGCAGTCCGTATACACCATAATTAAAACTTCTGCATCTATTCGATATTTTATTCTGTAGTTTCCCATCTCAAGGTTCTAAGATACAGGCTTTCGAATATTTTGGAACTCGTTGATACTCTATTTCTGTTCAATAGAATTGTTAATTTTGTTCTTATTAACACTATTTAGAACACAGTTAACAATTCTTAACTGTGTTCTAAATAACACTATTTAGAACACAGTTAACAATTCTTGTTAATGATTTTGTAACTATGTAAAATAAATATTATTGATATTAATGCTACCTAAACTATTTCAGTTGCACACAATATTTGATTACAGAAAGAATAACCCAATACACTGTGTCGCAAAGAGGAGCATTGCAGATTATAGTGAACCGTTACTTATACTGCTGCCATCACATCTCTAGAGGCGGTCGCAAGTACAGGTGGAGATGTTTCGACTACCGCGCTTTACGATGTCCAGCTTATATCGACAGTTTTGATGGCGAAATTTGCTTAAGGTATCATAATTTATGCATATTATAATTTACCAGCTTTCCGGGCGCGGCTCCGCCCGCGCGTATGTCGGTTATCGCGCAAAAACTATTTCCATATCAAATTTAATTCCAATCGGTCCAGTAGTTTTGGCGTGAAAGCGTAACAGACAGACAGACAGAGTTACTTTCACATTTATAATATTAGTACTGATTCGCATTAATTCTAGGTTAGCCTGAACAACATCTTCGACCACATCATCACTTACCATCAGGTGAGATAGTGGTCAAAGACTAGCCTATCAGGCATAAAAAAATGATTATATGTATACAAGAGTGACCTATTCGGTCATTCACTGATTCAACACGAAATCTCAATACTGCAGGACCTATCAAGCTAAAATTTAACAGGTAGTACGTAGGAACTGTCAGCTAAAAACTTTTTTTTTATGTTATTGTGACGGAACAAGCTCGATGCCCACCCGATGTTAAGCGGTTACCTCTGCCTATAACAGATGCATTTCGTCACAAGTGACGAATTGCACTGCGTCCGTCACCTTGAGACATAGTTGTTAAGTCTCATGTGCCTGTAATTTCACTGGCTCTCAAGGACTGCTGTCGGAACACACCGTTAGGTCCTTGGCGACAAATTTTCAACTTGAGGGTGGATGTCCGTATGGATTGAGGAGCCACTCCAGGTTTAAAAAGTAAACTCTCACCCTCATTTAGTAGCAAATTTAAAAATTTTGTAGGACAAATTCTAGAATTTGTAGTATAATGCATCAAAAGTTATATCATTTCAAAAGTGGCTCCTCAATCTAAACATCTGAATTGAGGAGCATCCTAGAACTTCGAAAGTAATGGTTCAATATATCTGAAAATTTGGTATCATTTAGTAGTAATTGTGTATGGTACCTACTAAAAGTCCGAGTTTCGTACTGATGAAATTAAAAAAGATACGATACATTTAGTGTGGCTCCTCAATCTATATATAAGAGGGTGGATTTCCAACCATGTGATCGGTCCATTATTACTTTCGACTTTATTATCATTTAGCAGGGAGAGTATTCAAATTTGTAATATAGGAATAAAGTAGTAAAACCGAGTAGATTAGGTAAAACAACGCATATTAATTGGCTCCTCAATCCTGACGTTCTGCATACAAACAATTTATTGTACCTACCTGAAATCACAACGAAATCAAAAGCCAATGATACCAATATTTAGTAGTAATGACTACTAAATTACAAAGTACAATTCATCGCTGAATATATTCGGTAACTATAAAAAAAAGTTAATTTTCAGTATTCCGTAAGGATTTGCCCTACAAAAAGGTCGCCAGGCGGGCTTTCCAAAAAGCCCCGGCGGGATTCGAACCATGGACCTGCTGCGCGGCAGTCTATAGCCAATGCCACTGAGCCATCACTGCTTCACAATTTTTTAACAAGGCTGAATAAAGCAGGTCACATTGGGGATCAAAAGTTCGTTTTCTCATTTCATGTTCCTTACTTTAATAAACGAAGGACTATCCTATCTTTCGTTATGTTTCCCTACGTTTTTTGAAGTAAGGAACATGAAATGCTCTATGAAGTTAAATGACAGACATCATTTAAATGATAGACAGTGATCAGATGTAGTGCGGCTGCTAATCTGTTCACATTGTTTGCGCGCAAACAGTGCATTTTCTTATTGAATAAGTTAGCCTTTGACCGCTATCCCACCTGATGGTAAGTGATGATGTGGTCGAAGATGTTGTTCAGGCTAGTATAGAATTACTGGCTCTCAAGGACGACTGCCGGAACACACCGTAGCTTGGTGACAGATTTTCTACTTGAGGGTGGTCGCTAGCCAGGCGGGGATTCGCAAAATGCTCTACCACCGTGCTGTACTGTAACGACTGCTTAACGTGCCCTCCGAAGCATGGAAGCGCTCAGTAGTAATGTCACTAGCGGTCACCCATCCCAAGTCATGACCGCTGCGGACGTTGCTTAATTTTGCTGATCGTTTTTGAACGGAGAAGCACACTTCGCTATGAGCGCTTCAAAAATATTCCTCTCGCATTTCAGTTATGAACCGAGCGTTTGCAATGTATTCAGCGACAGTAGCGTGCATGATTTAAACCGTAGTGTTGGTCTTCTTCAAAGTGGAAACTCACGTCAGTGGCGGAAAGTTAAAAAAACTAAACAGTTTTATCGCGCTTGTTGTATTGTCTATATTGACAACAAATTTAATGAATGAAATAAGTGCTTATAACCTATTAAGAAAATTAGATATCGCAAAAAATATTCTTATCTCGCGTATGTGATCAATTAGTAAAATAACGGTATTAACTCAGCGATTGTTTTTTATAAATACCGTGTCTTTTTCTCTGGTTAATTCAAATTTTGTAAGTTTGTTTTTTGTTTGCTACGCAGAAGAGGAGCTCATAGCCATGGATTTCACGACGACAGAATATATAGAAAACACAGGGCCAGCAAAATATATTACACATTAAAAGAAGCCCAGGATGCTAAGCATTTACCTATTTTGAATGAAACAGAAGACGATGACGGAGTAGTTTGAATATACTCTGAAAGGAACTGATTTTTTAATAAATGTTGCAAATACATTGGCTTTAATTGTATGTTCTTCTATTCTGATATAAAAACTTGATGCAATTTTAGGTTTAGAGATAAGATTGTTTAATAATAACATATATTTTTATAATATTGAAAACATCAAATTAATAATTTAGTAAAACGCTTGAAATGTATCTAGTGACGATTCCGCTTAATGTTCCTGTTAACCTGACGTGACGTCACAAACCGGAAGAATGTACAATTCAACACGAAGTATCCTCAGGAGGTCTTGACTGTTCGAGCGACGATCGGGAAATGAAATGAGAAATTTCTTGATTACGCTCCTCTATGGATAGATCAACCATCCTCTATCTTTTTTGGCAATTAATCCATATTTATTCGAGATTAAAGGTAGGAGGCATTCCTCACATATCATTAGGCTTCTTATTTTTTATACCTACAACAAATCCGGCTATGTACACAATGACTTCTTTTGTGTACAAAGAAAGTCTAGAGGGGTCTGCCAATTAGTCATGGTCACTATCGATAGCTGGTAAACTTTCTTAAGTCTCGTAATTTTCATTAGATTCAGTCGTGTGCATAAATAAATTAATTTTCTTTTCATAACGTGTTTTACTGAAATTTCTTCTGGATGCAATTTCCTCAAGTAATATTTCTCTGTGTTTACCTCTAATGCGCCTTTAAATTGAATTGCAGTTGGGTAATTGTTAAATCCGCATTTGGCACGAATAGAGCTAAAAAAATAATTCCGGGTGGTCCTAGCTCATTTAGTACAAGGGCACAAAATTTAAAATCTTGGACCAACGTAGGTTTCTTCTAGGTAAGCATACTCCATCTTAGACCACACCAATGCTTAAACATCAGGCAGGGTGTGGTCAAACGCGAACCTTTAGTGAACCAAAAAAAAACGATTACGTTTTGGTAAACCTTAATAAGACTGAATACTTATATAGAATCCGATTAACCCTATTTTTCTATTTCTCCATAATATTGGTTGATCTATTAATTTCAATCCAACTATACCTACTTATGTAATTTTCTATTTCATTCAAGAAAATTTAAATTTCAGGGTAATTTTCATTATTTATAGTTTTTTTAAATCAAATGTGGGTATGTATGTAACATATAACTAATACTTTCTTATACTACCTCCATGTAAGATATTCAATGCAGAGGAATATTACATTCAATGAGGTTTATAAGTAGATCTTTGCTCTAACAAATCATTGGTGAGCATAGCTCCTACATACAACGTCCTTCGTGCGTACAGGGTAGTCGTCAGCAGTCCACGCATATGTAGCAGGGTTGTTGCGAATATCAGCATCAGCATCAGCGGATTATCAGCATTGATTTAAACATCAGCATCTGCATCATTTGATGCTGATTTTATTGCTGATATTCAGGTCGTGACATGACCGTTGTAGGCGGGGCGTAGATTTGGCGGCGGTGTCTTGGAACAACAACATATAAAGAATTTTCTGTGCTGGCTCGGAGATTCCTGTCACCTCCGCCGGCAAGTGTTCCTAGCGAACAATTGTTCAGCAGTGCCGGAATCATTTATAAACCGTCTCGTAATCGACTGCAAGGAGAAAAGGCAGCTCAACTGTTATTTTAAAAATATAACTTATCTTGAATACATTTTCAGTATTAATTTTATTAATAGATAGATATAATAAGATGCGTGGTTAGTTATAATAAGTTTATTTCTATGCGTTAGGTCATAGCAATTACCTATTCAAGAATCGAGAAATGTACAATTATTGATTATTTTTGATAAATAAAAGTCACAGTATTATTATAACTTACCTTTTCTTTCAAATTCCTAATAAAGTTATCACTTTAACCAACGATTTCATAGTTGTATATTATATGTATATTTTCATAAAAAATATATTATAATTAAATTAAAAAAATACATTTAAATCAGCATCCGCATCAGCATCAGCTGATATTAATTTAGAAAATCAGCATCAGCATCCGCTGATATCCAAAAAACCTGCATCAGCAACAACCCTGATATGTAGGTACAGCATTTTTGCAAGCTCTTTTTCCCTCGACGCGCCGTCACGTTTTTGTTAAGTTCTAAGACATTTTCCAATACCTAAACTTGAAACCCTCATATCCATATACCCCAATCACGGACTAACCACCCTGCCAATATATCACTTGTATCATACGAAAATAACATTTTCATTCATTTATTTTAAGTAGACAAAAATAGCGAAATAAAAATATATTTTTACAGATTTTGAGGTTTCATGTTTTGGGCTCAGACCGAATAAAAAGTCAAGACAGAATGTTGTGTAAAGAGCAGTGAGGCCGGTAAAACTACGCCTCGCCGTGTACATACATGATTACACACACATATGTACAACGAAACTACGCCTTGACTCGTCAGTCGAACTATTGCGGCGTGGTGGCATTGGTGTTGCCGTTATTAAGCCTATAAGGTTTACCCTATTATTGGGTAAACCTTATAGTATAATACACAACGTATTGCTGTTAGTTTTTTTAATAGTTGATCAATGTGTTTTAACCGACTTAAAAAAAAGAGAAGGTTCTCAATTGGACTGTATTTTTTTTAAAACAGATATTGCATCGTAGATGCCTACGACGCAATATCATTATCAAAATCGGCTCAGTGGTCTAATTGCAAATTTAAAAGATGGATTTCATTCATTCAGTCCATTTTCAACCGACTTCGAAAAGGACCAGGTTTTCAAATCAGTTGTATTTTTTTAATTTAATTTATTTGATTAAATCTTTGTTACTTCATAACTCTGTCATTTTATTTTTTGTTGGAAAGCTACCTTTACCTATATATACCTTTAATTATAATTGCTGATACCTCATATTCATTTAATTGGTATTGGATTTTCGGTTTCGAAGATATTGAAGTAGATGTTATAAAAAAACATATTTCCAACGTTTTTGTGTATAGAGTTGAATTATAACCATATTATTATTGATATTACAAAGGCAAATTTAAGTTCGCTCTTAACTGTTCACGCTTTACTAGTCACTTACCAGTGTTACTGTTTGATTATTTTTTCATTTTCCGAATTGAGTCCAAAAATTAAACAAAATTGGATCGAAATCATTCGGAAAAGTAAAAAGGAACTATCATGGGAATATTTTAAAATCGGCGACTTATATTTATTTATAACTATTTCTACCGCCAAGCAGTAATGTTCACATTCCTATGTTCCGGTAAAATTACAGGCACATGAGACTTAACATCTTTATGTCTCAAGGTGATGGGCGCAGTGCACTTTGCCACTTGTGACGAACTGTATCGGCAGAGGTTACAGCTTAACACCAGGTGGGCTTTGTGCTTTTTTCCCTGATTGCATAAAAAACCCGTCACTAATTAGTTACAAGAAATAAATGCATGTAAATTAAATACCCAGTAATGTTATTTCTGAAACACTTTTTCCATTCCCTTCCCCTACTTAACGACACTACTTTTGCCGACACGTTACATCGGAACCCTATTGTTGTATTAATACTAATTATGTTATTAAATTGGTAACGTTAATTTCATAAGGTAATTTGATTATCATGGCAACACCGACACACGCACACATGTTTGGAAAACCGGCCTCACTTCTCAGTTCACAACATTCTGTCTTGACTTTTTATTTGGTCTGAGGTTTTGGGTTTATTTGATACAATTTATAACACATATATGATAATTTCTTGGTACCATTGCCTCATCATATACCTAGGCTTTACGGGAAAAGACATGAAAATAGACCTTTACATGGAAAATTTTACAGGATAAGGGGTTTGAACACGTCGAAAATGGCGGGAAACAGCATTTTTTATTTTTTTAACATCGTTATTGACTTGTTCCCTATACATTTCCAAAATTACAGTTTTCTAGGTTCATACTGTAGAAGTTGTTACGAGATTATTATTAAATGACGTAATATTTTGGCGTCAAAATGTAGTTTGAGCTGGTTTCAGATTTCATAAAAATATTACCATACTCTCCGTCATCTCAGAAAATATGGATTTTTCTCTTATAGCCAAGGATGAATCCTTTCGAACACCGTTTGGATTATGAAAATCGGCCTTACACAGATTTTAGGACGATTTTGTAAAAGTAGCAGCAACTCGCCGACCGGGATCCCGGTTTGTACATACTAGGGAACAAAATTATCAAAAAAAGTACTATTTAAACTGATTTGAAAAGGCTACAAAAGCTCTCAAATCTAACGCACAATTGGCAGCAACTAGCATGGTACCATGGTCAAAGAAAACAAGGTCTACTCCCGAAGAATCACAGGCTTGCGTCACTACCAAATTGGCTCTTTATTAACATGATTGCAGCAGCATACAAGTTCATGGTTCTTTTTCATGTGAATGTTTTGTTATTAAATATCAATACAATATTTCAAACGTTTAATAGAAAGTCACACATGAATCAATGTTCATCCCAGTAAATGGTATGAAAAAAGTTTTCTCCTTATGGTTCCACCATTTTGACAAATATCGCCATCTCTTTCTCTCGTATATGATTTGCATCTATTTCGCTCTCGCTCATGCACATATGCGCAGTGATTCGCAAACTGTGTGTTGTGTGGTTGGGCCGTATGGTGTTAATTTCTGTTAGCTACGAGCCGGTATAATAAAAACATAAAAATGGTTCTTTGTTCTATTCGGAAATGTAAGAGTAGAAGTAGACGAGGAAGTAAATTGCGTTTTTTTTTTCATTTCGTAGAAAATAGTCTGTATTGTGGACCTCAAACAACTACTAAATATGGTATGTAATGCATGTTTGGTTATATAACGTACCTACCTAATTAGTTTTTACTTCAGATATTTTTGAGCTTTCATTGAAACTAAACTGAACAATAAAATACAGATAACTGCATTTTTTGGCATAGGAAACAATTACTTGATTTCAGTCTGATTATAAGAAAACTATTCGGTGTCAAACACTCTGTACGAACTTGATAACCATAATTAATTCAAGAATCACTAATCTGTGTAATCTAAATCAGTAATTTCACGTTATTTTCTTTATTAAAAAAAATGTGAAATCTATTAACTGTTATTTTACTGCCCCCGTATTTCCTCAAATTAGGTATAAAGTTTGAGAGCCGTTGATAAAAGTGTTGACAGTATGCTTGACAAGCTTGTGTCCCGGTTACTTGACATCCGGTCTCGGAGTGTAATACCTGGCGTAGTATATTATTGTACCATGCAAGGTACCTTATTTTTATCTAACGTCTTTCACAACCTTCCAGTAGAGCGCAACTTTTTAACTATCAAAAACGGTCGATATAAGTTTGAATCTTTAACTGACATGATCTTGACATTTCTTGATGAGGAATTATAAGCACTCTTTTATATTTCGCAGGTAACGGTAGTTATTGCTTTTCAAACATCATAAAACGTCTATAAATTTTGCTAGTTCCCCGCCAAAAACGATATTTGAGGTTATAAAACAACCGAGTCGTACGGAACCATGGAGTAAGTTAAAGCAACCAAACAACTACACTCTGAGGCTTAGAACGCGGCCCTGTTGTCACTTGTCACTTCTACTTTTAGGATTAAGGCAAGGATAGAATCGTATCGGTGATCGGCGATTACGATTTACATGGAAACGAAATAATGAACGTAACAAATATAGGATGTCTTGCCTTGCTACCTAGGGCTCTTATTACTCACATACCAGGGTAGGTATACACATAGGTTCCAATTTCTTGATGAATGTGACGGGTCCAATCGTTAGTACGGTTAACACCGCACCCAAACTCTCGGCTCTCCTTGAATTTATAATGAAGCAAAATTGTGGTCACCAAAATAAAAACATTATTATAGTGGTACTATGTGCGTTATTAAATACCATTAAATCTTGAATGCTTTGATAGACCGTGACATTGGTATTACGATATTTTGTGTGTTGCATATCGATATTAGAATATCGATGTTTTGTCTCGATGATCATCGAAAATTGATTGTCATTGAGCATCCCTATCACAAAGTTGTCGTCTGTTTTTATGGTTTCTTTTTCAATTATTTGGGGAATTTAGTACCTAATATTTACACGCAAATATAGGCGCAATCAATCAACAATCAAGTATTATTATCGTAAATATATTATAGTGAAAGTTTGGTAAATCACTCCCGTCTGTGGACCTAGTTGGGAAAATGTCTCAATCTCAGTATTCCCTAGCTTGGGACTCGTATAAAACTAATATATGCAGAGGGTTTAGTTCCCTGCAACAGGTATATACTAATGCTAATTAACTATTTCAATGGTCCCGTACTTTGTGTGTACTTAACAGTCTGCTTGCACACTTTTTTTGGTATAACACCCTAGATACCATGACACCATTGCTTTTGCTAATGGTGCTACCTGCAAAGCATAGAATATTAGGGAATCGTGACTGGGGTCAATATTTCTATGATAAATATATCCTTGTCTCCTGTAATTACGTATAAAGTGAGTTTGAAATCTCAGTTGTTAAGCTTTAAAATTTGTGGTCAGATTTGAGTGTAGGTTTCAACTATTCTAATCAATAATTCATTCTCAGTACCCACTTGTTAATTTATTTAACAAAGTACACAGAAGTCTTATCCTATTGTGGAAACTGAGAATAAAAATAACATTTACCTATTTAATAAATGTTTCAGAATGGCGAGTTTGTTGACATGACATTAGCAGCTGAAGGGCATTTTGTCAAAGTTCACCAAGTACTGGTAGCTTTATCTAGCACCTATCTAAAGAGCCTGATTTCTTCAGCTCCTTGTCAACACCCAATAGTTTTTCTCAATGTATGTATGTTATCAATACTTCTATGACTAATGTTTAAATTCATTGTTATTTCTTTTAGTTTCACACACATTTTGAAATGCTCATAGCGAAGTTTGCTAAGCCATTCTGGACCGATCAGCAGTTTTTTTTTTTTTTTTTTATTGCTGATAGGTAAGCCTTTGACCACATATATGACCATAGCCAAAGCCACTGAACAATCACTGCTTCAAAAGTTAAGCAATGTCCGCTGCGGTCATGAGTTGGATGTGTGACCACTGGTGACATTACTACTGAGCGCTTCTGTGCTTCAGAGGGCATGTTAAGCCGTCGGTCCCGGTTGTTGTCTTAGGATCGCAGTCATTATAGCAAGGTAGTAGGGCATTTTGCCAATGCCCGCCTGGCTAGCTCCACCCTTATGTAGAAAATCTGCCGCCAAGCACCTAAAAGTGTGTTCCGGCAGCTGTCCTTGAGAGCCAGTAATTCTAGGTTAGCCTGAACAACATTTTCAACCATATTATCACTTACCATCAGGTAAGATAGTGGTCAAATGCTAACCAATTAGGCATAAAAAAAACGCAGCATCATAAAGGCTGTTACTATAACTAATGGCAGATATATTTTTTGCTGTAAAGGGTAATTCTTTGCAATGTCATTCTTTCACTGATTCATATGCCTAAATACTTAATTTCACCTTCAGTTGTGTAACACATGCTCATACAAAAATCTGTATACCTAATAACATATTATATATCAATGAGGGATTTGTTGTTTAAGAATAAGTTTCAAAGTTCAAATATGTTGTACACATATAAATCAGAATTTGTTATAGATGAATCAGATACAAAAATATAAATGAAAAAATTTACAAACAACCGTAACTTCTACCCTAAAACGTGTATCTAAGGCGGCATTAATATGATCTTACCTAATTTGGTTTGGTAGGGGAGGAGGCCCAAGCGGTAAAGGGGAGCATTGATATATCATAAAGAGGCCCTTAACCCTAGTCCTGGATTGCAAGTCTCAGGCCCCGCTGGCCTCTTCCTCTACAACGCTACGGACCCAGCACCCCCATGAAGAATCCATGGAATGCTAAGTAATTTGTCTCTACCTCATACACATAGCATTTTTAATATGAGTATCATACATACAACTTGATTATGGTTTAGTGTTATCAGGGTGCTAAATTTTGGCCTCCTTTTTATCATAAATGCAAAGCATAATATGTATATCCACACACTGGCGAGCATGTGGGTGACGTCGGGCTGAGAGTCAATATGGACCCCATTTTTTTTATTAATCCAAGCAAAATCACTTCTTTGGAAACCACTCCTAATGATATTATGATAATATTAATTTATAGATGTATATTTAGTTAGATACTTCATTATCAGTAAAAAAAAATTGCTAACTATTGCAAATAATATGAAAGATATTAATTTTTTCAGAATGTATCACACAAAGTCCTGTGCTATTTACTGGAATACATTTATACTGGAGAAGTTCATGTGCCATCTGACTGTTTGACACAATTTGCGGATGCTGCCAGAGCTCTTCATATTAAAGGTTTAGAGGATTTTGTAAGTTAATAATAAAAATAATGTTTTTATTTCTAATTGTGATTTTTATAATTGTAAATATTTATATTCAGTTTCCAACCAGGGACTGTTTACCGGTATGAATATCTGTACTATATTTTTCTGTATGACGTCATACCATTATATTCCAGTTATCTAAAAATATCAGTAGAGATATATTTTCTTGTACGGTGTAAACCTTTAATATTTTTGTAGCGTTAAATATTGTATTCAATTTATACCTTTACATATAAGTATCTCTTTTTCTTGTACTGCATTCATATCTATATAAGGGTAGCGTAAAATTACAGTACATATATTATTGATACTTTTATTATTACGGTATTCTTAAGCAATTTCGGTTATTCTCGATTGTCTTTGTGTGCTAGCCAGGCGGTCATTCGCAAAATGCCCTACCTTCATGCAAAATTACTGGTTCTCAAGGACACAGCGGCACATGCCGCTATATGCTTGGCGACAGATTTTCTACTTGAGGGTGGTAGCTAGCCAGGCGGTCATTCGCAAAATGCCATACCACCATGCTATAATGTCTGCCATCAAGCTACAACCCTCAAATAGAAAATCTGTCGCCAAGCACCTAGCAGTGTTTTCGGGCAGCAGTTCTTGAGGGCCGATTTGTGGCAGAGGGCTACAATAATCATTTTTATTACATCTTGTATTTATTGTTTGTATTTTTGTGTCTTGTTGTAAGAAATGTTTTTTGTATGTTTTTTGCCATAAATAAAGCTTATTCTATTCTATTCTATATCATAGAAACCAGAAATTCTAGAAACATTCTCAATTTCATTCGAACACAATTTGATAAATCATAAAACTGTTACTCATTATATACGTGTTAGTTATAAGAGTAGGTATGCCTACCTATATTTAATAATAGGCGGTTACAGTACAAATATGCTTACGTCACATTGTCAATTCAACTCAACCCTCTGAATTAAGTACCCCAAGGCACCTATTAGTAGATATAAGTATACCTTACTAGAATTCAGCAATTGAGTTGATTATCTTTTTTTAAACTAAACTACATATATGTGACTTGTTATATCTCTTATCAAATGAGAAGAACGCATAAACGGCATTTCTTCGCTTTCTAGCTATTATTAATAAAAATCTTTTGAAGTATATCAATATATACCCACCTACTTACTTCAAAAGATTGTTATTATATGTTCTAATCACCGAAACAAATTTTATTAATTACATGCACAAAAATTGTATCTATAGTTATTTTATTTCAATTGATGCATCATGCATTTGCCGGTAGAAACCAAAAAAATATCAAACTAGCTTTTCATTGAATAGATTCAACTTGTTACAAAGTACGTCCGCCCTCCCCACTCTTCTTTATACACCCGCTGCCGCCTGCCCGCTCACCCCGCATATATATTTCGGTACAGAAATAAAATAACGGTTAAAGGGCATATGATATCACAAAAATCTGAACAGAAATAATTTCGCTATTCATATTTGAGTACTGATATTTTACTAATCCAATTTAAGTACTTGTACCGATATGTAAAGACGTGAGCTGGTATACGAATTTCTGTACTGATATTTTACTGGTACTATTTAAATATTTTATACAGATATGCACTCTCTATTTCCAAGGTCTATCTATCAGTATAACAAAATGGGTGGTTAACCAATAATAGGGAAATACCTCATGCTGGATAGCCTAGATTTAAAATGGTATATTATTTTTTATGCATGTATATAATATTTTATACAATTATGTAACAGGAAAACAAAACATTTGGAAAAAATATACCAAATTTAAACTACATGCATATTCCTTATTGTTATTTACCACACAGAGGTTATCTAATGTTTCAAAAAGAAATAAACTAAATAGCGTGTAGTTTTTAATATAACATCATAGCTGTTAATAATGTCTAGATACTTTATAATTTTATTTATTATTGTTTTCAGGACAATCTGGATCAGGCTTCCAGGAGCGACCCAGTTTTATCAACAACGGACAGCATTGATATTTCTTGTACCAACAGCTTGAAAAGAAAAGCCCCTGTTGATTTAGACCAGGATGTATCAGTATGTTCTATTTTATATTTTATCTCTACAATGATGCTTGTTAGTATCACTTTTTGGTAGGTACTTAGAGATTATGTTATGAAGAAAATACAGCACATGCTTTATGAATATGGAGTAATGTAAACTATCAAGTGCATAGGATCTATGGTTGGCCACTGTTTTAATTAAAATTAACTGTGATTTTCTCTCCTGCAGCTGAAATTACCACCACATGCCAAAAAAGTTTATATAAAACCGGAAGGCGCCCACATGTAAGTGTAATAAAATACCTATCGTAATGAATGCTTTGTGTGAGATAGAATATTAATTTATATAGAACATTCTTTATTTGCACAGCTCACTTAAAACAAATGAAAAAGCAAACTGAAACTTTAAAGAGTAATAGAGTATGTATACAAATACGGCCTTAAGGATGACTCACGCTAGACCGTGTCGGGTCCGAGCCGAGTGTCGGCCGTAGCACGGTCACCGAGCTGGTCCCATACCTGTAATTACAAAGACGGGCCTCGACCGAGCAATGACCGATGCGCCGTGATGGAGTATACTCGCCCGAGCAAAAATAGTGATGTAACTAGACTACAATCATGTTGAATTTTGACGATATGGAATTATCGGCTATTGCGATCGCACTGGACGTTAAAGAATCTGAAAAAATTTCAACTCCAAGGAAATGGAGTGTGCATCCACTTTGGTAAAAAAAAAAATTAGCTCTTAAGAATAGCTAAGCGAACACACGTTAGCTGCTTGGCATAAGATTAGCTAGCCAGGCAGGTATTTGCAAAATGCCCTATTATAATGACTGCCATTGTAAGATATATATCAGGACCGACGACTTAACGTGCCCTCCAAGGCACAGAATCACTCAGTGATATTGCCACTAGCTGTCACTCATCCCAGTCATGAACGCAGTGGAGGTTGTTTTACTTATTTGATCGATTAAGATCGACTTTGTCAGCGATGACAGCGCTTTGTCATCTACATTCCATTAACGAGCTGAAGACCTGTAACATACAGCTGGACAGTCGACAGACCAGGGGGCCAAGTCTCACCTCTTATAGTAATAATAACTTGATCTTACTGCTAAACTTTATACCTCCACGTCAATCAAGCAGTCTTACAAGCGGTAAAGGAATCGCTCGGCGCTCTGATGACGTCACAACAAATAGTTCACTCTTTTCGCGAACCCTGACGTGACATTTAATACGAAGTATAAAATATACTTTGCTTATTATTACATATACTTTGCTTATTTTGACCCATAATGAAGACTTATAATTGGAGTCCATACATTTCCCATCGCTCATATCATATAATGCTGGATATTTCCTCACAGCTTCAATCAAACGTTCGTTGTTCATTTTCCAATGTCGAACAAAAATGACAGTGCACTTGCATAGCACCACTACGACTGCTCGGGCGCAGCTCGGCGGCACTGTATTCATGCAACGGGCCGTGGCCGAGCCGAGCCGGGACCGAGTTGTTTCCGAGCGTTGTCCGTTTGTCGGCCGTCACTCGGTTGCCGCTCGGTATAACGTGAGTGTGTCCATACGTAATATAGGTAATATTAGTTGACCGTGCCCCGGCCGACACTCGGCTCGGACCCGGCACGGCCTAGCGTGAGTCATCCTTTACCGTTCAAAGTTTAGGAAGTTTATCTTCTAGATAAACTTCCTAAACCGCGGCCACCTGGGCACCGAGTGGTTTAGGCACCGGGCGCGAAATCGGAGGACGCGGCTTTTATTCCCGCCCGGGGCATAAAATTTTGTGCTCCAATAATTTGTACAATATGATTTTAGCTTAGCACGCGGTAGTGCTTGTAATCATATTTAGAAATAACCTTAGTCTGATTACTAGTTTTTTTTATCTGTGGTCTGAATTAGTACCTCAAATGTAATAGGTATATCAGCTTAGACAAAACTTACCATTATTTAAACAGCATTTACGCAACGTAAGCGAAAACATAGATAATATTTCGTTTGAAGAAAATAATTTCCATCAGACGTGAATCTGCAGCCCCAGAATACTGTCCTGATGCATTTCCAATTATGAATTACACCACCGACAATGGAAGCGGGTGCAGAACAGTTGTATAATTCCATCAACTTGATTGCACGATTTCCGACGACGGTGGCGACATCTACTCAAATAATGTGAATTAGGCTGGCAGATTGAAATTCGATCAAATCAACACCAATTTGATGACTTTCATTTTAAATATACTTAGTAATTGAAACAGTACAGCACGAATACGATGCAAAAACAGAATTTTAGCTGATTGAAAAATATTACATCTAGCGGAATTATAATTATAATGTGCTCCTAAAGAAGTTTGCTTAGCCTTTCTAAACCGATTAACTAAGTTAAGCAACGTCCGCCGCGGTCATGACTTGGATGACCGCTATTTACATTACTACCGAGCGCTTCCGTGCTTCGGAGGGAACGTTAAGCCATCAGTTCCGGTTGTTGTCTTTGGATAACAGTCGTTACAGCATGGTGGTAGGGCCTTTTTCCAATGCCCGCTTGGCTAGCTACCAATCTCAAGTAGAAAATCTGTCGCCAAGCACCTAAGAGTGTTTTCTGGCAGCTGTCCTTGAGAGCCCGTAATTCTAGGTTAGCCTGAACAACATCTTCGATCGAGATGGTAAGCCATCTGGTGAAATAGTGGTCAAAGACTAGCCAAATTTAAAATTAGATACAATTATAATTCAGTGGGTAACAAACTTTGCAACCTCAGTTTAAATTATATTTCGTCACTAAAATCTTATGGTAAGGAATTCAGACAGATACTATGAAGACTTTATTCCTGCTATATTACCTTCAGGTCAGTGAATCAGAGCATAGACACAGGCAATGACTCTCACGAATACAGCATGGCATTATTGGACGATTCAGGTGCTCAACACTCAGACGATGACTACAAGCCTGTTGCTGATCATGATGCTGTAGATATGAATCAAGTTAAAGGTACATTATGTTATTGAAATATGTAAATACAAGCAGATTGTCCAATACTCATAATGTCCAATACGCTTTACGTCCAACACGCTTTGTATCCAATACGTGTTACGTATACAAAAAAACCTGGCTATTGAACCTTAGTGTCATTACACTATCGCAACGAACTCAACTGGCACAATATTCGTCTCCGCCGGAATGTTCACATATTAGAACTGATTACCAAAAAGCTCAACAACGGCGGATATTCTATGATAAGAATTACCGATTTACTAAGCAAGCTAATACAATAGCTAAACCTAAAAAAATAAGAGCAGGTGTATTGAAATGCCTTACAGAATTCAGAATATTAAATTCGGAACTCCCATAATTAATTGGTAAATTAATTATCGTAAAAAAAATAGTCAGCAAAATAAAACTTGGTTGGACAAATTTTTGACTAATTATCGTAAAAAAAATATTTAGCACAGTAAAACTTGGTTGGAAAATTGTTTGGCTTAAAGCGTGTGGACTTGACACGTATTTATTTTGAGGCGTATTGGACAAAATGGGTTTTGGTTAAAATTTAGACAAAACGCGTATTGAACGTAAACTGTATTTGATCGTCGAGAGGCGGCTGCGACCTGTCCCCGCGCGGGTATAATGGATATAGACCGAGCAGAAGCACGGCCAGTTATGGTTATTGAGTGCAAGTCCTCGCCTACTCAAGCCCGTTGGAGTTGTGTTGCAGCAGCGACGAACGACCTAGAAAAAAGCTTTGAAGCTATGATGGCCGAGTGGTAATAGCTATGGACTGCCGTGCCGCAGGTCCCTGGTTAGATCCCAAACGCCGGCTTGATCTGTTCACCGCATGGTGAAATGGCATTTAGCGATTGCTCGCCTGGCTTCCAACCACTCTCAGTAGAATCTGCCTCCAAGCACCTAACAGTGTGTTCCGGCAGCAGTCCTTGAGAGCCAGAAAAATCACAGGCACATGAGACTTAGCAACCGTATGTCTCAGAGAGGTGCAGAGCAATTCGTCACATGTCGAAAAGCATCCGTTATAGGCAGAGGTTAATCCGCTTAACATCAGGTGGACTTCGTGCTTGTTCCATCAAAATCACATAAAAACAAAGTTTTGCAATTATGGCTAGTTAGCCAGTTTTTAGTCAATTTGATCGAACGCGACCAAACGAAGTTATTCCATATTATTTACAAAAGGAGTCGAAAACTCATATAGTTTTTATAATAGTAATATACTTTCTAGAACATGAACGTCTAACGATCTTGTCATGAGCATTATATGCCTTGTATACTCTTTATTTTAAATTATCAGTTTGTGATTAATTAAACGGCAAAAATGCTTGGATAACTCCGCCTCTGCCCAGCTAGCGCCTGTCACCTACGTAATTGAATCAAATATTGTAATAATTTCATTATATAGTATGTAATACATCATCAAACTACGTTTAAAAGAATGGCCCCGAGTTTCTAGCCCATTCTTTTCGCAGTGGCTCTATAGATCTTTTTTTGCTGTACGTGGCAGTACAATGTATAATATTTCAATATTAAAATTTGTAATTGACCTTTATAAGAGCGCCGTAGACGTCTAAAGGTGCGTTCGTTTTGGCTCGATGGCGTTTCTAGCAGTTTGAAATGTGGCATTTTTATCTTAGCGTTCGGAAATAAGCTTCTGCTATTTTTGACCACCAATGACTGTATGCTATCCGAACGTCTTATATTTATTTTGACAACCGCTGACAACCAAAATAACGTTTTCTGAAACTGAAGCTAAAGATATAGGTGCAACAACTGAAGCTAAAGATATAGATCTGTAATTGAATCTGTCGGAGGCATCGCCAGTTCTATTCTTTATGATAGGAACCACAATATTTCTCATAAAATGTTAAGGTAGATATGAAAGTCCAACACAAAGGCTAAACAACAAGGCAAGTTCTCTGGGAAGGTGACTTATAGCATGCAGCAGATGCTCTATACTGAGCCCATCGTGGATGCTGGATTCGCCGATCAGTGACAAGATAGACTTAATATGTTTTGTGGTTAATAATAACTGAAAATATTCCTTGTTTCGTCCTGAACCAAGGAATCCATCTCCAAAATTCACATAAACAAGTGTATTGACTCTTCTATCGCGCCAAATACAACTGTCAAACCAGCAGTTGTCAAAAAACGATCACAACGATGATCCCACGGTAAGACGTGGGTCAAAAATAGCACTTTTCTCTGTCATTTGTAGCGTTGTCAAAGCTATCCGAACGGTGAGCGAAAACGATATAAATGCTGACGAAGTCCCAAATCGAACGCCCTGTGTGATCATTTTTAGTGTTTCTGGGTGTTATTTTTGGAACTGATAGGCTATCCGAACGCCCTATTAATTGAATAAGTTATTTTGACTTTGACGTTAAAATATAAACATTGTTCCAGCGAACCCTTCAAACTTGCTGTACACTGTGTCGATACGAGGCTCACTACAGGTGATATTGAACCGGTACATCTACAACCTGAACTCGACGACGATGAGGCAAGGCGCGCGCAAGTGGCGCTGCGTCGACTATCGCAACAATAAGTGCAATGCTTTCGTCGTCACTAAAGGCAATATGGTCGTTAATAGGTGAGCTTAATTTTATTGTTGGCTTACGAAATCACAACGAAAGGGAAAATTTGAACCGAACTGATATTGAACTCGTGAAATATTTTTTTACGTTTATAGGGGACAGCCATAAGAAAATCTACTTAAAGGTTTTAAATTTTTTTTAATGCTTGAAAGTTTAGCATTTGACCACTATCTCACCTGATGGTAAGTGATGATGTGGTCGAAGATGTTGTTCAGGCTAACCTATTATTAGGTTCTCTATGTTTCATGCTAATAAATCTATTTATTACACGACTGCCCCAAAAAAGAGTGTGATGTTTTAAGGGTTCATATATGTTTCATTATTCCACCATTACTTCTGAACGGCTTAAACGATTTTAATGTAAGAGATATTGTTAGATTCGTCTTGCGCTCTTGCGCACAAGGTACATGGTACATATAAATGAAACTGGCCATCTAGACGCCATATTGTCAGATAACATTTTTTTCTATTAATTGGGGTATCAAAATGAAGGGCTTTAAAAATGATTCCATAAATATATATAACTTGCAGTTTTAATTACAATGGAACGATACAACTTTTAACGAAATTAACTAATTTGTATAGGAGTTTTTTACTTTTAAAATTCATTTATAATTGTGGCATAAGAATAGCTCTGTAAAGTTTAATATAGTTCAGCATATACTCTCACATTTACTTGAAATCATGAATAAACAATCTTAAATTGTTTCAGGGCAAATCTCCACAATCATCCGTTCCACGATAGAAAGATTCTATCAAAGATTGAAAAGAAAGCTGTTTTCTCACATTTAGACGATGTCGAGGCTTACAAGGCTCGAACAAAGGAGATAGAAGATGCAGCGACCACCGTTCTAGAGGAAGATGACTATACCGTAGATAATTTCAAGACTGCTGTTAATAATTGATGATGAATGATGGATGTTGTGTTGATTGATTTATAATGCCGTCGTATTATTTGTTTATCTTTTTATTTGTACGGTATAAGTTTCGATGAACTATGTACAGATTGTATAGTTTATTCTTCAGTGTTCTTATTCATAAAGACACTTCTATAGTTGATTTGTATGGGTCACGGCACACGGCCATAAAAATAAAAGTGCAGATGAGTTTTATGTTGTCTCAAACTTGTATCAAACTTGCTTCTGCCCGAGCATGGAAATGGGCTATATTGCACTCCTTCGTGATTTACTCAGTCAATCGATTTTGAATAAATTCTAATCAAATTCCTAGGGAATATATGTGGGAAGTTTCATAAAACCCGATTAGTCGCTTTAAATGTAATTGGCAACTAACACACACACTGACGCATTTATCATATTCGTGTCATTACGATTAGAAAAAAATACATTTTATTCTTTGTTCGTTACGTTAAGGTTTGTGCTAGCAACTGTTATTTTAAATTATACCATAAAATCGTAAGAATAGAATATGCTGCGAATATAATGAAAATTTACTGGTTAATTTAAGGTTTTTACTAGCATATGTGTACCTACATGCTATCCCTAATGTATGGATATCTAGTATAAAATGTTAGTTCGGAGTGATTAGTTATTAATTGGAAAGTTGACTGAATAAGTTTTATTACATTAATAATAAGATAGGATTCAACAAAATGCAATATTTTATTTGCAAATATCTCTAAAATTACAAAGATCCTAATGAAATTAGTATTACTCAGTGTGGTAATTATCGCTACCGCTTATATAATATGTCATTTTGGCTGGAAATCCCGTTTCCAAGAAGGTAGTAGCGATTTTTTTTATGAAGTATCGTTAGTCTATACCCCTATGGTCCAAGGATAATTCCATATTTTGTACAATTTACATAAAGGGTCCGATTCATTTAACGCTGCATTTTCCAAGTTTTTCAGCCCTTGACGCCCCGTGACGTCAGTTTTTCAGTTGTTTTCCATTACCTAGACATGTCACCCTCATATCCACATACCCTATACCTTACAAAAATAACATTTTCATCCAATTATTTTGGGTAGACCGAACAGCAAAATGAAAATATATATTTTCAGATATTGAGGTTTTAGTTTTTTAAAGATTTGTTTGAACGATTAACGAGTTAAGGTCCCCCTATGTATCCTGTATTGCTACATATATTATATTACTGTTGAGCCACAGATTTATGTCTCAGGCGCAAGTTTATGGTCACTAACGAAATGCGTCTGTTATGGGCAGAGGTTACCGCTTAACACCAGGTGGGCCTCGTGCTTGTTCCATCGGTTCCAATTGTTCCAATGATAACATATTTTTATTTGATTATGTGAGTACTTGTATTTGATTTCCGAAATTATTTGCAATTTGATTCTCTTTAACGTCAGTTGCATGTTTTGCGAAACCAATGAATTAAATTTTCAGCTAGGCATGATCCGTTTTTCTTGAATCTAATTAATTGAAAGATGAATCGGCTCAGTCACATACATTTATCGTAGTATAGATGCCGCCACCTAGAAAAATTTAGCTTGTACAGACGTACTTACCTAATGTTTTAAATGTATTCATATTCGTATTGTTTTAAATACGTTACAAAGTGTGACCGTTACGCTAAGTTACTGTGAGACTTATTGTAAATAATTTATAAATAGTATTCAAATAGTTTAAAAAGTAATTAAATGTTAATAAAAGATTTTTTGTATTTTTTGATTTACCTTAAAGAATAATTAAATTTTACCGGTTTACTGTTTATTTAGTTTGCATGATTAAACATGGAATAAAAACCTTTCTGTAAAAAATAGTTTTAACGGTTTGGTATGTACGAGTATATTTTTCATGATAACATTATAGTCATAACCATTAATTAATTGGTGTACGACGTTTTGATGAAAGGTCTATTTCTAAATAATAGGTGTAAGTACATATTAAAAATTCCACTGCCACGTACCGCAATTAACTCCCACTGCGAAGAAAGGGCAAGAAACTGGACCGTTCATAAAACAAAAAGACGAATTTATTACGAAAAAACGTCTGTATGTCACAGCCACACGACGATGTAAGTAAAAGAAGTCGCCTTCTTAAGGCGTGTAACAGACTAATATTGTTATTTATGCGTTAACGCTTGTCAAAAATAAATTTAAAATTCAAAGCTAAAGTATCTTTTTTATTGTTATTATTTTCTGCGCCCTTGTACGAATCTAGTATGAAAAGTTTTTCGGGTACTTGGACACGAACAAAGGGCATCAGCGTGGAGTCGATCATAGAATTAGTTTCTCGATGGCCTACACAAACAATAACGGACATAGCATAGATACATTTTTCATGGGATAAGTACATGTGCCTAATATATAAATATATTAGTAAGAAAAATAATAATACAGTCATACCTATAAATACACGATTAAATCATGTGTTTATATACACGTTTAGACACAGGTAGATATGTAAATATATATTTGTGTAAATAGTTACTTATTCTATTTTTAAAAGGGACAATAAGTACTATATTTACGTGGGTAAAACAATTATATTTGATGTTATTATAAATATAAAGGTTAACAATAATGATGAGTGGGGAAAATAAGTCAATGTCCTGAAATAAATTTGTGTTCAATTAGTTTATTTTTTCAGATAGACCCTGTAAAAAAGGTCTTAAATGTACACTTTGATAGCCTACAATGTATTTATTATATTAATTTAATAGAAGGACAAATAGACACCGGTCTCTTTTACCGTTTAGCGCTTGCATTTTTGCTGTTTTGCCTTTGGCTCTGATGGGGTGGTAGGTACAAAATGGATTATTCTACTATGATCACCTGGGTGATACCACCTGTGGAGGCCAAATTCACATTTGTGTATCCTGTGATCCCCTGAACCCAAATACCTGGGTTATCAAATTTCATTTTTAGGGTTCCGTACCCAAAGGGTAAAAACAGGACCCTATAACTGAGACTTAGATGTCCGTCCGTCCGTCTGTCACCAGGCTGTATCTCAAGAACGGCGATAGTTACTTTGTATATGGCAAACTTGGAGGAGGCTGTGTTCAGCAGTGGATAATCCTGCTGATATAGTAGATTTTTACAATGCATTTAATTTTCGGGCACTTGAGGGTAGTCGTAAAAAAATTACAAGTTATCGTAATATCGTCTCCGTATTTCACTACGTAGGATTTGTTTGCTACTATGACCTTATATTGAAACTTATAAATTAACATGGAAGCCTTCAGTTATACCACACCCTGGACACTCGACTCATTCTCTATACAAAATCCGCGTTCTAACGAATCCATCCCTGACAATTAGGGTACATATTGAACAATTTATTATTCACTACGAATATATATGTAAAGAAGTGTTACTCTCATACAGCGTCCGCTTTGATTTCGGACTCGTCGACGCCACAAGTAACAAAAGTCAAAATGCACATGTTTCCAAATTCAATCGGATTGGTTAATTGATTTGGCGCTTAGAAATGATCGCATCTGATTGGTCGCGTCAAGGTCATGTTGTCACCGCCGTCATTCCTTAGGGCCAAACCGCATTTTCATACAGAGAATTCTAAAACTAACAATGTTCCGAACTACTTTTTATCGTTTATGAAAGCTAATAACGAAATTTTCATATCCGTATGACTTCTCCAGAATTTTACAACACACTATCACATTTTTGCAGAAATAAACAACCCAGAAGTACCTCATGACTCGAGCCCACGCGGTGAACTGAGAGCGCCGCACGGTACACTTTTTAGGCCGCGCCCGCCGCGGTACAGTTTGCGTTCAGTTGGTTTTGAGCTTGAATTACATTTCTTTTCATTATTTATTCGTAGATTATTCATAAGTAAATAGTGATAACACCGAGCAACATTTGTGGTCAATAGATAACTAATGTGTTCACAAATCTGATTTATATTTAGATAATAGTTTGTTGAAGTTTTATACAATTTATAGTTTATTATATTATTCATATTTTTATTATATTGGGTATACCAACTAGTAAAAGAAACAGCTCAAGCTGAGCAGTGAACACCAAGCTTGGGGAAAAACATTGTTGCAGAAAAACTTGATATTTGCAAAAAACATGTGGTGGATACCGATTTCACTCATATACCTACTGAAGATTTACAATGAAACTGTGGCTGAGCTTAAGGGTATATTTTAGACGAACGCCCCCATACAAACGCAGTTCTCAACACAAAACTTAATATTTTTTTTAACTACGTTATCACTATCTTAATATCTAGGTTTGTGGTGCATCAGATTTTCATTAAATTATACAGTTTTGAAATTACACTGGTTCAAAAACTCGTAATTTTAGATAAAAGAAAGACCCAACTTTAAGCACCTCTATCAAGAAAAATAAATGCTTATTTTTCTTTTTAATATTTCTATTGCACCACAAACATGGAGAATATAATGAATTTTTTATAGTGGGAAGTTATTCATGTAGTACATATGTAGGTACTATATTTTTTTAATAAATCTGGAACTACGAAATACGCACGAGTAATGCGCTCAAACTCCTAAAAACGAGTGCTTTAGCTAAATATTAGACTTTGTAATTACTAGTCATAAAAAAGGATTCAAACCGGAAACGATAGGTCTAATAATACGCTATATTTACATGCGAGTTTTTTTTAAATTACAAGTTGAGTTTATAAATAGGTTTACACTTTGGCTGACAGGTAGGTATATGTCCTTAAATATGCCGGCTTAGATATTCCTATCTCCTCTTGGATAACGAAGTACTTACTCCTTCTTCTCCTAGCATTAATGATATATTCGAGCCTCGATGCGCATAGTAAAATTGAATTAATTTCGTTTTATCCCATCTTATATTTTCGTATTTATGACTAATTCTATTGTAACCCATGAAAACCAATACATTAAGGGTCTGTTTCAGAATGTTCGAGTAAGTTCCGGTTATACTACCCTGAACATATTAACTAAAGAATACACTACCTATCTTTGCGTTTCACAGTCATCGATTAAGGCTATCCATCGGTTAAAGCTTGAAACGCGCTGCATGTTAACTGTCGTTTTCATTGTTGTTTATCAACCCGAAACTTTATAAGGACATTCTGAAACGCACCTTAATAATAGTATACCACCGTAATTAATAAAAATATAAACAAAATAAAATACTTCTACAACCGAATTCCAAATAAGTGGAATTTCTTATGTTTGACAATTAGTTTATTATTTATTTGAAAATTTTAGACACCATTAGGTATGGTAGTTTTTTAGTAGGTATTTTCCTCTAGTGTCGAATGTATGCATGTAAGACTCCTCTGTATAGATTATATTTTTTTCCTGCTTCGCGAAATAGGCGTATTTTATCTAGGTATTCAATACGTTTGAGAGTTACACCTAGCTTTTCCATAAGAACTGTGTGATTATGTTCCATTTTAGTGAACTGAAATCCCATCTCATATTTTTCTTAACGTCTTTTCAGACCTATTGTAATGAACAGATGTCAGATAATTTACCTTTTAATGTTATGATTGTCAGCAGTACATTAAAATGCAAATGAAAATCGTATATCATCCTTCGAACAACAATAATCAAAATCGTCCATATCTAAAGGAAATTGTTCTTTGGTCTGTCTTTTTCGGAGTTTATTGTCTGATATATTGTTCAAAGTTCTTCTTGAAATTTCAATAACGGTTGCGATTCATGCTTGAACCTTTTTAAAAGAATCACTTACATTATGTATCAGCTTCGAATAAATTTAGCCGTAGATTATCAGCCTCATACTTATTTGTTTTAATCTGTCGGCTTCGGTTACTAAATATTTATAAATATTGTAGATAATTTCGCGTGACTGGCATCGTAAAGTTTCCCCTTATTTTTCTTATAGATGGCATCGTACAAACTTAAATGATTTATAGTTTGGGTTTTTAGCAACTCCTATATAAATATAATAGCTTTCCGGGCGCAGCTCCGCCCGCGCGTATGTCGGTTTTCGCGCAGTTGGATAAAAACTCTAAAGTCTCAAAACTATTTCCATGCCAAATTTCTTTCAAATCGGTCCAGTAGTTTTGGCGTGAAAGCGTAACAGACAGACAGACAGAGTTACTTTCGCATTTATAATATTATTAGTACTGATATTTTGATCTGGACCCGACCGTATTCTATACCTTTCTGGTATACATCGAGAAGTAACCTCTTCTCGAAGCTGGTATATTACTTTACGACCAAAACAAACGTCATGGTAGAGTGCGACATAGATAACGCTCTACAACGCCGAAATAAGCTGATTTTCTCTTAAGGTTGCAGTGCATTATTTACCGTCGATAGCTAGAAGCAAGTAGTAGAGATACTTGCTCGTAGGTCGATAGGTATTAGGTACCTGTACCTGCTCTACATCCTGTTCTATAGCTCTATTAACCAAAAAAAGTTTCTTCACATTTTTTCTAAAGAGATTTTCTAAAGAAGTTGTTTCGCTAGAGTACTTAGGTTTATCTACATATACTTATGTTTTCACATATATCTATATCTATTAAAACGGGCCACTGCGCTTCACGTTGCACGCTTATTTGGTAGGTAAGTAACATCATTACATTATGTGGAGTATACTTACATACTCGAAACAATTTATTAATGTTTAGACCGTCGTCGCGTCAATATGGTCGCGTTGTTGACTAGAATAATATAAAAGATAAGTGATTTGTGCAGTGCGCGAGTGTGCCGAATATTTAAGTAAATAAGGTACATATTTATATACATATATTAATGTCTTCGCTTCATAAACGGGACTAATTATGTTCTAAAGCTAAAAAAACCTTTATAACTACTGTTCAAAAAATGTGAGTTTGCGTATTTAAAAAAAACCTACCCAAGCGCGAGTCGGATCTCGCTCTGTTAGGGTTCCGCATCACATAAATTGGTTGATTTTTATTCGTCAATTTCAGTATTTATTGCTTATGTAAAAAGAGGATATATATCTTATTCTTTGTTTTTGGGTGAGCATTTTAAACATGTTCATAACTTAACCGTAGAGCTCAATCTAACCTTATAGTAGGTTTGTGATTATGACAAAAGAATAAAGCTTATTTAAGAAAAAACCGACTGAACCGACTTGCAACACCGAAAAATATGAAATAACTTCATGAACTCGATAGGTACTATGCTGATTCAAAACATTGAAATCACTTTTTCATGTGTCAACTTCATACTTTCAGTGTAGGAACTAGGAAGTTTTTTTTTATGCTTGATAGTTTAGCCTTTGACCACTACTTATCGCACCTGATGGTAAGTGGTGATGTGGTCGAAGATGTTGTTCAGACTAACCTAGAATGGTTGTAATATTTTTATTTTTGCAATAACGCATGCTCTGCGAATTACATTACAAAATTACAAATTTACGAGAGGAAAAATTTAAGACATGTGCGGGATTCCAACCCGCGTCCTTAAATTTTTCTTCTTGTAAATTTGTAATAGGAAGTTGGTTCTTCTTTAGACTTCCATACCCAAAGGGTAAAACCGGGACGGACGGAGAGTGAAGTCTCAGTAATAGTACTGAGACTTTGCTGTCCGTCTGTCCGTCCATCCGTCTGCCACCAGGATGTATCTCAAGAACAGTGATAGCTAGACAGTTGAAATTTTCACAGATGATGTGTTCCTATTGCCACTATAACGACAAATACTAAAAATAAAATAAAATAACTATTTAAGGGGGGCTCCGATACAACAAACTTGATTTTTTTTAATAATGGTGACAGGTAGACGCTTTAATTATTCACAGCATTTTTAGTTTTTTGTTCTCTTTGTAACTAATTAAAATAAAATAAATAATTAAGGGGGCTCCCATACAATAAAGAGGTTTTCGCAGTTTATTTGATAAAAATAATAATAATGAAAACATGTAGAAACTTGAAATATTCCCTGAATATTTAGTTGTATAATTATTTACTTTAAAAATAAACAATTAGTGAGATCACTATTTAGGGTCATGCCTACCCAGCTCAATACCAATCGTACATTGCGAAAAGTGTCTGTAACTTGCAAGATTAGGTTACAGATAATGGTATGGAACCCTTCGTGCTCGAGTCCCAGTCGCACTTGGCCGGCTTTTATTTTCACTCTTTTTCAGTAAGCAGTGAACGAAGCCGAAATTAGCAGATTGTCTCTTTCCAAAGGTCGATGTGCCATATTTACCGTGGATACCTATTCTAAATCGCTATTATCGAAAAAGTTTCTTTACATTTTTATTCTAAATAAATTGTTATACCTACATGTAAAGGTGTTTCGCTACAGTAGATATACCTACATAAACTTATAATGTTTTTACAAATATATATCTATTATATTATTATACTCAACGTTGCATGCTTAGTGAAACAAGAGAGAAGAGATAAATGATTGGTCACCTTTAGCGACATGACCTATTTACTAATAAAGTATTATTAAAAACATAATTGAAGGGTAAATAGGTGGAAAGCGAGGAAGGGGTAGGCTACGGATAAGCTACATGAGCCAAATAAAACAACAAGTCAATGTCATGTCGTACAAAGAAGTAAAACATGTCGCCTTAAATAGAACAAAATGGAGAAGATTGCATCAGCTGCACTGACAAGAGTTTAACTATTAAGTTATAATTATAAGTGAACATATGGTTGAAGGCATTAACAGGGTAAACCTAGAATTACTAGCTCTTAAGGACTGTTCCTGAAACACACCGTTTGGTTTCTACTTGAGGATGGCGGCTACCATCCTCAAGTAGAAAATCTTCATCGAGCACTAGACGGTGTGGTTCTTCAGCGAGCACTAACGAGGGCTGGCTAGCCAGGAGGGTATTTTCATCATTAGTAAAACGCCCTGCCACCTAATTTTAAGTTTATAACTCCTCTATTTACGGGCTAGAGACCCGTGACACACAGAGAGATATACAGACAGATAGCGAAGTGTCGTTGATAAGGGTTCCTTTTTTTATTTGGGTACGGTCCCCTAAAAAATCACAGACGTACCTACATACCTGATCTCAATGACAACTTGACCTCCACTTGACTTCGCGTAAACAATACGCCTTGCGCTCACTAGTTCTTAGCCTATCAACTAAGTTAAGATTAGATTAGATTACATAGATTATTTAGATTACAACTGAGCGTTTCTTTACACTCCGTGGGGTGCCGGGCTAGAATGATACCCCCATAGCTACCTGTGGATGTCGTAAGAGGCGATTAAAGGTAAAATACCGGAAGGTAGGCGCACCAGCGCCTTCTAAATTCTTTATTGCATCAATTGTGGTGTACATGCTGGTCTTACTTACATTTTTCAAAGTTAATCACATGACCCATTTTGGGTATAGCAACAGTTATAACAGTAGTAGGGCGACCGATCTTTTTTAATATCATTTTAATTTGTCACCACCAAATTCGTTTATGATATCTGAAACTTCTGAGGAGCTGATATCTTAAACTGAGATCCCCAAGACGCCTGCCAAGCGCGGATTATGGTAAATCCCCCCTTTATGGGGCGGATGTTTTCAGCAGTAGACAACCCAGCTAATGCTTCCTTGCTTCGGCTGTCGTCTTAGGATGGCAGTCGTTATAGCATGACGGTAGGGTCTTATTGGTAGTAAATAGTAGTTACTTATAATAGATAGTAGCTAGTAAATGCCCGTCTGGCGTACTATCACGCACAGGTATAAAATCTGTAGCCAAGCACCTATTGGTGTGAACTGGCAGCTATCCATGAGAAGTAATAAGTGATTCTAGGTAAGCCTAAACAACATCTTCGACCACTCAGGTGGGATACGTACCGGTCAGCTATAATTAAAATAAATACTACGAGTATGCTACCTGTGGTGTCTCCAAATTTGCTTTTGAAAGGAGCACAACGAAAACAATAGACAAACCTGCCCCTGAACGAACCGGGTCTAGCTTATTTCAGAATCGCCATAACCTGTGAAAGAAAAAAAAGTGATTGAAGATGAGGCGTTTTCAAATTCAAATTCAAATTCAAATTATTTTTATTGCATTAACACAGGTTATATACAGGTCTTATAAATTGGGTGAGCGCTGTGGTATACCATTAAGGTGTGCAACATATCAAATTTTTGATTATAGTAAATTATATTATACAATATTAACTTCAATCATATGGAAATTACAGTAATTAAATTAAATAAAAGGATATTGATATTGTGTCAGTGAAATAAAAATAGAAAATAATATTAATAAAATGTCAAAATGTATCATTTAAAAAGTCATTTATTGTGTAGTAGCATCTTGCAGTCAGTATATTTTTCAATGTCCTTTTAAATAAATTATGATTCATGTCTCTAATATATTTTGGTACTTTATTATAAATATTAGGTGCCATTCCTAATATTCCTTTGCGCAACATCTTGCTTTTGCCTGGATATATAGACAATTTAAAATTATCTCGTCTATTACGCATAACGGCATCTGATTCTTTTAAGAATAAATCAGGATTGGTTTTTACAAACATTGCTACTTCAAAAATGTAAAGTGACGGAAGTGTCAGAATTTTATATTTTTCAAAATATGGTTGACAGCTATCAATTGTTTTTAAGCCGAACATGGATCGTACGCAACGCTTCTGTGCCTTAAATACTAACTCATTATCAGTTGAGTTGCCCCAAAAGATAATACCATACCTCAGCACAGAGCCCGCTAAACCGTGATAAGCTGTAAGCAAAGCAGTTTCATCGACTGTTGAAGCTAATTTAAATAGAGCATAGGCCGAACTACTTATTTTTCTGCAGAGTGATTCTATATGTGCCTTCCAGTTAAGTCGTTTGTCAATGGTCATCCCTAAAAACTTAGCAGTGTCAACTTCACATATGGTGTCATCTTTGTACTTTACGCAAATGTCAGTTTTTTCTGGCGGCCTTTGATTAAAATGAATTATTTGAGTCTTATTTAAATTAATCTTCAAGTTATTAATGTCAAGCCATGAAATTATTAAAGATAGAGATTTATTTATGTCAGATTCATACAGTTCTTTTATTTTACAGTCAATTATTACAGTGCTATCATCAGCAAATAGCGTCATTGGATAGTTAGTAGCTTTGGGAAGGTCATTGATAAATATTAAAAACAATAAAGGCCCTAATACACTGCCTTGCGGAACACCGCATGCAATTGATTTTCAGTATTTGTTGTTTAAATACAGCTCAAACCTAGATATATTAAATATAATATACAGAAATTCTGTATTCCTACATGTAATTAACTCAGTGATAGTCCTTTTTATTCAGTGGTGATAGTAAAAATTTCGCAGTAAAAAATTTCTAAAATAAAGGAATTAAGATTTATGTTCCATGACCAGAATTGATACTTTGACTGACCGTTTAGAACCCAGTTAGTGTAGGTAGGTACATACCAACACTTACGTGGACATTCACCTCATGAAGGGCATTCGACATGCCCGAAATATATCAAAGACTGATTTTCATTCCTAGGCATTAAAATATGTTAAATTCATGTGAAATATCAAACTAAATCCCTGTATTTTTTTAAGCAAATAGTGTTACCGTATAGTAATTGATGAGGTGGGCGAATAAGCTAGAATGAGAGTTGCATCTCAAGAAGAGCCGCTGGCCCGTATTTCGCATAATTCTTTTTGTTGTCTTCTAAGAACGCGTTACCCTAATAGTCCAGTCATTTAAGCTTAAATTAGGCAAGAATCTCGGAATTCGAGATACCCAGCTGTAAGTCTGTAAATACTTATTATTATATATTGACACCCTAAAAGTTGTCTCAAAACCTACTTATGGTAGGGTGTACGCAACTATTACATTTCAAGGTCAAAGGTCACAAAAATAGTTTTTATTGCGCTTTTTTTGTACCTAAATATCTCATTTCCTATGGGTTTTTTGCTATTTGTATTAATCATCAATATAAAATACAAAATTCTCTACAAATTTTGATTTAAACATTTTTTATGCGGTGAACCGTTTTCGAGATAGAGGGCGGAGAGCGCGCGGTCACAGCATCACTTCAGGTCCACCGGTGCCTTCGGTCGAAAACGTTCCTCTTCATATCACTTTCCACAGATTTCGGAGCATTATAGACTGCCAAGGTTTGAGTTCCATTCTCTAATAATCTCTGGGCCGAACCATTTTTCATATCACTTAATTATTTTCTATTTCAAATGTCATTAGTGTAAATGGTAATATAATTATATTATGATTTAAGTTTATCCCTTAATTAATTTTTAATTTTAGGAAACGTTTATGAGTATTATTGAATAGATATAGATTTAATGCATGAAAAAAATTATAAGATATAATATAATAGTTAATACTACTATTACTATTTTACTACTAATATTATAAATGCGAAAGTAACTCTGTCTGTCTGTCTGTCTGTTACGCTTTCACGCCAAATATACTGTACCGATTTGTGTGAAATTTGGTATGGATATAGTTTGAGACCCGGGAAAAAACATAGGATAGTTTTTATCCAACTGTGCAAAAAGATGTTAATGTTTTTGCGCGATAACCGACCTACGCGCGGGCGTTGCCGCGCCCGGAAAGCTAGTAGTTAATAAAAATTGACAAATATTTATAATCATTGATTTATCGATAGTTCATCAACTAGGTATTAATGGCGCGTTTTCGGCTGGAGGCACCGGTTGATGCTGTGACCGCGCGATCTCCGCCCTCTATCTCAAAAATCACCCCATACAACATGTTTTAATCAAAATTTGAAGAGAATTTTGTATTCTATATTGATGATAAATATTAATAGCAAAAAACCCAAAGGAAATGAAATATTTACAAAAAAAGCGCAAAAAACGATTTTTGTGACCTTTGACCTTGAAATTTAATAGTTGCGTACACCCTACCATATGTAGGTTTTGAGACAACCTTGAGGGTGTCAATACACAAGTATTTACAGATTAACAGCTGGGTATCTCAAATTCCGAGGTGAACTTACTATACTGACTGGACTATAAAGTTTTGTTCCAGTTTGAAGTTATAAAAATAACTTACAATATCAATTAGGTATATAAGAGATCCTAATATTTAAAAATATTGTTTTTCGACCTTTCAGTATGTACAGAAAAAATAATTACTTATTTTTTTACTAACAGTTCAAGTTAAAGCCAATAATAATATATCCACTTAATTTAAATATTCACAAACGAACGCCTAGGTATAAAATCCCTACTAACAATGAAACATAAATTAACTAAATGTTTTATGTAGGACGTAAGTAATTAAAAGGTTAGCTTTTTACATATATTAAAAATCGGCCAAGTGCGAGTCGGACTCGCGCACGTAGGGTTCCGTACCATTAGCTATACAACATTATACTTCATATTTTAACCTTTTTTTGTTTTAACGTGCGCGATTCGATTTGGCCAACTTTTTGTATTTGTTGTTATAGCGGCAAGAGAAATACATCATCTGTGAAAATTTCAACTGTCTAGCTATCACCGTTCTTGGGATAGAGCCTGGTGACAGACGGACGGACAGCGAAGTCTCAGTAATAGGGTCCCGTTTTTACCCTTTGGGTACGGAACCCTTAAAACTAGATATCTAAGTACCAGCTAGATAACATTTAGATTTTCACAAAAGCATTAGTTATAATCAATAATATATTTAATTTAGAAAAATATTATACTAAAACTATATTAGTACCACAGTTAAAAATACCCTACAGTAGTGAAACTCTGGCGCCGACATACGCTGTCACTAGGGCATGCAATTATCCGACTAAATTTACTATTCGGATATTTCGGATACTTCCTAAACACTATTCGGATATATCCGGATAATACGGATATTTCGGATACTAGTGATAAAGAGTTAAAACAAACTAACAATACTGTTTAATCAAGTTTTTTATCACTGTATCGTTTTTATACACTGTAATTTTGAAGCAAGCTTAGTTTTTTGCCGTCTCAAGTGTAAAATTGTTGTAGTAAACTAGTGTATACTTAACCGGTATGCTTAAGGTTAATTTTAGTATATGAAAAATTTAGTATTTTGTTAACATTTACAAAGTTTTAGCAAAATACTTAAAATATCATCATCATCATCAGCCGGAAGACGTCCACTGTTGAACAAAGGCCCCAGAGAACGCCACAAAGAACGGCTATTAGCCGCTTGTAATCATTGGCGATTTTACGATGTCGTCAGTCCATCTAGTGGAGGGCCTACCAACTCTACGTCTTCCGGTGTAACGTGGTACCCACTTGAGGACCTTTCTTCCCCATCGGTTATCAATTCGTCGAGCAATGTGGCCCGCCCATTGCCACTTCAACTTACTAATGAAAGCTATGTCGGTGACTTTGGTAATTGGTTCTTTGGCGAATATCCACGTACCGGATTTTATCGCGCCAAGAAATTCCGAGCATAGCTCTCTCCATGGCTCGTTGAGTGACTATGAGCTTGTCCATAAGGGCCAAAGTTCAGGACCACGTCTCGGTGCCATAACATCACTGGCAACACACACTGGTTGAAGACTTTTGTCTTCAGGCTCTGCGGGATCTTTGATGAGAAGAGTAACTTCCCTAACGCTGCCCATTCGAGTTGGATTCTTCGGGCGACCTCTTTGCCGAAGTTGGACCTACCTAACTGGACTGTATGTCCCAGGTAAATGTAATGGCCAACAACTTCGTGCGTATCGTTTCCAACAACTACTGGTACGGGTGCAACATGGACATTAGACATAATTTATGTCTTGTTCATGTTCATTTTAAGACACACCTGCTGGAACGTCTACTGAGTTCGCTGAGCATACTGAGTTCCTCAAGCGACTGTGCCATAATGACTATGTCTCGGCGAAACGAAAGTGAGTGATGTATTCGCCATAGATGTTGATGCCGAATTATTTCAAGTTCATGAGCTTAAAAACATCCTCCAACGCATTCGTGAACAGTTTCGGAGAAATAACGTCTCACTGTCTCACAACTCGCTGCAGTTGCAGTTGCAGTTTGGTTCTGTGCTCTTGTCCTGTAGTCGAATCGACATGGTGGCGTTTCTATACAAACACTTCAGAGCTTCGATGTACCTATAGTCAATTTGGCATCGCTGTAGAGACTGCAGTACAGCCCAGGTTTCGATTGAATCGAAGGCTTATTCATAGTCCACAAACGCTAAACATAATGGCCGATTTTACTCCTCAGTCTTCTGTATAATCTGGCGGAGCGTGTGGATGTGGTCTATGGTACTAAAGCCTTTTCGGAACGCGGCTTGTTCGGGAGGCAGAAAGTCGTCAAACCTGCGAGCAAGGCGATTCGTAATGACTCTCGAGAACAGCTTATAAACACGACTCAGAAGTGAACTGGGCCTTTAGTTCTTCAACAAGGTCTTGTCACCTTTATTGAGAACAGTACCACTACACTTCTGCTCCTCGCTTCGGGCGTTTTACCTTCAAGGATGACGGAATTAAATAACTTCTGGAGCACTGAGAGTACCGGTTTTCCCCACTCTCAGTAGTTCTGTCGTGATTCCGTCATTACCTGGCGCCCTGTTGTTCTTAAGCTGTTTGAGAGCCATTCTAATCTCGTAGCGGCTGATTTCCGCGATGTCTTCGGTATAGTGTTGGGTCAGTTTAGCTCTCTTGTCCTGAGCTGCACTGACAACGGGTTCTTGTGTCGAGGTGTATAGGTGTCCATAAAACCTCTCAAGCTCCCTCAGAATCTCCGGTTTTGATGAGATGATACTGCCATCGTCGATCTTCAACTTGGTCATTTGACTTTGCCCTATAGATGATTTTTTTGCGAACATTTTGGAGCCTTAGTTACGCTCGATTGTGGCCTTTATATGATTTATATTAAAGGCGCGCAAGTCGTGTCACAGTGCCTTCGAAATTCGTCTATTGAGCTTGCCGTAGTTCGACATATCAGCTGAAGATTGCAGTCCCATCTCATTCCGGTCTTCCATCAGCTTGATGGATTCTGCTGAGAGTTTCTTCGGTTTATTTCGGCGGGGGGTCTTAAAGAACTGAGACCCCACCGCTTGGACAGCTTCCACCAACCCGTTGTTTATCTCGTCCACTGTTTCGCATTCAGCTGGCACTGGAAGCGGTTATGTAGTTCGAATTGAAAGCTCTTGGGGTTTTGGATTTGGGCAACGCTAGGACGGAGCGTGGAGTTTATCAGACGTGACCTCTTAAGCTTAACATTGATATTCAATGTGCCTCTAACGATATGGTGATTGCCTCTGGTTTTCATCTTATGGATTACAGAGACATCATCGAATATTTGGTTTTGTTGAACCATCGAGGCTTATCCACGTCCACTTCTCCGTCCCTCCTTTCCATGAAGTCGACCAGCCTTTGGCCCCTCTGGTTCCGCTGCCCATACCCAAATGGCCCCACTCTCAACTCATCGCTATTCCGTGTGCCCAACTTAGCGTTGAAATCCCCCATAACAACGGTGAAGTATGTTTCGGAGGAATGTATGGCTTCAGATATCTCCTCAATTCCTCATACATAGCCCCTACTTCATCGTCTGAGCGTGTCGAGGTCGGTGAATATACCTTGAATGACCTTCTGCGAATACTGCTTGGTGGTTCTGAGTATAATAAGGTACGCTACCCTGCTCGACACACTTTCGACTTTTACAACGTTGCTAACAAGGGGCTTCCGGACGAGAAAAAGAAAGATTGCCTTCACTAAGCGATCACACGCCATATAAATATAATTAATGAAATTTCATTAGACTAGTTAATTAATAAATAGTCAATTTATTAAGTAAGTCTCGTGTGGCATATGGTAAAAAGCATGATTAAAATTATCAATAAACCATAAAATAATTAGAAAATAAATATCCGAATTATCCGTTTTATCCGAATAATAACATCAAAGATATTCGGATAATAATATACAACGGATATCCGAATAATTCGGATATTCGGATATCCGAATAGCATGCCCTAGCTGTCACACAATGCTTTATAAAATATAAGTGATTAATATTAAGGAATAATTTATTCACAAGTTCATTTTAAGGCGGATCCGCACGTCTGTGGCGGCAAATTAAAAAAAATAGCATTTTCGCTTATGTAGCTATTTTGCATATAGTTACTTATTGTACATGATCATAGATTCATCACATTGCAATAGTAAGCGCATAATTTATAAAAAAGTTGTTGAATGCTAATGAACCTACTATTGTTTCAAGCTTTAAAAATTACGTTTGCCCTGCTGCGTACCAGCAAAATATATTACCAGCTAGATAATTGTGATCAAAGGTAAACCTATCAGCAATTAAAAAGCCCTTGGCAAGGTCACAGCGACGTGATGCAGATTTGTGAGTGATAAACCTACATACCGACTAATTCTATCAGCTATGCCTAGTGCCTCCTGCCGATTTTACATATTTTCAAAACACTTCTTGAAATTTTTCTTTAGCCCTGACTCAATTTAATTACCATATTTATATGTTTGCAATAACGCATGCACCGCGGCTTACATTACAAATTACTATGAACTTAGGCATTATTTGGTACAAAATAAATAATAGCAGTTGACAATATTATTTACTACATGACCTGCAGGTCTCCACGTATATGCAATAAATAAAAAATTTGGCTCGCGTCATAGGGAAATCGAAATCTGAAGTGAAATTAATAGAATCTTAAATCCTTGTTCTATATAGAGATAAATCTGTATATAGTCTATAGAACACTTCTACATCATTGTAATTAATTTCCTAAAAAAATTAGTAATTATCTTTCAAAACCAGTTTGCTCCTATAGTTCGAGTAGACAAACTCTAGGAGTTTGCCGCCTGCCCCCATCTCGCCGCGATAATTAACCTTTCCGATGCTCTATGCAAGTACATTCGTTTCACAGCTGCATGTGTTTTAAAAATTTAAAAATTATGTTGTCAAAATTGAAAATTGACACGCTGCTGGCACTAAGTTTGAATGGTAACGATAGGTATTAGGTACTACCTAATAGGCAATATTTGTTATCATTAAAATAAAGATCAATTTATTATGTTTAGAAGTACACTCTAACAAATAGATAAATTTACTGTTTTAGTTGTTATTATTAATCTAAGTTGCCAATTAGGTAAGTCCATCTAAGTGTATTAAGCATAGAGGACTATGTTGTAACTTTACGTTTTCTATTTTGGTGACAGAGAATCCTATTATTTTTTTGCACTCACCTTCAAAGTGACCCAAACCAGGGAATCGCCCCCTTATTGAATAAATGGATTCAAATTTACAGTGGGATGTAGTTACACAGCTCCTCGGCTTGCTTATTTGGCTTTCCACACCATAAGTCATAATGGTGTTTTATTGTGGAGAATAGTAAATTGCAGAAGTCGGGCAATTCGTGCTGTATATATACATATACAACAAGATAGGTACATGCACATAATTTCTTAGATAACAACTTCTCTAAACAAACATAATCGGCGTAACAGTTTATAATGTACCTACTTAGGTACATTATATAATTTAAGCTATGAAATTCCTAGGTACTTATCGCTACAATGACACTATCTAGCTATATAGGTAATTTATGTAGCTACTCGCAACTGCATTCACAATTACATTTATATAATGTATATACTTATGTATCAGGTAGATAAATAATCAAGGAGTTTTTGGTGCCCTTGCGACACTTTAGACAATTAATTAATATGTATATAGTTATCATGGGGGGCCATGATTAATAGTAACTTATAAAGTTATCTCAAGTTTTCATTATAATCGGAAGTTTATTTAGATCATAATATTATAATAGTTTGATATTGACAATGATTTAAAGACATTTTCCGCTGTTTTACAGAAGATTTGACATGGAGCTAAAGCCCGCTAAAGTACCTATATCAGATACCTACATGGATATCCTATAGTACCTACTCATTTTGAATCTGGTCTGATGGCGCTCATAGATGCTGGATCCGGTATTCAATAAAAAATTTAAACAAATTCGGTAATAATAAACAACTGTTTCAGTGATATCACTATGAATGTCCCCTCTTCACTATACCCTGTCTTGTATTCAAATCATATATTTATTTGCTAGATAGAATACCTACATGTCAAAATTATCTTAATATTAGTCATGTAGAAGTAGATACAATGTAAATATTTTAACAATAATCTATGAATTATTTACATAATACTTACTATAAAAACAATTGCTAGGAAGCCAGTAAGTTGAAGAGTTGAAGATTTATAAGTTAATTTCATTCAATATTTAATGTCATTTGGTATGTCATTATAGTCTTTTATACACATATTACAAATGTTTTTCTTTTATGAAAGTCTTTTCGGATAAGAGTTACATATAATAATTTTGGTGAACTTGGAATTTATTGGCCAGTAAATACTTGGGAACGTTTTACAAAAAAATTAGGATATTGTTCGGCAAATATATAAATTTCTTTAATGTAAATACAAGGTAGAGGAAGTATGTTGCATGATTTAAAAAGAGATTAAGTACTCCTAGAAACCAGGCTCTATTTATCCGCCTAACACGCCGTTTTTATATCTTAAACACTGGTTAAATTATATCTTAAACACTGGTTAAATTTCCTCTGATGTACCCACAATATGAAGCCGTAACTAAGCAGAGATGAAATTAATTTTGCTTTTCTTTAAGTTTTCTTGCATAGCGTATCAATACGGATTTTCTAGTTGTCAAGAGTAAGTCCTAAAAAAACAAGTCATCAACAAAGTCGTCATCTGATTCGTTATTAAAGCTAATATTAGGAGGCGATGTATTAGAGGTTTATACTCAAATTATTAGCTTCTATCAAGTTCCATCCAATGAATTACGTCTGACAGGGCTTCATTTATCATTTCCTGCGCATAACTTACATTGGGACACTTGATAAATATTATGTAAAATATTTACTGCACTTTACTGTAACAGCCGGATCGTCCGCTGCTGAACACAGCCTCCCCTATTAAGGGGGTATTTGCCATAATCCCCACGCTTGGCAGGCGTCTTGGAGATCGCAGTGTAAGTTGGCAGTTCTTTAGAAGGCGCTGTTGCCCACCTTCCAGTATTTTTCCCTTAGTCGCCTCTTACGACACCGATAAATTTAACGCCGTTTCACCTTGCCAGACAGATAATTGAACTTTTGGCTCCATTTATTGGTGAAATTAGCACAGTACTGACCTGGCACCTTGGGACTTTTATTTGTTTCCAAAAATTATATATTATAACTATAACGCGGTCAGCTATTTAACAAAAGAGGGTGATAAATAGTACGAAATCGTGTACCAATAAGTGGCATAAATGTTTTTACAATTATTTTATTTATATTTAAAAGTACGTACTTGATGTCACCGTGTAAAAAAGCGGGGTGGGGGTTTGAGGTTTACCATGATCGCCAGGGTATGGAGGTTGGGAACCGTACTGTATAAGAGGGCAGTTCTTCAGAAGGTGTTTATAGTACCTAATCTGGTATTTTTCCCTTTGTCTCTTATTACAGCTCTTCAAGAATATACAATAAAAGTAATATTGGAGAAATTATTTATGAAATTTATTGCTGTGATATGTAATGTATCTGTGATAATGTAAATTACGGAATGTATCAGCCCTATATCTTAGTACAAGGTGCAGGCAGCTGAAAAATCACGTGATTGTTCATATACTTTCATGTACAAAATGTAGGTACTCACCTATAACTTAGTGTATTATGAAACTTACATTACAAATTCCAAAAATTGTGTGTATGTAATTCGGTCACCAATCGCCTCCAAAATGGCTCAACGTACTTTGATTAAGAGGCCTTTTACATTTTGCACCCTTCTCACACGCACATTTAAAGATAATTTCAAATAGTTACAATATGGTAATGATTTTTTAAAATGTGGTCTGACATTATTTCGCTGCACGCGACTATAGATGTTCTCGACAAATTTTCATGTTGATATCTGTAATGGGGGATCCAAAACGCGTAATTTATTTATTTAAAACTTTGGGCGTAATTTATTTATTTAAAATTTTAATTGGACTCAACATGTTACAAAACAAAAATATTTTGAGAACATCTATAGTCGCAAGAAGCAAAATAATGTCAGAGACATTTGAAAAAATCATTACCAATTTTTTTCTATTTGACATTATCTTTATATGTGCGATTGAGAGGGCTGCAAAATGTATAAGGCCTCCATAAGTTCAAAATAAAATTTCTGTGAAGTTCCTGATTTAGCACAAAGATAACCAAAGATGTTTTTTTGTAAATATAATATTTCAGAATTGAAACAAGATGATTCGAATATTTCTGTTTCTCCAACTGATGTATCTCACGTATTTGCTTGGTGCACCACTGCCGAAATGTCCTGGATTACAACATGATCCAGCTATTACTAGATTCAGGAGGTACATACAGATCGACACCAGCAAACAAGAAAATATTTGTAAGTATGTGACCTAAAAATTTGTTATCCAAACCATATTTTGACCATTCTGCCAATGCATGTAAATTCAATTCCGGACGTGTTTTTGATAACCTCTCTAACTTACTCTGCGATTCCCAAGACGCCTGCCAAGCGTGGGGATTATGGCAAAAAAAATATAAATACCCTCTTAATAGGGGAGGCTGTGTTCAGCAGTGGACGATCTGACTGTTACAGTCAGAGTATCGTAAAGCAACAGTGAAAGGAATTGAGTTTTTTTATAAGACGATAAGTAATAAGTTCTATTGTGGCCTATCTTTTACAAATACTTACAAAGTTGTTATTGTAACAGACAGAGCTGTTGAATTCTGGAGGCAGCAAGCTGTGGAGTTGGGACTTCCTTTCAACGTATTCACTCCAGGGGGACAGCCGGTGTGTGTGATCACTGTCCTTGGCTCCGACCCATCACTGCCGAGCATCATGCTCAACTCACACATGGATGTAGTGCCAGCTGTAGAGGTAAGGATTAATAACAGAAATATATACAACGCCATGCCTGTTTCTGTAGTAGGATAGGCCAACCTCGTGTATGAATTTGTCGCAAGTACGTAACGGTTGCAACGGCAGCTGCTTGTGACGCTATCATCGAGAAAATAACACTTAGAGATGCAATAAGATTTGGTTTGTTCGAGATAAATTGATGCCAAACTCTGTATAACCTAATCGCGCTCTAATTGGCTAAGCCACCTCCATGCGGTAAACACCCGAGTCCCATAGTGATGGGACATGATGATGCAAATATAATCGATATCAATACGTCGTACAACATATATAAGCTGATCGTATAATTTATTCCTCCGTGACGACCTATTTAGATAAAAGTGATATTTTCTCCCACTTGCGTTGGCAATAATACCTAAATAAGCAGATACCTCGCGCGGTATTTTGTATGAGTATAGCTGTTTTGTTATAATAAAATATAGAATAATGATATGGTTGTGTGATTCCACAATTCTGCTTTAAATATCTTTACTAAAATGATAAACATTTAAATACCTCTTTTAATATTTTTATGTTTGCAATAACGCATGCTCTGCGACTTACATTACAAAATTACAATTAATATACGAGAGGAAAAATTTTATCCCGCACATGACTTAAATTTTTCCTCTCGTATAATTGCAATTTAGTAATTTATATATCTCCCTAACAAATTACTATTGGAGTATATTTCTTATATTTGAAGTACAAATTTCCGGCTCGTAAGAATAAGGTTCCGGTGGCCGAATAGTTTAGGCATCCGGCGCGAAATCAGAGGACGAGGGTTCGATTCCCATCCGGCACAAAACATTTGTAAATGTAATTTTTGCTCAGCACGCAATAGTGCTTGTAATCATTTTTAGGAATATCTTAACGTATTATTGAAGGAAGCAGACTCCCATGACGACAAGATTTTTTTCTTAGTGTGGGATCTGCATGTCATTTTACTGTCAAAAAATCAATACAATTTAGTGTACCGATTGTAATAAAGTTAAGAATAACAACATGTAACTGTATATTGTGAAATAAATTATTATTATTATAAACTCATATCAAACATATAAAACCCTCTTTACATCCAAGGCTAAATATATTTATGGGCCAGAGTATGACGATATCGATTTTAGTTCCACTATAACGATAAATTACCGTACTGTATAAGCACAACACTAGGAGAGGGCGCGGTTAACAGAAAGACAAGGATGACAATAGGTGAATGTAGTAAGTGGGAGTGAAATGCATTCATACGGGTCTATTAGATTGTCCAGTTTAACTTGACCTATTAAAATGAAGTAGATAAATTACGTAAATTGAATAATTTTACTTACTTGTGGAAGGTAATTCCATCAGTTTTATAATTGGATGTTTTGCTACTTTTCCCGCACCATTTAATGGAGCAGGTAGTCATTTTTATTGCACTGAGTGCCTACAATCGTCAAAAATAAAAATATTTTCAAACACGTACGTACGGATCAAGCTTCTGGTCGCGTACTGTTTATGTGCGCTCATGCTATGACTTAAATGTGTTAGAAATCACACACCAGTTGCATGATCGGGCGAACCATCAATTCCCCTCTCGGGGGTTTAAATCTCGTTGGACGCTATCAAATGCTGAAATTCATCACTATCGGACTGCGTAAGAGCGAAAGAGATGCAGCGATGGTGGAATCGCGTTCATTGGATAAAAACGAAAGAGAGCTTATTAACATAAAATTAGTAACATAATTCTAAAATGTGACTTAATTAGTCACTTTTACTATTTTATTGTTATATTTTTATACTCATGCACATACATAATTAATAATTAAAATATTTACGTTATATGCATACCTATATAATTTTGAGTCAACATTGCAATTTTATTCTTTAGAGAAAAAATTAAGGAAACGTGTTTCGTAATTAACGTTACCTTAGGAAATATTTTATTACTGCTACAAACTTTATACATTTTTCGAAATATCTGTTCCATTAAATCTATTTAGCATTTGTCAGCGCCATAAGCCTGTTTAAAATTTTCTACCACATCATCACTTACCACAAAATGAGATTGTGGTCAAAGGCTAGCCTATTTAAAAAGGTATATAGAACCCAGATTTATACCTACTTGCCACGGTTCTTGACACATCACTTGTTTTCTTTAATATCATCACATTCTTGAAGTCCGTCTGTTTAGAATAACAACTTTTATTGAGAGTATATTTGTTACAAAGCTTCACTAAAGCCTTCGGCTTGCAGCTGGCACCGGTACACGATAAGGCAAATCATAATCATTCTCAATTTTAGAGTGAATGGAAGTACCCACCGTATTCCGCGTATATGGACGAAAACGGCGACATATATGGCCGCGGCTCGCAAGACGCCAAGGACGTGCCCTGCCAATATATGGAGGTTGTTAGGAGGCTCAAGAAAGATAATATAACGCTCAAAAGAAATCTCCATATCACTCTCATGCCTGGTACGTAAGTACATATACAAACATACTACTAATATTAACCTAATGGTAATATCGATTATCGAACGATGTTGCCGTTTTAACGTAGTGGCATTTTGGATTACACAAACAATACATTTATATACAGTAGTTCAACTCCGCGGTATCCTGGAATTCAATTACAAATGACGATCAGAGCGCTAGGGAAATCACTATCGAAATTTTGAGTGTTGTTGTTTGTTATAAATAAATATTTTTTTATAATATTTGTTTTTTTATAAATAAATTTTGTTGTGAATAGGTAAAAATATGACTATATATCTATTTATTTGAGAGAACACAAGCGCGCGCAGAATTGATTAAAAAAACTCCATTGGCTTCGTTAACATTGTAAGGCCACCAGTAAAGAGGTTATTGTATGATTATTTGCCTTTAAAACTCCTTGGGTTCTTTTTTCTATTTAAATGATGAAAAGATTACAACCTCTATAGTGTCAATCTGCTGACAGCTTATTAAAACTAAACTGTACGTAAACACCGCAGTAAAGCATGTGAACATCAGTCTAGTTGTATCTTTTTGTACCTCCTCGATGTAGGGAAGGCCGCACAATTGATCACGTTACCGAATTCAGGTAATTTCTTCGTAGTTAAACTACTGCTTAAGAAGCTCCATGTATCTATTGTGTTTATATGTTATCTTATCACCGACGACTGGGTCGCGGCCTAGATGGTGGTGGGACGAGCTTGACTCCATTGAAAAGGATTGGAGTACCAAAACCAAGGCCTTTGATCAGGAGTGGGACAGTTCGAAATAAAATAAAATATATTTATATAATCTCATTCGGTAATATTCTAATTATGAAATTAAATACAGACTTTTATTGGCATATTTTATGTACATACTTCTTTAAGAAAATTAAAAAGTTAAATTAAAGCATTGTTCTCCTAACAAAACAAGGCTTTAAAACAATTTTTTAATTATTAAAGTACAATGTGTCCCGACCAAAGAGGTTTCAATTCAATTTAAGTACACATTATCTATGGTGAGCGAGATGCGCGCGCAACGCGCTTCGCTGGTTCCGAGCCAATAGACCAATAACAGACTTTCCATTTTGGCGCTATTTCGTACATACGAATTTGAGTAATATTTTGTTGGATAAAACTTTAGTAGCAAAAATGTCAGGCAACACCCACGATACTGATGATTTAACTCCACCTAATATTCTAGAAACAGCTACGAAACTGACGAATAGTTTTTTGCCATAAAAATCAAGAAAAGCGTATAGCCACAGAGAGTTGAAATACAGGTAAAAATGTTTAATATAGCCATGATATTAAATAAAGTAGTGTATGCAACTGCATATAATTAGGTATTAAAACACTCGTGTAATCTTATTTTGAAAAACCACTCATGTTTTAATACCCTCTGTTATATGACAGTTGCATAAACTACTATAATTCATCAAGAATGTATATTTCTTTTATATAATCTTTGCTATAATAAAACTTTCAGTTATTTTTACATTTATTGCAGTATTATAGGTAATTTAATGCAGTATTTACTACCGTTCCTAAAAGGCTTAGCAGAGCCTCCTAAGTCGCTTCGTTGACTGCATGGTCACAGGCTTTTAGCTCGTAAAAAGATTGAGTTACAAAACTTGAAATTTAGATACTTTATGAACAATGTTGACCCAAAAGTAAATATTGGAATTGGATAAGTAATTAAATTATATATCCTTTCCCTGAAATGTTACATGAAAAAGTACCTAGCTGTTTTTTTTCATTTACGCGCGTGGATGTCGTTACATAGTCTAGTCTTAATTTATTTAATATTTTTAGTCTCTGATTTACCTGAATATACCAATTTATAATGCAGTATTAAGCTATGACCAAAACAAACTATATTTACTTCCGCGAGTTGTTGCAAATTAGATCGCTAAGGCCCGACTGGCCGGTTTTTTGTAATCGCGCAAATTTCTATTCTATAACATGTTTAGTTGAGTAATGATGTTATCATATTTTTTTTTCTGTAGATGAAGAAACTGGGGGTTTTAAGGGGATAAAGCCGTTCGTGAAAACTGAAGCGTTCCATGCGATGAACGTGGGCTTCGTTCTCGACGAGGGTTTGCCGTCTCCAGACGACACGCTCTTGGCGATGTACCAGGATAGACGACCTTGGCGTGAGTTCTTACTTCGAGTTCCGTTATTTTGCAGCGATGGGTAGTTCTGAGGTTCTGATCGGCTGCTGGCGATTTGGCGTTCGTAGTTCCTAATTTAATCTATTACAAATCTTTGAATCCTACATCATGGTGCTGTTTGAGCATTGAATACTTGCGGGCTACTAGTTAGCCCACTTACAGAAATATTGTCGCCGTGCAACCATTTCTGTGAACGTTTTGATAATGACGTTTTTCGACGGACCTGTCACCTGAATGCAATAAGCGTTACGGCTGTTACAGTATTACCCTCCTCGTTCTGCTGACACTACACTGCGCTCGTCACTCCGAAACGTTTACTGTTATGTCTCGTTTTCTTATTAATTTTACTTGCTATAGTGCTGCTACTGCTTGACTACTTCTACACTACTGTTCGCCGTGAGTTTTGTGGCAGAACTAGTGCTCATTCGAAATATTATTTCCCTTGGTCGACTCTTACTACACTCAACCTAATTGAAACTGGGGCTGTACTTGTGCCTAGCTATACAGTTTAATGTGGCTCATTAACGTTACTTTCAGAATTGTTGGTGACAGTGCACGGTGAGGGTGGACATGGATCAGGTATGCCGGACAACACGGCTATGGACAAGGTATTCCATACTTTCAATTTATCCAGTCATAACACAATTATGTATTATAAAATTATTATTATGAATCAGTTATCATTTTCTAGAAAACTTCTCTAAGGATTTCTACAAAATACCTACTTACCTGTACTAGAATGTAATAGATACAGGCGTTGCTTTGCGAAAGTCTATATAGAAAAAATAAACAAAATATGTAACAAAAAATTAAATCATTTATAATCCACACCATCCCCCGCAGTATTGTTGATAAATTGATATCCATCTTTTATAATATACGAAGCATTATCTATGTCTTATCGCACACAACACAGAATATAGTCAATAGAATAGTTACTTGTTCAACAAGTGAACAAAATTAATTTTTGAGCGAGTACCGAATTGGAATTACGAGCGATTCTGAAACACAAACTGCTGAGCACAGCGAGGGATTCAAAGGCATGAGACCTCACATGTGAAATATACAAATGTTCACCTCTATTCGTACATCGCTTAATGTATCTAATGATGTAGACTAATATTATTTGTAAATTATCTAGCATCAGCAAAAGATAGACGAGTAAACGTTAATGAAATTTTACAATGCGTCGATGGAATTATTGTTAAAACTAGTTTTATGCTTAAGTTAATTGTAAAATTAACTATTGATTCGTTTATCTTCCTAGAAAATCTAACCAGTGGCGGTCATGACTCTACTTACTATACTACGACTGTATAAAATATACAGTATATATAAACAGTGTTTAAATTTTTTTGAGTACCTACACAAACAGTCAAAACTAAATTATTTGTTTTTATTCTATTATTTTAGGCGAGAAGATTCATGAACGTGGTTTCGGAGTACAGAAACCGAATGCAACATATCATGAAATCGCTGGACAGCCGCGACTACGGGGCGTACACGAGTGTTAATATAAATATTGTCGCTGTAAGTATTTATTTCTTTTTAAGGGGGCAACGGGGACAGATACAGAACAGAACAGATATTCTTGCACGACACACCACAGGACCAATATATCAAATAATAATAAAAACTCGCTCGGTGTGTGAGTCCAAAACACAATTGGCCGTTTTATTTATTTCGTATTCAAAGACATGGAATATTTTTTTCACTATTGCGATTTTGCGTAGAAGACATAGGTAGTTATTTAATCACTTAATATTGGTAGTTGGGTTCCTTTTTAACAAAAACAAATATCTATACAAAATGTGTTATTTCAGGGCGGGTATAAGCCCAACGTGATACCAACAGAATTCAGCATGGTGGTCGACATGAGGCTCTCAACTCAAAGCAACATTACTGAGGTTGAACAAATGGTAAGTTATGAGGCCGCGTCGCCTCAGACGGGCAAAACTTAGCAGAGTATAATTTGCGTGACACCGGCAGAGATATCTACTGACCGCAAAACAAATATTGATTACAATCTAATCAAACAATATCAAATTGAATCATTTACTCAGACTATTTCGTGAAATGGCTCGTGAATTATGCTTTTTATTTACTTATTAAAAGTAAGTTAACTTACTTACTTTGACAATGAGGAATGTAAAAGTACATGTTATAGATTACATGGTAATATATTTGAAATGAAGATATTTGTAACAGCGTATTTATCTAAATTGTTGACGTGTATAGAATAATACCAATAAATGAATATGAATACAGGAGTTGGCTATTAGATAATATGTCGAAGGCGAATCGTATACATAACAGTTTTACATAACGGCTAAACGGGACCGTTTTGTATTATTTTAGTTATGTGTTATGTTATGTGGTCTGATAATAATAGGAGGAGCGAACACCCAAGTAAGTTACATTACGACCTATACCTAACAGAGCCTCCAGCTGTAAAAGACAATTCTATACCTGATTTAGACATTTAGTCTTTCTGGCAGCAGATGTAAAAAAAACTATGCTTTGATAAAAAAATGTATATTTTGTATGGATTCATTTGTATTTTTAATTCGTGATACGAATGATGAAGTGATACACACTTACACACACTTTTATAAATAATCTCTAATGACCAATGCGTAGGTAGGTATTTACTATTTCGTAGACGAATTTTTAAATAAAATATTACGTGATTTTTTTTTAAATGTCTATTAATTTAAAATATGATAATTATTTACCCTCATGTTTGTACCTATGCTTTGAAGCGGAACCTAGTGATACCTTCTTATGATATGTCAACACACTGTAACCTAGGACCACAAGCATAATAAAATTTCAATATTTTTATGTTTGCAATAACTTATAAATCTGTCGCCAAGCACCTAACGGTATATTCCGGCAGCAGTCCTTAGAGACTTAACAACTAGGTCTCAAGGTGACGGGTGCAGTGCAATTCGTCACTTGTGACGAAACGCATCTGTTATATGCAGAAGTAACCGCTTAACATCTGGTGGGCCTCGAGCTTGATCCGTCACAATAACATAAAAAAACTTATGCTCTGCGGATTACATTATAAAATTTCAAATTTACGAGAGGAATAATGTAAGTGATGTGCGGGATTCCAACAAAAAGGATTTCGAAAATAATGGTCGCGGGTTCTCTCGTAAATTTGTAATTTTATAATTTTTTAAATTTGTAAGTATGTAATAAAATTTCAATTTCATTTCATGTTGCTAGTATTTGGTAGTTTAAAAGTAAGGCGATATTATTTTTTGCCATCTAAGTTACCAACTCGGTTACACCAAAACATCATGTAAGTAAACAATAATCTGTTTCTCTAGGTACAATCGTGGATAGCACAAACTGGTAACGGCACTGAGATGAGGTTCATCCGACGAGACGACGTCTCTGAGAAGACAACGCTTGATAGCTCCAATCCTTTCTGGGTCGCAATGCGAGAAGCAGTCAATGATATGTAAGAAAAAGTTCTAAAGTTGTATTATATTTTTAGTGCTTCGGTAATTAATGGTATGATCTGAGGTCTATACTGGAAAAATTTCAGGCAAAATAGGAAAGTGTCAGACTGAAGATCAGGAATACAAAAACTGATCTCCTGTTCTGCAACTTGGTTGTACATGCAGATTTGTGACCAGTTATTCCCATAAAGTCTTAACCCTCAAATGCAAGACTTTTTAATTAAAAATTAGATATTTGATAGAAAAGTGGTAAATGGTTAAGAGAAATATGTAACTAAAAAATGGTTCTTAGTTTTCGTAAAAGTTTAGTTTATCTTTAAGATTGTTTTTTGTCTTTAGTTTAGCAAAAAATCTCATTCATAAATACATTACATTTTAAGAAATTTCATAAGAATGGTATCTTCAGCTTTGGCTTGTTTTCATTACAAAAACGGCATTGCATTTTAATTTTAAACAATATAATAATACAAATTTAATAAACATATTTTTACTGGTTATTATTAGAAAAAGTACCAAAGCAAGTCCCGAAAAAAAAGAAGAATTTGTGAATCTAAATTTATTCTGATTCTGAATTTCATACACGTTTTGGACATAGAGGGCCAAAAGCCTGCCCGCTGAGTAACATTGAGGAATCAAAAATATTTAAATAAATTGTATTGTAATTTTTTAAACCGGCAACCACGCTTAAGTGAAAATTATCAATGACGTAGGTGCTCTATAATACATCCTCACTCTCGCAAAATTCAGATTTGAGCCATTAAAGACAGTAAAATTTTCTAGCAGACCCCAGAGGTTGATTATTTGTAAATATTTTTGCAATAAGGAAACGCACTATTGAGCCACTTGAGCTAATCTTTAATAACGTTGGCGGTCATCTTTTCACTAGTCTAGCGTCAAAGTTTGCATAGTGTAGATGGAATTATAGCTACTTATGGGTCAGTCAGACCCCAGGGTAGTAATAACGTAGTATTTTGTAATTAATTTTTGACGATATATTGGTGAATGCTCTTACTTTTGATATAATATTTTAATGGGCATCTTTAATATTTGATGTATTAATTACAATAACAGTGGTGTTTCCTTCTTTAGGAACAGAAGTATATGAACAAATCTAGGAATTTTGTTGGTTCGTTTGAACAACTTATTCAATATTTTGTTTTATGTCTTTGCTTTAGATTTAACGATCAAAATTAATTATCTGGAAGTCTTCTCTTCACATGGTTTATGCTTTTGATCCATTATGGTACAAATAGTCGATTATGGACAAACTGATGAGTTAACAACTGACAGCATGCTGGGCACGCTGCCAACTGGGAGTGGGCTGGAGCATTTGGACTGCCTATGAGTCTGCTATGACTTATAGGTGTCTAAATGCTTTTATTGTAGTAGCTGTAGTGTTGTATATAGTTTATAGTGTTTTGTTTAATAAAGGCATACCGCCGGTAAAAAAAAAACAAACTGATTACTAATTATATTATCGCCAGTCCCGCCGCTGTGGTATCTAAAATTAATTACAATATTTAATTTGTGTTGCAAAATAGGCCGTAGGACATTCAAATATTATTCTGCTCTAGATATACGCAGGGTAATGCATATCTCTACGTTTTATTTTATTGCTGATAGTTGGCCGCAATCTCACCTGATGGTAAATGATGATGTGGTCGAAAGTGTTAACAGGTTTAATCTAGAATTACTGGCTCTCAAGGACAGCTGCCGGAAAACACCGTTAGGTGCTTGACGGTTTTCTACTTAAGGGTGGTCGCTAGCCAGGCGGACATTCGCAAAATTACCTTCACCATGCAGTGAAGCTCAAGCCCGCAGCGGGATTCGGACCATGGACATGCTACGCGGCAGTCCATAGCCAAAGCCACTGAGCCATCACTGCTTCAAAAAAAAAGTTTTATAGGAATCTTGGTAATAGTACAATTATAGTTACTATAGACATATAATTTGTTTCAGGAAATTACAAGTAGTTCCTGTGGTATGTCCGGCGACGTCGGACAGTCTCGTCTTGAGGAATATTGGGATACCATCCGTGGGATTCTCGGCCAAGATGCAAACTCCCTCCCTGATACATTCTAAGAATGAATATTTGAATGCATATACTTATTTACAGGGTATTGACATATATTGTGGAATTATAAAAAAATTGGGTAACCTACCGCCTCGTGCAGTCTGATTAACATAGTTACTTACGTAGATTAAACGCGAATGTGTTGCCTGTATAATCATTTCATATTATTGTACAGACAACACATTATTGTACAAATATCTGGACTAAAGTGAGACTCGAAAGCCCGTTCACACGCGAAGGTATTTATGATGCCGACATTGCAGACCCAATCTCGATTGTACAAGCTGCCCTTATAGGCTTGCACGAGCTTCCGTTTTGCGGTCCAATCGGAAGTACAGGTTTACTTGCAGGCAAGTCGTTGTGTCAATGCATTTCTCTGATACTATTAATGTAATTGTAACCTCTTTTCAATTGGCCTACATTTACTTCCACATAAAGAACAGTCCAAGTGTCATAAAAAATTAATTAATTTTTCAACACCATTGCTCGTAAAGTGAGCTTTATTATATCGTTCTTAGGGCCATAAACCGAACTATAACAACCTCGTGCATAATAATATTATACACTAGTGCGTAATAGAATTATCCCTACAAAGTTAAGTTAGTACCTAACTGCAAATTATAATATGCGAGTAAACAAAGCATTTTCAATTTAACCGGGTAATACAGATTTGTAACAACATAGAGGTTTAAGGCTAAGTATATGTAACCAACCACCATACATTTGCCGCAAAAAAAACTTGCGGGCCATTTTCCATAATTTTCGTATGTTGTTTGTATCGCATTTGTGCAGTATTTTTTTTCCTCGTAATGGTGTTGAAAAACTGCGTATGAAACTCGTGAGCAACTTGCTCATTATACACTCGGCTGAATTACGCCTTCGCCTTCGGCTCGAGCTGCAACCCACAGCCTCCTGTATAACGAGCAACCTTAGCACACTAGTATTATAATATACTATTCAAGATATACGTAGTCTGATTCATGGAATGGGTTATTGTAAACTCGCCACTGAGTTAATTCACCATACTTTTGTTAACTACATACATTGAAAGTAAACAGGCAACATGCATTTAAATTACATGTAAGTTTGTAAAGGTTTATTGTTAATTCGTCACAAGTCTTCATTATACAGAAAGTAGCTTAAAAAGTAGCCGCAAATATGGGAAATTTCAAATAAGGTTAAGAATCTGAAATTAAAGATGTAGTAACTGCTAAAATTACAATTCAAACTTTACTTACATAGGTACATACCTACTGATTTTTAATTCGACGTTAGGCACTTGGAAGTAGAATAAAATATTACTGTTATAGTTGCTGTGGTTTATAATTGCTATGCCCAATAAACATGTTTTAAGCGTAACTTTGTTATTGGTGGTTGGTGTTGATTGATAAAAAAAAAATCTACTGATTTTATTATACTAAGGGTCCGTTTCAGAATGTCCTAATAAAAAACTATCGCGAGTTTTGTCCATAATTATTATTTAGTGACCGGCTAGGACTCGCGTAATATTTACCCGATATTGCTCCGACCAGTTTCGAACTTATTTGAAGTTCTTCGTCTAGGACTAGGAGTCACGATTGTACACAGCGTCGAACGCGTGCCTCAGCACGTAACGGTTGCGCCGCAACTGTCAAAGTCATAATTTCTCCGTCCGAACTGTCACTTCTGTCACTATCACTGTGATTGTCACTGTTCTCAATACATGTTGTTCTATGAAAAGACATAGATATACAATGTGCTCGCAATGCAAATAGCCGCCTCCAATGGAGGAACATCGTTAGGCGTGCAGCTGCCTTGGAAGTGAGCGTCGTCGACGAGATGCAACCCTGTCCATCGACAGCCACGACCACTCTGCCAAGAGTGTCCGACTAAGAAGAAGAAGAATTTAACAATACGCTTTTAATTATTCCAAGTAATTTTCCAACATGTCATCTGATAGTAGAAGTGATGATTTTACAAAGATGACGCCACCAGAAATAAAAAAAAAACTGCTCAAGAACTTACTTCAAAAAAGGTTTTATATCAAATAATTAGAAACAAGAGGTGGGATTTGCAATGAATGGAGGTTGGCAACCTTTCTCTGCACTACAATAAAAAAGCGCGACAATTTATTTGTTTTGTTAACTTTTGTTTTTTACTAAATTGATAATATAACAACGCTTTTAAGTATTCTAAATATTTTTCCAAAATGTCATCTGATAGTGAAAGTGACAAGTTTTACAGTGACGGCGCCACCAAAAACAAAAAATACAGCTCAAGAAATCATACAGAACTGACTTCCTGAGAAGTCTCGGGACTAATACGAGAAAACTTATAGGTAAGTACCCTATGATTTTATTTTCCTCGTTGGTGAAGTATAAAGCACTATTTATCACTCAGGAGAAAGTTCTATTTCTGTTCTCGATTTTCCTTTAAGCATACTCTCGAACAGAAATAGATCGTTTTCTCCCCTCGATGTACAATGTACTATCATACCACACCCACTCAGAAAGTGTATCATTCCTCGTTCAATAACGTGTTATAAGGTTCGTCATGGCACACATTTATAAGGGAGTAATGCATTACTCCCTTATAAATGTGCGCCGGGAAAAGTTATATGGAACTTAATTTCTTCCCTCCGTAGCAGTGAAGAAATGTTGTATGAAAATCCATACCTGCCCTAGTAGCGTTCTTTTGTTTTTTAGCTGCGAACGTAAAATAATACAATCGCCAAATTTGTAGTCGATTTTCTATGAAAGGAGTTTGGCAACCATTCTCTACACAACGAAAAAAAACGTGGCAATTTATTTATTTTGTTAAATTTAGTCTTTCACAAACTATATGATTTAAACACACTGGAAGATGTGATCTGCTGGATGAACAGTAATATAGCAAAACAAAAATAAATCAATTTAATTCCTATAACACTAATCCAATTGACATTAAAATCACCTATCATAATGAGCAAATTGATGAAGTTGACAATATTAAATTCTTAGGAGTAAATTTGGACAGACACCTTAATTGGAAAATGCATGTCGATCAAGTGTGTCAGAGAATGAATCGATATATTTTGCTTTAAAAAAACTTCGGCATACAGTTTCGATGGAAGCTGTACTAACGGCTTGCCATGGCTATGTGGCATCGATCCTTAACTATGGATTAATAATGTGGGGAAACTCTGTTGACATTATTAGAGTTTTCAAAATCCAGAAACGTTGCATCCGCGCAGTAAATTAAGCTTGGTTTCTGGATAGCTGCCGACTTTTATTCAAAGCATGTAACATTTTCCCGCCACCGTATATCAGAGACGTTTGTTTATTAGTAAAAGACCATCCCGAACACTTCAAAATGCGAAGCGAAGTATAATCACGGCAAAAACGAGCCAAGTTCGCAAACTTACTATACCAACCTCCATATCTACAAAAAAATATTGTATAATAATTGTATTAATATTTATAATAGAATTCCTGAAGAAAATAAAGTAATGAAAGGTAAGTTATTGAAAAATCAATTGTCATTGATCGATTGATATGTGACTGGCTTTTATGTAAATATTTATAGTTTAAAGGAGTTTTTAGATCTAAGTGACATTTTTTTTTCAAATATTTGCACACCTGCATGCTGAAAGAATACAAGAACAAATCGCCATTATGTTTAAGACCTTTTTATAACTTTGTATTCTTGTAAATAAATGATTGATTGATTGATTAAACAGTACGCTTTTACTTAGTACAAATAATTTTCCAAAATGTCATCTGATAGTGAAAGTGATGATTTAATAATGTAGATGCCACCACTGATAAAAAAGTCAAAAAGTCTAAAGAACTTATAAACTTCAAAAAAAGTTTCATATCAAATAATTAGAAAAAAAAAGGTGGGATTTTATTCGAACTTGATTTTTAATGAAAGGAGGTTGGCAACCTTTCTCTGCACTACGAAAAAAAGCGCGGCAATTTATTTGTTTTGTTATATTTTATTTTACTAAATTAATAATTTTTACAGTACGATTTTAATTATTCCAAATTATTGTCCAAAATGTCATATAATAGTGAAAGTGACGATTTTTATTATAAAAATCGTCAATAAAATACAGGTCAAGAAATAATAAAGAACTTACTTTTTGGGAAGTGTCGGGATAAATATGAGAACACTTATAATGATTTTATTTCCCTCGTAGGTATATAAAGTATAAAGCATTATGTATAACTCGGAAGAAAGTTCTGTTTCTGTTCTCGAACAGAAATATATCGTTTTCTCCCCTCGGTCTTTCACAAACTATATGATTTAAACACACTGGAAGATGTGATCTGCTGGATGAACAGTAATATAGCAAAACAAAAATAAATCAATTTAATTCCTATAACACTAATCCAATTGACATTAAAATCACCTATCATAATGAGCAAATTGATGAAGTTGACAATATTAAATTCTTAGGAGTAAATTTGGACAGACACCTTAATTGGAAAATGCATGTCGATCAAGTGTGTCAGAGAATGAATCGATATATTTTGCTTTAAAAAAACTTCGGCATACAGTTTCGATGGAAGCTGTACTAACGGCTTGCCATGGCTATGTGGCATCGATCCTTAACTATGGATTAATAATGTGGGGAAACTCTGTTGACATTATTAGAGTTTTCAAAATCCAGAAACGTTGCATCCGCGCAGTAAATTAAGCTTGGTTTCTGGATAGCTGCCGACTTTTATTCAAAGCATGTAACATTTTCCCGCCACCGTATATCAGAGACGTTTGTTTATTGGTAAAAGACCATCCCGAACACTTCAAAATGCGAAGCGAAGTATAATCACGGCAAAAACGAGCCAAGTTCGCAAACTTACTATACCAACCTCCATATCTACAAAAAAATATTGTATAATAATTGTATTAATATTTATAATAGAATTCCTGAAGAAAATAAAGTAATGAAAGGTAAGTTATTGAAAAATCAATTGTCATTGATCGATTGATATGTGACTGGCTTTTATGTAAATATTTATAGTTTAAAGGAGTTTTTAGATCTAAGTGACATTTTTTTTTCAAATATTTGCACACCTGCATGCTGAAAGAATACAAGAACAAATCGCCATTATGTTTAAGACCTTTTTATAACTTTGTATTCTTGTAAATAAATGATTGATTGATTGATTAAACAGTACGCTTTTACTTAGTACAAATAATTTTCCAAAATGTCATCTGATAGTGAAAGTGATGATTTAATAATGTAGATGCCACCACTGATAAAAAAGTCAAAAAGTCTAAAGAACTTATAAACTTCAAAAAAAGTTTCATATCAAATAATTAGAAAAAAAAAGGTGGGATTTTATTCGAACTTGATTTTTAATGAAAGGAGGTTGGCTACCTTTCTCTGCACTACGAAAAAAAGCGCGGCAATTTATTTGTTTTGTTATATTTTATTTTACTAAATTAATAATTTTACAGTACGATTTTAATTATTCCAAATTATTGTCCAAAATGTCATATAATAGTGAAAGTGACGATTTTTATTATAAAAATCGTCAATAAAATACAGGTCAAGAAATAATAAAGAACTTACTTTTTGGGAAGTCTCGGGATAAATATGAGAACACTTATAATGATTTTATTTCCCTCGTAGGTATATAAAGTATAAAGCATTATGTATAACTCGGAAGAAAGTTCTGTTTCTGTTCTCGAACAGAAATATATCGTTTTCTCCCCTCGGTGTGCAATGTACTATTTAGCTAATACGAGAACTTTACTGAAAGTGGGAGCGTCATCTGAGCAAGAAATAATGTTTCTAAGTTAAGGTAAGGTTTTTGTGTACGGTATTTTTTAAAGTAAAAAACTGAATGTCTCTAACATCATAACGTAATTTTCAATTTTTTCCTCCAAATATCTCGGCAACGTGACGCTTTAGTTAGAGGTACATTTTTAATGTGTAAAGTGTCCTCAAAATTAAAGTCAAAGAACGATACATCGTGCTTAACGTGACATAATTTTTTTGTAAGCAACCAAACCTGTATTGCTTTGCAGTTCAAGGTCAAGCTTGGATTAATATCAAATGCATTAGTGAATACATTATTTTTATTCTTAATTCCTTTCTATTAATGAGTTTGTCTCGATACAGATCAAATGTTTAGTTTTGAGTGTTGTGCTTAGTATTTACAAAGGTATTTTTTGTGCAATCGACCGTAATATTAAAGTGAAATTAATAAGTGATTTAAAATAACTTTTATTAATATGTGAATATGAGAAATTACTGCGCCACATTGATATAATAATGATAAAGAATATACTGAACAAACCCCTTCCCCTTCAATTACATATAATAAATAAGGTGTATATATTCAATAACTATATGACAATAATAACGGGAAATTTGCTAGATTTATTAAAATTTGATATTAGAAATTACAAGTCCATTCTCTTCTATTTTGTACTTGGGACTAGAAATACTTAAATTTTATCATGAAATAATAACGCTAAATATTTTAAGCGTTAATCGTATTGAGTAATAGAATAGAATAGAATTATTTATTGGCCTTATAACATCAACAGCTACACTAGGCAAGTCAATTTACACTATAAATTTGAAAATGATAAGATATTTAACTAATTAAACAATGTATGGTTCACAATATTGATATAAAATAAAATATAAATACAATTTCAAAATAACATAATAGGATTAATAGTAACAATATCTCAAATTATCTTTTAATAAAATATGTCCACGTATTTAAATTAATTAAAATGTCAACAATACATAACAATTATTATTTCATACAATAGTTATAGTAATTTAAATTCTGATTTACATAAAATATACGTTATTATTATTAGTCCCATATATTATACTCATTAAGATAAATTTCAAATATATAATTTGTTACACAAGGCTTATTTGTGGCGAGAACGAAGATTCTATTAGATGCGTCTTCATAAATTCATTTAAAGAATAATAAGGGTTTAATTAAAAAAATAGCTTTTCATCCCATCTATTTGAAACGGACGACTTGGTTCGCCTTTATGTGCACCCAAAGGTGGTGTTTTCTATAAGAAACTTTTAGCGGGCAGTAATGAGTTTTTAATCCTCTTTATAAGTGCGCCGCAATTATCTTTGCCGCGCACTTTTTGAATTTGGAACATCTTAGTGTTCAGCACCAAAGAAATCGAACGCAAATATTGTTTGAATAAAGACTGGCTGGTACGACGGCTCATAGTCACGCCGCCGGATGAATGAAAAAAAAAAACAAATTAAAAAAGCGCGAACTACAGCCCGCGTTTTCGTAAATTTTCACGGATTGTTAGAAATTCATTGTTTTGTTTTGTTTTGAAAAATGAGTTCTTCAAGTGACAGTGAAAGTATAGAATTAACTCCTGAAAGCATTAGAACTGACGCAAGAAATGTGATGGATAATCTATTACCTGCAAAATCCCGGGAGAAATATATGAAAGCCTATGGTAATTTTATTGAATGGAGAAATGCAAGAAGCGCCGAGAATTTTTCAGAATCTGTGTTTTTGGCCTACTTCCAGTACTTAGCCAAAACTAAACAACCTTCCACTCTTTGGAGTACATACTCAATGCTAAAATCAACAGTCAGTTCTAATAACGATGTAAAACTGGACACATATTCGAAATTAATAGCGTACCTGAAGAGGATGTCTGATGGATTTAAACCTAAAAAATCCAAAGTGTTCTCAGTCAAAAACGTGGAGACTTTCCTTAATGAGGCACCCGACAAAGTCTTTCTTGCCGTAAAAGTAAGTAGGTAACTATGTTTACGGTGGATTAGTAAAATATAATCATAGTGTATAAAAATGCACATTTTATTATAACCTGTACTTTGATAGATACGTCTTATTCACATTCGGTTTTGTTACAGGTGGCTTTAATTTTCGGATTACATGGAGCTTGTCGTGGCAATGAACTTTTAAAAATAACTGTTGATGATGTCGAAAATCACTCGGATGATTTACTGTTAGTAAAGCTGACCGATGCAAAAACCAAAATTGACCGATCCTTCGTAATACGAGGAGAATACAAAACCATTGTACAGAAATACCTGGACCTGGGTCCTGCTGCTATGAAGACCAATCCGTTTTTCATCCGTTATCAAAATGGCAAGTGCTTCAAACAAGTGATGGGAAAAAATAAAATTTCTAACATGCCACAAGAAATTGCTACTTATTTGAAGTTACCAGATATCAAGCTGTATACAGGACATTGTTTTCGTCGTACTTCTGCTACCCTTTTGGCAGATACTGGAGCGGACTTAACTGTTCTCAAGCGACATGGAGGATGGAAATCGAGTGCTGTAGCAGAAGGGTATATAGAAGATTCCATTGAGAACAAGGCGAAAACATCTGAACGCATCGTGGAAAACATTAAATTGCAACCTTCAGTTAATCCATCCATACCACTGTCGCCGCGCCCATCTACATCCACACAACGAGATTCACCGTCACATTTTCCTCAAAATGATCCAGATTCGGACATTTCAAACACGCAGAATATAAAATCTACAACAATCTCTATTCCTAATAAAACTGTAACAATAAATTTTCATAATTGCGACAATGTCTCAAATGTAAATATTAGTTGTTTTAATAAAGGATACTATTTAATTTCAATTTAGTTGTTACTCTATGTTTTATTAAATAATAATACAATAAAATATGAGGCGCTTTTATTTTCTCATAGTGGGTGATGAAAAGTAGAGTGTATCACTCGGGCGCAAAATATATTTTTGGCTCGGGCGACGTACTTTGAATCCCTCGCTACGTTCAGGATTCTACTAAAGAATCCCTCGCTACGCTCGGGATTCTACTCTAGAATCCCTCACTTCGCTCTGGATTCAAAAAAGCGCCCTCGCCGTAAAAATATTATTTTGCTCCCTTATGATACAATCTACTATTATCTTTCTTTTAAATTGATTTGCGGGTAAGACTCTTATACTAGATGGCAACTTGTTGAACATGCAAATTTTGGTATAGATACCCTGCTTTTTTACTTTTACTAATCTAGTACTTGGTTTAGATAGATTCTCTTTGTTTCGTAGGTCATATGTATGTACTTCTTTGTTTTTTGTCAAATTAGCATCATATATTTCAAGTAGACAGTTATATATATACATCGATATTACTGTCATGATTTTGTTATTTTTAAAGTGTTCTCTCACTGATGTGCGTTTCCTTAAGCCCAGCATTATTCTTAATGCCCTTTTTTGAGATCTTAATACTCTTTTTATGTCTGCCCCATTACCCCAGACCGTGATAGCATATTTTATTATTGAATGTACATATGCAAAATATACAGGTTTAATAGCTTTTTTATCTATTAAAGGTTGTATAAATGGTAATTCGTTGGCCACATACGCTGCAGCGCTCTTTGAGGAATTTTCCGTTTGTGACCTATACTGCGATTCCTATCGGGATACGGGAAGAAATGGCTGGATGTAAGTTCTCAAGTATCCCATCATTCCATGGCGCCTGTACAATTTTGGTCTTTGCAGTAGACCAAACAAAGTAAATATATGCGTACGTATAGTATTTAGTACAATTCTTCACCTTTTTGCTATCTAATTCTGCTATTGCCAGTAACAAGAGCTTAAAAATTATCTTATTGTGACTAGTTTGGTATAATAAGCGTTTAACCTCAAGGGAATAAGTAATCCATGGCACCTATGCTTATACCTGCTGTAAAATGTCCTATTGTTATTCAATTGATTTAATTTCTTTCCTCTACCAGAATCACTTACTTTAAATAACTTCAGTTACCTATTCGAACGTTTATATGGATAATAATCGAACTTATTTATATAAGGTTCGACAAAACAGCCGAATCTTATATAAATAGGGTTCGAATGGCGTTAAGTGTTTGTTAATAGAAATGGTCGACTGATTTCGAAGAAGCACCCAAATGTCGAGAAATAGGAGTGTATAAATTCCTGATTAATCTAAAAGAGCAAGTGGGCAAAATCTTTAAGATATTTTGTTGCAAAATAATAAAATGTGATCTATTGAAAATTATGAATTTGTGGGAATATTTCATATAATACTTTGAGATTCTAATCTACAAACATCATTTTAGAGTCAGATCTGTAGAGTTCGTTAAGGCAACTTAAATCTACATCTAGGTAAGTAGTTGGCTAGGAGTAAACTTATAAGTTTGACCTAATTATATATATGATTGCAATAATGTAAAAAATGCCATTAAAGGTCATTGAAGCTAAGTAAAAATGGTTAAAATACGAAAAAGTGTGACCTTTCGAGTCGAACAGGTTTCCTTTCTAGAAGGTACCGTGTTTAATTTACTCTTCGATTAGACAGTAACATGCTATAGATATATCATCACTGGAGGACTATTTTTCAGAACCAAAGAGACTGAGCTAAACCCCTGCCAGGTACAAAATACACAGCACCATCTGATTACCTACTGAAATAGTTTTGAGTAGGTAATCAGTCCCATTTTAATATGTTGTTTGCACGTTTGTTTGCTCAAGTGCATATGTTATTTTCAGTGTGTCACATTGTCTTTGCGCTTCTATAGTAGATATAAGTACGTAGGTACCTATATCATGTAAATAATAGTAATATCTTTTACAAAAGTGAGTAAGACCAAGTTTATTTGGAATATCTTGTATATCCATACTATTTCCATTCAAAAACACATATATACATTCTGCGTTTACCGTATAAGAATATATTGGTCTAAGTAAGATATCTGGAATACCTAGGTAAGTATGTACCTACTTTAAAGTTTTATGATGTAGGTATACCAACATTTGTTTCAATAATTTACAATTAATATTCCTTGAAAATATAGGTTAGTCACATCACCCTCATAATTTTACCCTCAACCCATTTATGCGGCGTCGGGTCGGTACAAAATATCTTCTGTCACAATCACAAGACAAAAGACAGTACGACTTTCCATTGAAATCCGTAGAATCGAAGAAAGGTAGTACTTACATTTATTTTAACAGCCTGACCGTCCACTGCTGAACGCAGCCTCCCCTATTAACCTCTACGCTCAGGTCAATTTTCGCTCAAAACTATGGGGCCCGCATTTTGACCCCCTTAATTTTAAAATATATACTTACAAATTAAAATTTTATGGTTATTTATTATTATTTTTTATACACGTTTTTTTTTTCAAATTTAAGGGGTTATTTGCCATAATGCCCACGCTTGGCTTGGGGATCGCAGTGTAAGTTGGCAGTTCTTTAGAAGGCGCTGCTGCCCACCTTCCAGTATTTTTCCCTTAGTCGCTTCTTACGACACCCATGGGATGATATGGGGAGGTGCAATTCTAAACCGGCACCCCACGGGACTTATATTTACATGATTTTAATGAGCACATATTCTTTTTATATCTGGGTTAGGACAAAATCCTATAGTCCCCATAATCATTTCATTTTGAACTAATCCTCCTAATGGAGGTTGGCACCTGTTAATATTAATAATAATGTTTATTTCAGTAACCAATAAATATACAAAGACAAATTAAGCGACCAGAGATTCCTGTTAACAAAGAATACCTGTATTAGAAGTTCTGCTTTTTCATAACATAGTATTTTTCAATTGAAAAATTTGAATTTGAAAAAAATTGGTATGAGTGTGTGTTTGTTTGAATGTGAGGGGGTGTGGTGGTGTTTGTGTATGTGCCTTGAATTGTTAATGTACCTTATTGAACCTGAAGTAGGTAGTATTTCAGTTTCTTCATATGTATGCGGTGCTACCCACTTGATTATATTTTTTTACATTCATATACCCTTACTGCATATATATTAAGGTCTTTGTTAGATTTAATGTATAGGTTAATTATACCTATTACTAAAGACACACTATTTAGATTGTATATAAATTGAAATAAATAAATATTATTATTATTATATTGAGCAAACTACACGTATTACGTACAAAGAGCTCATTACTGGTGTTCGAGTAAGTACCATCAGAATTTCAAGTCCAGCATCATACATATATTTTATGTTAAAATTAAGTACTAAGTATCTGTGACACTGACACGTTGACGTTGTAAAGGTACAGTTTGATCAAAATACTGAACAGAATACTTGTTAAATGCTATACAATAACCGGCAAAACACTCACGTTGGGGATCGAGTACGTCGACCCGGGTTTCGAGCATGTCAGATGCTCATCAGCAGGTATAACATCTAATAATGTGTGAAACTCACGGTAATTTAATTTCAAGAATACTTGCTGTTGCCTACAGCTATAGTAGAGTCGATTCCTAATGATATTAATCACAACGGCACTGTAGCACAGTTACATTATATAGATAATATTACTGTGACTGTTGTAACCGTAGCTAATGAAGCTACTGAGTTACTAGTAAGGAAAGATAAGAACTAATAAATGTCTTATCTTGGGATGAGTTGCGCAGTGCAGTGACATGCAGAACATTAATTACAAAAAACTTTAAGTGACACTTCAACCGTAATGGAGCGATGATAATTGTAATTCGTCTCGTCAATTCATATTATTTAGAAAAATACTCGTAATATATGCTAATAAAGCATAAGCAAGGTAATTCAGTTAAACAATAAGTCACTGTCGTATTTAAATGTGTAATTAGAAGTTAACTTGATTTGCATAAATTGAAGATCATATTTTCACGGTTTTTTTGTACATTTAGTTTACATTATCCAAGGTTGAGTAAGACTTTTGTGTTGTAATTCATTTATTGTTACGGTAGTACGTTTTCAGACTTTAAGCAAGTTTATTTTTATGTGAGATAATAATAGAACAAGTGAATTATATTCGTTAATTAATTATTAATTGTCACATACATAGTAGATTTATAATATGTTATTTATTCATTCATAATTTATATAAGTATTTATATTTATAAAACTCTGTATCATTTTTGTGTCTCTGTGCGTTGTAGCATCGACTACTTTGTTTGCTGTTCATTGTGTATTAGTGCAGTGAAATATAATTATGTATTTATGTTTTTATCATTTAAGAATGTTTCTGCAATAATTTTAATATCTCAGTTAATTTTAGGTTAATATAATACAAGTTAACTCTGCCCGTGGAGTGCCAGGCTAGAATTGCTCTGGTCCTCCCTCCCCCATATCTTGTACGCCAGGCGATAAAAAAAAACATTTTTTTTCTGTAGAAATGCCATCTTGCACTCAGTTCCCAAACACGCCTGATTTTTGTACAATGGTTGATGTTTTACGGATATTGATGTGATGCCCACTTAAATTGTTTATAAATAAATTTAACACAATTTCTTCTAGGATCCTATTTGTTTAAAGTAATATTTCAAACATCAGAAATTTTTATTGAAGAACTCTTTAGGTAGATACATATAAATTACCATTAATATCACAATGAAATCTCAGCAGTCTGCCCATTGCGAGAATAATTTATAAGTAATAACACTACTACATATAGTTAAACTTAACTAGGAGATAATAATCAAGGGTACAATAAAATAAATATATGTATCAATTAAATGGCTAAAATTGCACGATTTACAGTTGCACCGGGAGTAATCGTAAAAATATTCCTTCATATCTTTTTTTTTATGTCTGATAGGTTAGCCTTTGACCACTATCTCACCTGATGGTAAGTGATGATGTGGCCGAAGATGTTGTTCAGGTTAACCTAGAACTACTAATATCATATCATAATACACTTTTGGTATCAACCATGAATTTAATTTATACTTAAATATATGTTGTTTTTTAATAACATTACTTATCAATAATATTTATAGGTATGCATAATTCCCACTTCACCAGCAGAACAAGATACTTATCTTGGGGATTGTTGAACATTGTAGCTACACCAACCAAATTAGCATTATGATTACTATGCTAATTTTGACTTAGTGACAAAATTCTTTACAGTGTAGTATACTTATCGTTTTTGTGTTGCGGAGTTAAGAGGTGTTTTAAAACGGAAATCATTCATAAACAACTTCAGTAGGTACCTAGCTATATTTTCAATTTACGTATTGAGCACAACGTATAAATAAAAGGTTGATATGTTTAACGATTCATATTAGGTAATCATTTCTTTCTAATTAAATCTATTTTTGATCCTTTATTTATAGAAATTGTGATTCAATTTCTATAATTTATTATTTTTTTGAACGAAATTGATACTATTAAAATATAAAAGTAGATAGCGTTGCTAAGCACCTTCCAAATAACGGATGAGATTCCTAATTTGCCGCGTATATTTTTTTTTACGTGTGATATAGATTTTATATTGTTTTGGAAGTTGAATCCTCAAAGTAATTAATCAAATGTTGGCTAAATCAAAGTTAAAATTATAATCTATCAAATAAATAAAGATGTATGTGTTTATTGATATGCCAAACTTATATATATATAGGGGTTGGTATAGGAATTTTAAAGTGTGTTAAAATGCTAGCCATGAGTGGGTGAAAAAGGGTTCAAATGTTTGTAAAATATTTCTACTCCGATTATTTAGATTTTTATATCGTTTGATTTATTCTCTGATCAATCAGGCCCTTGTTTACAAAAAATAAATGGTATTTAATTGTATTTAATCACGATAACTTGATGTACATTGGTTACTTATAGGCAGACAATATACGATACCAAATCAATGTTGGTGAAGAGAGCAAATCATAAACCTAAGTAAGTACCTTATATTAAAATTTAGTGTAGATCAAAGGGACATTATTATATATTTATTTTATTTTTTATTTATAAACATTATTTATTACAATAGTGATATATGATAATAAGTGTCTAAAAACCTAAGTAAGGTTTGTATATTAAAAGGATAACACATCGACTTCCTAGGTATACTTTAAATGTTTATAAAGCCGCTAGAAGTGTATAAATTCTTTTATAAAAATATAGGTAGGTAGGTACTTATCTAAAAAGTTGTCTATGCAATAAACTATTTATAATTATTATTTTAGGAACAAACTTGATCGATGACCTTAGTAATGGTTAAGCCATTAAAGAAAATATCCTGACGTACTCGTGCCCTTACCCCAAACTTAATAACATTGTGTTATTTATTGTTGTAAACAGTTTGTTCACTTTATGTCTTAAAGGGCCATTGTTTCATTCTTTTTATCTTGTTGTTGTTTATTTCGTTTAAAATGTAGAAAAATACTATATATAGGTACCATCAATTTCGTCGAACCTAAAAGTAATTAAACAATGTTAATGTCTAATACATAATCACATAATTATTTAGGTCTACCAAGAAAAAACTGAATATGAAATTTGCCATATCAAGTTTGTTTGGTTTGGTACTATTGGTGGTGATCTGTGTATGTGGAAACGATTATGAAAAATATTTGAGTAACCCGGCTGTCATGCGGCTACGAGAATATATCCAGATAGACACGAGTAGAGACGAAATTTTGGGTAAGTTTCAATACTGCTATTCTACTTTACTATTATACCTAGTATTACACATTGCCATCTTCCTACACTAATACACATGTTGAGTCTGTACAAAATGTTTTACTAACAACATAAAAAGATGTCAAACCAGCATATTGTAGAAAGTTTGGGTATTAGTATACGGATGAATATCAACAGAGTTGAACTGAAACTTCCGCTCCGAACGGGCTCAAGTTCTCGATATTAGCCTACACGTTAAACGGGATACACATTTGGGTTGTCGAGACCATAGAGAATCTGTCTTAGCGTTGTCTATGTCTGGACTTTATCTCCTACTGCACTAAGTATATTAGCTATTCCCTAGGAGCAAGTATCTCTATGTGGAGTAGCTATGCGCGTATACCCCAGATAGAGTATAAATACCTAATATTGCGGTATTGCCAGTGTCCCATAACATTACCCAAATTACAATGAAGCTTAGAAAAATTATTGCCGCGCCTACTGAAAAAAATAGAATTTGCATGGTACTTGCTTAAGGTGGACCGTTAAATTTGTTATAGTGGAGAATTCAAAATTTAATTTAATATGTTGCTAGATCGGATAACTTTAGTACGTGTATTGTTTTATTAAATTGCGCAAATCAGAAATTATACCATAAAGTATTTTGGCATCATAACTTACAAATATATATTGTTTGTAACTTACAAATAAATGGTATGTTGTGTATGTATTGTATATGTATATATGTATTTTAGGTATGATACTAATCTTTGATGTGTGCATGAATTATTATGTACATATGTATGTATATGTTTATATAAATCGTGTATTTTGTTTTGTTAAAATGATTTTGAACTTATATGATGTTACAGGTAATTTACGTTTTATTTATTTGTTGCACGATTATTTATTTCTTGGATATTATTATTTATCATGTACTTTTATTAGTATTGTAATAGATAGACCTCATCCATATCTAATTATAATTACCCCTTTGTAACGGGTTGTCTGGAAGAGATCGCTTTCAGCGATTTGACCGTCCATTGTCACACCTACTCTTACTTTTTATGTTTTTAAGTTCTAAGTTTGTAAATTTGTATTGTGTCAATAAAGTGTTATCTATCTATCTAATTGTTTCTTAACTGTTTTTGCGGATTAGTAGAGAAATATATGAAATCAGATACATATATGTAAGATACAATAACAAAATACTGTAAAAATGATCTTCGATATGAGTAAATTACATAATCATATACCTACAAATGTTATTCGATCTCTCAACAAATAGAAATACTGTTTTGTATTACTCGATACAGATAGAATGGTCCGCCTTAATGGCAGAGAAACCAGGTTAGCTAGTTTTAGAAATTTACCATGATTCTAAAACTAACTGACAACGTACAGAAAATTTTTGGTAGAGTTTAAAACTAAGGCATTTTTGTTAGTTAAATACATACAATTTCGCCCACGTTTAACTTGGTTGAGCCGCGATCTCTTCGAGAATCACTGGTCGGTAATTATTTATTTGCGAAATAAATATATTTTTATTATAATTAAAGCATAGTTCAATGTTATTCTACTGAAAGGTATCTACAACCTAAGCTATCTATATGTAGGTATCAAAATTCATCAAGGTCTATCATTTAAATATGCAAACTTTCGAAACTTTTATATTGGTTTAGTGGATGTGCGACAAAAAATCTTACGTTTTAGATTCAGAGGTCCAAATAACTGTTTACCTACGTAACTTAACCCATATTAGTACTATTGGATAACTAGCATGCGCCTGTGGACTTAATCACGTGGAATAATTTTATCGTAATCCCCCGATAATACTCAATAACGCGGAATAAAGGTTGCCAATGTTTTAATTCTGTCCTAAGGAATCTATGTGCGAAATTTCGTCGAAAACTTCGGTGGTGAGTGGTAACGAACTCATACAAACCTTCGAACATATATGTTTTCTTGTGTGCACTTAAAATAAAACAAAGTAATAATGTATTTATAGCTTTATGGTATATAAAACTTATACAATATGTTTGAATAACAACGAGATTCAATATTTTGGCACGACTTACAATGTAATAAATTAATTTTGTAATTTTTAATTTAATTAATTTTGTCATCCAGTTGCACGAATCTATACTCAATGAAGGGCAGCATCCATATGAAAACTGCAAATCAAAATTTAATTGCGTTAATTTTACTGCATAATTGGTCAAAAGTCGTACATACCATATATGTATATCATATATACATAAATGCTATCCCGAAAATTGTTATTATTCGAAAAAGTATAATTTTTGATCCATTTTCACACTCTCTTTTCACCCTGAATAAATTTAAAACACTAGGTACTTAATTTTTATGGATTAAAATCTCAAAATAAAGAAATTATTTTGTAGTAAAACGTAAGATTATCAAATAATTTAACACGCAGACATTCATGTTATGATCAGAAATTCATATTTGATTCGCATAGACTGTGTAAGAATGGTGACGACATAATATGAAAAATATCACTTACATGTGATACGTAATGTGTTCCATATTTCATTCAGTTCTGTTTTTAGAGCCAAGAATACTGCAACTCACCATGTTTGGTGGAAGCAGCAGCGTTGAATTTAACTTACAATTTTCGATACAAACTTCAAAATCTTTGTTTAACATTAAAAAAAGACACCTTCAAGCCCCGAACAAATTTGTCTGCCACAGTTGCGAAGTGAGGCTGCATGGGCGGGGGCCCTTTTCTATCGCCGTAGTCCCACGCACACACTTTACCACGGATGTCGTGACGTATTCGGCTGGGTTCCTGGAAGGTCATAGGAAGACACCAGCCGATATATGTCCGCGTGCAAAGAAAAAGGGGCGGAACTTACCCCTTAACGGCTCTCTAATCACCCCGTCGAAGGGGGTCTATGCCTAAATACCTTAAATTAGTTGATTGATCAATCCCCAGTCAATAAGGAATTATAGTAGGATAAACCTCCAACCGCTGTCGAAGCACGTAGTCAGCTGAAGTCGAGATCCTCCCTGCCGCTGCCCACTAGCTAGCTCACTAGTACACACCGCAACAAACAATCCCCGGCGTCAGAAATAACGGTGTCCGCACCCAATATCAAGATTTACAATCACGCACAAAACAGACCGTTGTTTTGAATACCTTAAAAGTTCACAAGCCGCGTACGTTTCTTACGAAAAAATGTAAGTCCAACGCCTCGGTCGTGCTCTGCTGCGGAACTGACCGTCAAATTAAAAAAGGAAAACGGCGGTCGCACCGTGCTGCACATATTGACGAATGTAATCGCGTCCTCGCTCGATTACATGCATAACAAGATTCGCGTCCGCGTGAATATGAACACTATACGCTCCACGATAGGGTCCAAAACCAATTGCATAGTTTTCTTTAGTTTACCGAACAGTAGCAAACAAACAAAACGCATACGCCGAGCAAGATAAAAAAAACTGATGCTCTCTTTCAAACTCATGCAATTGTATATATTCCCATTCTTGTCTCACAACCAATAGAATATAAATGTCTTCTCCACAGAAGAGATACTTCATACTAGGCTATTCCCGATTTGTTATAAATCCAAATAGATTGTGTGCGAAAAATCTATTACCAGTCAAAATGTTTTTGTGAGAAAAACCACTATTTCGAGCCCAGTAATGTAGCTCATGATACAATAATATATGTTTTCTTAGATCATGATGTAGCTGAAACTATGGAATATAATAATACTGAAACTACTAGCTTTTTCCCGTTCGTTCGCGGAGACTATTACCTACATTCGGAGGTTTTCAGCTTTCTGAGTAACCTGCGGCAGTGATCCTTTAGTCCTCCTAGACCCTGACCACTGTGCCGATCTCTAAGACCATTATGGGGCTCTCAAAATATACCTAAGCTCACCCAAAGCTGAATTCACTTACAAAGTTTTATGTGAGCCTTAATTTTTTTTTATATCATCTTATTATATATTTTGCGGCCTCCTTTCTGATGGCAACCTGCTTTGGTAATGCTTTTGTTAGTGACATATTCTCTATTCCTACTTTTCAATAACTTGGTACGATCATATCTCGATCACGATATTATATAGCTAGTAATACCTATGTTTATATTTTGATTGCTGAAGAATGATTACTTTTCTTAATTTATATTATAAGTACGAAAATATTGTTTTTGTGTATTCCTCTCAAGTTCGTTTAAAATCTATTCACGTTTCATGTATGAGTACAATATTAAAACACTCACACGCGCACCCTAACTTTCGTATTTGTAATAATTATGTGATAGGTATATTTATACGTAGGGTATGTGTGATTTGTTGAAAGTTCGACACTAATCATATAACTCAAGCAGATTCCCTGGCTAACGAGACTCGTGTCGTGAATGCTGTCACATCAATTTTATTGTTTAACAAATACATAGGTGGTCTGGAAGATATCGCTTTAAGCAATAATAGGCCCTCTAATGCAGTATACTCTATTTAGCTTATTAAAATTTGCTTCTATTTTTCTGTATTTATTACTGTGGTAAGTTGCAAAAAAAATATTTTCTGTAGCTATCAATGTACTTATTTGATTTTATATATAATTGTTACAATTCAGAGGAGCAATGCCGCTAGTGCATGGCTGATGTTACTGTATAGGAAGAATGCCAAAATGTAGTGATTTATGTTCAAAGTGTTACTTTAGAATATACAGGTTTATTGATAATATGCTAACAACATCTTAGGGTTGTCCTAACAAACATTTAGATAATTTTTTTAAATATTTTTTGTGTGTTTAAATGCCTACTCCGAGCCAAGAGCAATCACCGTGTTTTTTTTTTCAAAACATTTTTTTATCTCAAAATGTTTGCAAGGACTAGCAGATATCAACCCTAGAGGTTGTTAGCATATTACCAATAACCCTAGGTATATAATGTTTTACTTCAGGGTAGTAGGTCTTCTTACACCAAATTAGACTCTATTGCATATATATTGTATAGTCATTGTTTTTATTTTATTTAATAGGATATCCGCTTAATATTTCACGGTTTATCTAGAACGAACGCTATACGTCCATGACAGCGTGGACTTGGCCCTGTTTTCGCTTATAGTACTCTACAAAAATACGTCTACTTACTAACTTACGTACATATTTTGTATAATAAGGCTGTTAAAAAAGAATGTATTCGCTTCATCTAAACTAGGTACCAAAATTAATATATATAATAAAATTTCTTGTATCTCAGAAAAAGCCGTAGCCTTTTGGAAGAGACAAGCGGAAGAGATTGGATTGCCAGTAGAAGTGTTCGAGCCTGATGGGAAGCCGATAGTGGTGCTAACTTGGAAAGGTCTGTCTCCGTCTCTTCCGAGCATCATGCTCAACTCTCACATGGACGTAGTTTCAGCAGATGAGGTGAGATTCTCTGCATACCATATCTATTTATCTATGTCAATAATTCAGTTAAAATTTGTCACTTGTGATATAAAGCTTCTATTGTAAAGTCAGACTTCAAGTAAAAAAAAGCATAGAAATAGTAACTTACTTATTTTTTTATATTAATTAAACTATAAGGAGTATATAAATTAACCAATATTAATAAGCATACCTTTTAACAAATTCGACAGCATTGTTTTATTGGCAAAATATTTTATTAATTTTCTAGGGCTTATACAAACAATCGTAAAAACACATTATGCCTGCAATCGGACTCCATATTGGTACCTATGAACATAGTTTATCTATGTGTCTTCCAACGTGCAATGGGAGCAAAAGAAAAATAAAATTAAATATTGAGTTGCATTGTATCGTGTGATCACATGTTGCGAATGTATTATTTATATTATGCACGGTAATATAAATAATACATTAATAATTATTTTTTAAATTAATATAATAATATTATTATATTAATTTAAAAAAATAATATAATATACAGTATTTTAAACTCGTCTCTGTCCTTGAAATAACTATCTACCGCCGCGCTGTACGTAAACATGCGATAGGGCTGCATGACTCTAGCATTTTAATTACATTTGCCTACATTGTGTTTCCATTTAGTTTTGTGATTGTAAATATACTTTTATTATATAAACAAATACAATACTTTGTGAATAAAACAGGCCGTGTTCACTAAAAATGCTTGTTGTTTTTTGACTAGTAGTAGTTTTTTGGTAGATTTAATCAAAAAACCATGTTTATGTTTGAATAAAAATCAGTCCTAAAAATTTGCGACCGAAAAATATTTGTGAGACGTACGAAATGCTTTATTATTAAATATTAAAGTATTAAAAATCCGCAGGCTAATAATATAGCGTATAACTACCTATTTCACTCGTGTCGATCACTTTCCTTTACTCTATTCACTTCTTTTTTATTAATTGAAACATTTTTTTCGGGGAATAGAAGGAAACTTGTCCATTAAAAAGACACACATCATGTACCGTCAACTATATGTAGACTATAAAATAATTTTACTTACTAATAAGTAAAATTATTTTATAGTATTACCTTTCAGTTTCCAGGTTTAATCTATAACAAGTTATCTCTGGATGCATTTTTGACCAATTCATGTAACTAAAAACAGCACAATATACCTTACTCGTCATTTTTAATATGTAAATATGTACTGGAACTTATTTTTGGTGAAAAAATCGCGCGGTTATTTTAAAAGTATAACAAACCATTCGCTCGTTTTTGCGGCACAGTCGCGACACTCGAGACTGTCCGCATGCCGAGCGCGGGCCGAGATCGAGTCGCATAGGTATAACTCGCGTTTCGTATGTTTCTATGAAGTTGAAATACTGTATAGATAATATTACCGTCTATTATGTAAAATAATGACAAAATAAATGGTGCAAAGTACTCAAAGTTTATCATAATACGATAACATGAGATTTTTAATGTTTTCAGAGTGAATGGAAGTATCCGCCTTTTTCTGCACACATGGATGACAACGGTGACATCTACGGCCGTGGGATACAAGATACTAAAGACATCGCAATCCAATATTTGGAAGCTATTCGGCAACTTAAGAATGATAACATCTCTTTACTCAGGACACTGCATTTGACTCTAATGCCTGGTATGTAAACGATGACCTTGATAAACATGCGAATATTGTATTTTCGTATTTCTAGATTAGTCATATTGTTCACGTAGCGTCAGACTTATCACACTAAACTAACCTATTTGTAACATTCCCATGTTGGATAAGTGATAAGACACAAATTCATTCATTATCTTTGGTTGACCACAGTCTATTTACTTAACCTGACGAAGTAGATTATGATCATAGTAGCCCATCAAGTTCCTACCCTCAGATTATTTTACAGAATGGGCGATAATCAAGGTTTAAAATTATGGGAACTAATAATAATTGAGATATTTTTGTATTCAAGTGTATGGTTTCAATAAAGTTGTTTTCGTAACGTTGATTAAAGTTTAAGAAAAATAATGTGAGCTACAGAAATACGGACTCCTTACGAGATACCTTCGCTTTCTTAACTCAGTCGCCAAGCAGCAATGGTAACTTTGTTTCGCTTCGTTGAGTTTCGTTATAAATCTTGATTGAGACGTTACGCAGTAAACATTTTAATGCGCTTTTCTGCTAACATGCTACCAAAGAAATGAATATTACTTGTGAAAATCAAAAGATACAATTTTTTTATTTGTTTTTGGTATAGGATAATCCAAGTACCTATACCTATGTTCTTTTTAATTTCGTAAGTGTGTACTTTCCGAATTCTTGTTTTCATTGTACTGTATTTTTGGATTGTCCACTGCTGAACACAGCCTCCCCCATCGAGGAGGGTTTTGTCATATTCCCCACGCTTGGCAGGCGTCTTGGGGATCGCAGTTTAAAATCATTTTCTCCGAAGGCGCTGCTGCCCACCTTCAGGTATTTTACCCTTAGTCGCTCTTACGACACCCACGGGAAGAGATGGGGGGGTGACATTCTAACCCGGTACCCCACGGGCACGGTTTTCATTGTAATCTCGTGTTATTATCTTTGTCTCGTATATGTAATACACTCACCTACCTGCTACCATTTTCAATCACATAGTCTCGTACTAACAGTTCAGAAGTTGATGTTAGGCCTTCCCCAAAAAGGAGCATTCGTTAACATTGCTATTAGGCGATTTAATAGTGGACTAGGCGAAGTTCTAACTAGGTACACGTTGACTTCGTCAGCTTAATGTCGTGACACTTTAACGGCTTATCGAGGTTGGGCATATTTTTCACTAATACAATTTCAGTTTTTTTCATTCAGCCTCTTTTCCTGCAACCTTAAGCCCTTGCAATCGTAGGTACCATCATGTAAATGATGAAGATACCTTTGCGTTTCTTATTCAACTATTGTTTCATCGAGTACCTAGAAGGTTTAAATAAATGGTTTAAATATTACAGATGAAGAAACGGGTGGTTACAAGGGGATTGATGCATTCATCAACAGTAAAGAATACGAAGCGTTGAACATCGGCTTTGCGCTGGACGAAGGGTATTCGACTAAAAATGACACTTTACTTGCTTTCTACGTGGATAGGCGACCTTGGCGTAAGTATGATTTATCAAAGAGCCATTTTGTTTCTGCTTCTCGCTCAGAACATAAAAAAAGATGCGTCATGTCATGATGCAGTGTTATACTGGAATACTTCATATCATATTTCATCTATTGCAGTTTATTGTGAGTACCTACATATTATGTAACGTATAAACCCGTTTAGCCGCTAAAGCTGCAGATAACGTGCTATCACACATAGGTCAAAAATATTTCTGTTTTATAATCCGGCATAACACAGAATCAGAGCTTGTCTGCGTACGTCCATATCGTCTTCGCCGCCGTAATTTCGTAATTTTTGTTACTAAAATAATAATTTTATAAACCATCTATGATTACATCCCAAGATCTGAAGTTTCCAATTCGCATCATAAAGTGCTAGTGATTACCTCCCTCTTGAATATTGCGACCCACTTCACCGACCACATCTCGGAAAATCGTAACCCTGCTCAACCCCACTAACTGCGTGCTTCTTCAACCAAAGGACGAAATGTGCAAGACAATTCAGTTAGGAACAAACCCTAAGCTACCAAATCGCGCCCGTAATGCAACCGATATGGTCAGACATTTTTTTAAGTCTCAAGGGCCTGTTATTTCATAATTATTTACTGGCTCTCATAACTGCTGCTGAAACATACTGTAAGGTTCTTGGTGACAGATTTTCTAGTTAAGAGTGGTAGCTAGCTAGAGTAGCTTTCGCAATATGCCCCTGCGCCTGTACGGTGTGTTCCAGCAGCTGTCCTTAACAGCCAGTAATTCCGTGTCATCATCGTCATCATCGATCGTATTTATAACATTATGGGTAAAGTAGATAGATACTACTATATCGAATATCTGTTAATTTTGACAGAAATGGTGTTTACTGTGTACGGCGATGGTGGTCATGGCTTCACTATGCCTGAAAATACTGCAATTCAAAAGGTAAAGTGATTATTAACCTTTAATATATCTGTAATATATTATAATAATTTGTATAAGATGAGAAAAATTAAGAAACTCAATAACATTTTCTCGCGTCTGTAACAAGGGGATCACATAATATAATAATATTATAGCTTAGCCCATTGCCAAGCCAAAGGCCATTTTGTAACTAAATTTTAACCTCTTTAGATCTAAAACATAGAAATTTATAATTTTATTGATGATATCGATATTTTTTTTATTATCTTCTTTCAGGCAAATCGCTTCATGAGTCATGTTTTAGAATTTAGAGAACGGAACATGAAAATCATGCAATCCAGTCATGCTTTCGATTTCGGAAAATACACAAGTGTTAATGTGAATATGATTCATGTAAGTTTTTTTCTATATAATGCTTAATAATCATATCATGATTAGAGATAATTCAAAAGGTTAGCTTAATAATCAAATATAGATAATTCAAAAGGTTAGCTTAATAATAAAGGTTAGATTAAGGAAAATTATCTTTTTTATGATTTTGATTACATCTATCCGTTTATAATGATATAGCAGGGAAATAACAAACATCATATTTAAGCAGACGTCCAAAAAATATATAAAAAAATTGCGATTGTGTGATGACCAACCCCAAATTCCCTTGCGATAGATTAGTTGGATTCGCAATTTTGTAATCTGCATATTATTACACCTTTCTCTTCAAACGTAAATGCTTTACGACGAGGTTGAGATTTCACAAATCACTAATGAACAATTCGTGACCTTTAACTATAAATTATCCACTGAGACTCAAAACAAAAAAGCCACGTACGTGCTGAACGTCTTCGGGTATCACGTCTCTCCCGAACATTGCCAAAGGTGTTAGAAATCATTTCGGTCACTTAACAGGACGCAATTTATTTAAAATGGGTCATGATGTGGCTACATATCATAAGCAAAGTCATTACATCCGACTTAGTTAAAAAACTTTTTATATGAAGACCAAACTTCGCTGTGTAATTACGTCAAAATAAGCAGTTGGTCAATAAAGGCGGAGTCATAATAAACGCATTCTAATGTAGTCACAAACTGTTAATATTTAAATTTGCCGCCATAACTTTACGGATTTTGATGAAATTTGATACTTTGTTGAAGAAATGTTTCTTAGCTCAGATAGTAAGATGAAAGTATTATTTTCATCTTAATTAAAGTGGTTACGAAATATAGGTAGCCGAAAAACCGAATGATTGATGTTCACCAATGAAGTAATGAATAATTTAAATTTTCAGGGTGGCACTGCTGTTAATGTCATCCCTACGAACGCCACCGTAGCCGTCGATATGAGATTGTCGACGGACAGCAACGTCACAGAAATCTACAACATGGTAACTATAAGTACTATATACAAGGTAATTTCGATCCTTAGCCACGGCACTACCAAGCCATACTTCCTAGATGTTATGACGACCCAGTACCAATAGCTATAGGAACTGCCTTGAAGAGGTAGGTACACGGTCCGAATCATAACGTATCCGAGCTTCACCTAAAGTATTATTTATGTTATCTAAGCACATAAAAGTACGTTCCGCAAGCTGTCTTTGAAAGCCAATTCCCCTAATATTTAGCCTGGAACATCATACACTAATATTATAAATGCGTAAGTAACTCTGTCTGTCTGTTACGCTTTCACGCCAAAACTACTGGACCGATTTGAATGAAATTTGGTATGGAAATAGTTTGAGACCCGGGAAAAAACATAGGATAGTTTTTATCCCACTGCGCAAAAAGAGGTTAATGTAGGAGCCGCGCCCGGAAAGCTCATTATTACTTCCTATTAGGACGAATAGTAGAACCTGCCATCAAAAATACACAATCTTATGTTCCGTTATGAAGTTAAAGTTTTTTATAAGGCGTTGGTCCCGGTCGTTGATTAAAGGATGGCAGTCGTTACAGCATGGTGGTAGGGCATTTCGTAAAAGCTCGTCTGGCTAGCTACCACCCTCAAGTAGAAAATCTGTCGCCATGTATGTAACGGTGTGTTCCGGCAGCTGTCCTTTAAGGCTAGAAAAGATACATTGTAATTGTAAATCTAGGTTAGCCTGAACAATATCTTCGACCACATCTTAATTTCATCACTTACCATCAGGTGAGATAGTGATCAAAGGTTAGCTAATCAGGTATGAGAAAAAAAAGAATCATATGTCAGTGTGATGTATCAATGATGGTGGTAGGCTTCATCTGTAATAGGTAATATATATGAAAATAATAAATACAATAAAAAATGTTTTTTGCTAGGTTATCTAGTTATAAATATAGCATATATAGCATATTAGAGTCTTTACAAGGCAAGTATGTTGAAAATAACTATTTAAAACAATTTTAAACACATTTGCTCTATTCCGTAGACGTCACATATCTGTAACGAAATGTGCTCTCACTTGCTTTTTACTTTCCTTATAAATTTTATTATGCAGCCAGCAGATTAACAAGCGGATTGTCATCAAGTAGAGTGTTGTGTTTTATTATTATAAAATTAAACCAAGGAGATTATTTATTGTTTTCGATGTTAGGAAAGTTCTTTTTTTGTTATTTTTTAAATAAATTCCCCGCTTGCATTCTATTAAGATAGATAATTTTACTCACAAGTTTACGAAAAATACTCGTCTGACACTCGTGCTAGATTATAATTATTAAGAGATACAGATGGGGGATAGAGGACAAAGTCACGTCTCATAGGCATTACATATGTTACATGTAGGTTCGATTTATATAAGAAGCTTCTTATAACCGCTTAGGGTAATTTTCGACTCAATGTCAAGAAAGGTCTTCGTTACAGATAAAGTCGTGGATGGATGAAGCAGGAAATGACACAAAGCTACATTACATTCGGCGCGAGGACATCGCTAAAAAAACCACTCTCGACAATACCAACCCTTTCTGGCTGGCTATGAAGCATGCTGTTAACGACATGTGAGTTCTACAACATTACCTTGATAGTATATTCCCAATATCCCCTTTAATCGGCAACCTTTGCCCTAAAGCAGATTTCGCACAAAGGCACAAAGTATTGCCAAATTTCCCTTTATTTGAAAAACCATGCCATGGACGCGACACGTTAAGAAGGGTCTTAACAAGTTCAGTAGGAGATTCCAAATTAAAATAGGCAGGCGAAAATAATGCCTGATTTATATGTGAGAGCTGTCACTCCGATAGTTGATACAGTGTTTGGTTTTAACTTCATATTCGTATAACAATTTACCCTAATCTGAGAATCGGATCAGATGAGGTTCAGGTGTCCGTAGGGTGCCGGACTAGAATGTCACCCCCCATTGCTACCTGTAGGTGTCGTAAGAGGCGACTAAAGGTAAAATACCGGAAGGTGGGTGAACTGGTGAGGTGCCTTCTCAGGAACTGATCTTAAACTGCGATCCCGAAGACGCGTGCTAGGCGTGGAGATTATGGTAAACCCCCTTAATAGGAGAGGCTGTTTTCAGCAGTGGAAAATCCGGCTGATACAGTACAGTACAGAAGTCCAGGAGTCTGGTTGATGACCTTTCACCGTCCCTTGTGATGGTTGACAAGTACAATGACAGTAGAACATTTTCTAGGGATTCTCGAAGGCCAGTGATTAAGGCACCCGGTTCGTATCATCAGCGGACGTGATTTCGATTATCCTAGAGGTAGGACATAATAAATTTGTACCTTGAAGATTGTAAATGTGATTTTAACTTAGCACGCGATAGTGCTTGTTGATATATTTAGAAATAAAGCCATCTTAATTTTGACACCTGTCATTCAAAAGGAAGATCCTGACGAGATTAAATTTTTTGTTAGTAAACTAATTTCCTAGTATTCATTGTTTCCGAGAGCCTGTAAAATTTGACAGCTGTCAACCGAAAAGAAGATCTCTATAAGAACTATCACTTTTGTAAAGAAACTGCTGGTAGGATCAATAGATTCCGAAATAAAACCCAGTACGTTTGACAGCTGCCATCCAAAAAACTGTACTCATAAAACCTATCACTTTTGTGAAGAAATTAGTAGTCTAAAATATTGATCCTTGAAGAAACTAAGTAGTAGCCTTGGATATTAATCCTGGCCTCTGAGTTGTCAGTATGAAATCAATCCATAGACATCTATCAAAAACTGCATCTTACGTTCAATCTCATTCTTAAGATGCAATTATTCATTCGATAGTGTCTGAAATAAAACGCTTTCAAGTTTGACAGCTGTCATCTTAAATGAATATCTTCATGACATATTATATCACTTTTTTAAACTAAATAGTACATAACCTAGGATTTATGGTTTCCAACAATTTAGCCCGCCTTAACTTGACATCAGTCATCTAAAATGAAATGCGAAAACAAAAAGTACGAAAATAACCGTTTCTTGGACAGCTGTCACATACGGAACCGACACAAACATGGCGTCTTGAAGGATTGTCTGAGGAATAACGTCCAAGTGACTATGGATGATAAGTTTTCCGCTATGGTGGTTACGACTGCAGTGACAGATTTCTGCTACGAAGCCGTAGTGTGCAAACACATGTCTCTGTTGCAAGTGGAATAAGTGCAATCCTTTATAATTACTTACACTTACTATGTTTGTTGTTTTATTTGCAGGGGCTTCGATATAGTGACACTGGTTTGTCCCGCGACTACCGACATGCTCCCACTGCGCAATCTGGGTATCCCAGCAGTGGGCTTTGCTCCGAAACTCCACACCACGTCCAAAATACACGCAAAAGATGAATATCTCAACGTGGAGACTTTTTTGGACGGAATCAACTTTTACTACGAGATTTTGAAGAGAGTGGCAAATGTACCTGACAATAACTGTAATGAATATGACCATGAAGATGTGTAAATTGTTGTTTTCTTTTATATAACCTACTTACGGTATAGAAATAATACATAGGCAACGTATGACGACGCCTGCTTCCCGGAGGAGTAGGTAGAGTCCATGGATTTCCTCTCGCTACGATCTTGACAAAACTGTCGCATCCTTCACTTTCTTAAAATTCTCTATACATCTCTATATACGTTTACCGAGGTTTTCCCCTTCCTATTGTTCAATACAAATACTTGGTAGGTATGTCAATCTCTTTTGATCCTTTCTAGATGTTCAAATTATATCAGCATTAATTCGTCAGCTAATATCACTGTATTCTGATTCACTCCACATTGCTTTCATATACACACTGTTCTTCACCTTGATTTTAAATTCACACCACACATGCATCTCAAAGCTCCCGTACAACATTTATTATATGTACTTCAATGTTTTTTCCATCTTAACCAATTTTCACTGCTATAAATTAATGTTAGCAATGAGATTCCTCTACGTACTGCCAGTTGTGTCTGTATCGACGCATAAAGCGCTTTTGAAGCGCTCGTAGCGAAGTTTGCTTAACCATTCTGAATCGATCAGCAAAGTAAAGCAACGTCCGCCGCGGTCATGAGTTGGATGGGTGACCGCTGGTGACATTACTACTGAGCGCTTCCGTGCTTCGGAGGGCACGTTAAGCCGTCGGTCTCGGTTGTTGTCCTAGGATGGCAGTCGTTACAGAATGGTGGTAGGGCACTTTGCGAATGCCCGCCTGGCTAGCTACCACCCTCAAGTTGAAAATCTGTCGCCAAGCACCTAACGGTGTGTCCCGGCAGCTGTCCTTGAGAGCCAGTAATTCTAGGTTAGCCTGAACAACATCTTCGACCACATCATCACTTACCATCAGGTGAGATAGTGGTCAAAGGCTAACCTATCAAGCATAAAAAAAAAACAAGTGTCAAGTTATCATACGTAGGTAATTATATTCTTTAAAAAATATTAAGTGATTACCTCAAACGGATAAAACAAAAATTATTCTCGTTTAACATATATTCGTCTACTACACACTACATAGATTCTATAACACATATTTTTTTCTCTATTGAAATTAGTACATTACCTAACGAGTTTTTTTATAACAACAGGGTATACATTTTTTTGCACAAAAGTAGGCGTCTTCAAGTCTTCCTGGTATAGGACATAAAAGCTGTCTAGCATCCTTAGAGTCAGGCTTCTTTTGTTTTGACAGCACTCCATTGCACCTCTTAACTGCAAGAAAGCGTATAGCTCATAAAAAAATATCACAAACGCAGAGCATTGTTACGGGAACACTCCAGCAAAGCATGGTATACGTTTTCAATGTTGTCATATTGATCACAATTTGGACAGTGTTTTCCTCATCATGTTCTATCCACCAAATATCATGAAAAAACCCCATCCAATTTTTTTTACGGTAATGTGTATATGAAAGTCCATATCATTTCTTTCTATGGCATTCTCCAAAAACCATGAAAAACTATACTATCGCCTTATACAATTTTTTAAAATAATTTTTCGTCATATTACTCTGACTAGCAATAAATTGTGATACGAAAATATTGTTATAATACGTATCTATAATATCTCTATGACGAAAGTATACATTCGATTATGACTCACCTTCACCACGGTAGCTACTCTGCTCCCCCCGGGGCCGGACTCCCATAACCCGGCCCCGGGGGGAGCAGGTTATGGGAGTCCTCGCCTGAATGGCCTTACTACCCCCTCTCGTAGTAAGTGAGGTTACCCACTAAAAACCCGGGATGAGCAGTCCGCCGCCTAGTCGGGGCGAAATGCGTTAGCAGTCACCATCTCGCCCCAATGCCAGAATATACTCTATTCTGGCCCAAGGGATGGGTGGTCACGTGTAAGAATCCTGCTAGTGACCAAATTTTTTTTAAGAAGTTGACATACATTTTCTCTGCTTTCTTCCTATAGAGGACACTTAATGGCGTGGACGAGTTTTTTGGCATCATCACTTCACGGTCCGGCCGTGTCGATGGCAAACGGCACAAAGTCGTAGACTGATTTCAGGCATAAGTCGTCTTTGAATCTAGCCCTGGTCTCTGCACCCGCACCTGCGGTCTGCTTAGTGCCAGGAAGATGGCAGAATGTGAACGTGCAGACACACATCACGTTCCAAATAAGGTATATCGCCCTCTCCCATGGGATCAGAATTAACCCGACCGGCCGCTTGCCATATGAACGAGATAATCCTAGGGGCTCCAACGCACAAGGTATTTCCGCTGACACCAGGGCTGGTTTGATGACATTATTGATGGTGTGGTGGCGAGACATTCAACCTGCACAGCACATGCAACTTAACCCGTAGTACCCGTTATATTATATCTTATTTAGTTACATTACACTACACCACACAAAATCACAACACACACGACACTGCCGAAACAAACTGTTAGGTGCTTGACATGACATGTCAGGCACCTAACAGTCAACTCAAGACAGCAAAATGTCAGGACATCTGCCTTCCGCAATCTATTTTCTTTTATCACGTTAAGCCATTTTTACACCCTCAACAGCATGGTTTTGTGGCAGGCAAGTCGACTACTTCTAATCTTTTAGAGTATAGAAACTATTTATGTAGCGCTTTTTCTCAACGTTTCCAAGAAGACGCTGTTTATACAGATTTTCAACAAAGTTAATCATATTGTGCTATACAATAAACTAACAGGTTTTGGTATTCATGGTTGCTACTAAGGTGGCTTCAATCTTACTTAAGCCGAAGGAGTCAGATTGTAGCAGTAAAAGGTCATCTCTCTAACCCAGTATTAGTGACATCTGGGATACCACAGGGAAGTCATTTAGGAACCCTGCTGTTTATTATATTTATTAAAAACCTTATCCCTGTTATGTCTTTGTCTTCTTTATGCTGATGACCTTAAAATATTTACCACGGTGAATAACCATGAAGGCGCTTTTAAGCTTCAAAAAGATCTATACAGATTCTCTCTATGGTGTGATCTCATGAAGCTTAAAGTTAGCAATTGCTTTGTTATTAGTTTCACCAGAAAAAACCATAAGTATGTAATTACTATCTGAATGATAGCATTCTTACAAGGAATAATGTTGCTAAAGACCTGGGAATATTGTTTGATGATAAACTTACATTTCATGATCACTCTAATTACATTATAGAACGTGGTTTTCGTCTACTTGGATTTGTGTCCTTGGACTACTAAAAGCTTTCGTAATCTTAAAAGCATTATTCACCTCTATTATACACTTATACGAAGCTTCTGCTTGAGTACAACTCTACAATCTGGTCTACTTTCTATGAAGTTCATTCAGAGCAAATTGTACGTATCCAGAAACGATGTTTAAACATCTTAAGCTACAAGATGTGGCATGGGTCGCAGGCTATCATCATATACAGAACGATTGGAATATTTTCATGTTACCCCACTTGCAACACGTCGTAAAATTATTGACCTTGTATTGCTTTATAGTATAGGTAATACATTCTCATATAGACTCCTCAACCCTGCTCTCCCGATTGAATTTTAATACATGTTTTCGATCCTGTAATGTTAAATGTAATATATTTACCCACCAAATTTACACAAATAACACCTCCTATTATAACCCTATCGTAAGGATGTGTCGCCAATTTAATGATTCTCGTCTCAAAGCGAGACATAGATATATATTTCATTTTAATCTGTATAAATTCCGGAAGCATTTAATAACACATTTATTTGTTTGATTTCATAAAGCTTTAAATAAACAAGGATATGAATAATTACCACAGATTTAAGCTTTCTAGCTATTATATATAATATTTACGAAGCTCTTAGGCATACATAGATTAGGAAAACTGTCTAGATCAAAGCAAAACACTTGTATTTATTTCATGTTCTGATTGTATTTTGTAGTGTGTGCTATGAATAGAGAAAGAAATAAATAAAATCTGAACCTTACTTCAATGCATGATACTTGCTTAGTTTTTCTATTTCTTTTCCTCCAATCTTGTAGTCTGATGGAACTGTGATGTCCATTATGTATGTTTTATTTTATTTTATTTATATTTATTACGTCTGGTCTATATTTTCTACTATTGTGACGAATATTTGAAGAGATATCATATTTTTGTTAATCGAGGAAGTGCCCTTTCCTTGATAGTCTTAGGCCGGGCGCTCGGTAGACCAGGCCAAGACGGCCTTAGTGAAGGAAAACTTCGAAACACAATAACATGACATAACACGACACGACACGATATTACATGAATATAACTTACCGCAATACCTAACCAGACTTTTGGCAACCACTCCAGTGGTTCCAACCAATAGTGGTTGGAACCACTGGAGTGGTTGACCTACTTTTTTTATGGGATTGTGACGGAACAAGCACAAAGCCCAACTGATGTTAATTGGACTTACACGTGCCTATTACATATGCTTTTCATCACAAGTGACGCACCTGTCACGCTGAGACATAGGGTCAGAGAGTTGAAATACTTAGAGATGTTATATCCGAACACCACTGCTCTAAAAGCTTACTAGAATTTACCTATATAAATACCTACGCATAATATGTATAAGCAGTTTGTAATGACAAGGAAAGAACGTTCAAATAGTATGCGTCATATCTGTTGTTAGAAAGAGATAAATAAGCAATTCGTGTTACCACCGAACCGCCACGAGACGTTCCGATCACCATTATGCTGCGATCTCTTTCATCCATTTCATTGAGATTAATTCCTAAGATAAAACAAATTTACGATATTTTCTATTTCAACAATAAAAGCAATAATTACGCGTGAAATGAACATTTTTCTTATCTCTCACTGTATAATTGGTGCAGAGTCTAAAGACACAAGGATTATTGTCCACAGATTATTCCTAAAACCACGATTAGCGGCGATGTATTCACCGGACGCTCGGAAGTGCAAGACTGGTAGTGACTCAGGTAATTACCCTGAATTCGTCTAGTAAATATGGAGGGCATACAACACATCTAAAGGTAAAAAATCTTAGCATAGGGTAGGGTGGTGTAAGATTGCGCGGACGATAAGATTGCGCACACGTCATCCTACGACATTGATGTGAAATACGTAGCTAACTTCAGTTGTGTTTTGAACAGTTTACATGCCAGTCTGCACTCCCATAAAATTATTTAGATACGAATGAAAACGTTGACTCCAGGTTAGTTCAAAGTTTTTACAGCATTCTCATCTAATTTTTTCACACTTCGGAAGTATAACTTACAAAAAACCTGATATGTTAACAATGTTTCACTGATTGTTGTACTTGTGTTTACCATCGAAATTTTGGTTAGTGACAATGTAGTTAGATAAACTTCTAAGAGATGGCAGCAGTACCTTGATGGCTACGTCGAATACCAAGTGTGTAAGTTTGCGCATAAAGGGGGTGGATAAAATTGCGCGCGCAATGTTACACGCAGCTGTATAATATTCATTTTTAACTATGAATACCTAATGTGTATTTTATTAATTGGAGACGGGAGAACCCGGAAAACAGTGCAATCGATATCATTGATAACTTTCTTCTAGAGGAAGTTGGATACACAACAAGGCATACCAAGCAGTCTTTTACAAACTCGAAAAATAACTTCTTGTCTAAAAGATGCAACTGAATGCATTGCATAAACTTCAGTAGTCTCTACAATGGCAGCAGTTACAGGAACACATCAGACTGCCTCAACTTCACAGAGCTCTAAAATATGAATCGTATTTAAGCATGCAGATGAGTCCTTCACTTGGAGATATAGTTACAATTCCAAGGTCTGAATTAAAGAGAACTACTAATCGAAAGCACAAACAAGCTGAAGTTATTAGCAGCCTACCCTACAAGAATCAACTAGAAAAAGATATTGGCGAAAAAAAGAAGCCTAATCCAAAACGAGTTAAAAAAGTATTTAAAAACCAAAGACGTCAGCAAAAGAGAAAATATGGAGGTGTGGAGGATGCACTGAAATATTTATTGAACCAATTAATGAAAACTGGATCGAGAGTTACGTGCCAGGTGTGGTGGCACGAAAAATTTACTAATTACTTGGGTTTCGGTATATTTAAATATGACTTATGGAAGTAAATCGACTGCGCAATCTTATCCCCCTCGATGCGCAATTTTACACACCAGGGTGTGTAAGATTGCGCAAGTCTCGACTTCCGTGTTTTTTATTTTTAAGAAAAAAGTGATGATTTATTCTCAATAATTTATATTTAAATTTGTTACCAGTTGAGTATAAGTTAAATATAAATAAAGAAACCTGAGATTATTCAGTTTGTTAAATTTTTATAATCAACTGAATCAAAACTGCGCAAACTTACACCACCTTACCCTACAGTTATTAAGTCTCATGTGGTGTGGTGTTTGCGAATATAGATGCTATGTAAGATATGTATGCTGGTAAGATATTGTAGATAGTAGTTTAGAATTTTATCGATCCCGGCGATTTCTAGTTCAGTTGTTTTCGGATGGCAGTTTTTAGTTGGTTTTCTGTGATTTCTTCTGTTTCAACTGTACTTCTGTCATCAATGAACTTTCGATTTCCTGAATCCACTTAGTTTGCGTGTTAACTACACAGGGTTTGATGAAATTGTTTTCCAGAATTATTGTTCCACTCCTTCTTTACTACGGATTTTAATGTTGTTATTACTATTATATCCAACACCTACCAAAAACAAAATTTTAAGAAGGTTATGAAACATAAACGCGGGGAAAGTCGCGGCCAAAGCTTGATAAGATGTATAAATTAAAATTATGTTGGTTAAAAAGGAGCACCTAAAGTCGACGGATTTTCTGATGTCTGATCAACCGACTCTTTTTTGGGATTATAATCATTTAAATTAAGAGTATGTAGTAAAAACGATATCTTTATCGCATCTGATAACTTGAGGTGCGTGAACAGCTATTAATTTATACACATATAAAAAACAAATAGACGCAATATGTAAGTAAATTATTTTTATGAGCATAATATTTATAGTCTCAAATCGAAATCAGATTTTTAAGTTTATTGACTTAATGACATTTTCTATATCAGTTTCCAAAATCTAATAGATTCTGTAGATTGGATCACGGTTATTGATTATCCTATAAAATATCTATTATTATATCTGTAAAAACTGAATGGTTTTTTACATATATATATTTATAAAAATATATGTTTTAAATTCTTTAACTTATTATCTGTATGAGTGTGAGACTTGGACTATAACACAAAGTGATTGAGAGAGATTGGAAGGTTTCGAGATGAGGTATTGGAGAAGGATGGAGAGAATACGATGGACACAAATGGCGATAAACGAAGAAGTTCTAAAAAGAGTAGATGAAAAAGAGTCTTACTCAAGACCATTAGGCAGAGAAGAGGAAAATTATTGGTCACCTTAACTTTATTAAAAACATAATTAAAGGAAAATAGAAGGAAAGTGAGGAAGGGGTAGGCCACGGATAAGCTACATGAGTCAAATAAAACAAAAAGTGAATTTCATGTCGCACAAAGAAGTAAAACAGGTGGCCTTAGACATAACAAAATGGAGATCATTGCATCAGCTGCACCGACAAGAGTCTAACAGTTAGAAAGTTATAATAATAATAACTTATTAACACATATTATCTGAAAATAAGATAACAAATTTCTATAAATTATTCTGTAACAGGTATAAACTATAGTAGTGTTTCATCATTCCTAGGAGTTCCCAGGGGTTTACTAAAAGAGTTTTACTTTTAACCAGTTTCAGAACTCAACTAGATGGTACAAAGACCCAAGAACAATAATAACTGTGTAAGTTCATATCTCGTTCCAGAGGTTAGCATAATAACTCTAGGCTAAATCTTCATGATCAAAGTCATGTATTATAATATCAGTATCAATTTAAAAAACAATTCTAGTCTGAGGACTGGAAAAAGTATTGGCACTTGTTATAATAATATTTTTTCATTGTCATCGTCCCTATACTTTCTGAATTTTTTTGTTTGAAAAATAGGGCTCCTTGTTTAACTGGTAGGTGGGTATTCCTTGTATTACTAAAGAACCCTAAAATTATGCATCAGTAATATAAACGGTTTGTGTTTGAGCGCTATCTACTATCTCACAATGAACTGTATATTCAAACTTTATTGTTTTATCACAATTCGGATAAATTGTTCCTCAATAAAACCATATATTTACATATATTTTATGATATATAGTAAATATCGATAGATTTGAGATATCGAAGTTATTGAGTTAAAGGTATTGGTCCATTGAACCGATGAAAACCTTGGTGTCAATCAAACTCATGATTGATAAACTGATAAACTATCAGTTTCATCATTTTGTGATATAAGATGATTATTTTCTTCTATTGCAAAATGTTGTGTGTGAAATGAAGTTTCTTGCAAATCGGCTAATGATTACAATCAATTAGTTAATTTCTAATTTTAAATACAGTGGAAATACGCTAAGGTATGTAATAGTTATCATAAGGTATACGTATACTATTCAAAGGTATGGGTAATTATAACCACCCAGATCAGTAGCAAAAATTTATCCCTGGTATATTTTCCTTAGCGAAGTTATTTACCGGACTAATGATTATGATTATATTATTATATTGTGTGTAAAAATAATAAGTAGATGTTCAAAAATACGCAACAAAATTGAATTTTGCTGCGAGTTAAAGAAAAAATAGGCCCCGAAATATGCCATTTCTTTTACCCTGCAGAAGTGCAACAGTTTTACCTACATTGAACTTTTAATTAGCAATATCTTTGTATCATCAACCGGACTACTAAATTTTGGCTAAACAAAAGAAGTCGCCCATGGAGAAAATTTGAGCTCCATACATTTGTAGATTTTAGTAATTATTCCATAACTGTATGTTGTCTAAAATAATTTAGACTTATCATACCTTGTATCAATTAGGTATCTGCTGATCTGCCAGATATATTGACAATATTGGTCCAAGGGAGATACAATTTTACTGTGGCTGTCCTGGTTCGTCCACGGGTCATACACGTCATAGAATAATTTTAGCAGATTCATTTTTAGATTTTAAGTATATATATCCCATATTACATGCATCGCGGGAAGTCGTTTATAAATACATAAATGTCATCGTGTAAACGGCACAAACGTGAGAACTTGATAGTAACCATAACGTGATTACTATCAAGTTCATGTATAAATTTTATAACAAATATAAGTATGTTAAAATTTTGTTTAAGAGATACACTCGAGAGCAATGAATCCGGGTCACTTAAAGAATGTTAAAAATCTCGGAAACTAAAAATGATAGGTTAATGCAATAAATTGTATTTAATAGACAATGTAATACTCCTTAAATGAAAGTAAAAAAAATATGAGTCACCATACATTTTATAAACACAAAATTACATAAAGAAAAAAACTGCTGATCTCTCCTTAAAACAAAAATAGGAAACATGAAATTTTTGAACTTTATTACGATTTTCTTGAATTTTAATACTTCGTATTGCCTCCTCGTGCTTCCATTACTGCGTTTATGCGGTTTGGCATGCTGTACACCAAGTTCCTTATACGATTTTGGGGAATATTCTCCCATTCCTCTGTGAGAGCAATTTTGAGCTCACGAAGCGTGATTGGGGGAGGGTTTCGTTGTTTTACGAATCTGCCTAGCTCGTCCCAAGCATGCTCGATCGGGTTGATATCCGGGCTGCGCGCTGGCCACTCCATACGAGTAATGTTCATCTCTTGAAGGTAGTCATTCACAATCCTACCTGTATGAGGTCGGGCATTGTCATGCATAAATATAGCATCCTCACCTAAATTGACCATAAATGGACCAACGTGATCATTGAGGATTTCTTCCACATATCTTACGCTAGTTAAAGAGCCGTTTTCTATGATCACCAGCTCTGTGCGACTTTCAGAAGAAATTCCGGCCCACACAAGTACAGACCCACCACCGTAGGCTACTTTTTCTTCGATGCATGCTTGCTTGAATCTTTCCCCTGGTCTTCGATACACTCTGTGTCTTCCATCGTGCTTGTAGAGCATAAATTTTGATTCGTCGGAGAACATAACTTTTGACCAATCTTCAATACTCCAATTTACGTGGCTCTGGGCATATCTTAGTCTCGAAATACGATGCCCACGCTCCAGTTTAGGGCCGTTTGCAGGTCTAAGGGGTTTTAAGTTAGATTCAGCAAGCCGACGTCTTACTGTCCATGCACTTGGGTTACTTCCTCCGAGGCGTCGAAACTGATTGGTGAGTTCAGTTCCTGTGAGAAAGCGATTTCGAAGCATGGTGTTCACCAAGTATCGGTCTTCTCGTGCTGTGGTACACTTGGTTCTGCCCGTTCCTGGTCTGCGTAGGTTAGAACCAGTTTCTTCGTAACGTCGGAGAACTCTTTGTACTGTTGACAGCGACACACCGACAGTCCTGGCTGTATCGCGCTGACTCCGGCCGGTTTCCAGCATTGTAAGTATTCTGGTGCATTCTTCAGGCGTAAGCGACATAATTTCAGCTTGAATAATGAATATAGAACACTATCAACATGGTTTATGTACCCACATAAATGACAGATTACAAACAAAAGCAAAACCAAATGCTGTAATTTCGTAGTTCCATCTTCGAAAGTGGCCCTTTTTCAAATTTGATTTTTTTATGATATAACTTTACAATAACTAAGAAGTTTTAATACCTTCATTTAAGGAGTATTACATTGTCTATTAAATACAATTTATTGCATTAACCTAGCATTTTTAGTTTCCGAGATTTTTAGGATTCTTTAAGTGACCCGGATTCATTGCTCTCGAGTGTATTTCTTTAATTTTATAAAACCTTCAGTACTTATATTTAGAACCACGAGCAAAACATCCCATCGCTTCCTCATATTTCAAAAATGTATGCCAAAATGTTGAGGGAAGAAGCTATCAAATACAAATACAAAATACAAATCAATATAATTCACACGTTCGCAAAATTCAATACCCCGGTAAAGCTCAAGTCCACAGTGCGACTCGTAACATTGTCCGTCTGTGCGGCAGGCCATATAGTCATTGCTTCTGGGCCATAAACATTTATTAAGTTTATATATAGTATACATTAATAACGATATCTTTACGAGTAGACTATAAAATTATCTACCGCATCTTGATCTCAATTATAATTTATGTAATAAATATGTAGGTAGGTACTACTCAGGTATCTCACATAAAATTTGCAATAAATTGAGAATTGATAACATGTAATTGCTAGTTCGTAATTGTATTCCAGGTGAGTAGCAAGCAGATTATATTTTTATTATTTTATTTTATGACTATTATTAGTATAATTTTTGTGTGTCGAAGTAGGTAAGTCTCAAATTAGAACTCTTAGAAGCAGTACTTATATTGATAATAATTGCTTTAACACTATTACCACCATCGTCAACTTCATAACTATTTTCCAACCTTTATAATCCTCGGCCAAAGACAATTAAACTTATAAAGGTACTCTTAAACAACCAGAACAATCCGCTTAAGTATTTGAAGTAAGGAAGGTTAGCCATACTCGGCAAGGTTCTTTGTAAGGCCAGTTGTTAAAAAATCGCGGTTAATATCGTATGATCACAAATTCATCTACATATAGATCAAACCAATCCAAGTCCACAAACGAAATCTGATATCGATATTATAATATGCAAAGCTTTATAAAAACCTTTTGGAGTCAAATAGATTCTTAGTATCTATCATATTGTAATCATATTATAGTAACTATCACATTCTAGTGTTGTTAAGTGAAACAATCTAATATGAAAACAATCTATTGGAGTCGTTTGTTATTTTGTAGAATAATTATTTGTAGTTTTTATTGAACCACGGTATTTTATTTTTTCATATTTAGTTTGAGGCTTATTTACTGATTTATCAAAACGGCCCTGCTTGGCGCTCTGTTTCTTGTAACGCCAATAGGAAGAGCTTCGAAGAGCCGATCATAAGCGGATATTAAAGTACATTATATGTCGCTAAGTTTGCGTAAAAATCCCTAAATATTAAAAGTAAGCAATTTTGATGTTATTTTGGCCCTTAAACGGGCTATACCTTTTTAATTACCACATTAAATTCAAAAAGAATTAAACGAGTTAAACCACTTACTGGCTTACATTTTAATAAACACTCTTACTAGCATATTAACAATAAATCTGGACCATTTTCAGAATATAACCACTATCCAAAAACTTCTAACAGATGAAAATGTAAGGAATTACACAGTTTAAATCCCTCCATGGTACAAGCTTATTGTGTCAAGATTTAGCAATATTTCATGATTATAATAAAATTCTGTCATGAATATGTCTATCACACATTGCATTATACATGCAAATTAATTTAGGAATATTTTACCAAATATTTTAAGAAAACATTAATTTAATATTTTGGTAAAACATTTAAAAATATACCTAGGGACATGTCACGCATGACACGAGAAGAGTATTTTACTCGCGCGTAGAGAGAGTGGTGAACGATAGCAGCGGCCGCACCACGCTAAGATCCGTTAATTGAGATTATTTAGGGACGATCCTCCATTGCGCTGTTTGTTGGTTGAATTGCGAACAGTTTTAGGAAATAAGCAGCGATGGACTTTGTATTAATAAAATACCATACTATTATAAACGATTAAACATTTTTACCGTTCTCGACACTTCATTAGGAATTATGATCGTTTTATGATTAAAATTGTTCCCGTTGATGTAATTTTCAAACGAATGATGAAGATGTAAATAGAATTGGCAATTTTTCTGCATAATGTAGTTAGGTATTTCATTTTTATCCCTGTTGACGATGGCTGCTTATCTGTTTTTCTTGTTGATGAATGCTAAGTAGCGAAACAAAGTTTTTAATTTTTATCATAGCTACTTGACTAGTTTTCAGTGCCCCATTTATTTTTTCTTTATTAAAGAATAGAATAATATTTTATAGCAATATATTGAGTGCGGAACCCTAAAAGGAATTTATTCATTTAGATTACTGTTGCAAATTTCATGAGAATTTTATAAATTTTTAATAGCTACTCATTTATTTACATATAACAGTTATTTTGAGTATTCAGCGAAGTACCTATACTTTAAAAATAGTTGAAACAAACAACCTACAGTACTTACAGCATTATTCAAAGATATTATATTTAAGCTACGCACACACGAGTTCGTGGGTTGAGTTCAAATTACGTTATTATATAGATTACGCACACATATATCAAGGGTCTGCTAACACTGGACGGAAAGTAAATTTGTACTAAATCGTCGATCGCCCCCATTATATTTAGACGCGCGAGAAACACTCGATTTATCTCGTCCTCAAAATTGAGGTAGAGAAAATACACGCAAATACTCGCAGATAAGTGTCAAAAATCGATTAAACGAAGGGCGCGCATGTTAGTGTTGGTCGAGAAGTTGCCACAGGTAGCACAAAATGTACGTAAACACGGACGAGTTCTTTGCTCTGCCATGTTAGCATTCGTAGACATATGACAATATGTCTATTTTACACGAGATAAAGGGTAGACAAAATTTACTCGCGGCGTGCTTGCTACCCGGGCAGGAGATCTTGATTCTTCGAGCGCACAATCGAGAATGCGCAGCTTGTTTTATTTTAGGGAGGCAGGACAAAGATGGCTGCCGCTATCGGTCGTCCAACTCCACCGAACTGGGCGACGAATTATAGTAGAGGCCCTGCGCGGCGGCGGCTCAACCGCCTTTATTTATATAGGCAACGAACGTGAATCACTGCTCTTTGTTGTCAATTTCATCAAAACTACAACAAAGAGCTTGGTATGTAAGGTGTACAGTAAGGCAGCTTCCACGAAGATCCAGTCGCATGACCTATTTGCAGCTTCTTGGGACACGTAGGGACGATGACACGTTGGGTGGCTTGACTCACGATGTGACGTTCACTAGTTTCCGGCACGGCGGGTAGCTTGGCTCCAGCACATGAAAAAATAAAGAAATGAAATTTCAAATACATTTTTGACTATTTTATTACTAAAAATACGTAACAGTGGTGATGAAACAAGATGAGTCTGTTCATTCAGCAGTGCAACGCCTACACTATGTTTTAACATTTCTAACGGATGCAATATACATCATCGAAACCCCTTCTCTCAACAGTATAAAATTTTAAAGGCATCACTATCAGGGAGGTGTAGACCGCTTTCAATTAAATGTTTCGCAAAGTGAAACTGTTGTGGTTTCAGATTTATCTATACAATCCTGTTCTATAATTACCAAATGTGACATTGTTTCAGAAGATATTGCAATAAAAATGGACGCTATATTCTGGGTACTGCTCGGCCTCGTAACGTTGCAAGCATCCTTAGCCGTTGATTACACGGAAAATTCGTCTGTGCAACTTTTCGTAGAGTATTTACAAATTAACACTACCACTGGCAATGACTTCTGTACGTATTCTATCGCTTTATCATCTTCTTCGATCGGCTCACAAGACCAAGCACTTTTCGTACAGTCCCCGGCTTATGCAAATACGGACTATTCCATATCCATCTGACGTATGTTGTTCATGTTGTCATAACAGCTTCACTTCAGTTTTTCAGCTTACATATTAAATAAGGCTATCAGTAAGCACATAAAAATCGTTAATACAGAACTGTTATTACAACTAGCATATGGTTTTTACTATTAAATAATAATAATATTAATGTTCTGTCGTATGCCTGTTACCTTTTGAGTAATCACCGAAGGGTAACTTAAGGCCAACGAGAGTATTAACAAGGCAAGAAGGGTTGGATTCAGCAGGCTTCCGGCCATAAAACCGAAAAATAAACATTTATGTGTTGTCCTCTTTGTTGTCACGTTATTAGCGATAACGTATTTTCTGATTATGTCCTTAGGTTGTTCTTTGTGTTGTTTATGAATAGGTACACATTTACCGAACCTATAATATCAAAGTATAAAGGGGAATGATGAAGATAAGGAATAATATTTTTAAATGATCATGTTTATTAGTTATCCAACCTAGAAAAGTGCGTCACTTTTCGTTATAATATACTTTTTATTATATGTGCTTTTCAAGGGAACCCTAAGAAGTACATATAGGGTAAGTGTCTATACTTACCCCATTACTTAGCTGATCGCTGACCGTACGTCTTTAAATTAACATTAACAATTTTGTATTTCTTGGATATTATGTTATTGTACTACTAACGCCATCTGTTAGCAAACCAACGAGTTAATATCGCTGCTACAGAACTAAACTCCAATACATCGTAGTTAGTCTACTTAATACTAGGTGACACTACTAGAATCAGGTTGTAAAATAACGCCGGTGTTTTGGCGGGAAAGCGACAATGTCACATAGCCCTTTTTGTTTTTATTGTTTTATTTGTTAATAAGTAATAATGGGGGAATATTACATAACTGTTAGGTATTCGTGAATTATTTACCGAAGCCCATATAAATAAACCTATATAGGTATAAAGTAATAAGTACCCGTTAGAAAAACTACGCGAGCCCTTACAAAGCTCAGCTTTTTGCTAGTTAATATCGTATTTTTAGATTGTACATATGTTATTCATATCTGTAAGGTATACACTCGAAAATAAACATATAACTATTTCCTTCTGCAGCATCCGCGGTACAGTTCTGGCAAAAAAGGGCAGCAGAAGAAAACCTTTCAATCAACGTGTACGAATATACAGCAGGATACCCAGTGATTGTCATCAAATGGCCGGGAACGGACTCCTCGTTAAGCAGCATCATGCTCAACTCCCACATGGACGTGGTGCCAGCTGATGAAGATGTAAGTAAAATTTTGTTTTATTAAATTTTGGTCTATAACAAATCATCTTGCCACTTTGCATGGGCTTTGGGATTTATTTTCAATTGTCTACGTATTATGAATCATTTGTTGAATTAATTAATTTTGACAATTCTCATCGTAAGCGTAATTATCATCACGCCTTTTATCCAGAAGAAGTAGAAAGACGTTTTCTAACACATGTTTTGTTATATAAGTCCCATCGAGCTTGGTCGAGCCTAGCGCCATCACGGGGTGCAGTTGTAGGCTGCGAACTGCTATGGACTAAGATTTTTTTACCTGTTTTTACCTGTGGTAACACGAATTGCTTATTTATCTCTTTCTAACAACAGATATGATGACGCATAATATTTGAACGTTCTTTCCTTGTCATTACAAACTGCTTATAGATGTGCGTAGGTATGTACATAGGTAAATTCTAGTAAGCTTTTAGAGCAGTGGTATTCGGATATAACAACTCTAAGTATTTCAACTCTCTGCCTATGGAACTGAAAATTCTTTGTCAGAAAAACCCAACAGTCAGTGACAAGGGGTTCGAACTCTAATCCCTCTTCATTAATTTTTTCCTTCCCTCTTTTTTTTTATTCTCATTTTATAAACATTAAGTTTATGCCAGTCCCATCATAGCCTTATAACGACTAACTAAAACACTACAATATAGAATAGAATACAAATAACACATACTATATTGTCATTATTTTTGTAGGTATATATATATATATATCTATAAAAATAATGACAATATAGTGAGTGGTTACTTTGATTTATGATTTAAGGCAAGAAGCCACTAATTCATAAATCACACCAGCCTCGATTTTACTTTCTAACAACGAGGTAGTCTTTGATAAAAGAACAGCATAAAATAGTTTGGTTTATTTTATACTTACCACTAACCTAATATCTTCAATCCATATTTTGTAAAGATATAAAATGATTACCTTAATTTGATATAACTGAAAATTGTAGATGTTACTAAAAATTGTAGATAGATACTTATTTTTTCAACCAACGAAAATGTACATGTTCTATAGTTATTTGTTATACAAGAGTGCAAAGTTGCTTTTTAACCGCGTGTTCAATTTTGATGACCGAGCAAGCGAAGGATTCTAAAATTGAATCACGAGCGCAGCGAGTGATTCAAAATTAGAATCCTGAGCGTTAGCGAGGGAATCAAAAGAGCACGAGGTGAAAAATCTTTGCACTCGAGTGCAACACGTAACTTTTCATTCCACCTCAGCGAGGAAATGACTAAAGAACCGCGTACAAAGCAAATTGAAAAAAGAACACCAAGAAGGTTCCGAGTCTGAGTTTTTAACAAATTAAAAAAAAGTTGTATGATATATTCGGCACCATAGAGGTAGCAGTAAATAGGTTTAATGTTTTTTTTAATTCACAAACTTAGTGCACACTATGTTCTAAATTCAATTTACTTTATCCTCTAGAGAATAAAAACGGCTTTTCCACTCAGATATTGAAGATTAAAAATACTCTTTCCGAGATGGTGGGATGAAAAATATTTTATTCATATCTGTAAGGCGTACACTCTTACTTACAAATATTAAATTGCAAAAAAAATAACTAAATATGGATCCGACTTCAACACTCAAAAGTGTGAAATAACTTGTTGAAGTCGGTAACTTAACAGTTCAAAGGTACCTATTATGACAATATTGTGACTTCGACAAGTTATTTCACACTTTTGAGTGTTGAAGTCGGTACCATATTTAGGTAAAAAGCACACCCTTTTTAGTGTCCCTTGCTACTTACGGGATCGATTGTCATTCACTGGCAATGACTATATCATCAAGATAGGGTAAAAAATCAGGTATCAGAGTGTTACTCAAAAACAGCTTGACCGATTTTGAGGATATTTTGATGGGACTACACGACAAGCATCAGCTTTCAAATAAAAAAATAAACATTAAAATCGGCTATCTCAAGAAATGGCTCTGAGGTAACAACTAACAAACATAAAAAAAAGAAATACAGACGAAATGAGAATCTCCTCCTTTTTTAAAGTCGGTTAAACTCGGGAAAAGAATCGATCCATTCCATGCCACACACAGACACACAAGCACACATACACGTCATTTGATAACTCTTTTGCATGATCAAAATTTGCCGTTTTGAAACTCCTAAGAAAATATGGCCAATTTGATACAGCTATATAATACATAGTTCTATGTCCAGGCTGTTGTCACATTTCATAAATGTCCAAACCCACTCTTTTTTCAACGACGTGAACACAACTAATTTAAAATCTGCTACTGTCAAATTTTAATTAGGATATATAATAAGTAATCCAGACATAATATAAACCCTATATTTAATTGGTTAACTTGAAACTCAGTAGGTATAATACATCATCAGTGATATTATTTGTCACACTACACACACAGCTATTTGGCCGGAAATTGTTCGTGATAATTTATATAACTTGGTATTAAAATATCCGTGACTATTATATAGCACGCAGGTATGATATCTAGTTCATTTTATATCGGGTCATATTATCGGGCTTAGATTAATACAATAATAGCGAGTAAGCAGGATGTCTTGTTATGAGGTAAATATTTAGATTACAAAGAAAATAGTCCCTAGTTTCTATTTGACGATCAGTACCTATATCAGTCAGTTTGAGGATAAGAAAATATTATTTAGAGCTACTATTTTGAAACTCTGATTTCGAGGATAAATTGTCTCAATGAAAATAAAGAACAAGACTGCGAGTTTTGAATCTCACTCAGTGACTAAATGTCATCAACATGGCTGATAGCCACAGATGTCCAATAAATGGTATTTTTGTAGCTCATTGGTGAATAAAATTGTCATACCTATAATATTACGAGTGGTGCTTCCTACCTACATGTATATTTAATCACCGATGAGTATTTTGACACGGAAGTTTCTCATACAGCACCTATGTAAGTACCATTGACCATAAGTTCGCATTTGAATGCTAAGTAAACTTACAAATGATTAGAAATTATGTTGTTTGTTACCTTCTAAGATTTTGTCAAAAAGCCAGGTAATAGGAATGGAAATTTGCAATCACTAAAATAAGGCTCAATTTATTATGTAAGTATAAATGTACAATTGACTAATTAGTACTTTATTATTATAACTAAACTGAGTTATGAATGAACTCCATATACGAGTATATTCAATATAGAGAATTATGTGGTAACTTTAGTTTATGTTTCGTATTTCTGTAACAGAGTCCTAATAATACTGCACTCAGACGTCAATTAACTTTCAAAGAATGTAAAATAGTTATTTTTGTACCGATTTTGAGAGAATTTCATGCTAATTACTCTAATTAGTTATCTAGGCGTCTCTGCGGCAAATACCTACTTAATAACCAGCAAAAAATATATGATGCTTAAAATTGTACCCAATCATAAGTTAGTCTATCATAGCAGCAATGAAATTTTTGCGGGTTGGTAGACTGAGTATGACATTCAAAAATACGACAATCGAACATCAGTGATATCAAAGTCACAGATAATCTTTTAGTCACTGATGAATACAAAATCGTAGACATTCAAAAATCGCTCTCCTCTTGAACGTTTTAAGATGAACTAAACGTAGGCAAACGGATGTCAAGAAGGCGCAAAGTTAAACTGACCTTAGCCTTGACCTTTGCTTAGTGTTATCAGTTGGTAAAATTCTAACTGGAGGTCTAAACTCCGCTTAACTCGTGAACTGAGTTCAGCTTGAAATTATTGCGTTAAATTCCAAAGATTAAATCAGCTTCCCTAAATCATATTTTCTACGCAGTTTATCTATAATAAATTGAAAATAAACTTAAAATAATCGTTATATTAAGCAGTCAGACATACAACTTACTGTACTAAACTACATACCTACAACTTATTGTACTAAAAATATCACTGTACTAAACTTACAGGACGGATGGACTTACCCTCCGTTTTCTGCAACCATAGACGACAACGGCGATATCTACGCGCGTGGTACACAAGATATGAAGTCTGTATCTATTCAGTACTTCGAAGCGCTGAAGAACCTGAAAGCTAACAACGTTGAGCTTTTGAGGGACGTTTATTTAACTCTCATGCCTGGTAAGTTCTCTTTTACACTTTTTTAAAATAATATTTTACCCGCGTTTTTCATATTTTTGTTGGCTGGTAAGCATGCCAATATTGCCAGTGTAAAAGAAGATCCACTTAAACAGGTGGTAGGTATCTTTATCAAGAGTCTATCTTGGTGGGTACTGTACACTGCAGTGACAGATATTCTTCTCAAAGCAGTGTTGTGAAAACACTATTGTGTTTAGGCGCGAAAGACATTGTAGAAAGTGAAATCACTGGGCAAACGAGACATAGGAACTGACGTCTCGGAGTAGCTAGCGCAGTGCAGTGTCAAGCACAAAGAGGATTCTGACTGTGATGACACTGCAACTGTAATGGACAGGTGTGACGGTCATTACGGTGAAGGACTAGTCCGGTTCATAAAGATCTACCATCCAACATCAATTTTTGTGAAGAAAGTGTTCGAATGGTTCTTAACGGTTTGCCAGTTGACAGGATCACTGCCAAGATGTTGCCAAGCATCACTGCCGCACTGCACTGAAAGTGATAGGCAAAAGAATGCTTTCCTGCAGGTTTAGGCAGAGGCGTCCAAGCAACCATGTTGCCAGATGTGTTTTAGCCCCAGAGAAGCTCGCTCGCATTGTCATCTATCGTACAGTTGCGTCTTTCGGAATGCTAGTGAATATTTCTATGTCAAAAATAATTATTTTCGTCACGAGACCAAAGATGCAATCTACCATGAAAAAAAAACTTGACGTATTGCGGCGATCTCTTGCTTTGCGTCATACTGTAGCTGCCTACTCTAACGAACATTTCTGGAACTTTCTTCAGTCTATGGTAAATAGCAAATACCCATGGGTCAGTTATAGTGGGAAACGTTTGCAGTTCAAACCTTACTGGCAGTTTCTTTTTTTAAATTTTGTGTTGTTTTGTCAGAAATTGGTTTCAACGGGTTTTCCCCGTCGCTTCCTTTCTCTTAATAACTTCCTTTTACTACTAATAGAAGACAAATTAGAAAGAAAAAAAAAGTAGTGTGCAGCAATATGTAATCAAAAATAGTTTATCTCCGTTTAGGATTTCATGATTGACAAATATAATCTAGGTAGTGTTTGTAAAACATTCGCATTATTCCGCCAATATGTTATGATGTAAAAAAATTGTATTTAATGATTATTTTGTATAAAAATTACAGACGAAGAAGTGGGTGGTGAGAACGGCATGATCCCATTCTTGGCGAGCGAAGAGTTCGCGGCACTAAACGTGGGCGTCGAGTTGGACGAAGGAACATCCTACGATATAGATGCAATTGCATTGTTTTATCAAGACAAAGTTGTTTGGCGTAAGTATTTTAGAATTATCTAACAAAACATATTATAACATAATCGTCCAATTCCAAAAACCTTCAAAAAAATATAATAATTAAGAAACGACACGATTTTATCACACGATATTTAATTCTTCCACGAGTATTTTATAGAGCAGGCAGGCGAATTTTTTTCACAAATCTAATACCTTTGCCTGCCTTTGACCACTATCTCACCTGATGGTAAGTGATAATGTAGTCGAAGATGTTGTTCAGGCTAATCTAGAATTACTGTATAGCTCTCAAGTACTGCTGCCGGAACACACCTTTAGGTACTTGGTGACAGATTTGCGATCTGAGGGTGGTAGCTAGCAAGGCGAGTTTCTGCCGCCATGCTATAACGACTGCCATCCTAAGGCTACAACAGGGACCGACGGCTTAACGTGCTCTCGTAAGCACGGAGGCGCTCAGTAGAATGTCACTAACTCGTTACCGCAACTGACGTTGCTTAACTTAGCATACCGATTAAGAACGGCTAAGTAAACTAAGCTACGAGCGCTTCAAAAATGATGTGAGTTGTGTCTTGTAATGTGGTGTTATACTGTTGCATGCACAGTTAAAGTAGGTTTTTTTTGCAAAATTCAAGCATAAACATTGATGATTGCCTAGTTGTTAGTGTTCCTTACGACGGGCAAAACGAATCGCTATAATGAGATTCCGCTATCTGTCTAGTCTGTCTGAGTGCCTATCTGTCTGTTCGTCCGTATGTCACGGGTCCGTAGTACATATACGGAATGAGTCATGAACTTGAAATTCACATATAGAACGCTGACCCAAAAACAAATATTGACTTAGAAATTCATTTTCTTCCACAAGATGAAACACCACATGCAATTTTCTCTTTTTATATTACTCTGATAGATAATCTTCAAGTATATTAAATGTAATTTCAAATAAACGTATGGACTTAGTAGCTTCTCGTCTATGTGGTTATTAGTCTACTTCTTACTTTGTCCATTTCGTGATATGACTAAGTATTTCGTTATTGATCTTTTTCATACATTGATTATCGACATTAGCAATGTATGGAACATTTATGTCACTGTTGGTATATGTCTTATATATGATTTTAGCCTGATTCGCGTTATGTCAGACTAATTCAATATAAACTTCTTTTAATTTGACATTAAATAAATTATTTCTGGTGGCTTAATAAAATCATCACTTTCAACATCAGATGACATTTTTGACAAAATTATTAGATAATTAAAAGCGTTGTATAGTTATAAGATTTATAAGTTATCAATTAAGCAAAAACTTAAATTTAATAAAACAACACAAATTGTCGCGCTTTAAATTTCGTAGTGCAGAAAAAGATTGCCAACCTCCTTTCATTGAAAATCGACTACGAAAATTTCCACTTCTTTTTTCTAATTAACGGGCAGGGGCCCGTAGTTCAAATTTTTCTTTTTATTGTAATCTTTTAACCCTCCTACTTGTTTAGGTATTTTTTCCGTCAAAGTTATCAATTAGATAGATGGTTTTTACATGGGGTCTATCTCAGAAACTATATAAACTTAAGCAACAGGAATCTTAAATTTGGTCTGTTATTATTTATTACCATATCATAGAGTAGCTTTGAAGCGGTGACCATTATCAACAAACATATATTTTCTTTCATGGACTGTTGCGATGCGGAAATCTAATACAGCAAAACCCGACTCGCATTACCGTTTATTTATTTTATAATTTCTAGGCGAACTATATTTTTTAAATATGTTTATATACCATTCTTAAGATGTCTTAGTTAAAAAAAATGACGCTAAAAATCTAATATACCTCTGGTGGAGGACAAAGTGCCCAGAATGCTGGTTGCATTACCTCGCTGTATATAACAAATTTTTTTGGATGAGATACAAGTCAGCACTCTGTTCACATGTCACCTCCACCAAACGCTTCGATAAGATATATATAACAAAGTCATAAATAATTAAATAAACGCTCTGTTGCCTCTACGCAGAAGTTCAAATTGACTGTCATGGTGAAGCTGGTCACGGTTCGACATTTCCTGCAACTAACTCTACGGCCACTGGCAAGGTAAAGGTTTATAACATATATCTTCTGCGTCAATACATTTGGTACATTTGATTAATTGTTAGTTTATTAGTTCCTTAATTCTATTAATATTACGTTGGCAGTAAGCTTGAAAATAAGTAGCACAACACTCGTAGCCCCATACTTCGATACCTCTTTTAGAAACTATGTGCAAAAAGTGCCAAATTAATAATAAATATACATTTTTTTTTTAATATTGTTAAGTTTGCAATGACGCCTGCTAGGCGAATTACATTACAACATTACAAATATACGAGAGAAAAAATTATAGTCATGTGCGGGATTCGAACCCGCGTCCATCCACCCCTTTAGCCGGGGTATGCTCTAACTAATTCGAAACGGTTTAGCCGAACCGCACGTGATTAAAATTTTTCGTTACGATGTAAATATGTTATTCCATTGCCTCAGCCCCCAATAATATAAGTATATCTCTTTAACCGACTATAAGGAGGAGGTTTTCGCTTGTCACAATCTTTTTAATATATTGAAGCAGGTAAACCAATGCGGGGACTGCCTGTTTTTAAATATAATTATATTTCATTTCAGTGCAGAAACGTAATGAATCGGTTGTTCGAATACAGAGATGAGCAATACGATGTATCTGTAGTCGAAACGATATTTAACGCCGGCAAGTATTCATCTGTAAATCTCAATAGGTTGGATGTAAGTATAACATCGTCAGCCGTGAGGCTATGTTTTGTCTTCCAATCTTGAACAAATGCCTTTAGACTATTACGGGTGTTTTGCCATAATCTCCACGCTTGGCAGGCGGCTTTGGGATCGCATAGTAAGATGGCAGATTAAGGACCACTATTTAAAGCGCCACCTTCTCTTATTTTTTCCTTTGTCGCCTTCTAACTTTTGCCATCCAAGCCGCATTTAGTAAACATTTAAAGGAAAATTGTTAGTATGTTTCACGTACCTACTATACTATATTTAGAGATAAGAAAGCTATGAAGATTGTTTCTTCGAATTATTCGCAAAAATTATATGATAAGTTTCAATTCTAAAGACGTATAATATAATACGTAATGAACAATGAAATCAAAGTATAACAATTACATATTATAGATATACTTTCATTAATTTCGGTTATACGAGTACATGTGCGAACCATTTTATTAATTTTACAATGTATCTGTATTATTTTTATGCAAATAAGGTTTCAAGCACTTCACTTGCTAAGCGAAATTTTTTTTAACAGTAATTTAGAGTTTTTTTTTTATAAAGGTTAGTGGTAAATGTGAAAACAATTACTGGTATATGTGATTTGTATTGGTGGTTTTGTAATATTTTGTGTTTTATAATTGTAGGCTGGAACAGCCAATAACGTAATACCATCACTTGTGAGCCTCGTCTTCGACATTCGACCTAGCACCACCCTCAATGGAGATACCTTCGAAGCTCAGGTAAAATATATTTTCATAGAGTTGCTCCAAACAACATTGATTTCATGTAAGCCTGCACCGAGGCAGCGATACGTAATTGTGGTTCGTTTGATCCCTTGCTGTATCTTTATATCTTAATTTTGAGTTATGTAAATAATATATATTACATTTAAGGATTTATTCTATAAATCATACACTTTGGAAACACGATTACTTAAAATTTTCTCCATAGAAAAAAATCCAAAGTTACAATAAATTAATTAATAAAATATGCTAACCTCGGTATGGGTTACATATTTGAGCCGTTTGGTGTAGAGACGTTGGGTCCGTGGGGACCGGGAGCTCATCGTATTTTCCAAAACCTATCTGAGCGCTTGGTCGATGCGACGCGTGATCAAAATGCTGGCACATATTTGGCTCAACGAATAAGCATTGCAATTCAACGGGGCAATGCTGCCAGCATGCTGGGCACGCTGCCAACTGGGAGTGGGCTGGAGCATTTGGACTGCCTATGAGTCTGCTATGACTTATAGGTGTCTAAATGCTTTTATTGTAGTAGCTGTAGTGTTGTATATAGTTCATAGTATTTTGTTTAATAAAGTTACATCTAAAAAACGAAATAAACCCTTAGTACGGCGTAAATACTTAACGGAGAGTCATCTGTATTTGAAAAATAAAAAAAAAACAACATGTTTTCTATAACGTATACACATAAGCATTACATTTTTCAAATAGGTATTTGTTTTTATAATACTCAAATTCATGCATGTTTCGCCCATTTTAGTCAGAGCCGTGATGCTTTGTCCCTATCAGCTTTAGTAATTTTTCGGCCGTCGGACGGGGACGGATGCTGTTGGCGTGCCTTACGCACACATACGCGCCGCGCCTAAAAAGCTCGGTGCGCCCTTAAGTTTCATCAAAATCAGTTCATTAGTTTTTAACTCAATTTACTTAAAAGTATTTGGCAATATGCCTATACCTCGATGACATGGTAATTGCAAGTGTTGTCGATGATGTAATATAGTAGAGGTTTTGGGTGAGGGGAAAAGGATTATGTAAGTTGTTAGTATTATATAAAGAATCGGGTAAAATAAAACACAAAACATTTGTCAAAAATTTGGAATAATATAAATAAAATAATTTGTGGTTTAATTATTTTTTTGCTGATAAGCTTCCTTTTGACTAATATTGACTTTGGTATTGGACCTGTTACTTGTGTCGAATGATATACGTAATACGCCATAGGAGCAAAACGTCCTCGATTTAAAAGGTTCCTACTAAGCTGCTTCAAGCAAATTGTCGTAAAAATATGCCTTAGGACAATGCTTATTTCATTACGAGGTTAGTCTTAACCAACAATATCTTCAATCTCACGTTATCATTTACCATGAGGTGAAACAGTATTTTAAATGCTAGATTATTAGTTGTAAAAAAAAAACTAAAATCTTAACGGCTGAATGTTGAAAAAATTAATCAATTTAGCTTGTATAAGGCTTGAAACTGTTTGCTAATACTTAATAGGCCGACTTTATGATTTTGGTCATTTTGAATACCTCTTCCTAATCATTATTCAGTTTCAAAATAATTATGTTTTATGTGCGGATGATTTGGCAAAAATCCGGGTCGAAGGGTTTTCACAACTGGTTATAAAAATATATGAAGTGCAGCTGTTTTAAAATTATATTTTGGACTACTCCTCAACGATAAAGAATCTTCATATCTAACCTTCGGTAAAATTTTACCATATATGTGTAATACTAATCGGTGCTAAGCGAGACGTCAAAGCGAGCGTCTCGAGCTATCCTACAACAAATGTAGGAGGTTTTATAAAGAAAGTTAACAATATGAAACAAATATTATAATAACTATAACAACATATTAAGTTTATATATACGTCTGGCTCGTCGTTACGGGTCTTGAGTTTATTATTTTAATATATAATGAATAATAATTAATAGTCGTTTTAGCCTTGCAAGTGTGTACTGATTCTTAATTACATTTTTTATTTAAATTACAATGTGAGGCAAGATGTTTAGCGATATAGATTGCTCTTATATGACTATATATGTCTATTTATTTTTTCGTTAGTTGTTGGAGTGGCTCGATGAAGCCGGTACCGACATAACACTGAGTTACATACTGAAGAACCAGCAGTCCCCTGCCACTATCATCAGTGAGTCCAACCCTTACTGGATGGCCTTGTCTAATGCTATTAAGACGCTGTAAGTACCTCTAGTTTTTGTGTAGACAAAATTTTAAATTTTTTTTAACATCGAGATAATACGTTACACTAGTTAAGATATTTGAGGCAAAAGTCTCTGCCATTTTTGCTAATTTAAAACTTAAGTGGGCTTTACGAAATCGGACTGTAGTCTAGAACTAACTATATTGTCTAACCAAACAATGCGCCACAACGCTTGTAGGCTTTAGAAGGAAAAATTTCGCTTACAGGGCTCAAGCTAATTGCATCATCTCACTAAACTATTCAAACATGCAGCGCTAGACTACTTCTGATGTATGGTTTCTCAAGATCAAAGACTATCAGCACACAGAACGGACATGGCTTTTGTAACTACGAAATTTTGTGAAGAGTATATTAGTAAAAAAATAGTAAAAAAACAAATATAACTGAGGGTCACTAACTGCGCTATTCAGTTTTTGAAAGTAAAGGTGCAATTGGCTTTTTACTAGAAACAAAGTGTTACTAACTTTTTAATATTATAAAATAAGTAAATCGTATTTTGCATTTAAGTACATTCTATTTTTTAATTAAGGTTTTTTAATATATTTTAATCAATCCGAATTTGGGGTATTTATTAAGTTACTTATTTTAAGAGAATACTTACAAGTAATTGATATATGTAATATATTTACGAGGGGAATAATAAAGCACTTGATCAAGTCGTTTTTTTTTATTGCTAATAGGCTAGCCTTTGATCACTATCTCAACTGATGGTAAGTGATGATGTGGTCGAAGATGTTGTTCAGGCTAGCCTAGAAACCTGCCATTTGGGACTTATGATGATAAACAGACTTGTCAAACTTTTTTCGTCCAATAAAAACTAGGTAATTGACTCAATGTTGCTATTTGTCATATCTGTCCACTTAATCTATGAATTTCACTCCGTGAACATGTCTGCCTGTGTTGTCGTGAAGAATTGTCTTTCGCGATTACAAATCTACCAAATAATAATGTACTCGGGCGTGTTTAATTCTGAACTATTTGTGAAAAGTGATTCCATTGCTTCTATATGTTTTTCGCGACTGGTCTTTGCATTATTTTAGGACGCAGGATAGCATTTTAAATACATAATTTTCATCGTAAAGAGCGTGTAATCTCTACGAGTACCAAGCTGCTTGTGGATGTGAGTATGCCGGCCGGCTTACTTTATGTGGTCAACTTTGCTCGTTTGAGATGTCGCGTCTAGTATCAGAGTTCAATGTTTTATAAGAATATTATTTGTAAATAATCTAACGAATTTTTCGCCTAATTTTCATAGTATTTCAACGTGATATTATCGTTAATGACGTCACGTAGCCAAGCCGGAAGAATTATCGATGCATTGTGATTCTAAACGAAGCATCAACCGGGGGTATTGACACATCGAGAGCGCGAACGAGATTAATTAGTTAAAATATTTTTTTACATTTCTATTTGTTATTTATTCTTCTGGAAAGTAACTCCTGAATCGCCTGAAAATTGGTATATTTGTCATATTTTGAAATGTCTATCAAAAACTATATAATATCGTCTAATATTTTTTTTTAAATCGAGATAATTTGATATTAAACGTAAAAAACCTGTCTACTTAGTATCTGCTTCTTTTTCCAGGGCCATCAGTGTCGTACCTTTGGTAGCGCCGGGCTCAACGGACGCTCGCTACATTAGGAACCTGGGCATACCATCGTTTGGCTTCTCCCCGATGCCCAACACTCCCCTACTCTTACACTCCGTGAATGAATTCGTCAACGCCGAGGTCTTTCTCAAAGGAATATCCATCTACGAAGAGTTTATAAAGAACCTCGCTAACATACCCGGGGATCAAACCAGCAGCGAGCGTTTTGCTTATGTTGTTAAAACTGCTGAATAGAATTTATAGTATTTTGACCCCGAAATGTAGTCTAACTTTCGCAAATTCGATATTTAATTTAAATGTAACTCCAGGTGGTAGTTTATCGTAATGAAGACATTATCCAGATAAGACACAGGCTTCTTTGCCATTCCAGCATTCATTCCAAGTTAAACTTTTTAATAAAACACTGTCAGTAAAACAGTAGGTAATTACAGCCTATCTAGTAAACGTAGCAAAGTTTACTTCCTATATATACTGTTTTTTTTTTGTTTAAACGTCTTGACTTGGCTAATGTTTAGTCATTTTAATTTGTTTCTTTCTGTCAAGCAAACCTCGAAAGCCGGCATACGTATCAGACTGAATAAATCACTAAGAATATATTGATTTTATTTATTCCTGCATTATGACATGTACTCGTATTACTAATACAAATAGTAAGTGAACAGCGTTTTTTTTTATAAAATCGTGATGTCACTCACGGGTAATGCAAATCACATACATATCACATATTTTGCAATATTAACTATATATGAAATATGACTTTAACACTGAACAATCATCTGATGTATTGTTTTCACTGAATAGTTAATTACCTTGTTTATTATCATTTGAACGTATGCGTACTTCTATATACATTTTTTTTAAATCATTAGAGTCTTTTAGTAAACCTTGGCCCGAACAGGTTTATGTCAGTTGAAGGGGTACAACTAAATCACCATCGACCTACCCTAATGCCGATGGAATTCGGTTTGGTATAATATATTTTCTCTAATAGTACACAAATAACGCGACACAATACTTACATATTATAAGAAAAGTTGTGAAAAGCAGCAAGACAAGAAAATCTGGCATAGTATAATATTGTAAGACTTAGGTTCTACTTCAAATGCTTTTACTTCAAGTTCTTATGTGAGGGTAATTTCCTTCAACAAAATATACATAATTACTTAAATCTAATATTAAGTATATTACTTATGCAATCGAATTGGTCCGCTGTCTCGCACCAGAGAAACGCTTCGTTTGCTCATTATTGCGTAGTAACCATCGGTGTGTGCCTCAACGAATATACTTATGATGCTATAGTAGCGATGCAATCTCAAAATCACCCTGAACGTATTATTAAATTGACGTAGAGGGCATCATAGTATGTGCGAGTGTATCTGCTGCCCACAGGCTGCACGTATATTTATCATTTTATTTGTTCGAGATATTTAAATTGTTCTACTCTTTTTAGCATAATGCCGTTCAGGAGAACTGGTGGCTCGTTTGAACATTTTGTACCTACCCCGAAGAACATAAAGTTATTTTCAATCTCATTGCCGCAATGGCTACCGGCATAATCTTCACACGTAGTGTTGTGAAGGATGAAAATCCAATAAAAATAGTGTAACTGAAAACGCGAAGATGGGTAGCAGTTTGTACAGACCTAACAACACTACTAGTTGAAGCAGTGATGGCCCACTGGCAATAGCTACTTATATGGACTGCTGCGTAGAGGGTTTTTGATTCGAATCTCATCGCGGTATTGAGCTTGGTTGCAGAATATTAGCTACCACCCTCAAGTATAAAATATGTTAAAAAGTAATGGTAAGTTTCGTAGCTTTCCTTAAGAGCTAATAATTCCAGGTTGAAGATTTTTAACGTCTTCGAACACACCATCACCTACCAACATCTTCAAAGGCTAACCAATTAATAATAAAATAAACCTATGATTTCAAAACCACTGTCTTCGTTTTGGAAAGGTGAATGTCCAGCCAAAGACGTTACTGCAAATCAATTCGTGTGTCAATGGTGCAACAATACAGCTCTGACGAATTTTGTTTTATGATAACAATGAAGTCTCTCCACTTACGTAGGTATACACATACGACCTTAACATTATTATTTAAATTGGAACTGACGACCACGTTTAGATTACAATTCAGTCATTACTGTACTGTCAGTGAGTCATGACATAGTATATTATAAAGTTTGTCAATTAACTAAGGTGAATGGTCTCTATATTTCTATTAACATTTTTTAATCCAAAAATGTTCATAATTTTTTATTCTATTGCTAGGATTTCTAAATTTTGTGCTTGACCACGTAATTCGCGATATTCGAAAAATATTTTGTACGGTATCTAATTTATAAAACATAATAAAATTATAACTTTTTATTAATTCTACGACTTCACCTTTATATTTACGGTTTTAGAATCACAAGGAGTGCTGTGCATTGGTATACAATAACTTTTCAAGATGATACGGTCAATTTATTTTAAACTTGCTGTTTGTTAAATAATAACCCTAAAAACGCGATAAGACTTTTTATACTTTTTTCCACCTTGCAAATAATATATGTACAAAACGGTTATATACTATATCGGAAACTTATAAACAGCTTTAAGAGTCGAGTGTTGACCAGTGATATCGCCATTGGCCTTAACCATGGTTACTTTATCGAGTGTTAATAATATAATCTTGTGTTTAATGATGTCACATGGAGCGATCGGGTACCTGTATGAAGATCCGGCCATTCAACTATTTAAAGAATATATTAAAATAAAATCAACAACGAATTCGGATCTAAGTAAGTATATCTACATATAGGGTTTGCCAACCATAAATTTTATTTATGATATATTGGCTTGGCTGAAGTATTTTTTATTGAGTTTAGGGTGCACTTTTGTGTATGATTTCTGTTAATTCTAATCATACCACGATCCCAGGTTATATGTCATCTTCACTTTGAAGCAGTAGTGATGGTCCAGTGATTATGGTTATGGACCTCTATGGATCTATGGACTGCAACGCAGGTTTGTTTTCCATGTAGTTCAAAGACTGCCGCAGGCTATAGAGCTTCACTACATGGTGGTAGGACATTTAGTGAATGCTCGCTTGGATATCAACCACCCTCATGTACCGTGACCAAGCACCTAGTGGTGTGTTGCGACTGCTGTCCTTGAGAGCTAGTGTCTATTCTATATTAAGTCTTTTTAGTAAAAAAACTGTAACTACTTTTTACCACCCATGCGAGATTTTGCTAAATGTAACGTAACAGCTATAAAAAATAATTTTAAAAAGTATGTATGTTAACAAATTACAATAAGAAGGAGATATATTATATATCGTATAATTATATTTTACCTGAAATAATAGTTCTAGTAATATGAATCAAAATACTCGATGGTGCTGCTTCAAATTCAGATATCTAATTTGGATAATCCTTCCAATTACGTAATTTTAGCCCCTGCAGTGGAATTCTGGCAGAGGCAAGCGATAAGAGAAAACGTGCCAATTTCGGTACATGAGTTTGTGAAAGGATATCCGGTGGTGGTAATCAAATGGGCTGGAACTGATTCCAAACTCAGCAGTGTTATGTTGAACTCACATATGGACGTCGTTCCTGCTTATGAAAAGGTTTGTACTAAATCTTGTTCAGCTTTACCAAATCGAAAGTATTTTTTTTCTTCGATATTCCAAAGCTACGCACTAGACTAACGCTAATCATATTCTAGGGGAAAGTGAGGGAAACTGGAACTCTGGACAATACAGAATATTTTAGAAAAAAAGGTTATGACCATCAATATCTCAGAAATTATGCTATTTCGAAGCTGAGAATCCAAAAGGCGCAGTCACACGGCTCCGTCAAATCTGCATAAAAAAATATTAAATTGCAATTATTTTACAGATAATATTTAATTGAAGCTTAATTAAAATCAAAACGGTGTTTGCAAATTTCAATTAATAATAATAAAGGCTATTTCCAAACCCATACCAGAAACCCATAGTAAAGATTAATATATAATGTTTACATTTTGTTGTCTTAGGTAAAATACAAGTTTGGTATGTAATAATTCATTAATTGAGGTCTGTATCAGCCAGATTGTCCAGACACAGCCTACATCCTAAAAGGGGGTTTCTCATAATCCCTACGCTTGGCAGGCGTCTTCGGCATCGTGGAGGTCATATACATTAAAATTAGAAAATAATTTTATGTTGAGTATTATATACTAATTTTGTTTATGTTCTCGTGGCACTTACTAAGCACGACTCCCACCTGGTTTTTGTCAGCTCTGCCTATAATTTATGCAGTCTGTCATAATTAGCGACTGCACTACGCACATCACCTTGTGTAATAAAGTTGTCAAGTCTCATGTCCTTGTAATTTCAACAGCACCCATACTCTACAAACTGGAGTTCCACTGCTACTGTAAATCATAATGTAAATCATTAATACTGTGCTATTAATTTTTTACTTTAATCACTTTATCCAATAGCGAACTGAATAAGTGCATGAATAAATGTGAAACCGTACATTAACTGACTGAAAAAGAAGGAAAGCGAAACATTACTGCAAAGAGCATTTTTTTAAATATTAATTCATTGGGAATATGACAAAAACAATAACTTAGAATGGTGATCATAAAAGTTTAAAAATATTGGCATTGGACTAGAAATCTACAAAGAGGTACATTATCCAAAATTCAATTGGTGTCTTGCTAATGTAGATTGAATTGCAAATTAGTGTTAATTATTCTAATTTCACTAATGATACATTCTTGCTGGTGATGGCACGCTCAGTACTAGTAAACAAGAACTACATACAAGAATTTTGATACTCATTTCTTAAAAAGAATTTCATCTTGTTGATATCAATTCAAAATAAGCGACGTAGTTAGATTGTAATCCTTTTCCAATCAGTGATTAATACACACCTAAGTATATTTGAAATTTATGCCTTCGTGATATTTGAAATTTACCTCAGGCGTTCGTGATTCTCCTACCCCAAGTACTTGAAGTCATATATTTCTATTATGGTTTACACTCATTATTTTAAGCTATTATCAGGAAGTTGTCTAGCTTATGATAGAGATGACATAATTATAAACTGAAATCTTTTGCGTCACTACTCACACACAAGGTTCGTAGTTATATAGGTGTGATGCATTGTCACAGATACTTATCCTCCGTGTTTTTGGTATTGAGTAACTTACCTGCAGTATACAAACACTAATTATTAACACATATATTTATTATACAGCCAAAACCAGCCAAAAAGAACTGAATTTTATCCTGCAGGATGGCTGGAAATTCCCCCCTTTTGCGGCATACACTGATGACAATGGCGACATCTACGGGCGCGGGACACAAGACATGAAATGCCTCGCTATCCAGCAGTTTGAGGCATTGAGCAGACTCAGAAACAAGAAGGTTCCATTACTGCGGGACATTTATATGACTCTGATGCCAGGTATAAACTATCCAATCAACTACCTACCTACAAGTATTTCACCACGCAGTTTGTGCGGAGGCATCGAATGAATTTTATTGAGTTACGGAACGGGTTTAGATAAAATTTGTAACACAGATAAGTGTAAATCAGGTATAGTTAGTTTTTCGGGTTCTGTATTTGCGATGAAAAAGGAAGGATATATAAAAATTCATGTACTCCGATCGAATGTATCTATCTACTATCTATGTATATATGTATGAGAAAAAAGTAAATGATTATAATTTATATAAATAATAGAGTATCTACCAAGGGATAAAGCAGTGTTTTACGTCACGAGTTACGTTTTGATTTAGGAATGAACACAGCCTCCCCTATTTAGGGGGTATTTGCCATAATCCGCACACTTGGCCGGCATCTTGGCATCGTCAGTGTAAAACGGCAGTTCTTTAGAAGGCGGTGATGCCCACCTTCCAGTATATATCCCTTATTCGCCTCTAACGACACCCATTGGAAGATATGGTGAGGTGCAATTCGAACCCGGCACCCCACGGAGATTAATCTACCTTATCTAATGTGCTGATTAATATTTGCTTCTCCACAGATGAAGAGACTGGAGGAGAGAAAGGAATGGGACGTTTCGTGATGAGTCCCCAGTTTACCAATATGAACGTGGGCGTCGAACTTGATGAGGGATGGGCGCAGCCTGACCCCTCCGTTGTCACAGTCTTTGCAAAGGATAAGCCAGTTTGGCGTTAGTATATTATTTAACTTACCAATGTTTTCCATCTCATATAATTATATCGTTGAATTGTCATGCTTCATCAGGTCGTTAAATAAACTTTTGCACCAGGTATGATTACCTGGTCACGAAAGCTTCTGGATGTGTAGTACCCATCCAGTCATATCTCAAAAAAATGCAGCCATAAAGCAGCATTTTTCAAAATTTTGGTTTTTTATTAGTTATAAGTTAATCAGACAAGTAAAACTTTAGGAACTACAGGTTTTTGAGGAGTAGTGATGATCTATCTCGGTGGTGACATAAAAAGGATGATCTACACGGTGAATGTAATGCATAACTTGCACTAATTATGGCTAGAGGTAGATATTTTTGTTAATATTCAGCGGTTCACTTTTAAAAAAAAAAGTGCACTCAACGTTTCAAAGATGATTATTGTAAGTGGAATCTGATGGTCACACATTTTTTTTTATGCCTGATAGGTTAGCCTTTGACCACTATCTCACCTGATGGGAAGTAATGATGTGGTCGAAGATGTTGTTCAGGCTAACCTAGAATTACTGGCTCTGATGAATTTAGACGGAACACAAAACATACTATTATCCCATAATTTACTATCGTAGGTCATGGGTAGCTTTCAAACAAGCGTGGTATGAACTACTGCTATCTATCTATTTTGAAGCAATAATGGCCGAGCCGTTTGCCGTACCGCAGGACCATGGTTTGATCCCCACAGTCAGCTAGTGCTTCATCGCATATTTTTCGAATGCTCGCCTGGCTAGCTAACCCTCAAGTAGAAAATCTGTCGCCAAGCACATAACAGTGTGTTCCGGCAGGAGTCCCGGAGAGCCAGTAAGTAATTATGAAAATACAGGCACATGAAACTTTACGACTGTATGTTTCATGGTGATGGGCGCAGTTCAGTTTGTTACTTGTGACAGATGACATCTGACTAAGGCAGAAGTTACTGCTTAACCTCAGATGGGCATCGTGCGTGTCCCATAATATCCCATTACAAAAACTATCGTCACTTTCCATCATTATCATAATTACCATTACTGAGTGTTATTAAGTGCTGACTTAAATGCAAGATAACAAGAAAAACATATTTATCTACATCTATTCGCTTATATTATAAAGAGGATTGCTCTGGTTTTTTTTTTTACTAAGATATAACTACTAATCCCACATTATCCCTTATAGCTATAGAATATTTTCAATTTTTTTTTATTTTAATATTTGTTAAATACCCCTATCGATATTTGATATTTAAATCAAAGTCAAGTCGTCGTGAAACATAGTAAAAACTTGAATATAAACAAAAAATATCTGATAACTAATGTTAAACTTTAAAAACTGACCCGTGGTATAAAAAATATTTTTTGCTATAAGTATTCCGCTCCACTTATACAATTCACCTGGAATATAACATTTCAATTTTAACTACATTATAAATAATAAATACTTAGCTTTTTATATATTTAAAGAATGTGTTATATAGTCGCTGTGCCAAGACTGCGGACAAAACTTGTAGCCGGGCTGTATTTGACTTTAACCTATTTAATTCTATTCTGCAGAGTTTCGGGTAGACTGCTACGGTGTCGTGGCTCATGGTTCTCTGCTTCTCCCTACAAATGCTACAGCAATAGGAAAGGTACAGTAATCATCATATTCTTCAAACCCTTGTTTTTGGTAAATACCTAGGTTAAATAAATATATCCATAAATAAAGAAACAAATGGAAAGTTCATGTACCTAGAGGTTTGAGAATATATATGATCTGTATCTGAGTGAGTCTGCTATGACTTATCGGTTATCTAAATGCTTTTATTGTAGTAGCTGTAGTATTGTATATAGTTCGTTGTATTATATTTCTTGATTACGTTAGGAAATATTCAAAAGTTTTTATCTATGTTTAATTGTGTGCTAAATATATTTCCATCGGAGATAATGAGCTTGTTTTAAAATAAAATAGAAACCATTTGGAAGACCAAATAACTTTAATAATGCTGGAGATAATAATCAAATGTCTGACCCAAAACAAGTTGCTTAGATATTTGTTTTTTTTCTGTAATTCACTCCTAGTAGTCACTAAGTCATTAGGTTTTCAAAAGATTACCTACATTTTAACCTGTAACAATAGGTACATATTTGGTAATCGAAACAAACATATGTGTGTCATATTAAACCCATCTTCAAATTGAGTAAGGGTAGAAACATGAAGCTAACGTGTTTTATAAAACTTACTACTACTGTTTTTAAACAAATTCAATCGGAATGTAACAACGCTCGTAAATGTTTAAAAATAAAAATGTCTGTTTCTTATTCGATTTCATTTCCCATATGTTATGATTACAGACGCATTACACGTGTATGAGAGATTGATTTAACACTTCTACAGCTTATGACTAATTATGTTATATCTTATATCTAATTTCAGTGTATGAATGTTACGAATCAATTGTACAAGTTCAGAGAAGAACAATACGAAATAGCAAAGAATGGTACGCTGACTAACGCTGGGGCTTTCACATCTGTCAATCTTGACATTGTAAAGGTATTAATCACATAACACAATATAACATTGTTAATTTAATGGAATGATATTTCATCTAACATAGATTACTATGAATAGTACGCAAGTAAGAAAAACATCTGCGCTTACCATACAAAATGTGTCAACTAAGTACCTACATGGAAAGTAAAGACAACTTTATTTGCGGTGTTATTTAGAGCGCGTCTACGTATCAGTACTATCAGTACTATCAGTACTAATATTATAAATGCGAAAGTAACTCTGTCTGTCTGTTACGCTTTCACGCCCAAAACTACTGGACCGATTTGAATGAAATTTGGTATGGAGATAGTTTGACACACGGGAATAAACATAGGATAGATTTTATCCGACTGCGCAAAAAGAGGTTAATATTTTTGCGCGATAACCGACATACGCGCTGGCGGAGCCGCGCATGGAAAGCTAGTATAAAATATACTTACACTGCACATATAATGTATATTTATCATAATATCATTGTTTTTTTATTGTTAATGGGCTAACCTTTTGACAACTATCTCACCTGATGGTTAGTGACGGTACGATCGAAGATGTTGTTCAGCAGGATGACCTAGAATTACTAGTTCTCAAGGATAGCTAGCGATACACACTGTTAGGTGTAAAAATGTCCAAACGTCTTAGCTAACGACACACGGTTAATTTTGTGGAAGTATTTAAAATCTGTCTTCGCTTTTTAATAACCCTAGTTTAATATTAGGTATGTATAGAATATCCACAGTTGTATTTTCTGCCAGCGTAATATCACTAGAGGAGTGAGACCATTGTAGATATGCATAAAACCAACATCTCGCTAGTTCAGAATTATTTTTAATCATTCTATTGTACTTTCAGGGTGGTTCAGTAATAAACGTCATTCCTGGACACGTGGTCTTCATTTTTGATGTTCGTTTGGGCAATAACGTTAATGAAAAGAAGTTCTTATTCCAGGTAAATAAGATATAGGTAAAATACCTATTAAGAATTTGCACCTACTGTGCTGTATCAGCCAGATTCTCCAATACTGAACACAGCCTCCCCCATTATGAAGGCTTAATATGCGATAATCTCCACGCTCGGTACTGTTCTTGGGGTTCGCAGTGTGAGATATCAGTTTTTTTATTATTTTTATTTGATTTTTTTTATGCCTGATAGGTTAGCCTTTGACCACTATTACACTTTGATTTACTCACATGATGGTAAGTGATGATGTGGTCGAGGATGTTGTTCAGACTAACCTAGAGTTACTGGCTCTCAAGGACAGCTGCCGGAACACACCGTTAGTTGCTTGGCGACAGATTTTCAACTTGAGGGTGGTAGCTAGCCAGGCGGGCATTTGCAAAGTGCCCTACCACCATGCTGTAACGACTGCTATCCTAAGACAACAACCGGGACCGACGGCTTAACGTGCCCTCCGAAGCACGGAAGCGCTCAGTAGTAATGTCACCAGCGGTCACCCATCCAAGTCATGACCGCGGCGGACGTTGCTTAACTTTGCTGATCGATTCAGAATGGCTAAGCAAACTTCGCTACGAGCGCTTCAACAGTTCCTCAGAAACCGCTGCTGCCCACATTCTGGTGTGTTACCCTTAGTAACGTAGTATTATTATATGTTCTATGCCTTAGTCTTCTCTTATGATACCCACGGTAAAGATGTGGGGTGACATTCTAGCCCGGCACCCCACAGGCAACAGGAAAATAACAGCAGAACTACATACGAATAAATATGTATTCCTAGCTAGGTAGTACATAAACTATATTATAATTGGACTATGACTATAATCAACTTTTAAACCATACCTATCTCACACAAGGACTATAAATATATTTTATATAATCTCATTCGGTAATATTCTAATTATGAAACCAGATACAGACTTTTATTGGTATATTTTATTTATATACTTCTTTAAGAAAATTAAATAAAAGCATTATTCTCCCAACAAAACAATGCTTTAAAACAATTTTTAAATTTTTAAAGTACAACGTATCCCGGCCATGGAGGTTTCTATTCAATTTAAGAACACATTATCTGTGGTGAGCACACCGCGCGCGCAACACGCTGTTTTTTTATATTACATTTTATTTATGTAGCTACCTATAGCCATGAGATTAAATAAAGTAGTGTATGCAACTGCATATAATTAGGTATTAAAACACTCGTGTAATCTTAATTCAAAAAACTACACTTATGTTTTAATACCCTCTATTATATGACAGCTGCATAAACTACTATTTTCGTCGATTTTAAAGTAGTGTAAAAACTAACCCAAATGCGTGATGTCCTGCAGAGTTTGTTTGATCGCTAAAGTGCAGTTTCTAAATTACTGACTGATTTCTGGTTGGACTTTTTCAATTGCCTCCAGTTGGAACAGTGGGTCAAAAATGCTGGCGACAACGTCACTCTGACTTTTCTCGTGAAAGACTCACAGACCCCGGCGACCATCACCAACGGTTCCAGCCCTTACTGGAGGGCATTAACTCAAGCAGCTTCTGCAATGTAAGTACACTATTAGCTATCTATATAATTATGCAACAAAGATAAAAAATACTTTAAGTATTACATACGCATGGCATTTTTAAATATGACTCGGGTTTGGAGCACACCAAATGCTCTTCATCAGAGCAAGTGCACGCCATTGAAAGAATATATATAATTTTACCAATTGACTATGCTGACGTTTACCAATAGAAATTGACGATGCGATTGATGGTGAGCAAGCATAGTAGATAACTATTCGCACTAGACTTGCGCAATGCTCGGTCATACTTTTTTTTAATGTATGGCCACATTTAACTGATATCTGAATCTCTCGATTCGGGTATAATATATCTCTTGGTCCCGTTTAAATTTTATCTACTTCGGCAAGTTGTTTTTAGTAGTCTATTAACTCTACTAATATAGCCTTTCTTGCTCTTGAAGTGCTGACTCAATTTCTCAGCTGCGCCTGGGTTTTACCAGCGCCAAATTTGCAGCAATTCTCGAACCGAATAGTTGACCTTTAGGTTGCCTAAATATTTCGTTATTGTAGCTGTAGCATTGTACATAGTTTGTAGTGTTTCGTAAAAATAGTTCTTATTAGATCTAGTATTTTTTTTAATCGGCGGTATGCCTTACTTAACAAAATACTACGAACTATATACAACGCTACAGCGACATAAAAGCATTAAGACAACCTATAAGTCATAGCAAATGCAGTCCAAATGCTCCAGCCCACTACCAGTTGGCAGCGTGCCCAGGATGCTGCCAGCATTGCCCCGTTGAATTGCTATACATACTTATTCGTTGAGCCAAATTATCTAGTAATTAACTGTCAAAACGTATATCATATGCTTATATCTAGAACTAGATGTTATTCTAGAACTAGATGTTGTTCTAGAACTAGAACTTTATATGTTGAAGCGATTGCCACAATCGTTTAAAGGGTATACGAACTTGAACGATATAATTAGGTACTCTTTTCAAATTAGACGAACAAAAACGTGTCTAAATAATCTACAATAAATCTAAAATAAATAAAATACATCCATTTCAAGTAAATTAACTCAATATGATACAAAATATTTATTTGAGTTAATTTAAAAATTAAAAATATACATTATCTTTAAATAGTCATTTTTATTTAGAGGAAAGGAAGGTAATTTGGAATACCATTTATTTAACGCTTGTATATTTTTTTCTATTGAGTTTTAATAAATAAAACCTGTATTACATTGAAGCAATATTCATTAAGTATCAATCTGCAAACTATGAGTACTAACCAAACTACACAAATAGGTAAAATTTTAGGTTGAACGCAAAATGACAGTATTCCGTTTTTGTGCAGGTATTTTGAAATAGATGTATTCTAAATTATATTCACTATGCTTAACTTAGTTATACAAGGTATTATTACGCCATTGTTTTAAAAGAAAGTAAAATAATTATGAACGCAAATGATATCCTGAAGAGCAAGTCTTTAAAATCGGTGCGTAATTTGAGTAGGTAATTTGGAATATCATTCCGGTAGTCAAAAGTGAGTTTGAGGTCTGACTAAACTATTTCTGTGTAGAAAGGTTTTTTTTATGCCTGATAGTTTAGCCTTTGACTACTATCTCACCTGATGGTAAGTGATGATGTAGTCGAAGATTGTTCAGGCTAACCTAGAATTACTGGCTCTCAAGGACAGCTGTCGGAACACACCGTTAGGTGCTTAGCGACAGATTTTCTACTTGAGGGTGGTAGCTAGCCAGGCGCGAATTCACAAAATGCCCTACCACCATGCTATAACGACTGCCATCCTAAGACAACAGCCGGGACCGACGGCTTAACGTGCCCTCTGATGCACGAAAGCGCTCGGTAGTAATATCACCAGCGGTCACCCATCCAAGTCATGGCCGAAGCGGACGTTGCTTAATTTTGCTGATCAGTTCAGAATGGCTAAGCAAACTTCGCAACGAGCGCTTATTATATAAATATAATAGGCATTAATCAGTTTCAATCACTTCAAATCAGTATTAATCAGTTAGTTAATTAAATAAATAGGCTGTTGTCAAAAAACATAAACAGGATCTAGCTTCAAAGACAACACACGCACCATCTACGGAAAACATGAGTCTTCCGTAGGATTCCTAACCTATACCAAACTTTAGCTCAATCGGACTCCGGAAAGTGATAATTTTCAGATACTATGCAAATAAAACTGACGGTAATTTGGAATATTCCAAATTACCATCACATCGGGTATTCCAAAATAGCAATAAGATGGGTTGGATTGTAACCTCATATAATTTATTTATAAGTATACAAACTGAGAACATCAAAGTCAATATGCAAAATTTATAGTCCACCTTATAATATACATAAAGCTAAACTATCAAAACATTACAAATTGTGGCGATGGGAGTTGGTTATATACTGGTACGTACCTCAAAAATTTTCAATCACACTCCTTCACACTTTGGTCTTTGATCGCCATCTCGAGAATTTTGAGAACTAACCGTGTTAACATGTCGACCGATGGCGTCTATTTTTTATATTTTACGGCCATTAAAACAATATAGCATTACTCGTTTCCGTGAAACCCTCCTATTCCAAATTTAAATTAACAGTATTCCAAGTTACCCTCCTTTCCTCTATATGTTAGAAGATGGTTTCGTTTTATTTTTTTTTATGTTATGCCATACATAATAATTTTCATGATTTCAGGAATATAACACTAAACCCCATTGTAAGCACAGGCGCCACCGACGGCAAATACCTCCGTGCCATCGGAATCCCGGCCTTTGGTCTGTCTCCTATGATGAATACTCCGCTTCTGCCTCATCGGGTGAACGAACGTCTTAACGTAGCCGAATTTCATAGAGGATTACATTTGTACGAACAAATTATTAAAAATATTGCTAATATACCAGATAATCAGATATCTCATGATTCTTACGTATATTTGGAACGTTACTAGAACAACGAAACAGTAATACTTATCTAAGTAGTAATAGAAGATGGACAATATTAGCAATCTCAACACCAGACTATTTATTTTATTTAATAGAATTAGGGGTTATTTAGTTTTTTTTTCACCACATAATTATAGTAAGTAAGTTATGAAATGTATGTAACAAAATGTGATAATTTATTTAGTCAGTATATTTGCAAAGACATTGATTGTTTCATAATAAAGGTTATTTCTTCTACTATAAATAATTTTTGACTATATGCAACAAACCAATTAGCAAAAAAAACATCTCAAATTCAAAGGCAAACAGTTCAAATTCAAATGTTTATTTTATATATATATTATAGTCTATTTATATAAATGCCAGAATACACCATCAAATTACATTTTAAGTTCGTATATAATAATGTTAGTCACTGTATTCAGCCTGCAAGCAGGCGTGCAAATTTTTAATTTTCTTTGTTAATTTTATAAGTCAAGTTATTTAAAATGTCATATCAATATAATATAAATTAGCGTTATGAAAATAATAACTTAGATTTGCATCACTTAGTGAAGTTTAAGTATTCTTTCATACTGTAAAAACAATTGTCAGTTAGCCATCTATTTAATTTAGCTTTAAAAACATTACCATTCAAGATTTTAATATCTTCTGGTAAATTATTATACACCACTATGCACATATTAAAAACATTTCTCTTATAAATATATTTACGACAGGGAGGTTGATATAGTAGGTTTGTGAACTTGGCACGTTTTTGCCTCGGCATGATTTCATTTCGTTTTTTGAAATATTTAGGATGTGTTTTAACGAAAATAGCTAGCAAGTGCTAGCTTGGTGGGATATCTTTTGCTTGATCAGTAGAAAAATATCATCAAATATTGCTAGATAAGAAGATGGTAGTCCAAGGAATGTGCCATTTCAGCATGGTTGTAAACAATTAAAAAAAAATTTTTTGAAGTGCTTCTTTATTTTATATTTTACGATTGAAATACAGTTTATTTTATTTAATGACTGTTTTTCAATACCCCTAACCTCAGACCCTGTCACGATCGACAATTGTTTTGACTTCACATGGAACCTTCTCATCTTCCTCCATCACTTTCGGCATAATGCCCACATTCACCGCAGTAGCATATCCCGTCACAATGACAACATCTTTTGAATGAAGCCGAACGAAACAATTTATTCGATTTGATAGGATCACACAGGAACATATTATATTGTGTCTCCAAGGAATAGAGTAAGTTATAGTAAATGAGATCCGAACATCGTTAAAATAATATAATTGATACCATTTAGTATCTCTTCATAGGAATACGGTGTTTCGGCTTTATAAAATGAAACAGTAATAATTTCTACAAAAATCGGAACCTTATGTTTTATTTTAAGGGAATACCTAAATTTTTGGGTCATTTGCAATACAGAGCCATACACAATTATCCATAATTATAGGTACTATAGAAGTGGTGTGACGTATAAAACACACATCAAGCTTGATACGTGGTTATATGTTTGAGTTCATTGGTTAGTCTTTGACCGCTTTGTCACCAGTAATCGGAAATGCTATAAACGCAGCCTAATGTGGCTTTCAAAAATAGCTGCTTTAACACACAGTCAGTTCCATAACCACTGATTTTTTTGCCAAACCTGACACAGGAAGTTTGAAATCGTATCATCATGCTAAGAAATTCAAGCTAAGATCAATTAGAACCTTCACTAATTATTTAATTAAGTACTTCATTCAATTAGATCGGCAGCTGGCACTTAGAATTATTGCGCTAAGCATATAATATGGCAATTAATATATGAATAAATTTTAAATATTTTTTTCTATGCAAGTTGAACTTTATATTTGAATACATAACTTTTTCAATCCACAGCTTAAACAAAGAAGTAAAGATACTGAAATCACAATTTCTATCTGAAATATTATTCTTCAATTCAGAATTCACTCGAGCAAACATTTATTTGGGCACGGCAGCCGGCTAATGTTGTTAGATCGCAAACGAGCAATTAGGTACAGAGAATAACAGAGATATTAAATAATACTGGAAGAGTTCATATTATGACCTATTCCATTAAATGTCGACTTTTTGACTACTTAGGTTTTACGGATTACTATTCACCTGAGGATGGTAAACAGGTTCAACCTAGGAACACACTGTTAGGTGTTTGCGGCTGATTTTATATTGTTAAACTTACGAATAACACCCTACCACCATGCAATATTTTTTTACAGGCTGTGTGCTTTTATTGACAAACAACAACTAACACTACAGCTACTAGAATGAAAAAAAACCTACGAGTCATTGCAAATTTTACTAAAAAAGTTAGGGTTCTTTGTCTTTATGAATCAGCAATATTTACTTACTGGCCTCGACGATTCTGCCATGTTGCAATCATGCCAATTCGGCTAATACAGTAAATAAGTATTCGCAAAAATTCGGACAAGGGTAATAAAATTAGGTTAAGTATTAAAAAAAAAACAATTCTGGTCGGTATGTGTGTTTAAAAGTCGCGCAAAAGTTTGAAAGTTATAAAAATGATTGAATAATTAACGTGGAAAAACTCTGTTCCGAAAAACTTAAGAAATAAAACAATAAGTTTATAATCTCGTTTTATCAATTATGTTTTAGACCACTTCTAGATTTTTGGGAAACAAATCAAAAGATCTTCTTTATTTTTTTCTAGGTTATTTAAATACTAAATTAAATGACCACCTTGTTGCTATATTCTTATATAAGTTTATATAAAAGTAATTAATAATTTCTTTATATATGTACGAGTATGTTAAATTAAACAACTAACTCAGATAATCAAATCAAAACCCATGTCACTTCAAAAAAGCGCACATTTCCTTTTTCTAAAGGCTATCCGTGAACAATTTCCTCGTTTGCAGCTAAATCTTTAAACCAACAACTGCCACTTCGCAGTAATGGGTGCCTTCCCGTACGTGCCGCAACATTTTTAAAAGGACTTTTTCGCAGAACGCCGCCCGATGTTTGCACAACGACGCCGCGGATTTACGGGTAGTCACGATTTTACCGAACAAATGAATTCTTCCGAATGATTGGGATTCGTTGAGCAAACCGTTTAGCACATGATTGATGCTGGAAAAATGTTTTGAATACAATTTAGGAGTTTCTATTTGTGAATAAGTAATTTAATTTTTGTAACTTAACGATTTATTTTGAACAAATAGGTGTTGTATCCCACCATTTTTTTTGTCGGTTCTGTTGATACCCTCAGTATTTTGATACTTTATATACAGTTATTATGAAAATTACATCAAAATAATTTCATAGTACCCCGGTGAACGTATATTCTGCCCAGATTGCAGAGGCTTTGAAAAGGACAAGGTTTGCAGAAACTTTACCAAACTTTTATATAGAATGAAATGTGAGTGAATGAAACAAAAAGATATGCCAAAATCGTAGCAAGTGACAACCCGTTCACTCCTCCGGAAAACAGGCAGTACCTTACGTAAGTGTGTATCAATTACGTAACTATTTAGGTGTGATTGTAATTTTATGGTGACCATTTAAATAAACTATTTCAAAAGATGCTTACTAGGACGCAAATGAATAACTGATGATAGTTCTGTTACCAAGCACCATTAATAAATAAGATGGCATCATCAAATAGGTAACACAATAAACCCCAGCTAACTACGTAATCCATCACTGCATTCTAGCAAACATTGAAATGGATCACTCGCACATAAGGCCGGAGACAGACCGCCGCAGGCGTGGCAAGCGTTAATTGAAATAAATTGTCACCGCCGAGCGCGGCCCGAGCATAAATCAGGACGCTCCGGGCGAAACAGCTAAGTGCCTGCTACGAGTGAGCTACGCCGTAGCAAGTCGTAGACGTGGCATGCAATTAACAGGCATGGTCGATCTGAAGTAGTCTCAAACTTTGGTTATGTTTAGACTGTTAACGCAATGTAATTATTTCTATTATTCAGGGTTCCGTATAATAAGTACTAAGGTTGAAAGGTGTAACAAAATATGGTATTATGTTTGTAACTTGCAAAAATCAAGTGCAATAACTATGTTTCGATATAAGATATCAAAATGGCACTGTCTATCGATTTGTTCCGTTCTCAGAGTTCTTTTTACTATAGCGGTGGTGTTTTTTCTTTTTAAATAGCAGTTCAGCTTGACAGCGGAACTTTTCGTGGTGCTAATGAATCCTGAGGTCTTGGTTTTAATCCCTGGGTCCCTTTACATCTTCGAGGCGAAATTGCAGGATTAAACTGGAAATTATCTGAAAAAACAACATCATGTCTGAATATAGGTGTATCTGAAACACTCACGTCTCGCTACATTTGTTTTGGGCCTGTTTAACAGTGGGATGAGCCTAATAGCTGGCAGTGATTCAGTGTTTCATTTTTAGCATTGTCGTGTCTAAACTCTCTCTATGTCTGCATACCTAGTGTGACGCTTCGAAGAGACACCGCGAGACGAATTAATTCGCCAACGCGGTTCGCGCCGCGATTTTTGCCCCGAGTGCTCATTTGTCACCTCCGCGCCGCGCACAGGTGCCTCGTCGCGCCGCTAAAAGCAAACCTCGATCTGGGAAACGATTTGTGTGGACATTCTATTGTGCAAGATAATATATTTTTATTTTAACATGATTGTATAGCCTTTGAGTACTATTTCATCTTGTAATAAGAAAGTGGTCAATCTGATGTGTTGGTAACCTGGCTTAACGTAGAATTACTCTCAAGGACAGCTAACGAAAAGCACTGTTAAATGAGCTATTAGAGCAGCAGACTTTTTTACTTGGTGGTAGACAGCCAAGCTTATTCGAAAAATACCTTTCATCGTGCTTTCATACTGCAATGAGACGTGAGACAGGGAGACGTTATTTCTCCGAAACGGTTAACGAATACTTTGGAGGACTTTATAAGCTCATAAACTGCAAAAAATTCCGCCCAAATTCTAACCTTCGTTTTGCAGATGACATAATCATTATGGTTAAATGGAAACTCAGTTTAATATTTCTTAATATGATTAGAAGCACTATCACGTGCTAAGCTAAAATCATATTTTACAAATTATTGGAGCCATATCGGATGCCTAAACCACTCGGCCACTTGGGCACGCTCTTTTGAGCCAAAATTTCTGTCTGCATTTGTATTAATTTGACCGACATAGGGGACGGTGCGCGGTCATCAACCAGACAACTATGGTTAGTAGATTATGGCACTGAGAAGTGTTCCTTATGGAGAAGATCAGAGTAACTCAACGAACTATTGAAAAAGCTATCCTCAGAGTTTCTTTGCGTGATGAAATCCAGATCGAAGAGATTTGGCGAAGAACCAATGTTACCAACATTGCTTTTAGAACTTGCAAATTTAAGTAGCAATGGGCAGGTCACATTGCTAGACCAACCGATAACCGATGGGGAAGAAAGTTGTTTGTGATACCGAAAGACGTAAAATTGGTGGACTGATAGCATCGTAAAAGTTGCGGATAGCCAATGGTTGCTAGTAGCTAATAACCGTTCAATGTGGTGTTGTATGAGGAAAGCATTTGTTAAAACAATTTTGAAGCCAGTCGAGATCGAACTACTCGGCTGATTTAACTTAAGTGAAATCGGTTTCAAACTTATTTAAACATGTGTACTTACTACTTACGAAAGTTTTAATCAAAGAAAGGCATTTGTTCAGCAGTGGACGTCTTTCGGCTGATGATAACTTTAACATATCCACAGTGGGGTACCTACTGGGTTAAAGTTGCACCCCCCTATATCTTCCTGGGGGTCGTAGGGGTGACAAAAGGGAAAAGTGTCAGAAAGTGGGGAGCAGAACTGTAGCATGTGGCAGGGCATTTTGCGAATTCCCACCTGTTAAATACCACTCTTCAGTAGAAAATCTGTGGACAAGCACCTAACGGTGTGTTCCTGCAGCTGAACTTGAAAGCCAATAATTCTAGGCAAGCCTGAACAAAATCTTCAACCACAACATCACTTAGTGAGATAGGGGTCAAAGCCTATAAAAAAATAAACTGTACAGCTACTACACCGAAAGCATATAACTACCAGACGGCCGCGAGCCCACCATGCTGGCAGCATTGCCCCGTCAAATCGCAATGCTTAATCATAGAGCCAAATAAGTGCCAGCATTTAAATCATGCGTCGCATTGACCATCCACGAGTGATTAATCCTTTTTTACTGTCCATATAATCACCAATTTATTTTTTAGTTATAAAGTGTTTCGTGTTACCCATGTATCTAAAAATGGTAAGTGAAAAATGGTACCACATTATTAGCACGAGCTCCACAAGTGAATATAGGATAAAGATATAACCAAGCAAAATATTATACTTAGCTATGTACTGCCACAAACTTAGATAATTTGGGTAACGACATTGCATGGGCTTCATAATATCTTCTCCATTTTTGGGTACAGCTACTCCACGGTGGCCTAATGATGGCACTAAATGGTAAGTTTTCTGCTATATCGAATGAGCTGTCGTTACGCAGTTGACACATCATCTGCATGATCTCTCCGAAGGCGAGTGTTCCTTAATAACTACTAGCTTAATGTATATATATGCGCCTTACTGACTATAATAGTGTATGTAATAAGCTTTTGGAAACTCTATGGGGATGGCATGTTACTGACATAACAAATTGACATAAAACATTGCCGTATACGTCTTTGACAGTGTGCATTTTGTCATTGTTAAGTTATTTCGGCAAGGTTATTCGGCGTTTCTGACGTCATCTGTATACCTAAGTTCACAGTTCTGGTGGAATCAACACAATAACACGTAATATCAACACTTAATATAAAAAGAACAAAGTAATTGTTCTTTTTGTATTACAAAGCTTGAATCTACTTATGAAGTTTATATGATTAATCTCTTTTACTCGTATCTTCATACATATTTTGATTTGTGACTTTTACTTTGTACATTCGATGGGCTTTTATCATATTTTACTGCTTTTTAAACATGAAACTTCCCACGCAACAATTCAAATTAAATCCACAGTTTTCAATGACCACTTGAGATTTAAGGCAAATATTAAAAACAAACTTTAGTATGGTCCCATCAATTGTTTTTACTAGAAAAAACATATGCATTCCTATAACGGGTGAAAGGGGTGAGCGGTGACAAAACATGAGATATTTTTTAAAGTTTGAAAAGCACTTGAATACTATTGTACGGTTTAAAATTGGATAAAGAGGGTCACGCGACTGTACTTTGTAGAGATTATGCATAACGCCATAATATAATAAAGTAGTCTTTTATAATTTTATAATAAAGGTTTCATTTAGCTATAACACTTTTAGGTACTACTTTAGAGACTACTTTTTACTATAGAGTTTGTAATTACACCAAGCTTGAAGCTTGTATAAGTATTATAAGTATTGAACCTACCGTTTTCACGACTGAGTAAAACAAAAAAAAACAAAAATAAAGCGGCTTTTTGTGCGGGGACATCTTTTATTTTTATATTTTATTATTATTTATTAGGATATTCGACGTAATAACACATTTGTTGTGAAAATTTCAACCTGCTATTGAGATTCAAAAATCTCAATGCATGACACGACGCGGCGACGACTTCACCGATTACGGGGTCACGTGCCGACCGCCTCGCCTCCCCGACCTGCGACGACGCGACGACGTGGCGCACTATTGTCCATCCACTTCGGGATTACCGGCGTAACTCCACCCGCCCCTTGTGCCGACGATCGTCGTAAAAACAACACACCGCGATTATTGTAAGGATTAGCAAGAATAGTTCCCATAACTAGTTGGATTAAATTTTGATTTAGTGATCAAGTGCCTTAAATTACACAGCTATAGAGAGTTTTCATATTTTAAAAATATGTGCAATCCAAATTCTTTGGTATATGCTTACCTACATTACATATTTTTATAGCTACATTAGGAAGGAATGAGTTGTTGACTAAAACTGAATGAAATGTTTTTTTAACACATGTTAAAGTCCGTATCAAAATTAAAAATATTTTAGGACGATTATATTTTTTGATTTCAAAAGTTCACTATTCTTTTCTATAAGTCTACAGAGTCTTCGAAATGCTTATAAGAGGAAAGCAGTCCATTTGAGCACTGTAAGACTTTGATACGAAGAATTTGGTCGTGGTCGTGTTTTTATCATGAAATTCTTGAACCTCGACTGCGATCACTGAAGAAAATGTGACTGCTGACAGGCAACTAATTGAAGAATACCGGCGCATCACCTATTAAGAAATTAGAGGACATATGTGGATCGATATAAGCCAAATTCATAAAATCTTAGGAAGGTACATCATATATTATCAAAAGTTAGAAAATTGTATTCCTAGTGAACTCGCCCCAGAACAAAAAAGTTAAAGTTAAGATGGACGTTCAAACGCTGGGGATGACATTCTGACAGGATAAAGAACATGGATATGTTGTTACATGCTGCATGGAAAGAAAACAACAGTTTTCTGTATTAGTATTCGAGGGCGATAGCAAACCAATAAAATTGGGTAGACGAGAAGGGTAGGCAAAAACATGCCCTCAGACCAATGGTCCTCAAGTTATCAAAATTGGTATGAACGAGTGAAAAAGTGTTTAAAATGTAAATGACGCAAAACTTACAGTGTAGTAGTATTCATTAAATATAGAACATTCGCTCACATTTTTACATTATTCTTTGGACAGCAAACTTTTTTACATTGTTAGTAAAGATTGTCATTGTTTTATAGACTGGCTTGTTTTCTTGAGCAAAAATCTTAGGAGGTAGCCAATGAACTATTTTGTATTACATATTTTTGAGAACAGGGTAAACATGCTTTTAACGCAAACTAAGATGGAAGGTATAGAAAATTGATTAAAAAGGTATTTAAAAAATTAAAAAAATATTAGGCTTGAATTTCCCGAATGGTAAGACCTCGTATAATAATAAGACCTCATATTTCCTAAATCCGGACTGCTAGTAAGAATTTCTTTCTTAGAAAAACACATTATCTGTCAGACCCAGGCATCAAACCCATCATCAGGAGCTTAAAATTCTCGACGGTTTTGCTAACCCACCAACTAGGAAATATTTATAAGTAGGTATATATCAATTATTAGAAGCAAAGTCTTTTAATAACAGAACTTTGGTAAAGTCTTGAAAAACTTTTCAAACTACCTTCTAAAATGAACTAACTATAAGTGAAGTGAATGAAAGAATAAAAAACTGACGAAGCTCGAGTCGGGCCTCGGTGTTTCGCGTTAGACACTTCTTGGTTAAACTATATCATGTGGTACATAATATACCGAAACTTGAGATTTCTAACTCGTTAGGTTTTCGAGATTGTAAATCTTTAATTTGTAAATTTTTTGCCATTTTTGATACGGGGTCTTCATCAATAAGGGTTAAACATTTACAACTTTAACAACACCTTATTTATTTCTTTATTAAGATAAAAACTATACAAATATATGCGTAATCTAATTAATGAGCAACTAGCCAAGATTCGATATGATTTATGATGCTTTATGGGTTTTTTATTTCCCATTTTTGTGTAACCTCTTAACTTACCTATATAGTTAAGTATATATTAAAATTATTGTCCGCAAATTTACAACAGTCACTAAGTGTTAGGCAAATTATTTGACTAGTAGTCGTAATAAGTACCAACATTGCAATAAAAATCGCTCTAACCTGAAGCACAAGCTGGACTTCAAGAGTCCATCTTCTAGTTTCTTATGTTCACACGACGATAGTCTTACAGAAAACAGTCAGTATGGACTATTCAAGGATACTCAAGTTGTACTTAACTGAGACACAAAACACTATAAAACTGCAATGGTCAACAAAATGATTTACCTATGCTTATTAGAATCGTCCATATGCGTTTTTACACACAGCGTGTTACATGCTTGCAAAGCATTTAGCTCCTATGTATAGGTAGGTATACCACTGGCTTTGTGAGTTATAGACGTCGCGTTAAAACGTAAAAAAAATATGTATTTTATACGTTTTCAACTCCCACATCTCGTCTGTTATGAAAATTTTCCAAAAACTGCTTAATAGACTTAAAATTCCATACAATTATCGAACCTCGTCACAATATTTCACGAGAATCAGTTGAAAATTCGAGCACTACAAGAAAACAACCGAAAATCCGAAAAGACATAGGAAATCATTTTTCCCAACCTGAAACGGAGGCGCTTTGCTCGTGCTTCGCGCTCACCTTGTCAAAATAAATCTTAGCATGAATTTTAAGCACCACATTTTGGAATTTAATTCCTTAGAGTAACTTTTCTGCAGGCATTATAGAGGATCCGTCAAGTAAGTGAGTATGACTGTGTGTGAATAAATCTTCTTCCTTTTACACAATTAATCGTTCTGCTTTTGTAGAGTGAGTTCGCTTCGTAGCTCGGCAACAGCTTAGGCAGTAGTTAGTTGGTAGTTTGGTCTCGATTGTCAAGCACGGCCCGCCCCCGGTGCGCGACGGGCCCTGATTGGTCGACGATGCCGCCCAGCCAATTAGCTCCCTTTCTCACCCCGCGCCGACTTGACATTTTAATGTTTACGATACTGATAGTATGGGCAGTCATTCCTTCGTGATTACTTTTTATGGGGTAAATGTGAAATTGGTATGGGAGTGTTAGGAAATGTTTACCAAAACTGCCAACACATGTTGATGTTGATTTGTTATTATATTAGTGAATAATTGGGGAAATGGATTGATTTATATTTTTTACTATAGTTTACTTTTAAATCCTCTACATTTTAAAACAGGGGTGCGGTGTTGCAATTTGCTCCATGAAATTTTTTCAACATGTACTAGAACGTTCTCATAATAATTGTTTATTATGATAATAAACAAAATTTTTTGTTTCCAATCTGAGTGAAACTGACAATAAAATGTATAAATTGAGATTTTGTACTAAATTGCTACACCTATCAATTGATGATTATTTATGAACCAATTAGGGACTTATTATTAACAAAAGGGCCATGAGAATTTATTGATTCAATACTTATTTAGAGTAAAAATGATAACAAGAAACAAACCATAATCAATATGTGTATTTGTGTATACCGTTAGCAGAGCTTTATTGCATCGTCTCGTCGCTACCATTATGTTTGCACGTAACTCGGTCAGGCTACGCCGCCAGAGCCTGACAATGTAGCCTGTGGACGCCACACAAGATGGGATCACACCCATCTCTCTCACTCACAACCGATCCAAATACATCCCTCTCGCTTTGGGGGTGGGACTCGATGTAATCAGGGGATGATGTGACTCGCGATCTCCGCAGCTTCAAAGATCACAATTATCAGAGCAGTCTGTCGAAAGCCGCGGTCGGGTGCGAAGTCACCTTTAAAAGTCATACAAACTTTCGTGTATGATTAAATTACCAGCGTTCACAACCTTTGGAAAATCTAGAACTGTTTATTTAATCAAATACTATTATAGTTTTTTTCATTAAATACGTTAATAAATGTGAAACATTCTGGTAATTAAAATGTTTATAAAAGTACGTTTTAGTGACAATTAATTGTGTTGAACTGGTGAACCCGTTCGCGCTGTCTACGTTTTGGGAGAAACACCACCGGCCGCCGGCGGTGGCTGTCCGTAGAATGGGCACAGGTGACACTACATTTAACATTAATTCTATATACCTATAATAAACACTATGAAATTTTATGGATTTGGACGGCGGATCCCTAAAAACTAATCTTTTAAAAGAATTTGATAGATATTGATGATAAGAATACTATGAGTAGTTACGGCAAGAATTTTTTAAGCCTTCTTGTAATATCTAGGAAATTTATTTTATCTCAAATCTTATATAGAGTGGTAATGTTACCTATAACACTTCTAAAATTGCTTATATGGTAGCTACTTTGTTGTACCCGTATTAGCCCCTACTTCAGTTTACTTAATTCATTACGAATATATGTGTCTCATATCAAAAACGAAATAAAATCGTATCTATGAAGTCAGATAGATTTGTAGTAGATATGGTACATTATGAACGTGAGAAACTTTTTAACATAAGGATTTAGGTTTTCATGTTATTTATGTAAATTTATATGAAAAGATCTTACCGTTCACTCTGTATATCGCGGTTATGTTATTCAGCAACTTTATATATAAGATCTAGAACGCTTTAATTTTGTGCACGTGTAGATAATTTTACAAAATTGTATAGCGGACATCGGCAAATATAGAAATAATGATAAATATTTTTTAAGATAGTTTGCTCCTCTCAAAATGGTCGTTTCGATTTTATATTATATCCACCCAGAAGGCGTTTTTCGAAAAATCTAATATAGACTCGACATGCCCTGACTAACTATCCTTACGATGGTTTGTATAACATAGAAAATTTATAATTTTCAATTATACACCTATCAGAACACACAGGTGCTTATTACCCTATGTTTTTTTACTATAACTGAACAACCGAGTATCAAAAATGGTCCATCTCTTTCCGTAGAAGCTCAAATCTTCGGTAGAACTGAATCTATGACCGCATGATAGACAGCTGACACTCACTACATACCTGTTCACTCACGAAAGCACGCCCTTCGACAGTAAAAGATTGATATGTATTTTTACGGGTAGGCCCCGTTTGTACTTAGTGTGGGTGAAAATACTAGCGGTACATAGAGTACAGTACCTCTAAGAATAAAATATACAATATAATCGCTGGGATAGTCAGAAATGGTTGCAACTATAAGTACTCTAATTGGAGGGATTGCGTGAGTGGAAATGTCAGTATATCATAGAGAACCTATATTGATTCAGGAAGATGAATATGACGACTCGCCTTCGCCGGTTTATATAACCAGCTAAGGCGATTCGGACTCGCACACCTAGGTTTCTGTACTACATTATAAATATGGCAATATATTTGTTGCAAGTATTTACCAAAAAAATCGTTATACCTATTTTTAATTGCTTTAAGTATTCTTAGCACGAGTCTTATATCCTGATCCATAGGCTTGTTTTTTAATTTGTTGTTTTACAATAGAGTTTGATATCATAATCATACCTTTTATGGTTTTAATAATAGCGATACAATATAGTGATATTAGCTCATATTCTTTGAAAATGTTAACACTTACCTATAGAATCTATAGTTCAAAAGATACAGGTCCTTTAAAAGTCAGATGGACAAACAAATAGCGTAGGCTTAGAGTGGGGTCCTGTTTAGTCGTACGCAATTCCAAAATGAGAAAATAATTACCAGTACACAGCTTTTCTTTTATAATACTTAGTTAAAAAAACCTATCGTGGCCTTGAGCTTCACCGCGTATAAATATTTAGAGGCAACTTTGCGCATATTCGTCAGTACTTCAAGTTGAAAACTCACCAAACATCTAACGTTATATGTTCCACCAGCTATCCTTGCAAACCAGTTTTTAGTCTGCTATACATCTTTCAACTATTTCATCACAAACAGGACAGAAATAAAGGTGAAGTTAATTAACATATCAGCAATAAAAGTAAAGTTCTAATAATATAAGCTCATATATAACACAAACGTATCTACAACTATTAACATGAGATTATAAATAGTACCTACCTACCTAGCTATGTAGATGTACCTACTCATATCTCCACTAAGTAGCCTATTGTCCGTAGCAAACGCAAACAAGCTCACATGGGATCAGTCGCCGAGACAAAGGGCTCCTTACAATATAACTTAGGGACGAGCCCGAAACTTGGTTTGTTACTTTGTTCCGCACTGTACCGTCCTCCCTCAACCCTGATTCTTGTGAATAACTTAATCGCTTACTATTTACTTGAATACGTTTGGGCAGTCTCCATTTCGAGTGGGTGTAACGTAAGTCGCTTTCACCGTTTGGCAAAGTAAGTTATTGATGTTGTGACTGGCACAAACGTGTAAGGCTTTTACTTACAAATTGCAATAAATATAAGTAATGTAGTACTGCTTGTGCGGATCACAGCCATATTGGCTGCCATAAAACTAGAAAATTTGATTTCTCTTGAAATCAAAGTCAACTGTAGTAGCTGCTACGTGCGAATCCTACCCATTCAGATGTTGAGGCGCATATAATAAGTGAGATGCCTATTAGTAATCATATTATTGATGTATTGGTAGCCGAGCGGTAACAGCTACAGACAGCCACAGGTCCATGGTTCGAACCCTACCGTCGGCTTGATCTTCAACACCTGGTCATTTACAAATGTTCGCCTGGCCAGCTATTACTTTCAAGTAGAAAATTTATCGCCAAGCACCTAACCGTGTTCCGGCAGTGTGAGAGTTAGTATGAAATCACAGACACATGAGACTTTGTAACTGTATGTTAGTTGTTACTCAGGGTGATGGGCACAGGCAGTTCGTCACTTGTGACCAAATGCATCTATCTTAGGCAGAGGTTTACATCACAAGGGCCACGTGCAGGTTAAGTCACAAACCTGTTAAAAAAATATTATAAAGAAGGCCAGCTAAAATAAAATTAAATCAAATATAAAATTAAAAAAACTAAAATTGAATCACTCGCTGCGCTCGTGATTCAATTTTAGAATCCTTCGCTTGCTCGGTCATCAAAATTGAACACGCGGTTAAAAAGCAACTTTGCACTCTTGTTTAACAAATAACTTTTAAAAGGCCCCTGTTATTAACTTGTTTATTGTTATATAAGGCATCACTGTCACTTACTGAAACTTTCATCTGCGAACTCTACGAGATCATAAAAGATGGTGTCGCGTACATTCCTGAACTGCCCATCCGAGGTGGTTTCTTCAGGCAATATCTTTATTAAAGTTGAACCTTTATAATTGGAACATATGACCAAGGAAGACATCATCTTTCACAACTTATCGACTCGATTTTGTATCTGTCTCGTAATTCGTCAATTTTGTATCTTGTATCTGACTCAAATGTATGAAATATTGTTAGTTTAACTTATCAGGTTTTTATTAACTTTCCTCATATTTGAAATGCGTGTTTACATCCGTTGAACCTACTCATTCATTTCAATTTTGAGGAAAATAAATAAAAATCTGATTAGTTAAACAAACATCATTTCATATATATTAATAAGAATTAACATTAATAGTGTTACCACAGAAATAAAATACCTATCTATATTGTTCCTTCTGTAAAAAAAATATTTTACATATTAACTGCTAGACTCAAATTTTAAGTTGTGATTCATCAATCCATTTAGTGAAAGTAAATTATAAGTATAAAGTCATGTTACAAAAAGTGGGTGTATAAAAATTGGGATATGACTTGCATAGTTTTTAAATGTTTTGACAGCAGAGAAAATTGATTCCCAGTCACGAAAGTCCAATCGTATTTACCAAGTATGAGAAAAGAAAAAATATTTTTATAAATTCTTATAATATTTTGTTTATACTGTAAACTAGTTCGCTTAGCTGGCATAAAATAAAATAAGAAAAACTACGCCTAACCTAAATGAGAAAATTTAACCATCTTTTGGTGCATTTTGAGGTACGTTCCACGTGCAGGGGTTCACACGATGTCGCTCACAACGCATGGGGAGAAGCAGGACACAAATTCGTGGGCGTAATCACCGACCTACGGATAAAATTATACTCTTGCTTACAGAAAGGCTCATAATTCTATGATAATTCGTAACCAATTGACACACTACTGGTGATGATTCCTTTTTTATTTTTCTGTGATGCTTTATATGCGGAAGCAAGTTTAATTTGTATTGTTGATGAGATAAGTTAGCACAGTACGTAAGGATGTGCTTAAAGATACGTAACTTAATGCCAGAGTTAACTACGGTTAAAGAAATCTAGTTTATGAAGCGTTAAAATGTAGGTATATTACGAGTTGCTTCAGGATATAAAGAAAGAAACTCCCTAAATTATTTAAAAAATAATACAAAACCCAGTCAGAGTAAAGAATAGTTTAATTCGAAGAACTCAACTGCATATAATTACAATGTCATCATGAAATATTTGCAGTATTGAGCTGTGCTGTACGTACCGGACTATTGCATGCATTAAGAACAATCGCACATCAGACAATTCACCAATACCTGAAGGTATTTATCTTACTTATGCCCATTATAGTTTACTTAACGACATGCATATTTACCACGTATAAAATATAATATGTATTTCTCTTCAAGTTAAATTATTTTGAGAAATCAATGAATTAACCCGATGAAACCCCGAAAGATGGTAGCAATATGGCCTGCCGTGTAAGGGGGTAATTTAGATCGATTAGGAACTTGTATCGAATAATGAATTTAAACATCAATTAATTAAAGTTTGATCTTAATGCGCGCTGTACGTGCTGGCTCCGGACGACCTTTTGATTCTGCGAAATTCAAAAATTAGGGAATATATGTGATATTTTTCGCATGGATTTGGAAATAAACTTCATGAATTTTCAAATCCATGTGGAAAATATGATGGCTTCGAAAAAATACACGGATTTCTTACATATTTAGTCAAATTTCAGCGAATGTTAGATGTGATAATTTGCTATCGTTGAGCATATAAAGAACAACATGTTATTAGACTTTTACTACAATCTCACTTTATCGTAAATGATGATGTAGTCGAAGGTATGGCTAAACCTAGAATTTCTGGCCCTCAAGGACTGCTGTCGTAACACACCGTCAGGTGTGTTACGACAGATGTCTAATTGAGGGTGGTAGCTAGCTAGCCAGGTTGTCCTACCACCACGTGGTGAAGCTCAAGCCCGTGGTGGTTTTCAAACCGTAGCTTTGGCCATGCTATGCGCCTACACTGATTCACACATAATTATCTAGAATACTGACAAACTAAACAATTTAAAAAAGTCTCTTTTTCGCCAATCTTTGATCTATCTGACCCGTTCATACGATGGCATAACAGTAATCAGTGCAAGATCACAGCGACTTCAAAGCTGTCCCGGCATGATATTCTTTCTTATCTTCTCTAGAACTCTCAGCTTCTGACCAGACGGTAAATGTGTGTAAAGTAGAGGTTTGAGGACAAAGAGACGTCCAACAACGCTAGAGTTTCAGAAGTATGAAAACATTTTGGAAAGTCAGAGTCAGTTTCATATAAACTCGTTTCGTAGTAAACAGACATATTATATTGATGTAGACTTTTCTTTAAAGTCATCAACATGATTTTGTGAGACCGTTGGTAATAAAAAACTCACGCTGCCTCATAATCGATAACTAAAATACACAAAACTGAGGGCTTAAAGGTTAGCCTTTCACCACTATCTCACCTGATGGTGTGGTCGAAGATGTTGTTCAGGCTAACCTATAACTACTGGCTCTCAAGGACAGCTGCCGGAACACACCGTTAGGTGCTTATCATATATGTTATGTTACTTAGCCGTCGTATTGACATTTGTGTTCTAACGTACTTACATGAGTCGGTTAGGAGTAGTAAGATTAACATAATGAGCTCAGAATTATGCTTTGCAGAATCTATTATAGAACTCCAGTTTTAAACAACAGGGAAAGAGGGATAATAACGACACTTCGCGGCTTTCCTTCGAGGCCCGAAAGACGAGCAGTAAAGTCGTCTAAGTCTGTTTCAGAAAAAAATAAAAGATCTTTTCTTGAAAAGGATTCGCGGCATTAACGCGGGTTTGCGTCACACCGTAGCGTCATTTTTTAAATGACTCATTTCAAATCAGAGTTGTTTATTAAATTGTGATTTTACCGATAATTGGGAAATTATTGAATGGTAAGGAAGGGCTAAACTTATCATATTTAAAATACAAGTTAGTGTTCTCGAACCCTACAAATTCGTATTTGATGCATTTTTGTGTAGTAGTTGGAATATACTCGTATTATTATTTAAACAAATATTTGAAATACCTTTTCCTAAATTAGTTGACGTACTATATTGTTATATAAAAATAATGTGAAATATTGTTTTGTCGCATAACTGTTTTAGATTCTGATAAGATCAAAAATGACATAGCCTATGTTTATAAAATTATATGGATCCAACCCAAGACTTTCTCATAATAATAATATTTTCGAAATGTCCTCTTTTTCATATACCTTGGTTGAATTCACAGTAGTCTTTTTCAATATCTCAGCAATAAATTATACATCCAAATCTTTCCAAATCTAATCTGTGATCCTTAGACTGAAAAAATATTTTAATCGCAAAATTGTTGTATTAGCGCTATGTTCGTTAGAATTTTGAACGTGCCACTTTGTTTCATTTTTAAGTAGTTTTTACCATCGTGAGAGCGAAATTTCTAAACAACTGAATCTAATGAAAAGTGTCATACAAATCGGATTTCACTCCCCTTTTTTAATAGTTAAAATATTTTACAATAACCTACTGGACGAGCACATTATTGCATTAGATATCCAGTATTCCAGCATCAAATGAAAATGATCTAAGTGATTTTCATGAAAATTGGCATAGACAAATAGCTGTTACCTGGAGGGTGATAGATATGTCATTTTATCACAACTTGCTTTGCAAATTAAACATACTGGCTAAATTTCTCCATATACCGGTGGTGCTTAAAATACTTAATGGTTATGTTTGTGTGGTGATTATCAAGAAACTAAACCAGAAACTGTGAGCGTGAGTAGCTGAGGTCTATCAGCAAATAGCTTCTTAAGATATAGTCAGCTTAGAAATAGGTCGTAATATTTTGACAGTATAGCCACGCGGCACTACGTATAATTCATTATATTTAATTATTCGTTCCTGCATTGTTTGGCCTTGGCATAAGACTACAGTTCTTGCGCGCACTCTACGCGTTACGATAGGGTGAAATGCAAGGTTTCGCAAGCCTTAAGGAAAAGGGGCGAAGGGGAAAGCGTTCGGTAAACGGAACAAAAACACCAAGGTTATTAACGAGATTGGTGTAATCTGACTAATCTATTTTGGGGAAGGAACTTTAGGGGACGCTTAGAGGTGTCAATTTATGAATTAACGTTATCTTGGTATACAGCCAGAGGCAATTACAGAAAAATATACCTACCACTTATGTTAAACCTCAAACCAAAACTCAAATTAAAATATAACGTTACAATATTTCCAGAAATTACCCATATCTAGGAACATGTTTAATTTATAGTGTCTGGAAATGTTCTTATTAATCTTGATTGTGTTGGGCTAATTTTTGACAGGTTGAATATTTTGTTTCAGTATGCTTTATTTGTGGAAGACTTGATTTGACTTTTTTGAGATTGACTTGCTGTGCTTTGAGCTTTCAGGAACGCTGAGGTTTCTGTTTGTAGGTAGCATTTTGATGCTTATGGAAGTCATAAAGGAGTAGACAACACATAATTAAAACTTTCATATTTCAAATATTTTTTTTCAATCGCTGGTATGCCTTTGTTGACTAGTAGCTACTACAATAATATAATATAAGTTTTTGTTTCATGCAAGTAAGATGGAAATGTTATTTAAATTATTTCTATACGAGTACGTACATTGAAACAATTAACTAATGTCCAACGTTATTAGGGTATACATTTAAAAGATGCCTGGAAGTTATAATTATTCGTTTTAATATTGCACAACTAATACTCGGTAAATTTTAGGTTTCCCTAAGAATAACACATAAAAGTGGTAATAAGCTCAATAAGCTCTGAGCACTTATCCGTAGTAACTGGCAATTAATATGTTGACGTACCTAAGTAATGGCATGCTGGTTCTTGATAGAAGCGATCAAGGCATTTAACTTTTTGGTTCATAGATGACACACCATAACACATAAGAATATAGTGTTCATAGAAAGGGCTAAACATTTTAAGCAACGGTAGATAACGCGTTGATATATATTCCCTCTAAAATAAAGAAACCGACTTATTGGAGCAAGTGCTGACTAAAACAACTTTGGCATAAAACTGGGCAACGTTGTAGGTCCAGTTTTGTTCTTTTTGTATACAAATGATCAGCCAAACTGCATTATCTATGAAATAATATTATATTAGTCTAAACTTTATTATTAATTATATTCAATTACAAAACTACCTATAAAAGATATTTGATTAGCTGTAACTGCAATATCATAAGCTGTCAGCTAGCCAGTTAAGATTTACATTGACAAAACTTAATTATTCAATTACAAACACCTCAGAGACTACCTTTACCCTTTAACTAAAATTGATTGATTAATTTCGTAACCATGTATAATATAAGAAGTAAGGTCAAACAAATTTTTCGTCAAAACTTTGATATAGGTATATACAATTTTTATATATAGCTTTGTGTATGCGATGACTTCCCCCCGAACAAGCCGGTTGCCAAAAAGTCTTTAGACCACGCTCAGATTATTCAGAAGCCATTATGTCTAGCGTTTGTGAATTATGAAAAAGCCATCAATTCAATCGTAACCTGCGCGATGCCGCAAACTATTCAGTGGTGCCAAATTGACTATATATATAGGTTCGAACTCTGAAGTATTTGTATAGAAACGCCATCATGGCGATTCGACTAGAGGACAAGAGCCCGGAATCATTCGAGGCTTGAGACAGGAAAAAGTAATTCTCTGAAACTTTTCAAGTATGTGTTGGAGGACGTTTGTTTTGAATTGGAACGAACATATTGGAATACATACACATTAATTTCGCCGATGACATAGTCAATATGGCAGAGTCGCTTAAAGAGCTCAGTATTGTACTGAGTTCAGCCATTTCACTAGAGTTTTCCAGCTGTGTGGGTATTAAAATGAACATGCAAAAGATTAAAATTATATCCAATGTTCATGTTGCACCCGTAGCAATAGTTGCTGGGAATGATAGTCTCGAAGTGTTGTTGACCACAATAAGCAGGCCACCTTGCTCCACGAACTAATAGCCAATGGAGAATAATGGTTCTTGAGTAGTTACCACATTACACCGGAAGACATAGAGTTGGTAGCCCCCCCCCCCCCCCCCCACACACACACAAGGTGGGATAAGATCGTGAGTGGCGTGGGTAGCCAATGGTTACAAGTAGCTAATAGCTGATTATATTAATGTTTAGCTTAATATGACATATGGAGCCTGGAAGATGGAAGTAGGCTCGCCACTTTTTGAATAGGTCCAAAACATGTCTGGCAAAACGGGGGTGTTTATACACCTCCACCGTACCCTTTGGGGAGCACAGGATGGTATTTTCATACTTGTATGTTTTTTGTAGGTGACCGGTTACTAGACATCCCTTGCAATGTCTGCGGAGATAGAAGTTCCGGGAAGCACTACGGCATCTACAGTTGTGACGGTTTGTTCTTAATTATGCTTTAGAATATTTTACTAATACATTTATTTTACATATATAATGAACTGATATGTTGCTTTAAAAAGTGTATTATTGCTATATATTAAAAAACAACTATTATTTTCTTATAACTGATAAAATGAAATCCTTTGATTACATTTTTACATATTGCTTTGTGGTCTTGTTCCCAATATAGGTCTATTCTGCTTACCATAGCATAGAAAATATACTTAATTTTTATATGAAACACATTTTAAGCCTTTAAAGACAGTTGAAACAATCTGTGTACTTTCATCCAGGTTGCTCGGGTTTCTTCAAACGATCGATTCATAGAAACCGGGTGTACACATGTAAAGCCGGCGGTGAGATGAAAGGCAGATGTCCAGTGGACAAGACGCACCGGAACCAATGCCGCGCTTGCCGACTCGCGAAGTGCTTCCAGGCGAATATGAACAAAGATGGTAAGTACCTTAATTATAATCATCAGCTGAAAGATATCTACTAAAGGGCATAGTTTTTCTCTATGAACGCCACAATGAACGGTTATTTAACTATTTGCATATAATATCAGTGTCATACTAATTTCACGACGCCAATGATCCATCTAAAGATATAAAGAAGTTTTATTAGCCCATTATATATTATTGGTATAAAAATATTTATACCACTTAAATTAAATTCTAATTACGTCTATGTAAATAATTGATTAAAATTTAATAATCATAATACAATTTGCAGTTATATAATATAATCATAATACGTTTCGAATTGTCCTAAGAACAAAGAAGACACCAGGGCGGATGGGAGCAAGTCGATTCTAAAAGCTGCAATGAGATAATATATTCTTTTAATGTTTAGAAGGGGTTGTTTCAAAAAAAATTTTAAGTTTTAATTTGAACAAACTGTATTTTAAGGTAGGCAAGCTGTTTGGTAATTTATTATACAACAGTATTTTCGAATAACGACCTTGTTTCTGGACTTTAGCTAATCTGATTTTTGGTACAACCCGAATTTTATTATTTTTATCATTCGATTTTCATTATTACGCAGATTGTAAGGTAGAACTTTTTCCTGCTTTTCTGGAAGATTTCTATCTTCATGAATTTCTAATAAACAATTATAGATGTAAAGAGAAACAACTGTCATAATTTTGTCTTCCTTAAAGGGCTCCCTTGCGGGGCTACGCTTTTTCAGCCCATTAATTGTTCTTATTGAACGTTTTTGACATTTGAGAACTCTTGTTACCTCTGTAGCATTACCCCAAACAGTAATGGAATATCTTATTATTGTATAGTACACGGATATTAGCGATTTTTTTATCTTGGGTTTTTTACCCTTGTTGGGTTTAAGTTTAAAGAGAGCGTAATTACCGCTCGCCATTTTCTTGCAAATTTTATCAATATGTTCTTTGTGATAAGTTGTGTTGTCTAATGTGTACCCTAAAAGTATATTTTCTTCAGAAGTCTCATTACCATTAATGCCTAGCCGCGATTGATAATAACTAATGGGGTCATACTAGGTTTCCGGCATTTGGTTCGTGGTTTTCACTACAGAACCTATCTTTACATGATTTTTATTACCAGCCTGTATTAACTAAACAATACAAACTGTATACAACACTACATCTTCTACACTGAAAGCATTAAGGCAACCCAAATGCCATTGCAGGCCTAGCCCCGCAGTATTGGGCAATGCTGCGGGGCAATGCGGCGTTGGATGCTATGCTTATTCGTTTAGCCAAATAAGTGCACCATTTAGAGACGCATCGCATCGTTCTGATAAGTTTTGGAAATAAGATGAGCTCCATGCTTATATCATAAGTACATATAATTTTGTACACTTGATCACAAAATCTAATTAATTTATATATATCACAGAGTTTATTATAGGTAGAGATATGAGTTGCAATTGGTTGAGTGTCGACGAAAAAGCAGGTTGAGTGAAATTTTGTTGAAATCTATAGTAAAATGATTCGTCATAATCATAGTTAAGGAAGTGAAGTAGATACTAGTAATTTTGATTGTATGAAAACTCAGACACATTACATACCTACTCAATTACTATAATGGCTACTTTTAACAGCTTTTGCTAGAAAACACAGTACACTCCACACAATTTTCTCACATCATCAATTCGACAGTAACACATCGAAAACACCGGCAGAAGATACAATGGACAGTCCTCGTGACAATGGGCAGCTTATTACCTATATATACCTATAGTTGTGGGTAGGTGTATATAGATCCGCAATGCATCCCGTCGTCCATCAAGCCTCACAGCAGGCTGTTTATTCCCTGCCCGTGAAATATTGAGTGAAATATAGCGGAGCGTAACGCGACCGTTCCAATTCCAGCGCTAGTTTTGGATCCTATTGTCATTTCGTCATAAAGATCTATCCAATATTGCGTGGAACCGTCGCTTTTATTTATTTAAAGGATTGTCATGAAATAAAGAAATTGTGATACTCTTCAAACACATGTTTGATTTAAGTTAAATAAATTAGTAGTTGAGTAAAATGAAGACAAAACAGTTATGAAAATCATAACTTTGGTTTTCGTTGATATCACATATTGGAAATATAATGATACTAGCTTTCCGGGCGCGGCACCCCCCGCACGTATGTCGGTTATCGCGCAAAAACATTAACCTCTTTTTGCGCAGTTGGATAAAAACTATCCTATGTTTTTTTCCCGGGTCTCAAACTATTTCCATACCAAATTTCATTCAAATCGGTCCAGTAGTTACGGCGTGAAAGCGTAACAGACAGACAGGCAGAGTTACTTCCGCATTTATAATATTAGTACTGAGAACTGATTAAAAATATAACATGAACGAAGTTATTAATGAAACCTAACTAGTAGATTCAGACCCTAATTTGCGGATATCGTATGTAGGTGTGTAATAATTGCATAATTAATAAAAATAAATATATAAAATATGTTTCAAGAAATCTTTAAATTATTATTTAAGAAAATCATTTTGGATGATTTTTAATTCTAAACGAACATCATCTTGACTCTTTGACGTACCTCGAACGTACAATTTATTTTTAGTTTTTCTTTTTTTAATATATTTGTTATTATTAACAAATGCTACTTACTCACTTATAGACCTACTGGCCTTAACTATATTGATTATAAATGTCACATAACCTAAACCTATTAAATTAAATAACCTTATTGAACTAATTCTACTTATACGTATATATTTTACTTATATGTTCCAAAACTGATTAGGAATTGATATTTTTCGCCAGGAAAATTTCTACATAGAGGCAAATAGGTATATTCAAATTGTTTCTATCTCTGAAACATACCGCGATAGGTTTCTAAGCAAAAGAAGAGTGTGACAAAACTGTATATATTATTTAGCTGTGGCAAATGCGGTAGTTGTGGCCAGTCTGCCTGCGGTCGGGCAGTATTTACCGAAAACTTAAACCCGTGTGAAACGATGCGTTTTTTACAAATACCACAACCACCGCACTTAGTTACTTTGTCATTAATGTTAGTACTGTATCAGCCGGATCGTCCACTGCTGAACACAGCCTCCCCTATGTAGGGGGTGTTTGCCATAATCCCCACGCTTGGCAGGTGGCTTGGGGATCGCAGTACCAGATAGCATAGTTCTTAAGAACGCGCTGCTGCCCACCTTCTAATAGTATTTTTCCCTTAGTCGACTTTTACGACACCCACACGGGATGAAATAGGGAGGTGCAATTCTAACCCGGCACCCCACGGGGAATATTAGTAATTAATGTTAGTAGCTGATTGAAATACAGCCATCCTAAACCAATAATTTGAAGCGCTCGTAGCGAAGTTTGCTTAGCCATTCTGAATCGATCAGCAAAGATAAGCAACGTCCGCCGCGGTCAGTAGTTGGATGGGTGACCGCTGGTGACATTACTGCTGAGCGCTTCCATGCTTCGGAGGGCACGTTAAGCCGTCGGTCCCGGTCTTTGTCTTAGGATGGCAGTCGTTACAGCATGGTTACCACCACCAGGCACTTTGCGAATGCCCGCCTGGCTAGCTACCACCCTCAAGTTGAAAATCTGTCGCCAAGCACCTAACGATGTGTTCCGGCAGCTGTCCTTGAGAGCCAGTAATTCTAGGTTAGCCTGTACAACATCATCACTGACCATCAGGTGAGATAGTGGTCAAAGGCTAACCTATCAGGCTTAAAAAAAAAAAAATAATAAAATCTAAAAAAATACTTTCATAAATAACGATGTGATTTATTTCTCTCACACACTCTATAACCAATACGGGTTTTTATAATCTTACTTAGGGCCCTATTACACTATCATAAATATATATATATATATATATATAGGATCAACAATCATGCTGTATCTTACTAAAAAACAGTATCTTCAAAAATCTCCACCATATAAAAAAATTACACCAACTCGTGATGGCTATTTTACTTTGTCCAACACATGTTTACAGTTTTCGACTGCACAGAAACATACTTTTAACTTTTGTTACCGGAGACCCAGCTTTAACTTAGATCCTATTTATATGATATTATAGCATGAAAGCTTAAATTTTCGACATCGCATGTATAATATGTGATTTAAAAAATCCCAAATAGAGTAATAATCATTGAACTATATTGAAGTAGATTCGGATTAATACATTAAAAGGCACCTTCTATTTCACACGAGGTTTCATATAATGTATGAGTCAGTTTAAATCTAAATTCTCTCTAAGTAAAATCTTGTGAATAATTGAATATTCATGGGGTCCCATGTCGGCCGCAAGCCGGGCTGAACTCTCGCCGTGTGACGGAGCCTTTAGGCTTTAAGTACCGACGATACTGAACAGTGCGCTTCTCTATGTGTGCGCTCTAATCTATACTAGGGCTGACTCTTTCGTCGGGTTGTTACATCCATACCAATTATAAAGAAAGTATTATAAATTAGGTACTTATAGTTTACATTTTCTCTTCCACAATTATTGTCGTCGAACAATATGAGAGTTTAAGAATTAACAAAAACATCTTGTCTAACGTAGAATTACGAGAAATTAAATCAAATGAGATTTGAAAACCCCGGTGGTAGATTATTGTTCCCCTAAGATCCCGTGAAGTCCCGTGACAATAACTGTAGACTACCTATCCCGCTGCGGGCTTGAGCTCCACTACATGGTGGAAGGGCATTTTGCGAATGCATTGCCTGGCTAGCCATCACCTTCTAGAAGAAAATCTATCGCTAAGTACATAACCATGTGTTCCGGCAGCTTTCTTGAGAGCCAATGAAATGAAATGAAATGAAATGAAATTGTATTTATTCCAGATTTTTAGATCCATAATTACAAATAAATATATACATTGTTGCAAATTACTAAAATTATATAAAAACTACTTCTATCATTAAATTGAATTTAGAAATAATACGAGTAATAATAATTTAACAAATAATAATAATAAATTAAGTGATGGGAGTGTGATACTCTTGCCACGTTTTGTGCAATGGGCTAGCATACCACTCTCCAATAAGTAATTCCAAGGTAGCTTGAACAACATCTTCTACCACATCAGCATTTACCACCAGGAGAGATATTGGTCAAAAGCTAGCTTAACAGCTATAAACAAAAAAAAGAGATATTGGTTTCAGAAACATTGTCTGGTCTGTAGCCAAGCACGTAAGCTTTCGTTATATGTTTCGGATCCAAAAGCAGAGTGGTATCTACCAAAACTGCTGCAGCAGGATATTAATGGTATACCTGTGGTTATGGCAATGGATTGCCATGGTTCAAATTATGCCGCAGCTTTGAGCTTTACAGTATGGTGCCAGGTAAGCATTTGCAAAATGCAAATGCTTACCTGGCGAGGCACCACCCTCACGAAAAAGGCTGTTGTATAATAGATCTATAATCAGCAGCATAAGCTCATTTTGAATGCTAGTAATTCTAGCTGATAAATACCTTTGACCAAAACTACAACGACTGCCATCCCAAGAAAACAACCGAGAATGACAGCTTAACGTGCCCTCCGAAGCACGCAAACGCTCAGTGGTAATGACACTAGCGGTCACCAATCCAAGTCGTGACCTATACGACGTTACTTATCTTAGTTGTTCGATTAAGAACGACGAATCAAGATCCGCTACGAGCGCTTCAAAATTTTCTGATACAACTAAGAGTCTTGCTAAAATAACTAAACTTCAAATATGCTTTGAAGCGGAACATAATGATTATATATAAATAATCATCTATATCATTTATTTATAAACAATCTGTAACCTAGGAACACAAGTTAATAAAATTTCATTTCAATATTACCTTCAAACATTACCCTCGCCACCTCCTGAAAGTCGAAACTACATCAATGCAAAGTTTTGTTGTGTAACACTGGCTTAGTAAAGGCAGAAACGAATATTGAAGAAAATAGATATACCTTTAGGTTCTGTAATAGCACATTGGATACTTTTATACACTATATAACTTAGTCATTCCTGAGAAAGGGCTATAATCGACGTGTAGAGTCAATGTATTTTCCTAAGGACATGATAAATGTCTACCTACTATAATGAATAACGATGGTCTGAGAGCTGAAAGTAACTATATTTTACAAAAGTTTATATTAGACAGCCCTAGGTTTCGTCAAAGCGCGAGTTGTGGTCGCAGCGCAGGTGCTCACTCGCTAATTTATTCACGAGCATCACTTTGTGCCGCCGCGGCCCGGATTACCTTTATATGTTTACTCGCTCGCGTAATTATACGCCCTCACGAAACTTACCCGCCTCGGGTGAGAGTGCCACAGTGAATCCACCTGACACCTTAACTTGACACATGTATATGCACACACTAAGGCACATATATATAGCTTTTATGGGATTGTTGTTGAATTTTCAGGTTATGATAGCTGCGTGGTCAGTTTGCAACTAGTCATAACAATTTGAAAATTCTTGCTTGGCTAGCTAAGACTTCCAAGTGCGAGACATTCAGACCTACCTAACAAGATTTCATCTTGGTAGGTACCACCACAGACAGTCAAAAAATTCTGCTACAAAGCAGAGTCCGTCAACTGTCCCCTTTAGCAGTCTAATCTTTCATTACATTAAAAAAAAAACTCTGCTCACATCTTTTTCAACATCATCTTTTACGAACAAGGGAGGTAAAAGTCAAAGGCTAGATTAGGGTAAGTTTACATATCAGCAAAGTGATTTAAGCTTCTAATTGTTATCTAAACTGTCAGACATTTTATTGTCGCTGAAGAAATAATTAAATATTTGAAAGATTTATATATCTATAGCATATAATTGACTGGAAATAACCCGAATGCGCCAATGGAGACGCATCGCACTGCTCACGTCAATACAAGAAGTTTGTTCCATATGTTCAAGAAAAACAAGAGGAAGAAGGTGGTTACTTCAAATTAAGCTAGAGCCTTCTTATGATACGAACTAAAACGTAGCTGGTATAATAGACTTAATCCTTTCTCCGCACAGTGAAGCTTAAACTTTGTACTATTCTTGTGTTGTTCTTTATATAGTTAGAGAAAACATATTGTACCGACCTCAAATACGTAGGCTAAGAGTATAAAGATGATGAGTTAAAAGAATTCTAGAACTCATGATAATTAGGCTGACGCTTCCCTAAAATAATAACGTGCTGCTTGCTGCACTGTCAGGTTTTATACCGTTGTACGTATCACCTAGATTAAAAGCACGTATGTATATATGGTCGAACAGCTATTTAGTCTTGCAAAAGGGAAGTCCGTGTTTACACAGGAATACGGTGATTAGAGAGCTTTGTGCCATTCTAAATCTATCTCTCAACTGAAAGGAAAACGGGACCTAAGGAAGATGTTGCACTTCGTAGCTGTACACCTGTATCCGATGCACTCGATGCGATATCCAATGACGCGCAATGCGAAATTCAGACGCCTTTCGGGAAAATAATGAGTCCAGCAGTTGGAGGCACCCGAGAGCTGGCGGCCGGCTGAAGGGAACGTTCGATATCAGAAGATGAACAGAAATAGATCAGGAATAAGTATCAGAAAAACCAGGCAAGTGCGAGTTGTAGTGATTGTTTTAAATTTGAACTTCGAATGGGAGTATGAAACATTTATGTGGACAGTAGCAAATTACGAAATGAGGTGATAATGTTTGAAAAGGGATGATTTCATCACAGTCTTACAGCGATGTGGTTACATCGAGATTGGTCATAAAAAAATCGAGTCATATCTGTCATATTAAGATTTAGTCATAAAACTCCTAACCTTGTGTTGTGGCGTAGAGTTTCGCTTTAGAGTCTCAACGGCCTAAGTTCGATCACCGTGTTGATTATATGAAAATTTCTGTGTCCGAACAGAATAAATTTTCATTTGCAGTCTAAAATCTGGTTCTGTGCCCGCTACATAATGGGCGGTGATCTATTACTTGGAACTAATGGCTTGTCTGGCGAAATGTTGGTGCTTAGAAACCTCTGTTACCACCTCGTAGACCTCTGTTACCACCTACTAGATAATGAAAGAGCCTGACTAAGGTTATGTTGTCACACAATGAGGAAAAGTTATGATAATGATGATATTTTATCCAAATCGGTTCATTCGTTTCAGCGTAATCGACAAACACAATCACTGATAAACTACTGCGATTGTATTATGTCTCCTTTGATGCGGGTATATTTAAATTTGCTTCGTTTTTCTTTGTAAAGCAATCATTAATTGATTATTGCATATATATTTATATGTACATACATACACTAGGCTACTACTAAATGTATAATCACTTACAGGCTGACACAACATACTTATAAGAAGTGATTAATCAATTCAAAAATGATTATCATTTGCTAGACATGATTTGTTAATACTAATTACATAACGGATGAACTTTAAGTTGGAGGATTGACATTGCTTGTCTTGTTTATCTGCTTTGATTGAAAACAACATAATTCCTTGTTGGTGTGTTTAAGCATCGTTCCGCTTTGGGATCACGAGGTCGTATCTTCGATTATTCTGACAAAGACATTTTCAGGAGCAGTCCGAAGTCAGTTTTTGGTAAATGGCAATAGCCACGCCCCTATTATATGGATTTATAACGTGCCTGGTGAAACATTAATTTAAAACACCTGTCTAGCCGTTTGGGAAACGTGAAGATATGTTTTATGTTTGATCAAGTTTAAGATAAGACAAATTGATTTAGATAGGTAAAGCTGTACATTCTAAGGTCAACAAAAATTCCATCAAAAACCCACCAAAATGTAATGAAGTGAACGACAGGCAATTTCGGAGGGATCATTAAGTTTGTCAAGTCCGACGAGTGGAGCCAATCAGCTAACTCCAATATCGGTCCGCAAACAGAGCGAATTGATGTCGGCCGAGCGTCAACATGGACCCGACAAACTTGCCACCCTGACTACCGTACCCTGCTATGTACCTGCATACATTTACCTATATGATAGGAATTTATGCAGTTTTCGTTTAAAGGTAAAACAATAAGCATTTAGTGCAAAATACTTTTCATACAGTGCTGCTGTGACGAATAAACATCTTATTAGCATATCGTAAGGGCGTAAATAAGGGCCAAAGTCGAATTAGACCTGACTTTAAAAACGACCTACTTTTACAGTTATTTTTTTAGCATTTGACTCTATCTCACCTGATGGTAAACAAAGTGTGCTCGAAGGTGTTGTTCAGGCTAACCTAGAATTACTGGCTCTTAAGGGCATCTGCCGGAATACACCTGTAGGTGCTTGACGACAGATTTTCAAAAAAAGGCCTCTAAAAAGGCCAGACTGGAGTACCCTAAACCGACGCTCATGTATAAAAAAATAAAGATCGTAGCAAGTGGAAATCTGACGTCTCTGCCTACCCCTACGGGAAAGAGGCGTGATATTATGAATGTATTGTATTTATTAGCATCACACTAATATTATAAATGCGAATAGTTTGAGAATGAGGACGAGAGGATGTGAGTTTTATCATATTCACTTTTCATCAATAACTCATCATCATTATCAGCCGGAAGACGTCCACTGTTGAACAAACGCCTCCTCCATAGAATGCCACAATGAACGGCTATCATTACTAAGCGTGAGTGAAACCGCGGAACGTAACCAGTGTTTTATAAAAATCATCACTAACATTGTCATGCCTTTATTCCTCGAAGGGATAGACAGAGGTGTGAAGCGGCAACGTTTTGTTGGACACAATTTTAGTCTCATAACAATAGGAATTGATCTAATTGCTATCTACCGAGTGTACTACCAATAAAGCAAATACTCGTACATTTTTAACGCCTATTTTATCCCCGAATAGTAAGGCAGAGTTTTTACACTTACGTCTTGCTGACACGTTTTAAAAGCCTATTATCACCGGTCAAGCTCAGAGTCCGTACAGTTGCCGAAAATTTTAGTCCGTAAAAACAAATGACTGTATGAACCGGAAATCGAACTCTGAACAGGATGTCTGAATGCATACTCCCATATATACATAGAATTGAATCCAGACGACCTTTCCCTTCTAAAAGATCAAATAAACTTAATCCCCAATTTAACTTCATAAAATTAATTAAAAATCAATCAAACTGCGAGCAAGCCAGGATTCTACTTCACCAAGTTACTGATACTTTTTAATTTTCTCGGAAAAGTTAAGGGGTTGAATTATCGAACCCTCTATAGCAAAAGCACTTACTTGGCTTGGTTTGACGTAGTAGTCCTAAGAATAAAAGAAAAGTTTATTTTATGGTACAGATTAATTAGCACTCAGATCAGACAGATGTTTTAACTGGGTTCGTACTCAACGCGTAGGCTTCTACGCCGTAGTAGTTGTAGAGCGTAGAGTTAAACACGTAGAAAAGACAGCAACGAACACACAATATTAAGTCTTACATATTTCTGCTTTTTTAATATATGAAATAATAAGAAATGCCTAATATGGCATTTATTTAGAAAGTATAAGCGCATACTTACCATTCTGCCTTTTATCTGAATGCGAATTGTTCAAAGATGCGCCGTCGGCAGAGAGTAGACACCGCGGCGGCGGCAAGGGACAAACTTTTCAATTACGCCATGTCGTGTTACCCCGCAGCGGGTTAAATTAATTCCCTCCATTTCACAAAAAGATTCACCTATACCTAAAGATACCCAAAGCCTGTGAACAGACGTTACGGCGTTCGTGTTTTCGTGCTCGTGGTAGATTTTGATATATTTGTAATGCTATAAGATATAGAAGTGACGTTTGTTTTCGTACGTACATATGGATCAAATAATGTGTTAAAACGGATTATATACCGCCATTTTACTCTTAGAAATAATAATTGCGTTTTATGGACGCGGTCAAAGTAATTCTAGGTATGTGAATAAAACTGCCACAAACTTCAATAAATTATTAATGAATATTTTTAAGGCAGGAATTGAGTTAATATATTTTTTATGTATATTTTTACCCCTTTTCAGCTGTTTTCGCATACCTTAGTTATTCAATATAATGAAAGATGTTATAATTTTGTGACTATAATGCTATTTTTATGGAAGATTGTTTAATAACGACATAAACAACCATGGCTGATAAAATTTATAGGACATACATACAAAACTTAATAAACACCTACATCAACTGAAAGTTTTAAATTTTCCCCTTCTGTTTACAACAAATTGTAAACTCACATAGCAATCAAATACTCATTTGTATACCGTTGTAATACAAACAATAATAAACCGTAATTTTGTAGTTTTGCCTTTTGCAAACCCTAAAAATTATTATCTATTGTCAATTCGTTTATAGGAAATTAGCCAAATACCTAGACCAGTAAAGCCTGTATAAGACAGCAATTAAATTTAATTGCCTTTCGCGTTTTGGAATATCGAAGTCCTAGGTTTAATCCCCGGCTCTGATAGTTGTAATGCTATTTTGAAAAAGATATTTTTAACCGACTTCCAAAAAGGAGGAGGTTCGCAATTCGTCTGTATTTTTTTATGTTTGTTACCTCAGACTCTGGACTGGATGAACCGATTTTGAAAAATCTTTTTTTGTTTGAAAGGTGATGCTTGTCGTTTGGTCTCATTTTAAATTTCATTAAAACGGTTAAGCCGTTTTTGAGTTACACTAAAATACCTGAAAAATATTTACCTATCTTGATGATATAGTCGTTAACAATTAATCATAATCGATCCCGTTAGTAGCAAGGATCACTAAAAACTAAAAAGTTAGAAAATATTTTTTTAGTAAAAAATGGAACCGACTTCAACACCTAAAACTGTGAAATTACTTGTCGTAGTCGGTACCATGCGCACAGTATTGTGATAATAGGTACTTTTGAACTATCATGGTACCGACTTCATTTCACACTTTTAGGTGTTGAAGTCGGTTCCATTTTTTGCTAAAACTTTTTTTTAATTATTGACCTATTCACATCATTATGGTTTGGACTTGCACCCTGTAGATATTTCCGAGGAGGGTTGACATCAAGCAGCTGGCTGACCATAAAACCGGACCTAAAACTCTATAATATGTTCTTGTTTATTTTATATTGTTATACAGATGTTATACTGTCCACATATCCGTGAGATAAATCCAGGAAGAAAATAGGATGACAAATTACTGGACCAAACCATACCTTTTGAAACTCCTATTGATCTATTATAGTTAGGCATTAAAAAGCGGCCTAAATGGCCAATATGCTGTAAAAAACCGCTGCCTACGCCTTTGGGTATATGATTACAATGCATTCTATGCAATTAAGTCAGCAGTTATCCATACTTATTATAACCGCAGTTTGCAAATCAAATTTAGTACAAAATACACTTCCCTAAATGGCTCCTACCATCTTTTTTCCCGTAACATGCTGACGTTCCTTAATATTTATTTTTAATTTGTCGGTTCGCGTGCTACGTTTTGATTCTAGCGAGGTTACCTTTTTGAATTCCTTTTGTGTTTAAAAGGTAATTTCGATTTGCCGGTAACGAATCGAGCAGATTCCTTCGTGCTCGTTTCTTATTCAGATTTTATTTTGCTTTTGTGCTTTCCAATTAATTTCTTGTTATTTCACTCAAAAGAATATACTTGCCTTAATTATTTAGGTTCATACTCACGTGAACAATGTGTATGTCTGATTATATTATGTAGACATGGGATTATGGACAGCCGTGCAGGGGTACCTTGCTGCGGATTTAAGCTTCACCGTATAGTTCCCTACGCATTTACGCAACTCTTCTGGCCAGCGTCACTTCCTAAAGTGGTAAAGTGTCACCAAGCACCGAAAAGTGCATTATGGCAGCAATCTTTGAAAGTCAGTTCCCATTCTTGGTACCTATACCCTGTTTAACTTATTCGATCATAGCATCACTTTGCAACGATAAGATAAGATGGTGGTTAGCGTCTCGTCTAACAGCAGTAATTAAATGTAATTGGAGGAAAGCCTATTGCCATTTCAGACTTCGAATTATTTATCCGCAAAAGGGATTGAAATCAAGACAACATGACATAAAAGACAACAGTTAACTAAAATCGTAGTTCAAGATGACTTTAACTATATGGATAATATTTTGTGAAGTTTTAAATTATGTGATTTACGAATGTGATTGTATTAACCTTAGTTTATTGCAATGGCCGCAAATGCGCGATGTTTGCTTAGCCGTTCTTAATCGATCAGCTAAGTTAAGCAACGTCCGCCGCCGTCAGGAGTTGGATGGGTGACCGACATTACTACCGAGCGCTTCCGTACTTCGGAGGGCACGTTAAGCCGTCGGTCCCGGTTGTTGTCTTGGGATGGCAGTGGCTAGCTACCACCCTCAAGTAGAAAATCTGTCATTGAGAGCCAGTAATTCTAGGCTAGCCTGAACAACATCTTTGACCACATCATCACTTACCATCAGGTGAGATCGTGGACAAAGGGTAGCCTATCAGCAATAAAAAAAACACGCCTAGTTTCTTTTCAAACTTACCTATTCAAGTACATAGATAAACCAAAACCGGTGCTGCCTCGTTTTTTTTAATTTGAGATAAAAAAAACGCACCGGCAATGTTGTATGGAAATTAACTGCAGGCGTGCTAGGGTGTAATTTGAATTTAGATGTCTTTCATCGTTCTTGGTGCAAATTGCACTAGATGCATTTTTATTAGATAATTATATTATTTAGATTATTATTAGTAATGGATAGATTCAGGCGTTACTTTGCGGAAATTCATATTTAATAATAACAAATACTTTTAAAAGTATCCTAAAAAATATTAAATAATATTTAAATAAAACACTTAAAAAATCATAAAATTATATATCTAGTGACAATTCCGCCTAATTTTCCTGTTATCTACGTGACGTCACAAACATCACGCAGCCTAACCGGAAGAATACCCGACTAGTTTCGCTCCTAAACGAAGCATCTTCAGGAGGTCTTGACTTACCGAGCGCACGATCGAGATCGTGATGATGTGGATACTTTTAAAAGTATTTGTTATTATTATTATTAGTCATTGATGCATTACGACACAGGCGACGATCGGAAGCCAAATTAGCAATAGAAAACCTGCTTCCAGCGAAGTAAAAAGTTTTGCTTGAAGTTTCAGAGGATATAAGCTTAGCGATAAAAGTAATTATAATTATATGTTCAACACCTTGCATTTTTTGAGGAGTGCACTATATGTGCCTCGGCGGAATTGAAAACTAACTATCTAGTACCATTGAAGTACTCATACTCGACCTACAATTGCCTATTTCGCGGTCTTTGCAATAATATACCTCAAATTCAAATTCAAATTCAAAATCATTTATCCAATTTAGGCGTCTACGACGCTCTTATGAAGGTCAATTACAAACTTTAATATTGAAATATTCTACATTGTACTGCCACGTTCAGCAAAAAAAATTTATAGAGCCACTGCGAGACGAACGGGCAAGAAACTCGGGGCCATTCTTTTAAACGTCTGTTTACAATTTGTTATAAACAATATAATACAATTATTACAATATTTGTTTAAATTACGTAGGAGACAGGTGATGGCTTGGCAGAGGTGGAATTTCCCAAGCATTTTTGTCGTTTAAGTAATCACAAACTGTGTAGTAGGATTTCTTAATCAAAATCTTTTTCACGTGTAATTTGAATTTTCCTTCTGTGAGCATTGTAATATGTTCGGGAATTTTATTATAAAACCGCACACAATTACCTAAAAAGGACCTTTTATTTGTCTTTGCTAATCTAAAACACGGTACCGTTAATTTATATTTGTTCCTAGTGTTGTAATTGTGGTTGTCACTGTTTAATTTAAATTTACTCAATTTTTTCCGAACATACATAATTTTTCAAATATATACAGACTCGGTAAAGTTAATATATCAATTTCTTTAAAAAGATCCCTTAGAGATTCCATAGGATCCACCTACTATTAGATACCTCTCTGATTACCCCTCTCTATATCTATTTGGGGAGTATGGGCATGATAGTGATGATTTGTTTTTCAACAATGCACCTACCTACTAGAAAGTAGACTTGACATCTAATGTGCTAATATTACCTTTGGATCTCTGTGCGTATTTAGCTGTATTTTATGCCACTAAACGCTCTAATGTAAGTAATGCTTTTTACTGAGTATAGCTGATACATTTTAATTGTCCGACGCCAATCCCAACACAATTGCCCTTAATTATTTATTTATAGTCAACAAGCCCCTAGTTGCGTGCGTGAATCGAAACGAATAGATCGCCACTGCTCTAGTATTGCCGCCAGGGGACATTTTGCAATGACGCTTTATTCTCACTTAGGGTTCCATGCCATACGAGAAAATTGTAGCCTATTACGAAGCCTATACGCCGCCGGTGCCGTCCATCCGTTCTTTAAAAAGTATCTTGTATCAAATTCTAATTATTTATTTGAAACTTCAGCGATAGCATAAATTAAATGAAACACGATGGTAACCGCTAAAGTGTTTTAAGAAAAACTGTGTTACAGGTACCAATGCACTCCTTCTTAAAAACTACGGCACATTTAGTTCCTCAGGTTAATCATATCTACAGAAAAAGTAAATATTACAGTTATATCAGAATCATAAATGTAACCATTTGAAATTTTCACGTAACGTAATATGTATTTTTTCAGCGGAGCCCAACAATTTGTCGTTGCATTCCTTGAGTAAAAAATAAAACGAAAAATTATAACCAACCAAGTTGGACTATACCTGTGCAAAGATCACTAACTGTATGAAAAATATGTATTTTTCTTGGGTGTGACCACCTCTCGTGCGGGTACACGAGAGGAGGTCCTCTTGTTTGTTCCGTCACAATCTTTAGGTTACTCTAAAATGTCTATATCTTCTTTAACACTGATTTAAATTTTTTCATGTAGCCACCTCAGTCTATTCCTGTAAACATACCCTCTAACACCTTTATTTCGTTAGGTAATTTATTAGAAACTGTTAAGCACATATTATTACTAACATCTTTATGACAGCGTGATCGATAAAGTAAGTTTACAAAACTTACTACCTATATCAATAAAATTTATATTGAAAAATTTAACTGGCGAGCCTTTATATAAGAAATGTAATATATTTTGACAAAAATGCATAAATCTATTACATACATGCATGTAAGCGGTAACATATTATTAAGCCTAAGTGAAGTTCTTCAGCTGTCCAGATACCACTTACCATGCCTTATTTACTCAGACGCATCATTTTTGCACTTTGGATTCCTTCTCTGAATCTACTGAGTTTTCCCACATTATGAAGCTATAGTTGAGGGCAGATGAAATATATACGTTGTAAGCGGTTAAATCAGCTTCAGCAGAGATAATTATAATATACTTTGGTTCTTTAGCGCAAAAACAAAGCGATTCAGTTTTGACCTACAGCTGAGACATGTTCCTTCCAGTTAGGATTAGGTACATTTATCATATATCAAAATATAATACCCAAGAATTTGAAAGAACGGACCTCATTTACTTTTTTATATTAATTTATATGTATGGCATTATATGAACTAAAAATTATCTAAAAATGTTCCATAATTTTACTGGAGGTAAGCCTTACAATTTTTAAATGACAAGTTTTTCCATTGGTTTGTTTTAGTACTTTTTAAATAACCCACGAATATTCTTGTACAATAAACAGCAATTGAATTTTAAAGTTCTATGTCATACTTGCTTATTTTAGTCAATGTATTATTTATTATAATTCATTCGACCAAAACAGTAGGCTAGGTATCAAAATCAGAAATCTTTATGGACCATTATATCAGTAACCGTTACACTAGGCAAGTTATTATGAACTAAGTAAAAGTATAAGATACTTATGGTAATTTATATAATATTAAGTCAGGTGCACCTGTCTTGTTTAGTCTGTTAATTGATGACATCACAACAGACACACAACTTTTCAGATAATTTCTTTGGAGGAATAAATACAGAATTCAACTTAATGTACAAAATATTTTTATAAGGTTAAACCATATTTGTTTCCTAGACTTAATAACTCAAAAGCTCCCCATGGATCTGTAACACGTGTTCAACTCTCAACACCTACTGATCTCGTGACCGCCGGGCCCGAAACCACTCGAGGGGTTGAAAGACCCTACAATTTCACTATAATGGCCAAATTAGTTACGCTTGTGATTATTTGTTACATTTTTTTTCATTATATCTGAGGAGTGATGGGCTTTTGAATTCATTGTTTGAAGGTGAGCAAATCTAATTTTTATAAGGGGTTAGTACCTATACAATTATAAATCAATTTTAAAAGTTGTCTTATAGCAACACCTTTATAAGAACTTTTTTTATGTTATTTTTTTTTTATGCCTTATAGGTTAGCCTTTGACCACTATCTCACCTGGTGGTAAGTGATGATGTGGTCGAAGATGTTGTTGTACAGGCTAACCTAGAATTACTGGCTTTCAAGGACAGCTGCCGGAACACACCGTTAGGTGCTTGGCGACAGATTTTCAACTTGAGGGTGGTAGCTAGGCAGGTGGGCATTCGCAAAGTGCCCTACCACCATGCTGTAACGACTGCCATCCTAAGACAACAACCGGGACCGACGGCTTAACGTGCCCTCCGAAGCACGAAAGCGCTCAGTAGTAATGTCACCAGCGGTCACCCATCCAACTCCTGACCGCGGCGGACGTTGCTTAACTATGCTGATCGATTCAGAATGGCCAAGCAAACTTCGCTACGAGCGCTTCAAAAATGTTAGCCCTAATCTTAATGTTTTGATATAGGGTGGAAACTGTATATGACATAAGTTTAAGTAACTATTAATTCTGAAAAATGTATTTAATAATAAATATATTCAATTTAATTCAATTCAATTTATCACACACAAATTGACAATCATAAAATTAACAGTACGTATACTAATACAAAAATATATAAATAATTTAACTATATCTACTTATGACCTAAAAATATTACACTTAAAAAATCAATTTATTCAAAAGAAACAATTCATTTACAACATATAACATTAACACTTAAAATTATGTAAACATAACCTACATTAAGTTGAACACTTGTGTTACTGTTACATCCCTTCTTGATGAACAGTATATGTAATAATAGCAGGTATATACAACTTGCTTTATTTATTGTAATTTTGTAATAAATATATTTAACTCAATGTATAAAAACTGTTTCCGTCTTAGATTAAGCTTTTGTTAAGAAACCACATGAACAATATAGTTTATAAAATAAATTCATCATAAACCATGGAGCCATTATAAACTTGTGCAAAATACTGCAAAATCACTTATGGTTCATATTATTATGCGAAATTTTTTAATGCTATTGTCTTGGCACAAGCACAAGGCCAACCTGATAAGTGATAACCTCTCCCCATAATTGAAACATTTCGTCAGCGACGAACTGCACTGTGCCCATCACCCTGAGACATAAAGTTGTTAAGTCTCATGAGCCTATAATTTCACCAGCACCCATACCCGTCAAAGCCTTTAAACCGAAACATTGTCATGTGAATATTACTGCTTGGCCGTAGAAATAGGTATGGTGCGACGAACAAGTTCTAAAATCTTAGTAATATTTTGTAATAAAATGGATGATAAAAATCATGAACTACGTCGCCCTGTCCATAGTTACCGTTTAAACTAAAAGGATTATGTTTTAACCCACTTTTGGTCCGATTATACGATTTCACCACTTACTTGTTTCCCCAATGTCCTCTCGGTCAACTAAAATATTGATAGTGTACCACACCAACAGTACATAAGTTTAACATAAATCAGTTATCATAAGTACATAACATAACTAACCTTTTGAAACAGTTGGAAATTATGGGAAGGCAATGATACCCATAATGGTAATATAAATGAACTGCCGTGCAGCAGGTCCACGGCTCGATTCTCATCCCCCGCTTGAGCTTCATCGCATGGTGGAAGGGCATTTTGCGAATGCTCGCCGGGCTAGCTAATACCCTTAAGTTGGAAATCTGTCGCTAAACGCCAGCAAAATTACAGGCACACGAGTCTTTTTTTTTATTTTTTATGCCTGATACTGATTTTTGATTGTAAGTGATGATGTGGTCGAAGATTTTGTTCAGGCTAACCTAGAATTACTGGCTCTCAAGGACAGCTGCCGGAACACACCGTTAGGTGCTTAGCGACAGATTATCTACTTGCAGACTCCGAAGCACGGAAGCGCTCAGTAGTAATGTCACCAGCGGTCACCCATCCAACTCATGACCGCGGAGGACGTTGCTTAGCTTTGCTGATCGGTTCAGAATGGCTAAGCAAACTTCGCTACGAGCGCTTCGTAACAACTGTATGTGTCAGGGTGACGGGCACAGTGCAATTCGTTACTTATGATGAAATGCATCTGTTTTAGTCCGCTGAACATTTGCTAAATGTCCTATAAATATATACGTCAACGTGGATATTATCATAACGCGACTTGCAAAATTATGGCTCCTAATTAAATTAACAAAAATCGCTATACACTCAACATAGTGTTTAGCTAAACTCAACTATACTATTCGTATTGGATAGATTCAGGTACTGTTTACTAATTTTATATTGAACTTAATATTTCCTATATTTTGACATGACTACTTCAACCCACCCCGAGGGGTGATTTGTGAATCTCTCCCATCTAATTTCATTTTAATGTTGTGCGTGAACAAATTATTGCAATGTCATAGTGAATAAAATTACTATGTTTAATAGGATAATCGTCGCATCTGGTTGAGGGCATCGGATAATATTTAGGGGTGTTTTTTTTAGTTGTTAATTAATTTTCGCGCTGTACTAGGCGGACTAATTGCATTATACACGAATGGATTAGTCGAGGTTCATTGATGATTGTTTTTGTTGTGAAATTAATTCGATTCGGTTTGCTTTAATATTTTGATTGATTTTTATTAGCACGCAATTTAATGATACAAAATTTCGATTATAGTTCAGCTGTACAGCTCCCTGGCCTATAGATATAAAGACTGTCACAGCAATAGCCATAAAAGGTCCACTGTTAAACAAAGTCACTGGGAGAGGTTCCCCTAATCCTCAAGCTTGTCAGGTTTAATCTTGGGGATCGCGGTGTAAGATGACAGTTTTTCAGAAGGTGATGCTGCCCGCCATCCGGTATTTTTCTTCCTCATCGCTTACCACTTCCACAGGAAGATATAGGGGGTTCAATTCCCGGCACCCTACCGGCGTTCTATATACGCCTGTGATATGTCGTCAAATACAATAAGCAGCAAAAAATGCCTAATTAACAGCACACAAATGTTGCTGCACATTTGGCGCATATAAGGCCTCTTGAATTTCCGATCACCCGAAGGGTAGAGGGTATACTATCTTCGAGATCATTTACAAGGAGAGTCGCCACTATGTGAGGGGCCCGCCATATATAAAAAGCAATTTTTCATTACATTATTTTTAAATGAGACGGTGGTGTTGTAACATGCACGAGGACCACCTGGTATTAGGTATAACTGCATTGCGACCATCACCCTGAGACAAAAAGTTGTTAAGTCTCATGTGCCTGTAATTTCATCGCTGTATTGTATTATGCACATAGGGATGAACATAAGAACATAGGGTATGTTCTTATGTTGTCCTATAAAATTCTAGGTTAAGCCTGTTAACGATGTGTCGACCACATCCTCACTTACCATCAAGTGAGATTGTAGTTAAAGGCTTACCTATCAGCAATAAAAAAATAAAATAAAAAAAAGTTACTAAAACAAAATTCTATTGTTCTTGTACTGACGCCACATAATTGGAATATGGGCATGTATATGATGAGTTGGTAGAATCTAATAGACTACGTCTTCTCTAGATTTATGTTTGAACATTTTGAAAGATTTAGCTACGTTATAATATTCATTATATCGCTTGTTCTAGTTTACAAGTGAATCGCGGATTTATGAAGTCTTGAATTTTTGTCCAGTTCCAGGTACTTAGTCATAACTAGTATTGTTCAAATCCGCTATACAGCACCAACGCGTTAGAGACTATAAACTATATTCAAATAGCGCGCTATATTATACGCTATCGTTATAACGAAACAAGGCGCTCGCGCTAGATGCATATGCTAGGTGTCGTCACAATAGCGTCAGGCGTCGTTTATTTACACTTCTTTTCAAACATTCATTACGTGTCCTTTCACAGTTTTTAGAATATACAAACTTTGTTTATAACGCTAACTTATAGGTAAGTGCGAGCCAATAGATCGCGCGCGGTCACACTCAATCAACACAACTTATTACAGGTAGGTATATAGCGCGTAGGCCTATAACGCGGATATGCGCAAAGCGTGTTAACGCGACCGAAAGCGCGCGATGACTGAAGCTTGGCGATGGCGCTATGCCGCTACACAGCATAGTGCATAGCGTGATAGCGCCAAGCTTCAGTCATCGCGCGCTTTCGGTCGCGTTAACACGCTTTGCGCATATCCGCGTTATAGGCCTACCCAGCCACGTTAGTGGACGCTTGATGCTAAACGTTATATTTATAGCGCGAAGAGAATATATACATAGCGCGCTGTATGCGCTACAAGGCAATAACGCGCTTTGCTATGGCGCTAGATGCTATATTATCCACCACTAGTCATAACATATTCATTGTTTGAAAGCACTTCGTAGCTACAACGCGACCGCTTTAAAGTTTATGCATAAACTTGGTGTTTCCACGGACAAAGTTATTTATAGTGATGGAAAAGCGGCGGATGCGGTGAACTCCGAACTTATTCAGAAACAGGCTCGCTCAAAAACCGAGCTGGTAACTTTGCGACAACTTTCTGCATGGATGGATGAAATTCGCAGATATATTTATATTAAAAGCATTACTTATGATTATTTTTTCTGTGATTGGCACGGAACAAGCATGAGGCCCACCTGTTGTTAAGCGATGAATTGAGTGCTAATTCCCATTCTAGAATCTAGAATAACCGCTGGTGATAGAATAGCCGCTGCTAGAAAAAGCCCATTCTAGATTAAGCATATTGGACATCACTTGCCATCAGGTATGATTTTAGGCAAGGGCTTTTCCTGGCAGTGGTTCTTTACATTTTTGGTGAACGTGGCAGTATTTGATAATACAATTTTGTAATTAACCTTCATTACGTGTCATGTTTTTGACTTTGACAAGCTAAAACAGACCTTCCTACTCTCGAAAGCCTGCCTCTCCATATTTTTTGAGTTTATTTTGTAGACTTGATGGTTTACTGTATGTGCCAATAGCATCTACACTAAAACGTCGCGTATGAACGATTCCCATCGTTAAAATATGCATGAATATTTTACTGATGTGTGACGCGCCTTCATCAGTGAACAGACTACACCTAAAAAAGAAAAGAAGATAATACTCTTGTATAAGTAAAAAAGTCTATAACTAAATAATACAATACGAGTTATATTAGATAGATATAACATCACATCTATAGAAAAATAGAGGACCGAAAGCTTAACAAAAACAAAAATATAAGAAAAATCGGTAGAGAGAAAAGTCCGTCCAATTTATATCACCGTATTGACAGCTCTCCGTAAAAACAAAGGCAACAACAGAGCATGTGTGAAAACTCGTTGTCATCTCGACATTGTTGGACATGTATTATACGAGATGTTTGTCCGGGCGAGCGGCAACGGTGGCCCCCTGGGGTGGAAGGTGAGTAAAAACCTGAATATTTCTCATATTTATATCGGTGCACTCGAAAATATTCCCTGAGGTCGGTGTTTCTTTCTCACAAGTTGTACTCAGATAAGTTCTCTTAAGGTGGTTGCGGTAAGGGGCAATATTGCGCGCAGGTGTTTCGAAGCGTGGGAGCGTCCACCTGGCGCGCCCCCTCTGCCTCTTCGCTGCCCTCCGCCCTCTCTGGCTCGTTAATGATGATGTGCTCAGCCAGCAGACTATTTCACTTCTGAATACATCTTTCTCACTTTTGATCTTCCGTCCCTGTTTCTCGCCCACTCGGCCTCGTTCCGTCCTGTTCGTTCGCAGTTCGCCTGGTCGCATCCACCTAGTCAATTCGGCAAACGCGTATCTACTTTGTGTCGGAAATGTAATGGAACAAATGCGGCTGGAATTAACGTCGGAACGAATGTCGGGACACGGGGTCGTTCTCTCGTCGGATATTTTCCACGCGATGATTTTGATGCGCATCTATGGAGCGGTAATAACGTTTGTGGCATTAAAGGCTAGGTATGATATGAATGCGAACCTACCTCATTGAAAGCGTTTTATATGTGTTCAGTTGTGTTGATAGACAATCTATTTATGAATGAAATTTAATTCTACTGAGTCCTCTCTTTTGAATAGAAAACCTGTTTGGATAAAATTTAGTTATGAATAATATGCTGCCTGCCTCATGGTTGGGCGGCTAAATCAATGCGTTTGGATTTCGAGGTTCTAAGGTTTGATTGGGTTTTTTTTTAATATGATTACAGTTTTATTTGATTTTCTTAGATATAAATTGTCAGACGCGGATAGCGGTGCCAGGTTTAGATTAGCAAATAAAAATAAAAATTAGAGAGTTTTGCGCGATTTTATTATAAAGTTCCTTAAGATATTTATTATAATGCTCACAGAAGGAAAATTTAAGTTGTACGTGAAAACATTTTGATTAAGAAAGCCTATCATACAAAACACAAAAATACTTGGCCATTTCTGTCTCTGCCAAGCTACCACCTCTCACATACGTAATCTATACTAATATTGTAATACATTTTTATAATCCGTTCTTGTCCGCAGTGGTTTTATAACATTTTTTTGCTGAACGTAGCAATTCAATATATTTTTTTTCCATATAAACATTTGTAATTGACCTTTATAAGAGCGTCGCAGACGACTAAATCGAATAAATGATTTTGACTTTGTCTTAACAACCTTTGCCGTCAGCAATGCAATTTTCTTTGCCAAGTCACCGGCTACGGATTCCAACTCAGTACTTGATTTTTTTCTCGAAATAAGGATTAAAAACACTCAAGACTTTTCACGTGTCAGAGTCATCAACAGTGCGCCCCGTCTGGAAATGTACCAGATAGCTCGCCCCCTATTACATGGCCACTAAATTATAAATTAGCAAAAAGTGGTCGTTTAGACACATCTGAGATGATGGCATATACATGCGTTAAAATATGTGTAAATATCAGTATTCAGTACCTATTCAAAATATGTACACAAAAAAATTATATCAATTTATTAGAATATAAAACAATCATAAAATGAAAATAGATACCTTTTTAAAAACATTTTCCTTATAGTAAATCTGTTTCATAATACTGTGACGTTTTCTTAAATTATAAACTTAGTGAAGCAAAAAATGGTTCCTTAACATCTTGATCGTCGTTCAAGGGAGCCTTGCCTGTTGGCGCCTACAGTTGTTGAGTCATGCTCCTTGGAGTTACTCACCCACCCTCTGGTGAGAGCTTTATTTGGAAGGACAGGATGACGTGGTAGCTTAATAATCGCGATTTAACAACAGACGTTGATCCTAATTTCTTAATTTTTCTTGTTGAAGGTAAACATAAGTACGATATATTTTCTGTGTATTTTTTTGTAGAATTTTAGTAATTTTGAATAGGTACTGATCTCGTAAATATAACCACTCCCCCGTCTTTCCTGTAAGTGAGTTCACCGCAGCTACACCACTCCGATGTCTATATATATAATGTCTGAACACAAGCCGAAACGCCACACTGATTTAAACCAATACATATTTAAAAAGTAATAAATTGTTTTTCAATCTCTAACACAATCATTGCCAAATTCTTAGAACAGATAATTCATCATCATCGTCATCATAACAGACATAACCGAGGAGGAACATTTGCACCAAGTTTCATCAAAATCTCCTGAGCCGTTTTGGAGATAAGTGGCTATAACACACACTTAAATTATTTGTGTCATAGCATGTCATTAACGGTGATCGCTAGCTATAAACTAGGTGTCCGTCTTTTGATTTAGTAAAAAATAGGTGATGTATGTAATGTAATGCATGTATCTACCGCCTTATATTCGTATAATGGAATAAAATTACCTATCCTTGGTATAAAATATACGCCATTAAAACAGTCAAAATAGACAACAGTTATATATCAGGTAAACCTGTTTACCTTTATTCTCAGCAACTTTCTAAGAATAGGTAGCTCGCTAAGAAATTGCGTCTGCCCGTTTAGTCAATAAACCTTTTGACCGCTCACCAATTCGGCTTCGTGGAGGCTGCAGGGCGGGCGGCGGGATTATTGGGTCATTAATCAAACCTCGCTGGCTGCGACCTCCTTCAAGCTTGGCTTGGGGAGTGAACCTCTTGAGGTAACGGTATCGATATTATTTGAATCTTTTGTTCTTGGTTTATGCAATTCGCAGCCAGCAATAACTTTTACGAGTAGTTGTTGTGATCGCATATCGATCATGAAAAGTTAAATCACACCACACTAATCTAATATTATAAATTAGAAAGTATCTAAGTGTGTGTTTGTTGACACCCACCATTGAATGCATTTGGATGATATTAAACTGGTAATTATTGTAAATTCCTTCGGTTCCAGATAAGGAAGTACCTACGATACTTTTTTTCCCGATTTACCGATTAGTCACAAAGAGACGGCTTGTCGCGTTGCGTTAGTATACAAATATTGTTTTTTTTTAATTATTACATTTCTCATGTTTTTCATATCTAATTACATACTGACTACCCGTTATTTTCTTTTTAATAAATCGCATTAGATATATGTACTCATACGAAAGTGTTTATTTATTTTTGTATTATAAAACTGCTTCCTTTTTGTCGATGTAAAAGGACAACACTAGGGTATCGACCGTAGACTTCCATTTACGGCCATAACATAGTATACTTGTAGGTGTCCTACCTCTTCCCCCTCTAAGACACCGACGGGGTGTGGTGTGACTCCTTCCACTTTTACAATGTCTAACTATATAAGTTACTCGTAGTCTGTGTAAGTGCTGGATTCAGTCTGTTGGACTTACAAATACACAAGTCTAGCTGTCATGACTAGTAAACTGCGATTACCTCGAAATTGGCTGTATGATTTGTCAAAAACATGTAAATCTACTTTTATTAAAAACCGGCCTTAGGTAACTAGGATACACTCAGTATTAATTGTATATTAATACAATTGTATATATAAAAAGATCGTTATTTTTAAATTGGTTCAGGATATTTAGCGCGGATACGACTGGCACTGGGAATGTTATTTCTGTCTTTGTTATTATAGGCTTAGTACTTTTCTGATCACACTAAGGTCCTGTTTTTCAAACATCAGATAGTTACTGTTGCTAAGAATAAATGTATATTACTCCTACCTACCTAATATGAAAGACCTTGTTGATTTAAAGAAAATTTCATTTGTTCTAAATTTGTCAGTTTGACAGTTTTTTATGTATAATAAAAATACATAAAAAACTGTCAGTCAGTCCTCCTTCATCTGATGATTAGCAAGTGCCTTATAGTACTACTAATGTAGATAGAGCAAATACTAAAACGGTTCTTGAAATAGATTGCTAATTTAAGAGCTACCTGTCGGTTGTTGTTGATAGGTAGTTTGACTTGCAATACGGATTTTAGTGCCAGTATTATGGTCATGCATATCGGACTGTGTTGTCAGTCAACGTACCTCAAAGAAATAATAAATTTTGACTCGATCAAAAAATGGAGCTGTAGTATTTAAGCAAAAAACGAAAACAGAAAAAACTATTCTCTGTTCCCAGATCCTTCAAATATTTGCCACAAAAAATGCCAATTTATTATTATGACCTATTTCAGGATTGATCAAACAAGATAGAAGTCCATTAAAAAGCGATAAAGTTGGTCACTGTTTTTAGTGTTTGGTTTCCATTAGTGTCCAATTTATATTACAGGCAGGTACGCCACACATTTTAATTAAATTCCCATCGGACCACAAGTTGATGGCTCGCGGCTAAAAAAACAAACATTTATGTAGTTTTTGTAAGAGGTGCCTTTTTGAAAAACACGATATTGTTTGCTTTTAATTCGGCAGCGAGAGGGGCTTTTCGCAACATGTTTGAAGTTAAATCTCCCTTTAAACGCTTCAAATGTGATTCACAGAACGCCTTTTTGAAGAAGCTTAAGCAGCGACTTAAGTGTATCAATGGGTTCCCTTCATCGACTTTGATGCTTGGGAAAGTGTAGGCTTTTGGGGGTGAAATTATTTTATTTGATTCGCTTAGAATATTATTTGGGTCTTTCGGATATGAACTAACATTATTGAAGACTTTTATAATTAATAAATACAAATAATAATCGTAACTTATTAATGACCATCAATGCATTTGGCCACGATAAAAAAATAAAGATGTGTATTTTAATAAATATGCGTTACATACAACTTACGCCATTAATATTAAATACTACTATATTAAACTTTATTTAAAATATGAATACCTATTTTAAATAACAAGTTACACTCAGTTTTAGCAAATTAATAGATGAGTGTGGGAAACTTCAAACGCTACTGTGATGTGTTTCGAAAGATACCTTTTGTATATTTTGTTTATAAAAATATATGTGCCCTATTGCATGCCTTCAATAAAGAAAAAGTTACCCCCTTCATCTAATTAAAATCTCGCTTATCCGCGTCATACTGGAAACTAAGCCCTTTTGGCTTGGGTAAAACTTACAGATCTAATTGGGGAAATTAAGTCTTAACTTCGTAGATGTAAGATAGTTTTTTGATTGAAACTAATACGATGAGGGTAGCAATGACGTCGAGAAAAAAAGCACGTGTTCTATTTGGGATTACACGCACCCTAAAAACAAAAGGTTAACATTGCATGACTGTGCTCATACGTACCTACCTAGGACAAATTATATGTTTATATTCCTTAGGTTTGTATCTATTTTCCGAATTGTATGTAAAGTGTTTTAAAATAAGTATATTTTGAGGTTTCATGCGTATATATTTGCGCATGAAACTTCTTTCATAGCTGTTATCTAAAATAGTCTTCTTATTATTAGATCAAAACGACTAGCGAAGGTAATACGAAACTCTACTTGAAGTCATGGAAGTAATAAGTACTAGTTGTACGTAGTACTTATTACTTCCATGCTTGAAGTGAATATAATTTGACATAACTCAACAAGACACTGAAGAGGTGAAAGTGTTACAAAGTTCTTTTAGTCCATTAACAAGATTTTTTTTAGTAACCAGCGCTGAAAGTGTGTTTATTCTCTTTTTCATAACCAGTTATGAAAAAAGTTTAATACATATGAATAAAACTCCATTTTCATAACAGCTGTTTTTCACAAGCAGCTATAAGTCTAAAAACAAATTTTCTCACTGCAAAAGGATCAAGCCTCGTCGGTCGTCAATAAATTATTAGTAGTGGTTATTCCAACGATAGTTTCTAAACAGGGTTAGAGTGAGAAAACCGTGGAAGAAACTGAAGCCAAAACATGTATTCGTGAAGACCATATTACTCGTATTTACTTGTATAAATATAATTCTTAGATTAAAAACCTACATAACGCAATTTTTGGTTTATACTCGTATCTGTCCGTATTACAAAGTTTGAATAAATTGGTTCAAATATCGATTTTTATCTATTTTAACAAACGATTCTTTCATTTCTAGCCCAAAGAAGGTCCGATTCAATCAGCAACATTTTAAAAGCCTGTATGAGAACCAAGTGTCCGTGGACACGAATGTTATGATTAACTTGTATTATTTGAACATATTTCACATTTGACGTCGCTTAAAAATCGCGCATTCAGAACACAAACCAGTTTCAACTATCGTTCAGTTTATGTTTGTGTAATACCAACTTAATCACCTAAATTTGTTAGGCCATAAAAAGAGTTTTACTTGAACTGATTGCACTGTGTTTCAACGGCGAAAAATCCATCCTAAATGCAAGTTACAAAAGTGGACATTGAACCAAACGGAACTCATCTCACCCGTCCATCGTGATCACGTAGTTCATAGTGGAATTAATCGCCCAGTAACCGTCGACGACGCGTCGTCAGTACGCAGTTCGCGGGAACGAGCGTATGCGATGCGCCGACATGTGCGCTCACAATGGCCGCGCTCCGCCGCATTCTCATGGACTCAGCCGCGGTAAGCTGATTGCGTGACGTCAACGTACAGGGCTGCACGGAAATCAATTACTGAACAATATTTGACGGAGGCGAGTTTTATTTTTGTAGGGTGAGTTTTGGACGTTTAACTTGTCCAATGCATGCGGAAAATTTCATAGCAGTTTTTTTAGGTTTAATCCATTTCTTATAAGTATCACGTTCCTAATAATTTCTTATGTAATGTGGAAAGATTTCTTTTACATCACAAAAGTTGACACATACATAATATGTTTTCACCTACACGAAGGATGAAACAAGAACATAGGTAATAATATTTTTATAAGTTTTGTTCCATGTTTTATAACGGGTGGCGTGTCTACGCCACTAACCCCTTCTTGGGAATGCTTTGGTTAAGAATGTGGACGTTCAAATGCTGAAGAGCCATATTGCTTACCTAATGCTAGACAAAGTCAAACCCTTCTTACATCGATGTTGTGTATTCACTGTCTCATATCGTGCCATGCAGCGTTTGTCACAATTTTTTATTTGTTCGCCTTTTATGATCGTGCAACTGGAGGGCATTCTACAGATAGAACCTGTAGTTGCTGTTAGTCGAAAACTGTAATTTACCCCTTAGATGCATCCGTCATCCGTGCCTTCCAAACGCACCTACATTCTCATGGCTGATAATTATTGCATCATTTATTTCTCTGACAATAATGTAGCCAGTTACAAAATATTTACTCTTGCTAATTCTTGTACTAAGTCTCTCATCTTGTCATATTTTTCAGTCTCAAGGATTTCTTCATACCCTCCCAGCAGTTGGGTACTGTTGACTAATTCATAGGTACACGTAAGCAGTGATCCGTTCAACCCTCGCATCGCATTGGCGCGCTGCACTCCTCGTCGAGTTAATGTGCGCGCGATCCCGGCTTACCGAGGGATCGCCGCGAATAATCGGTTCATGGCTCGATAATCCCTCGTGTAAAACAGCGCCGAAGTTACCTACAGTCAAAAACTTTTTATACGGGTCACTTATTTACATACGTGACATTCTGTTAGCGAACAGGTTCGTGATTAAATATATATAGATATCTACAATAAGATGTTTTTGAGGATAAATGTATATCGTGGACTAAGAATTTTTTATCTCTGACTAAGCTTAGAAGGGCATAGAATAAAATGGGTAAAGGTAATAGAATCAGTACCTACCAAAATGTTTGTTCCCAATTTGATATCTACTAACCTTGTCGAAATTTTCCAGATGGTACGCAAATTCAGCAGGAGGTTCGTCGTTTTTGTTTATGCTGATCTTTGACTAATGTTTCACCTGATGTTAAGTGATGATGGTTGAAAAGGTTTTTCAGGCTAACCTAGAATTACTGGCTCTCAAGGACAGCAGCCGAAGCACACCGTAGAAGGCGCATGGCGATAGACTTGCAAGTCAGCCTTTATGGGTATCACCACTATATTCTGTCTTGAAATTATTGTTTGTAAACATGTTTAGCAAAATCAATTAGTGAGTAAACGAAAAATAAAAACAATTGTCTCACAGTGACGAGCGCGGACTGCAGTGTCACGCAGGACGATGACACTGCAACCGTAACCAATTATGTGTGAGATGTGCATCACTTGTCCTTAGTAGTATTGTTCAAATCCGCTATACAGCACCAACGCGCTAGAGACTATAAACTATATTCGAATAGCGCGCTTTATTATACGCTATCGTTATAACGAAACAAGGCGCTCGCGCTAGATGCATATGCTAGGTGTCGTCACAATAGCGTCAGGCGCAACAGTATAACGCGGATATGCGCAAAGCGTGTTAACGCGACCGAAAGCGCGCGATGACTGAAGCTTGGCGCTATGCCGCTATCCGCTATATTGTTATAGTGACAGTATAGCGGATAGCGGCATAGCGCCAAGCTTCAGTCATCGCGCGGTTTCGGTCGCGTTAACACGCTTTGCGCATATCCGCGTTATAGGCCTACCCAGCCACGTTAGTGGACGCTTGATGCTAAACGTTATATTAATAGCGCGAAGAGAATAATATACAAAGCGCGCTGTATGCGCTACAAGGCAATAACACGCTTTGCTATGGCGCTAGATGCTATATTATCCACCACTCCTTAGTCACTTTATACGGTGATTCTACGGCGTAGCGAGACCATTACGTTTTACTACGCCGTAGAACCTAATAATGTAGGTCGTAGGCGTTTCGTAGTCACCGTAGCAATTAGTTGTTTGTTTGAAAAGTGAGAAAAATTGTTTTTGGTGCGTGTGCCGACCCGAGCTATTAGCGAATAGAGAAGGAGTTATTTTATTATCAACGTTTAGAAGCTTGACACATGAAAAACTCACTTGGTCTCGTGCAAATCAAACAACTTTTTACTTTTGCCATGGAAGAAACATTATGTCTTTGTACCATAATCTAAGTAAGAAACACACTGAAGTCATCTAAACAATAAGTCGGAGCCTACAAGTTTCTGAACCAGTTTTTCTTGCAAGCGTCTTCACTTCGATTTATTTCGAAAGTTGATATTCGAAATTTAAATCACTTTTCTTCACGCTCGCAGCTAAAATTCTGCTGCGAATTTTAGAACAAAACCTGTACTTAATGTATTTGACTTGTATTTGTACTTAATATATTTTGATTGGATTCGATTAGAAGCTACCTCAATTTTGTTGATTTACATGTGTAATTAGTACTTATTTGACTGACCGTAGCAAGAACGATCTTTTCTTGTAAGGAATACGAGTATTAAATGGTAGGTATTACAAACTGTTCCAGATTAATGAAAACGTAATGTGCATGTATCAAATTACATCTTCGCATCAAGCAACATAGGCCACTCCACGTGATTATCAAAGAGTCCTTCTGAGTAAGGTATGAGAAGTACCCCGAGTGTTCTAAATGTTTACCTATTAGGTGACAGACTATTTATACAAAAACAAAGATAAAAAAAGATACATACATAAAAAAAGATCCTAGGAGTAATTTTATGTTTTCCTTTATTCAGAATCACGTTAAAATTCATAAAAACTGGCCAAGTGTGAGCCGCGCTCATACACTGAGGGTTCCGTACTAACACACATTGTACAAGTATGTGATTGCACAAGTATATTCACCGAAAATCATTATTGTTTTATTGACTTTGGGGCACTTTAATGCAGACTCGCAGTATAACACCTCCATGCTGAGGGGTACAGGACACGATTCCAGGAGCAAGTGCTACTGGTTTTCTTCACATAAATTCTCAATAACAGTCTAAAATCTGGCACTATTCTGAGTAGACGCCAAAAAGGATGTCAAATCTCCTCTACATACACACCCTAAGGATCTGAGGATAATGTTTTATTCCCATAGTTGTTGTTTATCCTGTAGCGGTACAACACGAACGCGGTCCCCGCAAGCCGAAGCTGCACGCATCGGCGTTGGCTGCGCTTCCGCCGCCGATGTCGCACGCGCACAAACCGCATCCACTCAAACTGTCGCCGCCTTCGCCATACACGCCGCTACCACCTTCTTTTAACTTCCAGGTAAATTTTTAAAAAATCACGCTTGAACTAGGGTACTTATAAATAAATATTTAAACTTATATTATTTAGAAGTTTCTAAATGATACCTACTGAAGTTATAACAAAGCTACTTATATTAAAAAGACGCTAATAAATATAATAACAGAGTAAATACATGGTAGGTATTATTGGTATAGCGTACACTGTATAGCACCACACTAATAATACCATATTCTTATTATTACTTACAACGAGGCTCAGTTAATTTTTCGCTGGCTTACATCATTCCTACATTAATCTAAAATATATATTTTTTACGTAGAGGATAGCCTTTGTCCACAATCTTACCTTATCATGGATATCTGCCAAAACACACTGTTAGGTGCTTGACTACAGATTTTCAACTGGGAAAGGTCTTAAATTCCGAAAAAAAAATCTTCGCCTACGAACCAATCCCATCGAAATACTCTTAGGTACCTACTCTAAGAATTTGCTAGTTGCCTTGTGTGTACAAGCGTAGGTGACATAGATCAACGAACCGGTAACCGAGGGGAAAGAAAGGTATTCGGAATACATAATAGGGAACACGCGTAGTGTAGGTAGGCCTACCACTTGGTAGACCGACAATATAGTAAGAGTAGCAGTCAGTAGCTATAAGGGATGCGAATAGCTAAGAACCCACCTATTGTTTGTTTTCAATGTCATATAGTCAACAGTGTAAGTCTTCTTTGGAGTGTATTATATAAAAATGTTATAATTTACTGATTTATTGTTTCAACAGTTCAGTATATCCGGTATCACGGACGGCGCCCCACTTAGCACTGCATCATCGGCCGGTTCTAGTGGAGCAGCAGGAGCAACGAGCCCACTTCCTCTCATACCCGAGCCTTTCCTCGCTCCTCCACCACCTGGAATTCTCCACATGCTGATGTCGAGCGACAAGTGTCAGGTAGGAACCATCATATACCTCTTTGGTTTCAAGAGTTCTTTCTTTTTAAGGAATGTCAAACTAGTTCCAAAAGTTCTGTTGGCGGAATGTCAAAAGCAATACAAGTGCATCTTAATATAATAGATACAAACCTGTGCGGTCACGAAAGCACGCTCCTCTCCTCCACAGTAGGTAAATCATTGATGGGCATTTCCACGGGTAGGCATCATTTAACTTTTTAGTAAGACAATAAAGTGTAAAATATGATCGCTTGAGTAGGCAGTGCAACTACACTCAAAAAATATAGAGGGGCGTGCATTCGTGAGTGGTAATTTTTAAGTCAAGTTTTTAATTTAACCGGATTATGATAGGACTTCTATAAAAGAACGTTACGAAGCCGTAGCGCTTACCATACAAGGTTATTTAGTCATATTTTAACTATCAAGTATTCAAACTCTGTGCAGTTTTAGGTGCTGTCTATGCTTCTAGTTTGCCAGTATTCCGTAATTTTATGTATTATCAAAATTATTTAGAATAATATTTTTGTATGGTATTTTGTATACTTATTTTCACATTTAGGGACAAAATAAATGTTAAATAAAAAACTGGCAAACCAACAGCATAGATATTAGGCTCGGGGATATGCATGCAAAATTTCGCAATTGTTACCTATTGAAAATATGGTGAAACTATGTTTGTATGGAATGACTACGTGCACTCTAACAATAAGTGTTGCTTCTTTAGTGGACTTGGATAATAGGTATCTAGTGCACTTAAGACATGTCGAACCAGGGATTTAGTATATTTTTTTACCTTACTTATTAGTATATTCCATAAATAATCAACATCAGTTCTCAAGCAATCAAATGTCTTGTAATGAAGATCGAACACCTTTGAATTTGTAAATACGATTTATGGAAGTTTTTAGGGTTCCGTACCCAAAGGGTAAAAACGGGACCCTATTACAGAGACTTCGCTGTCCGTCCGTCCGTCCGTCTGTCACCAGGCTGTATCTCAAGAACGGTGACAGCAAGACAGATGAAATTTTCACAGATGATGTATTTCTGTTGCCGCTATAACAACTAATACAAAAAGTTGCCCAAGTGTGAGTCGGACTCCCGCACGTTAAAACAAAAAAGGTTAAAATATGAAGTCTAATGTTGTATAGCTAATGGTACGGAACCCTTCGTGCGCGAGTCCGACTCGCACTTGACCGATTTTTTTTACTATAAACAAGTCCCTAAGTAGGCACTCGTATGTAGGTGCGAAACGTTCAGTTTTTTTTAAATATGCTCACGACGTAATCTTGTGTAAATAAGAAAGACCAGACAATATAATTCGTGTTACTTGGTCCCCTTTACGGAAAGAATCGGAGGTGATATCCATCTTGTTAAAAGCTTTTATTTAACTTGCAATGTATGATAATAAGTATGTTTGTTCGGGTGAAATCTTTGAATTCAATATCTTCAACCGATTGAGCTGAAATTTTGTTTGTGTTCAGGAACTTATGTGGAGTGCAAAGCAATTGCAACTACAAGGAGACCCGACGTTGCTTCGGCCACCACCCAGTGCTTTTGGAGTTCCACTTGCACCCACATGGGAGCTGCTACAGGTATTGAATTTCTTTGATTGTTTATTATCATCTAAAGCTTGCGCAAAAAAGCAATTACCAGTAGCTTAGCAGCATCATGGGAATGACTAATATGGACTTCAGTTATTCACAGTTAAAAATCAGTTGATTTACACCTGTATACCTATACTCGACGAATGGGATAGGCAGTGGCGAAGCATGCTGCATAACAAAGCATCCATAGGTATATATTTTAATTTAAGTAATAATTAATTATGTTCCAAATCATTATGGCAAACCTAATGATGTTGTATTCAGATCAACCCTTGGTTATTTCTACTCTACTAATATATTAAAGGCACGAGTTGTGGTGATGCGGCTTCTTGTGGAAGCTTTCATTAACAGTATGTTTCTACTCACGCTAAATTTATAAACATTAATCCTTCACTTGTATAATATAATTATGTTTATATATTGTAACACCATTGAGTTACTTAAAAAACACAACTACTGTGACGTAATCAACACTTTAGTCGAAGCGGCTACGCTATACGCTGGCTATGTAATACAAGCCCAAATGCGGACCCATTCTCGTCTTACCCTTTATCGATAGAACATGATATTCGACTATTGTATCGACTCAACTCGGTTTGCAGTGTCTTAGTATGATCTTTTTATGATCTAAGATGTCAATATCGGTGGCTAAGTATCATGGCTATAACGTTTTGCTTAGAAACGTACACCCTACTACAAATCAAGCCCTTATGTTCCTGAAGAGAATGACGCCTTGATGATTAAATCTGAATTGTCTGAAAACCGATGTTTAGTCAAACATGGTTTTCGCCCCATGTAAGAATAGGGAGTAAGCCTATTTCCATCTACCGGCCGCAATTCCTAATTCCAGACTAATACTGAAAATATCTTTATCAGATAAAGATATGATTATGTACAACGCCGGGATCGACCAACGAGACAATCTCTTATTTTCACTATAACAAAGACTCAAAAACAAACCACACAAGTCTATTTTCCTGTTTATTTCAACTTTCTAAACATTTGTTTCGTCAGACTCAAGGGGTGTGTACATAGTAGTAGGTGGCTTTTTGACTGTAGGGGCGGGCTCGCAACGCTATTGGGCGGCCGCGGGTGACTTCTCGCCTTATAACTTGACTTCCCCCGCCCATAGGCCGTGACGCGATCTCACTGGCACTCGGATTGTATATACCATCGTGTACTGTGTCATTAGATACCTATAAACTCTCTTTGCGCATGCCCTAGCAAAAATACTATGAGGCTTACTTGCACAGTAAGGTTGTTAAAAAGATATTTCATTATATCATAGCTATAGGTAAAATGCCCCGTGGGGTGCCGGGTTAGAATTGCAGCTCCCCATATCATCCCGTGGGTGTCGTGAGAGGCGACTAAGAGAAAAATACTGGAAGGTGGGCAGCATCGCCTTCTAAAGAACTGACAACTTGCACTGCGTTCCCAAGACGCCTGCCAAGCGTGGGGATTATGGCAAATACCCCCTTAATAGGGGAGGCTGTGTTCAGCAGTGGACGATCCGGCTGATATAGTAGGTTTTTTTTTTTTTTTTTTTTATGCCTGATAGTTTAGCCTTTGACCACTATCTCACCTGATGGTAAGTGATGATGTGGTCGAGGATGTTGTTCAGACTAACTTAGAGTTACTGGCTCTCAAGGACAGCTGCCGGAACACACCGTTAGGTGCTTGGCGACAAATTTTCAACTTGAGGGTGGTAGCTAGTCAGGCGGGCATTTGCAAAGTGCCCTACCACCATGCTGTAACGACTACTATCCTAAGACAACAACCGGGACCGACGGCTTAACGTGCCCTCCGAAGCACGGAAGCGCTCAGTAGTAATGCCCAACCAGCGGTCACATATCCAAGTTATGACCGCGGCGGACGTTGCTTAACTTTGCTGATCGATTCAGAATGGCTAAGCAAACTTGGCTACGAGCGCTTCAAACAAGGTAGGTACAATGTTAGTTGTTTGTATAATTGATGAAGGTTTATGTTCCAAAAGCTGCTGATCTTAAGAACAAGTACTAATTCTAGACCTTGTCTCGTATCTTCTACCATCATCACTATAGTCAGATTGTGATCAGACAAAGACTACCCTATGTTTTTTATAATACCTATATGAAATCAAAGTCTCATTCAGTTCTGGCACCTTCCCTCAACCAACAAAGATTTAACAAGTTGCTTATATAAAGCTATATGCATACTGCGCGAAATTAATAGTTAGGTATGCACTTGTGCTATTCATGAATTACGAAGGTAGATAAATAATAAATAAAGGTAAAGCCCTTTTAACAATGTAAGATACCGGGTTCAACATTAAATTTCGAAATAAAAATATGACTAGGTAAATGTATTAAATAAGTTCAGCTCAAAATAAGAGAGTACTCGGGCGGGCTTAAACTTAAGTTTAAATATACCCGATAACACTCTTGCTAAGATCTAAGATATTCAAATATCTTTGAAACAGTTAATCGGATTATCTCCATAAATACCTCAGAACCATGTAGTATTTATTCTTTTGATAATGTTTTATTAAAATTACAATAATTACAAAGCATCGTTATCAACCAATTTCACGAGGCCGCTTTGGAGCTACGAATGCTACGATGCTACAATACTGACACACACGCTCCTTCACATGTACCTACAGAGCAGACAAAATTTAATATTAAAAACACCTCTCCTTTCTGTGGGGATCAAACATTCTGTAACTATGTGTAAGTGCTAACTGTGAAAGATGAACCAAACACTTAACTTTGGCGTTTAAGCAAAGATAAATATATATATATATGTATATGTGCGTAACGTATCCCACGTTTACATGGGAGTTTTTAAAATTAAAGTACCTAGCCCAAGCAACAAAATTATCCTATAATGCAGATGTTACAGGCCTCCAGCACTAATAATATTCTTTTAAGGGTTCTAGTTTTGGCTGCCACGCTTGTAATAGCAAGAATGGAGTTAGTTGGGCCTTATAGTATATCTGATCTTATACATTAACTTATAATTACTTATAGGTTGAAATTAAGGGCGTAATATAAGCTTGGGTAACCTATAAAAGTATCGCGAGGGTGTAAATGCACTCAAGAGTATATAAACTGGTAGGCTATACTTATAACTGCTAAAAAGAAGCATTATAAAACTACTATAAGTAAAGTACGCTAATAAGAGTGATAAACAGAACTAATAATATTATTAATAAATTCAAATACTGGAAACTATTTGAATTTATTACTTGGTTTTATAAGGGTTTATAAGTTCACTTTTCAGATCAATTATAATTAAAATGGAGCGGTTTTATAGTGGTATAAACCAATATTATTATAATCTTAACACGATTATAAAGTACCATTTTATACACAAAGTACGCCTATAACGGTTTGTTAATGTATTTGTTAAAACCAACTTTCTCAAAATGGCGATTTTTCGAAAACCAACATTATTTTAAAATTCAAGTTAATGAAAACGCTAATTTCAAGGGGCGTGTATAAATTTTGATAATAAACCTGTTATACTTCACCGAAAATATACGTGCGCCATGCACATTCGAACACATTATACATTTTGACTTATTGCTAACTAACACTCTACCCATAATTAATATTCCAGTTAATATAAAAAAATTGTATAAGAAATGATGAATAATTTACCTTTATTAATCTTAATCTTTACAAATGTGCGCACCAACATTCACCAATACAGAACACTTTGTATGAGCTTGTAAGGGATTCACTGTGTATGTTATTGTCGTGTTTGGTTCTAATAAGCGCTGATAGTTAGCTTCGCAGGAGGAAATAGTTCCACGTAGTCCAACTATAAGGTCGTAATTGGTCAAAGTGGTGTTCACCAAGTCTACTATAGATATTTAATAAGGTAAAATACGCCTATGAATTGGGCCCTTTTCCGTGGTTATAATTGCTTACTATTCCGTTATAGTCCTAAAAAATGGTGGTTCCAGGATAATTACTAGACCACATTTTGCTGCTTGGGAGGTATTTAATATGCACGTTCGGTACCTACTGTTTTTTTTTATTTTTGTATTATGAAATATTTAATCAAAGTATCTGCTCTCGTTACCACATTTCTACCCTTTAATAGGAACATCATTTAAAGTAAATGTGAGATCATTTAAAGCTTTCCGAAAAACTCCAGGATTCCATAAACTTCACACAGTGTTTACTGACATTTGGTATTGCGCCCTGTGAAGATTTTTTTCCTGGTGGATTTATTTTCTAATCGCGGTAAATGTGGTTGGTGGGTATAGTCCGTCATCCGTATTGATCCACTTTTCATTTGTCAAAACTCAGGCCAAAATCCCTTTATTTCTCTACCGGTTTAACAAGATAAGGCTAGCTTCAACACGCTCTATCTCTGAATAGCAGTCAAATCATGAAGCGTCCTATTTTTCAAGTTTTTTTATTTGAAACCATCGGCTTCCACCATAACCTTCAATTCATCGTTATTTACCTTAGTGGCTAGTCTTCTTTGTAGTTCATTATTCAGGTCGAAGATTCTACTTACCTACTACGAAATCGGTAAAATAACGCACCGTTGCGTTCGTTAGCCGTGGGGACCTATGTCATCGTATCTCTCTGAACACAGTCTGGAAGTTACGAGCAGTTTCTATTACGATGACCCGTCGGAACTCGTATTCGAATATAACTCTCTTTATGGTTTTAGTTCACCGCGACAAATAAAAATATAAACTCGCTTCGTACTCTATAAACACCTTGATTTGTTAAACGATATAGTTTTAAATCTTAAGTCACACATTTTGATGCATTATGTAAGATACTGTGAAACATGCATAATATATTAAATTAATTAATAGCTTGAATTTTGAAGACGGATCGATATTCACAAAAACCGAGCTATTCATATATTATCAATCAAACTATAATTCGTTACTTATTATTTAGATTGATGAACTATCACCCTACCACCATGCTGTAACGACTGCCATCCTAAGAAAACAACCGGGACCGACGGCTTAACGTGCCCTCCGAAGCACGGAAGCGCTCAGTAGTAATGTCACCAGCGGTCACCCATCCAACTCCTGACCGCGGCGGACGTTGCTTAACTTTGCTGATCGATTCAGAATGGCTAAGCAAACTTCGCTACGAGCGCTTCAAAATGACGAATTTATGACGGTTATCGCGCGAAAACATTAACCTCTTTTTGCGCAGTCGGATAAAAACTACCCTATGTTTTTTCCCGGGTCTCAAACTATCTCCATACCAAATTCCATTCAAATCGGTCCAGTAGTTTTGGCGTGAAAGCGTAACAGACAGACATCCAGACAGACAGACAGACAGAGTTACTTTCGCATTTATAATATTAGTACTGATATACCTATACCTAATGGAACACCCAGTCTCCTAAATGAAGAGCGAGTTGTTCGAGATTCTGATGTCTAGCCGCTATACCTACATACCTATTACCACATCGTTACCATGGGCTTTTCTCAACAATGTTCGATGCACACCAAGACTCCGTGCTGATTGCTATCTGAGTCGTCACAAAGTTGAATTCAGTATTCCATTCACAACTGGACTAGTCTGATACGGGTATGTATCTTCCCACAGGAAACCAGCGCCCGGCTGCTCTTTATGGCTGTGCGCTGGGTTAGATGTCTGGCCCCTTTCCAAGCGCTCGCTACGCCGGATCAGTTGGTCCTCCTCCGTGCTGCCTGGAAGGACCTATTTCTTCTGCACTTGGCGCAGTGGTCAGCGCCTTGGGATCTCGCTCCGCTACTCGCAGCGCCTACAGCTCGATCTAGGTTACCACCAGACCCACTAGCAGACTTGGAACTGAATACTTTACAGGTATTTTGATTACTTTTGATTTTGATCGAATCAAGAAAAGAAGTAGTAGGTAGTAGGTTCTTTGCTCTTAAAATTGCCATATTATGGAAGATACTATGATACGATTACTTAGCCTACTAGTCATTCCATTAGAAGGAGGTATATGGATTAGAGAGAGGAGCTAATATCAAAGCTGGTTTCAAAAATCGCTGAAGTCTTTTGTGGCTTACTAAGATGGATCTCCATTTTCCTCTGGTTCCTTATAATGGATGTACCTGCCACAACTTACTATTTGGCAGAGCATCAATAAGAGAGTGTACAAACAGCTATTTATGTAGGTACCTAGTAGGTAGGTAATACCTACATAGGTATCCACTGACTGAAATCTGAAAGAATTTTGGCTTTTGCAGGAAATCCTTTGCCGGTTTCGTCAAATAGCACCGGATGGGAGCGAGTGTGGTTGCATGAAGGCTATCGTATTGTTTTCACCAGGTAAGAGCTAATAATTATATAAGTACCTAAATATCTATCTAAGGTATATAGTTAAAGATATTCCTACAGCTCTAATTACGAGCTTTTTGTCTAAGGAAAGTTTGTTTTACGTTAAAACCATAAGTAGCGGGTCTACTATAAGAACTTCTAACAAAAAAATATTGACCACCAGGTGACGACCGAATTCCAAACATTAGACACAATAGGTGAATATTTTGTTTCCAAACGACTATGTGCCGATTCCATCTTAGAGTTGGAAAAGAACCTATTGAAAAAGTTCAACGATTAGTTCAAGCAGTTGAACTTATTAGACAAAAAGTTCCAATGAGTTCAATTTATCAGTCGACAGGTACAATCAAGTCATGAAATAGCACAAACTCAAGGGATTAGAAGATGATGAGTATATTTATTGTGGATTTCAATGACACATTATTTTTATGTCAATTTAATTAGGGCTTAGGCACATCACACAGCTTTGTTTGTACCTACCTTGTATCTTAATTAAATTTTCTTCTTTTACAGACACTCCCGGATTGAATGAGACACAGCCCGTGGAAATGCTACAAGATCAGGCGCAGTGTATTCTGGCTGACTACGTGCGGACCAGATATTCCAGACAACCCACCCGGTAAATAATTATATATATAAGAATAATTGTTATATAAATTATTCAAAATTAAACAAAGGAAACTAAGCATTGCACCGAACCGTTATTAATTTCATTTTAGAGAATTTAAAAATTCACATTTTATGTCACCTCACGCTTGGCAGGCGTCTTGAGGATATAAGTAGTAGTTGTCAGTTCTTCAGAAAGCGCTGCTTCCCACCTTCCGGTATTTTTCCCTTGGTGGCCACTTACGAAACTCACGGGCAGAAATGGGGAGATGACATTCTAACCCAGCACCCCAAGGGTACTTAAATACATATATGTGTAGTTTTGTAGTATAAATATGGTTGTATGAGTGGGTCGTAGGGCTTCATTCAAATTAACGAGGAATAGCATAATGTGCACGATGGGCTCTCGTTACCAATGTAACAAAACTAAAAAATTAAAAACAAAATTAAATAAGACATTTCCTTTAAATCCCAGAATGTGACCATCTTTTAAGAACAATATGGACTGGTGCAAAATCAACTGGTTCTATTTTTGAATCAGTTTTCTTAAATCATAAATTTCAGAAATCTGAGTCAAAAATAGAACCACAGCGGTTTCAGTTTACCTATATCAGAATCGCTGAGCATTTTCTGATATTTATCGTACCTAGTAAGATTTAGTCAATGAGGCTCACTTTAAAAACTTCTGCACTAACAGCTATAACAAGTGTTTAAGCAATAGTTGTAGGTAGGCAGATAAGTAGATTTTGTAGGCAGCGGAAGATTCGATACCAGTTTTGAAATAATTATAAAATTAGATTTAAACTTTTTTTGACTTTAATGTATGGCACTTTCAAAACGCGGGATCCCATGATGGGGCAAGTATTTGGTATTTGATTTTCCTACAGGAAATTTTCAATAGGAGTCCGGAGTAGTAATTAGAAAGATAGATGACAGTAGGTCTAATATTTCTATATGGGACCTAAATGATGATGCCTTTCGACCCGAGCTGTGCGAGAAAACATGCGTTGACCAAGAAAAAAGTCCAGTTATTTTCATAACTACTGAACGTGTTAAAGTAATATGCCTCAGTACAGGTGTTGGTACATACAATAGGCAGTGCCTACTATCGGGGCTATATTAGCAGCTGAACATAAAAGTTGTAATAAAAATATTTTATTACAGATTCGGTCGGCTGCTGCTACTTTTACCATCACTGCGAGCGGTCCGAGCACGATCCATTGAGCTGCTCCTCTTCAGAGACACAGTGGGAGATGTATCAGTGGCGACACTTCTACACGACATGTACCGGATGCAGCCCGCGCCAACTCCCGCCTTTCCGCCACCACCACCGCCAAGCACAGAATGCTCATCGCCATAGTTCTAACTAAATACTTACAAGTTGTCAGTACATGATATATTATTCTGCCTACATAGCTATGGCTCTGTGGTAATTACTATGCCTTAAGCTTAACTGCAAGGTGGTATTAACACTATTTGCACCAAGTTAAATCTTGCTTTATTTATTTATAAACAAAATCCACAGCTCTTAGAGATAAACAATAAATCATAATTACTGAACCGAGAGCCAATAACGGATATACCTATGTTGTATCATATTATGTAAGTCGACTAGTCATCAAAAACATAAATAATAGGAAGGTAGATGTAAAGTTGTACAATTTACATCGCAAAAATATATATGTGTTAAATATGGGCATAAAATACATAATACTAATTAATTTAAATTGGGCCTTTTTTTATAAGTGGTTTATTCCCATTGTGGAAGGACAATGGGAATAATTCACTCTTCCACCATGCAGTGAAGCTCCGAAGTGCCGAAGAAGAAGAATGTCGCCTGAAAATACATTATCTTATCCAGATTTAGCTTGTGAATTACTCGTAGATCAACTGCGCTTGACACTACCAGTAGTACCACGAAAGAAAATTATATCGTGAATCTTTTCGACATAATTAGTAAATGCGTACTTTAAAAATCCCGTGAGCGTTATGTCATAGAACATATTGTTACATGTACAGTGTCATAATCTTACGTTATGTGCCAACCTACATGTAAAACTAATTTACTAACAAAATCTAGTCATTTATAGTCGTAGATATTAATGTGTATAATAAATACTGTAAGTAAACCACTTTATTATTATCAAAATTGTAAATTAGCGGTTTTAGTCTCCTTAAATTTAAATGTTTTAAAAACACATATCCTATAGCTATTTGTAAATATGTTCGAAATTCGTAAAAATTGTTTAAACTATGTTAGAAGAAAACCAAGAATGTATCTAGTCTTAATATTATAAAAACTATGTATCATTAAGAAATAAAAATAACTGATCCCTGTAAACGCACATTTTATTACCATGGAGGAAAATATGTATCTACAACCACATTTGAGATTTATTCTTAAAGCTAGCTGATGCACACAGATTTATATGGCATAATAACTATTATCAATAGATAGAAGTGCAAAACGTTTAATAATTCAAGACATACTATAACTAGTTTTCCGGTCGCGGCTCCGCCCGCGCTTATTTCGGTTATCGCACAAAAACATTAACCTCTTTTTGCGCAGTTGGATAAAAACTATCCTATGTCCTTCCCCGCGTCTCAAACTATATTGTCATATATAAGACGAACTATACATGTCGCTCTATCCCAATACGATGGTTAAAGAACTATAGGTTAGCCTGAACAACATCTTCGACCACATTATCACTTACCATGAGGTGAGATAGTTGTCAAAGGCTAACCTAAGAGGAATAAAAAAAAAAATAGTTATGACTCATTGTCATGTTAGCTCAATTGGATTAGAGCATACCCCGGTAGTGTGGTTTCCTCTCGACATTTGTAATGTAAACCGCAGAGCATGCGTTATAAGTCCGGTAAAATTAGACCAAAAAATAAGAGTAAAGCTATATAAATTCCCACCAAACTGAAAATGGTGGGAGCTTATGTAGCTTCGAATTACTAAATTGACCGAACTATATTGCAAATATAAAACTATAAAAAATTATAGAATATTTGTTCGGTATTTAATTAGTTATCTCCGTGAGATGTCCACTAAATATCATGGGACATTGATTCTTAAGAAATAAATAATCAAAAATTCACTTTACTATTTTATTACTATACAAGAGAAATGATCTATTTTTTAATATGTTACAATCGCATAAAAATTATGGCCGCATGTAATATATATTAACATGTACAAATATAATTTACCAAGAGAGCGCGAAGCGCAATCGAAGCATCTCCGTTTCAGCTTGGGCAAATATGCTTACGGACATTTGTACGGCGGATGTGCAGATGTTCTCCTTTAAAGGTCGCATTTCTCAATCGATTGCCGTAGAACTTTGTGAGGATTCTAGATCATTTTGTTTTTTTTTTATACAGATTCAGTTTTTGGAAATGTTTCCTAACGGAGGAAATATGGGACAGAATAATAAACAAGTTTAACTCCATAAAAAAATATTTTATAAAGAAGCTTTTATTATATTTTTGTTAATAAAAAAACTAAAAATTTAAAAAAAATACTCGTCAAGACAATTCAAATGAGCCCAAACTCGACGAGGTTGTGTTGTTTTATTGCGAAGTCCATTTGGCCACCTTCCAGCTCCATCATCAGATCAGCATCTTGTCATCATAATATTGCATTTTCACGCAATTTACACATGTATGAAAAATTTCAGCTCAATCAATAACCGAGTAGTGGATCAAATTTAATATGCAAGATTTGATGACAAACAGCGCGACAGGTGAAACTAAATAAAAGCTTGTAAAAACAACATATTTCAGACGTGAGGTCTTCGCCTCATAAAGCCACTAGTTTTTATAAATTTATCTTAAACCCTTAACAAGTTAAGAATCCAAAAATTCAGTATATTATGTACTCCTGGAGGAAGGGCATCGGATATGCCCGAAACCTAGGTCGACCATCTCGACCAATAACGCGTGAGTACAGCCGCTATTATAAAACATTAATACGTATTTATTTAGTCCCTTGTGGCCTTTAGTAGGTTAAGCCTTTCGAAGTAGGTACAATTTTTAGTAAACTAGCAAATTATATCTTACAAGTACCCTTCCCTACACAATTATACAAGTACTATATCGTAGACGTAAAAATAAAACAAGTTTATAAAAAAAAGAACAAATAATAAGCTCTACAATTGCAATGTCATTGTTTAGAATACAAAATAATTTTACTGATTATTAGAATTATGAAATGTTGTCAAAAGTTTTTTGTTCGCGTTCTGGGGTTTTTTTCTGTTAGACTCTGACCACTATCTCAACTGATGTGGTAAGTGATGATGCGCTCGAAGATGTTTTTCAGACTAACCTAGAATTACTGACTAGCAAGCAGTTTCCAGAACCGTTAAATTCTTGGTGTCTGATTTTCTACCTAGGGTCTAACCTAAAGTTCGAATTCTGTTCATGAGTTATTTTTCTTTCATTTAGATTTTGTATTATAATTTTACTGACACTGTAGAAAAGCTGTGTGCATAGCATAACTGACAAATTGATGTATATAGGTCAAATACCTCACTCTTGGGCTCTTCACATTATCAGCCTAACATTAGATTATCATAGTTTAATAGCTTCTACACTAGATAAATCCACAGAATCATCTTCATCAACAGCTTCTTGCTTGGGTTGTGTTGGTTCCTTTTTGGGTGCATTTCTCGGGAAGTCCAGCTTAGACCAAGCTCCTGGCTCACCTTTCTTCAATTTGATTTCTACTTTTGTGGGCAGCATTGATGCACTGCTGCTTTCGATATTGACAACCTAAAGAAAAATATAAATGCTTTAATGTTGAGTCCTCGCCCACGGGACTCGCGCACATTACGTACCCCCGCAACAGGGGTGCCGGGGTACGGAATTTGGAGGTACACATGAGATTACATTCTTAAAATAGTTGAAGGAGGTTTTGTATAATAAAACCAACTTTTTAGATTCAGGACTGCATCACGTTGATGAAATAAATAAAAAATAAATAAACCGTGAAGTGTATCATGTCTTTATCAAGAAATGTTGGACATTGAAATGTTTATGTTTTTTTGTTTACTTTGCATAGTTTACAGAATATGATGATATACACCTGGACTATATATCTGTATTACTTTTGTACTTTGGGTAACTTAACAACTACATAAACGATTAAAAATATATTTGGACATTAAATGAATAGTCAGTGCAAATGAATGGTTTTTAACGTAAGTACAGTACAGTTTCAAATAAAATAAATAAGTTTAAAATACTGTTGAATATCAACAAGATATGTATTATTATTTGTAACAAATCAATAGTCTATTTTTACAGAATACAACAACATAAAAACATATGTTGTTTATAACATTTTCAATAGATGTATTCCTTTTATTTTGTACTAGCTTTCCGGGCGCGGCTCCGCCCGCGCGTATGTCGGTTATCGCGCGAAAACATTAACCTCTTTTTGCGCAGTCGGATAAAAACTATCCTATGTTTTTTCCCGGGTCTCAAACTATCTCCATACCAAATTTCATTCAAATCGGTCCAGTAGTTTTGGCGTGAAAGCGTAACAGACAGACAGACAGATAGAGTTACTTTCACATTTATAATATTAGTACTGATGTTAGGTAAAAGACACAGTAGGAAAATGTTCAACTATCTGCATTTGATGTAGGAATTTCCGAAAACATAAACAACTGATTTGAGGAATTGATGACATGGATTGCCAGACTCCGTAACAATTATGCCATCAAAAATTGTACGACGCATGGGTTCTCTCTCGTAGAATCCATGCGCCGACACAAAAAGCTATAACATAACAGCAGTAAATATTTCTGTCGGTCTGTCCGTACAGATCTCAAAAAACCCCGAAATCAAACAAGAACTGTCCGGTAAGGAATGAGTGATTTAAATATTCACAAAATGTACATCGGCCGTCGTGTTACAAACGTTTGCGTGTTTCAGCCTTTCGACCGCTCACTTAGGAGCGCCATCTATGATTTTGCTTAAGTACTAAATAGTATGAGCATTTTGTGTGACGTCAGAAGCCTGAACACTGTCCCTGCCTAGACCGAGGAACCATCTACTTTAAGAAGCATTCCAAATCCAACAATTAATAAACTAAAACCTATACCAAGCCCGTACAGCATAAGTACTTTGGGGCTGCAACCGCGCTAGTGGGGCTCACATTCGCCAGTATTGTCTTGCTTGTATTACCATGATATGTAGGTATTATCGGAAAATTTTAACAAGACACTTTAAACTGAGTGTCGTGATCTCGGAGTAAAAAATATTTTTAAGAGGATTTAAAGATAGCTATTTTAAGCGTATCTTGACTTTTGAGATACTTATAAATGTACCTCCAGCGTATACGATAATAGGTAGGTACCTTACCTATTATGTAGATATTATTATTGTCTACTATTGAGATAAATGTTGTCATTCTTTGAATAGACCTACAATGCAAATATTTTAGCTTATATAAGACGAAGAACCAAACAACCAAGAGAATAACCTGCAAACATCGATATATGAAAAACAGCATACAAACTACAGTAGGTATCTCGGTCGTTCGTTTTGGTTGGTTGCCATGGTAATGGAGTAGAATTCACCACGCTGCATCGCGGGGCCGATCAAATTTCACAAATACCAACTGGTCTAAAAATTCTACAAATACTGTGTTTAAGCATGAAGGGCCCTATAGCAAATGAAATAACTGCGTTGACAAGACAAAAAATTACCATCTTGGAGTGACGATCGGAATGTAGTGTCAAGTAGAAACTACTGTTTGGGACAGGCGTGAAAGACGTTTGCCGCCAAGCAGTAACAAAAAAAAACCTCAAATTTTAAACCAATGTTTTGATTAATATATTCTTACTTATAAAAATTTACATAAAATTCACTGCATGCCTGCGCGACTTCTGCTTGCGTCTTCAGTAATGATCATAATATTATACATTACTTTAATCAACATTTTTTAGGTAAAAGATATTATGCTCAATTTTTACGAATGCTTTATTTTTATTTCACTCAGTCAGCCTTAACGCACCGCATCAGTCCTATGATTGTGGACCGCTAGCGTATGTACCGATCTGAGAGTGGGTACTAGGTAGTAAATAGTGGTCATTAAATGCGTAGATATCTATGTCTATCTTTGAAAGGATAGGGGCGTATCTGTTAGTAAGTAATTTTTGCCTATACATTGAGCTATATTTGAGTGTAGGTTGCGTTGTGTGGATCTAAATTTATCAAAACAAGAAGGAAACAATGAAGATGAATACAAAAGTCAGATAAGCAAATTGTAGGACAGCTGGACCATCAGCAATTCCAGCGAAATATTGCTGAAATGTATGTCTTCTTGGGACAAAGACTGATAGTCACATCACAGGGGCGAATGGCCATCACAAAGCATTACTGCAGCTTTACAGTATAGTCACGAATGTCATTTAGTGAAATGTATATTATGGAGAATCAGTTGCAGTGTGGTTTCTGCAATTTTCGAAGCGCTCGTAGCGAAGTTTGCTTAGCCATTCTGAATCGATCAGCAAAGTTAAGCAACGTCCGCCTCGGTCATGACTTGGATGGGTGACCGCTGGTTGGACATTACTACTGAGCGCTTCCGTGCTCGAAAATCCCGTGGGGTGCCGGGTTAGAATTGCACCCCCCCCCCATCTCTTCCCGTGGGTGTCGTAAGAGGCGACTAAGGGAGAAATACCGGAAGGTGTGCAGCAGCGCCTTCTGAGGACTTACATATTTAACTGCGATCCCCAAGACGCCTGCCAAGCGTGGGGATTATGGCAAAACCCTCCATGATAAGCACAAACACAACTCGGCCGCCAGTCCCCGGCAGCTCTGTTATTCCTGGCCCCGGTAGCAGGCCAGGTAACGATGGAGCAGGGGGTGCGAAGAATCCCCGGCAGATGCACGGCTACCGCCCTCATAAACGAAGACCCTTGGCCCTGGCAACACACAACGTACGTACGCTCAGGGAGGACCACAAGATTATCGAGCTGGAAGAAGAAGTAAGCAAGTTACGATGGGATGTCATGGGATTGTCGGAAGTCCGAAGACAGGGAGAGGACACCGTTATCCTAGACTCCGGTAACTTGCTATTCTACCGGGAAGGACACCAAAAATCTCAAGGTGGTGTCGGGTTTCTCGTCCGGAAGTCCCTTGTTAACAACGTTGTAAAAGTCGAAAGTGTGTCTAGCAGGGTAGCGTACCTTATACTCAGAATCACCAAACGGTATTCGCTGAAGGTCATACAGGTTTACGCACCAACCTCGACACGCTCAGACGATGAAGTAGAGGCTATGTATGAGGAGATTTCTGAAGCCATACATTCCTCCGAAACATACTTCACCGTTGTTATGGGGGATTTCAACGCTAACTTGGGCACACGGAATAGCGATGAGTTGAGAGTGGGGCCATTTGGATATGGACAGCGGAACCAGAGGGGCCAGCGGCTGGTCGACTTCATGGAGAAGGAGGGACTCTATGCGATGAACTCCTTCTTCGAGAAGCGACCATCCAGGAAGTGGACGTGGATAAGCCCCGATGGTTCAACAAAAACTGAGATCGAGTTTATCATGACGACCAGGAAGCAAATATTCAATGATGTCTCTGTGATCCATAAGGTGAAAACCGGTAGCGATCACCGTATCGTTAGAGGCACATTGAATATCAATGTAAAGCTTGAGAGGTCTCGTCTGATAAACTCTATGCTCCGTCCTAGCGCTGCCCAAATTCAAAACCCCGAGAGCTTTCAACTTGAACTACATAACCGCTTCCAGTGCCTAGCTGAAGGCGAAACAGTAGACGAGATTAACAACGGGTTGGTGGAAACTGTCCAAGCGGTGGAATCTCAGTTCCATAAGACCCCCTGCCGAAACAAACCGAACAAAATCTCAGAGGAAACCATAAAGTTGATGGAAGACCGGAATGAGATGAGACTGCAATCTTCAGCTGATATGTCGAACTACGGCAAGCTCAACAGACGAATTTCAAAGGCACTGCGACACGATTTGCGCGCCTTCAATACAAATCGTATAAAGGTCGCAATCGAGCGTAACCAAGGCTCCAAAGTGTTCGCAAAACATTCATCTATAGGGCAAAGCCAAATGACCAAGCTGAAGATCGACGATGGCAGAATCATCTCATCAAAACCGGAGATTCTGAGAGAGCTTGAAAGGTTTTATGGACAGCTGTACACCTCAACACGAGAACCCGTTGTCAGTGCGGCTCAGGACAAAAGAGCTAAACTGACCCGACACTATACCGAAGACATCCCGGACATCAGCCTATACGAGATTAGAATGGCTCTCAAACAGCTTAAGAACAACAAGGCGCCAGGTGATGACGGAATCACGACAGAACTTCTGAGAGCGGGTGGAAAACCGGTACTCTCAGTCCTCCAGAAGTTATTTAATTCCGTCATCCTTGAAGGTAAAACGCCAGAAGCGTGAAGCAGAAGTGTAGTGGTACTGTTCTTCAAAAAAGGTGACAAGACCTTGTTGAAGAACTACAGGCCCATTTCACTTCTGAGCCATGTTTATAAGCTGTTCTCGAGAGTCATTACGAATCGTCTTGCTCGTAGGTTTGATGACTTCCAGCCTCCCGAACAAGCCGGGTTCCGAAAAGGCTTTAGCACCATAGACCACATCCATACGCTCCGCTAGATTATACAGAAGACTGAGGAGTATAATCGGCCATTATGTTTAGCGTTTGTGGACTATGAAAAAGCCTTCGATTCCATCGAAACCTGGGCCGTACTGCAGTCTCTTCAGCGATGCCAAATTGACTATAGGTACATCGAAGCGCTGAAGTGTTTGTATAGGAACGCCACCATGTCGATTCGATTACAGGACAAGAGCACGGAACCAATCCAACTGCAACGAGGCGTGAGACAGGGAGACGTTATTTCTTCGAAACTGTTCACAAATGCGTTGGAGGACGTTTTTAAGCTCTTGGACTGGAGAGAATTAGGCATCAACATCTATGGCGAATACATCACTCACCTTCGTTTCGCCGATGACATAGTCATAATGGCAGAGTCGCTTGAGGAACTCAGTACAATGCTCAGTGACCTCAGTAGAGTTTCCCAGCAGGTGGGTCTTAAAATGAACATGGACAAGACGAAAGTTATGTCTAATGTCCATGTTGCACCCGTACCAGTAGTTGTTGGGAACGATACGCTCGAAGTTGTTGACTATTACATATACCTGGGACAGACTGTCCAGTTAGGTAGGTCCAACTTCGACAAAGAGGTCGCCCGAAGAATCCAACTCGGATGGGCAGCGTTCGGGAAGCTTCGCGACATCTTCTCGTCCAACATCCCGCAGAGCCTAAAGACCAAAGTCTTCAACCAGTGTGTGTTGCCAGTGATGACTTATGGCACTGAAACGTGGTCCTTAACTGTGGCCCTTATGGATAAGCTAAGAGTCGCTCAACGAGCTATGGAGAGAGCTATGCTCGGAGTTTCTTTGCGCGATAAAATCCGGAACGTGGATATTCGCCAAAGAACCAAAGTCACCGACATAGCTCTCAGAATTTGCAAGTTGAAGTGGCAATGGGCGGGCCACATTGCTCGACGAACCGATAACCGATGGGGAAGAAAGGTTCTCGAGTGGTTACCACACTACACCGGAAGACGTAGAGTTGGTAGGCCCCCTACTAGGTGGACTGACGATATTGTGAAAGTCGCGGGTAGCCAATGGCTACAAGTGGCTAATAGCCGTTCTTTGTGGCGATCTATGGGGGAGGCCTTTGTTCAGCAGTGGACGTCTTCCGGCTGATGATGATGATGATGATGATGATGCTTCCGTGCTTCGGAGGGCACGTTAAGCCGTCGGCCCCTCCCGGTTGTTGTCTTAGGATGGCAGTCATTTAGATTATTGTCTCGCAGAGGGAGGCGGCGGAGCGGGAGAGGGAGAGAAACCCTCTCTCCCGAGCCCACACTCCGTCTCCGCTGAGAGGGCCTGGGCCGTCGGATGCGGGGGCATCCGGCACCCCTCAGAGATAGGTCCTCTCGCGATGTTGATGCCCCCTTCGTGTTCGGGGGGCACAACACGAGGCGGAGGGGTGTTCCTATTGACACCCCTCACCGAGGAAGGCCCGCCACTTTACAGCGGGCTGCGGCGTCGACGAAAAAAAAAAAGGATGGCAGTCATTACAGTATGGTGGTAGGGCATTTTGCGAATGCCCGCCTGGCTAGCTACCACCCTCAAGTTGAAAATCTGTCGCCTAACGGTGTGTTCCGGCAGCTGTCCCTTGAGAGCCAGTAAGGTTAGCTTGAACAACATCTTCGACCACATCATCACTTACCATCAGGTGAGATAGTGGTCAAAGGCTTACCTATCAGACATAAAAAAACAAAATTACAAAGACATTTTATTTCATGCATAGCACAAAACACAATTTTTTTGAAGGATACAATACCCCTAATAAGAAGTATTTTGAAAGACAGGTTAAAATAATTTTATAAAATTTACTATTTTCCTATTTATAACGAAGCCTGCTCTTATCAACATAGTACAAGATCATAGTAGTATGTAGAATCTTCTACTGTGTCCTTTACGACACTGTATTTTTCGACTCTACATTAAGTGTTTTTTTTTTATATTTTTTTATCACATATACTTTCTGTATACGAATTTCAAATCAATGGTGTAGAAAGTTAATTCAGAAACAAAATCAAAGGGTGTATAATGAATGCGATGGAAGCAGAGACATGTGTCAACATTGTAGCGAGCTTAAATCTATGGTCTGTGAATACCCAAACATCATATAATACCTGAATACCCAGGTATAACATGTTTGGGTTGATATAATGACCAAATTTAGATTATGTCTAATTAACATAGCATATCAATGAAACAATGAATTCTTTGTCTTACTTCATGATGATTCAAAATCTGGAAAATAAAAAGCCATGAATATATAAACACCATAAAAAATAACAACTACTCACTCCTCGCAGCTCAAGGTCCAATTCAAATACAGCATCGCCTTCCTCTCGGAAAACCAACTTTGTGTTTAGACGAATAGGGTTCAACTTTACAAAACTCATAATTGGGTCATATTTCTTTGCATAGACACTGACTATTACATATTCTGGCGTTTGATGCCAGTCCCAACGACATTTGATTGTGCCTGCTGGGGTACCCTGAGAACAAGACACAAATATGTATATAAAATTATAGCATGTTGTTAACCTAATAAGGCTCAATGTACATATACCCAGTATAAAATCAGGGTTAAATTGTTTATAGTATTGAATCTTAGCAAGGTTTGCTTTGGGAATTAAACAAAAATAAAAAATGAGGATATATTTAGGAAACCTAGTTACTTATCGTCAGTCATGCTTATTTAATTTTTTTATCATGTATGGAAAAAACATATATATGTTCATTGGGTGTTACTGAAATAAGTAATAAATAATATAAGATATCATTAATTAATATATTTTTGTTTAAAAAAATTACCTATCAAATAATGATAATAAGTCTTTCAGCATTTTGAATAAACCATGAAAAGATTTGTATTCCATGTTTTGATCTATCTATGTTATTGGTAATGTTTTAAAATCATATTTTTAATTATTATGTATACCACTAACCTTTAAAGTCACAGTTTATATATTTTTATGTATCTATATTTTTTTATTAAGACATTTTATTGTTAAGTCTCATTTTAGTTGTTCGCGTCATAATTACATAAGTAGATCAGTTTATACTACCTACTACTTTAATATTAGTTCAATAGTTTTGTGTTAAAATAGTTAATATTTTTAAGGGAGAAGACCATGATTATTATGGAATAATGGGTGCACCAGACACATTTAGCAGATTTAACTATATTCACCTGAATAACAGTGACTCACAAGGGTGAGTATATCAGGCAGGCAAATTCGCAAAAATGTTGCACATATCGCACGTTTAATAATAAACCGGAATAAGTCAAAAATTAAGGATTCCCACTTTTGTTAATAAAACGAACTAACTCCGATTGAAGAATCTATCGGTAAAATCCCACCATGCAAAACAAACTATAAAGGCCGATTTTTAGATCACCCCTCTCTTTATTACAAAAGCACGCGAAAAGTCAATTCATGCTATAAAGAATCATTCAGTGATGCGGCGATCGTGTTGTGTGAAATGAAGCGTTGTTTTGTGACTATAGTGGAGTAAGGTAAAATAATTCGGTTTATTTTCAAACACAGGTGAAACTATTTTACTTCATTTTTTTATAGACTGTCATGTTTTCGTTATACTTCACTTCAGTTTTAAACGGTGTTACAATACAGCATGTACTATTTGGACTTGTTGCAGTTTATCATTAAATTATAATTGTATAGTTAAGAAAAATTGCGTATTAGTGCGTTTTAGCATTAGATTATTACTTTTATTCGCGAATTAATTAATTTTACATCACTTTATTGCCAAAGCTATCGGTAGATTTATATAATACTTGTGTTTATTTCGGTTTACATTTAAAATGATCCTAAAGTCTAAAAGTACTCTAGCCATTGCTGCAGTTTATTACAAAATGTCCTTTAATTATATTTTAAATACTGATTAATAAAAAGTATTAAATCACTAGTTCCATAGTTTAAATCCTGTAGAGGACGCCTGAAAATAGGAATAGGAAAATAAAAAATAGGAAACGCCTAAAACTTTCTGTAATAAGAGTTAATGCTTGATGTAAGTACTGATAAGGATATTATGTTGGATGGACTGTTACGAATAATTCTAAGCCAGCCGAAATATAAATAACGTCGTGATTACGTACTTACATGTGCATTACCCCTGACTGTAAATTTACAAATTAGTAACCGTACCATCACGTTTGCGTTAAGATTTTTATTATCACCCTTATGTTTTTAGCATCATGATCTTTGAGTAAAATTTTAACGCAAACGAAATAGTTAAGTTTACTTTCTTTCAATCTTACACTCCTCGGGGTACAGTATCCATAATACATTTTCACGTAATATTCTCTGAATTATTTTAGTAAATAATACGGGATAACTCACGTGAATCAGTCAGATAGCTCCGACTATAGTTTTAACCACAATAGGTCTTTTCCAACGGAAGCTCGGGAAGCCCGCGTTGACGTCTCGCTTAGCAGGTTAGGTTAGGTTAGCTATGAGAAACGTCAACGCGGGCTCCCCTTGAAACAGACCACCGCATGTGGTTGAAACTATAGTTGGAGCAGTTTGACTGAATCACGTGAGTTATCCCGTATTATTTTCTAAAATAAGTGTTAACCACGTTAGTTTCTCTGAATTAATTGAAAGTTTTACCTTTTTATTTAATGTTGTGTATAAATTCTTTAAGAGTTTGTTTAATGAAACAGACGATCAAGTCCAACACAGCATACAAAAACACAAGATCTCCAGCTCACGATGGAAGAAGTCAAGGCCGCCACGTCAAAATCACCACCATTCAGAAAGTTCAGGTTGCCAGCGTCATCATACCACCACGAAAATTAGTAAGCGGTACTTCAAAGTGGAAACAAAAGTTAGCCAAACATTTACGTAACAAGATATCAAATTACGAACGCAGATTAGGTATGTCCGAAAACCCAACAAAGCCTATTATTTTATTATTGGTAATTAACAAATGAGATTCTTTAAACTTTTTTTCAAAGCTACCTTGAACATTTTGATTCGAAAGAGATGTGTGGTGAACACAGCAAAAAACAGCAATAACTTTATAGAAGATGACTTACGTGGAAAATATGGTAATTATAAAAAAATAATCCCAAATTGATAAAAGGTTTATTAAAGAGCAAATAAATATATCTTTCTTCCGATCTAAAAAAATGTATGTATCATCTTTGTTTGTCCTATAAAAATTCAACTTTGGAGCAAGCACAAGAGCTTAGCAGAAATATGACTAACATCGTGAGTACAAGATACTGAGTAGAGATGAATAAAAGCTTGATCGAAAAAAAAATATGATAAAAAAATACCGTCTGGTTCATGATATACCTTTATATGTAGGAAACACAAACTACCATCACGATTTTCTTTAACCGTTACCTATATTTTTGAGTGTGATGAAATTAAATGGGTGTTAAATAACGGCTACTCTTCTTTGGCCATCGAAGACATCATCTACATAATGCCACCAGTAACATGGTTTTTCACTAGCGCTCCTCATGATTTCCCTCAAAATGTTCCATATAAATATTGGCCACAACTGGCGCTTTAGGAAAGCCTAGGTGACTCCTTCCATTTGCATGTTATAATTAATTCGCTAAAGAACCGTTTGACACAAAACATTCACTCAGCTCTGTGTAGTCATTGGGTATATCAGCTCCGTGGAGTAGGTCAGCAATGATTTTTATAGCTTCTTTCAAGAACACATTTGTGATAAGTGATGTCACATCGAAACTTATAATTATTTCCATCGGTAGTATACGTACATCTGCTAGCAAGTTAAGAAAATGTCTGGAATCCTTTACGTAGGATTGGGTTTTGCTTGTAACTGTTGCAGGACATTTGCAAGTAAAGAGACTGTTTGTATGTAGGTGCATCTATCTGACTGACAATAGGCCTCAGAGGCTAGTTTGTAGTAACTGAGTCGTTTCAAACAGATAAAAAAGGCACTTTTGAATCTCTCAATAGCTCTTTTTGGAAGGAATCGGACGCGAAGCTTGATTGAAATAGGTACGTGCATTTGGAAATACTTGGAGCACATTAGTATGGACGCACAAGAACCATTGAACATTATTTTTTATTCTGATAATGTACAGGTCAGAATAAATATAATTTTATAATGACAATTTCTATGTATGCTGTTTATCTTTTTAAAATCCAAAGCATCACTACTAATTCATGATTCGAGGGCATACGCAAAATAAAGCAGACAACATAGGTATACAGTCTGATAGACAAGAAGTTAAAAAAATGTTAAGTCATCCCAATCTTTATATAACACCACCAACACCCAGTTCAATATATAACAAAATTTAACCCCCCAATCAACCAGTATTTTGGATCTTCAACTGTTACAAGAAGAATAGGACTTAAATTTTTGTACAGACGAAAGCAACCAAAATGTGAACTGCAATGATATAAAAGTATTATTTTACTTAAAGATATCTTACAACGACGTCATAGAAATAACCATGAAGGCAGCATATACGCAAAAACAGGAGATAAGTGCTTATAAAAATTAAGACTAAGACTTAATTGCAAAGGTTCTGATTTCATCTTAAGTTATGCATGTTTTTACAACTCAATTCTTAAACTTTTTGATAAGTTTTGATTAATATTTTGAGAAGTCACAACTCACAAGACTGATTAAGACGAATAGGTAAAATCTACGACAAATAATTCAAAGTAGACATTTGTCATAAGTTCCTAATACGACTGATTATTATAATAATATGATTAGGTTAAGAAAGCAGTTACAATGACTTTTAAAATGTATTTTACATTATCAAATTATAGGTATATTGCAAAATATTTCTGTATTTTTGTTTCCATTTTAATTTTAAAGTGTAATAAAAATTATACATCTGATAAGATCATATTATTTATTAATACTGTACAGAATTATGAAACATTAGTTTACATATTTTTTGAAACTTGATAATTGTTTTTTATACTAAACTGACATAAGTCGAAACAGTAGAAAATAAACTTCATTTATTCATTTGATATAAATAAAATAATTATATTGCTATGTCAGCTATATTCGCTATACATCTGGCTTTAATTTAAGACCAAGAAAGTAAAAATACCACTAAAAACACGTGAAAACCATCAAAATGTTTTCAACAAGATAGATACTCAAAACTTTGAACGCGATTTCCCAAAAAAGTGAATTTTTGTCTTATTCCGGTTTATTATTAAGCGTGCGATATATCTAGTTCCGCATCTAACTCTTCTAACTTCTTCTAAGGCCGTGAAAAAAGAAAACAATAAGGTTAAGGAAATCTGTTTCATGTTATACATACCTACATATATGTAACATAGTAATTTAACTTTTCATTTAATTATTATTAACTAATTTAATTTCATGAATATGATAGGCACAGGCACATTTTACAGATAATAATTAAAACTGTGTATTGTTTTATTTAGGAAAATAATAAAAAAAATATTATTTTTAACTCATTAGTTTTTTGTTCGATAAAAGTTTATTTTAGACGACTATTAGCCGAATGCCTAATAATAGCTACTATGAGGTATTTGATGAATATAAAAAAAAAAGTCGAGTAATGCCGAATACCGAATAATAGCGAGTATTCGCAGCAACTTCATTTATGATACATAACACATTTTACAAAGCCATAAGTGTTTACCTCCTTGGTCCATTTGTGTGTGCCTGTAGTACAACCAGGTTGACTGAGAAAGACATTGAAATCCGTTGTTCGTTTCTGGCAACAAGACCAAAATTTCATCCCTTCATGGAAGATGGGGCATCCTGGGTGGTATGTGCACATTGTCTCATTTGTATGTGGACCTTCAAATGATGTATTGCATCCACCATTTTTGCAAATTGTACCAACAGCAACATCTCTGGAATGTTTTTGTTCTTTAGTACTTAAAACAAAAATTACTACTAGAGTATACTTTAGAATTAAATACATACATTCAAACACTATTATATGCTAAGTGAATAATACTTTTATAGCCTAGTTGTACTAAAAAATTGGAGCAGAAAATTTGCATAACAAACCACTATCTCGTTGTCTGAAAACTAAAGGCAACCAATGCATAGAACAGTAGAAGATGCAGGTTGTACAGGTGCAATTTTTGTGCTCTCAAAATTAGTGATAAAATGTTAACGATACATGCTATTGTTTAAGACAATGACTTACTCTTTATCAACTTTAGCTGCTTTCTGTGCATAGGTCTTAGCAAGTTCCTTCAGTGAATCAGCAATGCGAGCTTCCAACAAAACCATGGGAGTTTCAAAAGGTGGTCTTGGCAATTGAGGCCCTACTACAGGAGCACGGACTTCAATAACATCTTTTGCCTCTAAATCTTTTTCTAAGGTTTTTTTCTCTGGTTCAGGAGGTTTCTATGGATAAAATTGTTAGGTACTTAATAACACAAGTTTAATGGCAAGTGTAAGTTTAGAAGATATACCACAAAATGGTTTTCTTCTCTAATTCCACTTAGGTGGTAGTCAGTACAATTCGTTTTCTTTAACACAAGAACAGTAATGGTATAACGGAAGCTGTACAGCTATATACATAGTAATTAAATGGTTTGGCCATGCCTACACATGTTCAAACAACAATACTTACCACATTAGAATGTTTGGACGTGGTGCAACCTTTGATGTTTAGAAATTCAGTAAAATCAACACTTTTCTTGTTGCAGCATGACCAGCCTTTATAAGCGTCATGGAACACAGGAGCACCAGGATGATGGCAGCAATCGTCTGATTTTATAAATAGAAAAATTATACAGATAGCCGCCTATTCAAATCTGGTCAAAGATATCTCTAGAACTCTTAATATATTTACCTATATCGTTGTTGTCAGGATCAAACTGCTTTCCGCATCCTCTGTTGTAGCAATTGACGAAATTTTTGTTTTCGGGCATTGTAAAACGATGACTATTTCCGAAGTCTTTATTTAAATTTGATTCATGCATAGGTTGTCGGATTTGTAGTTTTACAATTTACACACACAGATTACAGACCCACGGCACGAAGGACTAGGTAATCTGTGACTTTGACTTTGCTTTGTGGCCACAGAATAGAATTAATACTACTACCACAGACAACAGCGGGATAGTACTAGGGAACGTTTAGTTAGAACTTAGAACCATAATTAGTGCGCACTCGTTAGCATGGTCTAAGAAAACAAGGTCTTCTACTCCCGAAGAATCACAAGCTTGCGTCACTAACAAATTGGCTCTTTATTAAAACATGATTGCAGCAGCATACAAGTTCATGGTTCTTTTTCATGTGAATGTTTTGTTCTAAAATAACTATTCTAATAGAAAGTCACACATGAATCAATGTTCATCACAGTAAATGGTATGAAAAAAGTTGTCTTGTCTCCCTATGGTTCCACTATTTTGACAAATATCGCCGTCTCTGTCTCACATATATATGATTTGCATCTGTTTCGCTCTCGCTCATGTACATGTGCGCAGTGATTCGCAAACTTAGATAATAATAATAATTTAATTCAGTTATTAAACCATAAAATGTACATTCAAACATACATTAATATCATATCAAACTTTGTGGTCGGCCCATTTCTGGAAGCTATAAAAAACATATATTTTTTTCGGAACAAGCTCGAGGCCCATCTGCAACCTTAAGCAGACTAACCTCTGTCTATAACAGATGCATTTGGTCACAAGTCACGAATTGCACTGCACCTGTCACCAGGAGACATAAATGTTAAGTCTCTGTACCTGTGATTTCACTGGCTCTCAAGGACTGCTGCCGGAACACACCTAAAACAGAAAGGAATAACAACGCTCGTAGATAATCAGCACAATTTATTATTAGTAGTTTAGTTAATTAAATTAGTTTTTGGACAGAGTTTTAGCTTAACTTAGTGCTCAGTTTAGAATGCCCGCAAAAATGAGCTCCCGGCTTATTTAAACGCTTCCCCCCAACCACAATCAGGCACGGTCGCTAGGGCGGAGAAATGACGTCACTGCCTGTCTACAACAGCAATAAGTAAGCTGTTATTCGTGGTTATGATTGTGGCGGTAGTTTTGACTGTGTGACTGGCGTGGCTTGCTAGGCTTGGCTGGCTTGGCTTGGCTTGGCTGGCTTGGCTTGGCTGGCTTCCTTGGCTTGGCGGCATGAATCGAGGGCTGGCATATAACCTGGCGTTACAATCGGCCATTCTGTAACAATTGCTCCCGCAATGGGAACGAGAAAACAACGATTAACTCTCAAGTAGATAAATAAGGTCTTCAGTCTCTAATTGCTCGTCAGAGCTACTGGCACTGTCAGATACTGGAACTACATTGCGATAAGGTCTTAAAGAATCAGCGGAAACTAGCCCCATGAAACTTTTATATCCCCTCAAACCTTTGATACTTCTAATCCTGTATCTATCATTGCCAACGACGCTGGTTAAAATGTAGGGTCCTGAATAAACATCGTCTAATTTAGTGTTAACCTTAGAAGCGGTGCTGGTAGGAGCCTGCCTCCAAAGAACTAAATCACCCTTCTTATAAATTTTACAGGCTTTGCGACGTTTGTCAAAATGAGTCTTCATTATGGCGCAAGCCTTTTCAATACGTGTACTTGCCTTGGCACGCTTTGATTGAGTTGGTTCAGTAGCTTGCCCAGGCATGGACACATCACACACTGACCTACCACTACACGAGAACATTAAATCATAAGGTTTGAATCTAGTCGTGTCGTTTATAGTATTATTGATACCCCAAATAACATCCGGAAGGCAGATTGACCAATTATTAGCGGCTTCGCTAGGGTCAGTAGCACGTAAAGCATTGAGAATGGTACGATTGGTGCGCTCAACTTGCCCGTTAGCCCGTGGGCACGCAATAGCGTTCAATATATGTTTAAACTGTTTGTCTGTACCGAATTTTTTAAAATCCCGGCTAGTGAACGCCTTACCGTGATCAGTTACTATCCTATCTATGGATATCCAAACAAACTAAATATTCGTTGTAAGACTCGGATTGTTTCAACTGAATTGACTGTTCGAGTAGGCTCCGCAATCACAAATTTCGAAAATCCGTCAGTTATTACCAACTTAAACTCATGACCTTTCTTCGTTTTACAAAACGGGCCTAAATGATCAACATGAATCATTCGAAAAGGTTCAGAAGGTTTTGGAATCGGATGTAACATGCCTTCCTTTTTTCCATGTTCACCCTTTCCATAAGCACAAAGTAAACATGAATGTTACATACTTCCGAATAAATCGCGTCATTTTAGGAAACCAAAAATCATTTTTATTCAATTCCATACAACGCTTCAACCCAACGTGCCCTATCTCATCGTGATGCATCTGAACAATTTTCCACCTAGCTGGTCCGGGAACTACCAAATGATTTCCGTTAAGCGTTTTTCGTGTTCGTATAACCTATCATCTAAAATAACATAATTATTTTTTATATCCTGTCCTGCTGAACCACTTCTTAACTGTTCCATTATGTTACAAAGCTTATCATCCTGAGACTGGACAGTGTAAAACCAATCAGTAACTTCAAGACGATTTATGTTTACCGCGTCAATTGGGTTTCTGCTAAGTGCGTCAACGAGCTTCATACACTCACCCGGTCTGTAATCTACACTTAGGTCATAGTCTTGAATTTGAAGCCACCACCTTGCAATTCGTGGGACAATGTCACGTTTTGTGAGGGTTGCTCGCACGGCTGTACAATCTGTAACGATTTTTATATGTTTACCTACAATGTAAACCCGAAATTTTCGTAACGATTCTACGACTGCAAGTGTTTCGAGTTCGTAGCTGTGGTATATACTTTCCTCTTTAGAGGTTACACGGCTAAAATACATGACAGGTCGTAAAGTTTTGTCAGCTTGTAGTTGTAACAATTATATTCCAGCAATACCTACTTTGCAAGTATCTGTATGTATTTCTATTGGCAATGCTGGATCGTACAATACTAACACTGGTTTAGAGCACAAACACTTCTTTAACTCTTCGAAACTAGCCAATTGCTTACTTTCCCAGACCCACGACACGGATTTTTTTGTAAGCTCTGTTAATGGACGAGCGATTTGTGCAAATTTATGTATAAACTTGCGAAAATAGCTGCCGATAGCAAACTACGAATACCTTATCGAATACCTATAAACTGCCGTATCTCGTGTATTTTTTGGTACCGGAAATTTCGAAACCGCGGCTAATTTTGATTCTGCTGGTTGTATGCAATTTTGAGATATTTCATGTCCTAAATAAGTCACTTGATTTTGCAAAAATGTACACTTTTTCATATCTAATTTTTAATTCTCTTTTTGGAATTTTTGCAATACAGTCGCTAATATTTTTAGACCAGAATCGATATCTACCAAGGGTAGTAAAATATCGTCAAGAAACGCAAGAATTTCATTTTCAGAACCATTAATTTCCGATTTTGAGTTTGATTAACGATTTTATGAATTAATCGCATAAAAACTGACGGGGAATTTGCTAAACCGAATGGAACGCGAATCCATTGAAATTGTCCTTCCTGGCAAATAAAAGCACTTTTATGCGCGTCGTCGGGTAATAATAATAATTGGTGGTACCCCTGAGCCATATCAAGGCATGTGGAGAACTTTTTACCGGCTAGTTTAGAAATATGATCTTCAATGTTTGGCAATGGGTACCTATCCTTTATAATTACTGCGTTAAGCGCGCGATGATCTACGCATAACCTGCTATCACCGTTCTTTTTCTTCACTAAAATAACAGGTGATGCGTAATTGGAATCAGAATCTTTGATTATACCGGCGTCTAATAGCTCCGTTATTTTAGATTTCACTATTTGTTGTTCGGAGTGTGATTGTCTATATGGCTGACGATAAATTGGCTGATCAGTGGTAAGTTTAATAGGCATATGAACTAAGTTTGTACAACCAAGATCTTTAGTATTACTTGCAAAACTGTCTTTATATTGCATCAATAAATTCATCAATTCATTACGCTTGTTTTCACTGATTTCTCCTATTTGAATTTCGGCTAATGCAAGAGCTACTGGTTGTGTTCATGGCTAACATAGCTGCCGGATTAACTGACAAATTAGACAAAATACGAGAGGCAGACGATTCAGACAAATTGTTCAATTCAAGGCTTGGCAATGACACTTTAGATAAATTAGCAAGTAATGGCGTGGCTTGGCAACTGACCTGGCTCGTAATTGTAGGCTTCTCGCAGCTCTCAGCTCGCGTAAGAACCTGTCCAGCAGGTTAAGAATTAAAAAATAAATTAATTTATTATTAATTAATTATTAATTAATTTATTATTTAATTTATTTTAAATTCAAGAATTTATAGATAAATTCTTGAATCCCATTCTGTAACTTAAATCTTGCAGCCTGGGGCCGAACATGGGCTTAGTCAGCATGTCGGCCAACTGTAGTTCCGAGGAGACATGCTCAACATTGAAGTCTCCATTGTAAACACATTCTCTAACAAAGAAATGTTTTAGCTTGATGTGTTTGGTACGCTTGTGGTATTCGTATTTTGGGTTATGTGCAAGTTTTATAGCCGATTCATTGTCCAGTTTCAAAATTGGTTTCTCCGTTTCAATTAAGTTGTTAAGAAGACGATTAAACCACAAAATTTCTTGGGCAGTCTCGCTTGCTGCTATAACTTCCGCTTCAGTTGAGGATATGGAAACCATCGCTTGCTTTTGGCTTCTCCAGCTAATAGCTGCTCCAGAAAATAAGCACACCATTCCAGATGTGGATCTCCCAGAAGTTTGATCTCCTGCATGGTCTGCGTCGCTGTAACAGACTAACTGAGGAGGTGACTTTTTCGTGAAGTTAAGTCCATTCTGTTGAGTTCCTTTGAGATACCGGAATATGCGCTTGACTAGCATGACATCATTATTAGAAGGTGTAGCGAGATTTCTAGATGCAACACCCACAGCATACGAAATATCAGGCCTTGTGCCTACTGATAACTATACCAAAGCACCCACGGCTTGTCTATATGGAAAAGACTCAGAGGCACTCTCTTCCACTTCCTTCTCATTTTCTCTAATGATTGGAGTTGGTGCTGGCTTGCAATTAGACATTCCATACTTTTGTAATACTTTCTTGGTGTAGGCTTTTTGACAAAGTGTAATTGTCTGATCTTTTTGCAAGTTAATTTCCATACCAAGAAAATACGACGCTGGTTTAGTAGTTATCTTGAATCTTGTTTTCAATTCATCAATAAACTCGTCTCCTACTTTGGTCGTATTACATATATGCTACGAGTCCATCGTCAACATATAGTCCAATAAAAAACTTTTGATTGATCTCTCACTCGTACATACAAACATGGATCAGCTTCACTCTGTCGGAAACCAGACTGTTTTAAAAAATTAGCAATGCAGGTGTTCCAGCACCTTGGTGCTTGTTTTAGCCCATAAAGACTGCGTTTAAGCTTACAGACTCGTTTTGTTCCATCCTGGTAGCCATCAGGCTGTTTCATATAAATTTATTCATCTACGATTCCGTTTAGAAATGCAGTTGACACATCAAACTGAAGTAAATTTAAATTTTCTCGAGCAGTAATGGCAAGTAAAGTTCCTACGGTGCTTAGACGAACAACCGGACTAAATGTTTTATCGTAATCGACTCCAGGTTTTTGAAAATAACCTTTGACAACCATTCTGGCCTTGTATCTCTCAACAGTACCATCAGGGTTCATTTTTACTTTAAATACCCAATTACTTGGTAAGGCTTTCCGTCCCTTGGGCAAATCCACTAGGTCCCATGTTTGATTATCAATCAAGGCAGATATCTCATTATTCATGGCTTCGAGCCATTTTTCCTTTTCAATAGATTCTATAGCATGTTTGAAAGTGACAGGTTCTAGTGGTTTATGAAGATTTTCTATTTCCTCTGCTGCAGCCAAAATAAAATCATCGTAGCGCTTAGAAGCAGTAATGTTAGATCTATCCCTCAACATTCTCGTATTTATAGGATTTTCCTCTGCATCAGCATCAGAAAAGGATTCGTAAAAGGATTCGTAATCATAATCACTCTCATCGTTAGCTACTTCTTGATTAACATTTTCAATTATACTTTGTTTAAGCGTTTCATCATGATCTTCTGTGTCACTTTCACTTTCATGTCGTTCATCTCCTTCACTATCATCATTAAACATAATCTCCACTTGTTTTTGAGGTGTTTGTTGTGATGATGTTTGATTAAGTTGATCTTGTGGTAACATTAAATCTTTTAAAGATTTTAAGCATTCATTTTTGTTCTGTATATCATAGAACATTGTTTTCATTACTCTAACGTCTTTTGATATAATGATGGTATTTTTCGATGGTACAAAGATTCTGAATGCTTCGGAAGTTTCAGAATATCATATTACATTCCAGGTATTGCTTTTGTTGCAAATTTGTGACCATTTGAACCTTTTAACAGAACTTATGTTTTGCATCCAAATGTGTAGAGATGATTAATGCATGGCTTTCTTCCAATCCATCGTTCGAATGGTGTTTGGTGCTGAATTGCGCTGTTTAAACTCCTGTTGGATAGGTAGTTGGCAGTGAATATTGCCTCGCCCCAGCATTTAAATGGTGCCCTAGCATCTATCATCATAGCTCTCGCTTTCTCCACCAGTGTGCGATTCTTTCTTTCCGCAACACCATTTTGATTCGGGGTGTATGGCGCAGAGAGCCTTCGTTCTATTCCACATTGTTTTAGAAAAGAGCTGAAGGCTTTATTTATGTATTCGGTGCCATTGTCTGATTGTAAGAACTTAATTTTGTTCTCTGTGTGCCTTTCCGCTGCCTCTTTATATTCTTTAAACTTCTCTAAGACTTCATTCTTGTTTTTCACAAAATAAACTCTGCTGTATCGGCTAAAATCATCAATGAATGTGACAAAGTACTTGTTGCCGCTAAAAGTAGGCGTTCTTATAGGTCCACATACATCGCTGTGAATGATTTCCAAGAGTTTTGTAGTCCGGTGAGTCGTTTTTTTTTCACGGGGGGCAGGTACTCGATGAAGTTTCGCTTGAATGCATGTTTCACATTCGTCTAAACTTTCAGAGCTATCGAAATTTAGGCCAAGTAATGTATTATTTTTGAGTGCAAGTTTTAGATTATTGGCGTTCATGTGGCCAATTTTCTATGCCAGTCATGAATGTTTGAAGAGTTCGTTTTTGTAGGAACTGTGTCTGCCAAGTTGTTGCACTCTTCACATTTGTTTGGTTTGATATAATACAGTCCATCTTCATGTCTGTATGCGGTGAGAGTAATTCCGCGCTTAGGATTTCTTATTGTCGCTTTATTCTTAGTAAAAAGACAGAATATCCAGCGTCTGTCATCTTTCCAACGGACATCAGATTAGTGCATAGACTAGGTACATATAGTGTGTCTATTAGGTGAGTTTGTGCAAAACCATCACCATTTTTAGATATAAAAGAGACTGTACCTTTTCTTGTTATCTCTGCAGTGTGTTTTTCTGTCGCAAAGTATAATTTTCCAGATATACTCTTTATTTTCTTAAAAAGATCTTTATTGTAGGTCATATGAGACGTACAGCCGCTGTCCAGAACCCAAATGTTGTCTTCTGGCTTTTTATTCCTTGTGAGGAGGCACTTCGTAGCTAAATTGTTCTTATGAGAACCGTCATTGTCTTTGTGGGGTTTCTCATGACTTTTCTTCCAGCAGCTCGTACATATTTTGTGTGTTTTGCGTTTGAAAATGTTACCTCTTCGTTTGCAAATTTTACATGACGCATACAATGCTTCTTCGTGAAAAGGGGATTCAGGTTGGTCATAATTGGTCATGTTTTTGATATGACGTGCTTCACACTCTTCTATAATTTTTGTTTTAAGCTCATCCGGCTTCGGAAGTGTGTCTCGCGTTTCAATTGCGACTCTGAAACTCTCATATTCTGGTGATAGACTGTACAGCATCATAATTGTTAATAATTCTTCTTTGATGATTACGTCCATGTCAGCCAACTTGTCAACCGTATCCAGGAATTTATTGAGATGGCCACGAACGTCATCACCTTCCAATTTAGTAAGAATTAGTTGCTTCAATAAGGATGCCTTTCGTGCAGGTCCTTTACTGGCGTATGTATCTTTTAATTTATTCCATAATGCTTTAGCAGTTGTGCAATTTTTTATTTGTTTCAGCTCAGAAGGAGCGATTATTAGAATAAGTTCAGATCTTGCCTGTCTGTCTCCTTCTTTGTCATCTGCAGGACCATCAGCCTAGATAAATTTCCATAATTTATTTCTTACAAGAATAGCTTCAGCTTGTATAACCCATGTGTCGTAGTTTTCCCTAGTAAGGGGTTCAATTTTAATACTCGACATTTTTCTTATCACTTGGTTTCACGTGTCGAATTTTTTAACGCTCTGCTACCATGTTATATTGTTTAGAAGATGAGTTCTATGAAATAAACGTTGAAGCTGAATTAACTTGTTGTTTTTATTCGAATTGAAAAGAAATTTACATAATGGAAATAATATATACCGTAATCAATATTTTTCATATGTGTCTAGGATGACAACGTCAATTTATCAACAATAATATTTATGGTGACAATCCACAGAGTAAACGTTGTAACCTCTACATTCTTTACACCAAACGACGTCCTTGTCACCCGTGTTGAGAACCTTGATGTGACCTTCGCCGCCCTGAAGCACGGTAGCTGGCAAAGAGTAAGAAACACCTTGAAATTCAAAGTGGCGTGGAGCAGTGCAGACGTCATTGTCCTCGCGGTTTCCCAGGACGTCGACTTTGATAATAGAGGAACCAGGGGGTAGAGTTTCTGAGGTTGATGTGACCACCTTATACTTTATAGGATCCTCGGCTACATCAATCTCACTAATAAAACCGGAATCACGTTTCAGTGTGGCTGTCCCATTACTGACAAATAGTCACATATTGTTGTCATTGATAACGGGCTGGCCAATAAGCAAATGAATACCCTCCACATTTATATCGGTCAAGTGTGCCTTACATTGCACTTGAACATTATCAACTTCCAGGATGAATTTTGTTTGCCCACGGCTCGTGATCCGCCCACCAGAAAATCCTTTTAATATTGTGCTTGTAGGTATAACCTCCAGTGACAACAGTTGAGAAATTTGACTGTTCATCACATTTACTTGACTTCCCGTGTCAATATACGCCTTGACGAAAACACCGTTGACCTTAGCGACCTTCTTATATGTATCGTTATAATTCTGTAATAATTTGATGTCCTTGATGTTATTTGTCGCTTCAACGGTTTCCAAAACCTTCTGCGACGTACTGGACTTGTGGCATCGGGTAGCAATGTGACCTTGTGCGCCACATTTGAAGCAAATGCATTGGTCAGGAAGCGTGCAATTGCGTAAGATGTGGCCAGTCTTTTTACAACGCGGACAGGGGTCAGTTTCAGGATTGATCTTCTTTTCTGGTATCTGTGGTTGTCGAATGTCCCTATATGTTGTACGCGCGTCTGCCGTGGGACCTCGGTAGTCATCAAGGGCACCGAGAAAGCCTCGTATAGCTCATCTGGTCGCTCACATTGGAATGCACGTGCGTTCGGTTGTAAGGATGTAGGTAGGCCCCGAATTATACACGATACACTGGCTCTGTCGCTTAGTTTACAGCGAAAGCACATGGCGACCTTATCCTGATAATATTTTATTAGTTTCGTTCGACAGCTTTCTTCTCTGCATTATTTCATCCAACAAAGCACTGTAATCTCGATGCTTTGGAAAGGCACGTCGCAGCATCTGTTTCCACTCGTCCCAGGAATAATTGTATTCTTCAAGCCTATTGTACCACTTACGAGCTTGTCCACGCAGTTTATCTTGCAAGTGGAATGCTTTCATTTTGTCGTTCCAATCATGTATGTCCCCAAGCTGGTCGATTTTCTTAAGCCATGTCGATACCGTGCAATCTTCTCCGTCCGGGTCAAATTCAGGGATGAGTGATGCAGCATGATGGTTCTTAGACCGGCCAAATGTTGTAGTTTCTTGATCCACATTACGTATTGCCCTGTCGACTTCATCTTCCAGTAGGTTTTTGAGGAATTTACGCGCAGGGGGTAAACATTCACCGTCTTCGTCATCGCCGCTTGGTTCTTGATTTGAAGAATTCCATCCGGATGGTCGGACTCCTTGTCCGTATTCTGTTGAACTAATACGCTTCATCCCACTTCTGAATAAAATAGAAAGGAATAACAACGCTCGTAGATAATCAGCACAATTTATTATTAGTAGTTTAGTTAATTAAATTTAGTTTTTGGACAGAGTTTTAGCTTAACTTAGTGCTCAGTTTAGAATGCCCGCAAAAATGAGCTCCCGGCTTATTTAAACGCTTCCCCCCAACCACAATCAGGCACGGTCGCTAGGGCGGAGAAATGACGTCACTGCCTGTCTACAACAGCAATAAGTAAGCTGTTATTCGTGGTTATGATTGTGGCGGTAGTTTTGACTGTGTGACAGGCGTGGCTTGCTAGGCTTGGCTGGCTTGGCTTGGCTGGCTTCCTTGGCTTGGCGGCATGAATGACGGCACGAGGGCTGGCATATAACCTGGCGTTACACACCGTTAGGTGCTTGGCGACTTATTTGGTTATATAACGTATTTACCTAATTGGTTTTTACTTCCGATATTTTTGAGCTTTCTTTGAAACTAAACTGTACACCAAAATACCGATAACTGGCTTTTTTTGGCATAGAAAATAATTACTTGATTTCAATCTTTGAGCCCTATTAGCATCGACGGTACCCATTACAAGAAAACTATTCGGTGTCAAACACTCTGTACGAACTTTATAACCATTATTTATTCAAGAATCATTAATTTGTGTAACTTAAATCGATTTCACGTGATTTTCTTTTAAAAAAAAAAGGCGAAATCTATAAAACTGTTATTTAACTGCCCCTAAATTCCTCAAATTAGGTATAAAGTTTGAGAGCCGTAGATAGAAGTGATGCTGACAGAATGCTTGTGCCCCGGTTACGTGACATCCGGTCTCGGAGTGTAATACCTGGCGTAGTATATTATTGTATCATGCTCATTAGTTTGTCACAACTAGAGGTGCACGATATAATGACCAATGGGACAGATGTGCCAAGCCTGACAGTTCGACAGATCTTTGTGATTGTGACTATTATTGACTAGATTAAACTATAATAATGATAAAATTATGACAATAGAAATAATTAATGTAAAATAGAATTTAATTTGACCTAATTTGTATATTTTAAATGTAATTATTTGACTTTGTATGGATTTTATTTGAAGTAACTATTTTTGTATAATTTTGAGAGAAACATATAATTATTACCATTTTGAATGATTTATTTTGCTAAATGAAATATGTACTTTGCCATAAAGCTTAGTAGGTAGCGGGTAATATGGATTTAATTAATTGCAGTAAGATAAATGTTATTGTATTTCGTGACGTTTTTATCTCTATAAACAATTTATTATTATTATTATTCACGTCATTTACTTAATAACATAATTTAAAATTTTTGACAACATTCAATTATATAATAAAAAACTTAAAACTAGGATGCCACCAGCAGCGGGGCAGGCCAAGCTACCATTGGTTATGACTGCAGAGAGAGGAACCTTCGGACAATGCGTGTCGTGTTGAGTATCACTGCCTTCTGTATCTGACCCTTGATCCAACCGTCTAGCGAGAGCTTCTTGAGGTGTTGGTCGAGGCTCTTCGCTATTAGGCCGTTCGCCGAAACGGCTATCGGGACAATGATGGTCGAGTCAACATGGCGGTTACCTCGTGAGCCAAGTCAAGGTATTTGCTGACTTTGTCGTTCTCGGCCTTCACGAGGTTCTCGTCATGTGGGATGGTAATGTCGACAAGCACTGCTCGGCGTTGGGATCGGTTGACCACCACGATGTCAGGCTTATTGCAACAATAGTCCTGTCCGTGATGATAGAGTGGTCCCAGTAGAGCAATGCACGACAATTCTCAAGAACTGGCACCGGTGCGTACGGGTAGCACGGCACCTCTAACTCGACAATTATTATGGCCGTATTGAAGAGCAAGTTGCTGGTGGATGATCCTGGCCACTTGGTTGTGCCTATGTAAATACTCGCCGTTAGCAAGATACGAACAACCAGAAATAATATGCCTGAGTGACTCTCCGGGACGGCGGCATGCTCGACAAATGTCGACCGTACCGTCCTTCAGGATATATTTCCGATAGTTGTTCGTCGTCATTACTTCGTCTGCAATTGCACAGGCTAAACCCTCGGTTTCTCCAAAGAGGTATCCGAAGCGTAGCCAGTTCAGCGCCAAGGAGAGCGGTGTGAGGCTCTTGTCAACCGCCACGACATCGCGATGCATCATTATTATTATGGCCTGGCCATTGATTAATAGTAATATATTCGTAATGACCGGGCATTGCCAATAGTGCAACCACAAATTGCAGAAAAATGTAGCCCGTTTAGAAGCAGCTTTAGACTGATAAAAATTTCGCGCACTCTCACCCCTTGGAAGCAGTTTCGCTCACTCGTGGTATTGTTACTGATACCTCTATTTTACTCTTTGTACATATGTACGTATAGTCCTACCATCTTATCTGTTCAGTTGACAGCGCCGCTAGTGGAGAATTTGGTATTGCCATATAAGAAATTCACCAAGAAACAAAGGTAATTAAAACATGTCTTGCAAGTCAGTCTATAGATATCATTAAAATTTAAGAAACTACAATATCAATCGTATAAAGCCTAACTAACATAGTATAGATTCAATATGACTTAATTATAATAAAAAAATATAATAAATTATAATATTGACATGCATATTCCAGGTTTACTGTGTTTACCAGCTTCGATCACATCGTCACTTACCATCAGGTGAGATAGTGATCAAACAGGTCAAAATTTGTGACAGGCTCACAAATAAATATAACATACAGCTATGAATCTTAGTAACTACATAAATAAAACAATAATGCGGCACAATAGGATTTTATTTATATTTTATAAAAATAATTGTGGTCATGGTTTCTGAGCTCAAGCAGCCGCACTCCAGGAATTTCGGTCGATGTTCCTGAACCATCTGCTGATTCCCACAATTCATCTTCGGAGTCACTCGAATCGCTTTCTCTGTCACTCTGTAATTGAATGATAAAAGGTTCATCTAAATACGCATCTTTTTGTCTGTATTCATTTTAAATTTTTTCACATGATCGCAATGGTTTTTTCACTCTGCCTGTGTGATTTTGCGGAATGCATCGTCAATCAATTGAGGCATATGTGCACTTGATTTTCCGATATTTTTTTCTGCTACATTCCTCTTCATCGAGCTCCATATCATTTCAATTGGATTCAAATCACAATGATAAGGAAGCAATCGAAGAATGTCATGACCATGGATTTTCAATATGTTGTCAATTTCATATTCAGGTGTAGGTTTATTTCTTTTTATTAACTCGTAAAGCTGAGGCTTTGTCATTTGTTCGTAAAACTCGACCTTGTTTTCTACCAGCCACTTTTGCATATCAGCTTTAGTGTGGTTTGAGTTAGGACACGCCGCATTATCCATCACAATAAGTGTGGGTTGACGCAGATTTGGCAGTAATTTTTCAAGAACTCATTTTTTTAAATTACTATTGTTCATCTCGTCATGGTAGTCCCCACTTTTTGTATTTGATTTGAAAACAAGAAGGGCATTTTCCACAAAACCTTCTTGTCCGCCAGCATGAACAATGATCCACCTATTTCCTTTCGAAACTGGTTCCAAATCACCGTCAACTTCAGGACCTTGCCAACATTTGCCAGTTGAGTGAGACGAGTGTAAGTTTCATCTAAATAAACAACAGGCTTTTTTTCTCCTCGCTCATTTTCCTTAATTTTATGTAGATAGGATGCCCGCCAGGCAACTACGTCGTTGCGTTCACACAGCACTTTTCTATTAGATTTTGTTTTTTTAAAACGAAACCCTATTTTGTGGAGTAATTTTCGAAGAGTTTCACGTTTTGCTTGAAAATTTATGTCTTCCCTGAGAACAGTCAGTAACTTTGCTAAGGTCGGAATTTCTTTTTTTACTGAATAAAACTCATGTATCTTTTTTCTTATAACACCAATGTCAAAATCATCAATATCCAGTTTCCCTGTTTTTCTTTCCCTTTTCTTGCCAGGGGTAGAAATTTTTGAATTCGTTTCTTGAGCTTGGTTTTCTTCATTGATTAGTTTGTAGACAAATCGTTCTGAAAAACCTGTAACAAAAAGAACAATTTAATATTTTATAGGTTTTTTTAATGAACAACCATAAAATAAAATACAGCAACCGCTTTAAAAAGTTGACAATACTTTCAGATTGTTTCCGACTAATCAGGATAAATAATAAACAAAATTTTGACTACTAAATCGATTTCGAAATTATTACTGTGTGGACCACCTGAAAAGTATACCTTTCAACAATAAAAAAAAAATTAATCGATCCAGGTGATAAAATACAGTCTACATTTTTAATAAATGGGGCATAATACGTAATTAAGCAATGTTAACATTGTATGCCACTAATCCTTGGCTTAGCTTGTACAAAATCTATTATTTATTGTAGAATCTGTCACATTTGACAGCTGGCCAAGATTTGGCCGATTCAAAAGGTAGTAAAAATTTGGCCAGGCAGATAAAAATAGGCTCTGACAAGTCGCCCGGAACGGGTATGATCAAATCTTGACAGGATCAAATTAAGTTCGATTAGAGTGCTGGAACGACGTATATCTGCGTTTAGGCCATAATTTGTCTTGGCCGACGGGTAGGAGGAACGCACCCCAGCTTTTCAAATGGTATTAATGGAGCTTGTAGGCGTTTCTCTTCTTTCATAAAAGATAAAACTTTTAAAATAATTAGCCGTGCATCACTTTTGAGAGGTTCGGCATTTTATTTGCTTTTTTCACAATGAAATCAATAAAATAACACGGGAGCACTCGCACTAGACATCAACTGACAGCGGAATGACGTTTAGAAAATGGCGGCGACGCGGCCGTATTTCACATTTTGCCCACCTGAACAGTTAAGTTGGTGGCACTGTAAATCTAATACGGGGCAACGGGCCCATACATGCAAGGTTGCAAATAATTTACAGGCTCGTGATCTTGAAAATGGCTTTTGGCTTTATTCGGATTATACCCATAGGGCCGCGTTCCGAGGGTCAGTGTGTTGTTTGGTTGCTTTAAATTACTCGAAGGTTCCGAACGACTCGGTTGTTATATAACCTCAAAAATCGTTTTTGGCGCGGAATTTTTGGGTGAAAAGTTGCACTCCGAGTTAGCGATGGGCGATTGTTGCAAAAAATACAATCGACTGATTCGAAAATTGGGCTATTGCGCATTCGATTGTCGATTTAGTAGTTCCTTACCATGATTATTCGAATAACAATCGACGAACTACTAATTATACGCACACCGCAAACCGCTACGCAATGCATGCGAGTTTGCGTCGTATGCGTGTAATTAGTAGTTCGTCGATTGTTGCGTGGCTGAACTGCAAATGCGTGGATGGCCTCACGGGGCGGGACGGTGTTTTGTCGATTGTTTTTAAGTATAACTTAAATTTGTTTACCTTTGACTTTTTTAAGAGCAAGTTGAAAAACTCGTTAGTGAAAATATTGAAAAAGAAACTATTTTACTAAATTCTTACTCTAGACATTTAATCTCACTTAGAAACCCCTACATACCCATCTATTCATAGTTTGTTATACTACAATGAACAAATGAATGTTCCCTCCAACGATGGTTGATTACTAGCCAGACAATTGAATAACTGTTATCTTCAATCGCATATCAACTGCAGTCGTAAGTAGAGCCGCAGGGATTTTAACTACTGATTTGCAGCGCATTGTACGTAAACCGCACCATCTTTTGTAAATACTAATTTAGTAGTACGTACGAGTATAGTAATTTATAGTAAGTGCGCTGCGCTACAATCGAATTAGTAGTAAGAAATTGATACGAACACCGTGTCATTTATTGCCACCCGCCGCACACCGCTAGTAGATAAGGTTCGATTGTTATCGACTTTTATCGACTAAGTCGATTAGATTCAGTAATAATCGCCCATCGCTACTCCGAGTGCGCTCTAATCGAGGTTCGGAACGCGCTCCAGCATTAAATGCCAAAATTTCTAGCTGCCATTGTCAAATTGTTATTTACCTACTTATTATTATTGATTTTGAGTCTGTGGGAGATATATTGCCTGTGCGATGTGTGGGCGTTCGTAGAATCCAAAAAATAATCAATTTTTCTGAAATAACTTAGTAAAGCGTAAAAGATTCCATGTTTTTAGCTATAACAAATAAACAAGCACAACTATGTAGATTGTTGCTGTCTTAAAATATTACGGGTGATTTGAAGTTCCTACAGAAATTAAATATTTTTTTCTCTAACAATGTTATTTTCTTTTCGTAATGGGAAACAATTCCTGTTAATTTGTGTTAGATCTGCAATAAAAGTGTAAATTATACTTGTGTCAATGTGGGGGATATAGGTCATAGGTGCTCAACATGAATATAATGCGCAAATTGCGTGGCGCGACGTCGTCTGCCTCTTCGGACAACGGCGAAGCGTCGGGCTCTGCCTCCCACGTACAGCTTGGACTGATGCATCTCAAGAAATTGTTTGCGGAGTATACTCACCCTCCGCAGCCTCTCACAGAAGGAGAGAAAGATGACAAATTATACAATATGCTTCCTCTGTTTTGTAAGGTAAAAGTGTTAAACATTAAAAAAAATACAATTCAAATACTCATATTAATTGAATTACTATACAATCCATAAATATTCATTATATATAGAAAATTGAACTATTTAAACATAGACATAGCTATATCTACTCATATGACTTAATCTCCCTCATAATTTTTGAGGCTTTTGGGTGGGGAGTAATGTTGTTGAGTAGTATTGGACATTGTCAAAATAGATGGCCCATCCAGCTTGTCATGTGAACTATTACTGTCCCAAGATAGTAAAGACTGCAGTTAAGGTACCTACAACACAGTAAGCCTAAAAAGCCTCTGTTGCACAAGTAGTTAAGGTAAACTCCTGAGTATTTCCTAGCAAGAACTGCTCTTAAGTTTTTTTTTTTTTTTTTTTTTTATGCCTGATAGGTTAGCCTTTGACCACTATCTAACCTGATGGTAAGTGATGATGCGGTCGAAGATGTTTTACAGGCTAACCTACAATTACTGGCTCTCAAGGACAGCTGCCGGAACACACCGTTAGGTGCTTGGCGACAGATTTTCGACTTGAGGGTGGTAGCTAGCCAGGCGGGCATTCGCAAAGTGCCCTACCACCATGCGAGAAGTTCTTAGTAATATGTTGTAAGAAGAAGCTTTATGATAATATAAAATCTCATCTTAGAAATCTTCTTCAGTACATTTGTATGTGTCACCTGCAAAAGAAGAATGCTCCACCAGCTTCTTTCATAAAACAGCATCTTATGTAATAATAATGAATATTATATATACAAATAGATCCAAAAATGAACATTTATATATTTTGTTGCATAATAACAATCAATTGCACATAGCACCGACAACAAGTCTGAGTAAAATTTATACTTGAGTCCTGCACTTGGCACTCGGTCCAAATTTACCCTGCTGTATCCAAAAATATTATATATAAAAATAAAAGTTTCTCAACCTTTTTTTTTGAGACAAATTTCTTTGGACTCACCATGGGGGTGAGTGGTCCATAGCATTGATGATTATGAGACAGAAGTCACAGGCACCTGATTTGCAACCCAAGGAGTAGGGTTAAGTGCCCCTTTATGATATCATCAATGCTCCCCTCCACTTCTCAATTCTCCTCCCCTGCCTCACCAAATTTTGTAAAATCCTAGTAATGCTTCTTTGGATACAATTTACCATTGATCTTGACAGGCCACAGCCTTATAGTAGGTTATAAAGGAATATTGTTGGTATACCCCTAAATCGGACTTCTACAGAATATAAATTAACATATTACAGTTTTTGGTTAATCATTTGTTAAGTCACAATATTTGATTGTTTGACCTTTATGATATTATCATCAATGCTCCCCTCCACTTCTCAAGTCTCCTCCCCTGCCTCACCAAATTTTGTAAAATCCTACTAATGCTTCTTTGGATACAATTTACCATTGATCTTGACAGGCCACGGCCTTATAGTAGGTTATAAAGGAATTTTGCTGATATACCCCTAAATCGGACTTCTACAGAATATAAATTAACATATTACAGTTTTTGGTTAATCATTTGTTAAGTCACAATATTTGATTGTTTTTATTTTCTGGTCTTAAAATATGTTTGTTTTCCACAGCACAGAAAGTTATATAAGTACTATGCATTTTAGATATTTTGAGTATGGAAATATGGTCTAGATGACCAACAGCCTCGGGAATTTTTGTAGTGTTTTTCATATGTGTAACATTAAAAGAGTCGAATCAGAATTTAGATTTTGTAGATCACTCTACTTTTTCAAAATCAATATGTAGTTTGTTCGTAGTCAAACCTTTTTTTGCTCTAGCTACTGAGACTCAATCATGGTGACATGAATAATGACCCCCTATCAATGGACTGTGCACCTAAAATAAATGGTTTATGGGATTGAAGTCTCTAAACTTTGTGAACGAATTTGAACCCTTACATCAACAAACCATTTTCTTGCTTCATCAGGTATTTGGCACAAGTCCGTCAAGTGAGATGAACGAGAAGTTTTGGGACATACTGTCATTCTGTCAGCAAGTATCAAAACTCATGGTATCTGAGATTCGCAAAAGGGCCAGTAACCAAAGCACTGAAGCAGCTAGCTGTGCAATAGCAAAATTCTTAGAAATTGAAAATTCTGAGGAATCAAGCAATGGATGGATGTTATTGTCTACTCTAAACTTGTTGGCAGCTGGTGACCAGTCTCTGATACAGGTATGTTATTATTTAGTTATTAAATTGTGAATACTGTATTTTATTTGCCAGTTACATCTTGTCTTTTTGTATTTTGATAATTGACAATTCCTTCTATCCCCATGGGTAGTAGATACAAATATCACCAAAATTGGCCTTTGATGGCAAATCAATCTGTTTTTCAAAATGCCTGTCAATCACTCAGATGCCTTTATTAAGTACACCTACAATATTTTAATGTTAAAAACATTTTGCTCCACTGGCTTCAATTGTCAAGGTTGTGACTAGCAAGTAATTTGTTCAATAAGTTTTTTTGTGTTTGTAGGTCATGACCACTGCATCTATACCTTCAACATTAGTCAAATGCTTGTACCTGTTCTTTGATCTGCCAGAAATACCTGATTCAGAGGCAGATGTTCAGGATACAAATAGTGATTTTACTCCAAGGGAAAGAAGGATACTGTTACAGAAAATATTTGTTCAGGTAATTGAATAAAAAATGTATATTACATTATTATTATAACAAGCATAAATGTAATGTTATAAGTATAAAAATAATTTACATTAAATCTTAAAAATAAGCAAAGCTGTAAGAGTTCCTGAAAGTGTTGTTATTAAATGTGTATATATATAATACATATGAATAGTTAGTAGTATGATAGATTGGCTTACAACTGGCTACTTTTGATTTGGAAGATCAGTGTGATAAGTACCTCGTCTTTGGCAAAAAAACTAAATGTGCCTAATTTAATCCATGCACATGCGTGGAAGATAATGATAACAATAGAATTTCATTCAGAAATGGACGAATATCATCCACGCTGATGCCAAGGGGTTTATCTTTGCACATCATAAACAATGACAGCAAAATTATGAATTTCATTTATAAATACCTGAAGTACATGTGACGCTTATGAGCTAAGAACCATAAAAGGAACAATGTGGTGTGAATCACTAAAGGTGTTTGTGAGTTGTCTTGCAGTTTTAGGAGTGTAACAATGTTTTGGACACCTGTACTAAAATGTTGTGGACTTGGGATTTGACTTTGGGACTATGCTGTATTGATAATAATGTAATAATAGTTTATTTAAATTATATGTTGATATATATGCCAGTTGGGTGCCAGGCTAGAATGTCACCTCCCCCATCGCTACCCATGGGTGTCGTAAGAGGTGACTAAAGGTAAAATATCAGAAGATGGGCAACAGCGCCTTTTGTAGAACTCCCCAAAACCCCTGCCAATCGTGGGGATTATGGGATATACTCGATACTGGTAGTAGAAGCTGTGTTCAGGAGTGGAAAATTTGTATGGGTTGGTACATTACAATATTCATATATAATTAACAGGTTTTTAATGACAATGATAATGGGAAATTAGCTATTACTTTATTTAAATTTTAATTAGAAATCCCAAGTTTAGTCTCTTTCTAGACATACTCTACCCTACTGATAGATTGTTGTTGTAACTGATTAAGAACATTATTGTACCTGAATGTAGACTGTAGGAACGATGCCAGCCAGCATCCATATAAAAGTACTTAATATTGATTAATGTTTTAAGTGATTTGTGTGTGTCTATATATAAGTATAATCCTAGCCAAATGTGGCAAAGATAAGTTCATTGTGGAGCCCTCAATTCACTCAACTAAATTAAGCTTTGTAACTAGCAACATATCAGAATAAAAAACGTTATATTTAACATATGGTAGTGAAAGTTGGGTATGGCAGAAGAAGGATAATAGTTGAATATATACTGTCTGGAAAAAATCTTGAAAGAATAAAAACAACTGAGCAACAATTAACAAACTTGGTTTCTGTGGAAAAATCCCCTGTGGACTCTCTTTTCCTAAAGCCTACAGACAGGACTGAAATAACTAAAATTATCTCAAGTTTAAAACCAGCATCAGCTCCAGGCTGCGACCGTATAAGCAAAGTGATTTTAAAGCGCGCCAGTCATATTTTATCGCCTCTTATAGCTCACATCTGCAGTCTGAGTATGCATTCCGGGGAAGTGAAGCCAAGAAGCCTAAAAATTGCTGATGTTTTTCCTGTGTTCAAATCTGGTGACACCTTAACAGTATCAAATTACCGACCCATCTCTCTCCTACCCTCTCTATCCAAAATATTAGAAAGAGTTGTCAACAAACGCCTTCTAAGTTTCCTTACAACGTATAACATTTTGTCACCTAACCAGTTTGGATTCCGATCACACAAGTCGACTGAAGATGCTGTTGTTGCTCTGGTTGACAAAGTGTCCTGCAAACTTGATTCTAGTGAAAAAACTATAGGAGTATTTTTAGATTTGGCCAAGGCATTTGACACAGTGTCTTGGCCTATTCTATTACGAAAGCTTGAGCTTCTTGGAATACGAGGAGCTTCCCTGAAGTGGTTCCAGTCATACTTAAGTGACAGAAGGCAAAGAGTACGTATCTCGGAATAGTACAGTGACTTTGAAACTGTCTCTTATGGCATTCCACAGGGAAGTGTGCTCGGTCCGACTCTGTTCTTATTGTACATTAATGACCTCTGCCAGCTTCGTATTAATCAAGCTGATATTTATACTTTTGCTGATGATACAATCTGTAATTTTTCATGGCAGAAGCTGGCAAGAGGTAATTGATGTAGCTAATATGGGACTTCCTAAAGTCATGACCTAGTTAGATAATAACCTTCTTACCATAAATGTGACCAAGACAAAATACTTGGCATTTCGTATTTCAGAATGTAGTCAACCTCAAAGAACCATGAATTTAAAACTTCACTCATGCGATTCACTCTCAAATCTAACCTGTTCCTGCCCTAAATTAGAGCAAGTCGACAAAATTAAGTACCTGGGTGTCATCATTGATCATCGACTATCGTGGGAATATCAAATTAACACCCAGTGTGGTCGTCTTAGAAAAATGATACACATATTTAGAAGGTTGAGTTCAGTAGCCGACCCAAGTACAATCAGAATTGTTTATCTAGCGTTGTGTCAATCCATTCTTAGTTACTGTATCGTTTGCTTAGTTGCGGCCACTAAAACGCAATTTCTCAAAATAGAAAGGGCCCAAAGAGCTATTCTTAAGGTAGCACACAAAAAGCCATTTAGGTATTCTACTGACTTGTTGTACGATGAAACCAAATATCTTAGAGTTAGACAATTATATGTTCTAGCAGCTGCTCTGCGCTTTCATAAGACATCCCTTGACACTGTCATTACATCCAAACGAACCTCTCGGTACAACACCTGGGAAAATCCCTTAAATAATATGTTAGTTGGCAAGCGAGCATTCTCATCAAAAGAACCAAGATTGTACCAGCACTTGGACAAAACCTTAAAAATTTTACATGTGACACATTTTGTGTGCAAAAAAAAGATAATTTCCTGGCTTAGTACCCTGAATTACGAGAATACCGAAAATCTGTTAACAATATATGTAACAATGAGGGGCCTGCTCCTAAACCAGTCGTCGCGCTCCGCGCTTCTGGCAAGCCTGTCTAACACTTAACCAAAGACCAAACGCGTAATAGTCGCAATGCTTAGTGAAAACTATCTAGCTTCCAAGTGATACGACCACTAACTCCAGGTCGATGCGACGGATGGTGGACCAGGCCCCTATTATTATTATTATTTTCTATTTCTATAATTTACCACATTCAAAACTGACAGTCTTGTAGCCTATATTTACCAATTCCTTAAAGTTTAAAGTAGCTCTTAATCATTAAAAAGAAAAACAAATTTCTACATAATTTAACTAACCGAACTATGCCTACTTTAATAATTTATAAGTAGCACATACTTATTTAACTCACACGTATCTACACACACAATATATATAATAAATATCTATTTACACAATACACCACATGAGATATTTCTGTTTTCTGTATTGTTTATCGTTGTCTATTATTTTATTAATAATTAGTTGTGCCTTTGTAATGTAAACATACTTCTTTCATTATAATTTAGATACTATTTCATATATATTATTAACTTTGATAGAGTAATTCCAAAAAGGAAGGGACTGAATCTCACGACACAGGTCACCCTAGTGTGAGACTCAGTGATCATGAAGAGACTTACATATTTCGTATAATAACGATACATACTATATTCTGATTTAATATTTTATGTGTAAGTTCATAGCTTAAGTTATTTCGTAATAAACATTATTATTATTATTATTATACAGTTGAGTGAGACTAATCTTAAGATTGAGTGTTTTCTGTTAAGACTAGTAAGTTATAAGAAGTAAAATAGATAAGCTATAACGAGAATGATGGGACATTTGACAAGAAACCATGTTGTCAAGATATTTTAATTCCTCTTTCACACAGGTACTTGTAAGATTATGCAGTCATCCATTCCCGTGCGAGGAACTTGCCAGAAAAGATGACTTAAGCCTGTTATTCTCAGCAATTACATCATGGTGTGCTCCACATAATATTATGTGGAGGAAATCTGCAGCTGAAGTACTAATGACACTGTCGAGACATGGCCTCACCCAGTCTGTAGTTCAATATATACACAGTAAGTTTTCTATTTCAAACTTATTTACATCATCTTTTATGACATCACCGTTATCCTTATTTATTAGCATTCAAATTAGTATCATAAATATCATAATACATGTTTACTGATGTATTCACAACATTCTAGTATGCTAAGTATGTAAACATGTGTGTTGCATAACATAAAGAAAGTGTTTTAAATTAGTTTACCGTTATTCTTTCAGATAAAGGATGTGTAGCTTTATGCATAGAAAATATGCAAAGGATACCAGAGCTAACTCCACTGGAGGTAATTATCAAATATTTTAAACTTGTTTATTTAAACTGTAGACATAGTAAATGATCTGTTAGTACCATTATATTTTGTTGCTTTGGACTATATATTAAGTTGAATGTGGCGGGAAATTCAATATTTATTATATTTCGCTTTGTTGCTAGGTTTTGTACCTATTGGAATAGATCACGTAATACGTGGGATTCGGATGAGATATATGACGACATTTAACTTTATTGAAAAATACGGGTAAACATAATTTTAAAAATGTGCTTACATGGGTGTTCATTAAGTTTTATACGATTAATATCATTTTAGACTAGTAAATAAAACTGTATCAGCCGGGGATCGTCCACTGTTGAACACGGCCTCCCCAATGTAGGGGTTATTAGCCTTAATCCCCACGCTCGGCAGGCGGCTTGGGGATCGCAGTGCAAGATGACATAGTTCTTCAGAAGGCGCTGCTGCCCACCTTCTAGTATTTTTCCCGTAGTCGACTTTTACGACACCCACACGGGCAGAAATGGGGATGTGCAATTCTAACCCGGCACCCCGCAGTACGATCATGTAGAATACTTACTAAACCTAGTTACACGTGCGATAAAGCTCTGTAAATTTTAAATTTCCGCCACAGGCGTGAGTTGCCGCCTTATCCACTTTACTGCAACCTATCTTTATGTTGGCGTTATTGAACACAGAATAGAATAATATGGTCAATCGTTAGCTGAACATGGAAATGTGACTTTACTATGCCATGCATTTATATTCAGGAAGTTTACAAGTTTGTTCGGACCAATTTTAATTTATGTAAAACTCGTGATGATTAAACTAAACCCCCGCCACGGAGTTCGGCTAGTGATTCACAAATGCTGTTTGGAAATGCACTGTTCCATCACTCTACTTATGTCATATCTACAATAAATTATCAACAGAATTAAAGTGTAAAAGTGAAGCCATGAAGTTTTATAAAAAAATAAAACAATATCTTATGTCTAATAACTCGTATTACTCAGTTAATGTTTATTTTAATGAAAATAGTAGACTTAATTTTGACATATAAAATTATTTGGTAAATTATTATTTAATATTCCACCCTTCTCTCTTCTAATGTTGCTGTGCCTAATATGGTCCATTGCACTATGTACCTATATGTTTATAATATTTTGTACTGTATGGAAGCAATAAGGAATCTTGAATCTTGAAAGAAAATAAATACATGACTTATATATAGCTATTGTTCGTTTTCCAGGTTGTAGAAATGTTTGTTGCTGCATTCTGTTTTCTAAAAGACTCGAGTGAAGTCAGCCAATTACTATTAGATGACTTCAGATCCTGCCAAGGATATCTATTTCTCTCAGAATTCTTACTCAAGTAAGTAATTTGTAAAATATGAGTAAATGTGTTCCATTTCAATATAAAGTTTAGAAATAGCATGTGCATGTTGTCATAGAAGCATGTTGATATTTGATTTTCTTTTGTTTATTTTATGTGTTTTGTTTATCACAGAGAGAGACAAGAAGTACCCGATAATTTGACATCTGGGTAAGCACTGTTTACTTATTATTTTTAACACAATCATCTCATGCATAATCAAGATTCACTTAGTAATTTGGCCAGATATTTTTTATGACGTAGAGAACTAAGCCCCATATGTATTTGAGTTTTGTAGAAGTAGATTTTCCATAGGTTTCTGAGTAGTAAGTGATCCTATTTTGTTCTATCAGTTATGTGACGAAGTAGAAAGAGTTTTAGTTGGTTCCGAGCTCTTAACAAAGAGCTGCACGGGATTGGGATTGAAGCGTTCTCGTTACAAGTTTAATTCGTATTTGCTTTGTAATTTCACTTTCTATAATAACCTACTGTCCTTTGAACGTAAACATTACTATAGTTGTTTTTCTACTTTGGTATAGTTTGATTAACAAAGTTGCCTATCCCAAACATATCCTAGCAGTGAAGCTATAAAGTTATCTTACAATTGACGCTTTTTATTTGATTATACCAATATTTATTGTTATGCATTTCTCATAAAATTAAAGGCTTGAAGAAGAGCGTGTGAGCGGAACAGAAGCCAGGGCAGCTTTGAGGAACTTGGTGCTAATGATCTCGTCTCTATGTGCGTGTGGTTTCTCGGAACTGAGACCGACGCGCGCAAATACGGAGCTGTTTCAGTTGCAAGGTTTCGTGCTGCCGCAACCATCGACACCGGGCCAGGCAGTCCGCAATGTACAAGCTTTTCAGGTAATTACTTAATTTATTCAAATAAAATTAAATTAACTATAGATACGACAACTATAATCCATTTAGATTAGTAAAACTATAAAAATATTGTTTATATTTACAAAAAATACCGATTAATGTGATCATTCTACCACTCTCATGTTGGCATCACTTACAATTAAAACAAATGTACTCCCTCAAATGTGACGTTATATCTACGGCAACCAATTGTCGTTAGGGGTGTAAAAGGCCAAAGATGTTAAAGACTGTATAAGCAAAATCCTTAGCAGTTCTTCTAGTCTTATCAGCCAGGTGCTGCCATCGGCATTAGCTGTGGTGAAACCACAGTGTTACAATTTGAATTACATATTTTTACTTAGCACTTGCTATGTACCATATCACCTATACATACAATTATGTAACACACTATATATGATTATGTAACGAATTTGGTCCTGCGATCGCCTCTGTACTCAATCGTGATTCCTAGACGAAGTATTAAAATAAGCGTTAGCGGAGAACGTTATTTCCATCACGTTGATAATTTCAAATAATTGCTTTCAGGTTTTGCAGTCCGTTTTCATGAAATCGAATTCACCCGCCTTATGCTGCACAATACTAGACGCAATATCAAGTGTATATCACGCTGACAACGCGAACTACTTCATATTAGAAAACCAGAATACCCTAAGTCAGTTCTCTGAAAGGATTTACTTGAAGAATGCAGAGATACAAGAAAAGTTTTTCGAGCTGCTCGAATTTATAGTCTTTCAATTAAACTTTGTCCCCTGCAAAGAGTTGATCTCACTATCTTTGCTTCTGAAAGCCAATAAATCTAGAAGTTGCAGCATACTTTGTATTAAGACTCTTTTGAACATTTTGAAGTGAGTATTAAATATTGTATTCTCTTCTTTTTATTGTGGAACTCAAACTATATTTGTGTGCTAAAATATCTTTTGTTTTACAGACACAACGTAATCTTCAAAGATGTTTATAGGGAAGTTGGAATGCTAGAAGTATTTGTTACCTGTTTGTCTCGTTATGCAGTCTACCTCAAAGATAAACAATTACTCGAAGAAGAGAAAATGAAGGAAAGCGCCGAATCGCAATCTAACGGATCTACCTCGAATGACTCCCCAAAAGCGCCTGATAGAAGAAAAAGGCTATCTTTGCGTAACGAGTCGTTGATAAAAGACCCTAAAATAGAGGAAGAAGAGGAAGAGTTAGGTTCGTTGCTGATGGAAGGTTTGACCGCGCTGTTGAATAGTAATACGAACAACTGTAACGTGTTTCGAGATTGTGGCGGTGCGAAATGCGTACACGGAATGGTTGTTCACGAATCGTGTAGGACTATCGCTTTGGGTAAGTTAATCAATCAGTATGCTTCTTCACGTGCGTTGCAAAAATCGTGTACGCCGTCAACGCAACAACTTTTAGCATGACCCTACAAGAAATTGAGAATATGCAACCAGGGATAAATTAGTCCAATAACAATTGAGTTCGCCAAAGAAAGCCTATACTGCCGATTAGATTTGAAGACAATTTTATTTGTCACGTACAGCTTGCATAGCTTTTAAAGAATACTTTTATCTAAGATACTACTATACTTGAAGATTTATAATTCGTTTTAGGTGTGATACGAGAGCTGATTGTAAGTGGGTCTGGAGAGGAAGATATGTCAGCGTTGCTTTGCGGCATGCATGCAGCGCCGAACGACGCATTGGGGTTGAAACTACATATTTTAAAGGCATTGCTGGCTTGCCTGAGAGACTCGCACCGAACACGAACCATATTTAGAAAGGTAGATATCAAAATTATATATCAGTAATGTATAATGTGGAAAAGTGTGTTAGTTTTGGGATCATACAACAATCTCATTGCTTTAAGTCTCGCGAATAAAATTGGCGATGCCATCCATGGTCTCACTCTTTCTCCAAAATCTTTACTAACAGGAGCTGGAAAAGAGCGTATGCTATCGACCATGCGCAACTTGAAACAAAAAAAACGGTTGTATTTCGATTCTACTCTCATTCTATCGGTTCTGCAACGCATGGAAGAAATGAATATTAGTCTGAAAATTCAAAAATAAATTATTGTTCAGAGAGGATCCAATTTATGCGAAATTACCCGGAAATAAACAGCTTAGAAAGTAATAATTAATGGTTGTGATAACAGCGAAATAATAAATTACAAATTGTTTTCAGTATTTGTTCATCTCTATGAACAAATACTGACGCTATATACTACGCTTCTGCGTAGCTAAAAATAATCTATGAAAGAGCCAGCTTCGGCTGTTGAAACGATTAAAATTTATTCAACCTTCACCTGCCACCTGCATTATAAATCGTAATGAAACTACCGTCACTAAGATCATATACGACGTACTCTACTTAGTTAGCGCTAGGCTGTGACTCACCACATGGTGCAAAAAAGGTTTATTTTCGGCTAACTAGTACAATCTCAATTTGAGACTCATTCCGTTTATGTACGAGCTACATATTCGTGGCATGCGGATGGATAGACAGACAGAGAGACATTATAAGGCTCCGCTTTGCGCTTTGAGTATAGAACCCTAACGCTATGTCTGAACTAGATGTCACAATACGACACAATATGTGTTGTACGAACGACCGATTAGCGCAAACAAATTCACAGCACTTTGAACTAAGCTGTCCCAACTGTCAACCCGCGCTGCCATGGAACGTCGCGTTTGTCGGTCGTCACTGCCATCCTCAGATAGAGAAATCTATTGCCAAGTCATTTACAGAGTGTTCCGGAAGCTGTCATCAAAAGTTAGCTCTCATTCTAAGTTTAGCTTGACACCATCTTCGGGCACATTGTCACAAAGTCAAAGCTTAACCATGTTGGAGAGAGCGGCAATACCAGACAATGGCATTTCGTAATAAATGTGCTTATAGGAATTTTAATAGTAATTATTTTCACAGGTCAGCGGATTCGTATACGTAACAAGCGTTCTAGCTTCCCTAGAAGGAAGATTAAAGAGCAGTGAACCTATGGACAAAGACATATTACAACTGATCCACATTGTGTTCTACACCATCAGCACCGCTATGAGGTTCGAGCCGGCTAATGCCAAGTTTTTCCATCATGAGGTCAGTTGGAATTACTTTCATTTAACGAGACGATCATATCTCATTTGAGATGGATCATCATCAGCTGAATGTCGTCCATATCTTATAATGTCGTCAAGGTCCAGACTCCATCTCCTCAAGAAACTGCCTGACAACATTTCTATTACGGTTATTAAACGCTGTCACCTACAACACATAGGTACACTACACAGCATTGCGCTTGTATATTGTCGTCTGAGTAAATGCTTGACACGAATCTGGGAAACGTTCTCAGTAAGCATTGTGAAGAGTCAGTTTATCTTGCGCTTGTATGTTGGAATGATTGAGAGAAAGATGAATATTATGTTCTTCATTGCTAGAGCGGTGAAATACAGCTATAGCACTGTTCTCGCTGGAATTTTTGCCAGGAATTGAAGAATGAATCAAACGTTGTTGTTTTTTTTTATGCCTGATAGGTTAGCCTTTGACCACTATGTCACTTGAAGGTAAGTGATGATATGGTTGAAGGTATTGTTCATACTTACCTAGAATTATGTGAGTTAACTTAAACCACTATGTCACTTGATGGTAAGTGATGATGTGGTCGAAGATGTTGTTCAAAATTACCTACATTCGAGCATATCAGATGCTCATCATCAGGGCGTATGCTCGAAACCCGGGTCGACGTATTCGATCCCCAACGTGAGTGTTTTTTGCCGGTTTTATTTATAATATTTAAATATGTGTGAAACTCACGAGAATTTCATTTCAAAAATTACCCCAAAATATCGGATAATTTTGTGCGTAAAAGAAAAGGCGCATGGTTCTCATTCGATCGCTTTTTCTTCCTCGTCGGTTATCGGTTATATACTATATATATAATATAATATTGCCACTTCACTACCATTCAAATGAAGGCATAAATATATTGAAGCCTAGTTAGAAATTAAGACAAGAAATATATATATGTTGCCTTTTCTTTAAATGTAACTTTAGTCGACATATATACTATACCACAAAAATTTACTTGTGTATATATTTTGTTCATTCAGATATGCATGACCACTCTCACCGATACAATTCGAATGTTGGGCTGTTTCTCTGACGATAAAGAATTACAAAACGATACAGAAGCCGGTGACACGGAGCTCTATGAGGTTTTTCATGAGATATTTACTGGAAACATTTTGGAAATGACGTAAGTTTTCTGGCTCTTTTCGACCTCTGATCATCTTTCTTTGAAAGTTGAGTAGAAAGTTGTACTCTTTTCAGTTTTCCGTTTATATCTATCCTAAAAAAGCTCCTTTCTAATTATTACAATCCTGTCTATTTCTGTTCGTCTTTCTTTGAAATTTATATCCTCACATTTGTTTAAAATTTAGTTACATAGTTCTTTTCCTTCTGTTTGTGATTTATGTGTGTTATAAATAAACATTTATAACAAAATTTCGGGTATGTCGAGTAGATAATTATATTCTAATTGTATGTTATATATGTTTCAAACTATAGTAGGTTCTGTTTAATATGTATATCTATTTTAAATGAGATAAATATATATTTCGTAAGTATATGAAACAACAAAGATGAATATTTGAAACCGGAACGGATTTTGAAATGCACGTGCGCATCCTGTGAACCCTGCCATGTTACGCGCATTAGGGAGGCGACCGGTTTTGTGGGCATCATTTAGCCTCTCATTGTAGTAATTTTGATGAAATGTTTTATTGCCCATCTGATGAGAATTGAATTTGTCTTTGGTTGTGTTGGTACTTTGAATTTATGATATTTGAGATAAAGGTCCGAGTTGAGTGTTGTGGCGGTAGGCGATGGTTCTTTGACTTTGAACCACTATTCATCACATGTAAGGTGGATAGGAGGTAACTAGCTCTCCCAAATTCTCATTACTTCAACTGACGAGTCCAAGTATCTAGTTTGTCCAATTTGTTTGATTATAAGTGCCAACAGAAGATATTCCAACAGAAGGCCACCTTTCATCTGCCCATCGAATTCCCTGGTTCTTCCGGATGGAAACTGATTTTGTTTACTTGTAGGTTACACGATTACGTCAAACTAGTTTGTTACTAAACTAGGTGATAATGTCAAGTTTATTCTTGTTTAATAATTCTATTACTACTTATTTTATATCAGCAAATGTTGAAAGTTACTCCTTCACGCTGAAACAGTTCATGCTATTTTGACCTTGGAATATAGCTAGTTACGCTCAAAATTATAGGGCCCGCATTTTGACCCCCTTAATTTTTAAATATATAAAAAATAAAATTTTATGGTTATTTATTATTATTTTGTATTTACAAATAGTTTTTTTTTCAAATTTACTTTTTATATATTTTTCAATTCAGATAGGATATTTTTATCATTGTTGTTTACGAGGGTATAAATGCGGGTTCCAGCTAATCGATTTGTAATTGCAAATTTTTCTTACAGTTTTCCGGAGAAAGTTCCCGTGGTATTTGTCCACGCTTGTTTCGTATTGCGACTGCTGTACGACGTGGCTCTGGACTCCTTCGATAAGCCTACTTTTTGCGGATCTCTCAATGTAAAGTCTCCAAGTTTGACTCGTCAGAGTTCCGCTATCAATGAGGTAAAGTTTTTTATATTTTATGAAAGTTGTATGCATATTTGCTTCTATTTTAAATATAATAACCTTACAATCTTAAGTTGAGTTTCGATTACACAAAAATATTAGAAATTTCCCAAGTAGTACGTTTCTGTCGGCGAAGGTAAAATGGTTTCTGTACTGTTAAATGAAATGAATTTAACACATATTTTTCTCCTATGCAGTCCAAACCTGCCGGGCGGACAGCGCCCCTCAATCTCTCCTCAGGCGGCAATGGCGGCGAAGCGTGGATAGTGCATACGGGGGTGGTCATAGTGTTAGCGAAGCTACTGCCCGCACTGCCGCGCCCGCCGGAACACGAGGCACACGCACGAGCGATACGGGACTATCTCGCACATGTACTGAAAAGTCTAGTCAGAAGGTGGGTACATAAAAAAATATGTTTGTATTTTTATTACATTTTCTATTTTTTTTTATCATTGTTGATGATGCCTCCAGTCGGAACCGCGTTTTATTTTATTTTTTGGCCCTTTATAGGTACTGACCGGAGATATTCTCAGCTAATCTTCATATTGTCAATTATTACAAAGGCCAAGAATACAGAAATAAAAATTCTTTATATTCAATTAAAAAAAAACTCTGAACCATGATAAAGATATCAATATGAAAATTAGATTTGCATAGATTGCATTTTTATCCATTACAATTATTATTTGTTTTTATACCAATTTCTTATACAAAAAATTAAGTAATGTGTGTGTGAGAGATAGCTGTGAAAGGTGAAAGAGCACTCACGGAACTATTCTCAGGTAGAGTTAACAGACATAATAAAACTACGTATACAAGAGTTACCGCCGGTTTCCGGTACGCGTGTTAAAACTCAATTCATTTAACAAGCCATCACAATTAACAATCTGCTAACATTCAACGGGTTTCTGGAACGCATATTAATGAAAAATTACAGAACACCTGATTAATATGCTTGTTTATCTATGATAACATGAAATTTGAAAATGTCGTTCAAATTCATTAATTCTCTAGTGTTGTCTTGTTTTAACGCATAGCGTTGTCTCTTCTGTTTTGATATGAAATTAATCCCAAATCAATTTTGGCATCGCCACCGTTACTATGGTTACCAATTAAATATGACGGATGATCGTAAACGTAAAGCAAGAAGAGAGAGGAGTTAGAAGCGTTCCTATTTGTCAAAATACAGGCCCATTTGGGCATTCGCATCCAACAATACTATTTGCGCTCGGATTTCTAACTGACAGAGCCCAGTCGTGCGAGTGTACGGTCTAATACCTAAAATGTCAACTTTGATGGGCATCGCTAGTGGCATTATGTAATTTCATTCATTTTTATGAATCCCTTCATCCTCAATACCATCATGATGATTATAAATACTCTTTAATTTTATAGTCATTATGTCAGTAATAGTTTATTGGTAGTGAAAGTCACTAGCATACAAAAAAGCGTGAAAATGTGCGTGTTTGTAGTGTAAGTTCAGTGATTGTGCTGTCCAAGCGTGCCGCTTTGATTCATCGATCTATAAATAAAAATTATGGCAAGCTTGTATACAGCGCTGCATTCAATGTGTGTTTTTTGGTTTTGCTAGACGGTGAAAAGGAACTGCATTTTTTTGCATATTTCTTTTCGCAAAAAAGCGGTCTCCCCTGTCTTGTTGCTTTTTATCGTAAAAATCGAGTAAAATAAAAAATAATGAGCAACATTTTTTATTGCTGATAGGCTACGCTTTGACTATAATCTCATCTGATGGTAAGTGATTGACGTCTGATGATGATGAAGTCAGTAGAGAAGAATATGCAAGAACAGCCGTCGTAACATACCATTAGATGCTTGGTAATATATTTTCTACTTGAGGGCCAACAACTATCAAACCTATCAATGATTCTAAAAACTCCCGCCATCGCATCATGCGGTGAAGTGTAAGACCGCGGTGAGATTCTAACTATGGACCTCCTGCGCATCAATACAAAATAATACCACTTCTCACATCAACGTGAATATGTTGTAGCCGCACATCAGGCGCACAACAGAGCTTTAAACCATATCTTAACGCCCTTAGCCGAAAGGTGTTTTCTCAAAGAGGGTTGGGGTCTGGAAGGTCCATAACCTATCTTGGAAATGCTATTATCGGTACTACTATCTACCCAGCTGCGGTTTGTTTAATGGCTGCTATGGTTATGTTATAGCACCCTATTGAGTAACAAATAAGCAGCAACACTATAAACACGTAGTCTTTAGTAATATATTTACGAAGTTCTATAATCGGACTATTGTTCTATACTCGTTCCTCAAACACACCGCAAGGGAATGGAACACTCTGCCTGAGTCTGTGTTTCTGGTTCATTACGGGGGTCTTCAAAACAGGAGTGAATAGGTATCTTCTGGGTAAACGCGCTCCATCATCGATCACATCGTCACTTAACATCAGGTGAGATAGTGGTGAAGTGCTACCCAGTACCTACGGTATCAAAAATTGCAATATGTGTTTTTAGAGTAATCATACTTGATATAATTCTGTTCTTGTTCTATCTTATCAGATAATAGAGAAAACATTGTAGGTAGGAATGCTTAAAACTATTTTTATATATTTTAACGATATCAAGACGTTGATCTGCGAATAATTGGTCGATTTTGGGCAATTAGGATTAGCCAGTTTGACAAACCGTTAACATACCGAAAAGCTTTTCAGAAACCCAAAATTGCAATAATTGGCGATTAATTGTAGATTTGACATTAGTGTTGACAAACAGTCACTTGAAGTTTTCAGCAACCCAATCTGCGTTTGACAATGGATTAACAAGCATTTAACATAATTTGTCGCTGATTTGCGTTTCAGAAACCGGGGGTTAATGTACTGTTCTTGTTAGGGAATTTTAGTACGTCAAAGTCCAAAAATATGTTTTTTCAAGTGTTAATGGAGGTGTATTATCAGTGTGTGTTGCCAGTGATGACTTATGGCACTGGTCCTTAACTGTGGCCCTTATGGACAAGCTCAGAGTCGCTCATGTCGCTCGAGCTATGGAGAGTTATGCTCGGAGTTTCTTTGCGCGATAAAATTCGGAACGTGGATATTCGCCAAAGAACCAAAGTCACCGACATAGCTCTCAAAATTTGCAAGTTGAAGTGGCAATGGGCAGGCCACATTTCCCGACGAACTGATAACCGTTGGGGAAGAAAAGTTCTCGAGTGGTTACCACACTACACCGGAAGACGTAGAGTTGGTAGGCCCCCCACTAGGTGGACTGACGACATCGTGAAAGTCGCTGGTAGCTAATGGTTACAAGCGGCTATTAGCCGTTCTTTGTGGCGCTCTATGGGGGAGGCCATCCTGTTGCCAAGCACCTAACAGTATGCTTCGGCATCAATGCTTGAGAGCCAGTATTAATTAAACTGCAGCCACATTTGAGACTTAACATCTGTATGTCTCAGGGTTATGAGCCTTTACTTGTGAGAAAATGACTCTGTTATAAGCAGAGGTTCATTTAACTACTTAACACCAGGTAGGCTTCGTGTATGTTCCGAAACCGTAAATGTGTGCAAGTAGGCTCAAATATATAGTTGGATTGGATGAGAATACTTTCAGGCTTAACTTGTGTTTTATATTTCTTGACGAATTTAAAATGTACAAACCGTACGAGTTTAATTGAAAAGGAAAAAATCTAATTCCTAAAAATTTGGAAAGGATAACATGTAAAAAGTGAAGGAACACGTCATCCTAGTAAAATGAGAGAATAATATGTGGTTCCGTGATCTGGTCGCAGTGAGCGGAACCAACAAGTGATGTGCGGATGCGGGCTGGGCGGCGTAGTTCTGCGTGTTTGCGGCGCGGCGCTGCGGTGCGAGCGGCACCCGCTGCATCCCCCCGCTATGTACATGCTGGAAAGGCTCGCTGCGCACGCGCTCCGACCCACGGAGCTTAGGTGAGTTTACATCTCTAGTGACAACCGATGTAGGTAATTTCTGTAATTGGTAGTAACTAGGTACGTTAGGTACCGTAACATAGTCATAAAACATTTGGTATCTAGAAAACGAAACAAAAATTACAGCACCGAAGCTCGTTCAAGGTTATGGATCTCGTTATTTCCGTCATAGGCCGAAGCGCCGTCGGAGAAACTCAACCGAACTAACCAAACGTATGATAAACATCAAAACATATCCTGAAACTACAACCAACATACTCCAATGTCGCTCAAAAATGACCGATGATGTGATCCGAACTGGTTGGGATTTCTCGCATGTTTGGAGGCTACCTGGATATTTCTATTTTAAAATAGATATAAAAAAATATTACTTGCATATAGGCTACCACTGTGGGACAAACATTACAAAAGTTAAAATTAAACAAAGATTGAGATACTTATTATATCCTAGATTAAGCCTAACCAGTCTCGGCTACATCGTCTTGCCAACACGCGAAATGATGTTCAAGGATTAACCTAACATCTGTAAAAATAAAATTACAGCAGTATATGAAAACAATATGAGAACGTCGTAGACTATCGCGAAATTGGCCAAAAATTCAACCCTGGTGTACATAGTAGTGTTATGTGAACACAGGCAATGCTAAAGTTGACGCATGTACAGTCACGATAACAAATTTGGGTATCTTATTATTTACGTGAGTGAATGCCGACGAATCTAAATATATATATATAATGATTTATTCGACTTCTGAAACAGACAACAAACACGCACTACAAGCTAATGTAAAGTTCGGGTGAAACAGGAATTTCCCCTGCCGCTCCACACTTCTCAATATCTTCATCTGCCTACCATTGCGATATTTAGCAATTTACGTTTGCTCTGAACGGCTGACGGAATTATGTCAATAGGAATCACTCCAAATTAGCAGCCCCTCTCGTGGGAAGGTACTAATTAGGTTGTCGTTACTATCAGAATATTACACTGTGTCTCACACAATTGTATCTGATATGAAGCTTAGTTATATAATATGTTCTTTTACTTTTCAGAGAGTTCCTTCGAATGGGCAATCCATTGAACTGCGTAGCGCCGGAATCTGGACAGATATGTAAGCCTGGCGGGCCTGTGCCACTGACGAGGATCAAAACCCTCGTCTCTATGACTACGCCTAGAGATTACCGGTAAATAGTTATTTGTTCAACAAGTGAGCAAAGTTGTTTTACCAACTTGCTGCAAGTTGCTGACTTAAAATCCCAACGTACTTAAGTTGTCTAGACTTTCTTATATAGCCTACTGAGAACAGTGAGGGATTTACATCAGCCTTAAAAAATAACTGGTCTCAAATAAAAAATACCGCTAAGCGCCCCCTATCAGTGTTTTTTTATTTATTTTAATAACAAGGCAAAATATGAAAATAAGTTTAAAATATTGGTACTAATTATAAGTTTATGCAGTTATGAAAGTTAAAAGTAACAGTTTTGTTTGTGAATTACTTTTCATTACACTAGCACAAAATCTTATTTTGCTTAGTTTCTGAACACTAAATCTGACGTTTTCGTGCTGGAGAGGTGAAAATTATTTTCTGTCGTGCTTTGCTCCTTAATAACCAATATTGAAAACCAATGGTCAGCTCAGCTTTTGAATTGGACATTGTGGATTTTGATTCTCTAGTTATTGTTTATATATATTATCATTAACTAGATTCTCACTCTAACTTTAAAATGGTAGATAACCGTATATTATGACGTCTAGTCCCATCTTTTAGTAAAATACATTAATACTTAGGAATACGCCGACATCCAGGAATACGAGACTGCTGTTTTATGCAATTGCAAAAATATACTCTGTATGTTTCGTTATTCTGTCGAAAACATCATATAACATAACTTTCTTTGTTCTTACAGATCACAGAACTCGTGTACACTGCCACCGTTCGTCGAGTTTGACATGTCAGCCGAAGGGTTTGGCTGCCTTTACCTTCCGAGTATCGCTCCACAATCGGCCAATTTAAATGCATTAGGAACTCAAGATAATGCCACGCTTGGTGGAATTGGCTCTGGTATGGACATTTTAAAGTTACGGGTCCGCCCCGAATGGACGCTATGTTTCAAAATTATTTTGAACATTTCAGCTTAAAAGTTTTTAAAAGCATTGTTAAAAATGTGGCACTCCCTATCAGGTAGAAGATTAACCGTTCATCTCAATACATAGTATGGATGTACGAGGGGTGGCTGAAAAGTTCTGAGCCTAAGGTATTAAAAGTGCAGATAAAAATCTAAATTTAATTTATTTTTCTATATAATCTCCCTCTACATCAACGCATTTCTCACATCTTTTAAAAAGAGCTTGTAGCCCACTAAAAAAATAAGATGAATCTTTGGAGTCAAATTGCTCATTCACGGCAGCTTTCATTTCTTCATCATCCCCAAATCTTCGCCCTCGAAGGTCTTTTTTCAAATTTTTAAAGAGAATGAAGTCGCTGGGGGCCAGGTCTGGACTGTAGGGTGGATGATTCACTTCATCAAAGCCAGTTTCTAGAAGGGCTTGCCTCGCAATGCGCGCCGTATGGACTGGCGCATTGTCTTGCAAAAACAAAATTCCTTTGCTGATTTTCCCTCTTCTTTTTTCCACAATAAGATTGCGTACTTTTTTCAAAAGTGCTGCCTAATACGCGGCGTTCATCGTAGTTTTTTTTGGAAGATAGTCAATGAGTAAAATTCCTTCCGAATCCCAAAAAATAGTGGCCATGAGTTTCGAAGTCGACTTTTCGACCTTAAACTTCTTTGGCGGCTTCTCTCCCTTTTCTATCCACTGCATTGATTCTTGTTTTGATTCTGCATCATTCTGTCGAATCCACGTTTCATCCACGGTGACAATACGGTCACAAATTTCATCCAAATTGTCCTTGCACAAGTCGATAAACTCCAAAGAAGTTTCAACTCGACGCTGTTTATCGAGCGGCGTGAGCATTTTTTGAACCCAACGTGCACTAATTTTATTCATGTGCAAATGATTGTGTAAAATATCACCAATTCGTTCCTTACTGATGCTCAACTCTTCTGCTATCTGCCACATTTTTATTCGACGGTCCTCTAGTATAATTTTCTTCACTTTGGCGATGTTTTCGTCTGTGACGGCGGTGTTTGATCGCCCCGAGCGGGGGTCATCTTCCAATGACTCTCCACCTTGCTGGAATAGTCTTGCCCAACGTTTGACTGTAGCAGACGATGGTCCAAATTCTGGGTAAACTGCAGACATTTCTTCAAAAATCTCTTTTGCCGTTTTTCCCTTTTTTACAAGGAATTTTATGACGGCGCGAAGTTCCAATTTCGTGTAATGCAGCGATGACTCAGACATGTTGTTGTTTACAGATCTATTTCTCGGACTGTAATGATCCTAATTAGAAAAAACTTTCGTTATATACTAATTAGATGTCACTCAACTGGTGACTACTAGCGCGAGTTATTTAAGTACCTACAAGTACCTTAGGCTCAGAACTTTTCAGCCGCCCCTCGTATTCTAGCACAGTAACAATAGAAAAATAAACATAAAAAATTACTAATTTCGTGTAAATATTAGTAAACAATCATATTTATATTTGTAAATTGGAAAATATAAGGGGGTAAAAATGGGGGGGGGGGGGGCTAAAATTTTGAGTGATAATACAACTGTGTGAAGGGATTAATAGACATTAGTTAGCAAAGAATTTATTTTTAGTCTATAGAAGAGAAGTGTTAGTCAGAATGTTGTATGGCATTAAGGCATTACATTTGCTCACTTTGATACCCACAGCCCTCAAATAGAAAATCTGTCGCCAAACTCGCAACGAGAAGTTTCAGCTATCGTTAAGAGCCAGTTCCCATTTTATAGGTCTTCCCAACTACCAAGTTTGTCCACAGAATACTCCACGATACAGATGTGGTGCCACTTTATAAAAAGGATGTCAATCTTGTTCCCAGGTGACCGTGTCTTCCCTCCACAAACCGGACTAACGTACTCCACTTGGATTTGCGTGGAGAAATACTCTGATCCTCGTTCTGACCCACACTGCGTCCGACTGCTCACTCTAGTGAGAAATATAAACAACAGTCGCGACGAACATCTCGTATGTCTCACCGTTGTGCTGTCGGCGAGGGACAAGGCTATCATAGTCTCGACCCAAGAGACGTTGGTGCCTCAAAGTAAGTGCTACATACTTTTTTGCTGAAACACTTCTTATTTTTCCTTCTAGTAATCTCAACATTGATCGCGCCAAATATCTGATTAGTTTGTGTTCGGTTTTAAACGAAGTAGTTTGTTAATCCGCTTAACATCAGGTGGGCCTCGAGCTTGTTCCGACACAATCACTTAAAAAAATATAATTTCAGGCACTTTCGTGTGCTACGCCACCACTTCATTTTAAAATGATTAGGGTACAACATTTTTCACTTCTATAGAGTATCAAACCCGTGTCCCCCAGTTTTACGGCACCTAAAAAAATTAAACCTAAAAACGACGGCAACTGTGAGTTTAATTTTTTTTACTGATTTAAAAAAGTATGTAAATGATTCAAATAAGTGGTACTGCAAAATAATTACACATGATAATCTATAACAACCGACGGCGTTAAAATAAAGCTCATATCAGCGCACGTGGCAGTGTTACCGTTATTTCAAAAAAGTACCGAAAATTCAAAAAAACTAAATAAAAAAATAAATCTTTATATGTTCGTCATTCTTCAATTTCAAAATGTTTCTCTATGAAGTCGTTTGTCTGTCAACTGACATATTTTTGAAGGAAAAAATTTGTTCCTTAACTTTTCATATAATGTTCTATGCAATCATATAAGTTATAAAAAAGTATGGTTCATAAAGTAAGTAGTTTCACAATAACTTAAGTGTTAATATATAGTAGTTTATGCAACTGTCATATAATAGAGGGTATTAAAACATGAGTGTAGTTTTTTGAAACGAGCCGCAGGCGAGTTTCAAAATAAGATTACACGAGTGTTTTAATACCTAATTATATGCTGTTGCATACACTACTTTATTTAATCTCATGGCTATATTAATTTTTTTTTACCTGTATTTCAACTCCCTGTGGCTATACGCTTTTCTTGATTTTTCTGGAAAAAGATTAATCGTCAGTTTCGTAGCTGTTTCTAGAATGTCAGGTGGAATTTAATTATCAGTATCGTGGGTGTTGCTTGACATTTTTGCTACTAAAGTTTTATCCGACAAAATATTACTCAAATTCGTATGTACGAAATAGCGCCAAAATGGAAAAAGTCTGTTATTGGTCTATTGGCTCGGAACCAGCGCAGCGCGTTGCGCGCGCATCTCGCTCACCATAGATACTATGTGTACTTAAATTGAATTGAAACCTCCTTGGTCGGGACACATTGTACTTTAATAATTAAAAAATTGTTTTAAAGCATTGTTTTGTTAGGAGAACAATGCTTTAATTTAACTTTTTAATTTTCTTAAAGAAGTATGTACATAAAATATGCCAATAAAAGTCTGTATATAATTTCATAATTAGAATATTACCGAATGAGATTATATAAATACATTTTTCTATCTCCAGATGTGGGTTCATGGGAGCCCGACGGAGCTGGCGAGTGCGGAACCCGCGTGTGGTGCCCAGACTTGCAGCACGAAGGGCAGTGGCACCACCTAGCGCTTGTACTCAACCGGGCCGTGCTCAAGAACTCCTCCTTCTCCTTGTATCTCGATGGTTAGTTTACTACTATCCTTATATATATATATAAATTACGTTTCACATTGTTTATCCGCGATGGACTTCTAAACTACTGAACCGATTTTAAATTTGATTTCCACACCGTGTGCAATTTGATCCAAATTTAAAGATAGGATAGCTTACATCTCAATTTATAGTCGTAATTACCCGTGCGAAGCCGGAGCGGGCCGCTAGTATACATATATATTGGACTACTAATATTTGAATATACTAATTTGATAATATGTGAAAATAATTTAAGACGTCAGACGATTTGTTGAATTTATTTAAATTAGACATACAAAACAGGACTATCTAGGACAAAATATTAGGTACATAAGTCTACAAATTTTACTTGGTTGAAAAGCCGTAAAGTAGGTACGGCAGCTCGGCGAAGCTTAGAATAGAAAAAAATGTGGATATAATACTCGATGAGCAAGTGATTGTTTATTTTTATGAGGTAGGAGGGCAAACGAGCAATCGGTTAACCTGGTAAGTGATCACCGTCGCCCACGAACATCCGCAACACCAGAGGTCTCGAGGATGCGTTGCCGGTCTTTGAGGAGGGAATATGCTCTCTTTTTGAAGGCTCCTAAGTCGTATCTGTTCGGAAATACTTCACAGTGCAGTGCGAGGATATAAAATGCCGTGAAAATTGCAAGGTTGTGGACTTCCAGACGTCGACATGAAATTGATGAAACATGCTTTGTCGGGAAGTCCGATGGCGAAATTAAGCTGCATGTAGTAAATCGAACAGTTCCTCAGAACACACCCGTGTTAGATTCGGTAAAAGATGCAGAGTGATTGTGCTAGGAAATCATATTTAGAAATTGATTTATTTATTGTACCTGTACAACAGGGCAGCATATGCATTCCGGCAAGCTTCACTACGTAAGCGCAAACCCAGGAGGCGGGGCTGCGACTCTTTCAGGCGCGTCCAGTGTTTACTGCGTCCTTGGAACTCCACCGCAATGGAGGCGATATTCGAGACTGGTATGGAGGCAGGGACCGGCTTTACTACTTGAAGATGTGAGTTATATCAACTTCAAAAATGTTAGGGTAACATAAAACTGCGGAATATTTCCTTTCCTCACAGCACTAGACAATGTTTAAAAGCCCAATGCGCGTCAAGTTTGTTGGAGAGAGGCACCGAGAAGACTCTAGAATTTTCTTTTTTCCTATCTCCTTATGCTATCCTTAGAAATATTTGTGACTGGTTGGTGTGTAATAGAGCCACTTTAGGATGACGAGGACTTCGTTTTGATACTAACATTTTGGGTTTTTCTAGCAAATAAATTTTCAGTAGCAGTCTAGAGTATGGAACTGTGCCTAGTAAATTACAGTAGGCTCACCCCTACTTTTTACGGAGTTTAGACACCTCTGTCTGCTCCTTTGGGGAATACAGGCGTGATGGTGTTTGGTTATTTGTCATATCGTGCTATGGCTCGCAACAGTTTGTTCTGATAGTTGTGCCGTAGCCTATATTCATTTAGAAGCCATAGCAATATAGCTAACTGAAAATTATTATATATACTAAAGATCTCTCTCAAGCTCAATGTCAGTATTTTAATTCAGTCAGTAGTTGCTTTAAAATCTAGAACATTTCATAATTATCCTAAACATATCTGTTTTTTCTGCCAGGTACTTCCAGCACAAACAGTGTCAGTCCTCTATCAATTAGGACCCCATTATGTTGGAACCCTGCAAGCGCCATTACCTCCTGGGCCGAATCAAGACCCTCTCGCGCCATTAGTCGCCGAAGAAAAGGTCGTATTTGGGATCAACGCACGTGCCATGTCTCAACTTACATTGGCCAAAATTCGAAAGGTATTCATGATTATATTATTTTCTATATTATCGTATTAATCTTTTATACAATTTTCATGTCAAAAATGAAATAAAAAACTGAACACTGAATTTATTTGTAAGTCAGCACAGCTATTATTACGAAATACTTGAACTTTTTAAGTGATTGGCGGGCTTTTTGTCCACACCACAGATTAAACAATGCAGTTCAGAAACTTTGAGGGCAAATACTTGCGTAGGTATAAAAGCCATGATAGAAGGTAAAAAAATTCGACGTTTTGATACAAAAAAGTATATCGATTATTAAGAACATGAGTTGAGAATTTAAGTAAGATGTAGCGAGATTGCAATGAAATTCCTGTTTAGATAACATTTTAAGACAATAATTCAATTGCATGTAAACTCCTTGCCTAAACTAGCATGACATGTGTGCCGAGCTATATATATTTAAAAAAAAAATACTTACCGACCTTGGATTACATGACAAAAAGAAAGCTCGAGGGTTTTATATGGGGCATTACGGCCAAGTTAACCTGTATGTTTAGATACTGTTTAGTTGCAAGTGCAATGAAAAATAAAAAAAAAGAATTTCGATTTATTTTACTTGTACACAATCTGAAGGATTTTTATATCCTTTATAATATCACAAAATTTGTCTCGCCTGTAGGTCTACTCATTTTCACTGTACATCTAAACACATTCGTCCCCGTATGACGATTTAATACTAAAAACGCAACGACAAATTCGGACTTTGAATCATTACCACGGTCGCTCAGATTGGAAACGTAGTCCAAAGGAATGTTAGCACACAATTTTTCATTGTGATTTTGTAACCACATAGGCTTTAGGGGTTGCAACAATCGCAATAATTGTATGCTGTATATGTTTTGCGGATTGTAACAAATTAATTCTTATGTATAAAATTAAAAAGGGGTTGATTTTACTATGATTTAATTAGTTTTTGCTAATAAGTAACTCATAACTTCTGATAGGTGTACAGCAAAAATGACAACAAGGCCATAGCCAAGCAGCTGGGAATGTCTTCTCACGAAAATGCGACGCCAATAAGGATTTTGCATAATTCTGCGGGACACTTAATGGGCCCCGCGAGGTGTTTGGGAGGTACGGTCGTCGGATATCTCGGTGTGAGAGTCTTCTGTTCTAAGCCTGCTGCTATTATGGTGAGTTTGATTGTTAGGTTGTTCCATACGAGTAACAATATATAAAGAAGTGTAACTCTTATACAGTGACCGTATTGATTTTAGACTCATCAAGGTCACAAATAACAATCACGCACTATCTTTCAACTTAAATTGCATTGGCTAATATATTTGGCGCTCAAAAATGAGCGCACTTAATTGATGGCTTCAATTTGATGCTATTGTATGCTGAAACGTGCCCCGGAGTCATCAACTATAAGTTACCAAAATGTCTATTTACTCACATATGAAAAGCAATTCCCGAATTCTTCATATCTGAAATGGCTTCTACACCACTTTACAATACACGACGGCATTTTTATAGATTTATTCAACGCAAGAACATAATAATAAACACAGTTGAACGTCTCGCGGCACAACCGCATGGCTCATGCCGTCATGGCGAACTGTCAGCGCCGCACGGTACAGTTCTTAAGCAACACCCACCGCGGTAAGGTTTGCGTTCAGTTCTAGATGAGGGTGAATGACGTTTCTTTATATATTGTTATTCGTAGGTTGTTCCACTAATTTGATACACATTTCATAATTTTTAGTAGCAGTAGAACTCTTTGTGCTAGTTCGTCCGGTGTAGTACTTCCGCCATACCTATTTCTACGGCCAAACACTAATGTTCGCATTACTGTTTAGCGGTTTGAAGGGTATGGGTGCCGGTGAAATTACAGGTACATGAGACTTAATAACTTTATGTCTCAGGGTGATGGCGCAGTGCAGTTCGCCGATTGTGACGATCTGAATTTACAGTTAGGGGTTACAGGCAAAGGTTACCGCTTAACACCAGGTGGGCCTCGTGCTTGTTCCATCACTATATCATTAAAAAAAAAACAGCCGGAAGTAGCGCCATCATTGAACAAATGCCTATTAAGTGGGGTTGCTATAATCCCCATGTTTGGCAGGCGTCCTGAGGATGCAGTGTTAGATTACAATTCTTCACAAGGCGCTGCACCTTTTAGTATTTGCCCCTTAGTTGTTTTTTAAGACTCCTACATGAGAATAGGTTTATGTCAGATGTTTTCAAAGTCACTCGTTAAGAATGTGTCATGTCATTTTCAGATATCCACCCTAAAAGTGTCCGTAGCGCTTATGAATTTTCAATGTGGCGTACGTTTTATTTATTTCAGATTGATACAGTGGGAGGTTGTTCAGTCCTCCTTGGACTAATCGCAATGGCACAAGACGTAGAATGTCTATACGCGGGCGTCAAAGCTTTAGTATGCGTCGTACGATCAAACAAAGCAGCTCAAGCGGAAATGGACAGGCGGAAAGGATATCAAACTCTTGCAATGCTCCTGAAAAGGAAAAAGCAATTGTTAAATTCTCATATCTTACACCTGATTTTCGGTTTGGTTGGAACTGTCGATAGTCAGAAGGAAACCTCGTCGATACCTAACTTGACCGCTTTTCAAGTGAGTTCAACACTCATACACTTTAAAGTTTGTATTATCTTTTATTTTCTTTATGTTTTATTAATAGTTTTCTATATTTTTCGTGATAACAGTGTATTTGAATTGCATATTTTTCAGGATCTGATATGCGAATTAGAGGTATGGCTCGGTGCACCTGGAGGCCTTATTAAATCTCTACTAGAACATTTACTAGAACTGGCGACTGAAACTGCCCACAGAACGCACAATTTACGCACAATGCGGGAGCTTCAATTAGTTTCTAAACTTTTGTACATAATTAACGAAGTCAAAGTCGTGAGCACAAAGAATGTATTGATACAGTTATTAGCAGCTTTGTTGGGCGGACAACCGCGACCGAGCGACTTGCTTTGCTTAGGACAATTCATGGCGTATACATTACCATTGCCGTCTCAAACAGAAAGAGGGGTCAATCCTAAAGAGAGCGACTGCGAAAAAGAAAGCGAAGGTGATCAAATCATCTTACGCAACAAATGTTTCAACGTACTACACGGTCTGCTATTCACGCAAAGGAATTTAGTGAATGGTATAGTTTGCGAAGAGATATCTAGGGTGTTAGGCATGGACTGGTTGCTGAGTTTCATGCAAGAGAATGTCCATCATACAACAGTTTTGTGGGCGCTTAGAATTCTCGTTATTCTTTGTTCTGGGCAAGGGCAGCAGTCTGCGATTATGCAAAGGTTAGTGAAATTGTTTCTGTACTTCAAACCCATGCTTTACTTATATTTATTATTTTATGTCAGACTTGTTTTATGTTTCTTAATGAGTTTAATGAGCAAGCTCTAGTTTAATTATGTAACATTCCTTTTCTAACAAATTATCATATAAGTATGGTTACAGTGTTTTCCACGTTGTAATTCACAACTGTCGATCCACATGATCGAACTTTTTCACATTTTCTAGTCGATATTAGCTGTTGCACCTGAATCTAAGAGTCCTGTGAAGTTCAGATCTTACTATAATTAAGAACGAGTCAAATATGGCACTCTGCGGCCTTACTTCCGTGAAGCTCGCACTTCGATTTGACGGACTCCGTACATTTCTTTGAATAACAATTGCCGCTATAACATGCGCGCACGTCGTTGGCCGCTCGGTGTGTGAGAAACCTCAAAGAAGTGACAACTACTGAAATTATAGGCATCAGATTCAAGAGCTATATCTCTAGTGGCAAACACAATAGAATGCAGCACACAGCTCTTATTTGTTACCTATTCCAATTTATCCCGTGGCGTTTTGGTGTTATGGGTGCTTAGCCTCTAGTGGGGAGTGAAACGACAATAATGATGATGACTTGTTATGTAGAAGGAGAAAAGTTTTAATAACAGATATACATTTTCATTTTGTCCCTCAATCTTACAAAAGAACTAATTTTTATTAAATAATACGGGATAACTTACTTGAATCAGTCAGACAGCTCCGACTGCTCCGTGCTAAGCGAGACGTCTATTTTTTTTTTTTTTTTTTTTTATGCCTGATAGGTTAGCCCTTGACCACTATCTCACCTGATGGTAAGTGATGATGTGGCCGAGGATGTTGTTCAGACTAACCTAGAATTACTGGCTCTCAAGGACAGCTGCCGGAACACACCGTTAGGTGCTTGGCGACAGATTTTCAACTTGAGGGTGGTAGCTAGCCAGGCGGGCATTTGCAAAGTGCCCTACCACCATGCTGTAACGACTGCTATCCTAAGACAACAACCGGGACCGACGGCTTATCGTGCCCTCCGAAGCACGGAAGCGCTCAGTAGTAATGCCCAACCAGCGGTCACCCATCCAAGTCATGACCGCGGCGGACGTTGCTTAACTTTGCTGATCGATTCAGAATGGCTAAGCAAACTTGGCTACGAGCGCTTCAAAACGCCGCGTCTATACGCGGGCGTCCCGAGCTCTCCTTGAAAAAGACTACCGAATGTGGTTTAAACTATAGTTGGAGCTATCTGACAGATTCACGTGAGTATTCCCGTATTATATACTAAAATGAGTAAAAACAACGTTAGTTTTTATAATAAAACTAAATTTGTACCTTTTTTACATAGTTTGTGTGCACGTAGGTTTCGAGAAGGCGCCGGTAACGGCGGCTGGCTCCGTCACACCGAGATGATCGCGTCGCCGCAACAAGCGGGCGTGGTGCTCACCGCTACTGTACACTCGCACTCACATCTCCACATGACGATACTACATACGTCTGGATTCACTCTACTAGCTTGGTAAGTACGAAGGAATATATATCCAAATGACTTGAGACGAGCGTTTAGTATTCAATTAACATTTAAGTTATGATAGCCTAGTGATAATAGAGCTATGGACTGCTGTGCCGCGCAGGTCCATGGTCTAATCCACACCGTGGGCTTGAGCTTCACCGCATGGTGGAAGGGCACTTTTCGAATGCTCGCCTATTCACTCTCAAGTAGAAAATTTGTCGCAGACTTCGTCAACATTGTGTTCCGGCAGCAGTACTTGAGAGTTAGTTAGAAATTACTAGCACCAGAGACCTAACAATTGTATGTTTTGAGATTATCGCTTAAATCAGGTGGACCTAATGCGAGTTTCGTCACAATCACATTAAAAAAAAATTTGGACTCGGCATCAACTATATTCAATTTTGTTGGCGAAATACAAACTAAGGCTCTTAAAAGTCTTAAATCAGCCAACGCGTGAACTAAGTGATCTTGAACTGATTACCTTCGTTTCAAATGTGAAATTCGTTGTTTTTATTGTACGTAAACTATATTTGGGCAAATTCGGAGAAATAATAAATATAAACAAGCCATGACTTCACGCCTCTAAACCAAAGTTACTTGTTCGTCAAAGGTATTGTATCAGAATAAGATAAAATTTAGAACATAATAAGCACAAATACTATTGGAACCCCTAAGGACGTTTTTGTTTCGCCAGAATTTTTGAAGCGCTTGTAGCGAAGTTTGCTTAGCTGTTCTTAACCGATCAGCAAAGTTAAGCAACGTCCGCCTCGGTCATGAGTTGGATGGGTGACCGCTACCAACATTACTACTGAGCGCTTCCGTGCTTCGGAGGGCACGTTAAGCCGTCGGTCCCGGTTGTTGTCTTAGGATGGCAGTCGTTATAGCATAGTGGTAGGGCATTTCGCGAATGCCCGCCTGGCTAGCTACCACCCTCAAGTTGAAAATCTGTCGCCAAGCACTTAACGGTGTGTTCCGGCAGCTGTCCTTGGGAGCCAGTAATTCTAGGTTAGCCTGAACAACATCATCACTTACCATCAGGTGAGATAGTGGTCAAAGGCTAAACTATCAGGCATTAAAAATAAATAAAAAAGTTAATCTACTGTGTTATTTTTTTTATTTGTGACTTCTAGGTTTTGACAACCAGATGTTTACGAACACGCTCACTAATTGTAATGTACCTCTGTCAGAATTCGCTTTTATTCTGTTTCCTAAATAACCAATAGTTTGATGCATGCCGTTATTAGGCATTATATTTGTCCCATCCAAATGTTTATTTGCATTCTCAACGTCACAACCTCATATTAGGTTCTTGTATAACGGGGTTGTGCTAAATTACGAGTGATAAATTTTGATCACATCCCGAGGCTGTTCAACTGATTAGTAATATCTTAGGACCTAGTGATTCTTTCAGATAAGAATGAGAAGGATTTCATATGATTGCAAAATACTGGTGCACAAAAAAGACAGGAAAATATTTCCTTTTCTATGTTCTTGTGATATAATTTAAAACATTTTCAGGCTCGTCCTATCCCACCTTCAAATACCCGAGCTATACTATTTGCTATTCGGGTTAACCCTTGGGCAGCCGATGCGAAACTTGGGTCCCGATCGCGCCGTGTCGGTAGAACGTGTGTGGGCCGCAGCTTGGGGCTCATCTGCCCCTTCGCGTCAACCCTCCGCCGCCGTCGCAGCGAGGATCACCTTATGCCCTGAAGCTGTTGTCATTCTGTTGGGGACAGTGATGGCCTTGATCCATACGGAACAAGGCGCTCTCCCCGAATGGCTTGTCGATCATCCTGTTGCTATTATACAAGTAAGTTATACCGTTCGTTTTGACTACAGTGGTATGCTCACATCCAATATATTTACTGAATCGAAACTGTATTTGTTCTAGGTTTTATTCTCATTGTACAACACTCTGCCAGATTTTGTGCCAATTATGATGACTGCGGAAGTTTTGACGGCGCTGGCTTCTACGCTTTTTCCGCCAAACTCTTCAGATGATATTAATATGCGTAAGTTTAATATTTTTATGTTTGCATTAATGCATGCTCTTACATTTACAATATGTACTACATACAATACAATACAATATAATACGGATTACATTACAAATTTACGAGAGGAAATATTTTTGCTAGCTCAATTGGATTAGAGCATACCCAGGCTAAAGGGGTGGATGGACGCGGCTTCGTATCCCGCACATGTATAAAATTACCCTGCACATGGGTAATTTTATATTGAAGTACTGTTTTTTGTCAAATACAGCAATATGCGAAAGCGGTGAGAGCTCAGGCGCTTCAACGCCCGGCTCTGAGAAGGATATCGTCATTGGCAGCACATCGCAAAGTGCTGCATTAACGCAGCATCCAGCAAGACAAGCTGTCATGGACTTCTTGAAGGTGGTCGTCTTAGATTCACTGCCTTTGAACGTGTCTGGTAAAACTGCACCAGTAAGTAATACATAAAAAAGTCATAAAGCAACAGTGTCATATGAAAATAAATTCTAATTATTATTTTTATGTTCCATACATTTTTTTAATGTAACTTCCCTTCAATGTAATAGTTTCACAAACCTAAACAGTTGGAAACACCGTCTGAATTTAGCTTTAAACACGTTGTAAAATAAGCAGCAACGTTACTTTAAAGCTAGAATATTAATTGAGCATGGCATTGTTGTTTTAATAATTACAAGTTCGCTAGTAGATGTTTGCAATACACTGATATTGGTTTGCTATTTCATTTTTTGCTATAGTATGTTACTCTGTTGTACGAAATTAATACTCACGATATGTTTTATATGTTGCATAGGATTATTCAATATGATTAATACTTTGAATAATATAAGTGTTTTTTTACAACTAGCTCAGTTACATTGTGAGCATTAGGGCAATAATACTCAAGAATATTAATCTTACTAACCACACAGGCTTGCGTTTTCTAGAGTTCGGATACCACCGACTCAGTGCCGGCGTCAATGTTCTGTACGCCATGTAGCCCGTGCTCTGCGCCCAGATCGTACTTTTATTGCGTAAATATGGCAACTTTTTATATATTTTACCTCATGATTAACTCTGACCTAGAAACATGTGCTAACATTTACTTAACTGCTACTAACTTAGTGATTTCTTAGACTTCCCACTAGGTTTACACATATTAATTAAATAACTTTTAACCCCAAAAATCTCTCACAGTTTTCACGACCATGGGTAAAATGAAATAATAATTGAAGGTTTTTAGAAATAACATGCCATTAAATAAATTAATTTAATCCTTTAAATGTTGTTTATACCATGGGCAACTAACTTGTTTATTGTTGTATGTTCGGATGGTATGACGTCAAAGCTGACGTAAGCAAAGGGAGTTTGTTATTGCGATGGATAATTTCTTGTTTACCTAACAAAGTGCCGAATTTCGCGAATATTTATCCTTAATAGTATGTTATTGTTTGAAATATTTGTTATTTTATGACATAAACATTTCATTTCCATTATTCCTAGTCGTGTACGGATAAGATAGTAATTGCATACAATTCATCATGAAGTGTTATTGCAACAGGTGTGGGTGCAACTTGTAATGTAGTCTGGGAATTAAGACAGGTTTACAAGCCAAAACATTAAGCATATAATGGAAGGGATGTAAGTGATAGTAAGATATTTTTTCTAAAGTTTTCGTGATTATATTCGCACAGATTTCGTCACGAGGTAACTGATCAATGCAAAGTTTTAAACCTTTAGGTAAAATAATGTAGGCGATGTATTCAGTTTAAAGTTTAATTAGGTACTATTGTTAGTGGATGTTTTAGAAAGTGGACGAATAAATGTGATGTTTACAAAAGCCGAAAGCTTTTGAGGTAGAACTTGGATGGTAGATTTTTCTATTGTGGAAGTGATGGCGTTATTAAAAATCTATCTGATAGTGACCTAAAAATATAAACAATGGATTGATAGTGGTGAAATTATGATTAGAGATGTTGTCCTATAAGAATTAAGATAACGTCTGCAATGCCCTGCAGACTGGATCTAAAAGGATAAAAAAAATTGGGAGTACTTTAATCCGGTGATCATCAGGTCTACAATGACACAACATGTCTAATAAGGTAACCCTTATTAGACATGTTGGAAGAATACATTTCTGATAATTTACTTTTTTATGGATGGACTTCATAAACAAGATTGTGTGTCTGTGTATAGTGTAATTAGATGACGGCTGATATAGCGAAATGAAAGAAATATCCATGTCGTGCCCGTTAGCGTGGAATATAGTCAGGAAGAAGGAGAAGAGTTTTTCATCATTCGTCGTTATGATTATTATAACTTTGAAAACAAATAATAGTTTTATAAAACAATACACATTTAACATATTATCGGTATAAATAACCCGATAAAAACATAAAGATCAAAGGTCATTGATTAACAACGAGATTGACGATCTAACAAAGTCAATAGTAAAATATAGACAGACTATCAGCTGCACGCCTTCTACACGTACTTTGTGGCATGTGCTAAATACAAAACGACACACATTTTCAACGCCAACGCATAGCGATAATGTTAAATTGCATAACGACATCCACGCACGCTGCCTATCCTAGGTCATTCACGACGAGCTCAGCAGCTTAATAATACTTTGACTGTCTTTACGTGTGTTTACAAAGAAAACATTTGTGTGACGACTAACACATGAGTATAACTCCAATTTATACTACCGCAAAGTAAACATATTTTAATGCACTTAAAGTATCATCAGTACACACATGTATAAGTTTACCAATTATGAAGTGAATGTTAAAGTAAATATAAACTTGACACTGCATGACGCAAGCATTTGCTTTTAAGCACTGAACATAGTGAGTATACTGCGTTCTACGTATATATACAACACATGCCGACCGAAAAAAGGTGTGTATTTAGATATTAACTGTATTTGTATCACTATTTCAGGTGATTGATTTAGTACTGGACGCGTCACCCCCTAACTCAACAAGTCAGCAACAGATTGAATACCAGACGGAAGTCCTGACGACCCTTATGGAGAATCTATTGAATACCGAGCTATTCGGCTCAGAGTCGAACATTTCCAATGTGTGCTATTTAGCTGCGAGACTTGTTGATAAACTGTGGCAGGGGCAGCTCTCAAAAGATCCTCATGAGGTAGGCACTTTCTATAAATATCTTTGGGCTAAAAGGAGTGCTTCAGTATATTTTGTATTGGTCGTTGATAGGCGAACTATTTCTTCATTACGTATAAGTATTTTTATTGTTTCAGGTTTTTGATTTCATAGTAAAACTGGTAACGCAAGCAAAAAAGAAATCTTCAGTGATATCTTTGGAAGGCTTACATCATTGCCTCAATAGGACGATATTGTTTCTCCTGTCTCGATCAACGGATTCGATTGCAGACCAAATGTCTGTATTAGAAGCATTGCATAAACTGACAACAAATAGGTGAGTCATTAAATTTAAAGTTAACATCAACTTTTGAGATGATTTTGTTTGATTTTAAATGAAAAAAGATAAGCCAGATAAATCCGACTATAGTTTCGACCACATCCGGTGGTCTTTTTCAAAGATGTTCGGGATGTTTGCGGTTATGTCTCACTTCATCATTACTTGTCAATCTATAGTCAAATATACTATATTTTGCTCATCTACCTGAGCAATTCCGATTTTTTTTAATAAGTAATTACAACATTGGTTTTTATAATTTGATTTCGTTTTACTTGTTTACTTTGTTATCTTATTCCTTTAGATGTTAAACTTCATGTGAATGAAGTATAAACAGGAAAAAAAGCCAAGAAAATGGCTGACGATATCATCTTTTTACATATAACACTAATCTCGGTCTTCTAGATGTCTGGCAACTGAACATAATACGTATAACGCCCCTTATGTAAAAATATGCTTATATTGAGCTTTGAACTCCAGCTGAAGGACAAAACCTAAATAGACTAAAATCAATCTAATGTGTATGCACTGAGTGCTAAGTGGTACTGGTTCTTTAAAGAAATTTATTTTAGGTTATTAATATTTGGTGCTGGAAACCACGAGCTGGAGTTTATCGGTTGCCTCATGTACTGCTTATTGCAACTGAGCGCAAACATGAAAATCGCACTGGACTCGCACATGAGAACAACATGGCACGTCAACCCCAGCGGTGATTTAGAATCACGAGATGACAAGCTGACCACTCATCAAGGTATAGTTCCACATTAGATGCACTTTCCTGTGATCAAGATATTTTTTATATTGCTGATAGGCTAGCCTTTGACCTCTATCTCACCTGATGGTAAGTGATGATGTGGTCGAAGATGTTGTTCAGGCTAACCTACTAATTACTGTCTCTCAAGGACCGCTGCCGGAACTCACCGTTAGGTGCTTGGTGACATATTTTCTAGTTGAGGGTGATAGCTAGCTAGACGGGTATTCGCAAAATGCCCTACCACCATGCTATGACTACAGCCATCCTGAGACAACAACCGTGACCGACGGCTTAACGTGCCCTCCGAAGCACGGAAGCGCTCAGTAGCAATGGCACTAGCGGTCACCCATCCAAGTCATGACCTCGGGACGTTGCTTAACTGATCAAGTTAAGAACGGCTAAACAAACTTCGCTACGAGCGCTTCACTTCGCTGTTGTTGATCAACTATATTAGCTTCTCTGCTTCATGAAGTTCTCATTACAGACGTTAAGGTTTGCTTACATTCTGCTGCTAAAATCATATAATAATTTAAAGTGTTTATTTCAGGACGTAACCTAATGGCGGGCGCCGCACGCAGAGTTTGGGAAGAACTGTACGCTTGCAAAAAACCAGCCATAGAAGAGGTTTTCAAAATAACACTGTTACTTCCCGTGGGAAACGCTCGTGCGCCAGACCTCACTGCAGTGAGGGAACAACTGAACGAAAGCGCACATAAACTGTGGATCAACTACATCGATATCGAGCGAAAGGTAACATTGATTAAAAACAGAAAAACACAATTTTACTGTCAACCACTTTTGGTAATATTTTTCTAGAAGGATTCGTTACTCCAGATTTCATCGGTTAGTACGCCCAGATTGACATATCGCGTTATTGCTTATTTAGATTTCATTTTCCTGAGGATGATGTTTGAATTTTACCTTCAACTGTAAATCGCCGTAAAATGATATCATTTTTGTAGGCTGTGTACAGAGTCCCTTGGGAGCTCCACAATCAGATCCAATCCAAGATTCAGAAGGTAACTGGAGGACTAACTCGGCTCGCGTCTAGAACTAAAGTGAAGAAGGAGGACTCGGCCAAGCTGCGACCGAATCCACCTAGAGACCACGCCATGGCATATATGTTGGATCATGTACAATTAGTGCGGTAAGGAAGTCATAAAGCTACTACACTACATTTTCATTCATATCCCATCATTATGTAAATTAATTCACGTTTAAGTTGAATATGGGTCAGGTCACCAATATTCAACTTTGTCTTTATTAGTTACACCTAATCAATTGTATTCCATTACCAGCATTTTGATAAATGTGATATTTGGCATATTTCTTGTTGGTTCCCGAAAGTAACTCAAAATGCTATCTGTTCTAATCTAAAAGATAAAGATTTTGGTTAAATTTCGGGGTTGTCGGGTATAGAACCAATGAACTCTAAGTTATCAAGCGGCACGCCCCGGCTTTGCACGGGTAAGCTATCCTATCTTTCAATTTGGATCAAATTGCATGTGAGCAATTTGAACCGTGGTGTGCAAATCAAATTTAAAATCGGTTCAGTAGTTTAGGAGTCCATCGCGGACAAAGTGACACGTCATTTTTATATATATACGGATAAGATGTCTGTCAATTTAGTATGACATGGTCGTCATTGAATAGGTCAAAAAATACAAAAAAAAAAAACATAAAAAAAAACAGAAAACATAGCTCAGAATTTTTAAGTGTAATATTTTTAGGTCATAAGTAAGATATAGTTAAATTATTTATTTATTTTTGTATTAGTATATGTACTGTTAATTTTTTCTTGTAATGTACAATAAATGATAGGTCAATGAAAACCTTTATACATTTCAAAGTTTGATTTTTCTACAGGCAATCTTGGTGTGCAGCGTTAGCTAGCAGTGCTAATACAAGCGCGCACACTACACGTTACGTGCAAGCTGAATGGGCGAGCGCGTGGCGAGAACTAACTCGAGAGAGGGCACTTTGGGGCCCGCCTACTCCATCCCCGTTGGATAAATGGGCCCTGGACAGTACTGAGGGACCATGTAGGATGAGGAAAATGCTCAGAAGAAACTATTTGTTCTACTTACATTATCCGTACAGACCTGAGTTGGAGAACCCCGATAACGTGAGTACAAGAAAAGGAAGATGTAAAATTATATTATTATTATATCAATATATTATAGTCAAGGTCGAGTCAGAATTGATTTTAAAAGCGATCTACTTTAACAGAATGTGTTAAACAAGTATAAATTAATTAAAAAAGTAAAAACCCGACTGCAAATAAGTTATATTTTAAACTTTTTACAGTTACCTACATTGAAATTAAAACTGCAAGTTAAATATTTATGGAATTGTTTTATAAAGCCTTTCATTTTGACAACCCACTCGATGGGTTTGGAAGAAAATATTTTTTTTCTCTCTTACATTATGTTGTTCAAAAATCCACCAGATAGTTTTCTATTTTTTTATGAACATTGTGTCACTTGCGTTATCAAGATGAATCTAACGATATCTCATATATTGAAATCAGTTGAGCAGTTTAGAAATTATGGTGGAATAAAGAAATCACAAACATACATGAACCCTGAAAGCATAACACTTCTTGTTTTAGACAGATGTGTAAAAATGTGAAAAAAACGATTAAAATCGCCAGACAGTTGGTTACAATTTCAACGTATATACATAAACTTGGTCTGTAGCGCCAAATATTCCAGTTAAAAATTTGTTTGCGATTTGAAGTTTCGTAAAACGATGGAACAAAGTTTGTATATACTTTTAAACGATATTGTCGATGTTCTATATCTTCCACCTACACGCTCACTACGTTTGGCTAACCCTCTATAAAACACACTTGGGTGTGTTTTGTAGAAGTGTGTTTTGTAATGTGGGCATGTTTTATATTTGGTAAATATAAAAACATGCCTACATTAACATAAAACTAACAACAATCTAACAATTTCCAGAAACAAATGAAGTACAAAGTAGCGCAAAGCATAGACAGCAAAGAATACTATCGAGTGTACCAACAGTGGCGCACAGCTGGCAACAATCTAGGCGAGGCGGACGGAGTGGAACCTTCTGACCTGGAAACGTATGAGGAAGAAGTTACCAAGTAAGTTAGATTACCAGGTGGTAGCTCTCTTTAGCAAGAGTCCGACTTGGAGTGTACCACCGCCATTCTGGCTATTCTGCCTCGAAGCAGTAGTGTGCAAACACTACTGTGTTTAGGTGTGGTCTAAAATCTCGTTCTTTCACTAACTACAGTGCCTTAGTTAGTGAAAGAACGAGATTTTAGACCTAAAGTCTCGGAGTGAACGAGGATGATGACACTACAACTGTAATGGACAGGCTTCACGCTAACTGAATTAGAAATGAAGCGGGCAAATTATCCGTCTAGTCACATCTTGACAAAATAAAAGGTACTTGTACACAGTCGCCAATTTGGGATCGATCATCGAAGAGCTCAAAGTAACAGATAACCGACAGGTCATGCCGACAAAAAACCTTTCTACCCTTATCACATGCGTCTGCCATCTGTTCCCATGCTAAGTGCAGTCGGCACATGATATTGTGGTTTTCTTTCACTCTATTCTTTTACCCACCATCTCACTACTCACACATTTCGCACGCATATCCTTTTATACCTTCTCTTGCCCATACTCTGTGAACTATGCACAGAACGTATGAATGTGGACTTTACGTAATAACCAAGATCCTCTGTTATCCTAATCATGTCTATTCTAGTTACAACACACATCCATCTTAATATTAAAATTATATTAGTATATCTGCAAAATGCACTCACGATACGATAGGTTATTGTTCTCTTAAGTTTTATGAGCTTACGCGGGGCGGCAACGTTGTCCCAGAAGCCTGTCGCCATTTCAGCTATCCTGAAATTATGATCTTCCTCACGTCCCAGCAAATATTAGTAATGTTTGTTTCAAACTTACCGAAACTAGTTTGGGATTTTGTATAGGTAAATGCTAATGCTGATCTAGTCTATGACAGTGATATTTAAGAAATATTCCTTAATATATTTCAATGTCTGAATTATTATAGGAATGTATATACTAGCATGCAATATCAGTATATAAATTTTATTTTCTTATATACACGTTTTCATAATCAAATTTATTGTATTCATAGTAAAAGTGATAATTTGAACGGTAAATCTTTCATAATCTCATACACGCTCAATTAATTTTCAGTAACAGAGACACATCTATGGACGAACGATCTAACGAAGAAGGTTCACCGTCAGACCTCGTCAGCAGTGGTGTAGTCAGTCGAGGCACTAACCAATCTTCAGGCGAAGGTATAAAATTTACTATACCTGTGAAATGATTACCTGGTGCGCATGTATTATTTGTTCCAATAAATGTCTAGTACATTGATGATAATTTGCTTACTTTTGAAGTTTGTTCGAATATTATAGTATTTGTGATTCATTTATTGATGTTCTCTGCTTAACTTTAGCTAATGAAGATGGACCGGATAACGAAGATGAAGATGAACAACAGACACCACCGCCAGATAATCAAACACTACTAAGGTTACTGGAACACCACGAAAAGGTGATTATTCTAGTCTAATCAGGGGCCATTTTTGTGTAAAGTGAAGTTTCAGAAGTGTAATAGTGTTATCTGTAGCATTTCTGTCAAATATTGTGAATGAATAGTTCTAAAAGCAGCATTGTTTTGTAATAACTTAATTTATTTAGTATAGTATACTGACGAAAGAGCGCCCCGCCACACCATATTTTTTATATGCATTTTTACGGGTGGGTCTCGTTTGTACACTACGTCTTAGTGTAGCTGTAAATTTTAATGGCACATACAGTAAAACAATGAAACGTAAAATATGATCGCGTGTCTAGACAGAAGTAGTTGCTAATACCTATCATCAGGCAGGGTGTGGTCAAACGCGAACCTATCATGAATAAATAAAAAACAAAAATATGGAGGGACACGTCTTTGTCAGTGGGAAAGTTTGTACAAGTTGCAGAGTAAACATACAACACGTAACTTTTATGTGCATTATTCAACATTATTTTACAAAATAGAAACTAGCTCATAAAGCTTACATGTTTTTAGGGTTCCGTACCCAAAGGGTAAAAACGACCTAAGGGTCCCGCTCTATTACTTCGCTGTCCGTCCGTCCGTCTGTCACCAGGCTGTATCTCAAGAACGGTGATAGCTAGACAGTTTAAATTTTCACAGATGTTGTATTTCTATTGCCACTATAGCAACAAATACTAAAAATAAAATAAAATAAATATTTGAGGGGGGCTCCCATACAACAAACTTGTTTTTTTATCGTTTCTTGCTCTATACTAATAACGGTGACAGGTAGACGCTTTAACTATTCACAGAATATTTAGTTTTATGTTTTCTTTAAATATAATTAATTGAAATAAAATAAATAATTACCATAAAATAAAAGAGGTTTTCGCCGTTTATTTGTAATGGTACGGAACCCTTCGTGCGTGAGTCCCACTCGCTCTTGACCGGTTTTTTTATATTTCTTTCAAATATAAAAAAACATCTAAGTTTTATGAACTCGTTTCTCTCACTATAACAGCAATCACCAGCCTGGTGTTAAGCTGAAACCGTCATCTTTAGACAACTCCAACATCAGTGGTGTTTCTGGTTTATTAGCTTTGTGCACATTTTTTTTGTATGATTGAGCTCAAAATCGAATCGCCTTATTACAGATTACTCACATGTTCCGATGTGCAAGAATACAAGGATTGGACACTGTGGAAGGTTTGCTACTCTTCGGTCGTGAACATTGCTACGTCATAGACGGGTTCACTCTCCTGAAGAACAGAGAAATCAGAGATCTGGATAGCTGTCCAGACGATTATGAACCTATACTACCTAGTCAAGGAATACAGAGGAGCAACCAAAGGCAGTGTTCCAAGTTTTTATATGAAGACATACGGTATGTCACTTTTTTTAAGTTATATTTTAATACAAAGCCATGAGAGGAAAAATATTTTTTAAGTTTTCCTCTCGTAGATTTCTAATCAGCAGAGCATGCAAAAATATAATTATTAAAATTATAGGGTTGTGTCATCGTTTACAAATTTAAGGGTCTGTTTCAGAATGTCCTAATAAAGTTTCAGGTTGCTAACCTACACATAAAATAACTGAATGATAAAAATTACAGTTAACATACAGCGCGTTTCAAGCTTTAACCGCTGGATAGGCTAAATCGATGACTGTGAAATGCAAAGATAGTGTAAACACTATCTTTTAATAAATAAGTTCTTGGTAGTATAACAGGCACTTATTCGAACATTCTGAAACAGGCCCTAAACCTAAACCTAATTGCAAAATTAGTCTTATTTGTAGTACAAAGTAAGTTGAACTATAGATGTCGCTCCATCCCAATACGATGGTTAAAGAACAACAGGAAAAATTAGAGTTATGACTCATTGTCATGTTAGCTCAGTCTGTCACAGCATACCCCGGCTAAAGGGGTGGATGACGCGGACTTGTATATTTATTGGTAATGTAACACCAGTAGCAAGTTATGTTCTAATAAGCATTACCTTTTCAGGGAAGTGCACAAAAGGCGTTATTTATTGCAGCCAATAGCGTTGGAAGTGTTCTCTAGTGATGGCAGAAATTACTTGCTTGCTTTTCCACGAAAAGTAAGGAATAAGGTGTGTATATAAATAAAGCAAGATTTTCAGATAAGCAATAGTACGATGTTGTTTCGTAAGAAATAAAATATAACATCTATATAAAATGATGAAAATATCAGTACAAGTCTATTTACTATTCAATATATATTTATCGCCTTACTCTCTTATTAATAATCAATTAAATTATTAATAACTTTACCAAACGTTACTTTTGCACAGCCATTGCACATTACATTACATTTGCAAACATTACATTACACATACCCTTCAACGTATATTCTTGCTATGGCAACTTCCCATGCTGACTTTTATGTTTCAGTAAATAAAAAGGAATGACTTACGTGATTAAGTCTGTTAGATCCAACTACAGTTTTGACCATATATAGTCTTTTCAAGGAGAGCTCGGGACGCCCGCGTTGCCTCGCTATAACCACGTTAATTTTTATAATTAATGTTATTTGTTGATACGCAGGTGTACAGTCGATTCACTGCTCTAGCCACGGGCATGGCGGACAGCGCTGCGGGCTCCGTGGCGGGTCAGAAACGTGGCGTGGCCGTCGAACAACCGGGCGGACTTCTTGCCACGCTTATCGGAGATACGTCTGTCACGCAGCGGTGGCTGGTAAGCAACTATGCTCACTTATACATCATAATAAGCCTCTAAGTTTAGCCGCCTTTCAGTAGCTGTGTTACTTAAAGGAGCCAAACTTCGCCTCACAGCTAAAATGTTAGCGAATTGATCAAGACACGGTCAACGAGAAGTTGATAAAAACGTCTAAGTAGAGTCGTACGTCTTACATATAATACTGTGTAAAGCACAATACTGTACACAGTATTATATGAACAAATTCGAGCATTTAATTTTCAGCATTTTCTCAGGTCCTCAGGTATTATCCGATATTTCATCCGACATTTTATTTATGATATGCTTACGCTTCAAGACATAAAATAGAAAAAGAAAATTGATTACCTTATTTATGACGTTATTAATAACAATCAACGAGACATCTCATTGTCTTTTATCTGAACTCCAGTGATTTTTGTTTTTGTTGCAGAGAGGAGAAATATCCAACTTCCAATACCTAATGCACCTGAACACGCTCGCTGGCCGATCGTACAATGATCTCATGCAGTATCCGGTATTCCCGTGGATATTAGCTGATTACGACTCTTTAGAACTGGACCTCAATGATCCGGCCACATTCAGAGATCTAACGAAGCCGATGGGCGCACAGAGCCCGGATAGATTGGAACAATTTAGGAAAAGATATAAGGTATGTTCGTATATATACCACATCCTTGCATTATAACTGCCACTCATAAAGTATTGCGGGTAACAAAGTAATTCTTTTTTTATTTTGTTTTATATATTCATAGGATATCTTTTAAATATATTATGTAAATTAGTTTTTTTGTTTAATGACATGTTAGGAATTCTGTAAAATAATGAGGTAGCAGGTGGCTACACGGTATGTTTTTTCATATTGTGTACTTTTTTGTGTTATTTAAATTGGATTATGGGTCTCTAAATTTACAACTATTGCAGTATGTAACAAATGTATTTATTAAGTATTCATTTTTGTGGGAATTTGCTTAGCAGACGTAACACAGGTTCGCCTAGTACGGCTGCTAATGGAAGTTAAATATATTGTGTTTTACCTTAGGACCTTAATATTTAAGTTAATTATCCTGTTTGTTTTTACTGGAAATAAACAATTTGGATTTGTATTTGTATTTGTATATATGTAAGATGGAACAATAACTGTTAATTATTTATATGTTGATTTTATATTTGTATGTTACTGCTAATTGATATTCAATATTTTTAAGATATGTACCGAAAATTCTGGTTTATTTTGTTTGCCGATAAGCTTGCCCTTTGACCACAGTCTATACCTAACAGTCAATACCTGATGGTAAGTGATGATGTAGTCGTAGTAAGATGGTAAATATGCCTAACCCATAATTGGAACCGGCTCTCAAGGACACCTGCCGGTACACACCGTTAAGTGTTTAGTTTAGCGACAGATTTTCTACTAGGAGATCATAAAACCATGCAATAGTAACTACCTTGCCAAGACCAAGCTCTCCTACGAGCGCTACAAACATTCCTAATTATTTTAGCTTTTCTTTGTTTCATATGTATCAGTTTTTATTTATGAAAACTGATACTTCTTCAATTACTTCACAGTGTTAATTAATTTATCTATTTTGTCAGGAATGGGACGACCCACACGGTGAAACGCCTCCGTATCACTACGGAACACACTACTCATCGGCCATGATCGTTTGTTCGTACTTAGTACGCATGGAACCTTTCACGCAACATTTTTTGAGGTTACAGGGAGGGCACTTCGATTTGGCGGATAGGTAACGTTACATACACTTGTCACTTCTTTATATAAAAAGATTAAAAGGGATTTTGAGTTTTTTAGTGTACATTTTCTATAAATATATTTGTATTATTTATCTATGCCAGTAATAATTTTACGAGCAGTATATTTTGTTTAAAAATATATATATATTTTTGTTGTCTAGTTGTAATAGTAGTAAAATACTTTACATATACCTTTTATTTCCAGAATGTTCCACTCGATAAAAGAAGCATGGAATTCGGCATCTCGTCACAACATGGCTGACGTAAAGGAATTGATCCCAGAGTTCTTCTACCTACCAGAGTTTCTAGTCAACTCGAACAACTTTGATTTAGGTATTCATTTTAAACCACGTAAATTAGTTGGGTTAATATATGATTTGTCCTTTGATGTACACTTTCGCTATAGCTATAGTTACAGACAAAATATGGGCGAAGTTCGGGATAAACTGATAATGAACAATTTTTATGTCACTTGCCTACCTATGTGTAGATAAAAGCAGGTGTCACATCTAAAAAGTTAACGGTAAAATTTAAAACAAATTGTGGCCAATCTAAATGAGTATCTTTTTCGTTATAGGTAGCAAACAATCTGGAGTAGCGTTAGGCGATACAGTCCTGCCGCCTTGGGCACGAGGCGATCCGCGGGAATTTATTCGTCTACACCGCGCTGCTTTGGAATCTGACTTCGTCTCACACAGGCTGCACCATTGGATAGATCTAGTGTTTGGATACAAGCAGCAAGGACAAGCGGCTGTTGAAGCTTGCAATGTTTTTCATCATCTGTTCTACGAAGGCAACGTCGATATTTACAAGTAAGTGTAAGACAATTTTTAGAACTTCTCGTTATAATCATCCTGACCAGCGGTTATATTTCAAAACATATCCTCTGGTCTTTCGCGAGATTCACGAGTATTCGAGGCATTCAAGATTCTATATATTTATTTGCCTCATAGCCTTTATTGGAGTTAGGCGATTAAACATCTATGAAGACCTCGTCATATAAATTAAAAAAGTACAATATATATTAAGTATTAAATGTTCTGATACATGTTCTATAGGGCCAATATTGATATTTATAGTATGTTACATTTGGTTTGACTAGACATTGACTTTCAAATCAGACCAAGTATCGTAACAAATGCACCGTATATGGTATATATCGTTACTACTAATACGAACAAGCGACCCATAGAATAAATTTAACAATAACATATTAATGTATAAATTACGATCAAAATATTAAAGTCCTGTGTTTTGTAAATAATAAACACGAAATTACGTATTTTTATTGAATTTTCTCAATCGTGCTTGGAAATGTGAGCATTATTTTTACAACCTTCTTCGAGATAAATCGAAATTGCTGTACTGGCCAAATACATGCGCGCAGCGGCCGGCAAAATATATATGAAAATCTATATCTGTCGTGTAATTTAAAAATGGAACGATCTTTTACTTCGAAGCATGGCAACCAAGGAGGTAACTTATCAATGGTTTTATTTAAATTTTGATCTGGCTTGCAAATAGAACGCTGTTTATTGAAAAAAAACAAATGAACACTTTGACGCGGGCAATTTTATTAGTGTTTGTTGATAGTCATTGATTTTGAAAAGTAATTGTTTCGACAAAGTGAGTTCAAGTGAAGACAATGAGTGTGATGAACTTAATTCTACGCCTCCTGAAATTCAAGAGGCGGCAAGAGCCATAATAGAAAACTTGTTACCGCCAAAATAGAAAGAAAAATATTTGAAAACCTATGAAAATTTTGTTCAATGGAAGAATGAAAGGAAATCTTTATCCGAAAACGTTTTTTTGGCTTATTTCTGCGAACTCGCCAAGAAAGTTAATGAAACATAACGTGAATTTAAAACAGTATCCAAATCTGTCTTCAATGCAATTGTACATTTAACAACTGTATCTTCAAATAAAAAAATCTGCTTAGGTACATACTACTCTGTTTTAATTTCCGCGCATTATTTGAGAAGAGCACTATATAAGCCTTGGCCACAACTAGGCATTGATGGACTTACGTATGTGTGCCTCGGCTTCGCCTCGGTCCACATTTACACGTTCGTCCATCAGTGCCTCCTTTGCTGGCCGCTGCAGTAATGTACTATTACATCTGATGTAATAATTCTTTTTCAGTATTGACGATCCATTGAAGAAAAATGCTACTATTGGATTCATAAACAACTTTGGCCAAATACCAAAGCAATTATTCAAAAAGGCACATCCAAGCAAGAAAATGTCACAGAGGAGTTCAACAATACTGGATCCAAACAACATAATACCATCGCAAGGAATCACTCCGCCGGAGAAATTGTTTTTCCATAATTTGGAAAACTTGAGGCCCTCGTTGCAACCTGTCAAAGGTAGGGTATATATTTTTTTATATTATATTTTATTAAAATTAGTATTTCTTTTTATGTTTACCTTAAAATCCAAATTCGTTTAACGCTTGCAAATGAAATTATGTGAGGCCTTATTTACTTGTCTACGTCCTTATAACGGTTGCGAATGAAAGTCCTTAAAATTTACTTTTGTGTTTAATTGAGGGATGTTTTACCCAAGTCATCTAACTTGGTGCTCTCTAACCTGATGCAAAATTACCTACAGTAGAAAAAAGTAATCCTTTTTTTTAGAATATCTATTTTTACACGAATGTGGATTTTAGTATGAACATAATAAGATCTCCCATAGTTTGGAGAATATTAAATTTAATGAATTTGTGTAGAATCGATCTGCTGTAAAATAATCTCTTATTGCAGAGGTGAAAGGCCCAGTGGGTCAAATCCTGTACACTGACAAAGCAATCCTAGCTGTAGAACAAAACAAAGTCCTAATGCCTCCTGCGTACAATAAGTACGTGGCGTGGGGATTCGCGGACCATTCTCTAAGGATCGGGAACTATGACAATGATAAGGCTGTGTTTGTCTGTGAGACGGTCGCGCAAGCTTGTGGAGAGATTGTGACTTGTGTGTGTCCTTCGGCGAAGACTATCGTAACTGCTGGAACTAGCACAGTGAGTTCAATATATTTGTATTTTAATAATGTAGCCTCTTTATCATTGTATATGAAAATATATTTATCTTGTATTTCCGCTCGAATTATCTGTGTGACATTAGGATGCATTAAGACGCTGACAATTGCTAAAATTACATCACTATCGGAATAGGAGTAAAAGAGAGGAAGTAATAGTGATATTGCGATTAGTTTTGTTGAAAATCGAAATAAAGCTCACCGTACACAAATATAAATAATATTTAAATAATATGTGAATTAACATGTCTTCAGCAAAAATACACACACAAAAGTCTAAAATATGATAAATAATAAAGATGATTTCGTTACAAAAGTAATTGTATTTTGGAATTAACTTAGACTTAAAAATATAATCGAAATTGACTTATAATTTTCTTATTGCCACAAACTAAATATATTTTGCTAATAAACCGTAAAAAAAGCTGTTTAGTATTTTTCAGCGCTTTAATTCTCTTAATTCAGTCGTCCGTAGACATTAAAGTCTACGGACTAATATAATGTCTTCAACAATTTGGTTTATTATAATAATCAAGGCTTCATTAAACTTTTTTTAGCAAAGTTTTGATAGTGTCCTTGTTGACCGAGGTAGAAGTTTATTGTGGACATTTTGCTGTAGCAATTTAAAAGTGTATTTTGTTTATGAAAGGTCGTCACAGTATGGCAATACTGGTCACGTCGCCGGCGACTTGCGGTTAAAGTGTGTCTGTACGGGCACGAGGAAGCCGTCACTTGCCTCGCAGCCAGCCCCGCATACAATCTGGTAGTGAGCGGGAGTAGAGATGGACAAGTGATAGTATGGGATGTCGAGCGAGGAGCGTTTGTGAGACAACTTATACCGACGAGAACATCGCCCTCGCCACCCGTGTCTGCACTTGCTATTGACGATCTTACGGTGAGTGTCATCAATATATTTACAATAACAAAGAGCTGATAATGATCTATGAAGCGAAGTTTGCTTAGCTGTTCTTAATCGATCAGCTAAGTTAAGCAACGTCCGCCACGGTCACGGTCGGTTGGATGGGTGATCGCTAGTGACATTACTACTGAGCGCTTCCGTGCTTCAGAGGGCATGTTAAGCCGTCGGTCCCGGTTGTTGTCTTAAGGTGGCAGTCGTTACAGCATGGTGGTAGGACATTTTGCGAATGTTTGTCGGGCTAGATACCACCCTCAAGCAGAAAATCTGTCGCCAAGCACCTAACAGTGTGTTCTGGCAGCTGTCCTTGAGAGTCAGTAATTCTAGGCTAGCCTGAACAACATCTTCGACCACATCATCACTTACCATCGGGTGGGATAGTGATCAAAGGTTAGCCTATGGTACCTAATTAGCCTAGCTGTAAAAAAAAATTTACTGTTATTACTCTCTGACTGACTAAGATCTAGCTGGTTTGAGTCGCTACTTGGCTTTGGATATGATGAATGTAGGGAAACATGTTTTCTAGCATATTTTAGGCGCTTTTAACTGCAATTTCTTCGGCTGTTTTAGTTATCTCTGTATCACATATTTACACACCGCACCGGGGATTCGGGAGAGCAGGTGGTAATCTAATTATAATTAAGCTGTTTAATTGATTACAACATGCCCCAACGAACGTCTTCCAAGCCGTAAGGAGTAAGCTACTCTACTCCAAGAAAAAACCAAGTGATGAAATTTGTATCTAAATCTCAACAACAATCAAAACAAATTAAATTGTGTTTTTCCGCATTGTTATTCTTAATCATCGTATGTTTTCCCTCTCGCACAGGGTGACATTGCAACCTGCAGTGGTAGCTGGCTATACGCATGGTCTATAAACGGTGAACTGCTAGGCGCTGTGGACACTGCTGGAGGACGCGAGCGCTCGCAGCAAGTGTTGTGCGTTGCGTTCAGTCAAACTAGAGAGTGGGACCCGCTCAATGTTATCATGACTGGCTCCACAGATGGCGTTGTTAGAGTAAGTGAAACAATGTACTTATATCTATTGTATTTCTGTTTGAAAGTGATGTGATTATTGGGTTAAATAACTTTGGACTATCATGTCTGGCTAGTTTCAATCAGCTAGGGCTTAGGCTGTTGTAACTATAACTTTTCCAGAAACTGCATATAATATTTACAACTATCAAATAACATATTTTTTACTCTGGAATCCCAATTACAAATATTTTATATCTTGCATTAAATAGTATGGAAGCATCTGTTATTTTGAAATACAACAATCTGTGAACTATTTCCAGAACTTGAACTTATTTCATAGTACAAAACATGTCTACTTTCTTAACTCTTTTTTTAGATGTGGTCAATAGACTACATAGCCGAAACAGCAGAAGAACAAGCCGAAAGCATGGAAGCATGCAGCATTGATCCGACGTCATCCATTGACGTTGAAAAAGGTAGAGAACACAAACTCTCCATTCAAGATAGTGAAGAATTTAAATCGGACCAAGAATTTAAATCAGAACTGGATTTGACGTCTGAACAAGCCTTGAAGCCTGAACAAGACATTAAATCAGATCATAATACGATGACAGAAGAGGACTCAAAGTCCCAGCAAGATGAAAAAACGGAAAGCGAGACAAAGACTGAAGCTATGGAGTCGTGTGATAGAGAGGCAGCAATAAAACGAGTGGAGGCGCTAGTCAAACAGATGAGTATGTCGCAGGAACAGGAAAAACAAGGTAAGTGTAATACTCTTATCTTGTGTCTTTTTCTGTTGTTTGGGCCCCTACGGATATCTGAGAGATATGCCATGACCCACTAAGTTAAGTAGTTTCCGTGCTCCAATGTCTTGTTTTTTCCTACTTTATTTGCTCATGCCAATGTAAAAAGAAACTCTTGTTCTTAGCTTTGTTGTGGTCATTCTATTTTTGCAGGTTTGCACTGAACAATTACGCATTTTATAAAAGTAAATGCATTCGGTATCTGTTATTCAACTAAGCGCTGCGCATAGCCGCCGTTCGTATAAAACTATAAAGGGTCAGATAGACCGCATGCTGGCGACACCTGCCACGCACACATGCTATATCTCCCGATATTCGTACATTCGACCATAAAACAAAAATTAAATAGCATTATCTGTCTCAATTACGTTTGTAAGACGCACGTTTTTGATTACATATTTTTATTTATTGTGAAATTTACGCGGGTAAAAGTTATGAATGGAACACTAATCACAAAGTTTATAAACACAGGTAACTTAACAAAATCCGGATCGGAAAGTTCGTTGTCAGACGCTTGCGAGACGAGCGCTAAAGAATCGGCTCGGAGGCACGACGAAAAGGACATATGCAGCGATAACGAGGAATCACATCCAAACACAGAATATTCCGAGCAAACTGAAAAAGAACCACAAAAAGAAGAAGTTTTAGACCCCTGTGATGAAGCTAAACCAGAATGTGAACATGCGAATGACGTCATTGAGGATCAAGACGCGTTGACGCATAGAAGCAAGTTGCAAAAGCAAGGGAATGTTGTACTTAGGCGGAAGTCCAAGGCAAATCCGTTGTTTAGAAAGAGTAAGTTAGATGAAGTATAATTTCTAATGTGATATTTTATGTTAATTTTGCTCAATCTGGACATAGTGTACTTGCTTGATTTGGTATTATAACCCGGCTGAATAAACAAACTAAACTAAAATGGCGCCGAAAGTCATTGTGTCTCATTTGCACTCTCTAGAAGCAATAGTGTAAAAGTGAGAAGTAAGGATTTTCGGCGCCATTTCAGATTATTCTCCATTTTAAATTAACTGGAGCACACTAATTATGTAATTAACAATAAGTACAGTTATATTTTATATCTCAAGACGTAGACCAAGTTTTAAAATTAATATCGGCCGGTTTGTATATGTTTCATCTTGTTTATGCCATTTTTACAGTTCCGTTCCAGTCTTTCAATATATATAGTATTCATATTGTGCGAACAAATTGTGTCCCTTAATATAAGGTACTAATGTTATGATATATTGCCTACTTTCATTGCAGGTGGTGGTAGTATAGGTGAATCCAGCGAAACTGGTTCCTTAGAAACGCCTAACACATCTATGGAAACTGCTCCGGAAGGCGGGCTGAGGACCAGCAAGTCTGACACCAGCCTGACAGAGTCATTCGTCGTGGTTTCAGCGCCTGCATCGCCGGCACACGTTCCAAAACCGTGCAAACCTCCAATCACTACAATAGATACAGGTTCGTGAATGCAGCTTCTTTTTGACCTGAAATTTGTTTTTATCTGTTCTGTGCCGAGCTAGAATGCACTGCCCAATCTTCCGAGTTCTAGTCGTAAAAGGCGACGAAAGCAATAATACTAGAAGGTGGGCAAAAGGGCCTGCCAAATGTGAGGATTATTGCAACCCTTAACTACTTTAGAACTTAGAAAGGTTTAATACTTGTATAATTCTTAGATCTTTTCTTTGTGTTAACATAGTGAGTTAGAAAGTGTTCGCGTAATCTATTTCCATTAAGACTGTCAGTGAAAATCTGTTTTTTATTATCTTTCTGTTATATTTACTTATTATTAAAAAAAATGTGTAGCTGTTGGATTTCTACATATTAAATATATGAATTAAATAAATTACATAACTGCATCGTGGCCACAAGGGACAAGCGTCAGAGCTGACTTACGATTGAAAAATATCTTCAATGAAATTGTCTTTGCAATTCCATAGTCTTATATTGAAACCACGTTCAATATGATATTATGGAAATGCTTGGTGAGACTTGATGGAATTATGCACTGTATTGTGAAGAATCGTCTGACGCTCGTCGCTTGATTTGGTTGGGCGTTGCATTGAGGACAGTAAAATATTTCCAGATAGTGGTATAAAATGGAAGCGGCGGCTGATCCTGCGCGGCAAGCTGACGATGCACACGGCGTACGAGCGGCGCGACAACGCGTGCCCCGCCGCCGTCAGCGCGCTCTGCGCCGCTCGCTCCGGCCGCGGCCTCGCCGTCGGGGACGCCAGGGGCAGGGTAACATACTCTTCTCTATTCTACCTTTCTGTGAGGGACAATTGAGACTATACTGTATTGCACTACAGTACTACTGAAATCTCCTTACTTCACTTTTCTATTAGAGACAGCAGGGACTACTGTACTGTATTCTGTACTCTACTGTTACTGCACTGTCATTTATTGTACTCTAACTTTGTGACAGTGGAGACTTTACTGTACTCGACTCTACTCTGATTAACTGTAGGCACTCTTCTGTCTTGCACTCTTCTACCCCTTTACTGTGAGAGATAGACACGGTGCTCTTCTAATACAATCTGATTATGCCCAGTTGCACACGTCACAAATGATACCTAAAAACCTGCTAAATTATGCTTTATCATAATTCCGCCGTTTACAATTAGGATAAAACTTAATTTTGGTATTATAGTCCTTGTCACCCCGTGACCACGATCACGGCAAAGTGTTTGAAACACCGTGACAAAAATAATGATAAATATACGCGATATAAACCGTTTAAAGTTGTTTAATTACTAAAAATTGTTTATGTACAAATTATTCGTACATTATAATTTTTATTTCACAAGCATCTGCTGTTTCCTATATGATACAAAACAAACAAAATACTGTCTAAGATAAAATGGAGGTAGTAACAGAGTAACATATAGACTTATTTAATACACTTATACACACCTACTTACATTATATTATGTAATGTAACAAACAAGACAAGTTTCTGGCTTTGGAGCAGTCTGCCGCTACTCACATTTTATATCATTTTTTTATTTTAGCTGATAGGCTAGTCTTTGACGAGTACTAGTTTTTACCTCACCTAATGGTAAGTGATGATGTGGTCGAAGCTGCAGGAACACACCATTAGGCGCTGTGCAATATATTTTCTACTTGATGGTGGTAGATAGCCAGGCGGGCATTCTCAAAATACTAACACATTGCTATAACGACTGCCATCCTCAGACAACAATCGGGACCGATGGCTTTACGTATCCTCCGAAGCACGGAAGCGCTCATTTGTAATTTCACTAGCGGTCACCCATCCAAGTCATGACCGCGGGTAAGAACGACTAAGCAAACTACACTACGAGCGCTTCATTACATCAATTGCCTTTTACAATCATCCAATATGGCGGTTTTTTTTTTAATGGGGGCCCCAGTTTGATAACGTAATTTATAAGTATTTTACATTTTTGTTTTATCGTAACAATGCGAATCATAATATATTATACTAGCCTCAAACTTAAGTTCGTTAAGTATAAACACTAAAGTAAATTAACAAATATTGAAAAACAATAAATAACTAGCTGAGTTGAGGATTCTAGACAGAAATAATTACGATTTGCGGTAAATGCATACAACATATTTAATATTAGTACAAACTCTCATTGTACGAATCTGACTCACACTTGGACGGTTATTATTGTATATACAAGTACGACAATAAAATATTGTATAATTTATATATATATATATATATATATTTTATATATTTATAATGATAATGTATGATTTTATCTCCCATGCAGATATTTCGCTGGTCTGCACCGGACATGAGTAGTGCATCGGGCGCTAAAGGTGGTCCGGCCGACCACTGGATACGAGACGACACGGCTCCTTACTGCACTCAGTGCCAAGTAAGTCTAACTTACTAGCATCGTACAGCCATCTTTGAAACCTAGGAATTCTTATTATATACCTTCTACTATCTTTGCCTTGTCACCTATTCCAAGAGTGAAAGACAAAGAATTCCATGAAAGACATTTAAATAACATACTATAGCTTTCCGGGCGCGGCTCCGCCCTCGCGTATGTCGGTTATCGCGCAAAAACATTAACCTCTTTTTGCGCAGTTGGATAAAATCTATCCTATGTTTTTTCCCGGGTCTCAAACTATTTCCATACCAAATTTCATTCAAATCGGTCCAGTAGTTTTGGCGTGAAAGCGTAACAGACAGACAGACACAAAGACAAAGTTACTTTCTCATTTATAAAATTAGTACTGATATAATTATTAAAATTGTTATGTTCATCTTTGTCAAAACTAAATTTTTCATCCCTCTGCTTAAATTTCTGAACCCTTTTGTAAAATTATGTGATTATTATTTTAATATGAAAGTAACAATCACTATAAAGTTTATAATGTAGCATAACTATTTACATTATCAAAATTTCTAGTAGTAGGTAATATGGTAAGTGGTGGTATAACTTCTGGCAGTATGGTAGGGCATTTTACGAATGCTCGCCTGGCTAGCTACCACCTTCAAGTAGAAAATCGATTGATAAGCTTTTCACAGTGTGTTGCGGCAACTGTCAACAACATCTTTGACTACATCATCATTTACCAACAGTATATAGATAAGTGATATGGTATAAGTGTGGGTGAAGGCTTGTATATCTGCAAATAAAATAAAATATTCCATGATTTTAGTGTAATTGACAGTAATTTTATGTTTGATCATCGTGCGCTTTACCCATCTCTGGTTCTCCTTTGTTCTTATTTCTAGTTGATAGGCTTATTTAACCACTATCTCACCTGATGGTAAGTGATGATGTGGTCGAATATGCTGTCCAGGCTAACCTAGAATTACTGGCTCTCAAGAACTGCTGAACCATACTAAAGTTGTTTCATGTAATTACTTTGCATATATAACCTCTTTATAATCAATACATTACAAACTAAATACAACACAACAGCTAGTATAGTAAAGTGGTGAATCTGTGAGTATTTTACTTATCCAAGCCGATGTACTGATTCACAGGTGAGATTTACAGCGTTGGAACGACGACACCATTGCCGCGAGTGTGGCGCAGTGTTCTGTGGGCGCTGCTCGCGGTACGAAGCGCCCGTTCGCCGGCTGCGGGCGCTCCGCCCCGTCAGGGTCTGCCAACGGTGCCACGATAATATACAGAAAAAGGAATAAATGACATTCGAACTAAACACTGCGAAGGACGACCCTAAAACCTTGAGCGCTGTAGAAATATTTGTCTATACTTAGTGTTAATATCTCTGCCGCTGCTGGTTCAGCATATTTGCGCATCATGTATATTCAAGCTAATATAATAACGAAGTGAAGGTTTTTTTTCTTGGCAACATTTGGAATATGGAACATTATGCTGCCGCGGAAGTGTAGCGGAGAGAATTTTAAGAGATTACCTGTACATTGCATTTTGAACGTTTATGATTCTGTAATTAAACAACATTAAATCGTTTATAATTAATTTAAAAAATCATATTTCTAAATATTATGATTACAAGCACTACCGCGTACTAAGCGAAAATCATAAATTTACTAAATGTTTTACCCCGGGCGGGGTAAAACATTTTGTACTCCAATAATTTGTAAATTAATTAAAAAAATCATGTGTATCGAACATTATTTTTGGCCAGACGTTACATACTGCGTTGAGTTCAAACGATTAAAACAGTAACAACTGTTAAATTTAACAAAATAAATTAGTTTAATTTTGATTAATAATTAATCAATCTACGTGTAATAATCGCGAAGACTTAAAAAATGTTTACACTTTTTCTGTGCCCCTAACTAATTTATATACGAAGCATATAAAGGTTCAAAATGTAGTGTACAATTAATTTAGTAACTTTAACTTTCGCGACTAGAACACATAGTAATAAGTATTTAACGGGACTTAATCGCGATAAAACATGTATTTATTTACCTCCGAAAATACCCGCCCTTCAAGACGTTGACACCCGCCTCTTCAGTCCGCTCGTGACCACGACCAATGCAACTTGGTCGAAACGTCGAGGTAAATAAATAAAAATATACATGTTTTATCGTGATTAAGTCCCGTTAAATACTTATAACTATATAATTAATTTGAAAAGAAATCAGAAGTTAATCTCTACGGTTGATCTCAACTCAAAGTCATATTATGGGGAGAGAATAAAATGCAAGACAGTAGCAACTGTTCGTCTAGTATGACTATCCAATGTAGTATTTTGTTTACCTCTACCAAATTACAAAACTTTTAATCAGTGTTTTATACTATTATCCTGTTAACGTGAGTATTAAGACACTTAACGCCTTACCCTTCGGGGATAAAAAGGCACGATATATGTTTTTTAATCATGTAAAGTAGACCCGAAAATGTTGTAATGTTGCTATGCAAATAATAGATTAGTTAGTGCTAGTACAATAAAGTATTTAATAATCTTGGCGTATACCTACTAAAAATACACAACTTGCTCGCCAACAAGTATTGTGAAAATACAAACGTTGTGGTCAATTTTAAACTCTAATAATCAACTTTACCAATGAATTGATAATGTCTTGGGAATTAAATCACGTTAGATAATCGAAGTATATTTGTCTCAATTATGTATTTGCTTGTTATATGTTTATTAGGGCGTTAGTATTTGCAAATGTGAAAATACCTATAATATAAAAATATTTATTTATGAAGAGAATAAAATTATGCAGAATTTAATATATTGATTGGTTATGTTTTAAGGTATTACTTTTTATATGCGTACAGTATTATGAAGTAAGAGTATAATTTATTTGGGTTTTTTTCTAAGTATAACTATTTGCTCTTAGATCTCGTAATCTCATATAGTTTTTAAATTAACTATACAAAATATTTTACTTTTTTTGTGCTCTTTGTAGAATGTTTTACAAATTAGTGGAATGCTTTAAATTAATTATTTCCTAATCGACTTTTTGATAATGAAATATATATATTTTTGAAAAAATGTGATATAAGTTTTAGTGAATTTTGCTTTTAATGCTACTAAATGTCATTCCAGATTTGCTATGGAATGTTGTGTGAATATAAATTAGTGCTAGTCATATTTTTGTATAACTATGATGCGTAAATGATAATTTTCAATGTTTATGTCAACTTGTTATATTGTGTGTAGCTTTCAATAAACACTCATTAACCTATTATAGTTCGGAGCTCCAATTAAATTATTATATTGTTGCATTTGTAGATAACATTCCTAGTCCGAAGTACAAGTCTAAATTACAGCTATCTAATATAATCTATATTGAAAAATAACACCTTGTTACGTGTTGTCTGTTTACCGAACTAGCTTATAATTATATCAGCTAATATATAAATTGAGTAAATATTAGCTGTTAAATGATGAATTTTTACTTGATATTTTATCCTTATCCCAGGTAGGTGGGCTCGGTTAATATTATAATATATATAAAGTTTTAAGCGTCTCGCTCTAAAGCAATATGAAGCACGTTTTGCATTTGTACATGTTGTAAAATTTATTCAATAGTGAAATTAATGACTTGTTATTATCTACTTCAATGCAGGTATACATCCTCTAACAAGATGTCTTTTGTTTTGTATCCCTAAATTGTGTATAAATTAAATCTCAAGTAGCTAAAATGTAATTCCGGTGCATAGAACTATTTGTATACAAAATATTACACACTATGAATTCAATAACTGCGCTGTGTGCACTAATTTATGAATATATATTAACGCGATGATTTTTTCTATGTTTGTAAAAGAAGATACCAAATCGTAGAGTAAATATTCTTGCTTTGAAATATTTATTAGAGGAAATTGTTTGGATGTTAGTCCTTGTAGTAATTGAATATATAAGGAATTCAGTGAATGTTTAGTCACCCAACCCGAAGTGTATAGAAGAATACTTACAGACAATATAAGACAATGTTTAGGTAGTACGTAGGCACTGAAGTTTATGCAGTTGACAAATGTATGTATTCATGTACCTATAAAATTAATAAAGCGGTGCAACATAATTACAAGTTTAATCAATTCCCTTAACCCTCGTTCGTCGGTAGCATTGATAAAGACACAAAAAGTCGTATACAAACGAGGCATACCCTTACAAATGTCCATCAATCAACACTGTGGAGTGGCGCGCCTTCGTGAGTGGAATGATCTACCTTGATTACGAATATGAAATTTATCACATACAAATAGTTGTTGAAGTATTTGTCACCTGGCCTTCCCTCGAAATATAAATCGAGGGCTTGGTAAATAAAAACAAAAATGCAACTAAATATAATTTATTATTCTTTATAATATTTGAACTTTTGTTACCTAGGTATCTACATATGTATGCTGATATTTACATGCTTTAGACAATAGATAAATCACTGTATATTATACACAAATAACACCCAACAAATATATTCTAAACAACATTTTACATTAAGTACAATTCAATATTCAAAGCACACGAAAAATATGTTTCGGTCTGACGTCAACATTCCCTAAGTACATTTTATAAGTTATAATGGTGCCATATAATAACCTTTACACACTACATAACAATGTTATGAAAGTTATTCATAATTTGTTAAGAGTGCTAATCGGTCTACGTAATATGTGCAGATATAAACAGTAACTATACCGTACTTAGCAGTTTAAATATATCACATATCTAATAAGATTTTACCAACATACGAAACTTAGAAAAGTTAATGTTTTGAGCGGCAAAATACGTTTTTGGTGAAACAAAAATTATTTAGTTTGCGATTTTGCATTAACAGGCTGGATCTTTCAAATGAGTCAAAAAATAACAAGTTTCAAGGAGCGTAACCATAATTGAACTGGGAGGAAAAGGTAAAATACTATTACGTATGTATACTCATATTTCCAACGTCGTAGACGCGCAAGAATTAATCTGGTTTCAATTCAAAGTCATGCTCTACAATTTTTGTGAAGGAGATATGCTTATATCTCCTTCACAAAACAAAACTCAAAAGAGGGATTATATCTCCTTCACGAAGAGCCCCTTGTTCATTCTAGTGATATTTTTTATGTAATGTGTTTCTCCTACTGTTTTTTCGATAGTCCTTATTTACGGTGTGTTCGTTAAATATTATTTATTTCATTCATTATTTACTTGCTAGCTGTAAAAGACAAATACGTTGTAGCATTTAGTTTCATTAAGTACCTACTATAAGTTTTAATACAAAATATTACAATTCGTAGTACAAGTTAGTGCGGATACATTTTACGCAAGGCTAGTGATATGCATTTATATATTTAGTTTAAATTAGACGTTTTTTAGTATCAAATCAACTTGGAATGTCGTATACATAATTTAAATCGGTTGTAGTTTGTGTATGTAAATGGCCTAGTAAATTAATTCCTATTTTAATAAAAATAACAAAATCTTTCTTCGTTTTCGAAAGACTTGTATTCATCACACCGACTAAATACCAAGTCCTATTTATTTTCAAATTGTTTGCTAAAAACCAAAATTACAACAGAATAAAAATAACAAATAAAAACCTAGCTAAAATATAACTGTAACACGTAAGTACAAAAATTATGTATGACTAATGTAAAATTATGAATATTTGTTCGACATCGCGCTTATTGTAAAGTCCTAACAATTAAAAAAGTATAAAAACAGATCCACATGATGTAAAAAAGTTAATTACCCTATAAATTTACAGTTATATACAAAAAATAAGGAAAATATATCCAAAACCCTACATTATATTTAAGTGAATCGATTTAATATTATATAAATACTGCATTGTTCGTTTGTTCGTGATACACTGTTCGTCGACAATGCTTTCGGCCGATAATACTGAACGGACGATAATATAATGGAATTATAAATACAAGATATTATATTGAAGTCTTAGCGTGCGTCGCGTAAGCACAGTGCAGTGCAGTGCATTTTAAGTACAACATTTATTAAGCTACTTAATATACTAATAAACAATTTCCGATCATATTCACTATTCTGGCACCGTATTCTATCAAACAAAATATAGTTTTTTTAAGTTTCATCCAAAAATATTGATTCCAAATAAATAAGTAACAAATTAAGTACATAATCGTAAGTACTCATATCTGTTAGTAGAAATGATGTTCAAAAGATTATTGTGTCTTAAGTAGAAACATGTTATTGTGAGAATGTATTGCGCACGATTCTCTGAACTGTAGTGTTAGTGAGTAATTATCTCGAAGTATTTTGTTTTGATCACTACAATTGATTATTACAATGAATAATAACAATATTAATTTAAGTTCTCTTTAGAGTTTTATGTATGTGTTTTGCTCACGAGGGATCATGGTCAATCTTATTAATCTTCATGATCAATATTATTAACGAAAATATTAATTACTGCCTCCCCGTTACCTCGGCACTTGCTTTTATTACATCAGATATATTAAAGCTAGTATTAACAAAAGTGTTTAGTTTACGTATACATTAATAAAAACTATGCCAGACAACGTCAAATTATCTAAAAATCTTAAAAGGTTACGGCTACATTATCGGGACGAGGACTTGTTTCACTTTACAAAGTAACGGACACCTTCGTCAAATGTCTCCACTATAATCGTAGCATTCGACTTCGTGACACTGTTATCAAACCGGAGCGTTATCATCATCAACATTCGCTTATCTTATTTACCAGGTCAAGATTACACCAGTGTGTACATCGGTAGGAACATTTTGAGAAATTCTAGTCATCGTACAGTTGTAATATTTAATAATATTAATTCAATTGCATTTGAAATCTTTAGATACTTCTTTTCTTTCGCTTCATATCGTAATCACTGGTCATCGGACAGGTTACTCGATGATCTCTTTTGCTATCATTATTTTCAAATACTTGTCGTTTTGTAGGCGATATTATGCGTTGTTAATATATGTTTGATGTCAAATCCCCTCAAGCATCATACAACAGCCAGATATACCTGCTGAAGCATTTTATTTTCAAGCACATATCGCGCATTTAATTCTGTCAATTTGTCTACGAACGTAGACAACTTCTACATACAACAGGCTAAGATTTTGGAACTAGTTCACGGATTGAATCCTGATTGAAGAAGTTTCCATGCACGGTGATCATTGTTGGTGGCGGGCCGCAGTAGTTTATATAGGCGCGAGCGGCTCGGGCGCGGCCGTGAGGAAGGGGTTGGTGGATGCAGCGCGGCCCGCGTACGAAGCGGCGCGGCCCGCAGAGCCTAATGCAGGCGCGCGGGCCACGCGACCCAGCCAAGCGTCCGGGTGGGGCAGCGGCTGTCAACAATACACACACATAACTTATTAAGTTAGGTCATTACGAGAATATGAAATAAATAAACATTCGAAGGCTGGCATAGGTTGTAACAATAAAATTTCACCAAATGTGACCCCAAAATCGGTTCTCATGTAATACGGAAGCCCTAATAGTATATCTTAATGATCTTTAACTATGAACTTTTTAAACAAACACAAGAACCGTATGACGAGCGAATGACAGCTGTGCTTGAGAGTTTTCATAGTAAACTCAGATAAAAGGAAAAAACTAACTTGCACAAAGATTAAATTGACAATTCATGTTATAAATCGTGTAATTATCGTAAACATGTACGTATATGAATGTTTATTAAAACATACCATTTGTATTTTAATTGTAAGCTAACATAGAATTATTGGCCTTAAAGGACTCCTCCCGGAACACATTGTAAGGTGCTTGGCGTCAGACTTTCCACTTGAGGATTTCAGGCGTACATTCGCAAAATGTGTCTTGTTCTTTTTTCCAAGAAGACTAGTAAGCAGAGCAGTAAAAATATCCACGGCAATTGAAAAGTTGTATATTACCTGCACGGGCTGCACTGGCTCGACGGGCTCTTCGGTGAGAGCGCGCAGACCGAGAGACAGCTGCTGGCACATCGCCGCCACTGGGTCTGAAGAGGAACTGCGATCCTGCCAAGTAAACAAACATCTCATGTATTTTCTATAATTGTTTTAATGAATAACCAAACGCGTATGCGTTGTTCAAACTTTGCCCCGGTCAATAACAATAAGAAACATGTTATTTTCAAAATATGTTAATACTCTAGTTGCATTTATAGCTGATAGTCTAGCCTCTGACCACTATCTCACCTGATGGTAAGTGAAGTTGTGGTCGAAGATGTTGTTAAGTCTAACCTAGAATTACTGGCTCTCAAGGACAGCTGCCGGAACACACTGTTGGGTGCTACACTTTAGATTTTCTACTTGAGAGTGGTAGCTTGCCAGTAGGGCATTCGCAAAATGCCCTACAAACATACAAATTTAAAATTTATTTTAAAAAATGTGCCTGTAAATTAAAGCAAAACTTATTTCACTTGAAGTCTGATCGACTTTACAGTTCAAATCTGAATTACCTAACTTTTAATTATATTTAGATCATTGTGTAGACGCTCACATCTGTGGCGGGAAATGAAATAAAACATTTTTTTGCATTCGTAGCTTGGTTTGGTAAGTATTGAACATGATCATAGAATTCCCGACACTAAAAGTACACTATCCGTTTTAACTGTTCCATTCATAGCCTTTCTATATGTCCAAACAATCTCAATATACCTGGGCAGCAAACATTTCAACAGTGATTGTCCACCGTGCCAGCTCACAATGAAAAGGTTGATGAAAGTTTTGCTTTGAGAATTAATAATTTGCAACGGTGTGGTTTCCCGGGGGTTACCGGTCGGCTCGGAGGCGTTCCCCAGTGTCATTGAATTGTCATTGAACAGGAATAGTAGTGAAGCAGGAAAAAACAGAAACAGGAAGATCTAGGCTTTTAGTAATAATAATCACACCGATTTTTACTTACGTTATATGTGTAATACTTATAAAGTTTTAATAAAATCTAGGCTTTTAATATATTGATAATAATAACAAATTAACAATTATAAACAAACGTTTCCCTTTCGTTCAAAAGAATATCAAGTTAGGCAGAGATAGGTAGACATATATATTTACATATTAAAGTTAATATATTGAAGATAAATAGATAATTAATTAAAGTTATGAGCTCGCTACTTCGATAAAATATACCCTAGATTCTGCGCGAACGCTCCAAAGTTAACCAAACAAAACTGTGCTTATAATGATCTGAAGCACAGTTTTGCCGTCAGTGACGCGCTGATCGTCGAGTGAAACAATGCCGAAGTGCTCTGTGAATAGTTGCAAAATAACACACTTACAAAGCGAAAAATATATGGGATTTCGTATTTTCGGTAAGTTTTATACATATTTATAGTATTTTAAGTGATAAACATTCATAATTATTTAATTATCACCTCCAAATTAATACATCAACAAATTAAATTCCGTTACTCCTGTTGCGCAGTTGTCTCTTTCGCACGCATAATAACATCCCATGCAAGACAAGAATAAGTGAGCCCTAATTCAGAACAAGTCTATTGGAGTCGCCATAATAATCTTTTATTTTCTCAGACTGTACACAGGCATTTATTTTACATTTTCCAACTTCAAAAAGGAGGTTATCAATTTGACATGTATGTATGAAATATTATTAGAACTGCAATATATTCACATATAATATGGATTAGTGCTTACACACATATATACAATATATTTATGTGTGTGTGTGTGTGCATATGTATGTATGTTTTATGTACTAATACGTGTAAGAGTGACTTGGCTTACTGATTGGAAAAACACCACAAAACCTTTTTCAAGTTCTAGTGTTCCGGTTTTTCATCGATGTTGTATGTTAATAATTTAATATCAAAATGTCCGAGCCACCTGCACAATCCTGAATGCACGAGGTTTAGCGTGCACTCTTATTATTACAGATGATTTTCAGAATGTATGATATGAATATAGTATGTAAAGGTAGTTTATAAATATTAAATATTGTATTACATATATAATGTATAAAATTAACATTAACATTGTATCAACATTCATAATTACATTAATTACTCAAAAACGTTTACTTTATATATTTTGCTGTAACACGCAGGTATCTGAACTGCAATTCAGGTCTGATACATTATATTGTTATATTATTTGTTTTTAATTGCTTTTTGTTCTGTGTGGAATAAATAAATAAATGTTAATGAAAATTAAAGCCGAATAATTCATATTCTGATTTCATTATAACAGATCCCTTTTCTATCTCCCAACATCCGCACATATAACAACACATATAATCTACTACACACCTTTTCAACCCAGGAAAAACCAGGGTATATAAGCTAGTTGACTAATATGGATAGTTAAAGTTCCAATTATAAATGTCACCAAAAAAACTAATTACTAAATAATATTTTTAGTACGAGATTAGGAGTAAGCGACTCCATTGTATTTTATGTTCTATCACAGGAAAGGGTAATAAAATTTTACGAGCTCTCTTCAATGGCGCAGAGTAAAAGTGCTTAAAGTTTATTACGAAGTAATTGAAAATTAAACCTTATGCAACTGATACAAGGTTGAATATTGTTAAATGACTTAAATAGATTTACTACGTTTTTGTGTAATTTTAAGGTTTTTATGTGTATCTCAATAGACAGAAAGGTATAGGATAACTCGAGCCGTTTATATGCGTTCTGTCAATACGAAAAGTTGCATCTAGGGTATATTTTATCGAAGGCTCGCTATGAGAACTCAGGTCAGAATGCGTCAAATCAGGCAAGTGTGTTTTATAGCGATTGTTTAGATTTTGAATGAAGAATGGGTGAATTAAAAATGCATCTGGACGTGAATATGAAATGAGGCGATAATGTGGTAAACCTGGATGACTTCGTCACAAATTTAATCGAGAAAGGGCTGTTATTGATACAATTTAACAAATTTATATTCCCGATTCTCAAAGCATAACTTTCATCTGAACTGCTTGACTTTTGTATCCTTAACTTCACACACACAATAGAACCAACTTTCATTGGTATATATTATATAAATGTCGGCACTAACACTCCCCTAGACATTATGGAGTGCCCCATTCACTTGATTTCTAACATTCACTGTTATTTTAACATTCTGTTATCATAACAAAGTTCCCTGTTAAATAAAATCTTTCACTTGTTCAACTTTTAAATATCCATCATAATATTACACGCTGGCATATGTACATACTTGCTTTCAAGAAACATTATTTTATGTTTGCTCACATTTACTTTTTTTTTCTCGAATTCTCTATGCAAAATCTCTACCATCAACGAAGCAACTTTAGGTCTGATTATCGACACAAAGGCTCTTGACGAGTTACTCGTTCCTTCATCAGACTTAAACAACCTGATTGACTGTTGGGGTATGCCTTATTTAGGCGTTCAAGTTACATTTAAGGTATTTGGTTTGCTAAGTAAAAAAATTTTAGCTGTAAGATATACCTCTACGATGGAGACGTCACTGCGGTTCTCAGCGGTTGGAGGCGAAGCACGCGTCGGCGAGGCCAAACCCGCGCGTTGTCGCTCCAAGTTGGACGGCAACTCGGATATACGGAGAGACATCTGCCGCTTAAACGGGGAACTGGAAACAATACAAGGCATTTATTACTGCTGTGCTTCTATAATAATGGCGAATAGTCTCATTCGTCCCGGGTAATTAACAAATTAAACATTTATTTTCTTCTGAAGGTATTTAGGTTTGATAACTATTGTATCTTAGATATCACAATTTGCGAAGTCAGAGTATAAATACATACTGTGGTCGAAGATGCTGTTCAGGCTTACCTAGAAATACTAGCTCTCAAGGACAGCTGACGGATCACACTGTTAGGTGCTTGGCGATAGATTTTCTACTTGAAGGTGGTAGCTGTCTAGGCGGGCATTAACGACTGCCATCGCAAGACAACAATTGGGAATGACGGCTTAACGTGCTCTCCGCACGGCAGCGCTCAGTAATAATGTCACTAGTCATCCAAGTTATGACCGCTGCGGACGTTGCTTTACTTAGCTGATAGATTAAGAACGGCTAATAAAACTTTGCTACGAGCTATTTGATTTTTATTGAAAAGAGATATTTGACGCTTCCCAAAGCATTTATTATTATGAAAACCTAACTAATTTGCATTATTCTGTTGAATGCCTCGAATATCGAGAAACGCACGATCGTATACAAGACAATAGTTATCAGACCTAGATACAAAAGAATAGACATGCTTAATTTGGTAATATCCTGCCAAAACCTTGACTATTCACCTGAAGATAGGGTGCATCGTGCATATTGGTTACTATACAATACATGCATTGCATTCATCATTGCATGTTCTGGTGGACAAATACCACCAACTTATCTACACAGATGTAAGATGAAGGAATAACGAAATCCCTTTACGTTAAGTTTAGCTCCAGTAGCATTAGTGGTTATCATATTGGCAATTATCCTGGCCGTGAGGGTATACAAAAACTTGTATGGTACTTTTAGAAGGACCGCTGGTAGTAAGTACTAAGAGGAAAAGACTGTACGTTCGTTTGCTAATCTGTTTTTCTTTGGATCATTCTGTTTTTCTCCGATCTCATCATCTGCAAAGTTAAGTTGGTGGCACTGAACATATTAATGTGCCCCGCTATTGATGCTTCTAAAGTGAAACGTTCTAGGTTTCTAGACGAGCTGACTATATTCTAAGCTTTTAGTTAGACACATGAAGTAGTATTAAGTGTAGTTCTCAGTCGAGTTGAATTTCTTTTTGTATAATTTACAGTCAAGTTCAGATTTATGCTACGAAACACTGGCAAATTGGCATCACAGTAAGACACCAATTTTATCTATTAGGTCTAGGTGGCGCTGTCTATAGCAAGCAGTGGCGTTTATTGTCTCATAAAAATATATAAAAATATCTATATCTAATTCTACTTTTTCGACTATGATTGAAATAATAAGAACAATAGATAAATTAAAAAAATAATGCCCTTCGTTTCGATTGGCACAGTATGTCCCACCCTTAGGGATGGGCGGACCCCGGGTTCGAATCCGCTCGTGGTTCCGGCGGATTTGATTTTTATTTTTATATTCTAATGCCATATATGTCAGACCACGTATCCACAGGGTTATCTTCGAAGCATAATTTTAAGGAAACATATTATATTGCTGTATAATATAACATAATAAATTAGCAGTAAATTTAATGCAGGTGGATACTTAAGGAAAAATATATTGCCGTTATCCTATAATATAACATAATAAATTAACAATACAACTTAATGCAGGTGGATACTCAGGTGGAGTCGAACGATTACAATAGTTTTTAAATATTTATTGAGGTCACTTAGTCGTTTTATTTATATTACGTTGCATCGTTCGTGATCACGAGAAGTCGGTCCGTGTCACGTACTTACAACCATATTAGTATCGCGCTTTAGTCCCGTCAAATATTTACTACTAGAATCGGTCCGTGTCACGTACTTACAACCATATTAGTATCGCGATTTAGTCCCGTCAAATATTTACTACTAGAATCGGTCCGTGTCACGTACTTACAACCATATTAGTGTCGCGATTTAGTCCCGTCAAATATTTACTACTAGAATCGGTCCGTGTCACGTACTTACAACCATATTAGTGTCGCGATTTAGTCCCGTCAAATATTTACTACTAGAATCGGTCCGTGTCACGTACTTACAACCATATTAGTGTCGCGATTTAGTCCCGTCAAATATTTACTACTAGAATCGGTCCGTGTCACGTACTTACAACCATATTAGTGTCGCGATTTAGTCCCGTCAAATATTTACTACTAGAATCGGTCCGTGTCACGTACTTACAACCATATTAGTGTCGCGATTTAGTCCCGTCAAATATTTACTACTAGAATCGGTCCGTGTCACGTACTTACAACCATATTAGTATCGCGATTTAGTCCCGTCAAATATTTACTACTAGAATCGGTCCGTGTCACGTACTTACAACCATATTAGTGTCGCGATTTAGTCCCGTCAAATATTTACTACTAGAACCTATGTGTTCAAATGACGGCAGTCTAAAATCACTATTTTAATGAAGGCGATGACATTTAGGGAAATAAGGAAACTTTTTCTCAAACCCGCAAAATATTTTTTATAGTTTGTGAAACCATTATGTACTAAAAGCCAACACAAGAAAGTCTCTAGCGAGTATAGCCGTAGACGACTTTGCACCTGTCCTTAAGGGGATAAGGAAATAGACCAGGAATAGAAGATGACTTGAAGGCATGCACTTTTATCCAAAGGAGTTGGAGGCGCGACTGAGGGTCGCTGTGCCGTGTCTGTCTTCTATACGCACGCACATTCTCACCTCTGAGCTTGTTTATTTACATATATATCAATACTATTTAACAGCTGTGTGTATTAATAATAATAATAATAAATGTTTATTATCACAAAATATTTTTTAACTTATTTATTTTTTACTTATTTACACAATAATTATTTCCATCATTTTACATTTATTCCATACACCTTATCATATATAAGTCAAGATTAATCAACGATTTTGTCTTGAAGTGCAGAGCTTCACGTCGCTTTCAGTAAACTATAAATGACAGAACTGCCATATCATACGTAAAATAAATATAATAAACCATTACACGACGTACACTTTTCTGTAACGCGGTATGTCCAGCTAAATCGAAACTAATAAAATAAGTGAGACAGCGTTACATCAACGCTAGTGGCTTCTTGATAAAGAGATGGAATGGCTAATTTTATGTTTGAGTTCTGACCTTGTGGGTAGTTCAATCGTGCGCTTGATTTCGAAAAAGCGCGAAACAGCCGTTTAATCGCATCCCACGGTACCGCGAAAAAACTCGATATGAACTATTTCTCTGTGACTTTGTTCGAGAAAGTCCGATATCGTGCAATACACTCTTTTCTAGATAAGTCAAGTATAAAAAAACGTTGATTGTTAGTGGAGAATAAAACTTTTCCGCTCGATTTCAATGGTCACGATATTTTAAACCCACTCTCACACTTTGCACACGACAAATACTAAAAGATTTACTTAGTGTCTAAAAGCAGTGCGTCATCTAACAAACCATGCCATGCTTGAATAACTTTAATTAGTGCATTATGTCTTTACTCAATGACATAATAATCGTTTTACTTAAGTCTTTTAGGTTCTATTTAAACCATATTCTCATTGAAATCAGAGTAGGTAACTATTGGAGTCATAAAGTTTTATATGTACCTTTAGAAATAGTTAGATATACATATTTTAGATCATTTTCTGTTTTTAAACGATTCATCGCGACAAAAGTTAGGTCGTCCTGATGCAAACAAAAATCATATAAAACTATCTCGAACTGGAGAAGTACGCATATTCGAAGGATTTTTCTACTTTTTTCTGAATGCTGCATATATCTTTTATCAGCATAATTTTGTTATTTACATAATAATATAAAAGCATTAAGGACACCAACAAATAATTTTGGCTGAGATCTAGAATAAACGATAAAGTATATGTGAACACAACTAATAATGCGGCTATATTATTAAGACTCAAGCATTTCGCATTTTCTGCCTACAATAAAACGCACACTCTCACGGCATCTCCATAAAATAACCGACAAACTAAAAATTTGCAAGTTAGCATCGCACAACACACTACAAAGACGACCCTGCAGGGTTTCTAGTCTTCTTCAGGCCAGGTTATGAGCGTTGATTGTTTAGACGACTCACTTGTTGTTGAGATGCGCGAAGCTGAAGGAGCCCTGGCGCTCCAGCATGTGAGGCGCGGCGTGGGGGCGCTCCACAGCGATGGGCCCTGGAGCCCCCGAGCTGCGGAGTAACGAACCCGTCAGCATACCCATCGCCACCCACTTGTATCGCTACCCTTCCTCAATAAAACGACGGCCCCGACTCACCCAGTAGCTTGCCCTTTCTTCGCGCAGAGATATACCTTATTAGCTAAATGTACTTTTAATAGTAAAATAATTATATTGTTCTCGTAAGTTGAATGCGGTTGTATATTATTTTAGGAGTAAAATTGAATAGACCTCGGGAGTATGTTACGCGATACTTATTCTATCGAAACAGATACCTGTATTCACATTATACACACATATACATTTATTATGTTATCACATCATATTGTCATTATTATGTCATATTGCAATTATGAATTTCCTGTAACATATTAGATTAAGTATCATAATTTTCTAGTATATAATCATACTAACAACCTATTGTAAAATGACTTGCCTAGTTTACTGTTATAATGGCCAATAAAAATTTCTGATTCTGATTCATTTTTCATATACTGATTCCTATTTAGAATAATCCTAAAAGTATTACACTAACGCTTTAGTCACAGTTGAATAAGTCAGACACCTGGACTATCTCTGTGTATATAAAAAATATATTTATAGCACGAAAAATGCACAATTGCACAATTAGAAGAAATACGAAAAGTCGAATCATCAACCTAATAATATACAATCGAAGTTAATGCTAGGACTAATTTCGATGAAGACAGATATCATAGCCAATCATAAAAACCACGCTGATGATGTGAAGACAGCATAAGAAGTAGAAACCTAAGGAATACATTTGCATAAGCGATGACAAAAAATCTAAAATCGGCCAAGTGCGAGTCGGACTCGCGCACTAAGGTTTCCGTACCATTAGCTATACAACATTAGACTTCATATTTTAACCTTTTTATGCTTTAACGTGCTCGAGTCCGACTCGCACTTGGCCAACTTTTTGTATTTGTTGTTATAGCGGCAACAGAAATACATAATGTGTGAAAATTTCAACTGTCTAGCTATCACCATTCTTGAGATACAGCCTGGTGACAGGCGGACGGACGGACAGCGCAGTCTCAGTAATAGGGCCCCGTTTTTACCCTTTGGGTACGGAACCCTAAAAAACAACAGAATTCCCTGTGCAGCAAGTTAAACGTTGATTTTTAAATATATTTGATAGACGGGATACCAAAAACCAATCATAAAAACGCACTAAAGCCCTAGATGGCTTGAAAAAGAAAATTATGAAAAGTTAAAATTACCTCTTGAAACCTGTAACAACAAATTTTTAATAGGAAGACCGAACTTGGTAACTGTTCCCTGTAAGATTAAGATTCGTACCCAGTATCACCGATCGGAAGTTGACTCCAGCACGTTGTCAGGTCTTCTGGGTTTTCACCCCTACAAAATATAAATATGATGATTAAGGCTAACATAGACGAGGGATACTCCTTGGATCCTGCACATATACTGACTAAAGTACTGCATCCAAAAAGCCCACCTACATTTTCAGAAATAGAGTACCAGACTGCACAAATCCACGAGGATATTTTTTTAATTTTTATAGGCTAGTTTTTGACTACCATCGCATCTGTTTGGAAGCGCTGACGTGGTCAAATATTATTTAAGGCTGAACCTAGAATCAGAGCTTGTTCTCAAGAACAGTTGCTGGAATACACGTTAGGTTAGCGACCGATTTTCCAGTTGAGGTGATTGTATGATGATGATGCAACCATATAAAATTGACTCCTATACATATGACATTTCTCATCGACGTCAACCTCTTTCTCGCTAATAAAGAACATACTACGAGTTTCAATGTGTTATTATTCCACAATACCGAAAATTGTGACAGCGAATAGTGAGAATACACGCGCGTCTGTCGGTATTTTAGTAGTGTGTTGCTTAAATTTATCTCAAGCCAGCCAGGCGAGCATTCATAGGCCCTTCCGCCACCTTGGTGAAAAGCTCAATCCCTCGAAAACATTCTGCAGCTTCTTTAAAATCATTATGTGGATACTAACTTGTTGTTGAGATGCGAGAAGCCACGGAAAGAGCCCTGCCGCTCGAGGAGATGAGGCGCGGCGTGCGGCCGCTCCACTGCGAAGGGGTTGTGCGGGGAGGGGCGCGGGGCGGCGGCCAGCGGGGCGGGGGGAGGGGCGGCGGTCGCGGCCGGAGGGGGCGGGGGCGGGCTGCCGTTAGGTGCGTCCGCTTCTGACACACGACGAGATATCACCCCTGGAAACAGACGAAATAAAGTTACCGACGTTTTCTTTACACGAAATAGACTTGTACTACGGCCGCACACAGAGGCGCCAATATAATCAAAGACGTCCTTTGGACAAATGCTGGCCCCATTAGAGGAGGTTTGCCGTAATTCTCACGCTTGGCAGGCGTTTAGGAGAACACAATTTAATATGGAAGTAAACTTAGAAGGCGTATATCGTCCATATGTTCCCGTGCTATTCTATCCCGGCACTCTAGGTGTCATATTATTAAATACTCTCAAACACAAAATAATCTTAAAGAAATAATAATAAAAAAGTTTAATTCCAAACATACCGGAAAGCTATAGTAATGGAGGGGTGTGTGAGTATGTGTTACATAGGGCATTGCCGCGTTTCAGCAGCCCCGTAAGTGTTGTGCACCTACTTATATTGAGGTTGTGAACGAGTGTGGGCGTGATAAGGGGTGTGTGTGCGAGAGAGAGATAGATAGAGTGTATGAGATAAAGATAAAAAGAGTGATATGATGCTATATATAGTTAAAAGTTAAATGATGTGTCTGAGTACAGCAGTTTGATCGATATCGTGAGATAGACTAGTACAGAGCCATTGGTACCCCCCCGAGTCAGTGGCAGGTCCATCCGTGACAAAATAAATGTTAAGATTAAATAGATTAATTTAGTTTTATAAATTTAATGTAAAAACTGCATGTGTAAATCATATAATTAAATAATATTAGCATAACACTAACAAAACTTAGAATATAAAAAAAAATTATAATAATAATAATAAAAAAAAATATATAAAAAAAAATAACGGACTCACTTAGTTTTTAAGATACAAAACCTTAATCACTAACTTACATCTAAGTGTTAAGAGTCAATCAAATGATGAATGGAGTATGACACTTGTAAGATTGTAATATGTTATAAATAGAACTTGATCGAAAAAGAGTACGGACCTAGAGTCTGTAGTGCGTAGTTTAATTATATTAAAAAAAATATTTTAAAAAAATCATATGATTCGAGATTTTAAGTAACTATGAAAGTTAACCTTTTGTAGCAGCGTTTGTAGCGGAAATGTGAACTTAATAGGATTACACCGCTAGGTTAGAAAACCATTTTATAAAATGATCTCAAATTATTTAGGGTATCGAAAAAACAGAACACATGAACACATGGGTATTAATTTTAGACATATATAAATTTAAGGTCTCTGTCCAGATCTCAGTCCAGTTATAACGCTTAGGACCGTGACATCCTATGGCCGACGGACATAATGACGGACAGCAGAGTCTCATTAAAAGCGTTCCGTTTTCCCCTTTGAATATCTATTAAGAAGGATAAGGGCAAAAGTGTCATTGCACTCGCTCAACTATTTTCCTCTAATGTTTCAACTAAATTACAAATTATTCCAACCTACACTACACCTTTAGCTTTACAACGAACCTAATGAATACAATGCGTCACGTAATGCGTCACAATCTCACGATATCGGCGGCTTTGTGCATAATAACGGACTTTGAATTCCAATCAGTTTGCAGAACGAGATAAGTCACGCAATCCATGAATCACTGTAGGTGTGACAAAACCACGTGTGATAATTAAAATTATGTTAGCATGTAATTTTCCTGGTCAATTAAACAGGTAAATTATAATTATGTCAACGTCTCACTGACCATTAGAATAATTATCTATTTACTCATAGTTTTAAAAGGTAATGTGATATATTTCGTATTTTATAGACTACTAGCGGTCCGACCCGGCTTCGCACGGGTACTTGAAAAAAAAATCAAAAATTATAAACTTAAACACATAAAAAGTAGTTCTTGTGACATAACGCTAATAGTTAGACTAGGGGCCTGTTTCAGAATGTTTGAGTAAGTTCAGGTTTTACTACCCAGAACATATTTATTAAACAAAACATTATCTTTGCGTTGCACAGTCATCGATTTAGCCTATCCATCGGTTAAAGCTAGAATCGCGCTGCATGTTAACTGACATTTTTATCATTTCAGCAACCCGAAACTTCTGAAACGGGCCCTAATAGTATTCCGGACTATTTTATAGATTTTGTCTTCTTTAAAATTGTAGTACATCACTTTGCTCTATTTTCTGTCATTTCCGCAGCGTATGCGATGTAACGATTTTTTTCGCACTTTGGGTTACATTATCGAAGTTTTCATACGGATCCCTAAATTTTTTGAAAACGTACATAGATTAACTTAGGCTATAGAAGATTTTCGAAAAAGTTAATTGGGGATAATGTTGGATTTCACGGTCAAAGATTTTTTTAAATCAGTCCAGTAGTTTCAAAGCCTATTCAAACAAACAAACAATCAATTTTATGTTATTGTGACGGAACAAGCTCGAGACCCACCTGATGTTAAGCGGACTAACCTCTGCCTATCACAGATGCATTTCGTCACAAGTCACGAATTGCACTGCGCCCGTCTCTTTGAGACGTAGTTGTTAAGTCTCATGTGCCTGTAATTTCTCTGGCTCTCAAGAGCTGCTAACGGAACACACCGTTAGGTGCTTGGCGACAGATTTTCTACTTGAGGGTGGCCGCTAGCCAGGCGGGCATCTTCCAATTTTTTTTTATACCTGATAGGCTAGCAGCCTGTGGTCTAAGACGTTGTTCAGGCTAACCTAGAACTACTGGTTTTCAAGGACCGCTGCTGGAACACACCATTAGGTGCTTGGCGACAGATTTTCTACTTGAGACTTGAGGGTGGTAGCTAACCAGGCGAGCATTCGCAAAATGCTCTACCACCATGCATGATCAATTGGATTGATAAGGCGCCAAGAAATGATCGCATCAGATTTGTCTCGTCTAGGTAATGTTGTTGAACCGCGCGGTACACACTTTGAACCACGCCCGTCGCGGTAAGGTTTGCGTTCTGCTGTTTTTGAGCTTGCTTACATTTCTTTACAGATTTATTCGTAGACTATAACTAATGAGTCAAGTGTGTAAAGATCCATGCATAAGGTAACAAAAATCACGATAATACCAGCCTTATTTTCTTTCTCTCATTGCAGATGTAAGAGAATAACAGACGAGCAAGGATTCGATACTACAAACAAAGCTATCATTTTTTTTTTTTTTTTATTGCTGATAGGTAAGCCTTTGACCACAATCTCACCTGATGGTAAGTGACGATGTGGTCGAAGGTGTTAGCAGGCTTAACCTAGAATATCATTCGAACCGTTAAAAAACGTCAAAGACACCAAAACATTACCACATTGTAATGTTTTTTATGTTGAATTATTTGTAATTAAATTCACACAGAATAATTAAGTACTAGTGAAAAAAGCCTGTGGACGAAACAAGCTTCGTAGATTCAATATTAAAATGTCCATTATCTAAACTAAAATTATCTTATGTTATACAAGAATACTAGATAGAAAAAACTAAGTAACACTTTTAAGTTTTAATTTGCATTGGACGTACATGAAACATTTTTAATCCAAAACCTTATAATTTTTAAGGCTCAGTTTTTTTCCTTTACCTATTTTTCTACATATATTACCAATAAATACTTAGTACATTTTATGCTAACAGACAGACAAGTGCGCAATAAATATTCCACATCTACATAATACAGCCTCTTTTTTCCGCTTGTACACAGGCAATACAAATTATCACATAATCATTATATACCGGCCGGTATTGTAAGGTAACGCTTAACGCATTTCAATTCGACACAAATTAATGCATAAACACTTCACGATGTTTACGGCCAAGTATCGTTGCATGCGCGAACACGGAAATATCAAACCCACTTGGAATTCTAGATTCTATAAATACATTGCGAGTAGGTATGTATTTTGCTTTTGCGTCATTTTAT